>BSBM01000001.1:17343750-18795000 GCA_027924585.1 Larix kaempferi
AACATGAAAGGTACATCAAGAAAGACAAATCATGTTCTAGTTCAAGAACATATGACCATGGTGACATGAAGACAAAGATTCATCCATTGTCATGGATCACATAGAAGCTCTACTTACGAGGTATGTATAATTTGGTTCTACAATGCTTAACCTATGAGATATGCAGGTTACTAGCACAAGTCATTGAAGAGAACAAGAAGACATTGCTAGACATAACTAGCAAATATGATAACCAGGTATGTTTTTCCTATATCAAGTTAGAATCCTACCTTGTGTTAGGATCTTATACTGTTGTATGGTTGATAATGATTATTCATGAAGTTAGAAATGTAAGTAATCAAGGGTTTATGCATATTATGTCTCTTACCTTGATTGATGATATGACTAACCAGAAAAGTCCTTTGGTCAAATAAGAATATGCATGAGTAAAAGTATTCCCTGAAACCTCGAATACAAATGTTTATTATCTATGTTTGAAATGATCATGACTATACATGTTTAAGATTATTATGTTTTGATAGTATTGAGATTATACTAATGAATGTATGTATGAGACCTCGAAGATAACACGATGATGATACTAGTAAGTATGCATAAGTGATCGAGGATGGATATAAGTTCAAGGACAGATAATCCAAGAAACAAAGATCAAGAGGGAGCACACTCCAGCAGTTCCTGCAAGGAAGCAAATATTGAGAGGGAGTCCACCCTACAAACCAAACAAAGATAAGTATTTGAATTGTCATTTCTTGCATATTTGTTTGTTTAAATAATATTGTTCAATGATGTATATGCTTATGTTCCTAGACTTAGGGTGTGTATTATGCATATTAGAATAATTGCATTAATGAATAGTATACTACTAATATGCATGTGATGGGTAAGTCGCCTATGGCACTGTACAACACTCCATTGCTACTTATCTAGAATGAAACCTCTTTGCTGACATGTTGGGAGTTGTGCACACTCTTAACAATGTTCTGCTAGAGATTGGAAGGCATCTAGAAAGTTACAGGATATGGATAAATGTTGTATTGAAGCATTGGCTAAGATAATTGCATGACTGTATGACATATTTATTTATGTGTAAGAATTTGTTCTGAAAACTATGAGATGTTTCTAATCATGCAATTTAACTTGTTTTGTAGGAAAGATCGTATACCATCACCTACAAAAGAAGGACTACAACAGTCGTTCAGCAACAAAGTTATCTATTGAAGATATTGAAGATATTAAAGTTCCCCGGATTCGAGAAGAATGCCATGATCGAGGAGTACCAGTTGATCATGAAAATTGATGTTTGGGATGCAGTCCCAAGACCTGAAGGGAAGTCTGTTGTGACTTCCAAGTGGATCTACAAGATCAAGCATGCTGCAGATGGCAACATAGAGAAATACAAAGCGAGATTTGTAGCTCGTGGCTTCTCTTAGAAAGAGAGAATAGACTATGAAGAGACTTTTGCTCCTGTAGCCAGATACACTTCCATTAGATCAGTACTTGCTCTGGCTGCAGTGATGAAATGGAAGATACACCAGATGGATGTCAAGACAGCTTTCTTGAATGGTGTAGTCGAGGAGGAAGTGTATGTGGTGCAGCCACTTGGTTTTGAGACACATGACAGAGAGTCATATGTGTGCAAGTTGAAGAAAGCCCTGTATGGCTTGAAGCAAGCTCCTAGGACTTGGTATGGTAGGATGGACAGTTTCCTATCCAGTTTGGGCTTTACTAAGATTAAAGCAAATTCCAACCTTTACTACAAGGTTGAGGAAGGCAATCTTGTGATACTACTTTTATGTAGATGACATGTTTGTTACAGGTGAGGATAGATTGATTGCCGACACGAAAAGGAAGCTTGCTGCCGAGTTCGAGATGAAGGACTTGGGATGATGCACTACTTTCTAGGCATGGAGGTGTGGCAAAGTGCAGATGGGATCTTCCTTGGACAAGGGAAATATGCAGTAGAGATCCTGAAGAGGTTCGGGATGATGGACTGCAAGGCCATGGCCACACCTATGGCATTGAACCTGACGCTTCTGTGTGATGCTTCATCTGAGCCGGTTGTGTTAACCACAATACCTCACTGAGAGGGGGGGGGTGAATCAGTGAGGGAGCACTAGAATGAAATTTTACTTTAACTTTCAGATATATACCATTTACCAATTTACTTCAGGTTCTAACTTATATATTGGATTTCTTATTCAATCACAAATCATTAATGAATGTATCACTAAACATCAACACACTGTCAACAAAGAGAAACTTTATAATTTGAAACTTTTATTTCCAGCTTGGGCTACTACCCAAAGGTGGCACTACCCACCAGATAATATTTGTCAGCTGCAACTGACTGATATATTACAGTATTCAGGCAAGCTTCAACTTGCCAAGAGACTTAATTAGTCTTTCCTCAGCTCCACCCAACCTCCCTATACAAATTTGTTACATTACATTACATTCACCAAACAAACACATTGCATTATTACAATTCTGGGCATATCAAGATGACTCTGTCCAAACATGTCACAATTATGTTTCTTCAACTGTAGTAGCCTCGGATCATCATTCTGTCCTCATTTCATACAAAGCACTTTATCAACATTCTGTCATGCACAGCATCTTCATCATGCACATCAAACTGCTGCCTAGAAATCAGTGATAAATAAGAAGGGTCTTCATCATGTCAACCATCAACCAAACATCATGTCTACAACCACCAGCTGCCTCAAACAGACTCAGTCATAAAGATAAAAAACAACTTAATGTTGTTGTTGCTGCAGCTCCATGCCACTGTCCTCGACTCTGTCCTCCTCTTCTTATGTCTCCCCGAACTCAAAGCTCTTACCTGAAAACTACACTTTCATCTTCTACAAAACAACGAATATGTTTTTTATTTATACTTGCCTTTTTTTTCATCAAATGAGGGGCTGACCTATCATTTATTAAATGTCATTGTATTTTTATTTCCTTGATTTACTCAGTAAGTAAGGAGGTCGGCATGCATCAAATAACATCATTTTTATTTGTTTTGAGCTGACTTGTTCATTTCTCAACAAACATATATTTATATTTTTAATCTTCCTTTCCATGTCATCATGGTGGGTGTAAGGCCCAGATAATCCTTATTAAATATAGATATATGTTCTACTACCACATCATCATCATTCTCTTATTTGGCATGCCTCCAGGATGCACGCATCAGTTCTTCCATATGCCCGCAATTAGGAGTCTTCTTATGCCCGCAAGGGCTTGTCCATACATGCCCTTGGGGCCTTCTTCATATTCGGAGCTAGGGTGTGGGAGATGCCCGCATGTCTTCAAAAAGTGCCATCATTACCTTCTTTTAGATGGTGTGCCCTAATGGGGGTTTTTCCCTTTAACTACTAAGCTCGCAGCTTCCAGGATGATGCCACAAGGTCTTCCCACAAGATCTCCTTCAGATGCCTTCATGAGGCATGCCTACAAACTTACGCTTGCTTGGCATTGCCATTTCATACTTGTCTTGTCTTATTGTCTTGCCATCTTTGCCATTTGTCCAATGTCCACTTTGTCATCTATATGTCATCACTGCTTGCTTGTGTTCTATGTCATTAGCCTTATCCACTTCATCTTTGCACCTTTGTCATTAATGTTGTCATCAATGACAACCATATTTAACAGGTTGATGTCACTATGTATCGTCAGATGATTGGGTCCTTGATGTACCTCACGAACACGAGACCAAATATTTGCTTTGCGGTGAACACATTGAGCCAGTTCCTGACGGATCCGAGAGGTGTTCACCTCGTTGCTGTAAAGCATATTCTGAGGTACCTGAAGGGTGGGTTGATTATGGGCTCAAGTATGATGCAAATCAGAAGTTTAACCTGCAGGGTTATGTTGATTCCGATTGGGCAGGCAGTGCTGCAGATAGGAAGAGCACTTCTGGGTGCTGCTTCAGTATGGGATCAGGTGTGATCTCTTGGTTTAACAGGAAGCAGTCTTGCGTAGCACTGAGTACAGCCGAAGCAGAGTATGTTGCAGCTTGTTCGGCTAGTTGTGAGGCAGTATGGCTTAGAAAGCTACTGTCTGAGTTATTTGATCTTTCGTTGGATGCTACTGGTCGAAGCACATTGAGACCGAATATCACTATATCAGGGATAAGGTGCAGAGAGGAGCAGTGAATCTCCTGTATGTTGCGACAGATGAGCAGGTTGCAGATGTGTTGACGAAACCACTAGCCAGAGTTAAGTTTGAGTACTTCAGAGAGAGGCTTGGTGTTCTTCAGATTGATGACACTTTGAGGAAGAAGTGATGGACACATTTGCAGGAGCCATTCCAAGCATGGTGAGAGAAGGATCCTTCCCATGGCTATGGATGTAAGCGCTGGATGATGTGCATCAGGACAATGCTCCAGTTACTGCTCTGTATATGCATCATGTTGGATGCTAGATATGATCAGTTGGATCATGTATATGTATATGCATCATGTTGGATGCTTGTTATGATCAGTTGAATCATGTATATGTATATGCATCATGTTGGATACTTGGTATGATCAGTTGGATCATGTATATGTATATGCATCATGTTGGATGCTTGTTATGATCAGTTGGACCATGTATTTGTATATGTATCAGGTGGATACATTGTATGATCAGGTGTATCCTGTATTTGTATCAGGTGGATACTCGTATGATCAAGTAAATCATGTATGATGATATGTATCAGGTGGATCATGTATTTGTGTATGTATCAGGTAGATACATTGTATGATCAGGTGGATCATGTATGATGATATGTATCAGGTGGATACATTGCATGATCAGGTGGATCATGTATGATGATATGTATTAGTCAAATACATTGTATGTATCAGGTGGATGCATGGTATGATCAGGTTGATCATGGATGATGAGTATCAGGACGATGCTCTGGATGATGCTATGATGATGATCAGGATGATCACAGATGACGAGCTTCAGGATGTTGCTCCAGATGATATGCATCAAGATGATGCTATGATGATGATCAGGATGATCACAGATGACGAGCTTCAAGATGTTGCTCCAGATGGCATGCATCAGGATGATGCTATGATGATGATCAGGATGATCACAAATGACGAGCTTCAGGATGTTGCTCCAGATGACATGCATCAGGATGATGCAATGATGATGATCGGGTTGATCATGTATACATCAGGATGATGTATAATGAGTATCAGGTTGATACTCTCTGGCCGTGGACAGGTTGTGCAAGTAGCATAGAAAAAGTCCTTTAAAATCCAGACAGGTAGAGCGGTGTGCTCGTAACAACCTGGGATGCTCTATCGAGATCCAGACAGGTAGAGCGGTGTGCTCGTAACATCCTGGATGCTCTAAGTAGGTTTTGCTACGGTTTCGCATAGAAAAGATCCTTTAAAATCCGGACAGGTAGAGCAGTGTGCTCGTAACAGCCTAGGATGCTCTATCGAGATCCAGACAGGTAGAGCGATGTGCTCGTAACATCCTGGGATGCCATGAGTAGGTTTTGCGAAAGTTCACATAGAAAACATCCTTTAAAATCCGTACATGTAGAGCGGTGTGCTCGTAACAGCCTGGGATGCTCTATCGAGATCCAGACAGGTAGAGCGGTGTGCTCGTAACAACCTGGGATGCTCTAAGTAGGTTTTGTGAAGATCAACATGTAAAAGAACCTATAGTCTGCACTAGGTTTTGTTGATGCACGTAATCAGTCCTAGGTTCCACAGTATGGCCACTGATGGTGAAGACCTACAGGTGGTGGGCCTACATCCAGTATGAAAAAGGACTGGCTCTGTAGAACTTCCTATGACGAGTAGATTTGAGATTGATTCAGATAGCAGCAGCAGTGACGATGACGATGATCCAGTGATGATGATCCAGAGAAGAAGACTTGTGCTAGCAGATCTGTGTCGAGAAATACCTTCCTAGTTAAGAGGGAGTGTTGATGTATTTGTAACTTCGGAATGTATTTCATATATGTATATTGTATTCCTATAGAGATGTTATTATTCCTCTATACGGAAATGTTTGTATTCCTATCGAGATGTTATTATTCCTCTATATGGAAGTGTCGTCATTTATATTGTAAGTGTCGTAACTTATACTTGATGGGTTATTAGACCACCTTGTTGGGGTCGGCCCTGTATAAGTCATGTGGGTTAAAGGGTTATTAGACCACCCTATTGGGGGTCGGCCCTGTCAGCATTACGTTATGTGGTTAAATTAAGGCCGACCTAGTAAAGGTTATTAGGCAAGTCAAGTCAAGTATAAATGGAGTGCGGGAGGCAGTCTATTTGATCATTCACTTCTCACTCATACACTCATTGGAGAGTGGCGCACTTGTGGAGGAGGAGAAGTTGCTGCTAGGAGGACTATCTGTTGTACTTGGGTTGTATCATTGCTCTATCTATCTCTGAGGAAGATGCGGGGTTTTTCACCTTCTTGGTTTTCCCCGGTGAAATTCTGTGTCTCTTGTGTGCTTGCATTATTGTGTCCATGATTAATATGCTGTAGATATGCTATACATGTTATTCTCTCAGTTAAGATCCTAGATCAGATTGAAATTTCTAAAAAACTAACATCTTATTCTTGTGTTGTAAGTAGATGACTTATTCATTACCGAGCAGTATATATGGCATAAAAATAAAATGCTAAAATCAAATTCTAATCTAAAACAGAAATTAAAATACATGAAATGAAGATACTAATCTAACCATTAACATGTTTTGTTTGCTTTATTTTTATGCAAGAGGGCTTACAAAGTAGCATGAAAACCAAACTCAAATAACTCAGAAAAAAATTAGCGCTGAAAAAACTCAAAAAACACTCGGCACTGAGAAACATTCAGAAAAGAAAAAGACACTCAAATCCTACTCCTCAAGTGAGATTATTCAACAAACCTACCTAAACTAAACAAGCAAGAGGAGAAACTCTACCCCGAAGGGACAAGGGGGTAGTAATGTTTTAGTAACACCCCGTTTACTAGCAATTCAAATTCATCACCGTCCAAGGTTTCCAACCAAACATACCCTTTTCCTACTATTTTGCTTACTCGATATGGGCTCATCCATAACTTCTCAAATTTTCCATGATTTCCTGGCTTTTCCTTGTTTTTATCCCAAAGCAAGACTATATCACCTATCCCAAATCTTACATTTCTACTCCTTTGACCAAAAGTTCCTTTAACCCTTTCTTGTTCTATGACCATTATATTCCAAGCCTCTCTTCTGGTTTCATCCAATTCTACTAGTCTGTCAATTCTTGCTTGCATGGCTTCTTGTTCTGATGAACATTGTTGCAAAAGTTCATAGACAAGGATCTGGAGATTTATGGGCAGTCCACAGTTCTGGCTGTATACTAATTCAAAAGGTGCTTTACCTGTTATCCTCTTAACGGTTGTCTTATCTACCCAGAGAGCATACTTAAGCTTATTATCCCAACTTCTTTTATTTTCTCCCATCATTCATTTTAAAAGCCGGATTAAATTCTTATTGCTTGATTCTGCTAGCCCATTTCCTTATGGGTAGTAATTAGAAGAATGAGACAGAGTGATTCCATGATTTGAGCAAAAGGTGGCCATTTCTTCTTTGCTAAAGGCTTTTGCATTATCCGTGGTGATTTTCATAGGACAACCATATCTACAAACTATGTTCTCTTCTAAAAACTTGACTACCACTTATGTTGTTGCCCTCTTAGTAGGACTGGCTTCGACCCAACGGGTAAAGTAGTCAGTACAGGTGAGGATATACTTGTATCTACTAGATGAACTTGGATCAACAGGACCAACAAAATCCATTCCCCATTGCTGAAAAGGAGCTTCTACGATAACTGGTGCTAAAGGGAGGGCAGGTAATCTAGGTTTTCCTGAGAGAAACTAGCATTCTTGACAAGTCCTAACAAAAGCATGCACATCCTTAAATAATGATGGCCAATAATACCCAGCTCGCATGATCTTCGCAGTTATGGTTCTGGGTGCATAATGACCTCCACACAATCCTGAGTGCATTTCAGTCATGATCTTTTGGGATTCGTTAGGGTTCACACATTTAAAAACAATCCCATCTAGATTTTTCCATCCTAAACCATCATCTGTCAATATGTACTTAGATGCCTTTAATCTCAAAGCTCTTCTTTGGTGATCTAAAAGGTAGTCAAGACATGACAAATTTTTGAGATAGTAAATAATGTCCTTATACCACTCATGTTCTAAATAATGTCCTTATACCACTCATGTTCTTCATTAATATAGAGTATTGTAGCATTTCCCATATCCATTTCTTTGTGATTAGCATTAGATTGAGCTCTGGTCTCAGTGAGAAGTTGATCCAAACCTTGGCCTTGTACTATCTTAATTGGTTTAATCTCAATATCATATTCCTGGATTCTAGATATTCAGTTTCCTCTAACCCCAACGCCATCATGTTGAGACAGAACATCCTTAACCGCTTGATATGGACATAAGCCAAAAATTTTGAGTATCCTAGATTCCTATGTATGTCCTTAAATGCTTTAAAGATTTCACCAATGCATAAGCCTGTTTCTTAGTGGTTATATAATTTAATTTGGCATCTCTGAGATTTTTACTCATAAAAGCAACATGTTCATGATTGTTTTCATTCTTTTGCAACAAAACACCTGCTATAGTGTCTTCAGATGCATATGAGTAAATCAAGAATTCCTTATTGTAATTAGGATACACAAAGACAGGAGCAGAGGAAATGGCTTTCTTTAGTGATTCAAATGATGTGGCACACTTATTATCCCAGATGAATTTTACATTTTTCTTTAGTAAGGCGTTCAAAGGTTTGGCCAACTCAGCTAAATTGGAAATGAATCTTATCAGAAAGTTTATCTTTCCGAAAAAGGATCGCAGGGAGTTGACATCTCGTGGTGGAGCTATGGTTTGGATTCCTTGTACTCGTTCAGGATCAATTCCGATACCTTCCTTGGAAACAATGTGACCCAATAATTTCCCTTCATCAACTCCAAAAGTGGATTTCTTAGGATTTAGAGAGATTCCAAACTTCCGACATCTATCAAATATTTTCTTCAAATGCTTTACATGGTCATCCCTTTCTTTTGAGAACACAATTAAATCAGCTTGATAAATCACAATAATTTTGCCAATTAGATCATCAAATGCATGGTTCATTGCCCTTTGAAAAGTTGAACCAGCATTTAATAGACCAAATGCCATTCATATATACTCATATGTTCCCCAAGGCGTGGTAAAGGTTGTTTTTCCACAGTCTCCTTTTTTTATTTGGACTTGATTATATCCTGAAAAACCATCAAGCAAGGATAACACTCCATCGCCAGTTACACTTTGTAACAAATTTTCCATGTTAGGCAATGGGTAATTGTCTTTTAGGGAAGCTTGATTTAGGTTTCTGAAGTCAATACAAATTCTAATTTCTCCACATTTCTTTCTTACAATTATAGGATTCGACACCCATGTAGTATGTCTGGCAGGCCTGATAATTCCTGCTGCTAACATCTTTTCCAATTCCTTTTTGACCAATGGAGCTAGTTTTTTATTTACGTTACGTAGCTTTTGACGATAAGGTTTAGCTCCTTCCTTAAGGGGAATGGTATGTTCAATAACTGATTGGTCATAACTTTTCAAATCAGCGTATGTCCACGCAAAGACATCCTCGTATTCTTTAATTAATTCTTCAATTTTCCTTCTTTCTTCTTTAGAGGCATTTTTCCCTATTTTGATCATTTTTGGGGAACAAGAAGAACCAATATTAATTTCAATAACCTCATCAATTGGTTCAGAACATCTTCCTTTAAACTCATCATGCCTATTAAAGTTTTTCTCTAAAGGAAAAGAGATTTTGGTTATGTCCATGCCTTCTACAGAACTGTCTTTCAGTTGATCTTCAAAGTTAACCAGGGGGTCTGGGAAGCAGTCAGGAATTGGATGATCTGAGCATCATCATCAAAGACTTGCCAATAATCTTAATTATCGGGAACTGAGGGTCTAAACAAAACTTCAACCTTGCAAGTTCTTCGGGATAAAGACTCAGGGACGTAGAGGGTACTGGCTGTAACCGACAACTCATCAGCAAGAGTGTTTTGTTCTCATGGGATAGCTTTAATTCCAAAAGCATCAAAACATTCGATGGTGTCTGTTGTCCGCCAAACTGCACACCAGCAGCAAAAACCTTTCGAAAGCTGTCTCCCTCACTGGAAAGTGGGGAGAGGTGTGGCCTTGGGGGCAAGCAATGAGCCAGGTACTGTCACCTGAATCCCAGCTCCTCCGTTTAGGCAAAACTCCTAACGAAGCCAAGGGGGGTAGTCCCTATAAAAGAGTTGTCTAAGGCTCTTTGTGTGTTTTAAATGTGTTTTGGTGTTGTGATGCGGATGTGTGTTATTTAGGAGTTTTTTGAATGATGACTAGAACAAAATTAAACACGCAATCCACGTTGCAAAATTCACAAGATACAAATTCAAAATATGACAATATACTTGGACTTAGAATATTGAAGTAAAGCATCCACAAGATAGGTATTTAAACAAATGACAAGGACATATGGTCCAGATTTCAAAGATGTATAAATATTAAAGACCAGTGCCAAATGGAGTCAAATAAAACTTGTGATGCTGAAAAAATAAGTCGAAAGTAACTGTTTGTGAGGACGTTTTGCAATTGTTCTTGGTAAATTTTAAGTGTTTTAGATGTTCTTGATTATTAGGATAAGACCAAAGGTATCAAAAGATAGTGGAACCTTACCCAAGAAAACTACTGGCAACCCTAGGTGATCTGTCAGAAGCACCGAGATTCAAAAGGATAGGTGTCCAATGTTTGAACCGCCCCTGAGTCTGACAGTGGATTCCCGGCACCACCTCTCGTGGGAAGAACAATAATTTGCCTTGGTTGAGGTTTTGGGTAAAAAAATTTAATTAAGTTATCGATTGTAAATTATCAAGTCTTCCACCTTTCTAAGTACTAGCCCAACCGTTTCCGGTTGGCAGAGCATACGGGTGTAGGACAAAAAACCAAAATAAATTAATTAAGGGGTGTATGAGTGGAAAATTTTATTATTAGAAAACCTTGTTCAACTCTCCGACAGAGAGCGCTCTTGACTCGATCTTATGACCACAGTTCAAGAGACTTGCTATTTTAACAATGCCTAATGCAGGGAAATGCAAAACTAAAATGCCCTCCGATAGAGGGTGCTCTTGACTTGGATTTGGCCAAGTTCAAGAGACTTTGGTTTATTTTAAGAAGCAGATAAATTGCAGTAGTAGTATATCTCAGATTGAAAAAAGATTTAAACAATAAGATGACTGATCAGCGAGATACAAATACTATTAACAACATCACTTGCGAAATAAAATGAAACTGAGTAACTCTAGTGTTCTACCACACAAACTTTAATCTACTAGGTGGGATTGATCTCCGAACAAGATCAACCACTAGAACCTCCTGCACTTGAGAACCTCCAGCTAGCTGAAAGCTCTGCCAAGGAAACCGACGGGGAAGGAAGAGTAACCACAAATTATGTGGTTCTACCCTTGAGACAAAATCTCAAGGATACAACTTCCGGTCGAAGGCTTTGGAAGAGAAACAAGATAATAATAAATGCAAAAAATAAAACTAAACTACCCAAGAGTCTCTTTCAAGTCAAAGAACCTACTCGGGAGAGCATGGGGGTAAGTAAATATGGAAGATAATTTTAAATGACTTATTGAAGCAAAAAACTAATCTAAGAACATGAAACCATAAATCTAAGCTAAACCAATCCACAAGACCCAACACTCTTCCCCAAATGGGGAAGAAGACCAAAAAGTGGAGGCCTCCTCCACTATAAACTTTTATTAATTTTTACAAGTGCCTTGGGTTTTAAAACCTTGAAGGACTTTTGAGAATGAAATAACTAAGAAGACAGATCTAGCTCTTATAAGCTTATTACAAAAGGATAAAAACTCCGATTTATGTCCTCTTGGTTCGATGATAGTTCAAATCTTCTTCTTGGTTCAATGATGGTTCTCTTTAGCTCCTTCTTCTTGGTATCTACATAAGACAAATCATCTCAAAACACCATTAAGCTTTCAAAAAATGACTACAAAATGCAACTATCAAACTGGAATCTATAAAGGACTTTAAAAATATGTTTTATGAAATTTTATTTCAAAAAAAACATGTGCAAATATGAAACGGACCAGCAAACAAAAGATGCCTAAAAAATACTAGGAAAGAGATCTAAAACATAAAAGTTTTAAAATATTTTTGTGGAAAAAATTCTATCTTTGAAAAGAAACAAAGCTTTAAACAAATCAAGCTACACTAATGCAAGTATGAGATCTAACCAAGCTCAAATGCTTAACTTTTCCAATGTATGAGATTTGATTTATAAAAGGCAAAAATCTAGATCCAACTACCAACTTTTGTTCAAAGCAAACTAAACTAATCTCTAACAATGTTAACTTCCAAACAAATGAAAAACTAAATGCTACTAATTAATCTTTGTTTTGTTTTTAGGGCTCTTTTGGAGAGGAACGAGAGGAAGGGGCTGCCAATGAAATGAAATATGGGACAGTCAATGAACAAGATGATGGGGCAGCCAACAGTAGAGGGCAAATGGGCAGCAAACAGAAGCAGAAGGCAGCAGTGAAAGAGAAGGTAGGGAGAGCTGTTGAAGAATGGAAAAGACAATCAAGTGAAAAAGAGAGAATGGCTGCAAAAAATAGATGAAAGGACACACTTTTCAAGACTGTTTTAGGCACTTTTGGGAGGCAAAAAAAGTGAGCAATAACAGTGAGAAAATGAGAGCCTTTGGAAGGCTGGAAATAAGGAAGAAAAGCAGAGATAGAAGAGCACAAAAAGGGCAAGGAAGTTGATGGATGAGGCTAAAGAAGGGAGAAAAAATGGCTAGAAGAAGATGGCTTAGCAAGGCAAGTAAAAAAAAAAAAAAGATTCAATGGAGAAAACTAGAGAGTTGGAAGAGGTGAACTCATAGATCCAAGTAACCAAGATTGATAGAAAACTTTTGTTGATGGAGGAAGAGGCAAGTCTCTTAGAATTGTTTCTTCTTTCGAAATAAGGAGCTACTTGAAAACCCTGCAAGATGAAGGTGTTAAATGGTAAAAACTCTTGGTTCATGAAAACAAGCTTGCTCCCAAGCCAATCTCCACACCTGGATAATATCTGCAAAACAATAATCTCAAGCCAACAAACTCGATCACATGCCTATTGTACTAGATTGTTAGTCTTCACAAGGCATAGAATGAATAATAATTTGCAACAAGAAAGATAGAGTGAGAGAATATCACCAAATTACAAGATGAAACCACAATGCCAATAGCTCCAGCATGGACCTCCAAAGTCTCTTCTATATTCAAAACCTTAAACAAATATTACAATATAATTTCAGCAGAGTATTCTTGCACCAAAATTCCATCCATGGAGAGCCAAAATGGCTTCCTTATATAACATAACAATCTACCCAACCCCCAAATTCGAATTGGCTTGATGAGGCTCCAATGGCACTTGACAAGAATCGAATCTCCAAGTTCAAACCCCAATCACCATTAGCTTGAGAGCCAAGCTTCACCAAACAACCCCACCATACCACATATCTATTGCCATGTGGCAAACTCGACCTCCTACCAAGAAATTGACGTGAGGAGAAGGAAAGCGTGAGCTTGAGGTTGGTGGTTGGAGTTCCAATCAAAGATTTGATTGTAATTATGGTAGGTGGGGGTGAGGGGTGGCCTCCACCTAGGCAAGGCACCCCCACTTCATTTAATGCAACTCCAAACCAACCAAAAAACCATTTAATACAACCTCCACGTTTTTGCATGCATGAGGGAGCCGTACGGAAATGGCTCACGTCATCCCTTCAAAATGATTCGTACATCCAACCCTTGCTATGGTATATGCATTAATACTCAAAGGTCGGCCCACCATATTAGTTAATGGAACCATTACTCGCCCAAATCGTGAGTCTCATGCACCCACCACCATTCACGTGAAGGAGGCCACGCTAATGCTAATTTGATATTTATTATCCAAACTTTGTATTAAAGCATGTGCTTTAATCTTTATGGTGGTCGTACATGTCATTTAATCATATTCCCAACCTTTCCAAAGTTTAAAATAATGTATTTTGACTTTTTTCAATTTTTTGCCAAAGTGCATTTTGTCACTTCTTGGCAATTAAATGTCAAAATGATGCATTTTTAGCCAAAACTGCTCTTGGGGTGATGTAACTGCCCGGAAACTGAAAAATGAAGGTGCCAAGGTGAAGAGGATGCTCTGAGCGTCAAAACGAGCCTCCCCACGCCCAATTCCGCCTCCAGATGAGGTTTTTATCATTTTTTGAAATTTTTTAATTAAACCATTAAAAAATGGTCTAATTTTATGAAAAAATTATTTTTGTCGGAATGGAACGAAACTCCTAGGGGACCTAGTGCATGTTCATACGACTCAATCAAGATGGCTAACACGTAAAAAATCCTAGACACAAAACTCTAATAACCACCTTAGGTTTTGACCACCATGGGAAATACTCCAGCTTTGGAGGGTTGAGTGAAAAACTCAGGGATTATACGCCACTGATGAGTAGCGCATAATTCCTAAGGAAAAAACACTCTAGAGTATCCCCCAAATGGCTAAACCTACGGATAGCCGAGTCTTCTATAAAAGGACCCCGTTTAGACCAACTTTTTACATTTTCCCCATGGGGGTATGAACATGCAGTTATTACAAATGGGGCAAAAATGCCCTGAAAATGACTTCTGAACTTCTGAACATTGACGATGAACATGAATCATGTTCATGGAACTGGCGGCTCACGAGAAATTCAGCTATTTGTACAAAATAGGTGATAACAGTGTCCCAAACTACGTTTCTGTAATCTCTAAGTCTGTTATTCTTAGCGGCAAATTGATTCTTGACTCGTGATACAATAAGGTCGGAATCCCCTATGACAGTTATAGACTTAATATTCCTCTCTCGAGCAATTTCCAAACCTGAAAGCAAAGCTTCATACTCAGCCACATTATCTGTGCAATCAAACTCTAGACGGAAGGAATACAAGTTTTCCTCCCCTGAAGGTGAGGTTAGGACAATTCCAGCACCTGCACCAGGTCGGGATCGAGCCCCATCAAAGTGCATCTTCCATACTTGGTCTAGTGGGAAAGTTTCCAATTTCATCACTTGAATACATGGCCTCATTAAATAAGTGTTCAGGTGTTTCTACATGCTCTTGGATAGGTGGTTCATTAAATAAAGTAATGGATGAACAATTTCGAGTTGGGATCGTGGCGTATGTGAGATCCATCTGAACACTCCCTCCCAGTCTAGCCGACCATTCCCTAGACAATAACATTCCCCAAACATGTGGGACATCGAGAACTAGGATATTCATTGTGAGCTTGATATTTGACCATGCGGCTAATCTAACAGGCAAATCTTCTATTACCCGAATAGCTTTGACTATTCTAGAGTCCATTCCACACACATTTCTATAAGGAACCTAAGGGGCATAACATTTACTTCAACGCTCGAATCTAGCATGCAATTATGCAATACCAATCGATTAACTTCGAGAGCTATATAAAATGGTGGGCATCCACCAAAATTGTCACCAGACACACTCTGAATCATAACAGGGGAATCTTTAAGTTCAACCAGGATGTGTTTTGTCATTTGTTTCCTTGGTTGGATTCCCAAATGGTTGGTAGCCCTTTTGTGAAATGAGGGGATTTTGAAAATCTCGCAGAAAGGAACAGGCATGTTTATTTTGGCCAAAAATCCTGGCACATCGATGTTCAAGTTGTAGGGGTTTTCCTTATCTTTTTCATTAACGACTAGTCCCAAAAATTTCATAACATCGTACTTGACAGGAGGGATTTTGATCAGGTCCTTCAAAGAGACCAGAGCAGATGAGTTAGTCAGCTTGCTAGGAACATTTTCTCTAGGTTGATCTTGAGGACAAGTCTTCGTAATTGGGGAATTTCTAACTTTCATAGGCCCTAGTTGTTTCCTCCACAGCGTTGCTTTATGTGTGTTGGTCTTACGAGGAGGTTCAGTCTTTCTGATTCATTTGTGAGTTTTGTTTTGCCAAAGGAGAAGAACTACTACCGGGGTTATTTACACCCTTCGATATTGCTTCAGATGAAGGCTTTGGAAATTTAGAGATGATTCTTAGCACAGGTTGATAAGAAGACTTATCTGGATGTATCTCAACTGGCTTATAATGTTGTGGTTTAGGAGCACCAATTCTTAGTGAAACGGAATTATTATAGATGCTTGATTTCATTTGATCATCATGATTCTTAGAATCTTCATCTTGCTTTTTTAATATTAACGCCACGTTGGTGACCAACTCGCATAGATTTGACCTGAATTCCATAGTGATACTGGAGTTGTTACTTTCTTGGGAAGACATTTTCTTAGAATCGTATGAAATGGGTCTGTTTCTTAGTGGAGTCATGATTAGGAGTCGCCAGATAAACTTTAACTCTTGTCTACCAAAAGATATGTCGTGTAAAAGCGGGGAGAGATGAGTGAAATGAAATGGCTACGTAAGGTTTAAAAATGTAAATGGTAACCATTCAAATATAAAACCGGATGCGACAAGATATGAGATACGCACGGACACTCGCAGACACCTGAGGTAAGCCTCTATCTCCCCGCTAACGACGCCAAAAATGCTATCACACAACTTGTAGTTGTCTCAAAAGGTAATCCTATCCAAGATGGTAGAGGTGTTGGACAACTAAAGAGGTGACTTAAGAGAGCCACGATTCCCAAGGATAAATGGTTGTCACGCTAATCAAGGCACTCTTCACTTTAGATCAAGCAAATGCAAGACCAAGGGGGATACCCTAGCTAACCAAGAGAGGCTAGTGAACCTACTCTAGACCTCCTAGGGAAATGTAAGTTGAAAAGAGAGAGAGATCAAGAGTAAGTAGATCTAGATCTAGGGAATATAAGTGGACAATGGAGTTAGGGCTTGGTTGAGGAGGCTTATAGAAGTGATAAATGCTCAACCATAAATTGAATATGTCACTTATGAGGTTAAAGAGGTAGATCTAGATAAATATAATGCCCATCAAAAAGACCCAAGTGGGGCCCACCCTTAAATTAAGGAAAATGAGTGAAATGGGGCCCACAAAGTGAAATTGAAGTGTGAAAGGCACTAGGAGGGTGGCCAAGTTATAGATCTGAAGTTTACAAGGCAAAATAGCAACACCCAGATGACAGATCCGAAAAATGACCAAGAACCCACAAGTGCGTCCTACCTTAGAGAAGGCCAGTGCCTTAAGATTGAAGGGTAAATGGTGTCGGATTCCAACCAAATTCGGTCTCTAAGGTTCTTTAATTAATTAAGAAGTGGGTTTTGGTTATTAAGCCCAAATTATCGCCAGATCTATCAGATCTATAAAAGAAGGTTTTGAACAGTGAGGATTTGAAGTGATCTTACCTCTAAATCTTGCGGCCGCCTTGCAAAATGATAATCTTCCCAAAGTGAGACAATCAAGAGTGAGATCCAGCTTCCCCAAGTAAAATCGTTATCCTTCCAGAGTGACCAATGCGCCCTTCCCTGCCAAAAACAATCTATAATGAGAATCGATCAAGCATGAAAGTTACTATACGGGATAAAAGATGAAAGAAGTAGCATCAAGATGTCCAAAAGATACAATAAAGATACTCCTTAAGACAAAGGTTGATCCGAGAGAGAGATATGGGGTTTCCCCACAATAGCGCCCTCTTCAATTCGCCCTCCTCTTCTACCACACGGCCTCCCTGCAGAAAAACATTTGGAACAAGCTAGATCCACAATGATAACACAAAGAAAAGATTGTATATTCACTTGCAAGAGCATTCATCAAAGCTAGAAGAAGTAGATCTGCAAAATAGTATTTGTATTCCAATAATTCCATAGCCCAAAGGTGTCTTTACAATGAGGGGGTCTCTTCCTTAAATAGGAATGAGAGAGACCAAAACCCTAACCACTTGTTGAACGAGTGGTGGAGATCAAAAGATGAATACAATATAATCGACGGCTATGATGAGTCGAAGCAATAACACATGGATCAACTCACTAAGGAGGGGTGCGCACTCGCTAAAGTGGCCCTAGGGGGGTCGCACCACATAAAAGATGACTAGGACAAGTATAACAAGCACATGGTGGGGCTAAGAGGTATTAATGTCCTTCACTAGCATCACCCCATGGCACAATGATATAAGATATAGCTCAATAACATGTCAAAGTGACCAAGTGACCAAATCGTGGCCCCCTCAATAGCTGAATAATACATCAAAATACAACCCAGGAGTGTGTGTGGATCCCACTAGAAGATGAAAGTTGTGCCGGAAGGTGTGGGATGCATCATGAATGACCTCAAAACAAACCTCATGCCAATTCCTTGCCTCATTTTCCCAAATCAATTTCCTTAATGACCATTTTATCCCATTTTTTATTCTCGGAAAATCACCTGTAAATCCATAAAATGCATGTAGCTCTCTGCCTGGTGCTCGGGGCATAAATCTGACTGTACCAAAGTGTCTGGGGGTATGGCTATATGGTAATAAAAATTGGTTGGACCCCATACTCCCTCTGTAGCGCCCTAGGTGAAACAAACAATAAACCAACTGTGCTGCCAGGCCATTTTATAATGGCAAATCTGTGGAAAAGTGACAATCTGAGTGAAATCTCGAACGGGAGTGCCTGTAACTGAAAACTGTGTACCAGAGGACTCAAAAGGTCCAAATGCACTAGAGATGAATACTCATATACCCTATGGCTACCTGGATAATCAATCTGTAGTCTCAACCATGCCCGGACCAATAAAAATAATGGTCTGTAAATAATAATAACTATAAAAGTCCATCAAACCATCAAGTGAAACCTGTGTCTGTTGTATGGAACCATCAAAGGGGTATCAAAGGACCATAAATCATCAACCTCGAACATCACTGGTCCAACTCATCTTAGATCCTGCGGTTGACTTAGTCATCTAGGTTTGACCAGGTCAAAACTGATCAAAATATGACCTAGGCTAAAAATGCCTGATGCTGTAAGTGCAAAATGGTTAATGTATGCTCTTTTAATCATTCTAATAGCAAGACTTAAAGTAAGAAGCATCATTTCACTAACGGTTAATCAATAATTACATCAAATATAAGTTTAAATAATCATTTACTCAAAACAGAACCTCAAGGATATACTCATTTCATAGACGTGAACATTTTGCTAGAAAAGGGTGAAGGTGAAGAGTACAAGGCTAGAATAAGGGGATGACTTGACTGACTCAACACTATGATACTTTAGATAAGGGAAAAGGAAAGCATATGTTGGATGATAAACACACAGGGAATGGCAGTGTCTCACAAATGGAATAAGTTGTCTTAGAGAGGTGCTTATTCAACCTTGGCAAATGTCTACAGCTCACATCCAAGTTGAAACAGCTCCGTGAGGATCTTTCTAGAACCGTCATGGCTGGGTGCCCAGCTAACCGTAACTTGAGGTTCTAGGGGACACTTAGAATTAGCTGTCCCTTACTCCATCTCACATCACAACTTGTAGGCTCCATGAGGAATTTAATCATTACATTTAATTCATGGCCAGCAGTCTTTGGATTTAGCATACATTTAACCACTGTTTTTTAGGCCTTTATGACCCTTTTTGGATTTTGCATGTGCTTAGAAGCACAACTAGTCGCAGCTTACATCTAGGGTACTTTAACGTTTCAATTTCCATTGCCCTCTTTCATTGTGCTGAGAAGCACAGTTTTTTATTTGTTTCCACGGGCTTGCACAAAAGATAAGATAAGAGTTTCCATATGCATGTAATGATGGTAGTACTATTTGCTTCAGGTTTTAGCCAACGCAGCTCAAGCAACAACTCGGAGCCGAGACACAAACTAACAGGGATGCTATCCAACATAGAGGCAAAAATGGGAAAGTCCTACCTATCACAAGCTGAGGTGTAAGTCAGGGTGAAAACCAAAGATGGGAGAGAAACGGATGGATGGGAAAAGTGAAAGGTGATGTCAAAGCTAGCAAGCCATAAAAGGTGAGAATGATCACGTCCATACTACTAGGAGGGTAAAACCAATGAGTATAAACAAGAGCTTCTAATCCTGAGTAATTAGACCATTTAGATAATCAATAATCAACCATGTCCATATAACATATATATACCACCAGATCATGACAACTAGATACCAAGTCAAGCTACCATGATGAGCAAAAGAGAAAAAACAATCATAATCAATGCACACAATATACCTGCTGGGCCATATACCTGAACATGTCATCTGGATCATCAAATAGTCTTTGGAAACACTGGTGCTGAAAACTCTGGGCACTGCACTGCTCTGTATGGAATGTAAATGGTCACATCGGTCATCAAATTTGAGGTCATGAGGCTTAGTCTTGGCATAAGGCTTGTCATATCTACTCTGGGGGTGCTCTGAAAAGTGAGTGATCATCAAAAGTACTACTCCTCATAGGCTGATCTCATCAAAATTGTGCAAAGGCCTGGCTCAAAAATATACAGGAATCTGCTCTGCAATCATGGTAGCCCGGCTACTATGGATGTGATAACATTTGGCTCCAGCTGGGACAAGTGCTCTAAGGGAGAGAGTGCTTGAGAACCTCAGAATCTCTAGTCCCCAACACTAACTGCATCAATCTTCAGTCCAGCACCTGATTGATCTACTTCATCTTCAAAATATACCTATTCCTACACATATGAAAGCAGACAATACCGAGCAGTATATATGGCATAAAAATAAAATGTTAAAATCAAATTATAATCTAAAACAAAAATTAAAATACATGAAATGAAGATACTAATCTAAACTGTTTTGTTTGTTTTATTTTTATGCAGGAGGGCTTACAAAATAGCATGAAAACCAAACTCAAATAACTCAAAAGAAACTCGGCACTCAAAAAACTCAAAAAACACTCAGCACTCAGAAACATTCAAAAAAGAAAGACACTCAAATCCTATTGCTCAAGTGAGCTTATTCAACAAACCTATCTAAACTAAATAGGAAAGAGGAGAAACTCTATCCCGAAGGGACAAGGGGGTAGTAATGTTTGAATAACACCCCATTTACCGGCAATTCCAATTCATCACCGTCCAAGGTTTCCAACCAAACAGACTTGTTATCGCATACATAGTAGCTGGGCTACCATGTTAGCAGAGCAAATATCTGCACTTTTCATAGCTTTTCCTTTGCACTTTTTCAGTGAGATCAGCTATGATGAGCAGCATTATTTATGATCACTCACACATCAGAGCATCTGTATATCAGACATTTAGTAGACTTTATGCCAAGGCTGAGCCTTGAGACCTCAGATTTGATGACCGATATGACCTTTTATTCCATACAGATACAGGGCAGTGTCCAGTGTTTCAGATGCAGTGTTCTCAATGGTTGTAGTTGGTTCAGTTTACAGATATTGATATATGACCCAGTATATATATGTAACATCCCCAAATTTCATCAAAAATTAAAAATTTTCTAAGTAGTCTATTTGCTATTAATTACTATGCGGAAGTATAAATGTGAATGTTTAGCATCTTTATTACTGCTTAATTATACTCTTATTTGCGACAATTACTTGTTTACAACTGTCGTCAATTATTAAAAGTGTTTTAACGACTTTTAGATAGATATGTAATCCTATGTCTAAAGTTAATATTATACTGTCCATAGTACAGCATTACACTTGCAGAAATTCTCTTAACTCATTATTATACAAATGTCTTGCGTATTCATTGATTCTATTCTGATAACATGAATTCGACGATTATCTCATTTGTCCTTAAATCATTGAAGTAGGACTTTGAGTCTCTTTTACTGTTGTAGAGTATTTATGAATTCATTTGTATCTTTATCTACAATAAATTCAACGCCTGGTTATTACATGCAAGTTGTTACTTCATGGGTAAATAAATGTATAATGTAATTATGACGACATTCAAAGCTCAAAGTCTTAAAGCCATAACTTATCTTCTATTATTAACGTTGTTTTTTTGTTCATCATTCTTATGTCGTAACATGTTTAATCTTAATATTTGATTATGTTTAACTCCTTTTGATTAGCAAGTGAGTTCTTGGAGCAGCCGTGAGGCTTACTTAGCTATTAAAGCTAATGCATGTTACATCATTCTGTCCAAGTTACAGGTAGGACTCTCATGCACGATTTGGCTAATGTTTTCATAGATTTTAATGGCTCAGGTTATACCTAGCTATATAATTACATTGCCAAGATTTAATTCTTATTATGACCCTAACTATGGGTTGGTTGTTCTAGCCCTAATGGCTTCTTTCAAGGTGAAGGCGTATCACAATTTAACATTGGTGATAAATGTTATAATATAACATTAGTGTTTATAACAATCACCAAGGTCTTTGGCGCATTTGTGAATTGGAGTTCGAATGGCAAACAACATGTTTAAACTATACAATTGTGGGTAAAAATTGAAATAGTAGTGGGTGCCAACCAAGCTCATTTATGAGCCACGTGAAGGTTGGTGAAGAGCTACCACATAAGGAACATAACCCTAACTATTCGCTGATCTTTGGCATTGTTACCTGTTGTTGTGTGAGGGTTTGGAGAGCCGAGCTTTCGCTTGGCCACCATGGCCAAAATGGGCTCATCCGCTCTGTTCCAGCGTTAAACTTTTTAAAATACAGAGTGGCATTCAGGATTTTCAGTGATTGTTCAACGTAATGCTATCACCGTGGTCTCGGTTGCTAGGGTGAGCTATGTTCATGGCGCTTCGTCTTCTCTGCAAGAGGTAAGAATGGTACCAACTGAGACTTGTTTCAAACATTTAATCCTTTTGTTTATCATATGTCAATGTCTAACTGTTTCGCATGCTTTGGCAGGAGGTTTCCAGTTCCTAGCTGCTCGTTGTTCTCTTCTTAAGCTTACGGCTACAACATGTCTGAGTCAAAGGCAAACTCCAGTGGTTTAATACCACGGTAAGCCCTCGGTTTCTCCACGATGTCTCTGTTATCACATATATAGTAGCCGGGCTACCATACATTATTTTTCTCATTCCAGTACACTGTTCAGCCAGTTCCCTTACATTTGAGATGCTGAGATGAGCATCTATATTGGGTCACTATCAGATTGTGGACAGCAGTTGCATTCCCCATGCCATGACTGAGTTTCAGGACACTCAGAGAGATGACCGATGTAGCCATTATATCATTGGTACAGAGCAGACAGTAGTGCCCAGAGTTACAGCAGCAGTCTCAGAGGACAGATGATGGTACAGGTTGATGAGCTTTCAGGTATATGACTCAGCAGGTATATCATTGTGTTATGGTTAGATTTGCTTTTATACTTATTCTTATAGCATGTCTTAGCACTTAGTGTCATGATCTGGCGATCATATAGATATTTGGACCTGTTTGACCTATTATATATATATTACTGTCCCTACTCAGACTTAGAAGTTCACTATTCATACTCATTGGTACATACCCTCCTTAGGGAGAATAGAGGTGATCATTCAACCATACCTTGGCTTGCTAGTGTTGGCTTCATCTTTTCATTGTCTTCATCCATCCATGGCCTACCTTTTAGATTATCACCCTGACTTACTACTTGACTAGTGGCATGGAGGACCTTTCCCCACTGTAGCCTCTGTATTGGATGAGCTTCCCTGTTTATTGTGTCTCGGCTCTGAGTTGGTGACAAAACTTACCTATGGTAAGTTGGAGTTCCTTGTGAATTCCCCCTAGTCATTAAAGTTGTGTTGGCTAAACCTGAAACTTTTAGTGCTGCCATGAATACAAAATCTGGAAAAATGAAATGCTATATCTTGTATGTGAAAGAAATGCCAATTGAAAATGGCCATGAAAAATAAAATGTTATATCTTTTGGAAAAATAAATACCTAGGTAAACAAGTTGTCCATGACACACCTAGAAGTGCTCAGGTAAACAAGTGCCTTAAAAACACACCTGCAGCAGAAAGCCTAAAAATAAATGTAAATCTATGCAATGTGTTTGTAAACACACATAGATCAAGGCTATGGAAACTTCAGGCCCAAAAAGCAATGGAACTTAAATGTTATATCTAAATAATTGCTGGCCTTGCTTGTATTATGGATTGTGCGCATCTGTGAAGGTGAATAAACCCTCTTTAAACAACTCATCCATTTGTGAGACACCGCCATTCCCTGTGTTATTGCTCATTCAGTATATACTATGGTGTGTATTCCCTTTCCCTTGCCAAAGTGTCACAAAGTCAAGTCAGTCAAGTCATCCCTTGGCCTAGCCAGTTAATTTAAGCCTTCACCCTTCACTAGCAAATTGATCACAACTATGAAGTGAGTATGGTCCTGAAAGTCTAGTCTGAGTAATAATAATAATTAACGACACTATATATTTGGATTTAGATCGCCAGTCATGATTACTCTGTGTTATAATTGTTATTCGAATAAGTTGTAGAGCATGTATTAACCTTGACACCTTGCAGCAGCTATGGATGATGGTCTGAGTTGTATTTGGTCTTGGTTAGACCTAGTTTGACCATGGAGGACCATGGGACATGAGATGTTAGACCTTATGATGATATGGATATATGATGTATGGTCTATGTACACATACATGATGATTCTATGCAGCAGCTACAGGGTTATGATGATGATTCTTGGGATACAGCAGTGTTTGGTCATTTACAGATCATTATTATTGGCCTTGTTCCGGTACATTGGATATTTATTTTGATCATGCAGAGATTCATATGGTGTATGAGTACACATCTTGGATGGATTTGGACCTTCTGAGTCCAATGGGACAGTTTGTTTTCAGTTCCGGGCACTTACAGTGATGATTTAGCCTCAGTAGGCTGTCCTAGTGCAGTTTTGGTCTGTTGGAGGCCCTGTCGGAGCAGAGATGACTTTTATCCGGTTGACCTAGGGCGCTGATGATGGAGGGGGTGGTCCAGCCACTTGTTTTTACCATATTACCCCCCCTCCCGGACACATTGGTGCCCTCACCTTGACAGCGCCATCACTCCAGGAGGCTGTTTGGGCAGTTTCACGCTTCCCGAGGCATTTCAGGATTGGTAGAAATGGCTATTGAGGAAATCGATTTGGGATACTGAGGCAAAGTTATGGCATGGGATGATCAGTGATGATAGATCGGGGTCTTCCACACCTTCTCCAGCAGTTTCAGCTTCATCGGGGCCCGCATCCATCACTTATGGCACTTTCTGTGGATTTTTGAGGTCTTTTGAGGACCACGACTTCACTAGGGAGGCACGATTTGGTACTTTCATGATTATTTATTGGTTATTGTGCCATGGGGATTGACCAAGGAGGGATAAAATTACCCCTTGGACCCACCATGAGCCTCTTATGATATTTTGTCATCATGATTTGGTGGGATTCCCCTCTCCTAGGGCGACTTTGTCCACTTATGTTATATTTTATGTGTGATCCATGTATTATGTTGTTGAGCTCATCTCAACCATTGATTAGACATTTGTATCTTTTAATCTTAGCCACTCATTCAAAAAGTGGTTAGGGTTTTGGTGCCTCTCCTTCCTATTTAAAGGAGAGAGCCTCTCATTGTAAAGGGTCTTTGGCTCTTGGATTATTGGTATAGAAAAATATTCTTGTGGAAATTCTTGTGGTCTCCTTTGCATCTGGTGTTCTTAGATGGTGATTGGAAAGTCTATTGCAACCTAGCATTTGGAAATTGTGGCAAGATCTATATTTTTTTGGAAATCATTGTTTGTCTACAGGAGGGCGACTTCAACAAGGGCGATTTTGCAAGGCTTCTTCAAATCGACTTTCTTGGCATTCGCTTGTATCAGGGGGTTATCATTAGTATCATTGTGATCTATGCTATCTTTCTGTTACTTCTTTTGTGGCATTAGTCTTATCTCTTGATGCATCAAATCTGATATTGTTGACGTTTGTTGTGCAGGAGAGAGGGCGCATTGGCTTCTTGGACAAAATCGATTTGCATAGAAACTACCTCAAAGCTTCCAAATTGATCGGGATTGCATAGATCATCATCATCAAGGCATCTACAAGGTTATCCAGGTAAGATCCACAGGTTTGTTTCTCTTTCCTTTATCCAATCCATTGACATAACTCATAAATTGTTAAAACCCTAAATACTTCAAAACCCCCATTTTACATTTTCTCAGATCTACTTAGATCTAGTGGGTTGTTGGGCATGATATTGAAAACCCACCTCTATAGCATCCACGGCATCCCGGATCTATAGTTTGGTG
This sequence comes from Larix kaempferi, assembly GCA_027924585.1. Classification (NCBI taxonomy): domain Eukaryota; kingdom Viridiplantae; phylum Streptophyta; class Pinopsida; order Pinales; family Pinaceae; genus Larix; species Larix kaempferi. Next base: position 17,369,994 of record BSBM01000001.1, read on the forward strand.
AGGATTGGCTTCCGTTTGACCCCTCTCCCAAGCCAACTTAGCTTCTCCCAAGGAAGGCGCACTTCACCATTTGAGCAAGTTGACCTAGATCTAGTTGATGGGTGTTTGAGATTCCACTTGATTTGACATCTACACATCAAATAACATACACCCAGGTTGTCCCTTTCTTGAAATTCACCTTGTGGGCCCCATTCCACATTTTAAGGGATTTAATCCCCATTTTGGACCACTTGGAACACTTAAACTCAGATCTACTAAGATCTAACCGGTGGATTGCCACGAAATTATAGATCCATATTCCTACCTGACCGATCTACTAGGATCTAAAGTTTGGATGCCATCCGACATGATTTGACCCACCTAAACCCCAATTGAAGCCTCCTTGGGTAAAGTCGCACCACCTTGGAGAAGTGAGTTCACTCACTTCTAGGAACTGGGTACTTGAGATTATTGCAGATCTTAAACCGGAATAATTCAAAACCTAGGTCTAGACTGTCACTTTGTCAAATCTTGCCTTGGGGACTGCATTCCTTGTTTTAAGGGATTGTGGTCCACTTGGGTTAAACCTAGATCTAGACACATTCAACCATCAAGACCTATATTGCCCACTTATCTCATGTTGTAGGAGTCCTAAACCACAAGTCAACCCTACTTTGACTCCACTTCCCAATTCCCAAGGCACTGGTTTCTCTACAAGGTAAATTCAACTTTCCTAGATTGTTGGATTGACTTGTGGTTTGACCTATGCATGGTAGACTATACCTTGAAGACATCATGAACCATGGTCAAGCTTGTCTCATGTACTAGTTAGCCCCAATACAAACCTTAACTATCCTGCATTGGACACGGTTCCCAAGGCAGTGGATCCTTTAACATTGACCTAGTACACTCATCCTAGATCTCACTTCAAACATTGTAAGTCACTCTCACATCAACTATGAACCAAAGCTATACCTATTGAACCCCCACTTGGATTGTGACTTCATCCTTAGGTCTAGGATAAACCATACACCTAACTTCACTTAGAAATACCCTGATTTGGTGTCTTGGTTTTGATCTCTCCTGTCGGGAGTAGATCGGGTCTCCCCCTTTGTTGTCTGGGCTAGATAACATAAAGTGAAGGTTGCCTCGACTGGCGTGACAACCATATATTGGAGGTCGAGGTGATCGTGGTTGCACCTTTTGAGTTGCCCTTCCCTATTGCCATCCATGACTGGATCCATCCATAGGGGTAACTGCAGTTTAGGTGATAACAGTCTCCTTTGTCAACATGTTTGAAAAACACTGCCAGTGATGATGTTTACAAAGTTGTAAGCCCTCGGGCATGCGAATGGTTTAGTAGCTTGTAGGTTGGAGTTGGAATTCGACCAGCGTTGTTAAATAGAAGCTACTGCGTTAAGTTTCTTCAGTTTGCTTCTACGTCTCTGTTGAGACTGATATTACTTGTCTCTTGTTTATATGAGAATGTTTGGGCTTGAAGCCTTTAGTTGGATTTTCGTCAATAAAATGAATATACAGAATGATTACTGTGTAATATCATTCGTAAGCTATCCATACCTTTTTTCTGGGTTTTTAGTATTTGGGTTTGAAAATAATGTTTTTGTTTCTGTATAAGCCATTCAGAATTATCATTTTGAATACGATTTGTTTCAAGGTTGTTTGGGCAGAGATTGTTTCGATAGTTAAAATAAATGATGGATGTGTGATTGGTTTGGGCCAAGCCGTAACTTAACTCTGCGTAAAGCTTATTGAAGTACTGGTTCGGAGTTTGTAATGTTAATGGTTTTGGTTTGCTACAGGGTTTAAACCCTAACCCTGTCAATGTTTTATAAATTCATAACACGACTGGGCGAGCTCACTCTTGAGACTCGAACCCTTGACCTTTTAATAAACTATTCTTTTGGTAAGATGCCAACGATGCATCCATTAGATGCCATCGAGCTCCTTTTCTTGAAGCGTTCTGTATCACTACAGTGGTTTCGACTGTATTAGGATAATGGTTAAGTTTTTATTTGTTAAAAGATTACACAATGGATGTCGAGACCCACTGTATTTAATTTGGTTGACGAACTTGGGGTTGTATTAACCCAGTTCATATTAAACCCTTGTTATATGATTACAATAGTTCTTCCGAATGACACTGTGATAATCGTTGATAATTTTAATACACTGTTACACTTGTTAACTCGTTACAGGGTTATTGTATTGAATATGTTTTTACCATATTGCTACGACTATTTGATATGTGGTAAAGAGTGATGTCTACAGGGTTCGACCCTCAACATAGTTGATATTGTTATAATGTATACTAGTTACAGGGTTCGACCCTGAACTATCTTTTAAACTTGAAATGCTTTTGGATTATGAAAGTATAATGCATGTCGATCCCTTATGGGGATATTGAGCAGTATCAAAAGATTTCAATATATATTTTATTAGATGTGCTATTGTTTATGTAAAAGCATTTCCCGGATTTACGAACTCTGTTTCGATTTATACAATACTTTTTATTTATGAAATTCGATACCTGTAGGGTTTATCTAGGGATTTCAAAAGATGTTTATTTCTATACTTCCAAAATATCATACTTCTATAAAGTTGATATGAGTTCTGTACATTATGCTTATAAGAGATTCATATTGAAACTGTATAATTTGATAGTATAATACTTTGTTTACATGATTTGCAATGAATGCATAACTAGGGTTTATATTTGTATTTCTGTGTAAAAACCTATGATGTTTTAAATATGAACTTTGCTGCTAGGTTATCAATGTCAACTGTTTATGAATAAACAATATATATATACTATTAAGAGCAGTAATCAAGAATGAATTCTATTTCTGATATATTATACAAAATATTATTTTGCTTAGAAATAATCATTCATTCTATATTTTCCAATCTTTATTCGTCCATTCATTGTACAGAATAATCTATCAGTTCAGTAACCTATCACTTCTAACAGTTAACTGATATCTAGGAAAACATCTGAAAAATTATGATAACAAATAAATACAGTTTCCAGAAAATGATCAGCAGTTTAGAAGTAAATAAAATAAAAACAAAGTAGAACCTGATAACCGATAGGGTGGACAAACACCCAAAGAGGACCGTTCCTCCCAACCTTCTCCAGAAAGCAGCCAAGGTCACTTACTTTTGGACCCCCGATCCTGTTCACTAAACCACCAAGACGAAGATACAATGTAGAAGCAAGACAATCTGTTTGTACTTCGGCAATCAAGAAGACTTGCATACAAACTCTCTTTGTACTTCAGCAATCATGGAGACTTGCATACAAATCACTCATATGTACTTCAGCAATCATGAAGACTTGCATACATATCACACTCATGTACTTCAGCAATCATGTAGACTTGCATACATAGCACTCTCTCTACAACTCAGCAGGATAAGACAGTCTTACTCTGCAACTCATTACCTAGCTTCCCCTCATCGAATCAGTTCTAACACCACAAGGAAAAAGTTCTGAGCCTCTGCTCAATTCAATGGCTTATAAAAGGTTGCCTAGGTCTTTTGGGTCAGTTTTGCATTCAATGAGCCACTTACTCAGTTCCACCATCCTTGGGGAACATGACCACATTTTTAGGGAAGTTGCCCGCTGCAACAGCTACTAAGTGAGTGCAGATGTTGCCACTTGTCAATTGCCTTCTACACCAGTTTCATTCCTCCTAGTGGGTCAGTGAACACTCTTCAACAGTCTCTTTGGGTGAGTGTCTCCTATTTTAATTTATTAAATAATAATATTATTCATTTACAGTCATCCTTGACCATCCTTGGTCATTAATATGAAACTTTACAATAAAAGTTAAAGTAATGTTTTTCCACAAACATAAAATGTTTCAAGTACTAGGTAGGTTACAATATATATGATGTGCATTGATGTTATTACCTTGCTGTTTAGGTCATTTTGATAGCACTGACATGGTATAAAGCAATTATGATCTAGCAGTATATTCATGTTAAAATGAAATTGGTTGTTATGGATTATATGCATTGGTTGTATTACTGACATTTGGAAACTCTTGCTTTATACTCGTTGGTCTTTGGCTTCATATGAATGTGAACATGATTATTTAGTGTCTTTCTGACTTGCTAGCTCAGGCACCATTTTCACTTGTCTCCATCCATCCATTTACCCTTCCTCATTTGATAATCTTCACCCTGACTAACACCTTGACTTGTGATATGGAGGACCTCCCCGCTTCTGCCTCTATGTTGGACTTGCATCCATGTTTATTTTGTGTCTCAGCTCTGAGTTGGCAACAAAACTTGCCCTTGGTGAGTTGGATTGTATGCCTTTATCACTCTAGTCGGTTGCCCTGATGTGTGGTTTAGATTTGCAGAAGTCCCCCTAGTTGCTTGATTTGTGTTGGCTAAAACCTGAAGCAAAATTGTACTACATATGAAAATTATTGTTATATCTTGTAAATCCCAGTGAAAAGGGATGTGAAATGGAAATGAAATTCAATGCTATGTAATGTAAATGCACCCGGGATGAAAGTTGCGATTAGTTGTGCTTATAAGCACATGAAAAATCCCAGAGGGGTCATAATTAGGCCTAAAAAGCAATGGATAAATGTATGCTAAATCAAAAGATTATTGGCCATGAAATTTTGTGAAATGAAAGGTCCTAAGAAGCAGTGGTTAAATGTATGCCAAATCTAAAGACTGTTGACCTTATGTGAAACTTTCCTCATTGAACCCGCGGATTATGATATGAGATGGAGCAAGGGACAGCTAATTCTAAGTGTCCCCTAGAACCTCAAGTTACGATTAGCCTGACACCTAATTCGTGGCGGTTTTAGTAGTAGACAATTTTTTCCAAGGTTGATTAAGCACTTCTCTGAACAACTTATCCATTTGTGAGACACCGCCATTCCTTGTGTACTCCGTGTCCAGCACATGCTTAAGTGTATAACACCATGTCCCTCATCCGAAGTATCACAGTGTCAAGTCAGTCAAGTCATCCCTATTCAGCCTAGCCTTGCATCTTTAGCCTTCACCCTTTGCTAGCGATTTGATCATGTTTACAAACGAGTATATTCTTGAGATTCTTCTTGAAAGTAAGTTATTTAACTAACCTATTATTATTTATTAACTGCCAGTGAAACGATGCTTAATACTTTAGAGTCTCGCTATGAAAATGATTTAGAGAGCATGTCTTAACTATTTGCACTTGCAGCAGCATGGCTTCTTTAGCCAGGGTCATATTTTGATTAGTTTGACCAAGGTCAACCTTGGGATCCGTGATGAGATGGACCACTTTTTGTATGATGTTGATCTATGGTCCTCTGTATACCTTATGATGATTCCATATGATGGGCACAGGCTTTAGATGATGATTGATGCAGTTTTTCATGACTACTATTATTTCCAGATCATCATATTTTTACTTGTCCGGGTATGGTGGGCCCTACAGATGATCTTATAGGTTATCATGAGGTGTATGAGTACTCATCTCTAATGGATTTGGGTCTACTGGATCCATTGAGATGCTTATCTTTCAGTTTCAGGCACTCCCGGGCATGATTTGAGCAGTTGTTCAACTGTTGACCAGTTTGGCCATGCTGATGGAGGCTAGTCGTTGCCTAGGGCGCTACAGAGAAAAGGGGTGGTCCAGCCACTTGTTTTTACCATATTACCCCCTTCCGCACATGATGGCACGGTCAGTTTCCTAGCGCAGGCACCAGACAGTCAATTATGGGCAATTTCATAGTTTTTCAGGAGGATAAAAAATGGAATAAAAAGGTCATAAAGGAATTCGATTTGGGAAATTGAGGCAAGGTGTTGCCATGAGGTCTGGTTTGAGGTCATCTATGGTGTATCCCACTCCTTCCAGATCAATTTGCAGCAGTCAGTGGGGTCCACACAGTCACCATGATGTCATTTGATGTATTTTTCTCTTAGTTGAGGGGGACAGGATTTGATCATTTGTGTACTTGGACATGTCATTGAGTTTCATGTTATATTATTGTGCCATGGGGTGATGCTAGTGAAGGGGAATAATACCTCCTAGCCCCACCATGTGCTCCTAGTCACTTGTCCTAGTCATCTTATGTGGCACACATATGTTTTAGTCTCCCTTGTGTAGTGCGTCATCCCCCCTAGGGTGTTTCTAGTGAGGTCGCACTCCCTCATGTGAGTGATCCATGTGATATTTGTACCAGCTCATCTTAGTCGTTGATTATATTGTTGTATCTTTTGATCTCAACCACTCATTTCAAAAGTGGTTTAGGGTTTTGGTCTCCCTCATCCTATTTAAGGAAGAGACCCCCCTATTGTAAAGGCATGTAGAGATTTTTGGCTCTTGGCTACCGGAATAGAAGAAATACTTTTTGAGCACATAAATGGATCTTGATTTGGGCGGTTTGATTTTGATGATTGTAAATGCTTTTTCCATTGCACTGGAGGATATCTTGTAGCTATCTTGTATCTTTTTCCACTAATTTGATTTACAGGTGAAGAAGACGACTTGGGAGGAGTGCGCATTGGTGGGCTTGCCCTGCAATCTTCTATCAAATTGTGGATCAAACAGGGAGTGATTTTGTCTTTGTACCAATCATTCTCTATCGTTTACTTCTAGCTTGTATCTACCCTCGTTTTGTTGACTGATTGAGCTTTGTCTCCTTGGTTTTGCAGGAAGAGAGGGGCACACATGTGGACTACGGCAAAACGCACAAGCAAGGAAAGCTTCAAAATTCCTCATTTGATTTGTGGGAAAGTAATCCTCGTTATAATCGGCATCCATCTCATTATCCAGGTAAGTATTCTACTTCCCTAGCTTACCCATTATTTTTAGATCTCAAAACCCTAAACTTCAAAACCCTCATTTTTTTTATTTTTTAGATAGATCTATGGAGATCTAGCAATTATTGGGGCTAAATATTTAAAACCCACCTCTACATTAGTCACAACATTCCCAATCTATAATTTGGTGGACATCCGACTCCATTTGCCCCCCGATCTAAGGCACTAGTCTTCTCTTGAGAAAATCGCACTCCTTGGGTAGGTGGGCATTTTGCTAGATCCCAACTTGGGTATTGCTAATTCCCCATCGTTTGATTAGATCCACACATTTGCAAACCCCCTGGTGCTTTTCTTCATTGATTTTCACCTTGTGGGCCCCATTTGGACCAATTTCCATATTTTAAGGGTGGACCCCACTTGGATCTATTATTTTGGCACTATATCTATCTAGATCTATCACTTTAACCTCATAAGTGGCCTTCATCTCTCCTTAGTTGAATATTTGTCTTTCCTTAAGCCTCTTCAACCAAGCCCTAACCCATTAGACTCACTTATCCATTCTAGATCTAGATCTAATCTCATCTTGATCTTCTACCTTATCATCACCACATTTCCCTAGGAGGTCTAAATTGAGTTCGCTAGCCTTCATTGGCTAAGCTAGGGTCTCCCCCTTGGTCTTGCTTAGGCTTGATCTAAAGTGAAGAGTGCCTCGGTTAACGTGACACCCATCTTGCATTGGGAACCGTGGCATTTCTTGGGTCACCTCTACCATCCTGGATGGGATACCTTTAGAGATAACTACAAGTTGTGTGATAACAAGACCCTTTTCCGGCTATCTGATATGAGCCCATCCATAACTTCTCAAATTTTCCATGATTTCCTAGCTTTTCCTTGTTTTTATCCCAAAGCAAGACTATATCTATTATCACCTATCCCAAATCTTACATTTCTACTCCTTTGATCAAAAGTTCCTTTAACCCTTTCTTGTTCTATGACCATTCTATTCCAAGCCTCTCTTCTGGTTTCAATAATAGATCTTCTATAATAGATCAATAATAGATTTTCTATCAAGGCATCTTGAATATATATCTTATATTTGACATGGAGAAAATGTGTTTGGAGAGCAGCTTTCTTATACAAGGAAGTATACCTGATTTGGGACATTACCATATCTACTATATAAAGGCAAACAATTCTAATTGGCAACCATTGGTTCATTATCATGCATGCACTATTGAGTAGATGAATCCAAAATTTTAATGTTAATTCACAGATTACAAAGCTTGAACCATTAACATCAGTATATTTTTTAGCTTGAAATAAACATGACCACATGTCATCACACTTGTATGGTTCCCTAATGGACTATTACCAAAGAAAAATGCATCATCTTCTCCTCTCTTCAGAGATTCTTCACTGTGAAGAAGATAAGAAGTTGCCATTTCAAATGCGGTCCAAATTTTTGCAGCTTGATTCTGCATTTGTAACAGGTCAAGTTAGATTTCTGAATTTGATCATCGCTTCAGGAATTCAAAAAGACCAGAAGATATAACAAGAGAGATGACATAGTAAGAAAATAGAGAGGAAGATGACGTGTTTATTTCTATGTGTTATCATCCACTTTTTTTTTCAAGACTCTACATACTTTAAACAGAAAAAAAGGTTAAAGGGCTATAAGTTGTTTTTGACTGATTGAAAGATGTTATGTACCTGTATCTCTGCATTATTGCTGTTCAGTCGCTTGCTATATGCTATGATAAAGTCACCTCTTTCCTCATCTGGTATGAAATCACGAAATGATTCCCAGGCTAAAATAGACATGAAAGAAAATTATTAGCTGCAAATTACTAACAAGGAATCAGAGATAATTCTCATTCTGTTGCTTCTCATGTTTGTTGACATTGATTGTTAACCATTATAAATAGCATTAAAGAGGAAGAAACATGCATTTAAATATTTTAACAGCAATTCATGCACACATCTCAAATTAGCAATCCTAGGATTAACTTAAAGTGAGGTTAAGTTGATGCTATTTGTGTCAATTGCATCAGTACAAATATGACAACTTTAACTTTTAACATGAAACCAAGGTAACTCCTGCTGCAGATCAGGTCCATAAATGAAGAGATGCAAATGAAAACTAGAAACTCTTTTAGTTACAAGTATTTCCAAATGAAACATGTTGATAACAGTTCATGGTGGAGAAAGTAAGAACAGATATCGATGTCCATACTACATAGATGACCAAAGATAGTGAACGGAACTAGAAGTTGCATAATGTTTGTTGATTTTTGTACCTAGCAAAGTGTTCCCCTAGTGATTTTTGCCCAAGTCACCAAAAAGGGGGAAAAGAGACATGATCCTTGCATTAATTGCTTGAGATGAGTAATTAATTCACTTTAGAGTTATAAAGTGACTTTTTGATAAATTTAAGTGGTGGTTGAGATAATATTTTATGGAGAGAAAATAAATGCTTTTATTCTCATCCATTGATCTTATGTCTCTAGATTGATTGTGGGCCCTTCATCTAGTGTGACTCTTCAACTAACCTAACGAGGAAATCAAAAGGCAAGGCAAGTCGAATGGGCATTATTCATTCCATGAGCATTTGGAAGAGAGCAAGTCGACCATCTTGAGAAGAGGACGAGTTGGGAGAGAGACCAGCAGCACGATTTCCAAGAAATTTCGAGCAGCAGGAGGGAGAGTACTTTGGGACACACAATTCAAGGCATCTTACAGGAGGGTACAGAAGCATCAATATCGAGAGAGATGGCATGCATTTCAAGGGTATAATATACCAGTCCATCAGTACAGGAGGGCAGTCCGTACTGTTTACTGACTGCACAAAATTCAAGGCAGCAGCACATATTTCGAGGAGGTATTTTCAGGCAGTGGCACAAATTTTTATGCACCAGTCCGTACAGTTCAAAAGGAGTCCGGCACGTGTTTCTAGGATGAGTCTGGGACTGTCTATTTTGCTGAGATATAAGAGCACTGGGGTTGAGATAAGTTGTCTCAAATTTGCTGATTTTATTGCTGCTGTACATTTCATTTATTGAAGAAAATAAAACTCTCTCTCTCTCGCAGGTTTTCCCCCTCGGGGGTTTTTCCTGAGCCATTGGGCTAAAATACCGAATCTGAAAATTTTCATGTCTGTGGCTGAGTTTGATTCTGTTCATTTAAAGCTGTAAAATTTCTCTAAGTGTTTCATTTACTGTATGGTTTATGAGTAATTACCTCACTTGCAGCAGAGACCAAATGATTGGGGTTGGGCATTAGACCATATGCACAGTTGAAAACTTGAAACCAGGTTGGGGAAAACACTAAATTTTTACATGGTATCAGAGCTTGGTCAAAAAGGAGAGGGGCAGAATAGAGCCAAGTCGTTGTTGTTTGGGGAGCTTTCATGCCACACATGTGAGGTCAGTGGGCTTGTCTAGAGCTATTATGCGACACGTGGGAGGTCGTTGAGCTACCTTGTGCTTGTTTGGACCATATTTCACCATTTGGACCCGACTTGTTGAGCATTGGACCTTTATTGATGATAGCGCCCTCTTTCCTTGGGTGGTTTTTGACCAATGTTGCACAACTCGGACTTGGCAAAGACTCGACTGGCATGTGACTCGTCGACTCAGGACAGACTCGACGAGACTCGGAAAATAGGAAAAAAACTTAAAATATGGTAAATTTTGGGGACAAAAAAGAACTTAATGGCATTTCCAATCCATATAAGTTATAAAACTACATTCAATCTATGCAATAATTCATAACATCATCTGGAAAGTAACTAACCTCCACTACTTTGCAACAAACCTCTAACAACTCTTAACTAAATACTTAAAAATAACGATGGTCAATGCCATAGTACAAGGTCAACAAGATACAAAGGGTCCATCTTGTTCTAATCCTTAACCACCTTTAGAAGTGGTTAGACCCACCAATGTCCACAACGTAACCTCTTAAACACAATGGTCCTCCATGCAACGAACCCCTTTGAAATCTCCAAAGTGTGAAATAACCGTCCAATGACTAATCGAGTTCAAAGAGCACCAAAATGTCGTGTTAACCAAAACTTCAAGGGCCCAAAGGAATGATAGCAAAGACCCACGACTCCCACACACGGTTATGGAAGAACGATTCAACCAAATGATAAAAATTCGAACCCTCCAACTTGCAACTAGATAAGAGAGGGGTCGGCCCCATCATCAATCCCATGCCTCATCTATACATTCCAAGGTTTAGCATCTCCACCAAAACGGGTTGGCAGTCAACCAACATCTGTGCCATTTCCTACCCAGCTCAAACCTTCATGGAACTGCTCGATGATTTCAACATTTTTTAGAAGCCATGAGTTCATTGGAGAGTCCGTGAAAGTTGCACAACTCGTCCCCATGACTCAATTGTTATGTTAAAAATCCAGTGAAGGGAATATGAACACGATCCTGTTCATATCGGCCTCACAAATTAGACACAGGAAATACTTCTTGGCACATGTACTATGAGGAAAGTCCACAACCAGATCACCTGAAAACCCAGAATGCATTGCAACAACAGTGAATTTGGCAAAAACATACCCCTGGGACCCAACAATCAAGCAAATAAAAAAACAATTCAAGTCTGCTTTCATTTCCGCGGGCGCTATTTTTTCTCTATTTTATTGAGTCCGAGTGAGTCAGAGTGAGTTCTGGGTGAGTATGTCAAGTTTTGGGCGAGTATGAAAAGTATGTCGAGTTGAAGCCGAGTCTTGTACGAGTACTCGTCTTGGGGGTTGACTCGTCCTTACTCATGAGTACTCGCGAGTCTTGGGCGAGTGGTGCTTCATTGGACTTTTGACAACCAATTGATGGTATTTACTCATGGTATTGTGGAGTGCCCCGCTCTCTTGGAGATGTTTGTTTCTACTTGCTCATTATTTGACCATTATTGAGTCTTGACTAGTGTGCCCTCCCTTTTTGAAGATATTGTTAGGGTTTTGGCATTATTTGTTATTTTGAAGTATTCCTAGACTAGATCTAGGGTTTTAGACAAAATATTATTATTTTATTGTACTAGAAGTTAAGCTTTTCTCCTATATAAGAGAGCTCACTCCTCATTTTTCATTTGTTGGTGATCTTGTAGAATAATACTACCATACTTTTCTATCTTTGGCTCTTATTTCTTGGTGTCTTCATGGTGAGCTCAACTTGGTGTTTCTATTTGAGGTAACTTGTTTAATTTATCAGTGTCACATTTATTTGCTTGTTCCTTAGAATGGTTGTGTAACTCCATGGTTTATCATATTACAAATTTGTGTTGCATGTCTGAGATATTTGGTATCCATTAGGAGAGGTATCCAGCAAGTAGCATAGATTAGTTTCTGAAATAAGCAAGTAGATTGAAGGTGCATGCAAGGCTGCCCGCCCTTGGCATTTTCGGCAAGCCAAATCAATTGTTTGCAAGAGGATTTGTCATGTTTTTGCAAGGTTTCTTCAACAAACATACTCAAACAAGATGCAAGCAAAGAAGATCTAGTACCCCATATCCCAAGGATCTAGAAAGCACTAGTCTTTCTTCATCCTCAACCATTATTTTCTGAAAAATCTCTTTAGTTTTTAGGATAAAGTAGATAAAAATTAACAGAAAAAATATTTTAAAAGGAGAAATAAGCAGAAAAAATTACAAAAATAGTTTGCTGATTTTTTTAAGAATTTGAGGAATTTTTTCTGAATTTTTCTTTAATTTTTAAGGTAAATTTTCAGATTTTCCTATAGGTTCATTTTCTGCTTCTGCAATTTTTTCATAATTTACAACATAAAACCTAAAAATTTCCACATCTAAGAAGGTTTTATAAATGTAAACTTCACTAAATAAATTTTTGGGCATATCTAATAAAGTTTTGTGAAATTTTGATTGGTTTAAACAACGTAGATCACAAAAAATAATTCTGGAAATTATTTTCTGCAAATTGCAGATTCTGGAATTTTCTGTTAACAGTAGCCTAACACATTAATCTCAGATCTAATGCTCTATATTAATTTTCTGAAATTTTTTCAAGTTTAAACCTGAGTTTTAGAAGTTATTTTCTTGTTTTATGCTTAAAAATGACTGTGACAGCAATACCTTAAATTCTGGAACTTTTTGTGCACATGCATAAATCACATATTTCTCAAAGTTTTCTGGAAATTTCTGATCTACTGTCTTAGATAAATAACAGCAATTAAATGTCAATGGAATTCCCACTAAATGTTAAATCTATTGCTTAAATTTATGAATATTGTGTCAGCACTTAATTGTTTAATTTTTCAAATTGTTCATGGTTATTGAGTACAAGTTTAATCTCATTTCTGGAAGTTATATCTCACTGGTTTTAAATGCTTATGGACATTGGATGTGATGGTGACAAATCTAATTAATAATTCATAAGTTTGTCAAATTTAAAACAAGCTATTTTGGTTGAAGCAACATAAGTCACTATAGCCTAAGTGGACAACTATTAACTATGAGTGACATCCTTTTGTAGATATGTTTATCTCTCCAAGAGGAGATCATTCATTTAAACAATTTCATAAGCTAATCAAGTTTAACTATCACTTTTAATAACAATGACTTGTGGATAATTTTGGGGTAATGAGCCACCTATTTTAAGGGCATTTTATTTATCATGGTACATTGTTGATTTTACTTCTGCAAACTATCTTTCACGTCCATGAATCTTCTATTTTGAGCAAAATGGTTATGAAGCAATTTATCTCTTGATCATCTTATTTGCAATTTGTTGAAGTTATTGAGATGCATAACTTGATTATGTACTTCTAGATCTTAATAAGCTGAACATCCTAAGATCGTTTTAACCTTGATAGGGAAGCCTCACTTGGCCTAGAAAGAGCCTAAAACATGGGAAAATTCAAATTAAGGTGACAATGGTAGTGATTTTTTGTAGTTGCGCCAAGAGGCGTTCTACAGCCCAGTATGGGGGAGATCTTGTTAGTCGAGTGTTTGTCGAGTTTGTCGAGTGTTTGTCGAGTAACAAAATAATACAAAGTAAACAAAAAAAGAATAATACAAAGTAAAAAGTAATAAATATTATGTCGGCCATAAACAAAAAAGAATAATACAAAGTAAAAAGTAAATATGAGACTTAAACTAGAGACTTTACTTTTTACTTTTAATACAAAGTAAAAAGTAAATATGAGACTTTAGAGTGTTTGTCGAGTGTTTGTCCAGTAACAAAATAATACAAAGTAAACAAAAAATAATAATACAAAGTAAAAAGTAATAATATTATGTCGGCCATAAACAAAAAAGAATAATACAAAGTAAAAAGTAAATATGAGACTTAAAGTAGAGACTTCAGAGCTTAGGATTAGCTGGCTCAGGTATTGCACTCAAGGAGCTATTCAAGGATAGGTTTGCACCTCGGGAGATTTGATCCCTCTCAGCGCTTGATAAAGCCTAGGATTTGTATCTAGGCTGGTCTTTAGTAGTTTTGGAGCAAGGTTTTCTTTCTTTAATAGCGAGTATACCATCAGGTTCTAGGATAATTCTTCCTGCGTCATTTAGCATAGGAAGTTTAGCTTTTGTTGTTTGATGTTGTCCCAACACCCTCTTGAGGCTTGATACATGGAACACATTGTGGATGTGGCTATTGTCTAGTAACTTTATTCCATAGGGTACTTGGCTAATTTTTTTGTTAATTTGATATGGTCCATGAAATTTAGAAGCCAACTTGTTATTGCCTTGTTACTTAAGGGACAACTGTTTGTAGGGCTGAAGTCTTAAAAACACCCAATCACCTTCTTCAAACTCTCTTTCAAATCTATATTGATCTGCTTGTTGTTTCATTGGATTCCAAGCATTTGCTAGATTCTCTTTTAGTAAATGTTCTTTTGATCTTCCCCTAATTGATGTTGGATTTTGTGCAACTTTGGAAGATATTATTCATTGTATTTTATTGTACTTTCATTGTACCTGTTTGTAGCTCCTAAGGGAGATGAACTTTATGTAATCACTTATGTAAGCACATGAAAGAATCAATGTAAACCTTGGGGTGCAAAGAAACAAATGAAAAATATTAAAAATAAAATTATTAATTGCCCCCAGGTGAAGTCGGCTCAGTTAGGGATTTTTCATGTTTGCACTTGTATAAATAAGAGGTAAAGTGCACCTCATTATTTCATTCACTCACTTGACAATTGCGCATCACTTGGGAGAGAGAAGAAGTTCGCACAAGCTAGAGAAGGAAGCAGATTTGGGGTTTGTACATGTGGAAAGCATTTTCACATTTTCTATTTTATCTTTGTACTTTGATCTCGGGATTATCATCTCTATACGAAGGTTGCTGGGTTTTTCCCAATTGGGTTTCCCAGGATAAACTCTATGTTGTTGTTTTGTGCTTTGTCTTTCTTCTAGTGATCTTGGTTATGCATTTATATTATTATGCTATGAATGTATGAAATTTAACATGCTATCAGAGTAGTTCTAGAAGAAGCCATTGCCGAAACATTGTCGGAACCCTGTCGGAACTAGGGTTTCATCTTGTGAAGTCTTCACCCATCATTTTGGAGAAAAAGAGCTATAGGAATTTCGTTTTTGGCAAGGCGCATCTTTTGGTGAAGACAAAATTCAATTCCGAGAATTTTCAATTTTTGACCTAACTCTATGGCTGCAGCCGAATTAGGGTTTCATTTTTAACTCACTTCTCTCCACAGATTTGGATCAGTCCTACCTCAACTCAACTCTCCTTGGCAAGGCACATCTACCTGTGGCTTCAGTTTTCCAAATTATCAACTTTTATTTTTGACCTAGCTCCTGGTAGGGTTTCTGAACCAGATCTACAATCAAGATGATTGGTATGAAGGTTGAAGATCGTTTGGAAGGAGCTTCCAACTTTACCTCTTGGAAGTCTAGGGTTCTTCTGCTTCTAGAAGAAAATGACCTCTTACTATATGTAAATTAGAAGGTTCCTGAACCAGAAGCCGAAGAGGATAAATCCCGATGGAGGAAGAATGATGCTAAAGCAAGAAGGATTCTTGTGGATTCAGTGAGAGACCATTTAGTTCCACAAATCTCGGGAAAGAAGAATGCTAGGAAAATGTTCAAGACCATTATGAAGTTGTTTGAACACACTAGCCTCAATGTATCCATGACTTTGAGAAATCAGCTCTCAAATATGAAGATAGTCAAATCAGAATCCATTGCCTCATATTTTATGAGGATCACAGAACTAAGGGTCAAGCTTAGTACCAGTGGAGATCCCATTGATGAAAAGGAGCTTGTCATCACCACTCTGAATGGTCTTCCACCATCTTGGGAGTCCTTTATCCAAAAGCATAAGTGGTAGATCCAAACTACCAAAGTTTGATAAGCTTTGGGCAGATTGTACTCAGGGGGAGACAAGGGGTGCAGCACGACAAAGACTCCATGGCACTCAACCAGAGGAGAATCAAGCATTCATATCCCATCTCAAGAATGGAAAAGGAAAGGGAAGAAGGTTTTATAAACACAAGCACCAAGATAGGAGATCTAGTCCTTCCCCAGATCGGAAGAAGGAGAAGAGGGACTTATCTCAAGTTCAATGCTATAGGTGCAAGAAATATGGACACTACGCCAGTAACTGTTGAAGTTCAAGTAAAAGGAAGCATGAAGCCTCAACTGTTGATGTGGAAGAAGACCATCATCACAAGAAGCCAAGGGATGATGATCATTCAGAGTTCTTCTTCTAGAAGATCCAGAATGCAAGAACATAGATCTCTTATGGTTCCCACATGAAGGCAGTGGGAGCCCACACACAAAAACAATAAGAGATAAGTATTTGATTTTCTTGCTTATATAGATCTGTTTTGTCTTATATGTCTTCATAACTATTATATGCAAATCTAATGTGTTGAGCAATTGATATAGTTTACCCTGTTGTATTTATTATGCATATGAGCTACACAACATTTCATGAAGCTATTCTAGATGATATCTCCTTCTTGCATGCTTAGGGTAGTGCACACTCTTGATGGCATGTTCTAGTGGAGATAGTAGACATCTAGATAGTTCCTAGATGTGTTTAGTAGACATGTTCATGATTGTTGTGATAAAGTATTAGCTAAGATGCATGTGTAAACTATTGTCATTACATTTGATTATGCAATGCCACTGATCATCAGTCGAGATTTGACTTGTAGGGAATTGACCATGTGATATGGCCTACAAGAGAAGGATGATGAGACTTGTTCCGATGAACAAGTGGTGGACACATGAATCCCGTCGATGTTCAGGAGGAAGCTTCCAGGAGTATGACTCTCAACCTAGAAGGATGACCTCGGAGGAAGCTTTCACAGAAGTCAAACCAGAAATGGGTCACCTTCAAATATTAGGCTGTCCAGCCTACATACATGTGCCCAAGAAACGAAGTTAGAACCTTCAGGCCAAAAGGAACTTTCGTGGGACACAGTAGGTCTTCAAAGGCTTACAGAATCTACATCCCAGGATTCTGACAGTCAGTAGGGATGTGACCTTTGAAGAAGGTTATCAAGAAAGGCAGAAGATCATACATGGAGATCGATGATGAATAAATGCTCAAGATGAGACCATCTCCCCCTCCAGTTCAAGAGGGAGCCAACAGAAAAGGATGAACCTATCGATCCCATAGATCCAGTTGATATCACCAGAGATATTGCAGGTCGGAAAAGACCTAGATGGGCACAACAGACACTACAGGATGCAGAGAGGCATGAAGCTCCACGTGGCGCTTTCAGAGAAAGCAAAAGACCTCAAAGGTTCTCTAGCTATGTGGCATTGATGAGCAACATTATTGATTCAGAACCCACCACTTACGAAGAAGCATCCAAACATCAAGTTTGGAAGGATGCCATGATGGAAGAATATCAATCCATCATGAAGAATGATGTGTGGGAGGTTGTGCCGAGACCTGAGGAGAAGTCAGTAGTGACTTCTAAATGGCTATACAAGATCAAGCATGGAGCAGATGGTAGTGTTGAGAAATACAAGGCCAAATTTGTAGCCAGAGGATTCTTTCAAAAAGAGGGAGTCGATTATGATGAGACATTTGCTCCTGTGGCCCGATATACTTCCATCAGATCCATTATTGCGATTGCTTCAGCTATGGGATGAAAGTTGCATGAGATGGATGTGAAGACAGCCTTTCTCAATGGTGTTATTGAGGAAGAAGTTTACATCGAACAACCAGATGGGTTTATTGTCCAAGGAAAGGAGTCTCATGTATGCAGATTGAAAAAGGCACTATATGGACTCAAGCAAGCACCCTGTGCTTGGTATCGATGGTCTTACCAACTATTTTGTACAATAGCTGAATTTCTTGTGAGCCGCCAATTTAATGAACATGTTCATGTTCATCATCAGTGTTCAGAAATTCAGAAGCCATTTTCAGGGCAATTTTGCCCCATTTGTAATAACTGCATGTTCATACCCCCAGGGGAATTTGTAAAAAGTTGGTCTAAACGGGGTCCTTTTATAAAAAACTCGGCTATCCTTAGGTTTAGCCATTTGGGGGATACTCTAGAGTGTTTTTTCCTTAGGAATTATGCGCTACTCATCAGTGGCGTATAATCCCTGAGTTTGTCACTCAAACCTCCAAAGCTGGAGTATTTCCCATGGTGGTCAAAACCTGAGGTGGTTATTAGAGTCTTGTGTCTAGGATTTTTTACATGTTAGCCATCTCGATTGAGTCGTATGAACATGCACTAGGTCCCCTAGGAGTTTCGTTTGATTTCGGGAGAAATAATTTTTTCGATAAAATTACACCATTTGTTAATGGTTTAGTTAAAAAAATTTAAATTGTGATAAAAACCTCATCTGGAGGCGGATTTTGGCATGGGGAGGCTCGTTTTGACGCTCAAAGCGTCCTCGTTACCCTAGCGCCCTCATTCTTCAAATTCCGGGCGATTACATCACCACTAGGCGAGTTTTGGCTAAAAATGCATCATTTTGGCATTTAATTGTTAAAAAATAACAGAGTGCACTAAGTCTAAAAATCAAATAAGCCAAATTTTTATTAAAAAAATCATTGGAAGGTTAGAAGTGGTTTGACTAATTATGTACGACTATATGGAGATATAAGTCACATGATGATTAAAGATTGAAAATCCAAATTGTTAAAAAAGGGATGACGTGAGCCACCATACGGCTCCTCATGTGGATTTGCGATTTGGTCATGTGGCAATTAATAAGTGGATGGGTGAATGAGGATTTACTTTATTGTGAGCGCCTCCCTATTTTTATGGCCACATCAGGGCTTGGTTCTCTTTGAAACTCGAGTTAGCACGTCACTTCAACTCCAAGCTATCTCCTTGGATGGCTCACGCATTCTCCTTTAGCTCACGTATATTCCACATGTAGATCACGCATTTGCTTGATGTATATTACGATGGAGTGGTAGAGATTACTATGTTGGAATGGGGGGCACCTTGCCAAGGTGGAGGCCACCTCCCCATTCACCTACCACAAGCTCAACTTCATCATGGAATCTCTACTCCAAGCTCGATCTTGATTGGGATTTGACTCATGTCTATTTGCCATTTGGCTCTCCTATTTGCCAATTCGAATTAGGTTGTTTAGGATCTTGTTTTTGTATATAAGGAGTGCCTTGCCTCCTCATTCTTCATGGAGAATTTGTGCAAGTAAACTCTAGAGAAATTTGTATTATTTGTTTGAAATTGAATAAAGAAGAAGACTTTGGAGGTCCATGTGGGAGTTCTTTGTATGCCATTTCTCATCTTGTTTAAGGTGATACCTTTCTTAGCTCATCTTTTTCAATTTTTAAGTGTATGATCTTATGATTAGAAGGCTAACAATCTAGCACAATTTTATTTGATCTATGCTTTTCTCTTAAGTTTTGTGGCTTTCAAGTATTCTCTCAAGTGCAAGAGCTTTTTTTTTTGTTAATATATTCATCCTACAGGTTCACTAAAGGAGCTTCTACTTCAAGAATCGAGAAACATAAGGCTTGCTTGCCTCATCCATCAACAACAAGCTCTTTAAAAACTATCTTTGGTTACTGGATCTACGAGCTTATCTCTTCTGGCTCTCTATTTTTCTCCTTGATCCCTTGTTTGATTGACTCGCTCTTTGATCTCTTCCACTCCATACTTTGGTCCCCTTTTTTCTCTTCTTCTTTGCTCTCGCTTCACCTTTTTCTCCTTGCTTTCTATTCTCCCTTACCTTTTCTGTTCGCTGCCCTGCTGCTCTTCTTTCTTTATCTCAGCTGCTCTCTTCCTTACTATTGCCCCATCTCTTTGGCTCACTGTTTAGCCATCCTTGTTCACTGTTTCAGCCTCTTAGGAGTGCTTAAGACAGCCTTGGAAAGTGTGCCCTAGTTGGCCCCTCCTTTGCCCACTGTTCGTTGCTATTTGGTCACTGTTTGGGTGACCTTTTTGCGCTGTTTGAGTCCCATTTTCCCAGCCCACTTCCACTTATTGTTTGCTGCTCCTTTACCCCACTGTTTGGGGTTTCTTTTCACCTTTGATTTCTTTTCTTGTCTTTACACCTCTATCCCCCTTTTTGCTGCTCACTGTTTACTGTTTGCAGCACTCCCATTCCCTCATCTTTCCATTCGTTAGCTCCCTCCTACCTTTCCATTCGCATTCTTCCATTTTCCCTAAAAAATTCAAACATAAAAACAACAAAATACTTGGTTAATAGTTAGATTTCTTTTGTCATCTCAGCATTTCAATAGTTAGATTTCAAGTTTGATTAATAGTTAGATTTCTTTTGTCATCTTAGCATTTCAATAGTTAGATTTCAAGTTTGATTAATAGTTAGATCTCATCATCATTTTTTGCATTTCATTAGTTGACCTCACTTTTGTGTTAAGAGTTATTAGTTTTGTTTCTCATTTTAGATCTCTCTTTTAGTCCAAAATTTTGCATTTTAAAAAATGAATTTGCATGTAGATTAGCTTTGTAATTTTTTGCATTTAGTTTCAATTTGCTAGATCTCAGATTTTTTTGGTTTGATCTAATGGCTAATGGGTGCATGAGTGTATTGTCTTTTTTGTAGGCACTTGAGGGAGAAGACAAGCAAGCCAATTTATATCCCAAAGTGTTAGATCTAAAAGAAAGAACCATACCAAGAAGAAAGCCATCTAAACTCAACAAAGATCGAAGCCTTTTCAAACACCAAGGAGATCCTAAATTCGAAGATCCAAACTCATCATTCTCCTTTGTATAAGTCATAATAAGGCTTCTAATCTCTTGTTTAGTTGTATTTTCATTTTAAGGGTTGAATCCCCTCATCTTGTAATTGATTAATAAAATAAGGCTAAGTGGGATAAGGCCTCCCGTTGTTGTGTTTCTTTCCCCATTTGGGAAAGAGTGTTGTCTTTGTTAGCTTAGATCTTTGTCAATTTTGTTAAGTATATTAGATTAGTTTTTCCATTTTTTGCATTTAGAACAATAATTGCTTAAGATAGTTTCATTTTTGTTCTTAGAATATTCATTGCTAGCTTAGATTTATTTTCTTTATCATACTAATTGTTAAATCAATTTTCCATTTTACTTGAGCTATCATTGTGTTTCCTTATTTATAATTTGTTTATCTTTAAAAGGAACCAAAGACACATGAACTTGTCATAAGACAAGTCAAGAGCACTCTCTATCGGAGAGCATACTCTTGCACTTTTTCTGCATTTAGCATATAGTTTAGATAAGCCTCTTGAACCTCTATCATAAGACAATTCAAGAACACTCTCTGTCGGAGAGGTTCATCTTGTGCTCTAACTAAAATTCGCAACTCATCATTCCCCATAATAAAATTTGAATTTATTTGTTGTTTCCTTGCCGGAGTATGCTCTGACCAGCCCTAAAAGCTGGAGTACAAACGGTATTGGACTGATTAATCTTGCAAGATTCAAACATAATAAAATTTTCACCCCATAACCAATGAACCGGCGTTGTTTCGTAAAGTATCTCAAAAGTGAGGAACTCCTAGTGAGGGCACCGGGAAACCCAACCTGGACACTCGCTAGTTAAATTCACTAAACACCTAGCTTGTGAGCCAGGTCGGTCCATCATGTCCTTGAACAGAGCCACCTAGAGTACTTCTTCTGGTTAGGTTTCCAAGGCACCTAAAACAAGATTACATAAAATTTACAATAAAATAAACCAAGAACAATTGCAAAACGATCTCACAAACGGTACCACTTTCTGAACTCTTGTATCAAGCAACCCAAGCACTTCATTTTTGACTCCATAAGGCACTGGTCCTTTTAATTGATTATATGTTGTCTGTCTTATCTTTCAGTATCATATGGTTGTCTTGCTTTAAATTATCAAGTGGTTGTATCTTTCAATCTTGTGATCTTGCAATTATCTTGTGGTTATTTTATTTCATCACTATAAATTTGTAATCATTCAAAAACTCCTAAAAAACACCCATCCGCATCACCATACACAAAAAACACTCAAAACACAGAGCCATAGAAAAACTCTTTGTTAGGGACAACCCCCCTTGGCTTCGTTAGAAGTTTGCCTAAACGGAGGAGCTAGGATTCAGGTGACAGTACCTGGCTCATTGCTTGCCCCCAAGGCCACACCTTCCCCACTTGTATTGAGGGAACAGCTTTCGAAATATTTCTGCTGCTGGTGTGCATCTCGGCGGACAACAGACAGATAGACGGATTCCTGGTGAGCTTGGGATTTTCCAAGAGTGATGCAGACCCCAAACTTTACTACAAGGTTGTAGATGATGAGCCACTGATTTTGGTATTATATGTTGATGACTTGTTTCTCACAAGAAATGAGAAACTTATTGTATGGTGTAAGAAGAATCTCACCTCTGAGTTTGAAATGAAAGATCTTGGATTAATGCATTACTTCTTGGGATTAGAAGTATGGCAGAGGCAGAAAGAGACTTTCCTAGGACAAGGAAAATACACCATTGATATATTGAAGAGATTCTGGATGTTGGACTGCAAGTCCATGGCTACTCCGATGGATGCAAATTGGAAGAAGTTGAGAGATTCTACTTCAGATTCTGATTTGATTGATCCCACCATTTATCGCCAATTGATTGGATCATTGATCTATCTGACCAACACCAGACCAGATATATGTTTTGCTGTCAATGCCCTCAGTCAGTTCATGTACGAACCGAGGCAGATTCATTGGATTGCTGCAAAACATGTGCTCAGATACTTACGCGGCACTGTGGGATATGGATTGAAGTATGCTTCAGATGGTGACCTTAGATTGCAGGGGTTTATAGACTCAGATTGGGCCAGATGTGTTGCAGATCGGAAGAGTACTTCCGGATGTTGCTTCAGTTTGGGTTCTGCAGTTATTTCCTGGTGCAACAGGAAGCAGAACTCGATAGCACTCAGTACTACAGAGGCCAAGTAAATGGCTGCTAGCACAGCAGCTCGAGAAGCAGTTTGGCTTCGTAAACTCCTGGCAGGATTGTTTGGCCAGATTCCATAGCCGACTGTGATTCACTGGGATAACCAGAGCTGTGTGCAGATGTTAGTGAATCATGTATTTCATGACAGGTCGTAGCATATCGAGATTCGATATCACTTCAATTGTGATATGGTGCAGAAAGGTGCGGTCGAGTTACAGTACGTACTGACAGACGACCAGACTGTAGATGTTCTCACCAAGGCTCTTCCCAAGGTGAAGATCGAATACTTTCGCGGAAGACTTGGAGTCGAAGAGAACGTGTCCCTCCTTGAGAGGGAAAGATGACATTGAGATGCTTGCCCTGCTTTGCCCAGGTGCCTCTACAATCCGGTTACTCAGCCAGATATGGGAGAAATCCCATAGGCAGATGAGTAGGACAGTCAGCAGTTGGCCGGGCTCACCCAGGTACCTTCTACAGTCCAGTTACTTAGCCAAATTTGGGATAAATTCCATAGGAAGATGAGTAGGATAGTCAACAATTGGTCGGGTTCACACAGGTGCCTCTGTAGTCCAGTTACTCAGCCAGATATGGGAGAAATCCCATAGGCAGATGAGTAGGACAGTCAGCAGTTGGCCGTGTCGTTGCACAGGTGCCTCTATAGTCCAGGTACTCAGCCAGATATGGGAGAAATCCCATAGGCAGATGAGTCGGACAGTCAGTAGATGGTCGTGCCCTTTTGCTCGTCTGAGATCTCAGCCAGGTGTGGGAGAACCCCATCGGCAGATGAGATGAACAGGTAGCAAATTGTATAGCAGAGATGGTACAGTTGATAATCTCAGATATCCAGGATTGAGTGATTCTCCTAGACTCACCAAAGGACTAGTGAAGATGATGCACTGAGATTGTGTGGACAACCTTCAGTATGTATAGAGATGATGGAGATAGCATGGATGTACAAGATGAAACCCAGATGATCATGATACAGATGAAGACCGAAGAATACCTTCCTTGTTGAGAGGGAGTGTTCGATTTTGTGCAACTTTGGAAGATATTATTCACTGTATTTTATTGTACTTTCATTGTACTTGTTTCTACCTCCTAAGGGAGATGAACTTTATGTAATCACTTATGTAAACACATGAAAGAATCAATGTAAACCTTGGGGTGCAAAGAAACAAAAGAAAAATATTAAAAATAAAATTATTAATTGCACCCAGGTGAAGTCGGCCCAGTTAGGGATTTTTCATGTTTGCACTTGTATAAATAAGAGGTAAAGTGCACCTCATTATTTCATTCACTCACTTGACAATTGCGCATCACTTGGGAGAGAGAAGAAGTTTGCACAAGTTGGAGAAGGAAGCAGATTTGGGGTTTCTACTTGTGGAAAGCATTTTCACATTTTCTATTTTATCTTTGTACTTTGATCTCGGGATTATCATCTCTATACGAAGGTTGCTGGGTTTTTCCCAGTTGGGTTTCCCAGGATAAACTCTGTGTTGTTGTTTTGTGCTTTGTCTTTCTTCTAGTGATCTTGGTTATGCATTTATATTATTATGCTATGAATGTATGAAATTTAACAGCTGATTTTTTGTTGTTGGCACATTAGAGCTAAACAATGCAAAGTCCTTCCGTTTTGGTGGTTCATGCCCAAATAAGGCTTGGAAGGGAGTCATTTTAGTGTAAGTGTGGTAAGTAGAATTGTACCACCATTTCACTAGATATAGCCATTGAGACCATTTGTTCTACTTATGTGTTACAAAACAAGGAAGGTAAGTTTCCAAACATTCATTTAATATTTATGTTTGTTCATCTGTTTGAGGGTGATATGTCGAACTCATATTAAGACATATCCTCGTTTGTTTGCATAATTCTTTCCAAAAGTTCCCCTTGAATTTTGCATCCCTATCACTGATAATGACCTTTAGAAAGCCATGCAATTTATAAATATTTGCAAAATACCTTAGCTATTTGTTTAGTTGAATATGTTTTCCTTACCCCTATAAAATAAGCATACTTAGTCAGCCTATCAAGCACAACAAAAAAAATTTCCTTTCCCTTAGAGATTGGTAATCCTTCAATGAAATCCATCGAAATTTCTTCCCACTTTTGGTTAGGAATGTGTATAGGATGGTGTAATGCTAGTGACATAACATTTTCGCTCTTATTTCTTTGATAAGTATCACATTCAACGGCATACTTTTGAAATTCATTGTGTTAGTTTTTACTTGTTTAGCATAATAACATTAAACAATGTACTCACTGAAAGAAAAACAATCACAGCAAACACAAAGAACACGGAATTTCTCTCGGGGAAACCACAAGGGAGAAAACCCCGGCAAAACTTCCTCAATATAGAATTCACCAAGTGCAAGATAAAACTCCAAGACAAAACAACTTCTCTCCTTCACTTGTGCAAACTTCGCTCTCTCCTATGTGAACTTGAGTGAGTGAGGTGGGTGATACAAATGAGCAACTCAACCCTCCTATTTATACTTAACATGTGACTTGACCTTTTTACTAACTAGGTCAGCTTGACTCACCTAACTAGGCCGACCTGTACACTTTACAATAAAATATTATTTTCTAGATATTTCCAGGCCGACCTAACAGTTAGGGTTTACATTGACTCTTTCAATGACTCTTACGTTATCAATTACATCAATGACATCTCCTGAAGGAGGAATACAATAATACAATAGACAAGTATATCTAGAATATCTTCCACAGTTACATTTCTTTAACACTCCCTCTTAACTAGGAAGATATTATGTGGGAAACATCATCAACATCAACAACTTTCCAACTGACTGGTGAAACTCTATATGTCGTAGGAATTTTTTGGAACATCATCATATGTCTAGGGAAACATCATCAGCAGCAGCATGGAACTGTTGGATCATCATCATCATCATCATCATCGTTAGCAGGAATTGTTGGAACATCAACATCATCATCATCAGCAAGAATTGTCGGAACATCAACATCATCATCGTTAGCAGGAACTGTTGGATCATCATCAGCAGCAAGAACTGCTGGAACATCATCATCATCATCAGTATATGAATACTGGAGCAACATCATCAGTAAGTACTAGAACAACAACATCAATCATCAGTAAACAAGTACTAGAACAACAACATCAATCATCAGTAAACAAGTACTGGAACAACATCAATCATTAGTAAGAAAGTACCGAAACAACAACATCAATCATCACTAAACAAGTACTGGAACAACAACATCAATCATCAGCATGTGAATGTTGGAACAACAACATCATCAGTCGACAAGTATTGAGATAACACTACCAATCGGAAAGTACTGGAATAACATCATCAGTCGACAAGTACCGAGATAACATCACCAATCGGCAAGTACTGGGATAACACTACCAATCGGCAAGTACTAGAATAACATCATCAGTCGGCAAGTGCTGAGATAACATCACCAGTCGACAAGTATTGGGATAACACTACCAGTCGACAAGTACTAGAATAACATCATCAGTCGGCAAGTACTGAGATAACATCACAAGTCGGCAAGTACTGGGATAACACTACTAGTCGGCAAGTAGTGGAATAACATCACCAGTCAGCAAGTACTGGAATAACACTACCAGTCGGCAAGTACTGAGATAACATCACCAGTCGGCAAGTACTGAGATAACATCACCAGTTGGCAAGTACTGGGATAACACTACCAGTCGGCAATTACTGGAATAACATCATCAGTCGGTAAGTACTGAGATAACATCACCAATCGGCAAGTACTAGGATAACACTACCAGTCGGCAAGTACTGGAATAACATCATCAGTCGGCAAGTACTAAGATAACATCACCAGTCGGCAAGTACTGGGATAACACTACCAGTTGGCAAGTACTGGAATAACATCATCAGTCGGCAAGTACTGAGATAACATCACCAGTCAGCAAGTACTGAGATAAAATTACCAGTCGGCAAGTGTTAAGTTTTCGATAATTTCATTCAATATTATCTAGGATCACTAAGAGAATAACAAGCACAGCATAACAATCACAAGAGACAATGGACACAAAGCATTTCACTAGGGAAAACCAAGAAGGTGAAAAAACCCGCAACTTCCTTAGAGATAGAATGAGCAATAGAATAAAACCCCAAAACAAAGAGATAGACCTCCGCAGCTCCTCCTCCTCCACTTGTGCGCACTTCTCACTTGTGTGCATTAGTGAGTGAGTGAATGACCAAATGAGAGAGTCTCACTCTCTATTTATACATTACTTCACTTGCCTTTTTATCCTACAAGGCCGACTTCTCCTAGGAGAGTCTAATAAACCTTTAACCCCTAACTCTGGGCCGACCCCACAAGAGGAGTCTAATAACCCATCAAATAATAATGATGTCCTTCTCGATCGGAGGAATGAAACCTCTCCATCGGAAGTACAATGTCATATGAATACAATATAAAAATATACAAGTGAAATACATCCCGAAGTTACATATACATTAACACTCCCTCTTAACTAGGAAAGTATTTTCTTGACACAATTCATCGGCACAAGTCTTCATCACTGGAGGATCATCATCAAAGCTGGATCATCATCGTCACTACTGCTGCTATCTCAATCATCAATCTCCAATCTACTCGTCATAGGAAGTTCTACAGAGCCAGCCCTTTTTCATTCTGGATGTAGGCCTAGCCTTCATGTAGGTCTTCATCATCCCAGATGCACGTCACACAACACTTACATCACCCGACATGGGAGAACACATCTACCACCATGTGAGAATGGCTCCTGTGCATCTGCGTCTTCCAGACTCATCACTTTCCCCTGTAGGGAATCTTGATCCAGAGTACACGAAGCTTCTCTTTCACTCCGGCTAGCGGCTTGGTCAACACATCCTCATCAGCAACATCATCAGTTGGAATATTTTCTGCTGTCAGCAACCTCGTCAGCTGGAACACCATCTACTGGAACATCCTCATCAGCAACACCATCAGCTAGAACAACATCATCGTCAGCTGGAACATCATCATCGTCAGTTGGAGCACCATCTATTGGAACATCCTTATCAATAGCACCATTAGCTGGAACACCTGCAACAACAATCAGTAACTAAGTACTGATACTATCAGTCAGCCAGTATTGATCTTCCCTCACCCTTGGAGAGGCATCCATCCCTACGAACAGGCATCAGCTCGTGAGAGCTGGAACCATCAGTCAGCCAGTACTGACCTTCCCTCACCCTTGGAGAGGCATCCATCCCTCCAGACAGGCATCAGCTCGTGAGAGCTGGAACCATCAGTCAACCAGTACTGATCTTCCCTCACCCTTAGAGAGGCATCCATCCCTCCGGACAGGCATCAGCTCGTGAGAGCTGGAACCATTAGTCAGCCAGTACTGATCTTCCCTCACCCTTGGAGAGGCATCCATCCCTCCGGACAGGCATTAGCTCGTGAGAGCTGGAACCATCAGTCAGCCAGTACTGAACTTCCCTCACCCTTGGAGAGGCATCCATCCCTACAGATAGGCATCAACTCGTGAGAGCTATAACCATCAGTCAGCCAATACTGATCTTTCATCCCTCCTGGATAGGCATCTATCCTTTCGGATAGGATCTCTATCAGTCAACAAGTACTGATCTTCCGTCCCTCCTGGACAGGCATCTATCCTTTTCGATAGGATCTCTATCAGTCAACAAGTACTGATCTTTCGTCCCTCCTGGACAGGCATCTATCCTTTCGGATAGGATTTATCAATCTCTCTGTCTAGAGAGGTCCCTCTGGACCACACCAAGCTTGTCTCGAAAGTACTCAAACTTCACACGAGCCAGAGGCTTACTCAACACATCAGCAACTTGTTCCTCTGTAGGAACATACTCGAGCTTCACAGCTCCCTTCTGCACCATATCCTAGATATAGTGGAACTTAATCTCGATGTGCTTTGATCTATCATGAAACACAGGATTTTCTGTCAACTTGATGCAACTCTGGTTGTCACGGAGTATCTCTGTAGCATCAATCACTGCATTGAACAATCCTATCAACATCTTGCGAAGCCACACTACTTCACCACAAGCTGAACAAGTTGTTACATATTCAGCTACGGCTGTACTCAGTGTCACGTAGGAATGCTTCCTGCTAAACCAAGAGATCACACTTGATCCCATACTGAAGCAGCACCCTGAAGTGCTCTTCCTATCAATGGCATTGCCTACCCAATCCCAATCAACACGACCCTTCAGGTTAATCTTCTGATTCGCATCATACTTGAGCCCATAATCAACCGTACCCCTCAAGTACCTCAGAATATGATTTGCAACATGTCTCGGATCCGTCAGGAACTGGCTCAATGTGTTTATAGCAAAGCAAATATCTAGTCTCGTATTCGTCAGGTACATCAAAAACCCAATCATCTGACGATACATCGTGACATAAATCGACTATGATGAAGCATCACTCAATAGCTTCAGGTTCGATGCCATAGGTGTGGCCATGGCCTTGCAGTCCGTTATCCCGAACCGCTTCAGGATCTCTACTGCATACTTCCCTTGTCCAAGGAAGATTCCATCCGCGCTCTGCCACACCTCCATGCCTAAAAAATAATGCATCATACCCAAGTCCTTTATCTCAAATTCGGCAGCAAGCTTCCGCTTCGTATCAGCAATCAATCTATCCTCACCTGTCACAAATAGGTCATCCACATACAGTAGGAGATCACTGGATTGCCTTCCTCAACCTTGTAGTAAAGGTTGGA
Organism: Larix kaempferi; assembly: GCA_027924585.1. NCBI lineage: Eukaryota > Viridiplantae > Streptophyta > Pinopsida > Pinales > Pinaceae > Larix > Larix kaempferi. Next base: position 17,399,842 of record BSBM01000001.1, read on the forward strand.
ATCCGCTTTACTCTTGGTAAAGCCCAAGCTAGTCAGGAAGCTATCAATCCTGCCGTACCATGTCCTGGGTGCTTGATTCAAACCATACAAGGCTTTCTTCAGTTTGCACACATGAGTCTCAAAACTGAGTGGCTGCTCCAAATACACTTCCTCTTCGACTACACCATTCAAGAAAGCTGTCTTGACATCCATTTGGTGTATCTTCCACTTAATTACGACAGCCAAAGCAAGTACTGTTCTGATGGAAGTGTATCTAGCTACAGGTGCAAATGTCTCCTCATAATCTATTCCTTCTTTCTGGGAGAATCCACGAGCCACAAATCTTGCCTTGTATTTCTCTATGCTACCATCTACAGCATGCTTGATCTTGTAGATCCACTTGGAAGTCACCACAGACTTCCATTCTGGTCTAGAGACCATATTCCAGACATCATTCTTCATGATCAACTGGTACTCCTTGATCATGGCATCCTTCCATTCTTTCTTTTCTGCCGCATCTTCATAGTTGACAGGTTCCTTGTCAATGATATCACATAGCAAGGCTACATAACTGTTGTATGGCCTCGGTCTCTTGCTTTCTCTATGCATTCCTTCTGTAGCGCCATACCTTTCTGCATCTTGAATTACCTTTCGTAGCCAGGCTGGTTTCCTTTTATAGGAATTCTTCTCAGGGGATGGATCTACAGGTTCCTGTGGATCTTCCATCTCACGATCTTCATTATCTTCTGGTTTTACTTCATTCATTGTTGTATCTCGATTCCTGAGTACTTCTGGTTCTTCAAAGTCTTCTTCATAAATCTTCTAGCTGAATCATCGTCACTTGTTCTTCGAAACAAGTCTCTCTTGTAGGTGATGGTACAAGGTCTTTCCTACAAGACAAGTTCAATTGCATGATTATAAACATCTCATAGTTTTCAGAACAAATTCTTACACATAAAGACATATGTCATATAGTCATGCAATTATCTTAGCCAATGCTTCAATACAACATTTATCCATATCCCGTAACTTTCTAGATGCCTTCAAGTACCAGCTTCAATATAACATCTCATAGTTTTTTAGATAACACTACCAGTCGGCAAGTACTGGAATAACATCACCAGTCGGCAAGTACTGAGATAACATCACCAGTCGGCAAGTACTAGGATAACACTACCAGTCGCAAGTACTGGAATAACATCATCCATCAGTCCCTCTTTTGAGGGAGGTCCTTTCGGACCGCACCAAGCTTGTCTCGAAAGTATTCAAACTTTATGCGAGACAAAGGCTTAGTCAACACATCAGCAACTTGTTCCTCTGTAGGAACATACTTGAGCTTTACAACTCCCTTCTGCACCATATCCTGAATATAGTGATACTTGATCTCGATATGCTTTGATCTATCATGGAACACTGGATTCTTTGACATCTTGATACAACTTTGATTGTCACAGAGAATATCAGTCACATCTATCTCTGCATCGAACAATCCTGCCAACATCTTGCAAAGCAAACTGCTTCGCTACAAGCTGAACATGCTGCGACGTATTTAGCTTTTGCTATATTGAGAGCAACATAGGGCTGCTTTCTACTGATCCATGAGATCATACTCGATCCCATACTAAAACAACATCCTGAAGTGCTTTTTCTATCTTCGGCACTTCCAGCCCAATCTGAGTCTGTATATCCGTACAATCTGAACTCACTATCTGATGCATATCTGAGTCGAAAGTCCAACCTACCTTTTAGCTACCTCATCACATGTTTTGTTGCAATTAGGTGTACATGTCTAGGCTCTACCATGTACTGGCTGAAGGTGTTTACAGCAAAACATATATTTGGTCTAGTATTGGTCAAATACATCAGTGATCCAATAATCTTCCTATACATCGTAACATCTACTGTCTCTGATGAAGCATCATTTAAGAGTTTCAAGTTTGTCACCATCGGAGTAGTCATGGCCTTACAATCCAACATCCCAAATCTCTTTAGGATCTCAATAGTATATTTTCCTTGATTTAGGAAAATCTCATCTGGGAATTGCCATACTTCAAGACCTAGAAAATAGTGCATCATCCCAAGGTCTTTCATCTCAAATTCTGCAGCACGATTCTTCTTACATTCAGTGATGGGTTTGTCTTCTCCTGTCAGAAATAAATCATCTACATACAATAGCAATATCATAGGTTCATCATCTATGACCTTATAATAAAGGTTAGAATCTGCTTTACTCTTGGTAAAGCCCAAGCTCATCAGGAAACCATCAATTATTCCATACCATGCTCTGGGTGCTTGCTTCAACCCATATAGTGCTTTCTTTAGTTTACATACATGTGATTTTCTGTAATCTGTTTCAAATCCTTCAGGTTGCTCGATATATACTTCCTCTTCTATCTTTCCATTCAAGAAAGTTGTCTTTACATCCATCTAATGTAACTTCCATTTCATCTTAGCTGCCAAGGCAAGGATGGTTCTAATTGAGTGAGGTATATCTAGCTACAGGAGCAAAAGTCTCCTCATAATCAATTCCTTCCTTTTGAGAAAATTCTCGAGCTACGAACCTTACCGTGTACTTCTCAATGCTTCCATCTGCCGAATGTTTTGTTTTGAAAATCCATTTTGACGAAACTATTGACTTGTCCTTCGATCTTGGTACCACATCCCAAACACCATTCTTTATGATGGATTGGAATTCTTCAATCATAGCATCCAACCATTCCTTCTTCTTTGTTGCATCTTCGAAACATGTGGGTTCTTCTTCAACAAGGTTACACATCAAGGCTACATAGCTAGAGTATGGCCTTGGTCTCTTGCTTTCTCTGTTGGTTCCTTCTGGGCACCATATTTTCCTGCATCTTGAATTATTTCTCGTGCCCAAGCTGGTCTTCTCTTCTGTGGATTTACCTCATCAGGTGCCTCCTTAGGTCTCTGAGGTTCTGTCATGTCATGATCCTCTGGAATATGTTCTTCTTCAATATTCTTGTCTGGCACATTATTAGTTTCTGTAACTCTAGGAGCTTCATGCTCCTCTTCATCCTCATGAGTCTTCTTATTGTATCTTCATCAAATGTAAGATCTCTGCTAAGTTCAATTTGGCGGTATCCTAGGATGTAGATACAATAAGCCTTTGATTGCTCACGGTAACCCACAAACATCCCCTTTCTTCCTCAAGGTTCCAACTTTGTTCTCTTCTCTTTTGGAATGTGAATAAATACTGGACATCCAAATACCTTTAGATGACTGACTTCAGGCTTCATACTGGTAAACATCTCTTCTAGGGTCTTATTGCGAAGTGCACTGTGAGAGATTCGATTCTGTACATAGACTGCGGTTCCAGCTGCTTCAGCCAATAGATGCATGGGTATATCTTAGTCATGGATTATGGCCTTCACTACTTCCATGATAGATCTGTTCTTTCTTTCAGCTACACCATTTTGTTGTGGATTATAGAGAATGGTAAGCTCCCTCTTAATACCTGCTTGTTTACAAAATTCTTTGAAATCACCTGAAGTGTATTCCCCTCCATTATCTGTCCTTAGTATCTTGATCTTCTTTTCAGAGAGGTTTTCTACAAGAGCCTTAAACTCTTTAAATTTCTCAAATACTTCATTCTTATTCCTTAGAAAATAAATCCATGTTTTGCGGGAATAGTCATCAATAAAGGAAGCATAGTAAACATACCCGCTTAATGAAGTGGTTGTCATAGCTCCACAAATGTCGGGGTGAACAATATCCAATATGCCTTTCACTTTACTATCGCTGCTTGGAAATGGGTTCTTTGTGCTTTTTCCTTGTGCAAATCCTTTGCACACTCCTTCATGATTAACCTGGATTTCTAGTAATCCAGTCACCACCTTACTCACTATTGGTAAAGCTTTGCAGTGTACATGAGCTAGTCTTCTATGCCATAATTCACAGGGGCTCATGGTACTAGCCATTAGTGCTGAATCTGCAGGAGCCTAGAGTTTATAGAGTCCTCCTTCTTCAACTCCAATAATAATTGCATCATTGATTGTCTTCCCCTTTGGACACATAAGAACTTCACCATCTACAAATGCAACTCTAAGACCTTTCTTATCTAAAGATGAGATAGAAAGAAGGTTCTTTTCAAACCTGGAACATATAAGACTTCCTTCATGTTCATGGACTTTCCAGAGTCCAATTTGTAAGTAGCCTCTCCCATTCCTTTGATAGGATATTGGTAATCATCTCCAAGCTTTACTTTGTGTGGAGAATCTTTTTGTATGAGATGTGAAAGAGACTCTTTGTATCCCATCATGTGTTTGGAGGCTCCAGTATCCACTAGCCAAGTGTCACTTCCATGAGATACTGAACCAGTGAGGGCTGAGATTAGAACATATTCTTCACTGGAATCTTCTTCTTCTCTAGTTTTGATTTCATCATCATATTCGCTATCTTCAGCTGCATGAGCATGATATCTTTTCTTCTGCTTCTTGAATTGTCCATATTTGAGAGGACAATTTCTTGCAATGTGTCCCATCTTGTGACAGGAGAAACATTCAAAGGCGGAGAAGTCTCTCTTGACCCTCTTGTCCTTTTGAAATCTTTGAGGTCTTCTGGGAAAGTGGTCATGAGTACGTACCTCATTCTTTCTTTTCCTTCTTCTTTTGGCATGGGTTGCCAAAGCTTGATCTTCATTATCATTGAGTTTCTCTTCTCTTACTGTTATTCTTTCTTCCTCTTGCACACACTCTTCCCATAGTTGTCTAACCTGGATTAATTTCTTCCTAGCGCATATGCCACTGACGAAAGGTTCCCAATCTCTAGGAAGACCATTCAGAGTGGTCATCAGAACTTCAACTTCTTCTATCATGTCTCCAATGGCTTCTAATTGTTCTTTGATCTGAGATACTCTGGTGAAATATGAATGCATAGTCTCAGACTTCTGAATCTTCACACCCTTGAGTTGATTTCTCAAGGTCATCTTTCTCTTAATATTCTTTCCTTCAGATAGACTGGTCAAGCCATCAAACATTTCTTTTGGAGTCTTCTTTGAAGACACTTGAGGAATCAAGTGATCTTTGATAGAGTCAGCAATGATCCTCTTAGCCTTGATCATATTCTTCTTGTGTATTGCTTTGGCCTCATCTCCTTCTGGTTCCGCAACTTCTTCCTTTACAAGGCCTTCTAGGTCATGTTCTTCAAGAATGAGCATGACTATATTTTCATGCCCTGAAGTTCTCAGCTCCTTCAAGCTTCTCATCAACCTTGGTAGTGTTCGTCATTTTGATAATGTGAGAACCTCAAATGGAAATAGAATGGAGATAGTACTTACCAGTAAGGTTTTCCTTTTGAAAATTGCTTCTTCCTTGACCTAGGGTTTGATAGAGAAACCCTAATTTTCCAACTTCGGGATTTTGGAAAACTGAGTGGATGAAAAGATGCGCCTCCTCAAGGCGAGTTGAGAAATGTACTCTTTCTCCCAAATCAGAGAGCAGGTATTCCAAAAACTTGATGCCCTAGTTCTCCGGGCTATAATGGTGGACCTTGTTGCCACCTGGAATCACACCTGGGAAAACACGGCAAAAATATTCAAGCCGTTGGTGTGGCCTTGGGGGCAAGCCAGAGTCAAGTGTTGTCACCTGAAACTCGACTCCTCCGTCTAGGTTTACTCCTAGAGAAGCCAAGGGGGGTGGACCCTAAAAAGGTAAAAATAAAACTAAGGTGTTTAATCTACAAAAGATAAAACAACTAATCTAGGAGTTAGAAATTTGTTTACAAGAACAATACAACATAAAGATAAAATCAGTTATTGTTCAACATCATCATTGTCATTGAAAATGTAAACATCTATCATCATGAAATATTCATAAAGAAGACCAGTGCTGATAAATGGAGTCAAAATAAATACTTGAAACGAAATGACAATGTTGTGCAATTGTTCTTGGTAAATTTTATTATTCATGTGGTAATGAGTCTTTTTATTATGGATGGGGGATTTCCAATATACCGTAAGGTACTGGAAATGTGTCCCAAATTTAACAAGGTGGCTTCTCACTTGGACATGTGGGCTGGATCGGAGTCTCTGGGAGGTGTTCAATAGTACAACAAACGAGGGTATAGTCTAACGATATCCCGAGGTCGCTACCCAGTGAGTCCCACTTCCTTTGAGAAATTTGCCTACCAGAGTCAAATATTCGTTTACACCGGATTTTCGTAAAAAGGTGGTTTATTGGGAAATGTTAAACCTATTACTAGTCACTATGTCCCTTTCTGGTGTGATCAGCATGTTTAGACAGAGCTACAGTGATCCCAGAGCATACGGGGACAAAGCCTTATTAATTTTTTAAGTATTTTGAACAAATATTTTACTTTTTTAAACCCCATGAGTCTCTTTTCAGGCCAGTACTCGAGCAAGCCCTTATCCTGAAACCTTACATTGGGAAAGCAAGGGGGTGTTTTGGATTGTAGTAAAAAAAGGAAAAATTGTAAAAAATGATATAAACTAGGTCCTGAGTGAACTTGTGGCCCGCCAATGGAACGGACCAACGAGGTTAATTTTATCCCTAGTTGATTTTATTAAAGTACTGAAAAGCAAAACTAAGCTAAAAAATGCACGCCACAAAAAATGAGTCGACACAGTTCCCCCCTGGATGTTAGATTATGGTAACTTCAGGATGTCCTCCATGGTTCAGATGCCTTACATGGAGGTACATTAGCTGCACAGGCATTAGGATGGAGTAGAGAGTGAGATGCACTCTACTTAGTGGCATGAGCCCAGCAGGGGCTGCATGCGGAGCTTCAGGGGAGATTGACCTTTGCATGCATGAGTATTGCATGACCTGCCAATATTCAGTGACTGCATGCAAAAGTGACTTTTTGCATGCACCGAGAATTAGGGTTTTGGCAAACCTAATTCATCGGTGAGATTATTTATAGAGGTAGGGGGTCCCCAGATGGGGTTACTCAGTTGTATCATCAAAGAGAGATACTGCCAGAGTGAGGGGGACGAATCTATCCATGTGGGGCGACTTTCTGAGATAGGGAGGAGTTGCTGCAAAAGCTAGGAAGGTCAGATCTAAGCTAGATCAGTGACCTTCAGTTCCAGAGAGACCAGATCTCCAGTATTGTGAGCTGAGAGAGCTCCACAGTGTGATTATTGATTAGATTGGAGGAGGCCAAGTTTGCTTGGAGGAGGACGTTTTTCCTGAGGAGGAGAAGCTCGTTGTGAGCTGGATTAACCGAGTTGGAGTTCGAGACTTTCAGGATAGCCTTGCCTCAAGATTTGAGGAAGGTTAGAGACGATCAGAGCTCAAATCTGTTGAGATCCGGAGTAGTACGATCATTTGACATCAAGAGGAGGAGGGCGCACGTGTGCATGCAGAGAGGGCCAATTTCATTAGTGGGCAGTCTTCAGAGTGAGCAGATCAGAGCAGAGAGATCTAGAGAGGGCAGATCTATCAGAGGCACTGTCAGAGCACTCAGATCCAGTTTGACAGTTAGGGCATGCTTCGTCGGTGCATGCATCAGCTGGATGCATGCAAGTTAGAGGTTGTCCTGTTCAAAGAGGGATTGAATTACCGACTGAGGTAATTCTATATTGTACTGTCTTTTATACTTCTATATGCTCTGGGATCGAGAGAGAAGATAGCCCCCTAGTTAGCTGGTTTTTCCCGAAAGAGTTCCAGGGTACATCTGTTGTCTATTGTTGGTGATTGCTTTTATATGTTGTTGGTAGATGCAGATCTAGTGGTTGAGTCTATGTTTTTATGAGTATGTACTGACATTGAGATTCATACTACTTGAGGTCTCACACTGATCCAGAGGGAGTAGTGATCTCTGGATCTAATATATTTACACTGGGGGGATCGGGTGTGGACGCTGGTTAGCCCACTTGCTCTCGTTTAATATTTTCTTTACAATCCAATTAGAAGTGCCCCAATCTTGCAAAAATGACTCAATGGCTTACAATAATAGAGGGAGAAAGTTTTCGGTTAAAAAGGGTACGGCTCTAGGTGCTCCGGATGGCCCGATCTACCAAAATTTGGCCAGCATATGCTACAAACCAGCAAGTTAAAGTCAGTAAAAGATGCCCAAAAACACTTTAAGAGTGTGTTTGGGTCACCCAAAAAATATGTAAGGAAAAAAACTAAGTAAAAATGCAAAATATGAACTAAGTGAGACAAGTTGTAAGGCTTGTCTCCTTAGGATCTTTGCATACTCAAAGAGCAGCAAATTTAAAGCTCTTAAATCAACCAAATAAACTTTGTGAGTCAATGAAACATACTACTTGTTTAAGTTTTAAAATATGCAAAAAATTCAACTTTTAACAAGAAACATGCTTCTACTAGATCTAGATAAAGATTTTTACTTTGAAATGACTTGAGATCTAGTAAAATAAATCAGATCTATTATGATATTGCAAAGAAGAAGTAGATCTGAGATACGCAAACCGAGGTAGCCAAGAAAATTTGAAGTTTTTTATATGCTGAGCAAGAGAATAGGAAGCAGAAAGGCCTTTGAAATCAGAAATTTTTGAAGGCTTGGAAGTGGGACACCAAGGGCAAGATCCACCAAAGTGTGCACAGATGAGGAAAAGGAGAGAAAACAAGCTATCTTCTTCTTCAATCCTATCAACCTGTAGCTAAAAAACACTAACAAAGAACCCATGAAACTAAAAATACATATGGTTAGAAATCAAAATAATATGAACATAAACAAATGAAACACATATATTTTGAATCTCTAATCAAGATGACAAATAAAAGAACTAATTAAAACAAGCAAGATTAATTAGTCTTCCTTTCAAAATCGTTACCAACCCTTCGAGTAAGCTAGTAGATGGCTAAAAATTACTTGCACAGAAATTGCCTTAGCTACAGATTACCTCATGCCATGAAATCATAAAGCCACTCACAAAGCATCACACTGTGGACCTCCAAAGTCTTCTTTATTCACAATGCAAAAATAAAATGAGTACAATAGTGGTCTGCTCCAACTCCAACTAGAGCACAATGGAGTGGGCAGCCATGTATATATAGGAAGAGAAGGAGAAGGAAGGCACACAAGAGAGGGAGACATGGGCGAATTGGTGGAGTGAGTGGTGGAGTAACCCATAGCTTGAATGGGGCTTCCCTCTCCTACATTATGGCTGCCAAAACGCAGCCCATACTTGGCCAATATTTCAGCTGCAATTTCCTTAACTTGTGGGGCCCCACTCTCTTGGGAAATGAGCCTCCCTCAAGTGGGGAGTCATTCCCACGATTTAGGCTGCCCCAAATACATTCTAAATCAGCAAATACATCCCCAAGAATATAGCTGATCCAAACATGAGCCAAAATCCCCCAAAATTTGGAGTTTGATTTTTCATGATTTTTTTATTTTTTGCATTTGTTCTCCATTTTTCACTTTTTGGGGATTTTTTGACATAAGTGAAAAATAAATGACTCTAAGACTATAGAAAGTGCGTTTTGGGGTATGGTGGGTGCTCTAAGCTAGAAAACGAGCACCCCTATGACAAAAAAGACCCCTAGACCACACTTTTACACCATTTACAAAAAGTTTAATTAAACCATTAAAAAATGGCTTAGATTTACGGAAAAATATGTTTTTGTCGGAATTAAAAAAAAAAAATAGGGGGACCGAGCACATGTTCATACGACTCAAAATTAATGCCTAGCATGTTCATATACATTGACCCATGGATTTTAATAACCCCTTAAGGCCCGTAAATCTCACTAGGCATTCCAGCTTTGGAGGAGCAGGAGAAAAACTCAAAAATTATGTAATGCACGGATGCAAGACATAATTAATAAGTGAAAAAACTCCTTGGAATACCTAACTTGATCGACAAGTCTAAGGAAGCCAAGTCCTTTACATAAAAAACCATGCTAGCACATTTTATTACAAACCTTGCAGGGCATGGACATGTGAAGAAAAATTAAAAAAGGGGCCCTTATAAAGGCCTGATGGACTTCAAAATCACTGAAAATGAACATGTAACATGTTCAACTTTGCCCACTCACTTGAAAGTCCAACTAAGTACAACTTAGCTGGTAACATATAAGATGAGAGAGAAAGAAGGTTCTTTTTCAAACCTAGAACATATAAGACTTCCTTCATGTTCATGGACTTTCCAAAGTCCAATTTGTAAGTAGCCTCTCCCATTCCTTTGATAGGATATAGGTAATCATCTCCAAGCTTTACTTTGTGTGGAGAATCTTTTTGTATGAGATGTGAAAGAGAGTCTTTGTATCCCATCATGTGTTTGGAGGCTCCAGTATCCACTAGCCAAGTGTCACTTCCATGAGATACTGAACCAGTGAGGGCTGAGATTAGAACATATTCTTCACTGGAATCTTCATCTTCTCTGGTTTTGATTTCGTCATCATATTCACTATCTTCAGCTGCATGAGCATGATATCTTTTCTTCTGCTTCTTGAATTGTCCATATTTGGGAGGGCATTTCTTACAATGTGTCCCATCTTGTGATGGGAGAAACATTCAAAGGCGGAGAAGTCTCTCTTGACCCTCTTGTCCTTTTGAAACCTTTGAGGTCTTATGGGAGAGTGGTCATGTGTACGTACCTCATTGTTTCTTTTCCTTCCTCTTTTGGCATGGGTTGCCAAAGCTTGATCTTCATTATCATTGAGTTTCTCTTCTCTTACTGTTATTCTTTCTTCCTATTGCACACACTCTTCCCATAGTTGTCTGAATTGGATTAATTTCTTCCTAGCGCATATGCCACTGACAAAAGGTTCCCAATCTCTAGGAAGACCATTCAGAGTGGTCATCAGAACTTCAACTTCTTCTATCATGTCTCCAGTGGCTTCTAATTGTTCTTTGATCTGAGATACTCTGGTGAAATATGAATGCATAGTCTCAGACTTCTGAATCTTCACAACCTTGAGTTGATTTCTCAAGGTCATCTTTCTGTTAATATTCTTTCCTTCAAATAAACTGGTCAAGGCATCAAACATTTCTTTTGGAGTCTTCTTTGAAGACACATGAGGAATCAAGTGATCTTTAATAGAGTCAGCAATGATCCTCTTTGCCTTGATCATATTCTTCTTGTGTGTTGCTTTGGCCTCATCTCCTTTTGGTTCTGCAACTTCTTCCTTTACAAGGCCTTCTAGGTCATGTTCTTCAAGAATGAGCATGACTCTATATTTCCATGCCCTGAAGTTCTCAACTCCTTCAAGCTTCTCATCAAGCTTGGTAGTGTTTTTCATTTTGATAATGTGAGAACCTCAAATGGAAATAGAATGGAGATAGTACTTACCAGTAAGGTTGTCCTTTTGAAAACTGCTTCTTCTTTGACCTAGGGTTTGACAAAGAAACCCTAATTTTCCAACTTCGGGATTTTGGAAAACTGACTGGATGAAAAGATGCGCCTCCTCAAGGTGAGTTGAGCAATGTACTCTTTCTCCCAAATCAGTGAGCAGGTCTTCCAAAAACTTGATGACCTAGTTCTCTGGGCTGTAGTGGTGGACCCAAAAATGAAAATTCTCGAAACTAAATTCTGCTTCAACAGAAAGATGCGCCCTAGTGAGGCGAGTTAGATGCACCCTCTTTTCCAGTTGATCTGTGGAGAGAGCTCCTGGAATAAGAAGCCCTAGTTTCTGCAGTTGCAGTGGCTACACAATGTTTTCTTTCAGGATTGCTCTGAAACCATGTTAGTTTTTACTTGTTTAGCATAATAGCATTAAACAATATACTCACTAAAAGAAAAACAATCACAGCAAACACAGAACACAGAATTTCTCTCGGGGAAACCACAAGGGAGAAAACCCCGGCAAAACTTCCTCAATATAGAATTCACCAAGTACAAGATAAAACCCCAAGACAAAACAACTTCTCTCCTTCACTTGTTTGAACTTCTCTCTCTCCTATGCGAACTTGAGTGAGTGAGGTGAGTGATACAAATGAGCAACTCAACCTCCTATTTATACTTAACAAGTGACTTGACCTTTTTACTAACTAGGTCGGCTTGACTCACCTAACTGGGTCGACCTGTACACTTTACAATAAAATATTATTTTCTAGATATTTCTAGGTCAACCTAACAATTAGGGTTTACGTTGACTCTTTCAATGACTCTTACATTATCAATTACATCAATGAAATCTCCCTAAGGAGGAATACAATAATACAATAGACAAGTATATCTAGAATATCTTCCGCAATTACATTTCTTTAACACATTTTACGTTCCCTTCCAATAGAAAGATTGTCGTACATTGCAGTATGTTTTGAAGAATCCTACATGTCCTACAGCTGGAGAGTCGTGTGATTCCCTTGAGTATTTTAATTTGAATTTTGATGTTGAAGTTAGATAAATTCTCCCCTTGTACCAAAGAATGTCATTTCTCCATTCCAATTTTGGATTTTGTCCCAAATTATTAATGATGGAAGAAGATTCGAGGTCTTTCGCATATTCCACTCGTATTTCATCTAGCCAGTCAAGAACTACGATTTATGTTCCATATGATGTTACCTCTTCATCATTGCATGATAATGCATCAACAACGACATTGTTCTTCCCTTTTTTGTGTAGTATCTCCATATCGAAGGGGAAATATTCTCTATCCACTTTTGTTGCTTCGTAGACAATGGTTTTTGTCGAAGTAGATACTAGAGCCTATTGTTGTCGATACGTTTCAGGTATTTACCACCCAAGATATATTGTCGCCATTTAGCTAATGCATGCATAATAGCATGCATCTCCTTATCATACGTACATTTTAAACTTTCCCTCTTATTGACCTTTCGGATTTCGAAGGATATTGGATGGTCATCTTGCATTAACACCACACCTATTCCAAAACCTGAAACATCACATTCTACCACGAATTTTTTTGTGAAATTGGGAGTTGCTAACACAAATGTTGATGACATAACCTTCTTCAAGGTTTCAAAACATTCTTCTACATTGTTATTCCACTGAAAACAATTCTTCTTGAGTAAGTTTGATAGTGGTACCATTAAGTGTGCATAGTTCTTGACAAACCTTCTATAATACCTTGTTAACCCCATAAATTCTCTTAATTTGGATATGTTATTCAGCTTTTTCCATTCCATGATTGCTTTTTCCATTCTATGATTGCTTTGCTCTTGTTTGGATCTACTTTGACGCCTTCTCTGGATATGACATGCCCAAGGTATTATGCTTCTTCCTTGCCAAAGGTACACTGACATTTTTGCATAAAACTAATTTTCTTCTAATAGGGAGAGTACTTGTTCTAGGTGTTTAAGATGCTCCTTCCAAGTTTTACTATATATTAGGATGTCATCGAAAAAGACTAACACAAATTTCCTTAAATAAGGTTGGAAGAGCTCAGTCATAGCCATTTGAAAAGTAGCAAGGGAATTCATTAAACCAAATGGCATCACTTTAAATTCAAATGACCTCCGTGAGTTCAGAAAGCGGTCTTCGCCGCATCTTCTAATCTCACTCGGATTTGGTAGTAACCTGGCCTCAAGTCTAACTTTCAAAAATATTTGGCCTCCTGAAGTTCATCCATCATTTCATCTATGAACATAATAGGAAACTTGCTCTTGATTGATATTTTGTTAAGACCTCGATAATCTACATTGTCTAAAAGATCCATCTTTATTTTGCACTAGCACTACTGGGACTACGTACAGACTTCTACTTCTTGTGATAATACCACATCTTAATAAGTCCTGAATCAACCTTTCTATTTTTGTTTTGTGGTGATGCGGATATCGGTAAAGTTTGTTGTTAACAAATGTTGAGTCTAGTTTTACCTCAATTATGTGTTCAACTCTTCTTTCCAAAGGCAACTTCATAAGTAGGTCTAAAAATATATTCTCATATTTTTGGGTTAACCCTTAGATCTTGGGTTGTTATGAGTAGATTATTTCTGACGTTGATATTTCCATTTGATGACATTGGACCATGTTACCACCTAATTGTACTTAGTTGGATTTAAGTGAAATGGAAAAGAATGATCAAGTGTACTTGGTCATATCAGAGTTCAGAAGTCCATCAGGTCTTCTAGGCCCTTTTTTTTTTGTAACACATGTTCAAACCCCCTTGGGGGAATTGTAATAAAATGTGCTAGCATGGTAGCCGTATGTAAAAGACTCGACTTCCTAGGACTTAAACACTAATCCGACTAGCCCAGAGTGTTTTTTCCCTTGTTAATTATTTGTTGTTGAACAAACGACTAATAATTTTCAAGTTTTTCACTCATACCTCCAAAGTTGGGGTGGTCAGCATGGTGTTTTGGCCTTAGGAGGTTATTAGAGCCTAAGTATCAATGTATTAGACCATGCTAGGCATTAAAATTGAGTCATATGGACATGTGCTAGGTCCCCCTAAGTTTTTTTTAAATTTTGGGAAAAATAATTTTTCCCGTAAAATTATACTATTTTTAATAGTTTAATTGGAAAAATTAAAAATGTAATAAAAGTATGGTTTGTGGGCATAATTTGTCAAGTGGATGCTCGTTTTCTAAGCCAAAGCATCCACTAAACCCATAAACCCACTTATCCTAAGTTTTGAGTAAGGATTTATCTCAGAAAATAATATTTACTCAAAAAACCCAAAAAGACCAATTTAATTGGCAAAAAATACATAATAAAGGCAAAATCCCAATCCCAAGGATCAAAGAAATGTGTTGGAATCAAATATCCTTTGATTGGAAATCAAATCAAGGAGAATATTGAGCAAATAAATGATGATTTGATTGAAGATTGGAGATCCACCAAAGGGGGGGCGAATTTGTGGTTGGAGAGGTGTCAAGTGGAGGTTGAAAAGTGTCAAATGGTTGGAGAAAGGTGTCATTAACCTCCCCAAACCTCTCACACATGTCAACAAGCCTTTTCCAAGTGTATCAACTCATTTCTCCAAGTGTCAAAGAGGCTCTCTCTTGGTTTTGCTATATAATGAGGCTCCATTCTCTCATTTCACTAGTTCGAGTTGGAGTAGTGATCCTATGCTATTGTAATTTGCTTATGCTATTGGCATATTTTTGCTTGATAATAAAGAAGCTTTGGAGGCTAATGGTGTTGTGCTATGGTGTGTGGGCCAAAATTGTCATGATCTCATAAGGTATTATGTTTCTCATTTCAATTTCTTGCTTTTGCTTTGTGTATCTGGCTGAAAGGATTGCTCCCAATCATTAGAAGTAGAATAATGTAAGTAAGTTTACTTGCGTTTTCTACTTTGAATACATATTTTTAGAGATATAGATCTAACATGTTTTATAAGATTATATGCATGTTGTTTTAATCTCAATTTATATGCTATCACCAGATCTCACGAGTTTTGCAAGTTTCTTGAGTGGTCTTCGACTCTTCAGGCTATCTAGCTCGGAGGGGGTGTGGATCTAGTTTGACTCCATTCCAATTCTAACATTTTCCAAGACATAGTCCCTCGGCATCCCACTACAAAGTACAAAGTCTTTGAGCAATCTTCCGCGAAAACAAGCTCTTTCTTCTTCTCATTCTCTTTAAAAAATCAACTTCTCCTTTGGTTACAATGGCTTGTTTATGTAGATCTATTTTGGTTAAAGAATAAATCATTTATTAGATCTCATTTTCAAGTTTTAAAAAGCTTACATCTCATAGTTCTTCAAGTCTAATTTCTTTTAAAGTAGATCTAGCTTAGGAAATTTCTTCTTTGGCAAGTATCTCAAAGTAGATCTTAATCTTGGTTTTAGAAGTACTTTCCTTTGATTATTAAAGTTTAAATCAAGCATTTTAGTGCACATCATATTGGCTGCCCAAAAGCAAGCCAAGATCCCAAGGAAAGCTTGCTTTCCTTGGTTATTTTTTGCAATTTTTATCATAGAAATAACTTAGAATTTTTTTTATAATTTTTGGAGATTGTTCAAAGACACTTTTAAAGTGTTTTGGGGCATCTTTGGCATTTGACAGCTTGCTGATTTTTGCAAGTTTGACGAAAAAGAGAGGGAAACTCTAGCCAAATTTCGAGATTTTGGACCATTTAAAGATTAGCGGAGCTCCCCTTCTTCCTTCTTGCCAATTTTCTAGCAAATTGTAAGCATTTGGATCCTATTTCAAAAAGACCAAAGTGATTTTCTTTTTCTAAGATTGTAATAAGGATTAATAAAGATTTTGAGTAGGCTCCTAAGAGCCCACTCCCCATCCCCCCAGGGGGGATCCGTGTCAGTGTGGCTTTTTCATGAGTTTTACTTTCTAGTTTTTCTTTCGTTTTATTTGGGCTGAATTAACTTAGATTAATTAAAATTTAACGTTTGAAGTGTCCGGTCCAAATATCGGCCTTCAAACTCTTTCAGGACATAGGAGCATTTGTTAAATTCTACAGGCAGTATCTTTCACAATTTGAACAATCTTTTGTTTATTTCTTGCAAAGTAAACGGATACTAACCCACTACTATAGTAGTGTGGTAATTAGTTCATATTTCCATTTTCCAGTGTTTGCTTTTATTCAATTCAAAGTAACGAACCCGACTGTGTATACCCGAAGTATGCTCTTTCCATCACATAAAGGGCTTGCATGAGTACGTGGTGGATGATCAAAAAAGAGTTTATCAGCTGCTTGTAATTAGTCTCACATTTTGCAATTAACCTCCCCAAAAGAAGAAAGTCCAGTGTCTCGGTTTTGTTTCGTGTGGGAAAAGCTTACAAAGAAAGCGGGAACAACTAGAGAGCGACCGCAAGGCCTCGTCAGACTACACCCTAGTTTGGTGTAGTGTTGGACATCCCCCTGCGACTCCATCTAGCCCACATTTTCTTATGTAGGGCCACGCTTGGTGAGTCTAGATATATTCCCAGTATCATTTTTTGGTATATCGGGAAACCCCCTCCCCTTAAATCAACTAATCATTTTAATAACTAAAACTGACAAAGAAGCACTCACAAAACATCTATATTACAACAGCAATTGCATTTCCGACTCCATTATTGGCATTGATACTATTTTCAGCATTTCTTTAAGTTATGTGTTAAATGGTTATAATTTTATGCTATTGATTCAATTCCATTTTTGCAAGTGATTCATTGCTCTTACTAATCTTGTCAAAAAACTCCTAAACAACTTACTCATCCACCAGAACTAATTAGCTTAATTAGCCTTAGCAACTTTAGGGTCCACCCCCCTTGTCTTAGTTAGGAGTTTGCCTAAACGGACGAGTCAAGAATCAAGTGACAGTACTTGACTCGAAACTTTCCCCCAAGGACACAC
The DNA here is from genome assembly GCA_027924585.1 of Larix kaempferi. NCBI lineage: Eukaryota > Viridiplantae > Streptophyta > Pinopsida > Pinales > Pinaceae > Larix > Larix kaempferi. Next base: position 17,416,979 of record BSBM01000001.1, read on the forward strand.
TTAGTGGCTTGAAGATTTCTGCCACGTTAACCCCCAGGTGTGTGAAAGGTGGCAATAGGCCACATATGTAGTTGCCCCTTTTTGGATTAGCTTTTCCATTTGTCTCAAAGATATAATTTGGGTAGGAGCGGGTTGGAACTTATACAAATTATATTTTCTTCCTTCCCACTTGAATTTAATAAATTGCTTCTGGTGATTTGCATAGTAAGTATCCAATGTTTGTAGTCATTGGATTCCCAAAACAACGCCTACTCCTCCCAGTGGCATCATGTAAAACCCAAACTCCAAGTTATAATCTTCTATTTGCAATTTGACTTTGTGACATTTCTCAACACCATCAATTTTTTTCCCACCATAACCCTTATATCCGCCACTGGATATACAAACAAATTTAATCTTTGGCCACATTCATCCATGAAATTATGGAAGCTCCATGTGTCTCTAATTATGATGACATTTTATTTTTTACATGCTCTTTTAATTATGATGACATTTTATTTTTTACATGCTCTTTTAATTATGTATCTCCAAAGCTTGCATGATCCAATCTTCTTAAAAGCATTCCAAATATATCACGCATGGATTGATCCACCTACTCTACTAGATCATGTTAACCTGCAATCGCAAGTAAATATAACCCGCTATTCCCTGTACAACTTATTCAACCAGCTGCTATTTTTTTCCCTGCTGCCCTAATTACTTCCTCAAATTACCTGAAATTTTTGGGTTTTATTCTCCATCACTACACAAACCTATCTATATATCTTTCCAAAAACATAAACCCTAAAAATAGACTTTATGATCATCACGAAAAGTCTCATACATGCTCTCCTCCAAAAGGGTATCCAAAATATTAATTGGTTTCCCAATTAGTAAGTTTCTAAAAATTGAAATTTCCAAAAATTGAAAATCAAAGAATATATACTACGAGAAAACCACCAGATGGGTACTCAAAATTGTTACCGGTTGCTGAAAACAATAAGTTTCTAAAAATAAAAAAATTCCAAAAATAACAGATCTCAAAATTAGAAAGTACCCATTTGAAGCAACCACTCTCCCATGCATGCTCTAAGTGTTGCATGTAAAATGCATGAATGAGAACTCTGCTAAAAGTAGAGCTGATTCACTGAAATATTGAATCCCCATGTCACTCTGAAATTCTATGGAAATAGAACTCGGTCTGATCTCAAACACTGGAACCAAAAGATGTAGTACAAACAAGCTGATGTCATGACACTGAATATGTCTAGGGAAAATTCAATGTTAACAGGTGCTATATAATAATGTATTGAGAGATGATTAACTTGCAAGAGTGGTGTCAGTATTAGGGTAGCCTACCTAATCCTCCCTTAGATGTAATAGCTGAAGCATTATCACTATATGAGACATTTGTTATTCTCTCCAAATATGTTTGGCGGTTTATGTTACAAATGCATCCATATAACATCCTTACCTAGATGGTTCATAGAGAAACTATTGTTTAGTTGGGTCGCATGACCACATTACAGTTGGCAAGGGTGATAATTTGTTATACATAAAGAGTCATGCGGCATTGGATATGAGGTCTAGTCAAAGGTATGAAATATTTATCAAAGAAAGTGTGTAGAGCTAAGAAATTCAGGTAGAGTTTGGAAATATAGTGTAACAAAAACAATTCTTTCACTTCAGGGCATTAGAGACATGCATATCAATGGGATTCTTGTTGGAATAAGGTCAATCATAAACTAAATCAGAGAAATATGAAAATTCTATAGTTGATCTTGGGTTTTGCCCTCTTTTATTAGTCAATATCATGTTCCAACTTGGGAGTAGTGGTAGACATAGACACGAGGAAGACACTTATTACTTCTTACTCTCTTGGACAGTTTCTACTGTTTAATTCTCCTTGTACCTGATGTATTTAGTTTATTATATTTGTACAAGATTGAATAGTGTAATTATCGTACACTCCCTATGCATTATTTGGTTGCCTTGACAATGTACTTCCTAGGCTGAAATTCACTCATTTGACCAGTGACGTGTGAACCAGTGAAGACATATTTCCGAATTTACCCTTTTCTAATCCCTATAAAATGTATATCAACCACACTAACCTTCTATAATCCTTTGGTGTTGCTCCTATTTCAATCATTATTAAGAAAATCCTTGATGAGAACATTTATATTGGTAACAACAAAGTTTAATGTTTATCCAAAGACAAAAAATTGAAGCTTACCATCAGGATAGATTGCAGCTATACCCCCCTCATAAAACCAATCTAGTTCTTTCTTTCTCAAGAGGAAAATTCCCCGAAGGACCACCCCAGTGACCTGTAAATAAATCTTCATCAAGTCAATGAGCAAGTCGGTCAACAAATTATTCTAAGACACAAATGTAATGATTTGGGTTGTTAATAAGCAAGTGGCAGGTTTAATAATGTACTAAAGGCATTCGGCCACTAATAATACACATGATAGATGCAAGAAATAATCTAGCTCACATGCTCTGCATGTGACTGGGTATATGCTAGGGCTAAAGTGCTACCCCATGAACCACCAAACACCTGCATGATTTTTAGACAAAGTCACAAAATTAAAACCTGCAAATATAGATAGGTAGGTGTCGACTTTTACATATTCACATTCAAAATGTAACAGCGAGAGAGGATCAAATTCTGTACATAATTCCACATGTCAACTAACAATAAAATTTCCAACCTGCCATTCTTCAATGCCCAAATGTTGCCTTAGTTTCTCAATGTCATTTACAAGATCCCATGTTGTATTCTCCTCTAAGCAGGCATGTGGCGTGCTTTTTCCTGCACCTCGCTGCAGAGTAGCCATCTTCAAGCAATGGAATTGGAAAATAAATGCATTCAATTAGCTTATGACAAATTTTTACTGACAACAAGGAAACTTATCAAAGACCAAACCTGGTCAAAAAGGATGATACGGTAAAATTCCGGATCAAAGAATCTTCTATTACCACCACTTGTACCACCTCCAGGTCCCCCATGAAGAAATAAGACGGGCTACAAAAGCAGTTATAACTTATTTACATCATAGCCAGTGTCTTCAGAACAATCAATGCAACAAACTAACAAGTACTAATAATTGAAACTAACGTCAATTCATTTCCTAGTCAGTAAAAGATGTATGTCTTGCAAAGTAGACCATATGGACTCCATATTGAAGGTAAAGAGTCACATATGCCAGTAGTTCAGTCACATATGTAAGCTGGATATCTGCAAACTGCAAAACATTTTGGAAAAATCTATGCAAGGCTAAAGTTAATTGATGTAAGTTTTAAAAGCCCTTCCGGATGCTTACCAAAAGTTTGATTTCTGAGCTTTAAAGAATATTTGAAGTCAAACTCAAAACTTACATGTCCATCTGGATTACCATTCTCCTCCCAATATAATGAGTGAATTTCCGAAACTTTCAAGAATCCTGAGTTGTATGGTTCAATTGGTGGGTATGGCTCCCTACGAAAGTTTACATTGTCAACAGAATCCACTGGGTCCTTAATTTCCACATGCACTTTTGGATCCATATTTGCTGTATTTGTTCCGGTGATCTTTCCTGTAGAACCATATTGCAAAGTAACTTCAGTAATTGCAGCCGTTCACATAACCAGAAGTCTTTAGACCAATAGCTAGTATAAAGGAAACAATAAACAAGTTATTTTGACTAACCAGATAACAAAAACATGTGGCTTGTAAAGACTGTAGAGACCAATTCTATATATGTAGCACAGCTGATGAACAGTGAAATTGAGACTGAAATTTTAAATTTGTGCTGCTGTCGATTTCCTAAAGGCATTTGCAATAGTTATAAATTTATAAATTATAATCTATCCTGCATGGTGAGAATTTTGCTCTTTCCGGAACAATAAAGTAATTCAACCACATAGAGAAATAGTATAAGATATGTAACAAACACACGAAAGATGGTGAACTAAAAAGAGAATAGTAATTGATTGATTATGCTTTATATGGATGGTTCCTGTACATATAAAACCAAGGACAAATCCTGAACTAATTTAAAACTGCATATGAAAGATGAAGACAGTAATGTATTATTATGATAGCTTATCATGTCATGTCATGATCCCCTTTATCAATGTGACGCGACACTTAATCACCTAGAATTAACACTTCACGGTGCACATCACTTTATTACCCGTACTAACACCTAGTAAAGTACATCGATATGACCATGACATAATTTTACCATCATCTCTCAATGGTCACATTCAAACTAACCCCAAACATGTTGCTAAACTTTAAAATTTGTCTTCACCAAGAGCCTTGGTAAAAATGTCTGCAGTCTACTTTCAAGTAGCACAGTAGTAGAGCTCGATCTCACCACCTTTAACAAGCTGACAAAATGTAGTTATGGTGTGCATCCACATGCTTGGTTCATGCATGAAATACTACATTCTTTGCAAGCTTCTAAACCCCCTGATTGTAGCAATATAGTATTGCTGCATAATGTTGCTCCGATTGCAAATTAACAAGTATTCTCTGCAACCGTACAGATTCAGAGGTTGTGCTAATTGCAACTTTGTAATCCACTTTACTGGAGGAAAGTGCCATAGTAGGTTGTGTTACCTCCTAATTTGTACATTAGGTGGATTTCCTGTGAGCCACCAAAGTTGTGAACATTGCAAATGTTCATCGTCAGTGCTCAGAAGTTCAGAAGTCATTTCAGGGCCATTTTTTGGCCCCTTTGTAATAATTGCATGTTCATACACCCTTGGGGATATTGTAAAAATGTACTAGCATGACACTCTTATGTAAAAAACATGGCTTCCTATGACTTAGACATCAAATGCGATCATCCCATGGTGTTTTTTCCCTTGTCAATTATGCAATGCTAAACAAGCAATGTATAATCGACGAGTTTTTCACCCGCTCCTCCAAAGTTGGAATGGTCGTCTTGGTGGTTAGGCCTTAGGAGGTTATTAAAGTTCATGTGTCAATGTTTATGAACTTGCTAGACATATAATTGAGTCATTATGAACATGCACTAGGTCCCGTAGGAGTTTTAGTCAATTCCAAGAAAATAATTTTTTCCCGTTTTATGGGCTTTTTAAATGTTTTAATTAAAAAATCCAAAAAGTCATAAAAGTGTGGCCTAGAGGGTGTTTTTGCCATGGGGGCTCTCGTTTTCTAACCCAGAGCACCCCCAAAACCCACTTTTCCTAAGTTTCGAGTGATTATTAAATCACTTAATAAAAATTCTCTCAACAATATTAAAAGAGAATTAAAAAATTAAAAATAATAAGTTATGGAGAAAATCAAATTTCCTAAAAGTGAGGAAATTTGTCCAAATAAAGTGCCAGTTGTGTTGGCAATCTATATTGGAGATGATTTCAATCAAGTCCAAGTGATTTCTGTCAGAGATCGGAGCAATGGAAGTGATCTTCCATCAAGGATTGTACCCTCCTCTCTTGTTGGGCGACTTTGCTTATGTTGGCTTCTTGTTGGTTGTTGATTATTCCAAGGTTGAGAGGGGCGCCCCTCTTTTGAGGTGGCTGCCACCTCTTCCAATCACACCAACCAAGGCTTGGTTAGAGTTTAGATGAAGCCATAAATCACTCCTTTGAATGAGGGATGCGCCCTCCTAAACCCTAGCTCTCTAGATTCACCCTCCCTCTTCCTTTTCTTCTATAAAAGCAGGCTCTTGCTCCATGGTTGAGCATGGATGCAAGGAATCTCTGTTGTGAATTGTAATGCTTTGCCTTTGTGCAATTATATGAATAAAATTGAGGCTTTGGAGGTCTAATGGTGCATGTCAAAGAGTGTTGATTTCTTATAAGGTAATATTGTTTAAAGTTTATGCATACTAGTTAAACTTGGTGGTTGAATCCGGCTTAGAGGGCTTTTTTCTTAAGCACATAGGACAAGTATTTGTAGTCTTCAAGTTACTTGTTTATGTTTTTTGCATTTAAAGATTTGAAAGTAACATGCATTAGCCAGTTATATTTCATGTTCTTTTGATTTCTATATGTGAGATATACCAGATCCAAGCCTTGTTTTCAAGTGTGTATTAAGCTTTCAGGGTTGCGTTGGAGTAAGGGGAAGAGCTCAGCTGCATCTCCCTCTTCTTCAAGTTTCAGAAGAATCACTCCTCAGCTTGTTTCCATTGGTTTCCATAGATCTCGAAAGAGATTCAGGCTCGAACAAAGCGTCCTTTCTTCCTCATTCAAAAATCTAAACTTTTCTTCTCTTGGTTACCTTCTTTACAAGTAAATTAGATCTAAGAAAGTTTCATCATTAGTTATTTACTTGTTTAAAGTAGATCTAAAAGAGCTTCAAATTCATATTTAAAAGTTAGATCTAAGTGTTGATTTCTTTGTTACTGAAAGTATAAATTCTTCCAAGCATTTACAAGTAGCAAAGTTGTGATTTTATGTGATTTTAGCTAACCTACTAACATTTTAATCAAATTTTCTGTTTGCTGGTTTTGGGCTTTTTGTCATAGGAAAGCGAAGGAACTTGGGCAAATTTGGGAAATTTGAACTCTCGAAGAGGACTTGCTTCAAGTCTTTTTCTTATTTATCTTTTTTAAGCTTATTAAAATCTCTTGAATGCCATTTTAAGGGATCAAGAGCGCTCTCCGTCGGAGAGTTAAAATTGTAATAAACTAATAAAGAGCAAGTGGGATTTAAGGCTCCCACACCCCCTTCCCCCATTTGGGGGAACCCTATATCTGGCTCATTTGATTTTATGTTTTAGATTGGTATTCCTGTTAGATTAGTTTTTCAATTTTCACAACTAGATCTAGATTTATTTTCAAGCTTTTACTTTACTTTTTTTTTTAGGAAAAATAAAACACTAACCCCTACACTTTCCCGAGTTACGGTTCGTGGACAAGGGCTTGCCCGAGTACCGATCGGAAAGAGATTCAGAGGCAGTAATTAGAAAATCCTTTATTTTTCTGTATTTGGCTAGTTTTACAATTTATTTCTTTTTACAATTATAATAAACAAATCCAACTCGTTGCCACGAAGTATGCTCTCATCACCACCTAAAGGCTTTGTCGATTAGTGGTGAATGATCAGAAAGTTGACACATAGTCATTAGGTAACTAGAGAACATTTACATTTCTTGTTTCGTCTTTTTTATGTAAAAAAACATTGATTAAAATTCTTAAAAGTAGGACTCCATTCTATATGCTCTGCAACTCTGCGATTCGTCCAATCAGTAGGGTGCACCAAAAGGAATTGGAAGTGACTAGTAATGAGTCTTACCAACCATTCAATTAACCTCCCTAACGAATATCTGGCGTTATTTCACATTTAATCTTGTCTAGTGAAATTTTACAAAGGAAGTGGGAACCACTAGAATGTGACCGCAGGGCCCCGTCGGGCTACACCCTCGTTTGGTGTGTGAAAATCCTCATAACATATCTAAGGGCTGATGTATACCTCACAATGAAATAATGTAGGAGTAAGATTAAGAGTGGTCAATGCAGTAAAATGAGCAACAGAATGATAATATAGTAGAACTCAGATAGAAGCAAAAATAACTTCACACACACCAATTCATTAATCACAATATGGACAAATAAATAGTACAATGCATGAGGATTCGAATGCCAAGGTGGCAATTCAAATTAGCCTTCATGGAGTGATCAAAAGATCACTGGAGTGTCATCGGAGCACAACTAGAAGTCTTCATCATCATCAGTGGAGTCATCAATGCACAAGTAACTATCAATCATCAGTCAAACTGAGTCTAACTGAGTGTGGTAGGTGTAACTAGCACGTGGAAGCACTAACTGAATGAAGGAGGCTCAGTGGAGGGGGCATGAGGAGATAACTGGAGTCAGAATGGGCAGTCTAGTCTCACTGGAGGTCTATTGGAGTGATACAGTCAGTTGAGAGTCAGTCTAGCCTTAAATCAAGGAAAGAACTGAAGATAGCTTAAGTACAACTGAATGGTAGGCGAGAGAGGACGAGTGACTTCCTTAAATCAAGGAAGAAGGGTGCACTAAGCTCTAGGAGGGCTAAAACTGATCAGTGAGAAGCTCCCGGGGGCTGGCTAACTGAGGGCTAGGTGCTGGGACTGAAGACTGGGATGCATGCAGAATGCATGCTGCATGCAGAAATGCATGCAAGACTGAAAATGTAAATAATGGAAATACTGGTAGGACTAGGATGGAGTATAGGAATATCCTAACACCCCCCCTTAATCCATCCTGGGCCCTGGTAACTGAGACCAAAGGTCACCCAATACAATGAATAATAATAACAGTCAATAAACCGAGGAAATGGGGAAAACCTCATGGGAAAAATACCCCCCTCAAAATAGACTGTAAGGCACACCAAAAATAAATGCTCCAAACTCAAGTAGGTGTGATGCTTGGTCATATGTCTGGAGGTATCTTCTTCTTGGGAAGAATTCTTCTTGGGAAGAAGTGGATCATGCTCAAAAAGCATGTGATTGTACTTGCTCTTCAGATCGAATGTGATGAGAACAAATCCAAAAATATGAGGATGATCCTTGAACCTGTGATTCGAATCAGCTGAGGTAGGATCAAATCTATGAACGTGCAGATAGGCTTTGTCTTCTCCTTCGAACCATCATAGGTGAGATTATGCCCAAAAGAACCATCACATGATAGTAAATGCTTTGAATACAAATCCGATCCAAGACTTGAAGAATGGTTTCTTAAGATCTCCTTTGAACCATTTGAGGTGAGATCTAAACCATTGGATGCATGAGAAATTATCCCAAGCGAATGGCAATGGCCATCATGGGTGAGATTATGCCCAAAAGAACCATCAAATATCAATGATTGCTTGGAATCCAAATCAGATCCAAGACTTGAATCATGGTTTCTTGAGATCTCCTTTGAACCATTAGAGGTGAGATCAAAACCAGTAAGTGCATGAGAAATTACCCCAAGCGAATGGCAATGGCCATTATCTTCAATAACCTTCTAAAAGCATGAAATAATGATCATATAGTAGTACATAAGAGGTGAGTGATCAAGGAGAGCGAATGCATTACCTCCAATGGCTGATTTTACCTCCGAAACATTCAATAGATCATGATGCAAACCAACAAAATCTGGTGCAAGAGAGGATTTAGGACCTTCTACAATTTCTAGAGTGAGCTAGCACAGAATTCGAAATAGAAGAAATTTGGAGCATGTGTAGAAACTGCAAGTTCTTCTTCTTTATGGCTAACTTCAATATGAGATATGTTTGATACTGATTCATGATCAATGAGATCATCAAGGAGGGTGAATGCATCACTTTGCTTGCTCTCGAAATGGTTTGGACCAATACCTTCATTCTGTCTGCCAAATCTTTCATCCAAGTGGGCCCAAAGCTCTTTTGGAGATTCAACAGAAAAGAAGTGGTGTACCATGCATCGAGACATAGCAAGCATCATGTCTCCACAGACACTGTCACCTTTATTTAACCAGTCATTCTCTTCTTCAGAGGATTCGAACTCTCTTTCAAAACAATAATCAAAGAGATCATGGCTCTTCAAATATGTTATCATTTTTGGTTTCCATTCATCATAGTTGAATGGAGAAAGAGGAGGGATTTCTTTTGAATTCATGGAAGCTATAGAAGACCTGCAAAAACAATAGAAAAGTCTGCAACTGCTACTGCTGCAAAAAATGCAGAAACTGCTGCAACTATTGCACTCGAAATCTTGAGAATAACCTGCAAAAAACTCTCAGGAATGGAGATAAACAATACTCTCAAAACGCTCTGATACCATGTGAAAATCCTCACAGCAGATCTAAGAGCTGATGTATACCTCACAATGAAAGAATTTGGGAATAAGATTAAGAGTGGTCAAAGTAGTAAAATGAGCAACAAAATAATAATACAGTAGAACTCGGATAGAAGCAAAAGAACTTCACACACACCAATTCATTAATCACAATATGGACAAATAAATAGTACAATGCATGAGGATTCGAATGCCAAGGTGGCAATTCGAATTAGCCTTCATGGAGTGATCAAAAGATCACTGGAGTGTCATCGGAGCACAACTAGAAGTCTTCATCATCATTAGTGGAGTCATCAATGCACAAGTAACTGTCAATCATCAGTCAAACTGAGTCTAACTGAGTGTGGTAGGTGTAACTGGCACATAGAGGCACTAACTGAATGAAGGAGGCTCAGTGGAGGGCACATGAGGAGCTAACTGGAGTCAGAATGGGCAGTCTAGTCTCACTGGAGGTCTATTGGAGTGATACAGTCAGTTGAGAGCCAATCTAGCCTTAAATCAAGGAAAGAACTAAAGATAACTGAAGTACAACTGAATGGTAGGTGAGAGAGGACGAGTGGCTTCCTTAAATCAAGGAAGAAGGGTGCACTAAGCTCTAGGAGGGCTAAAACTGATCAGTGAGAAGCTCCCGGGGGCTGGCTAACTGAGGGCTAGGCGCTGGGACTGATGACTGGGATGCATGCATACATGCAAGACTGAAAATGTAAATAATGGAAATACTGGTAGGACTAGGATGGAGTGTAGGAATATCCTAACATGGTGTAGTGTTGGACATCTCCCTGCGACTCCATCTAGCCCACATGTCCTTGTGTGGAACCACTTAGATTGAAATCCGGACATATTCTCCGTACCGCAAGGTATATCGGGAATCCCCTTTTTCCCCTTTTAATCAACTCATCATCTCATTAATTTAAAATAAACCAAGTACAATTGCAAAACATCTTATATTTACAGCAACACTATTTCATTTTGTGACTCCATCAGCACTGATCTCTATTTTATAGCTACAACATTTTATTTGCTTAATACCATCTTACTATGGTTGTTTAAATCTTATATGCTAATGTTATGCTATTGAATTATCTCATAAATTTGCAATAGACTTGATCATTGATTCACTTTTACCAAAAACTCCTAAAAAACAATCTCGTCCATCTGTAACAAATAAACAAAAACTAAGAGCCTTAGAAACTCATTGGTAGGGTCTACCCCCCTTGGCTTCGGTTAGGAGTTTGCCTAAACGGAGGAGTCAAGATCAGGTGACAACACCTGACTCGAGACTTGCCCCCAAGGACACACCTAGCAGCTTCGAAATATTTCTGCTGTGTTTTTCCCCTAAGTGTGCTTTTCAGTGGCAATAGGTTGTTTCTTATTGAGCCAAGAAACAGCTTTTGTACTAAGGTTGAACACACAGCATGTTGTTGACTTTCGATCATCAATTGATCCTGCCCAATTAAACCCATGAAACCTCTCAATTGAGATGTCTTTGTTTTGTTGCAAACTATACCATAATAAAAAATCCCATGTATACCACAAAATCATCTTTATTGCACTCCAATGTTATGCTTTTGGTGTTGTCACGAATCTCAAAACATAAATAACTACTATACCATAATCCAAAATCCCATGTACACCACAAAATATTCTTTATTGCACTCCAATGTTATGCTCTTGGTGTTGTCAAGAATCTCAAAACATAAATAACTTAATAGCATAAGTCTAGGTACATTGATGTTAGACTAATCAAAGATGCCTCATTTGTCAGTTTCAACTCAATATTGCATGACAACTTCAGCCCAATCTCCATAGGTGTAGTAATCAACTTCAATCCGCCATATGAAACTTCTCCAACAACTCTTGGAATTCTTAGCTTGGGAAACACGCAATTAATTTGCCAACATCTACACTTAGGCAATGGTGAAGCAAGCTTCAATTAGTCATATCAAAAGCAACACAAAACTGATTTTAGATTTGTTAATTTTCAAACCCCAGATATGATCGATAGTTCGAATAACATACTTAAAATTATTAACTAAAATACACTTAGATCCTAACTAATTATGCAGTAGAAAAACAAAGGAAATCACACACATTTGACACTTAGATTTACCCTGGAAAACCCCAACGAGGGAAAAAACAGCAAACAAGTTATTTTTATTAACTATAAAAATCCTGGGCTCCCTTCCTGGGAAAATGGCCCACTGAGGAATTACAATGACAAAATGCTAGCCCTCACACCTCAAGATTAGTCCTTCGATCTTGTTGGTTGCTAACCCTCGGCTACCCCTTGCCCCTTTCCTCTAACCCTACCCCTGCACCTACACACTTGGTTGAAAGTCCTTCTCCAACCACTCAATGAGATCCCACTCACTCTATGTGTTTGTTGTGTGTGTCCTCCTCTCACCTAGACTACCTTTTATAACATTACAATATGCAAATACCTTGGGACAATACCATGGGCTACCAAATACCATGGGCCCTCTAGATCACTTTACATTAAGTAATTACAAAAGTACACTCACTTTAATAGTTCACTTTACTAAAGTGAATCTACTAAGTTTGAGTCATTAATGACGACTTCCACCTGTTAGACACAGAACCTATGGAAGTACCTGTCCGATGCTACAAAATTCAACACTCCCTATTAGCGAGTAAGGTACTTCTCTAAGACCCACCTGTAACCGGTTCTCCCACTGACCTTGGTACACTGTTGCTTACATCATCCTACACACTGGCATTCCTCCAACCCTGATGGTTAGTTGCTCCCTATTTACATGAAGACATGGAATCGATGAAGCTACACATGCCACACATCAATGCCAAGAAATTTGAAAACTACATCAAAGGCCTACTCTCCCTCACTGTGCTCCTAGGAGCCTCCTGCTCTTGAGCATCCATCAATGTCATCTCGTACCAACTAGGTCTCCTGGAAGAACTAGACGGGGACAACTCTCTCTTTCCCTCCAAAGGTTTACTCCCCATACTAGAAGTCTGTGAACTCTACTCACCCTTCGAAGTCTTCTACTCCTTGACCTCTGTCACTGACATCGATCCATGATCCAAGATCCCCTTGGATCCAACTACAGGCTTTCCCTGTAACCTGTAAACTTTTCCCTCTCCGACACCAAGAACTCGTATTGAGTCTATGACAGATCGCATCAATCAAATGAGAACCCATCCCCTCTCAAAAGAGATGGTGTATCCACTATCCTCCAATGTCGATACTGAGGCCAAGTTCATCCTGAGCTTCAGTACATACAACACGTCTATCACCTCTAGAGATCCTCCTGACCCTAGTTGAAACCTGATTGTTCCAACTCCCTTCACAACAAAATTGGCATGAGTGCCAAGCTCCACATGCAAATTTGGGTCTGTCCCTTACAACCTGGAGAACAACTCCCGTGTCCCCGTCATGTGACGAGAAGCCCCACTATCCACGAACCAAGCACTGCTAAAAACTGTGCCAAAAATACAACAGACTAACGAGAACTCTTTCTCAAACTTCTCAACAAACTCATTAACATGAGCTTTTGCAGTTGCTCCTACTTGCTGAGACTTGCTCTTCTCTTTCTTCCATTCTGGACATTATGAAGCATAGTGGCCACACTTGTGACTTATGGCATGCAAAGCACTTGACTTTGCTCATGTCCTTCTTCTTCACCCCTTGTTGAAGTTGACTATCTACCTGTATTGATCCTACTTCTCTTTTCTTGACTGGCAAGAGCAACATTCTTCTCATCATCCTCCTATTGGCCTCCAAATAGAGACTCCTCCCGAATCTCTGTTGAAATATTGTAACTTCGAAGAATATTCTATTCGGAGATGTTTTTATTCCTCCGTCGAGATGTTATTATTGTATTTGATTATGTAAAGTCATTGAGGTAAATCCTCCCTTGTAAGTCGGGGCAATAGATCCCCTAGAGTCAAATGTAATGGGGTAAGTCCCCTAGAGGAGTCAGCCCAGTCAACATTAGTTGAGTGGTAAAGTTAGTTGAGGCCGACATGTCAAGTTGTAAAATTAAAGCAGAAGTGAATGTATAAATAGAGAGCTAGGCTCTCTCATTTATTCATTCATTCACACACACACTCACTTGTGTAATTCGCAATGGAGAGAGAGAGAGATATATGCAAGGAGAAGGAGCACTTGTTTGGGGTTTTGTCTTTGTACTTTTGATCATCTATATTGAGGAAGTTTGTTGGGTTTTCTTCCCCTAGAGGGTTTCCCAGGATAAATTTGTGTCTCTTGTGTTTATGTTGTGCTTGTTATTCTTTCAGTGATCCTGTATATGCTATTGTTGTGAAATTGAATTGAACACCAATGTTATCTATCTTAGCATATTGAATCTTAACAATCTCCTATTGGATGAAGTTGTCCCATAACCTCTCCTAGTCAGGAAATTTATCCTATGCAACGATACCTTTGACGAAGGTTGCCCATGGCTCAGCGAATCCATTTAAGGCAATCCTCACAAACTATGAATCCGCCATTGTCTCCCCAACTACTACCAACATATCATGAATCCATGTGATCTTGGTGAGATAAGAAGCTACAGTATCAGTCTTGGACATCTTGGTGAGCTCCTCCTTCAACACCATCTTCGTGTTTTGATTATTGCTCTGATATAAACCTGCCAGACCATCCCACATCTCCTCGGTTGACTTCTTCTCAACCATGTGAGGGATCAAATGATCCTTAACCGCATCCAAGATAATCCCCCTGGCCTTCACATCTTTCAGGTTGTGATCTGCCAGGTCCTTAGGATCTATCGGCACAGTCACTATTGTGCTTGCGAACTCCCACAGCCTGTTCTCCATGAAAACCAACGTGACCCTTTCCTTCCAAGGGCTGTATTGGAGGCTCCCTCCAACCTGTCTTCATATCAAATCCCTGTTGCAGCCTAAGTCACCTGGTTCAAATTCGTGTTCGAGTTCGGCGACCTTGAAGTTCGTCAAAAATTCAGCAATAAAAATTTTGGTGATAAAATTTGTCATTATATTCGAGAGACTAAAAAACTAGAAAATTAAAAAAAATACATGAAAAATTTTAATAAAATCCAATATGCTAATTAAACACATAATAAAAATGAAGCTAGTTACTATACTATCATTAATCATCAAGGATTAAACATATATTTGAAAAACATTTCATCTCTCCAAATTTCAGATATGGTTGAGACTCGAGGGCGTTGGGGAAGGCGAATTAAAGACTTAGAGGGCGAAGGCGAAGTAAAGACTCAGAGGGCAGTGAGCGAATTCACGAAGAAAGGAAATTTCGCAATAATCTCGCAGTTCCGGTAGAGGGCGTAGCACAGAGTCCAAACTCAGTTGTGGTCGAGGGCATAGCACAGAGTCCAAACTCAGAACGGCAGCATGATGGCGAGCTAATTTGCGATAGCAGGTGCGGCATCTGGAAATTTTGCGGTTCCTCTGTTGAAGTCCAAACAGACAAAAAAAAACTGACTCATGGGTTAGGGCTTCGATCATACAACACGAATTTTTTGCGAATTTAAACAATTGCCAAGACAAGTTTAAACGATTTCGCTAAATTTATTCACCATAAAATTCTAATTCGAGTTCCACTTGAAGTTCACCATTTAATTCGGCAAACTTCAACAAATAAATTCGCCCTCTGACCAAATTCGCCAAATTTCAATTTTGAAGCTTCAAAATCGGCGAACTCGGTGACTTAGGCTGCAGCCATCTTCACTACTGCCCAAAATGCTTGTTTCCCAAACTTTTGTTGCCCGGATCTACAACCTACTGCTTCCTAAGCCTATTTCTACTGCCTAGATTCCTTTCTGGGTTGCCTAAGTTCTTTTATGGACTACCCAGTCCTTTCCTCTTCGTTTCCTAGCCACTTACTGGGTTTCCTGAGACTTCCTAAGTGTTGCCTGAGGTCTTTTTTGAAGATTTCTGCGAGCCCAATATTATTTGTAGTCTACCCAACTGCTTTTTAGGCCTACTTGGGGCTTTTTCGTAGCTTCCTGAATTTTTCAATGGCTGCCCTGCAGCCTAGGGACTCAACTTTATCAGTTCCTTCTGCTGGCGACTAACCCAGCAACTCCTGTGGCGGTTGTCAACCCAGCCGCATTCTCTACCCCCGCATCCACAAATACGCCCTGTTGTTTGGCGACTCTTCTCTTCACTGTCGGTTCTTGTTGACGGCTCTTCTCTTCACTGTCGATTCCTGTTGGTGGCTCCTTCCGCATCCACTTCGTCTCCGCTCAACCTTTTGTCGTCACATCTGCTGGCCCATCTCCACGTCGTCCTGCTGCTGCGTGTTCCATATTCCACCCACGAGCTGTAACTATCGCAGCACGGCCCTCTTCATGCTTCCAATGTCCAATCTGCAGCACCACGTCCTCTAGCGACTGTAGACTATAGCACCTCTGTCACACCCTACATGTCATCCACATGTTCCTCTCTGTCGGCACGTCTATCAACCCACGGCCCATCAGCCTCCACTTCCACCTCTACTCTACACACCTACCTGCCGACTCTCCTCTATGTTGACAGTTACCCCAGCAACCCAAATCCTCTACCCAAAGCTCCCACGCGCTGCCACTACTTTGTGCCCAGCTCTCCAATCCACTAGCTGTTGAAATGCACATCACTCGTGCCCAGCTCCTTCGCCTTAGCCTGTGATTGCCCCTCGTGGATGTTGCAATCTCCTTCGTTCTGCAACCCGTGGACCTTCGTCTGTGCCCCTCACGACCTACATCCCACAACACTTCACAGCCACCCAATCTGCTCCCTCACGGCAGCGGCCAGATCTGTTGCATACAAAATGGCAGTTGTACGGTGTTTGTCGTAAATCTTCCCTTCTTTTTTCTTTGTAAACTCGTCAAAAATGACTTCCTGCTCAAAGCTTCATCCTCGACTCTGATACCATGTTAGTTTTCAGATTCCAAATCTGATCGACGGTTCGAATAACTTACTTAAAATTATTAACTGAAAATACACTAAAATTATTAACTGAAAATACACTTAGATCCTAACTAATTATGCAGTGAAAAAACACAGGAAATCACACACATTTGACACTTAGATTTACCCTAGAAAACCCCAACTAGGGAAAAACCAGCAAACAATTGATTTGTATTAACTATAAAATATTGGGCTCCCTTCTTGGGAAACTGGCCCACTGAGGAATTACAATGACAAAATGCTAACCTTCACACCTCAAGATCAGTCCTTTGATTTTGTTGGTTGGTAACCCTCGGTTGCCCCTTGCTCCTTTCCTCTAGCCCTGCCCCTGCACCTGCACACTTGGCTGAAAATCCTCCAACCACTCAATGAGATTCCACTCACTCAGTGTGTCTGTTGTGTGTCCTCCTCTCACCTAGGCTATCGTTTATAACATTACAATATGCAAATACATTAGGCCAAGACCATGGGTGTAATGTCCTCTTCTGCTTAAGCACAGAGGACCACCCCGCTAACCTATATGATTCCCATAGGTTCGAGCGGGCACTGACATTCAAGGAATCAACTGAGGATTGATGCCTTATGCACCCTAAATAGATCTTTGGCAAAGGTATTAGATCATCAGTAGGTAAACAGAGGCCACAGGAACTATAGGCCACCTGCATGAATGGCATCCGAGCATTATTTCTCGATGCATGCACTGATTGAGTCTCCAAAGCACTGCATGCAAGTCAACTGAGAATTAGAAAGTAAAGTGACCTAATTAGGTCAAAGGTTAGGTCTGACATGTGAATGTTATAAAATAAAGGTAAAGCTAGTAAGGAAGACCTACTTATATGATTATTGATTTGTGGATTCGAATTGCAGAGCTTAGCGAGCTAATTTGGGGTTGAGTGCATGCACTCAGCTAACTGGTGTATTTCAGCAGCGAAATCTATCTGCCCTAGTCGCCATCAGGTTGGATCATCTAGATTCAGCATTGCTTCATCATCATGTATTATTATCATTCAGTTTATGCAGTATTCCAGTTTTTGAGCTATTGAGGGATTCGTCCTCCTGCATGGGCGCATTGTCCAAGGACCTCCCTATTCGCATTACAGTCTACAGGGCTTATTTCTTCTGCATGTTGCTCTCATCCTTTTCAGAGCAGTGGTATTACCCTTCCCCTAGAAGAAGGGCTCTTTAGCTTGAGTCTCCAGCTATTCCTCAGCACATCCATCTTCAAGAAGACGTCCTCTTGCATGTGGGCGACTTTTTGAGAGAGGGGCAGACGTTTTAGGGCTTGGAACCGTCAGTAATTCTGGATGTTGCTTCTATCATCTTCAGGAGGGCACTATAACCCTAGCACACCTTGCCTGGAGCTCCATCTGCGAAGTATTATTTATTGAGGAGCATTCATAGCATTGAGGAGGGCGCATTTATTATCTGGAGGACGTCCTACCTTAGCTTCCTATTCCACCAGCAGAATTCTCGCATGTCGGGATTATATTGATCTACATCAACCAATCTATCTGCTGGTATGTACATGCATTAATTCCTCCTATTTTATAGCATTTCAGTTTATCTGGGTTATAGATCTGCATGCATGCAAAGATCAGTGCATACTTTCATACTCCATTGATACATAAGACTACTAGACAACCACAGTACAGCACAAAAAAAAAGAAAAATATCAGTTTGGGATATTACAGTGGTATCAGAGCATGTTCCTTCAGTTGTGGGAGCATGCAATTGTGAACAGTAAATGAATTCAGAAGATCCACACAACATTACTTACCAGAGACAGAGGTTTAGAAACAGTGATAGAGGAGAAGAAGAATTAAAGGATATAGAACTGGGGGATAGAGAGTATCAGTTTGAAAAAAGTAAAGGCAAAGAAACAATGGCAGATGATGATAAAACAGCTTTCAATAGTCTCATTTCAGCTATAAAGGATCTCATTAATGGACAAAAAGAAATGGTGAGTGCCATCAAACAATTGGCAAAGAAAAACGGGCCCACCCCACACAATCCATTATTTCCCAACAGTGATAGGGTATCCACCAGTAGTAGTGGGGAACATTTACATACCAACATGCAGAGCCATCCCCATATATACAACAGGTCCTCCCGACCTACCATGCCTCAATTCTTAGAGAGCCCAGCCGCAGTACCTCTAGCACGGGTAGAGCCAGAAGAATCCATGAGTGCCTATTTGAGAGAATACAGAGCATTAGGAGATGACTTCCAGTCAACCATGACCTTCACTGACTTTTGCCACTTTAAAAGTAAGAACAGGCCCAGAGCATACAATAGGCCTTTCAACTAGAACTTTGAGTTACAGCATACGGTAGGGAAACTGACTATCCCTACCTTTGAGGGGACCCGAGGTGGCCCAGTGCGGAATTGGGTACAGAAGTTGGATACATACTTCCAGCTCAACCCCACGATTGAGACAGATGCCATTAAATTGGCTACCTTGCATTTGGATAGGGAGGTCCATGAGTGGTGGTACCACGGGTTGGTGACATTGGGTCACAATACCATCACCTCATACACAGATTTTACACAAAGGCTCATTGAGTGATTTGACAGGAAGGACCCTGAGGTGCATTTTAGAGAGCTAGCACAGCTCAAGCAGACAGATAGTGCAGATGCATTCATTTCAGAGTTTCAGAGGGTAGCAATCATGGTGACAGATATTTCAGAGAGCAGGTTGATTATGTTGTTTACAGAGGCCCTCACTATGAAAGGGTGCCACGTGGCCTGCACAAGTTGATCGTACTGCTGACGTGGCAGCTCCAGGACTCGCCATGTAGCAGGTGATGTGGCATGTGTCATGGCAATTGCAATGACATGAACCAGTTACAGGCTGACAAGTGGCATCCTTGTTGTATAGGTGTTAACAGGGTGGACCAACTAGAAGTTTCCATGTGTCATTCCGGTTGGCCGCCTATTGGTTTCAATTGCCAAAATTATGGCGGAGAGGGGATTAGAACCCCTGACCTCCCGCCAAGCCCACACCCTGAGATTTCGCGCCCTACCATCATGCCCGTCGGTGGTTCTTAACCACATAGGGCAAAACTTCTATTTAAAGTTAAACGGGTGGCCTTTTTGGAAATGGGGCGGGCCAAGGGCCTAGCCCTCGACCCCATGGAAAGTTATGCGACCAACGACGTAGCCCAATCAGCAGGAGCTAACCCCTTTTCACATCACATGCCATCAAAACAGATCCCGCGGGGATCGAACCCAGGATCTCTACCCAAACAATGTCGTGCCCTACCAACGGGCCACGGCCCTTGACCTTGCGCCATATCTGCGGGATCACAATTTTGGGGAAGAAGGGAGATCCGGTGCCCACATAGGCGCACCTCCCACGGGCCCCGAAAACCAACCATGCGCCCTATTTAAACCACAGTGGAGCAAGGCCGAGTGACACAGAGCGCGAGCACGATTACCAAGACAGGTACAGGCATAGTTCCCGAGGCGGGAATTCGTACGACCATACAATGATCGTACACCGTAGGGGAGGAGGATCTCGAACTGCGTGCCAGGGGAGGCCCCAGGCAAAGTATTGAGTGTTTATACTCATTTTTCACAATTTTTTGAGACGGTCGCAGTGGTGCAGTCTGTTTCTGCAGCAGGCAGTCTGATTTTCAGAGTGTCCTCGGAACTCATGTATATGGCAGCATTTGAAGAAAATTAATAAAATCGGTCTCACTGGAAGGGGCCTAGAGACGTAGTCCTTTATGGACGAGCTCTGTTATCAGCTGCTATCTCTTTTCATGGTTTGCATCTTTATTATTTTGCAGTCTTTTTTTGCTTATGTGCTCTTTAATTTTGTCATTTTAAAGCCTTTTTAAAAAAATAACTGTTGAGATATTTGCACATAAATCTTGGTTATTAAAGATCCTGCAAATTCAGATCATATAGCCAAGTCCATACACAGTCCAGTGCAGAGCAATGGGTATCCTAGTGGTCTTTAAAAGCTAGTGGAAGGATTAAACAAGCTCAGATTGTACACTGTTTAGTTATCTTACTGATTTCCTCATATATGGATTAATCCTCAGAATTCTGTGGAGGTGTGAGATAAGTAACATATTCTCTCTCAGGAAGCAGAGGATCCATGTTGGTGAAACAAACAGGCTATGAGCCTACCATTTACGGATCAATGTATGATGCCAATAAAGGCTGTTTTGCAAGATTATTTTATGAAATCTGAAGTAATGAATGGACATACAGCGACCTGTTGAGGGAAAGTGATTGTTTGAGGTTAAAATTAGCAGTTTGTTGTGTTTGCAGCTGATAAAATTTAAAAAGCAGCTATAGGTCAAGAAACAACATAAAGTTTTTCTAAGTTGGACAATCTCTGTCAGCAAAAGATAAACAGCATTCTTTTAGCAGAATATCAACTCTGGAGGGTTATTCTTGGATGGTATTAGTGGTAGTGGGATTTGAAGACATTCTCCAGCAGTTTGATAATTAGAAACAGCAATCTTATCATAGTTTGCATGCTACAGGTGCCTGAAATTCACCTTTGTATTCCTCTTAATAGAGATGTGTGATTTTCCTTGCTCGTCACAGCCAACAAAACTCATCCTATGCCACAAAAGGTTCATCCAAACAGCATCTTTTATGCCATTAAAAGCTCATCCAAAACAGCAAGTTGAACACACTTGGCAAGCATAGAGACCTTGCCAAGTTTAAACTGTTTTCCTTCCTTTTTTCACAACCAGTTAGGGCTGGTTTGAGCTTCTAAATATACAGATTTGAGAGTAGTTGAGGGAGTTGAGAGAGTTGGATAGTGTTTTCTGAGCAGATTACAGCAGCTGAGTCCTCATCACCCTTCCACCTTCCGGATCCGACAGACCGCTTCCATCACGGCATGCTACTAGAACTATTACAACTTCTCCCATGTCATCACTATGATATAATCCAGTCTGTGGAGTAACACATGGATTTGGTTTGGCTCTGGCTCTTTGAATCTCTTGGTTGGATAGTTATTAGTTGTATTGTATGATTGTATCTCAGTGTCTAGTTAGCTTTAATGCACTTACTTTGATTTATTTTTCTTTTTCCTTTTTTCTTCTTGCAGAATACTTCTTATATTTGCAAGGACATATTTACAGCCACACCCACAGAGGGTTTTGATTCTTGAACCTAGGTCTCCACGTTAATACAAGCCCAATCACCTCACTACTTGCACTTACTTTGATTTCTTAATCACTTAAGGTGAATATTCTCTTCATTTCATTTGTTTCGTTTCATTGTTGTAATTGGCATTAGGAATATGATCCAAACCAACTTGATTATTTTACTGAGAACTTACCCTTTCTCTTGACTGCTTCTTGGCATGTCAAAAGTAAGTTTTGTGTGTGCTGGTCAGTTGGATTGTTTATGCAGATTTATTAGTTTGATAACAGCATACAACCCCTAGGGACAACCCCCTGAGATTGGAAAAGCACCAATTCAAACAGAGAGGCTTCCAAGGGTGAAAGGGTTGGTCGTCTACAATTATTAGGCAGATCTGCCAGTGCAGATTTGTGTGATAACACTACCTGAATGCAGAGACAGCTGTATCTTGATTTTGATAAGCAGAGAGGTATTCTTCTAAATCTCTTGAAGATTATTTTCGAGCAAAGCTATATAGAGATTTAGATTATTATGAAGATTTTTTTCAGTCCAGGAAATAAACACTTCTTTGAGTTTTTTAAAAATGGAAAGATATGCATCCTGCAAAAAATTTAATAGAGGGAAGAGACCACAATTTGAGGAGCTAGATCATTTCAAAAATTGCACAGGGGTTCAGGGCCACACACTCACAACAAGTTGATTAGGAAACAAATCCATAAGCCAAAGAGGAGAAGGGTAAAGTGCAAAACTCTCACGAAGATTGGACATGATGAAGAGAAATGATTGCTTCTATATTTGGAGAGACAACTAACAAAATTACTATAGGTGCAAGTCATCGAAGAGTCGAAAGAGACATCAGTCAACACCAGCAAGACATTGCCACTTGTAATAGATGATTGAGCAACTTCCGGATTTGAGAGAGATGTTGTTTGGAATAACAATACAAGTAAATGAAACTCTAATACTAACCATAGGCAATTCATACAATTAGAACAATCTAATTGCAAAATCTTGGGTCAAGCAAATTGACCTAGAGACAAGGCCACATGAGAATCCATATTCAATGGTAATAAGGATGCAAAGTTGAACATCGCTAGGAGATCCAAGTTTTGATTCTCTATCACACCAAAATATGTTGATGAAACTAAGTATATGTCGTGACACTTAAAGTATGCAGTATGGTGTTCATAAATCCGTATATTGGCATGGAGATTAATCTGGCAAAAGTTTGTCAAAGATGGTAGGAGTTTTATTGTTAATTAAAGGAAGAAGACTAATTCAGTAGCTTTAATCATAGCAGCACAAGCTACGAAGGATAAATGCTTCACCAAGGGGCCTCCAATTAACAGTAGCTTCCTACCTTCAAATGTCATGATAAGCCCTATATAATTTTAAGTGCCAAAGGAACACCATTGCAATTGACGCCAAGATAACACAAGGATGATGATAATAATAATAATAATAATCCTACATAAGAAAGGAATAAGTATCATTTTCATTGTTATCTCAAGGACTGCTTGAGGACTCTTGGCTACTACTCTCTCTCTTCTCTACGTCGTAATGCCCCATTTTCACTGCAACTATTGAGAGGGTAATTTCTACATTTAGCTAGTTCATGACCAGAGTTTATTTTTCCTTTATTTTTACATAAGTACAACAGTTTCACTTCATTCCATAAAATGTCTCCCGGCTCATCATTATATCATAGTCATAGACATCCAGTTTAATTTTGGCTATGGTAGCAATTCTTTGGCCTGAATTAAATTGTCCTTTAGCTCCAGATCAATTTTTGTATCACTATTTAATCAAACATTTTTCAATTGTATCATGTCCATTGAAGCTATAAATTATGAACTTATAAATCTCAATTTACATGCAAACCGACGCTTAATTCCTCACCACGAAAATATATTTAGTCCAACACACAAGCGGATCAGCCATAAATGTACAACCAGTATGCATGTCACACATAATTATCAGCAAAACCCACAAATCAAACTACACATGTCATGGACAAAATGCTAATTTTTAAGCTAAAGAAAAACCCTTCTTTGCTCCTTTTCCAGACAGACATGTGAAGAAAAACGCATGCCATAGGAGTGATCCAGTGCATGAATTGTGAACTGTCATTAAGGATAGACTAAGCCAAACTTACCTGAAGCTGAAGAGTTAAGATGACGATGTTAAAGCCCGTGCAAAGGACATCTCCAAAAAGATCAGTAAATAAATGGAGGGTTCGATAAAGTGTACATAGCACCCCTATTTATCGAGAATTAAAAAAGAGATCCCAATCTCCAATTCTCATTTTACTACAATGAAGTTGGTAGCCGTAGTGCAAGACGACTTTGTGTTGGTTGTTTGTTTTTGTACATTTTATATGTTTTATTCTTTTTTATTAGTGTAATGTATTTTTTTTTTACGCGAAAATCTCACCTTTTTGTTATTATGAAGGAATCAAAAAAAAGCTAACACGCATGGGAAATCCCAACAAATTTCTCCACATATTGTGGATGGTAGGTCGAGCAAACCGTCAGCCGATTATCCAAGCCTGAATATGTCTCAACAGAATTGAACCCGGGTGGATGGAATGAAATCCATCTATCCCCACCAACCAACCACTGTATCCTTGACAATTAGTCTAATGTATATATCTTGTTTAGCAATCCAATCAGATAATTCATAATTAAAAGTAGTCCATTTATTCTAAGATTTGGACTTTATGGTGGGTATTAATCTGAATTCGGTAATTTTTTTTGTTGGTAAAATCCAAATTTGAAAGTGTTTAAATTGTGTTTTTGAATCTATAAATAGACTCAGCACTTTCAAATAGCACTATAACACCCAATTATGCAATTTTCATAGCTAATATATGTGATTTTAATATTTTTTAAAGGTTTCCAACCAAACTCTAAACAAAATAAGCTCAAAAAAGGTTGAAAACGTAGAATATTTAGACTAAACCTAATTAAAATGCGTATAATTTGGTGTCATTATTAAAAAGGGTGGAAAAGGGTGTAAATTGGTGTATATCAACTATTATAATTATATGGTTGTCCTAGTTTACGGTAGGCATCCATGGGAGGATTAGTAGATTTTCAAATTAAATAAAATAATATTAAAATATCTATAATATTTTACTATGGTTGAACATGGTTAATTATGGTTGGCCATGTTTGATGATGGTTGACTATGGTTTGACCAAGGATTGATTATGGTTGACCATCTTTGTCGATGGTTGACCTTAGTTTATTTAGCTAGACAAAGGTTAGTCATTTTGGCTATTTGAATATGGTTAAAATCATGTTTCACGATGATTGTATTTGGTTGACTTGTTTAACTATGATTGACTTTTTGAAGGCCATGATTAACCATGGTAGATTATGGTTTACCATGTTTGAGTATTAGCAACCATGGTTGACCATGTTTGATGAAGCTTAATGATGGTTGATTATGGTTGACTTTGTATGGGCATGGATGACTAATGTTAACTATGGTTTACCATATTTGACCATGGTTGACCATGGTCGATGATGCTTGAGCATGTTTGCCTCTAGTTGACTTTGGTTGATTATGCTCCACTATGCTTGACCATGGTTTACCATGTTTAACCATGTTTGATTATGGTTGGCCATGGTTGAATATATTTCAGTGTGTTTGATTATGGTTGGCCATGCTTGAATATGGTTAAGTGTGTTTGATTATGTTTAACCATGGTTGATTGTGGTAGATAACAGTTGAACATGATCGATCATGGTTTACTACGCTTTACCAAGGATGACCATGTTTGAATATGGTAGACTATCGTTAAACAAGGTTGATTATAATTGGTTATCATTGACTTTATTTGACTATGGATGAATTTGGTTAACCATGTTTGCCCATGTTTGATTGTGTGTGACCATGTTTGTCATTAAACATGTTTGATTGTGATCAATTATGATCAACCATGGTTGACCATGCTCAAACTAAGGGTCACCAATATTGAATTTAGTTCACCATGATTAACTTTAGCTAGCCATGGTTAACCATGTTTCACTATGGTTGACTAAGTTTGACAAAGGTTAACCATGATTAACTATGGTTTGATAATGGGTGACTAAGGTGTACAATGGTTGACCACAAATGACATGGTTGGTTGACTATGTTTAGTTATGACCATGCTTGTCCATGTACGAGTATGGTTGACCATGTTTGACTATAATAACTAATATTTGACTAAGGTTAACTATGTTTAATAACGATTAACCATGTCTGCTTGTGGTTGGTCTTGCTCGACCATGGGTGAGTATGGTTGACCATGTTTGATCATGTGGAAATATGGTTGGCCATTGTTGACTATGGTTGACCACGTTTAACTATGGTTAATCATGATTGATGATGGTTGACTTGATTGACCATCTTTGACTATGGTTGGCCATGGTTGATCATGATCGACTATGCTTAACCATGTTTGATTATGGTGGACTTTGGTTAAATATTGTTGGGTTGATAATATGATTATGCCATATTGTGATACTCAATGGTAGATAATATGATTATGTCACATTAAAACATTCATCAAGGTTTATGCTGCATTGCGACATTCCTTTTTGTCGCATTGCAACGTCCCTCAATGATTATGTTGGATTATGATGTCCTTGAATTGTTATTTGGCATTTCACATTCTTCTTTGTGTTTAATGAATGACAATGGCCATGACCATCAACTTACCAATCAATAGTTTGAAATGTGAATTGCAACCACATAAATTATTTTGTGGCTAGATTTCTGCCACTTCTAATGCTAGTTGAATAGAACCAAGTGGAAACTATACAAACTAGTATTGTGATGTTCCTCAAGTGATGATCATCAATTGTTATGTTGCATTGTGACATTCCTCCAAGGTTATGTTGGATTATGATGCTTTTTTATGCTTATGTCTCATTACGACATTCGTCTTGGTTGACTTATATCAAATTGCTATGTTTGTCAAAGGTTATGTAGCATCATGATGGTCAACAAGGGTTATGCTACATTACAACATTCATGAAGGGTTTTGTTGGATTGTAGTGTTCGGTTACATATAATTCCTCCAATTGATACCAAATAAAAGTACATAAAGTTGTAATATTATATACATTATGACAGTAAGATGTGGAATGACTCCTTTTGACAAAGTGAGCTCTTGATGATGGTCCGAGGAACGATCAAAACACGTAGATCATTCTAAACACAAAACGTAGATTCCAGCCTAATCCATTTAATATTATGTCATAATGCAACTTTAAGGGGTTGGCTTCAATATTATGTCACATTGTTACATTACGAGTGACTTCAATGTTATATGCCATTCTAACATTTCAAGATAAATACTTTAATAGGTTGACTTCAATATAATGTCGCGTTGTGACATTTAAAAGAAATAATATGGTTGACTTCAATGTTATGTGATATAATGGCATCTGGAAGCGTAATAATATTATAAAAAAAATACTGAAGTCAACATTTTGAAGCATGATGAAATCAGGGAAAATCTTAGGGGTAAAATTTATCCCATGGGCTAATTTTGGGACTTTTTCTTCAAAAAAAGATTCGCCAATTTCCTTCTTTTTTAAAAAATTGATTCACCCAAATTCCATGGGATAATTTTTTTTTACTCTTAAAATCACCAAATTTGTCTAGAAACTATATAAAACCCTTAAAATTTTGAATCTTTTTAGAATAATATTGCCCAACATTTTATTACTGGAAATTTTGGAAATAGGAAGATTCATCGGGGTTTCTACACTTAAGAAAAGTATGGATCCTTAAAATTTTCCCTGGATGAAATATGGCTGACCATATTTGACTATGGGTAATCATGGTTGATGGTGATTGACTTTGATTGATTGTGGTTTACTTTGGTTGATCATGATTGACCATGGTTAACTATGGTTGATTATGTTTGACCATATTTAATTATGGTGGACTTTGGATGAATATGGTTGAATTTGGTTCATAATATGATTATATCATATTTTGATACTCAGATGTAGATTATATGGTTGTGTTGCAAGACAACATTCATCAATGTCTATATTGCATTGTGACATTCCTAAAGGCTTATGTTGGATTATGGAGGATTGTGGAAACAAACAGTGGTGATGGTAATATAGGGTGGTTTCATGTGAAGGTAGTCATGGCTATGATGATCTTGATAGAGACAAGGAAGTGGTTGTAGAGAAATGATGGTGTAAACCCTCCCTTTCCTAGTTATCATTCCATGATATTGGAGGTGAAGCTTATCTTCCATCCCGTGTGTAGTCTTTGGTGTGGGAGCTCTATAGATGATCTATCACCTAAGAAGAGCGATAAGCAAGTGAGGAAGAAACTGTTGGTGAGGTGGGTATGGGACTGAGGTGGTATTTTTGTGAGGGCTCTCTGAAGCATGGCGAAGCCCGGGATAGTAAGAGGTCGAAGAGGTACTCAGAGGGGTTCTTGCATCCTCAGTGTACAGTGTGAGGTAGTGAAATCAAAGCATAATTATTACCAGATAGTCTTTGAGAAGACCAAACAGTTCATGGACTATGTTGAGCAAGAGATTGAGAAGGAACAGGGGTCACAAGGCGCCAGTGAGGAGCAAATGGAATGGTCGGAGAGGGTTGAAGATGCGGGCTCATCTCAAACTAGTGAGACCAAGCATGCTAAAACCATGTTGTTGTATTTGAAGATGAAAATGTTAATGGGGAAATCCCTAATGGAAACCCAGTGAAATGGGACGGAGTCTAGCAAGCGTATGGAAGCGATAGCGGAATGGAACCATGGCCAAATATTGAAAATTAATGTCACCTTGAACCTGTTAGCCACTGCAATTAAAAATATTGCACAATGAATCAACACCTTGGTGAAGCTCACTCCAGCAACGGTTTTCAAGCCCAGAACCCCAGAAAGCCAATCCAGTGACCAACTACTAAGAACAAGGTCATGTGGTCACTATTTATGATGAAGCATAGAGGTTTCAATTCCGTCTGACTATTTTGTTTAATTGTTTTAGTATATATGTTAGATGATAGATTGTGTGTTTTGCATTCCTTGAGGGCTTTTGGTCTTGCTTGGTTCCGAATAGTATAGTAGTTTCTAGAAAGTTATGAGACATGGACTCCAGGGATGACATGTTTTCCCTCTAGGTAGGCTAGGCAAGGGACATCTATATGGGTTTTTTATGATTAATATAATGTATATAGCTCTACAAAAAAACAAAAAAAAACACAAGATGTAAGAAATCCATATGTGTGTGTGTGTGTGTGTGTGAGAGAGAGAGAGAGAGAGTATCTATATATTTATAATAAGATAATAATAACAAAGTTTATGAGGAAATATAAGAATATTTGTATTTCTCTACTTAAATATCATTGGTAAGAAAAAAGAGGATGGTACCCAAGGTAAACCAAACTCTTCGGGACTCAAAGATGATAAAACAATATACTCATTAAGAGCTCAACATTTCTCTTGTGGGAATTGATCTTGGGTGGGAAGGGTAACAATTATTCCTCCCAACCATCCGAACTAGACCCAACTACTTAATAAATTGGCCTAACAAAAAGAAACAAGTAAATTGCATATGAAATAGATTGAGGTTATTGCCATTATTTGATTCTTCCATTTCATGTTCAACCTAGGATGGCCCTTGCACCTCTTGTTCTTGTTTTTCTTAGAGAGAGCCAATGTAGTTTGTTGGAATGTAGCTTCATCAACAAATCACTCTTTTACAAAGGTGTTAGACACATTAGGAAGACCATTAACTAATTGTTATCCTTTAGTAAATCTTAACATGATGTTATAGTGCATATTTGAATGTGATGCAAGTTTCCCATAATTTGTTTTCAATTCCCTCAATTGAGCTTCCATGATATCCTTGTTTCATGAAGACTACAGGATAAAGAACATTAGGGGAGTTCCTCCATTTTCACATGCTATCCCTTTTCTAATTTGTGGCTTGGTTGGATAGCATATATGCTCAACTGATATTGATCATTTGTATGTGGAGAAACTGGAAATATTCTAATGAATCAAGCATGGCTTGGATTCTTGATTTCATTCACCCAAGGATGGTGTCCTCAATTCCGTGCTTCCTTTTAAATAAGTCTATAATTATAGAAGAATTACCTATAATATGAATACATACCTAATATTGACAAATGTTGCAAGGGAGAGACCAAGATAAAGGGCATGGATTTTTGTTTGACTCTTCATCGTTTGCCCAAGCTTCCATGCAAAATTAACTTCTCCATTTTTTCTAGGGTCAAAATGATCCATTCCCTACCTACCACCCTTAATCCACTATCATATATATATATATATATATATTAATTAATTAAAATAAATTAGATATGATTGTTTTAGATTTAAATATTTTAAATAATTTCTTATTAAAATTAAAATACTATATAACTTAAGTTTAAAAAAAATAAAATAACATAATTTTAATTAGTATAATCGATATATCATAATTAAAAACATTAACTAGGTTATATAAAACAATCTATTAAAATATATATTGGAAAGTTATTATTCATGCCATAAAACGAAATAACAAAATATAAATTATATAAAAAGTCTATTAATAATATATATCGAAAATTCATTGTTCATGCCATAAAACTAAAATTAATTAACCCATTCAATGACTCTTATATCCCATATTTATGTTGTAATATGGGTATAATTGTTAACACTGACAAAACAAAAGTTATGATTATAAAGTCCAAGAAAGTCACTTACACTAATTTTGTATATGACGATAGCAACTTGGAGGAAGTGCCTTCTTACAAATAGCTCGGAATTGATATTCATCACAAGCTCAACTAGAACTATAGCATTGAAAAAAGGACTGATGGAGGGTGAAAATATTATTTTGGTCTTGAAAACAACTGTAAAACAACAAACCTTGTGATGTGGGATAAAACTAAGTTCCTATTTGAAACTCTCGTCACTCCCATTATCTTGTATGGTTGTGAAGTTTGGGATTGCAGCATATCTAGAGAATCCCAAAGAAATATTAACCAAATCCAAAAGTGTTTTATAATGTACAACCTCGAAACTAAAGACAATATGCCCTACCTTATTCTCCTAATAGAAGTGGGTCTTCCCCCCATCGAGAGAATCACTGTGACCAAGTACCTGATGTACAAGTACATGATAAATAATGTGGGAGACCATATAATTCCAAGCTAATATTGCTATAAATTTCAGTCAAGACCACCTAATACCCAACATAGGTTGGCATAAAGATGCCATGGCTTGGTTAAACCATTGGATACTCACAAAAATGTCATTTTTCAAAATATCAATAACATTAAAAAATGTGGGGTGAGAAAGAATTAGATGTTAAAAGAAAATGAAGATACTATAAGGAGGTTAGTAACCCTAATCCATAAGATCAAAAGTATCTCTTTGTTTTAACTAGTTCGAAGAAGAAAATTAATATAACCAAGATAAGAACAAACTCTCATGAGATTCATAGTGAAACAAGACGCTGGATAATTCCTAAAACAACGTGGTTGGAAAGGATTTGCTATCTCTATGAGACTATGAGCATTGAGGATGAAAGTCACTTTCTCTTAGAGTGCCCTATGTACACCCACATTAAATTGTAGTTACATAATCTTTGCTATAATACGAACCTCGCTACCCTTTTAACATGTCAAAACTATTATGACCTAGGAACACTTCTTTCTAATATTTTTGAGTATAGGAACCTCTCTCTCTACCTCTTCAACCTCATCTCTAATGGCAATGGGGAAGTTGACTTTGAAGAAACGATATGACGTCCTGACTCTTTTTAGGTCCTTGCCACCATCAATTCTAGAGCCTGATGGCTCCTCTCCTCACCCTACACATTCTCATAATGCCCGTGAAAAGGTCAATTGAATCAAACACTATGCAATTGTGTTTTGAATGCCAGGGGTTCTCCAGGAAGGAAATCCTGCAATCCAACTTCAATTGTCAATTTCCCATCATCAAGATTCCCCTCCTTTACTTCATGGTAGAGGCATGAGGTAACTTGACTTCTTTTTACAAGATCCTCATGTTTACCATCATGCTCCGGCTCCGATCGTACCTCCCGATCTTCCACTTGATCATCACTTTGAATGGTAGTAGTAATATTTCCATGGTCCCTTTCAATAACCTCTATCATCTTTCATCTAGTCAAACCCTCATGTGTCATTTGTTGATCACAAACCTGTGCAATGTCGTCATCGTCATGTTATCCACGGTTAGGCACTCGACGTGGGGGTCAACCACTTTCATATTATTTACATATTTATGAATTTAATAAATATAATATTAAAATAAGGGGTGATATTAAGGTTCTCTTTATCCTTGATGATGGAAATGTAAAAATATCCATCTCTTGGGGTATTGGTGTCACTCCCAACAATTAGGCTAAATTTCATGCTTTATATTTGGGAACTTAATTCATAATAAACCATCGCAATCAACAAGTGATGATTTTCAAAGTCTCCTAGTAATCAAGTAGGTGCAAAAATGGACTAATAAAGAAGGGACCTTACATACTAGCATTTTTGAAAGGATAATTTGGAAGCTCTATGGCTTTGCTAATGTTCATCTATTTCATGTTCGACATTTCAATAACTCCACTGGTGATCAACTAACAAATGAAGCATTATCTCTTGACAAGGGGGTCCTAAATGAAAATGGGGTCCCATTGAAAGGATGTGGCTCCCCTAGGATTATAATGATGAGCATCATTATGGGATTAATTAACATAACCCTCCCCTCTCATGGCAATAATAGGAGTGACAACACTTGACAATTTCAAAATTGGTTGGGAATGAAGAGTCTTTTCGCCCTTAAATTGTGCATAGGATCCATTGCACTACCTCATGCTTTTGCTTTTGGCTCCCTCACTTCTTCATATTTAACTATAAACATATATCTCTTTATGGCCCTTGTCTATGTCTACATTAACCAAGGTGGAATATTTTCTTTTTTAGCTTATAGAGCTATTTTAAGACAAACTTAACTATATGTTGTATGGTCTTCCATAACCCTTTTAATATAAAATACTTACATGCTTTTGTTAAAAATATATATTAAATAAATGTTTTCCAAAACAATTTAATTTACTTAATATTACCTTTAAAATACTTGATATTCAATGCAAATCACTTAGTTGAAAGGGAGAGACCAAGATAAAGGGCATGTATTTTTGTTTGACTCTTCATCGTTTGCCAAAGCCTCCATGCAAAATTAACTTCTCCATTTTCTCTAGGGTCAAAATGATCCATTCCCTGCCTACCACCCTTAATCCACTATTTTATATATATATATATGATCCATTCCCTGCCTACCACCCTTAATCCACTATTATATATATATATTAATTAATTAATTAAAATAAATTAGATATGATTGTTTTAGATTTAAATATTTTAAATAATTTCTTATTAAAATTAAAATACTATATAACTTAAGTTTAGAAAAATTAAAATAACATAACTTAATTAATATAATCGATGCATCATCATCAAAAACATTAACTAGATTATATAAAACAATCTACTAAAACATATATTGAAAAGTCATTATTCATGCCATAAAACTAAATAACAAAATATAAATTATATAAAAATTCTATTAAAAATATATATCAAAAATTCATTGTTCATGCCATAAAACTAAAATTAACTAACCCATTCAATGACTCTTATATCCCATCTTTCTGCTCTAATATGGGTATAATTGTTAACACCGAAAAAATAAAAGTTATGATTATCAACTCCAAGAACGTCACTTACATTAATTTTGTATATGACAATAGCAACTTGGAGGAAGTGCCTTCTTACAAATATCTCGAAATTGATATTTATCACAAGCTCAACTGGAACTATAGCATTGACAAAAGGACTAATGGAGGGTGAAAATATTATTTTGGTCTTGAAAACAATTGTAAAACAACAAACCTTGTGATGTGGGATAAAAATAAGTTCCTATTTGAAACTCTCGTCGCTCCCATTATCTTGTATGGTTGTGAAGTTTGGGATTGCATCATCTCTAGAGAATCCCAGAGAAATATTGAGCAAATCCACAAGTATTTTATAATGTACAACCTCAAAACTAAAGACAATATGCCCTACCTTATTATCCTAATAGAAGTGGGTCTTCCCCCCATCGAGAGAATCACTATGACCAAGTACCTGATGTACAAGTACATGATAAATACTATGGGAGAACATAGAATTCCTAATATTACTATAAATTTCAGTCAAGACCACCTGAGACCCAACACGGGATGGTATAAAGATGCCATAGCTTGGTTAAACCATTGGGGGATTCACAAAAATGTCATTTCTCAAAATATCAATAACATTAAAAATATTATCACATTTAAGTTTAGAGAGAAAATGTGGGGTGAGAAAGAATTAGAGGTTAAAAGAAAATGAAGATACTATAAGGAGGTTAGTAACCCTAATCCCTAAGATCAAAAGTATCTCTTTGTTTTAACTAGTTCGAAGAAGAAAATTAATATAGCCAAGATAAGAACAAACTCTCATGAGATTCATAGTGAAACAAGACGCTGGACAATTCCTAAAACAACGTGGTTGGAAAGGATTTGCTATCTCTATGAGACTATGAGTGTTGAGGATGAAAGTCACTTTCTCTTAGAGTTCCCTGTGTACACCCACATTAGATTGTAGTTTCATAATCTTTTTCTATAATATGAACCTCTCTACCCTTTTAACGTGTCAAAACTATGATGAACTAGGACCATTTCTTTCTAAGCTTTTTGAGTATAGGAATAAAATTTTACAGCAATCCAAATAATCCCTTTCTTTTCTATTAAGGTACGATAGACCAAAGACGGTCTCACTGGATGTTAACCATCATCATCATCATCATCAATTTTTATTTTTTATACTATAATGTTACCATATAATGTTATCTTTTATTAAAATTCAACCACCTTCATATTATTATTTTGTAAGTAAGAGTGATGCCTTCTATTTCTGGAAAATACAAATAATACAAAAAGCTCTGACAGTCTGTTCTCCCTCAAGGGGAAACCAAAGGTTGGATTGTGAGATAGAAAGTGAATTTCATCCATTACCTAGTAAGTATAAGTATGCCCAATAGTAGAGTAATCGAAATCCTTTCCATTGAGTAAACTAGGGGTTCCCCAGCCTTTTCCAAACTTGATTACATATTAAACTATAATATTGATGTTCTATAGCTTGTCTATAATCCAAGAAAACTAGTTACAAAAGTAAACTGGGAGTACTAATCAACATAAACATAGAAAATGTGTTAAGACCGACCAAGAAACCTATAAACCACATAGAGCAATTCATCATCGAAAGGTGGGACGACTAGTCATTTTCTAGGTCGAAAACTACAACAGAGCATCCTCTACCTCAACCATGTCCAGCTTGATGATTTACACAAAGGATCCAACACCTCTATCCTTCGTCCATTCCACCTGGAATTCCACCCCCATGTGTCAAGCGAGGATATTATGCTTCCTCTTTATGACCTGAAGCTGTAAATCAACCTACTTGAGGGGTCTGACTTGGGTTTCTGCAAATTCCAGTTGCTGCAAGATTTTCGACCGAATGTCCTTCCAATCCATTAAAGTCTTAGCTAGGATCACTTTTAGAGACCAATAAAGGTATTACATTCAATGAAACAACTCCATCTTGGCCCAAGTTTTTCCTGGGTCCTAAACCCACTCTTCAAGTTCCTTCACCCGATGAATTTCCAAGAAGTACTCATGCTCCAACTGAACCTCTCTCTCTACCTATTCAACATCATTTTTAATGGCAGTGGGGAAGTTGAATTTGAAGAAATGATACGACGTCCTGACTCTTTTTAGGTCCTTTCCACCATCAATTATAGATCCTGATGGCTCCTCTCCTCACCCTACACATTCTCATAATGCTCGCGCAAAGGTCAATTGAATAAAACACTATGCAATTGTGTTTTGAATACCAAGGGTTCTCCAAGAAGGAAACCCTGCAATCCAACTTCAATTGTCAATTTCCCATCATCAATATTCCCCTCCTTTGCTTCATGGTGGAGGCATGAGGTAACTTGAATTCTTTGTACAAGAGCCTCATGTTTACCATCATGCTCCAACTCCAATTGTACCTCTCAATCTTCCACTTGATCATCACTTTGAATGGAGGTAGTAATGTTTCCATGGTCCCTTTCAATAACCTCTATCATCTTTCATCTAGTCACACCATCATGTGTCATTTGTTGATGAGAAACCCGTGTAGTGTTGTCATCGTCCTATTGTCCACGGTTAGGCACTCGACGTGGGGGTCAACCACTTTCATATTATTTACATATTTATGAATTTAATAAAAAATAATCTTAAAATAATGGGTGACAGTAGGGTTCTCTTGATCCTTAATGATGGAAATGTAAAAATATCCATTTCTTGAGGTATTGGTGTCACTCCCAACAATTAGGCTAAATTTTATGCTTTATATTTGGGAACTTAATTCATAAAAAACCATCGCAATCAACAGGTGATGATTTTCAAAGTCTCCTAGTAATCAAGTAGGTGCAAAAAGGGACTAATAAAGAAGGGACCTTAAAAACTAGCATTTTTGAAAGGATAATTTGGAACCTCTATGGATTTGCTAATGTTCATCTATTTCATGTTCGACATTTAAATAAATCCACTGCTGATCAACTAACAAATGAAGCATTATATCTTGACAAGGGGGTCCCAAATGAAAATGGGGACCCATTGAAAAGATGTGGCTCCCCTAGGATTATAATGATGAGCATCATTATAGGATTAATTAACATAACTCTCCCCTCTCATGGCATTGATAGGAGTGACAACACTTGACAATTTCAAAATTGGTTGAGAATGAAGAGTGTTTTCACCATTAAATTGTGCAAGGGATCCGTTGCACTACCTCATGCTTTTGGCTCCCTCACTTCTTCATATTTAACTCTAAACGTGTATCTCTTTATGGTCCTTGTTTATGTCTCCATCAACCAAGGTGGGATATTTACTTTTTTAGCTTATAAAGCCATTTTAAGGCAAACTTAACTATATGTTGTATGGTCTTCCACAACCCTTTTAATATAAAATACTTACCTACTTTTATTAAAAAATATATTAAATAAATGTTTTCCAAAACAATTTAATTTACCTTTAAAATACTTTATAATACTTGATATTCAATGCAAATCACTTAATTGAAAGGGAGAGACCAAGATAAAGGGCATGCATTTTTGTTTGACTATTCATCGTTTGCGAAAGGCTCCATGCAAAATTAACTTCTCCATTTTCTTTAGGGTCAAAATGATCCATCCCCTACCTACCACCTTTAATCCACTATCATATATATCTTAATTAATTAAAATAAATTAGATATGATTGTTTTAGATTTAAATATTTTAAATAATTTCTTATTAAAATTAAAATACTATACAACTTAAGTTTAGAAAAATTAAAATAACATAATTTTAATTAATATAATCGATACATCATAATTAAAAACATTAACTAGATTATATAAAACAATCTACTAAAACATATATTGAAAAGTCATTATTCATGCCATAAAACTAAATAACAAAATATAAATTATATTAAAATTATTTTAAAATTTTATATAAAAAATTCATTGTTCATGCCATAAAACTAAAATTAACTAACCCATTCAATGACTCTTATATCTCATATTTCTACTCTAATAGGGGTATAATTGTTAACACCGATAAAACAAAAGTTATGATTATCAAGTCCAAGAAGGTCACTTACACTAATTTTGTATATGACGATAACAACTTGGAGAAGTGCCTTCTTACAAATATCTCGTAATTGATATTCATCACAAGCTCAACTGGAACTATAGCATTGAAAAAGGGACTAGTGGAGGGTGAAAATATTATTTTGGTCTTGAAAACAATTGTAAAACAACAAGCCTTGTGATGTGGGATAAAAATAAGTTCCTATTTGAAACTCTCGTCACTCCCATTATCTTGTATGGTTGTGAAGTTTGGGATTGCATCATCTCTAGAGAATCCCAAAGAAATATTGAGCAAATCCAAAAGTGTTTTATAATGTGCAACCTCAAAACTAAAGACAATATGCCCTACCTTATTCGCCTAATAGAAGTGGGTCTTCCCCCCATTGAAAGAATCATTGTGACCAAGTACCTGATGTACAAGTACATGATAAATAATGTGGGAGACCATAGAATTCCAAGCTAGTATTGCTATAAATTTCAGTCAAGACCACCTAATACCCAACATAGGCTGGTATAAAGATGCCATGGCTTGGTTAAACCATTGGGGATTCACAAAAATGTCACTTTTCAAAATATCAATAACATTAAAAATATTATCACATCTAAGTTTAGAGAGAAAATGTGGGGTGAGAAAGAATTAGATATTAAAAGAAAATGAAGATACTATAAGGAGGTTAGTAACCCTAATCCCTAAGATCAAAAGTATCTCTTTGTTTTAACTAGTTCGAAGAAGAAAATTAACATAGCCAAGATAAGAACAAACTCTCATGAGATTCATACTGAAACAAGACGCTGGACAATTCCTAAAACAACGTGGTTGGAAAGGATTTGCTATCTCTATGAGACTATGAGCGTTGAGGATGAAAGTCGCTTTCTCTTAGAGTGCCCTGTGTACACCCACATTAGATTGTAGTTACATAATCTTTGCTATAATACGAACCTCACTACCCTTTTAACATGTCAAAACTATGATGACCTAGGAACACTTCTTTCTAATCTTTTTGAGTATAGGAATAAAATTTTACAACAATCCAAATAATCCCTTTCTTTTCTATTAAGGTCTGATAGACCAAAGATGGTCTCACTGGATGTTAACCATCATCATCATCATCATCAATTTTTATTTTTTATACTATAATGTTATCTTTTATTAAAATTCAACCACTTTCATATTATTATTTTGTAAGTAAGAGTGATGTCTTCTATTTCTAGAAAATACATAATAATACAAAAAGCTGTGACAATCCGCTCTACCTCAAGGGGAAACCAAAGGTTGGATTGTGAGATAGAAAGTGAATGACATCGATTATCTAGTAAGTATAAGTCTATCCAGTAGTAGAGTAATCGAGAGCCTTTCCATTGAGTAAATTAGGTGTTCCCCAACCTTTTCCAAACTTGATTACATATTAAACTATAATATTGATGTTCTATAGCTTATTTATAATCCAATAAAGCTAGTTACAAAAGGAATTTCACTAGGAGTACTAATCAACGTAAACATAGAAAATGTGTTAAGACCGAC
Organism: Larix kaempferi; assembly: GCA_027924585.1. Lineage (NCBI taxonomy): Eukaryota > Viridiplantae > Streptophyta > Pinopsida > Pinales > Pinaceae > Larix > Larix kaempferi. The sequence continues at coordinate 17,456,037 of BSBM01000001.1, forward strand.
CAAGAAACCTATAAACCACGTAGAGCAATTCATCATCGAAAGGTGGGAGGGCTAGTCATTTTCTAGCTCGAAAACTGCAGCAGAGCATCCTCTGCCTCAACCATGTCTAGGTTGATGATTTCCACAAAGGATCCAACACCTATATCCTTCGTCCATTCCACCTGGAATTCCACCCCCATGTGTCAAGCGAGGATATTATGCTTCCTCTTTATGACATGAAGTTGGAGCTCAACCTACTTGAGGGGGGTGACTTGGGTTTTTACGAATTCCAATTACTGCAAGATTTTCGACTGAATGTCCTTCCAATCCATTAAAGCCTTAGCTAGGATCACTTTTAGATACCAATAAAGGTCTTACATTCAATGAAACAACGTCATCTTGCCCCAAGTTTTTCCTGGGTCCTAAACCCATTCTTCAAATTCCTTCGCCCAATGAATTTCCAAGAAGTACTCATGCTCCAGCTTAACCTCTCTCTCTGCCTCTTCAACCTCTTCTTTAATGGCAGTGGGGAAGTTGACTTTGAAGAAATGATCTGACGTCTTGTCTCTTTTTATGTCCATGCCGCCGTCAATTCCAGAGCCCGATAGCTCCTCTCCTCACCCTACACATTCTCATAATTCTCACGCAAAGGTCAATTGAATCAAACACTATGCAATTGTGTTTTGAATACCAGGGGTTCTCCAAGAAGTAAAGCCTGCAATCCAACTTCAATTGTCAATTTCCCATCATCAATATTCCCCTCCTTTGCTTCATGGTGGAGGTATGAGGTAACTTGACTTCTTTGTACAAGAGCCTCATGTTTACCATCATGCTCCAGCTCCGATTGTACCTCCTGATCTTCCACTTGATCATCACTTTGAATTGTGGTAGTAATGTTGCCATGGTCCCTTTCAATAACTTCTATCATCTTTCATCTAGTCACACCCTCATGTGTCATTTGTTGATCAGAAACCTGTGCAATGTTGTCATCATCCTGTTGTCCACGGTTAGGCACTCGACATGGGGGTCAACCATTTTCATATTATTTACATATTTATGAATTTAATAAAAAATAATATTAAAATAAGGAGTGATAGTAGGGTTCTCTTGATCCTTAATGATGGAAATGTAAAAATATTCATCTCTTGGGGTATTGGTGTCACTCCCAACAATTAGGCTAAATTTTATGCTTTATATTTGGGAACTTACTTCATAAAAAACCATCTTAATCAACAGGTGATGATTTTCAAAGTCTCCTAGTAATCAAGTAGGTGCAAAAAGGGACTAATAAAGAAGGGACCTTACATACTAGCATTTTTGAAAGGATAATTTGGAACCTCTATGACTTTTCTATTGTTCATCTATTTCATGTTTGACATTTCAATAACTCCATTGCTGATCAACTAACAAATGAAGCATTATCTCTTGACAAGGGGGTCCTAAATGAAAATGGGGACCCATTGAAAGGATGTGGCTCCCCTAGGATTATAATGATGAGCATCATTATGGGAATAATTAACATAACCCTTCCTCTCGTGGCATTAATAGGAGTGACAACACTTGACAATTTCAAAATTGGTTGAGAATGAAGAGTCTTTTCGCCATTAAATTGTGCAAGGGATCCATTGCACTAGCTAATGCTTTTGGCTCACCCACTTCTTCATATTTAACTCTAAACATGTATCTCTTTATGGCCCTTGTTTATGTCTGCATCAACCAAGGTGGGATATTTTCTTTTTTAGCTTATAGAGCCATTTTAAGGCAAACTTAACTATATGTTGTATGGGTTTCCACAACCCTTTTAATATAAAATACTTACCTTCTTTTGTTAAAAAATATATTAAATAAATGTTTTTCAAAACAATTTAATTTACCTAATAATACCTTTAAAATACTTGATATTAAATGCAAATCACTTAATTGAAAATTTAATAAATTAACATATATATATATATATTGCGAAGAAAAAATCTTGTATTCATAAGAATAAACATTGACTGTCCAAAGGAATTACATACATCTATTGCTTATTACGCCTTTCTTCATATCCTTCTTGACAAAAAAGCAATCCAAAGGTTTGCAGCAAAACTGAACTTAATTCATTACATTCTTGACTCTGTTAGCAACTCCAAATTCCCTATTCTATTACTGATACTATTCATACAAAATGATAATCAGAGATGAGTCTCCCATCCCTTTCTTCTTGAATTTCCAGCTGACCCGACTCTAACAAAAGAGCGTTTTTTGAGAGTTGATCTGCCTCTGTATTCAACTCTTTGTATACGTGTACAAAAGATAAAAATTCAAAATTCTCCATCAATGTTCAAATTGCAACAAGAAAATGTTGAAGATGCAGCGCATTAATCTAAATCTTTTGGTTTGGCCATTCAGTTACCATTTTCGAATCTCCAAATAGATGCAATCTACTACATCCCATAGAGGAAGCCACCTTTAGAGCTGCCCACATAGCTACTAATTCCTCCTTGCTGTTCGAGCTGTGTCCTAGACCAAATCAGATTTTTATTTTGTTTTCTTCTGATCTAAATAGAACCGCCCCCGATCCTCCTAAAGGCAGGGATCCTTGGATTGAGAATTACACACACACACACACACACACACCAAAAAGCTTCATAATAAATTATATCTATTTTTTTTTACAAGAACGAGTAGAATTTTTTATGTTAAGAGAGAAGAAAGAGTTACAACACCTTACATAATTCAAATTGGCCTCTAAGCCATATAACAGAGTTCATCTCCTGATGTCCCTTTCCTAACTCCTTTGCATAGCATTATACTAACAAACTAACATTCCTATTTCTAAGCCTTCTACAACTGTAAATTCTAACAAATTGGTTCAGTAACAAACAACAAGTAAATAACATAACTACTGCTCAATTTTCATCCTGAGGGACCTGGAAATTTGATTGGGGCGTGCCTGGACAGGCAGAGTAACTCTCCCTTACATATTTCTTGTCAACATGGATTTGTAGCTAAGTGACTCGAGTTTCCAACATTGTCGCCATGTTCTCCAGCTCTACATTTCTAACCTGTTGGGCCTCCAACTCGCTCTATAACAGAGCCAACCTATATATGTTTTCTCCCCTTTCCAGCACTCACTCATGTTCCTCCTCTTCCTTCCATTGTTCCAAATTGTGCCCAATTGCTTGGATTTCTCTCTAGAGGCCACAAAATGAACGACCCAGGGAGTGCTGACGATCTTGGATGTGCAACAGACGATGGGGGACGCATCAGTCACCATCACTTTCACTTATGTCTGCCATTAAGTTAAGCCTAACTTTGATGTCAATTCTTCTTTGCAGCCTCCCCTAGACTAATATCCTTAGCTCAAGAATTAACCAAAGATTTGAGGGGTGATGCCAATTCTCGATCTTTCCTATCCCCTTGTCGGGGTCCAAGCACTGCAACATATAAACATTTTGTTCACTTTGGGTCATAATTAATCCCTACTTACGGGGCATGAGATCTATCAGGGCTAAGGTACATCCCGAGGATTAAGCATGCACACATAGTCATAACCCACCCAATCCCATGACTGTAGGAGGTACCATCCACTCGTTCTCCTCTTGCGATGGATTAGCTTGATGCAACTCCATTACCTGATCATGAACTTTAAGATGGCGACCACCCAATTCAATGATCTTGGAGTTGATGCTCTGCTCGAACTTCCGCATGGAGGAATTAAACTATGCATGGGAGGGTCTGCCACCTATCCTTGCATCCACACGTCAAGGTGAGCTATCAAAGGATGACTTAGCCCCCTGATTTAATCTTAGCTCTTGGTCATTTGATCCAATCTTGGAATGAATTCTCTTAGTTCTAAGCCCCCTGACAAGCTTGTTCCTTGAATCAAAATTTAATTTGTCGAATTGGTTCCACCTTCTCATTTCCATTGGGAGTTTGCAAAGTCCATAGAATCAACCTCCTTGTTATCTCCCTCAGAACATGCAGAAATTGCACGTGAGACAACTTGCTTAGAAGCCGAGTGGTTTTTCCATATAATTTAGAAAGATGAAGATTAGGTGGGGCTTTCTTTTGGACATGCACTCTAATGGTGTTTAACGAATCTCCAAGAATTATGATGTGTTTGATTCCTTCAATCACCATAATTTTTAGAACTTGGAACAAGAAAAGAGCTTTAGCTGCATTATTTGTTTATGTTCCCAGACCCCAAGTGAACTTGTCTTTTATATTTTCCCCGAGATTTGATATGGCCCCTAAATTATATCAAAATTTACTAAAACTTCATACTAAATCATAAAAAAAAATTTTTTGACTTCCACTTTAGAAAATGTGCTTAATGATAATACAATTCAAGGAAATGAAATCCTAATAATGATCAATAATGTAATTCAATGAAATGAAATCCTAATAATGATCAATAATGTAATTCAATAAAATAAAAACTTAATATTACCAATAAAAGGAAGTAAAAATTCCAAAACAATGCTCAATAATTTCATTAAATAAAAATATTTTAATTATCTTAAAAATAAAAATTAATATTATACCATAATATAATAATAATAATTGAAATATATTTTTTATTAAAAAGACTAATATTAAATTATGTCGAAAAATAATAAATTTTATGTTAAATTATATTAATTAAATTGAAATAACGAAGGAGGTGCTTTTTCAAAATTATCATCGATTAAAATAATAAACTTTTATTTCTCACGACTATACTCTATTTGACATAATTTTTAAATGTTTTATAAATTCAAAATTAAAACTAAACTAAACTGATTCTAACACAATTCAATCACAATATCCATGATTCATTACAAATTTGATTTTATTCGAAACACTTGGAAAATTTGTAATGGCCCAACTTAAATGAGTAGCTTTATATAATGTTCTAAACTTCCTTGCGAAGGATGCTATTTCGTTAAAATGACTTTCATGACCAATAGCCAAATTTATACTAAAACACTTGGAAAGTTGTAATAACCTTAAAATAATGTTGCTTTACAGATTCCACTCGTGCAAGATTCTAAGCTTCTTTGGCAAGTAAGAATATGCTTGTCTAAATTTCACTTGTACAATGTTCTTAGAAAGAATAGACGCTCTCTCTCTTTATGTGGAAAAGCTTTATGTGCCCACATGAGAGCTCATGAGAGGACAATATATTCCACCCTGCAAAACAAGCACTTAATAATTGTTTCGATAACAATGACATATTTTTTCCAAATTAGGCTAAGTGTTTTTAATGGTGATGTGGCTTTCAATTATATATATATATATGTCGGGGGGGAGGCGGGTGCGGGTGCGGGGATCTTTTTCGATCTTGAGGAAATGTAGTATTAACTTTTGAACGGGATTTATGAATGGCCACAAATAATCAAGCCGTGCGCTACATCTTCTATCAAGGTTTTGTGAACAATGTTTCCCCTGGAATCCAATTGATTGTCACCTTTGGAGATTCCTTATTAATCATTTTTCAAACTAGGAAAAAAAAAGATCTTGATGACAAGTTAGCTGATACCCTACCTCCCATTGCATTGTTGGAATGATGAAACCCTACAAGCAATCAGAAACTCTCTCAACAACTATATAGACAAAGCTGAACCAAAGGGACCCTTGTTTTCTTGTGCAAGGATTTGTGTGGAAGATGATTTGGAAAAAGGCCTTCCAGAAGCTATAAATCTTCATATGGTTGGATGGGAGCACATGCAAAAGGTAGATTACGAACAACTTCCCTTTAAGTGCAAAAAATGCCTTGAATATCGCCACTTTGTCAAAAAATGTCCAAAAGGAGTTCAAGAAGCCCTAGAAAAAAACCAAGAGGAAGGATGGCAGCAAGCAAAAAGGGGAAGAAAAATGCCCCCATCAGCTCCTCCATCAAATGGGCCACAACGTAAGAAAAGTAAGGACAAGACCCAAGAAGGAAAGGAAGCCTCAACCAACAACCAATTTAAGGCTTTACAAATGGAAGAAGGAGAAATCCCATCCTCGAAATCCATTCTAGCGGAAGCAAAAGTGGAAGAAATCCCTGCCTCCACTAGTATTACTCCCCAGTCTCCTTGAGAGGAAAGGATTGCACTTGTCTTGGAAGGATCAACAAAGTCACGCCTCAAATCTTTTCCCCAGAGCATTCACCTATACAAGAAACTTTGGAATTGCAAGATGTAGTCCCGCCGCCAAACACCAGAGGAAGAAGTCTCAAAGATATCATAGAGAGCAGGAAGCTGAAAGAGAAATAGAACTGGGAAGACAGAGAAGTCTTGAGGAAACGAAACTTCTCCAGAATGCCAAAAATCCAGGTGGGGAAAAAATGGATGGTAGATCCCGGGCAGGATCCCAGTCAATCAAGATATAATGAAAGTTGTCTCTTGGAACTGCAGGGGTTTGGGAGGCTTGAGCAAAGTTCAAGCGATAAAAGACATGATAAAATCTGAGAGACCAGACCTATTGCTAATCCAAGAGACAAAAATGAAGGATGTGGAAACTATGGCACTCACACGTCTTTTCTGGAAAGATTGTCATGGCAAAGCCCTAAACTCCAGAGGAGCTTCAGGGGGTGTAACTACCTTACTTTCAAGCAAATTCTTGTTAAAATCAACTAGGGAAAGCCATCACTGGCTCCTAATGGAAATCCAGGAGAAGGATAATGCAAACTCAATTTTCATCTGTAATGTATATGGGCCAACACATTACATGGATTACTTTATGGGAAGATCTATCCGAGTTAAAAGACAACTTGGTGGAAAAGATATTATTATTGCAGGGGATTTCAACACTACCAAGTCGCAGCAAAAAAAAACGTGGAGGAACAAAGGTAAGGGATCCCTTTGGTGAGAAGCTGGAGGACCTGATCGCAGATCTGGACATGCTGGACATTCTTATGAAGAATGGGAAGTATACCTGGAGCAACAAATGAATTGGCATAGGTCATATAGCGATAAGGTTGGACAGATTTTTGGTAAGCTCCTCCTTCCTCAAAAAAGATCTACTCCCAGCCTCCCTTGCTCTTCCTTCTGTTGTTTCCGATCACAAGCCAATCTCTTTGATCCTCTCTACTCCGGTCAGCCTCGGGCCCCTTCCTTTTCGTTTCAACCCACTTTGGCTGCAAGATGGGAAAATCCTTGATCTTATTCAATCTGCTTGGAATCTTCATTTCTATGGGTCACCCAACTACATCTGGGAGTCAAAACTCAGATCTATGCGTTTTTCTCTTAAGAGTTGGGACAATTCCGCTTTCAAGAATCTTGGTCATTCCAAGTTAAAACTCCAATATGAACTAGCTGCCCTTCACTCCAGAATGGAGCTTGACAAGGTGACTCCATCTCTGAGCTTGGAAAAAGAGTTGAACTTGAAAATTCTTAATGCTGCCAGACAAGAGGAAGAATTCTGGAGATTGAAGTCCAGACAGTTGTGGCTAAAAGGTGGGGACAACAACACTGAGTACTTTCACAAACAAACCAAGGCTCGGCTTAGTCATAATGCCATCAAGGAGTTGAAAGATAAAAATGGAAACAAGATCGTCGGTCAGGAGGAGTTAAAGATTCACGCCTATAATCACTTCCGTGATCTCTACACTGACATTGACAAGGCTGATCCGGAAGCTCATGTCAACCTCCTCTCCGGTATCCCCTTACTCATTTCCGACGATGAAAATAGAGAACTTTCAAAGCCGATCCTAGAATATGAGGTAAAAAATGCAATCTGGTCCCTTCATGTTGATAAAGCTCCCAGACCAGACGGGTTCACCATCAATTTGTACAGAGCAACGTGGGAGATTATAAAAGAAGATTTGAAAAGAATGCTCAACTGGACCAGAAAAAAGACAAAATTGATGGGGCCACTAACTCATCCTTCCTGGCCTTAATTCCAAAGGAAAAAAGATCCCTATCGCTTGATCGATTCAAGCCTATTTCTCTTTGCAACACCTCCTACAAGATCCTTTCAAAATTCCTAGCAACCATAATGAAAAGCATCATGGGCCATCTCATCTCCAATTCACAAGGAGGGTTTATTGCGGGGCGCTAGATTCTCGACAATATCATCATCGTTCAGGAATCTATTCACTCCAGCATGGAAAGAAAGCAACAAGGTATGGCTATAAAACTGGACATGGCTAATGCTTTTGATAGAGTGAATCATTTTTTTCTATTTGAAATCATGTCCAAATTCGGTTTTGGCAAAATATTTGTTAGATGGGTTAAAGCCTGCATTAGCAGCCCTTGGATTGCTCCGTTAGTAAATGGAAGACCTGCTAACTTTTTCCAAGGTACTAGAGGACTTAGGCAAGGTTTCCCTATGTCCTCCTTCCTTTACCTTCTGGTGGCAGAATCCATGAGTAGGAAGCTACAACAACTCCAAGAATTTGGTGAATTAAAAGGATTAAAGATCGCAAGAGGAGTCACGGCTGCTAATCATGCTCAGTTTGCTGATGATACCATTCTGCTAGGGGGTGCATCATCTATCATTGCTGAGAGGTTCAATTGCGCTTTATGCTCCTTTCTAGCATCTTCTGATGGAAAAGTGAACTCTGCCACGTCAAAAGTTTACGGTTGGAATTGTACCCCTGGAACATTGGCCAAGATAGCTAGGATTCTTGGGTTTGAAGGCAATGCATCATGGAATTCTTTCAACTATTTGGGGATTCCTATTTTCAAAGGGAAAAAAAGGGTTTCTGATTGGCAAGGGTTGGTTGACAAGATCAAGAATAAGATCACCTCTTGGGGAACAAGATGGCTTAACTCGGCCAGTAAGCTTGTGCTTATTAACTCCATTCTTTTAGCCTATCCTATCTATGCTTGTTCGATCTCATTAGCTCCCAAAAAAGTTATGAAAGACGTTGTGAGAGAAATCATGAATTTTTTATGGCAAGGAGGCAAGTCCAATAACTCAAAAAAATTCCATCTGGTGAATTGGGAAACTATTTGTAGGCCTAAAATATATGGAGGTGTTGGGGTAAGAGATCCAATGATTATGAATCTGGCTTTAGGAGCCAAAATCCTTTGGAGAGTAGTTTCTGGGAAAAAAGCTTGGCAGAAGGAGATCCTTCATAAAAAGTATATGAAAGGAAGCAGAAGAAGGTGCATGGAGGAAATCGATCAGGACAGAAGCGGTAAACCAATATGGGACTTATGCAAGAGGGCAGCGTACATCATCCAAGACCTTCTCTATTGGATCCCTGGAAACGGAAAACATATAAAGATTTGGCAGGATAGCGTTGGTCCAACCTCCCCTGTCAACTACACGCAGGCATTCTCAGAACTAAAGCAATGGATGGAACAATCAAACATCTACTCTTTATATGACTTGCTATCCTGGACAATCCGAGGAAGGTGGGTCGGCTGGATGGAGTTGGAAATTCTTGAACACCTCCTTCCAGACTATAATGCCTTCCTCTCCTTGCTCCACGGTTTGATTCCTGTTCATCGCAACTTGAACGACAGAAGAGGTTGGGGCAAGTCGGGTGCTTACTCTATTAAGGATGGTTATCAGATGGTGGATGACTCCAACATCAGAAGAAGCAAGGATAAAAAATGGAACAAAGTCTAGGGTAAGGACGGGCTACCAAAAATCAACGGTTTCACCTGGACTCTTTCCCACCGCAAAACGCTAACTGCGGAGAACTTGAAGAAAAGAGGTATAGAAGGACCTCTGCAATGCATTCTCTGCAAAGAATATGAAGAATCAACCGAGCATCTCTTTTTAGAGTGTAAGTTCTCCAAAGAGGTCTGGCACCAGGCTTATCAAGATCTGCATTTTGGTTTGACTCTGCCAACAAACTGGAATGAACTTTTTTGCTTGTTGGAAAGATTATTACCATGGAATCCTTTTCAAAAAACCATATTTCAAAAGAGCTTGGGAAGATCTTCCTAAATACATCTGCTGGAATATTTGGACAGCTAGGAACAAGGAAATTTTCGATGGAGAAAGTTCCACCCCGGGAAAAGTTCTTGCCTCTACAAAGGCAATCTGGGTGGAAGCCTTATCTTCGAGGGGAATGTTAAACATCATAAAGGAATCCCTGTCCGTAGAGAAAAAAGTTTGGGTCTCTGATTTTCAGACTCCTTCCCCCTCTCTTTGTGTGACTCAACCCTCCATGAGACCCAATTCTCAGAATTGGCATCTAAGAATGAGCACTAAAGACTTCCAACTTTGGAGGAAGAACATCAGCTGCAACACTCTGTTCTTTGATGGTGCCTTGAAAGGAAACCCTAGGTTGGCAGTAGCGGGTGGAGTCTTCTTCGAATCTGAGGGAAACAAGCTGAAAGAGTACACCTGGGGAATTGGTAGGAGGACAAATAATGGTGTTGAATGGCTAGCTCTAATTAAAGGATTGGAACTAGCTAGGATGGAAGGCACTGAAGACTTGGTGGTCTTTGGCGACTCAATGATGGTGTTAGGGAAGCAAGAAATTTGATGAAAAAACACAAGACCCCTGTCACCAAGATACACCATCTCCTAAATTGCGTCGTCAATGAATATAAAGCTATCAACTTTCTACATGTGATGAGATCTAACAATCAACAGGCTGACACAATGGCAAACATAGGAGTTGGACTAGATTGTGGAGTCTTAGTTTGTAATCAAATGGTCTATGGGAAGACCCGGGTTTCGTAATTTTGCACATCCTTCTTATGGAGAGAAGGCTTATTTGGTTTCTTGTATAAAGAGGAGGATTGCCTCCTTGGATTGGGGTGAGCATAACTTCTTAGACCTCAACCCCACAAATTTGAATTTCGCCTGTTGTAATGCTATGGCTAAAATCGAGGTTGTTCCCATTACTCTGAATCCCCTCCGCGTCTTTTCACCAGATTGGGGTCAGCTCACACGGTCGACACACATGGGCTTCATGCAACATTGCAAGGCGGTGGCCTATCGAGGAGGAGGCGACTTAAATGTTGGAAGCGGGTGTATTTACCTCGGTTGTGTGAACCAGGACACGATGAATTCATGTGAGAGCATATTTGAGGTTTCCAGTGTCGAGATGGGTGACCTTGGCCCTTCCATTGTTCTGGATCCCTTCTCAACCCATTTTTTGCGTTGCAAGAAGCCGCTGTCAAGCCTTGGGGGACTTGAAAGCACGGATATCCTGAAGATGTATTTCGCGAAGGATGACTTCCAGGCCATGGCTCATGATGATTCGAATATAGCACAACATGCTCTACACGATTCTAGTAAGTCTGGCTTTCTGCGGTTGGAAAAGAACATGCATCTGGCTTCTTCTAAAGAGGGAGGTGGAATCAATGGTTATGAGCAAAAGTTTGACAGTATCCTAGACGAGGTCAATATTTATATGAAGGACATGGATAATCAGATTCGTTTGCTCCGTGGGAAAACCATGAATTCAAGAGGTCTCTCTCTCATTTGTACACTCTTGTGCAAGATACACTCTCTGAGGCTCGAAGTTGTAGCAGTAAGGTCAATGAGCAGGTCACTAGTTTGGCATAAAATATTGGCAAGGGTTGTCCCGGTTCAGCCATTCTGGATACAAAAATCATGGCGGTTCACAATAGCGTCGGGATTCTGGAGGCCAAAATTGATAGTATGAGAATGAAAATCATGCATAGTACCATGGAGTTTCAAAAAGACATCGAAGGATCAATAGGAGGAAATGAGGGGACTCAGGCCGCTACTCCTCAGCAGTAGTCACATGGACAGCGACTGCTTCTCAGCTTTAGTTTTGGATTTTCCTGGTTTTTTCGAATCTTTTTTGGATTTCTATATGTTATCTCAACTGTATAGTTTATGAGTTTTTTTTATTCTACATGTAGCAACAGTAGTTCAGATATCTTACAGGATAGATGTCACTCCTTATTTACAATGTTCTGCTTTTGTATTTTTCTTTTAGGGCATTTTGTTATGAGATATAGTCTCCATAGAATAGGAAAGTATCATGATCATTACAGGCTAGTAAAAGACGAACAAGAGGTCACGGTTGTTCTTCTCATCTGGGAACAATCTCTTCTCAGAATTTTGTAACCTCCTTTTTCCATTTTATATAAAATATTTTTACTCGTTTCTATAAAAAAATAAAATTAAGGCAGCTCATCTGTCAATCGGGAGCTTGGTTGTTAGCGCAAATCTACTTCAACCAAGGTTCACTCAATTAAACACCAACAAAACCCAAGACACTGGCCCTTTTGGCATCATTTCCGAAGCAGGAAAAGTCTCACCCAAGGTATCTATGGGAGCTGCAAGAACCAAATTTTTGTTGTAGTGAAGGGGTGCGACAAAAAACTAACAACCATAACATTCCAGACCTCGACAGAGCACATTACTTAACAATTCACAAAATTGCATATATAACATTTAGCTAACTGTCATATATGTTCATTAACATACCATTCATATACATCGATCAACAGTATTCAACAATATTCAACATATAACAACATACACAACACATCATCACAATATACATGCATATTGGACACCAGATGTAATGTGGAAACCCAAATGGGAGAAAACCACTAAAGTACTTTCTTTATTCACAAGTCACAGTCAAAATAAGCACTTCATGTCTTTACAAAGACTTACAAATTTCTCATTCTTTTACAGTCGATCTGCGAACATAGCCTACAAATCATGCGACTCTTCTCCTCATAGCATTCAATGTCTTCATCATACAAAACAAGGCTCATAAAAGACTGAATATTGACTAACCAATGAACTCACCCGTTGGTTAACTGATTAACTAACAACCTCAAAAATACCAACCCATTACATATTTATAGGGCGCACACAACTTCCCCAGCTCCCACTACTCTACTACTCAACTACTCTACTCATAAATGTATGTGGACAAAAATCATAACTAACTTACTCAACTCCGCCCTTGACATAGTTAAAATTCCCATCTTCCTGGATTCTCGGCCACTATGTTGGAGTTGACTCTTCTTCGTCGGACCACTTCGCCTTGGCCTTGTTCACACCAAAAATGTGGAAAACTTTACCCAAAAATTTACCTGTCCCAACAGGCCCCCAACACTTACATGTGGTTTGTCCCGAGCCAATTCAAGGTTGCGTTGGTGGAGTCTTGGACTTCGGCAAAAACTCTGCAAACTTCTGCTTCAGCTCCTCTACAGTCTATTGTGCTTCGTCTCGATGTTGGTGCACTTCTTGTACCAACTCCTTGGTGAGGTGAACATGTATTTGTTGCTCACTCCATTCGGCTGCTTGCTGGACTTTGCTACTTGCACCACTGATGATTTGTAGGACTTGCTTTTCCTCACCCTGCAACTCTTCAACCATCTTAGTTCGTTGCTACTACTCGATCCTCAATTGATTAACCTGTTGCTGCAGTTGTTTGTTCTTCGTGACTTTAACCATTTTCCCCGTAGGTGACAAGGTCTTCAATTGACTCTTCGGATTTGTCATTTTGTTTTGTGTGTCCTCCAATATGGCATTAATATGTTCCAGCTCTCCATCAACTAGCAATGCTCGCCATGCTTGTGTAGCATCTTCAAATAGTTTTCCACATTCACTTTCACAACCCTTGATGGCTCTGACAGCTTCAATGACATCCTCGCTTCATTGCACTGTTACCTCTGGCAGATTACTTGGTACTAGTTTCACCTCCAACTCACCAATCTTGTCGCGGAACCCCGAGAGGACTCCGTTCAATCTCATTATATTCTCTTCAATAGCCATGTCTTCGGCTACCTCGGCCTCAGGTACTTCCCGAAAAGCTACCGCAATAGAATTTTGTAGCCGCTCCTTCTCATTGACAATTTCTTCCTACTCCTTCCTCACCTTCTCATATTCCTCCTGTAGTGTACTATCCCGCATCCGATACTTGATCATTTCGCTGTAAGTCTTGTGTTCTCATACCTTGATCTCCTCTACAAGATGCTGTTCAAGGTTCTGCATCATAAACATGGGTAGTACTGACAACTTTAGGTTCTCCAGCATAACATTTTGTAGATTGTAGCTTGTTCTGAAGTTATGCTCTTTCCTCTATCTGCTGCGCAACTCCCTTTTGAACTGGAGCTATATTAAGTCCCTAGATAGTTCGTTGGATACCTTCGAGATGATCCGTTACTCCCCCAAATAAATGCATGGTTTTCTCCTTCGCCAACTTGGGTGTTTCTTCTGCGACCTCCATCATACGATCGTACAAGATGCTAATGTCATCCTTAGTTAAGGACATGACAGCCTTTTGCTTGTCTGCCTTTGATTTCTTCCTTTGTCCTCATGTCGCAGTTTTCACTTTTCTCTTATCACCTGGCTCCGAATCTGTGTCTGTCGCACTCGAATCTCGACCTTCTTTGTGCGATTTTTCCTACATGTGACTATGTACCCCAGTGCTCCCGACATGATGGGAGTTTATATCACTACCTTATGCTTCATTCTATGCAGAACTCCCACCATGTTCCTGATCCTGCTGCGACATGTCCATGGAAATCTGCTCAGCTTCGATGGGGACCTTCCATTCTATTGGCCATTCATCAGTAATGGAAAGGATATCTTGCTTTGATATCTTATAACTAGTGATCAAACACTATTTATATGGATCGTGTCTCGCTTGGACATACATGTGGTGAGGTCCGGCCATAAACTTTATAATCCCCCTGAACTTTGCAATCACTGACACTTCTATTTGCGGAATCATGGGTACATGATGTCGAAGTGCTTCCAAGTGCATGTAAAATTGCACATTGTTGTCAATTAGTATCTTGTGCTCGTTATTGAACCATAGGTTAGCATACCCATGCAACCAAACACTGACCATGTCGACAATCCATCGCCTGGTACTATTTTGGTTCCTCCCAAGCAACAAATGAAATTAAGATAATGATCCAAGAGTAATGGAATGTGTTACCTTTATCTAGGGCATCCTGACAATAATTGATAAATTAATTCAATAGGAAGGTGACCCAATTCATCTGCACCCCTTGGACACACTACTTTGCAACCGCAATCATTATCACAAGTACCTTGTTCGATCGACACTTCCTGAGCACCTTACTTGCTAGTGCCTTTGTTGCAAAGCACACTGCTTCATTCTTAGTTGAGCTTATTTCGTAGCCCTACTTATCTTTCGTCAGATTATATTTTTCCTTCATACGATTTTCTAACTTCCTATCATTATCTTTTCCTACAAAAAATGTAGCAGGGTCAAGACCTGCTTTCGACAACCCGATGATATCTGTAATTAAGTCCGAGTCGATGGATATCTTCTTGTCAAGCCACAAGAACCCCCCGTGCACACACAACAACAATTGTTTAACACATGCATTTACTTACACTGATTGCTTGAAGTGTGGTATGTCAATCATCAACAAAATACCTCACCATTGCAACCCAAGGGCCCATGGCATCGACTCCAGAAAAGTAGTTTGATTCACGGGCTCCAAAACTGGTTCCATTTATTTTGTAGGGGAAAATTATGGAAATTTCCCAATGTCATGATCCACATACCAAAGGGGGTTATATCCAAAGGAGATATTTCCCATCATATCTTCTTTGGATATAACCCCCTTCAGTATCTTGGGAAGTACCACAGAGTACTTAGCATTCCTCCCAATCTTTACAAGTTTCGCACTTGGCTTCCTTGGTGGCACATATGGTGGAAGCAACAACGCCAAGCCAATTCCAGACCCATACACTTCCTGATCATTCTTCCGCTTCGAACTAGTTTCAGCAACTGCCTAACGTGCTGACGACCGCTTATTCTTTGGTGGTTCCACCAAAACATGCATCAACATAATTTCTGGCTGCTCTTGCTCGACTGGAATAGATGCTCCGTCAGCAACTTCAGTAGAAAAAATCTGTTCCACACTCACGTCGAACATCACAACTTCCATCGTTACTGAACTGAACTTGGATTTCTTCAACGCTTTAACACTTTGGGATCTCAACTCTTCACAATGCTCTTTATCGCTCATGAAACAATAGACCAACTCGTCGTTCTGATATGTTTTTAAATCCGGCCTTCAATCTGTCCTATCAATGCGTTTTCCAAGGTTGGGCGAATAAGAACAAATCCTTGGCAATGATTATCCTTTCCAATGACAATCTTGTTCACACAAGCATGTCTTTTCAACATTTAATGTGAGATGCTCCACTAACGCTGCCACTTTTTGTGCCATAAATATAACATTTAATGAACATCCAAGCAACTGCGACACAACCCCCACTTCGACTAAAATATGAATTATGTACAAATTCCTACTACTACTGAATAGACTTCGTCAAAATACTAGACTCTAACTTAGACTAACTTCGACACTAACTTGGCCTCGACACAAAAATAACTTGGGATTTCCTTTTTTATATATATAGAAACATATTCAATGTAAGAAGGCACGACTGTCCCTATAAGGTTTTAGTAAGCTTCCATTTACCAACCCCTTGAGCATCTCTCCATGCAGATTTTGCAATTGCACAACACTTCCTTCTGTGACATAGTTAATTACATATGGCCCCAACTTACATGGATGTTTAAAAAAATTATTTTCATAAAGGAGTACTAGATCTCCTCTCTGAAACTGTTTCCTTGTGATGCTTTGATCATGTCATGCCTTTTCTCAATCCTTTTGGACTTGTTGTTGAAATCCTGCTTATGAACCTATGCTCCTCCAACAGTAGTAGTTGCGACAGTCTCTCTTCAACAGCACTAGTGTTTGATATACCTGTGAATGCAACAACCCTAAAGATTGACACCATGTAATCCATTGGCGTGACGACTTCCTGACCATACACCAACTTGAAATGTGTCTGGCCTGTTAAATTCTTGCACGTTGTTTGATATTCCCATAAGACTGTGGGGATCCTTAAGTCCTAATCGTCACAGTTCATATTGCAGACCTTTGTCAAACCATGTTCCAATATTTTATTGAAGGATTATACAATCGCATTATCTTATGGGTGATATGCAGTGCTTTTATGATGATGAATTTGAAACTCCAGGGTAAGTGCCTCAATAATTTTATTGACAAAGTGAGATACCTGATCACTCAACAAACTCATGGACAACCAAATCTGGTAACTACATTTTGAAACACGAACTTCATAACGGTTGTAGCACTATAGTCCTTCACTAGTTCAGCTTTAGCCCACCTATTCAAGTAGTCTATCGTGTAACATGCTCCTGACCTTTTTGTAGGGGGGGTTAATTGGTCCCACAAAGTCAATAACCCACTTATTAAATGCCTGCAAAGAAACTTGTGGTACTAATGGCATTTCATCCCTTCTAGATGGTTTCCCATTCCTTTCGTAAACATCATAAGATCGATAGTAATCCTTAGCATCTTTAAGCATAGGCCACCGGAGTTATGCTCACAGTATCTTTTGAGCCGTGGCTTTTCCTGTGTAGTGGCCTCCCAAGACTCTCTCATGAGCTTCATCCAAAATCATTGGTTGATCATGCTTCATAACATACCTCCTTAATACTTCATCTGGTCCCAACTTATATAACTAACCCGCTATCAATTGATAATATGCTACTTTGACAACCAAGTGTTTCTTTTGATTAACAAACAACCCTCCATGTGTCATTCCTGTTGCCAAAAAGGTTACAATTTCTTCAAAATATTCATTCACCATGCAGATAAAAAAAATTGCGCATATGGGAGGTTATCATCCAAGTTAACCGACTCTTTTCCCTATTTCCAACTGCAACAGATGGTCAAGTCTCCCATTTAACCTTCTAGGTTTAACTATGATTTGAAAGTCATATTCTTGAAATAATAAGAGCCATCTGCAAGTTCTCCTCCCTAACATTGGTTTGCTAAATAGGTATCTTAAAACAGAATAATTAGTAAACATTTTAAAGTGACCCCTAGGAGGTAGTGCCTAAAATTTTGTAGTGCATAGACCATGGCTAACCCTTATCTTTATGTCATAGTGTAATTTCTTCCTACAGTGGATAATTTCCTGCTGGCAAATGCGATAGGATGATCAATGGATCATTCCCCTCGTTGAGCCAAAACTGCACCCAATGCAATGGATGAGGCATTGACATGAACATGAAATTCTTTGCTCCAATCGGGGAAGACTAAAATAGGTGCAATCACCATATTTTCTTTCAATGTGTCGAGGCAGCTCTATTGGCACTCTTCATTTCATTGAAATTTAGTATCATTCTTCAACAACTTCTCCATTGGTGTTGTGATCTTTGCATTTCATTTAATAAACTTCCTATAGTACCCTGTATGGCCCAACGTTTTTCTTAGTTGTCGTACTAATGTTGGTGGTTGCAGATCAACGATAATGGTGATCTTCATAAGATCTAACAAAAAGCCTGTTTGCAAACCACATGGCCCAAAAATATACCAAATCGAGCACAAAAAACACATTTCTTCAAATTTAAAGATATTTGATACTATCTACAATGATCCAACACCAGTCTCAAGTTCTCAATATGATTCTTCAGTAGTCCGTAGAATGTCTAGTCATCGAAGTATACCTACAAAAACTTATGTATGAACTCTTTAAAGGTTGCAACCACAACTTGTTAACAATCAAATTAACTCCCTTAATTTGGTAAAGGAAGAAGCATTTTTCTACATGATCCCGCAACATGAAGACATAAGACAAGTCTAAGAAGAGAATAATATTCTCTCATCTGACCATTGCTTCCATAACTGGAAGGATTGAATGAAGAAAGAAGAGGCCTATGAAGACAAAGTTCATTATGTGCACTACTCCATTGAAGGCCTTAACCTAATCTACATCGGTCAAAAGTGAGTTGTTAAGTTAAGACCCAACCCCTTTTAATGGTGCATTCTTGAGCTCCATTGGGACTTGTTAAGTTGAAGATCCAACCCCTTTTCCCCTCCTTTAATCCATCTTTCCATTATGTTTCTTGGTTTGAAGATCCATGTATTTTGGTTTTCAATTTGCAGCCATTAAACTAGTTTATGAAAACTTTGTTTTAGACCTGTTTTGGGAAGCTCAATTAATGAATTTGTAGACCTCATCAAAGCTCTTAAGGCTACCTAAATATTAGTAGATTACTCCTTTGAGGAATGTAGGCAAGATTTACACAATTTGAATCAACAATTTGCAATTGGAATCCACTTCCAAACCACCTTTAAACTGCCGGAAATTGTTATTTCTTGTCAAATTTTCTTCAAATTGGTAATGGATCTACTTCATTAAAGAGTTCTTTAGAGATAGATCCCTGTCTTAAGACATCTAGGACTGAACTTTAATTTCTTAAGAGTCTCCTTTACTTGTTTGCAAAGCTACCTTCCTTCCAAACATTTTCATTTAATTTTGTAAATCATGCACTAGTTTGTGATGATCTCCTTACCTTAAGCCCTGTTTTGAGACATAATTTTTACTACATGTGCACACTTGTTTTAGACTTTATTTGCAGCTTGATATCAGTACTCTAATCCTTTTGAAAAGTTAAGAAAATTTTGTACCATTTGGACCAAGACATTTACAATTGGAAATCCCTTCCAAACACCTTTAAAATTGTTCCAAATTGTCCTCTATTTTCAGTCTTCTTTTCAATTGCTAGTAGATTGTCTTGCTTACAATCACATTTGATGATGGACACTTGTTCTTACATGTTTAGGGACTGATTTTAATTTGCATTAGTATCTCTTCTACTTCGCTGCAAGCTTCTAAGCACATTGAAAGAATTGGTTCAAAACTACTTAGGAACATTTACATGTTGAGATATCTTACACATACTAATTGAAAACTTCAAACGAAAGAGGAACAATAGACATTTGGAAGCATCATACACCTTGAAAGAACTTTCCACACACATTTGATTTGAAAAACACACTTTAAACATCACATGTTGAGATAATTTGAGAGTAATTTCTTCCCATAAACAGAATTAAAACTTTAATTAGTTATATTTTGTTTTGGAGTTAGAATATTTTCATAATTTTCATGCACAATTAGAGAGAATTGTACCTTTAGAGTTCAGTTTTCTTGAGATATATTGTGTATGAGGCACTGTATCCTCTTCACTCGCACCTTATGGAAATCTTGTGAATGAGAAAGTGTATCTCGCGTGTAACAGTTTAGGGGTTGATTTTGAAGCATCCTGTATGAGGCACCGTATCCTCTTCACTCGCACCTTATGGCGATCTTGTGAATGAGAAAGTGTATCTCGCGTGTAATAGTTTAGGGGTTGATTTTCAAGCATCTTATATTGAGGCACCATATCCTCTTCACTTGCATCTTAGGATGAACTTGTGAATGAGAAAGTGTATCTCACGTGTAACAGTTTAGGATTTAATTCAAAAGCATTCCAAAAGGGCTCTGCGTATCCTCTTCACTTGGGCTTTCGGGCGATCTTGTGAATGAGAAACAGGGATCCCCCGTGTAATAGAATTAGATTCATGTTTTCTTGAGATATCTATTTGGATTACATTGATCTTTACACATCGATTATTATCCATATTTCAAAAAAAAAACTGTGCATGAACATACAAACATCTATTAGAAATTTTTCATGTTTGAAAGAAGCTCATGAACCTCTAACCCTTCCTTCAGTTAGGATATTCATCGAACTGAAAGATAGCATAGTGAGCATCTTGCATTGGGTGGTTCATTTTATTTTCGAGTTGAAACACAATCAGTTTCACTTCCACTCCTGAGACTAAGCAAACTTACAGTAAAATTGGCACTTAATCTAAAATTGACAAACTTTTGATTTTAATATCACCAACAAGATTAGGTTAGTGCCCTAGATTAGATTTGGAGAGTTAACACTCTTGGGCTGCAAAAATTTGAAACTAGCATTGATTAAAGAGAGTAAATCCATTATCGCAAAAAACGCTTGTCGGGAAAGCGCTTCTGAAACATGCGTCAAGCACGAGGTCAATCTGGATAAGTAAGGGTGGTTCCCCCTTCTTGCTTATTTAGTGGGACATGAGCTTATCGAAGGGATTCTATGTTCAGTGACAAGTCCTCGGGGTGACATCACTATTTCTACAGTTTCTGGTAATAAGAGTTGTCCTCGACTTACAACTGTCCGCTCGACCGTCGATTGTGAAGTGGTAACTTTAGTGGCTATTTTTAGGGCATCACATAGGTTGTTGTGAGTGGGACACACTTGCAATACCTGAGACAGACTTTGGAACTTTTACTCCTTGGGAGGGTGAGTGGTCAGGTACCAACACTTGCACCCCTGGCGATTAAAGTTTATTGTAACTGTTTCTCACACCTTCGCTCCTAGCAATTGTATGAGGACATGATATCCCTCAACATCTACTAGTTTCGGAAGGCCCTACAATCCATCTTTTCACTGAGCTTCGGTTCTTTGGAAAAGTAAGTTTGCTTGCTTGAAATCTCTAGGGAATTTTTACTGTGTGGACACTTTATTTTGTTGAGTCTAGACTGCCTTAGGATTGTTTGATTCAAACTATTATTTTAAACACATCCTTTTATCAACTTCTTAGAAGTGACTACTATCTCGATTCACCAGTCATGGCGGCAGCGAGGTGAGTCACCCGAACTTGAAGGCCCTGCTACAGTGTAGAGACAGACACAAAAACCACATTCTAATGACTTGGAAACAGAACTGATTTTCAACTCAATTAACATTACTCAAGAAGAACAACACTAAGAATTCATCGTCACATCACGAACTGAATACAGATGTAGTTGATAATCTTACTCTAGTTGAAATTGAAACATTGAAACATGACACACATGCTCATGAAATTCTTCCTTTGATGGGTCTTTTAGAACCAGTTACACTTACTATCCGTGAGTCACTGGGTGATATCAAACCTCTCTCTGAAAGTTTGCATGACATGCACAATCCAACACAAGACCCCATGACTTTCTCAAACATTGGTTTTCCATATGCTTTGGCTAACCAGGGTCAACACACACAAGGAGTAAATCAGAGTCCTCATGGTATACAAAACACTTGTCCAAACTCTACTTCCGGGGGCAACTCTTCACCATGGAATGGTAATATTCCTGGCGGAAGCAATGAACCAGGGAACATTTATGCCAATTGGGGCTATGCTCCTCAGATTAGCGGAAATGCCCCTGGGGATTATCCTCCGAATTATCCTAGCACAATGCCTAGCGGCAGTCCACCTATCAACCCCATTCCGCCATGGAGTGGGGAGGTTTCAGGAAGTATCCAATCTTCTTGGGGCCCACCTTCGCAAGGAGGATATCGAACTTGGAACGCTTATCCAAACCAAGGAAACATTCAATGGAGTGGTCCGATTCCAACTAGTAACCAATCTAATTGGGGCCCATCCCCGCAAGGGGGCAAGCCACCCATGAATCCTATCCAGCAATGGAGTGGTAATGTTCCACCAAGTAATCAATCTCAATGGAACATCCCCCTACAAGGGGGAAATCCACCCGTTAATCCTATCCATCCATGGAATGGTAATGTTCCACCAAGTCATCAATCTCAATGGAACATACCCCCGCAAGGGGGCAATCCATACATGCAACCTAGTTCACAATGGACTGGGAAACATTCAAATGGATTCCACCTCCGCAAGGAGGCAGTCAACCTTGGAATGATTTTCAATACCAAGTTCAACCGCCATGGTATGGTTGGGATCTAGGAAATAACCAATCTTCTTGGACCCCACCTCCGCAAGGAGGCAATCCACCCAATGGTCATGTTTCAGGAAGTTGCCAAACTTCTTAGGGCCAGTCTCTACAAAGGAGAAACCCACCTTGGAATTACTATCACACCCAAGAACCACATCAATGGAGTGGTCAGGTTCTAGAAAGCAACTAATCCTTTTTGGGCCTAACCCCGCAAGGGGGCAATCCAACCATTAACCCCATTCCACCATGGAGTGGTCAGGTTCTAGAAAGTAACCAATCTTTTGGGAACCAACTTGCAAGACCTGCTTTTGATCCAGCTAGGCTACCACATGAACCTCATTCCAATGGTATGATGGATTCCTTCAGCTGTCTTGAACAGATTACCCCACATTCGGGACAAGTTTCTATTCAGAATTCACAACCCACAGATGTCCAGGCAATGCAGGAACCTGCTAATCCCTCCAACACTTCTGACATCCCCACAGTCTCATCGATAGACCTCAGAGGAAAGAATAAGAAGTATAAGAGTAAGCAAAATGCTAACTCTGGGAAGGAGGATGCACCAACTATGCTTCAATGCCGTGGGCAACAACAACCCACTATTTTGACACTGGTACCTCCGCCAGGAGGCAACTAGCCAACCCCCTGCAAGGGGGCAATGATCCTTATGCCAATGTCTTCATGTGTGATCCTGAGATGAACATTCAAACAAGACTGGATTCTTATGATGTCTCTCCTAGTACACTAGATCAGTCAGAATCACAACCAGATGGTTATCTCTACATTGAGAAACCAACCATAGACTTAGTACCACACCCCCCCAAAGGTGTTCTACGTAGAACAATGCATAATCCCAACACGCGAGCTGCTCAGAACAGTAATGTTCTTGAGGACCTAGCTCAAGTACCATGTGCCATGTCGGCCTTGGAGGTATTGCAATGTCATTCTGCGCTAAGAAAGGAACTATTGTCTACCATTTGTGTTGTTGATCCATCCGATGAGACTTTGATCACATCAGACATAGACCATTCAATATGTAGGAGCCTTCCCGAAGTTGCTTTTCATATTAAAGTAACGACTCATGGTAAGAACATCTGTCTAACCATAGTAGATGAAGGGACCTCAGCCTATGTAATGTCATTTCAATGTTGGCAAACATTTGGATCACCTCTATCTGTCGTCGAAGTTTCAAACCCAGCTACTCAAATAGCTTCGGCGGATATGGATCAAAATCTTCCTTTGATGGAGGAATATGATTCGGTTACTTGGCCCATTTGGGCTGTAAGATCTCCCAGCTCACATGACTTCTTGGATTACATTTTATCATCAAATCAAGATATCCCTGAAGTTGTAAACATTTGGTTGTACCCATCTAAGATCATCTTTTGTGGGGCCACTGGGAGCATACTTGATATAAATCTACCCAAGTATAGGAGCATGATCTGCATGTTCCTCGATCTTATCTGGTATATTTGGAAACTTGCATATAGGTTTAGGCCATCCCTTTGTGAAGATGCATTTGAACCTTTTGCAACCCAAACTTACCATAGGGTCGAACCTGTTGGAAATTGGTGTGTCAGCCCTTCATATTTGTATTTTCCACCATTCCGACAGCAAAGCCTACCGAACATGGGACACCCTAGTCAGCACCCCATTGCCATTTTGGTGCCCATGCTGCGTTATTCTCATAGGCCCGGGAGCCCTATTAGTCCCATCATGACTTGGAGTTTGAGACCACATATTTCTCTTTCATACATTTCTAACCATATCCTGATGGGCTCCCATTTTTCTGTCATTTTACATAAAATTGTGTTAAAATATCCACTTGAGCATCCATGAAAATTGCTTCGTTGATTATTGCTTATGTTGCTAATTTGCTTGTATAGTCACTTTCTGTTACAAGATGCCTATAAACCATTGCTTATGTATATTTGACCCATACCCATGGAGGAAACATCTGCAAGAGTGTACATAACTAGCTCAGCCCTTGTTTGCAATATGGATCTTTGCCTTGGCCTGACCCATGCCCTTGACATTTAGGTGCATGCCCTTGAGACACTCGTTTCCTCTAATGTATCATAGCATGCTTTATTATTTTTTCAAGCTAATAAATGAAAAAGGTTAAAAAAAAAAACTTTGGAAAACACAAAAATCCAAAAAGAAAGAGCATTGAATTTTTTCATTGATATCATCGCATGAAATGGCAACAGTTAGTCCTTGTCACCCTTGAACACGGCACATAATTTGGTATCCACCGTCAGTACACTATCTACATTTGCCTTAGGAAACTGTACTAGTATTTTGAACAGATCTCCACCGATGGGTTATTCTTCCCGTCACCAATGGAGCTTTCGTTAATGCATTTGGCACTGACGGATTTCATGTCAGGTCGGTTACTTAAAGTCCTATGTTGCCAAGTGTCCATTCTGCGTCATGTTATGTGTTCAAGGGAAGTCTTAACCGAGTCGGCCATTCCTCAAACATTCCTGACCAGTCATGTCGGCCTTCCTTATGTCAGTGTACAGTATCGAATCTTGTAGTTCTACCAAATTATATTAGACTATTGATCTTTGTTTCGTATCGGTTGATGTGGGATGCATCAATGCCCTCCTTCCTATGGATCTATTCCTATCGACATCAAATCATCATCTAGGACATGGATCTAGAAACCCAAGAGTACCTTGGATCTTGCAGTCATTAGTGGCAGGTTTCCTCGCAAATGATAGTAGGTATACATCAATGACCCCTGATTGTTTGATTCTACAAGTGTTTGACTTTAGAACATCTATTCACACTTGCTAGTTTGTACTCAGTACCTTAGAGTCCATCATCATTATCGGTGGGTCTCTTCGTGTCTGTTAACGATATACATCAATGACCGGTAATCAGATGGTGTTTCATTATGCTCGACATCAGATCACTTATTCGCATGATGTAAACTCGTACCATCGTCAGTTTGTATTGAAGACCTTGGGAAAAATAGTTGTATCACTCATCGATGCACTACCTGAGCTGCGCAAGATTAGACTGCCATGTCAGAAGCCCAAAAAGACTTTGTTCTCGCACTTATCAAAGTGCACATTTACATTTTCAGAAAAAATTTCTTTTGACATGGATCCACTGTGTATTGTTCGCAGCCATGCTTGTTTACTGCTGAGCATGGGTATGCCCGCCTCAAGAAGATATTATATATTTGAGAGCTTACTATGTTTGACTTGCAGATGTTACCCTGAATCCCGCGTCCATGAGCTTATCCTTTCTTCATCCTTGCTTTGATCGATTATGAGTATCAGTATACATAGTACAAATTTCAGTAATGTATTTCGGCCCTTAGCTCTGCTTCAGACCTCACACATTAGGGGGCATCTGTTAACAATCAAATTAACTCCTTAATTTGGTAAAGGAAGAAGCATTTTTCTACATGATCCTGCAAGATGAAGACATAAGACAAGTCTAAGAAGAGAATAATATTCTCTCATTTGACCACTGCTTCCATAACTGGAAGGATTGAATGAACAAAGAAGAGGCCTATGAAGACAAAGTTCATTATGTGCACTACTCCATTGAAGGCCTTAACCTAATCTACATCAGTCAAAAGTGAGAAAGAATGCACAAAAGTGCATTAATTATGCTTGCAAATGTCAATGTTGTGACAAAAGTCCTAAAAACTATTGGAAAGTGGGTTTCTAATGGAAAATAATCAAAAGTTATCAAAAGAGATTATCCCACACTCAAAAGAGAAACATGAGATCTCACTTCCCAAAGCTATATAAGAAAGGCATTGGGCATGGTAGGAGGGGAGAAAAAAGGAGGAGCAAAGGCATGCTGGAGATATTTTGAAGGAGGAGAAGACTCATCTTCATTCAAAATCAAGGGTGAAGAAAGGATAGCAAATGGCCATGGAGGATGGATGCATCTCAAGTTAAGGAGGTAATGATCATTTCTCCATTGTCATTAATGAAAATATTCAATGCTTTTTCAATCTAACTTGTGTTCATGATGGTTTATGATCTTAAGAAATTGTAGATGTTTGATTAAATATATGATGAATGCTTAAAGATTGATCTAATATGCAATGAATGTTGATTGAATGTGATATATGTCTGACATTGGAACTCACCAATCCATGGTAGAATAGCTTGTCTAATGCAGATCTAACCCTGCTGATTTAGTTGTTATCACAACCCTAGAAAAAATAGTTGGCACATTCTTGAGGCCAAAGGGAATCATCCTAGATCACCAACAATACCTTTCATCTCTGAAAAACTTTGTAGGAAATAGATCTTGATATTCATGTAGTAGGACAGTAAGCTTTCCTACAGTCTTATCATCCCAGTAATCCCCAATATTAGCAAATTTAGGATTTTCACTTGATCCAATATTCACCTTCTTTGTATTCAAGGGTTGCACGAATTTATCATACTTGATCTTAGGGCCCTCTAGCTCTTGGTTTCCTTTTGTTTCTGGGATATTCACATCGCTTGGATCATCATCTTTTTCACCAATAATATTGTAACATTCCATTTCTTGCTCGAGTGTCACAGTCCACTACAGCAGATTAGATAGCTGCATGGGTATTTCTTCATAAAATTTGGCCTTAATTATATGTAAAGATACATCTATTGATGGGTTCTCATCTTCATAACTCAATGTCTTCCTTAAATTCATAGCCATATTACCCTAATCCGTTGTACCTTGTCGTCGTTCCAAGCCTATATACCAGCTTCGTGGTATAGTATCCAAGGTATGAATGAAGATGTGGACCCACTCTTGTTTAGGTACATGTTCCCATTCTCTTGTACATAATGCTAAATGATCTACATGACTAGTTAACCCATTATACTTTTCTTGTTTGTAGTATATTCCTTCTCCAAATCTGATTAGCTTTCAATGCTACATCTAAAGCTAATATTCTTTGTTGTTTAGGTACCTTTACTTCAAAATTGGAAATGAAAAAATATAAGTTAGGTATCCCCTCATAAGTAGGTAGATTACATACCTCTTTTCCAACCCAGATGAGTGATATGGTAACACAAGCACACATTCTTATAGAAACTTCATGTAGTCTGTTTTGCTAGTTTTCTAGTGC
Source organism: Larix kaempferi (assembly GCA_027924585.1). NCBI lineage: Eukaryota > Viridiplantae > Streptophyta > Pinopsida > Pinales > Pinaceae > Larix > Larix kaempferi. The sequence goes on from BSBM01000001.1 coordinate 17,483,587, forward strand.
TTCCCTCGAGTCTGAGGAATAGGAACTAGCACTTCTCCAACTCAAGGTACCATCTATAGTTGGATTAACATAATCATCCATTCTTGATGTGACCTTATAGATATGATCTAAGTCTTCAACATTTTATTCCTCCTAGACAAGTTCGAGATACCTTGGACCCTCCAACGGATCCAAACTTGCAACAACTCTGATACCCCTCTTTCAAATGCCATCAACCTTTTCTTTAGATTTATAATAGTCTAGTTCTCAAGTGTCCAATCAATACCAAGCAATGTTGGATAGGGGTTGGTGTCATCCACTATTTCTATAACTTCAAAATCGGCATAGCTTCACAGACCACCAATGTCAACAGGGACACCCACCATTATTCCAAACGGTATAACTTTTTGTTGATTAGCTAATTGTAATTGGACAGGTGACCAGACCAACGTAGGGTTCCCCATAACTTCCCATGTTTGTTTAGTAATAACATTCACATCTTATCCCAAGTCCAAAAAAATAAAATCCATGTCAAAGTCCCCAATCTACGCACTAAGTCGTCGTTCCCTCCCTATTCTTATCCTCTTTTGCAAGTTATTTAAAGTTTTTCCCTGAGGAATTTCATTTTCTAACTCATCAATTAAACTCTCTAATTCCTTTAAAGAAGTTTCATATTTTACTAAGTCTAGGCATATTTTTAGAAAGTTCTTCAATGTACTTACCTTTCCTAAGCATCTCTTTAGAGCTGATCGGTCGAAGTAGACATGCATATCATATATAGGAACTTCATCAAAGACTGGGGCTGTAGATGTTTAAGGGTCCCTATGACTTATAGTAAATTCCTTCCTCACGTCCACAAATGTCAACTTATCCTTCTGAACATCAAATGGTATTGTTCGTTGTGACTGGTATGATTTTAGGAGCACGTGGGTCAGTACATATTTCCTTATTATCTCTTGTCGCAGCTCCTTTTCTTGTAACAACAACAACAATTGGTTTCTCTTGTCGTGGTTCGATTGAGATCTTCTAGACATTCTGGTTCTACTTGTGATTTTTCTTTTGATTTTCCTTAGATTTCCAATTTACTATGAGTTGCGGGCAATCCTTGATAATGTGGTCCAATGCTCGAAAGTATGTACACATTGAGCATGGATTTGGATAGTCCCTGGAAAAATGTCCTGGCCGACCACAGTTATAACAGATTATCTGACCTCTACCTCAACCAAGTCCCCCTCATCCTCATCCTTGGAAGCCACCCCTTGGTTGATTAAACTACGCACTACTCCCTTCACCTTGTTCCTCACCTTTCATTTGATAAGCATCTGCAGTTCGCTCTATGAGAAACTGATATGCTCGACGGTCCTTCTCATCATGGCCAACTAATCGACAAAATTTACAGAACACGTTTTTTGGGGGTACTTACAATTTTTTTGTAATAAGTAGCATTCTTATGGTCGATCCCCCCTAGTCTGACAGATCTTACACCAAAGTCCATCTCTAGGGTTCAATGGATTAGGATCTCCAACGGCTATATCTTGGAATGTTGTGCATTGTTCTTTAGAATGAACCTTCTCCTTACACTTGGTACACCAAACATCTTCTATTTTTTCATTTCCTTTCTTGATGTCTTGAATTTGTAATGGCGGGTTCTCCATCTTTGACTAGATTTGAGCCATACCTGCTCCGGTATCTCCAACGAGTGATGCTTCCAACTTCATAGCCAACTCAAGGGCCCCAGCTTGCAACACAATATTTCAGGGGAAATATGTATGTGGAAATAAAGTGGCTATAAACCACTCTTTATGTTGAACGTCAATCATCTAGAAGCTTACATGGGCCATCAATGTCTTGAATCTATGGTCAAAGTCCCCGACAGATTCATTGTCCGATTGCTTGATCTCTTTGAGTTCAATAATACACTGTGATTCCTATTTTGGCTTCTTAAATTCATTTTTTAAGGCATCTCTAATATCTTCCAGAGTCTTTGGTGGTTTTCCAGTAGGTACCTTTGAAAACTTCATGAACCAATCTAAAGCATGACCTATAAAGGTCGTAATTAGTTGCGCTCTTTTTACGTTGTCATCTTGTGCTTGCTTAACAGTCCAAACTACATCACATAAAAACTAATGCTGTTCTGGGTCCTCTGACCCATTCCCATGAAAAATTGGCAGTTTTATATCATCCCTAACCATTTTGCTTCTCAGGGGTATTGAATGATTTTTTATTACAGGGCCAACACTTACAAAGGGATTATTTGTCGAAGTATTGTTCTGATTACTACTGCTATTACTTGCTTGAACCAACTGCGACGAGCTAATATTTCTTACCTCGGTTTTTGGAGATGCATGCGGGGTCATAGGTATGTTGCAGCGTCTAGACTGATCTAGTTCCATAGGATTGTCCTCAGAAGCAGGATGGTATCCTGCTTCTTCGTCCTCTTCTTTATCATAAAATTATTCTTCAAGTCGTGGTACTGGTTCGTAGTCCTTTCCTTCAGTCACATTGCAACCTTTTCCTTTTGTCGCAGTTCTCCTTTTCTTACTTGACCGAAATATTCTTCCACTCCACAGTAGACCACACTCTTCATCTATTTCAATATCTCCTTTCCTTTTCATATCGGCTCACTTCTCACAACACACTCTCGACCATTCCCTACCGACATCCCGAACCATTGCACACAAATGTATTACTTGTCATATTCCATTCTCATAACCCCTTTTTCACAAAGCAACATTTTAATCCACAGTTTCAAACATTTCAGATACTTACCTCATGGTCCTTTGAAGAAATATCTTTCAACAATGCTATAGGATTTCATAGTGTCTACAACAAATTTCGTAATATACACTACTAATATGCTATCTAACCAAAAATAAACAGCACGAGATATTTTATTATCAACATCTTCAAATCGTTTTCCACATTCACTTTCATAGCCCTTGATGGCTCTGACTGGTTCAATGACATCCTCGCTTCGTTGCACTGTTACCTCTGGAGGAGTACTTGTTACTAGCTTCACCTCCAACTCACCAATCTTGTCGCAGAACCCTGAAAGAACTGTGGTCAATCTTATTATCTTCTCTTCAATAACCATGTCTTGGGCTACCTCGGCCTCAGGTACTGCGTGGAAAGCTATCGCAATAGCATTTTGTAGCCGCTCCTTCTCATTGACAATTTCTTCCCACTCCTTCCTCACCTTCACATATTCCTCCTGTATTGTACTATGTTGCAACCAATACTTGATCATTTCACCGTACGTATTCTCTTCTCATACCTTGATCTCCTCTACAAGATGCTACTGAAGGTTCTGCAGCATAAACATCGGTAGTACTGACAACTTTAGGTTCTCTAGCATAACATTTTGTAGCTTGTTCCTGGAACCCTAGATTGCCAAAACTTAACGCTCACAGCAGCAGTTGTATTGCCTTTCCCGTCATAGCCGTCGATGACTGGGGCATCGCTTCCTCATCTTCTCTTTCTTCTATCTGCTGCGCAACTCCCTTTTGAACTGGAGCTATATTAAGTCCCTGGATAGTTCATCGTAGACCTTCGAGCTAATCTGTTACTCCCCCAAATAAATGCATGGTTTTCTCCTCATCCAATTTGGGTGTTTCTTCTACGACCTTCGTCATATGATCGTACAAGATGATAATGTCATCCTTAGTTAAATCCATGACATCCTTTTGCTTCTCTGCCTTCGATTTCTTCCTTTGTCCTCATGTTGTAGTTGTCTCTTTTCTCTTATCACCTGGCTCCGGATATGTGTGTGTCGCACTCGAATCTTGACATTCTTCGTGCGATTTTTCCTACGTGTGACTATGTACCCCAATGCTCCCAGCAGGATGGGAGTCTATATCACTACTTTATGCTTCATTCTGTGTAGAGGTCCCACCATGTTCCTGATCTTGTTGCAACATGTCCATGGAGATCTGCTCAACTTCGATGGTTACCTTCCATTGTATTGGTCATTCATCGGTAATGGAAAGGATATCTTGCTTTGATATCTTATAACTAGTGATCAACCACTGTTTATATGGATTGTGTCTCGCTTGGAAATACATGTGGTGAGGTCCGACCATAAACTTTATAATCCCCCTGAACTTTGCAATCACCGACACTTCTATCTGCGGAATCATGGGTACATGATGTCGAAGTGCTTCCAAGTGCATGTAAAATTGCACATTGTTGTCAATTAGTATCTTGTGCTCATTGTTGAACCATAGGTTAGCGTACCGTGCAACCAAACACTAACCATGTCGACAATCCATCGCCTGGTATTATTTTGGTTCTGCCCAAGCAACAAATGAAATTAAGATAATGAGCCAAGAGTAATGGAATGTGTTACCTTTATCTAGGGCATCCTGACAATAACTGATAAATTAATTCAGTAGGAAGGTGGCCCAATTCATCTGCACCCCTTGGACACACTGCTCTGCAACCACAATCATTATCACACGTACCTGGTTCGATCGACACTTCCTGAGCACCTTACTTGCTAATGCCTTTGGTGAAAAGTGCACTGCTTCATTCTTAATTGATGTTATTTTGTATCCCTACTTATCTTTCGTCACATTATATTTTGCCTTCATACGGTTTGGTAACTCCCTATCTTTCTCTTTTCCTACAAAAATGTAGCAGGGTCAAGACCTACTTTTGACAACCTGATGATCTCTGTAATTAAGTCTGAGTTGATGGATATCTTCTTGTCAAGCAACAAGAACCCCCCATGCACACACAACAACAATTGTTTAACACGTGCATTTACTTATGTTGATTTCCCGAAGTGTGGTATTTCAATCATCGACAAAACACCTGACCATTGCAACCTAAGGGCCCATAGCATAGGCTCTAGAAAAGTAGTCTGATTCACGGGCTCCAAAACCGGTTCCATATATTTTGTAGGGGAAAATTCTGGAAATTTACCAATGTCATGATCCACATACGACAACTTGAAAATATTTCCCATCATATCTCCTTTGGATATAACCCTCTTCGGTATCTTGGGAAGAACCACAGAGTACTTATCATTCATCCCGATATTTATAGGTTTCTCACTTGTCCTCCTTGGTGTCACATATGGTGGAAGCAATGACGTCGAGCCAATTACAAACCCATATGCTTCCTGATCATCCTTCCACTTCGAACTGGTTTCAGCAGCTGCCTACCGTGTAGACAACCGCTTCTTCTTTGGTCGTTCCACCAGAACATCCATCAACATAATTTCTGGATGCTCTTGCTCGATTGGAATAGATGCTCCGTCAGCAACTTTAGTAGCATAAATTTGTTACACACTCATGCCGGACATCACGACTTCCATCATTACTGACTTGAACTTGTATTTCTTCAATGCTTTAACACCTTGGGATCTCGACTCTTCACAATTCTCTTAATCTCTCATGAAACAATAGACCAACTCGTCGTTCTCATCAGTTTTAAAATCCGGCCTTCAATCTGTCCTGTCAATGCATTTTCCAAGGTTGGGTGAATCAGAACAAATCCTTGGCAATAATTATCCTTTCCAGCGATAATCTTGCTCACACAAGCATGTCTTTTCAACATTTAATGTGAGATGCTCCACTAATGTTGCCACTTTTTGTGCCATAAATATAACATTTAATGAACATTCGAGCAACTGCGACACACCCCCCACATCGACTGAAATATGAATTATGTACAAATGCCTACTATGACTGAATAGACTTTGAAAAAATACTAGACTCTAACTTAGACTGACTTCGACACTAACTTGGCCTCGACACAAAAATAACTTGGGATTTCCTTTTTTTATATATACAAACATAATCAATGCAAGATGGAACGATTGTCCTTGTAAGGTTTTAGTCGGCTTCCATTTACTAAACCCTTGAGGATCTCTCCATGCAGATTCCGCAATTGCACAACACTTCCTTTTGTGACATAGTTAATCACGTATGGCCCCAATCAATGAGTTCTTAACTTACCTGTATGTTTAAAAAACTTACTGTCATAAAGGAGTACTATATCTCCTCTTTGAAACTACTTTCTTGTGATGTTTCGATCATGTCATGCCTTTTCTCGATCCTTTGGACTTGTTGTTGAAATCCTGCTATGAACCTATGCTCCTCCAACTGTAGTAGCTACGACAGTCTCTCCTCGACAGCACTAGTCTCTGATATACCTGTGAATGCAATAACCCTAAAGCTCGACACGATGTACTCCATTGGCGTGACGACTTCCTAACCATACACAAGCTTGAAATGTGTCTGGACTTTTAAATTCTTGGACGTTGTTCGATATTCCCATAATACTTTGGGGATCCTTAAGTCCTAATCGTCGCAGTTCATATTGCAAACCTTTGTCAAACCATGTTCAAGTATTTTATTGAAGGATTCTACAATCCCATTGGCTTCTGGGTGATATGCAGTGCTTTTCTGATGATGAATTTGAAACTCCACGATAAGTGCCTCAATAATTTTATTGACAAAGTGAGATCCCTGATCACTCAACAAAACTTGTGGACAACCAAATCTTGTAACTACATTTTGAAACAAGAACATTGTAACGATTGTAGCACTATAGTCCTTCACCAGTTCAACTTTAGCCCACCTAGTGAAGTAGTCTATTGTGTGACATGGTCCTGACCTTTTTGCAGGGGGATTAATTGGTCCCACAAAGTCAAAAACCCACTTCTTAAATGCCTGCAAAGTAACTTGTGGTACTAATGGCATTTCATCCCTTCTAGATGGTTTCACAATCCTTTCATAGGAATCATAAGATCGATAGTATTCCTTAGCATCTTTAAGCATATGCCACCAGAGTTCTGCTTGCAGTATCTTTGGAGCTGTGGCTTTTCCTGTGTAGTGGCCTTCCAAGACTCTGCCATGAGCTTCATCCAAAATCACTGGTTGCTCATGCTTCATAACATAACGCCTTAATACTTGATATGGTCCCAAGTTATATAACTGACCTGCTATCAATTGATAATCTGCTGCTTTGACAACCAAGTGTTTCTTTTGATTAACAGACAACCCTACATGTGTCATTCCTGTCACCAAAAAGCTTACAATGTCTTCAAAATATTCATTCACCATGCTAACAAAAAAAATTGCGCATCTGGGAGGTTATCATCCAAATTAACCAACTCTTTCCCTGTTTCCAACCGCGACAGATGGTCAGGTCTCGCATTTAACCTTCCAGGTTTAACTATGATTTGAAAGTCATATTCTTGAAATAATAAGAACAATCTGCAAATTCTCCTCCCCAACAATGGTTTGTTAAATAGGTATCTTAAAGCAGAATAATCAGTAAACATTTTAAAGTGACCCCTAGGAGGTAGTGCCTAAAATTTTGCAATGAATAGACCATGGCTAACCCTTCTCTTTATGTCATAGTGTAATTTCCTTCTACAGTGGATAATTTCCTACTGGAAAATGAGATAGGATGATCAATGGCTCATTCCCCTAGTTGAGCCAAAACTGCACCCAATGCAATGGATTAGGAATCAACATGAACATGAAATTCTTTGCTCCAATCGAGGAAGACTAAAATAGGTGCAATCACCATCTTTTCTTTCAATGTGTCGAGGCTCTGTTGGCACTCTTCATTCCACTGAAATTTAGTATCATTCTTCAACAACTTCTCCATTGGTGTTGTGATATGTGCATATCCTTTAATAAACTTCCTATAGTATCATGTATGGCCCAATGATTTTCTTAGTTGTCATACCGATGTTGGTGGTGGCAGATCAACGATAATGGTGATCTTCATATGATCTAACAACAAACCCTGTTTGCAAACCACATGGACCAACAATATACCAAATGGAGCACAAAAAATACATTTCTTCAAATTTAAAGATATTTGATACTATCTACAACGATTCAACATCAGTCTCAAGTTCTCAATATGATTCTTCAGTAATCTGTAGACTGTCTAGTCATCGAAGTATACCTCCAAAAACTTATGTATGAACTCTTTAAAGGTTACGACCATAACCCTGCAAAAAATAGATGGCACATTCTTGAGGCCAAAGGGCATCAATGTATATTGATATCAACCCCATTCAATCGGAAATGTGGTCTTTTGTCGATCCTCCTTAGCAATCTTAATTTGATGATACCCCAAAAATCCATCCGTAAATGAATAAGCTTCCTAGCCTCCCACATTTTATAATACTTCATCTGTAAAAGGTGTCGGGGACGGGTCATGCAGGAAAGCATCATTCAACTTCCTGAGATCTACACAAATTCATATTTCACCTGCCTTTTTATCTTGAACCACCATCAGACTAATCCATTCAAACTCTTCAACAAGTTTAATAATTCACCCGTCGAGCATTAGATATCTAGCTCCACTCTTACCGCTTCCTTATATTTTGGGTTCAATCTGTACAGTCGCTTTTTAATAGGCTTTGCATCGGGTTTTAATGGGATTTTCATTTCTCCTAGATCACCAACAATACCTTTCATCTCTGAAAACTTTGTAGGAAATAGATCTTGATATTCATGTAATAGGCCAGTAAGATTTCCTACAGTCTCATCATCCCAGTAATCCCCAATATTAGCAAATTTAGGATTTTCACTTGAACCAATATTTACCCTCTTTGTATTCAAGAGTTTCATGAATTTAGCATACTTGATATCAGGGCCCTCCAACTCTCGGTTTCCTTTTGTTTCTGGGATATTCACATTGCTTGGATCATCATCTGGGTCACCAATAATATTGTAACATTCCATTGCTTGCTTGAGTGTCGCAGTCCACTGCGGAAGATTAGATAGCTACATGGGTTTTTCTTCATAAAATTTGGCTTTAATTATCTACAAAGCTACATCTATTGACGGGTTCTCATCTTCATAACTCAATGTCTTCCTGAAATTCATAGCCATATTATCCCAATCTACTGTACCTTGTTGTAGTTCCAAGCCTGTGTACCAGCTTCGTGGTATAGTATCCAAGGTATGAATGAAGATGTGGACCCACTCTTGTTTAGGTACATGTTCCCATTCTCTTTTACATAATGCTAAATGATATACATGACTAGTTAACCCATTATAATTTTCTTGTTTGTAGTATATTCCTTCTCCAAATCTGACTTCTAGCAGTGTTTTGCACTGGGACCAACTTTGTATGTTTTCCTTATGGGTAGCCCACCATTTTGCCAGAGTAGCTTTCATTGCTACATCTAAAGCTAATATTCTTTGTTGTTCAAGTACCTTTATTTCAAAATCGGAAATGAAAACATCTAAGTTAGATATCCCCTCATAAGTAGGTAGATTACATACCTCTTTGCCAACCCAGATGAGTGATATGGTAACACGAGCACACCTTCTTATAGAAACTTCATGTAGTCTTCTCTGCTAGTTTTCTAGTGCTTCGCCCAAGTCCGAGGAATAAGAACTAGTACTTCTCCAACTCAAGGTACCATCTACGATTGGATTAACATAACCATCCATTCTTGATGTGACCTTATAGATATTTTCTAAGTCTTCAGCATTGTATTCCTCTCGGACAGGTTCGACATACCTTGGACCCTCCAAAGGATCCAAAGGTGCAACAACTCTAATATCCCCTCCTTCAAATGTCATCAACTGTCATGTCCCCTCTCGTCGACCCAATGCAAGGAAGGGAACATCACTACACTTCTGGGGATTTTACATAAACTCAGCCTATTTCATTAGATTCATACGAATAAAACAAAAGTTTGCAGATGCAAATCAAAGCAAACATGCACAGCGGAATAAAACATCATCCACACACATTTCATATGCATTCAACATATCAATAACAATCATCAAATTAAAACATTGCAGAAGTAAATACACATAAAGAATGCTTATCTTGATGGTAAAGTTACCCCAAGCAACTAGCTATGTCGTTGCAACATTCCACCCAACCATAGGTATCTGTCCAGCTTGTATTCTTTTAGCACTCAGAGACCACCCCCGAGCTGGGCATGATTTCTACAAGGAAAGGGGAACACTCAAGCTCATTCACAACCAAATAAACATTTATTTAAGACAAGCCAATCCACAACTGGGTTTATCACGCTAAATCTGAACCCTCTTCATTTCTGGATGCTTGCACTCAAGCTCATGCCAAAACAATGGATACCCATAAATCATGCCCCAACATACTCATTGCACACACGACAAGGACAATGGTTGGGCATGGATAAACAATTTTACAAAGAGATTTACGAAACAGGGTTCCCATTGGCTCTCCCAACTCACGGCTCTCCCAAAACGAACTGTGGAAAGGGGAATTCAACCCCAAGGAGCAAAACCGATTTCTTCCACATGTAATGAGCATTTCAAATAGCCAAAACAGACTCAATGAAACCCCAAATCGAGCTCCCTTCCTCCCAACAGCTCTACAACACCAAAAACGCCCTCTTCCCAGCTAGAAAACAAGGAAACAAAGGAAAAATGTGGAGGGAAAACGTCTAGGTAGCTCCAAAAAGGTGAGAGAGGCAAAACTGGTTGATGTATAATGGCTTGGGGACAAAATTCATGGCTATTTTCTTGCCCAAGAATCCCAACACGAATTTCCACGAAGGGTGGCTTTCCCATACTTGAATTTGGATAGCCATACCTCTCCATTCCCCAAGGCATTAACTATTTCAACCTACTCTTGGAAGAAATAAATGATTGGGTACAAAAGTCAACATGGGTAGTTGAGGGTTTATGGGTTCTCTCATTGAAACTTGGCTTGACTTGATTGGCTCCAAGGGTTTGAATATTTCCCTCCCAATTCCTTGTAAAAATCATGCCCCCATCTCTTGTTGCATTACACTGCGTAGCTAGTTGTGGGTATTTGATTAAAATGCATATTTACATTATATTTGCAATTCCATTGTGCCTGGCTAGCACGCAAACCATATGCATCACTAAATCGATGGTGGGTCCTTGGCCTTGAGCTCCTCACCACAATTTTATAACAATATTACACCATTTACATTTTAATGCAATGGGGTCAAGATCGGGATATTACATCAACCTTTTCTTCAGATTTATAATAGTCTAGTTCTCAATTGTCCAATCAATACCAAGCAATGCTGGATAGGGGTTGGTGTCGTCCACTATTTCTATAACTTTGAAATCGACAGAGCTGTGTAGATCATCAATGTCAACAGGGACAACCACCATTCTTCCAAACGGTATAAATTTTTTTTATTAGCTAATCGTAATTAGATAGGTGACCAGGCCAACTTAGGGTTCCCCATAACTTCCCATGTTTGTTTACTAATAACATTCACATCTTATCCCAAGTCCAAAATAATAAAATCCATGTCAAAGTCCCCAATCTACGCACTAAGTCGTCATTCCCTCCCTATTCTTATCCTCTTTTGCAAGTTATTTAAAGTTTTTTCCTGAGGAATTTCTTTTTCTAACTCATCAATTAAACTCTGTAATTCATTTAAAGTAGTTTCATCTTTTACTAAGTTTGGGCATATTTTCAGAAAGTTCTTCAATGTACTTACCTTTCCTAAGCATCTCTTTGGAGTTGATCGGTTGAAGCAGACATGCATATCATATATCGGAACTTCATCAAAGACTGGAGCTGTAGATGTCGAAGGGTCCCTATGACTTATAGTAAATTCCTTCCTCACGTCCATAAATGTCTGCTTTTCCTTCTGAACATCAAATGGTATTGTTCGCTGTGTGACTGGTATGATTTTAGGAGCACGTGGATTAGTACATATTTCTGTATTATCTCTTATCGCAACTCCTCTTCTTGTAACAACAACAACAATTGGTTTCTCTTGTCGTGGTTTGGATGAGATCTTCTAGACATTCTGGTTCTACTTGTGATTTTGCTTCTAATTTTCCTTAGCTTTCCATTTTACTATGAGTTGCGGGAAATCCTCGATAATGTGGTCCAATGCTCGAAATTATGTACACGTTGAGCATGGATTTGGATAGTCCCTGACAAAATGTCATGGCTGACCGTAGTTATAACAGATTATCTGACCTCTACCTCAACCAAGTCCCCCTCATCCTTGTCCTTGGAAGCCACCCCTTGGTTGATTAAACTGCACACTACTCCCTTCACCTTGTTCCTCACCTTTCATCCGATAAGCATGTGCAGTTCTCTCTATGAGCAACTGATATGCTCGACGATCCTTCTCATCATGGCCAACTAATCGACAAAATTTACAGAACAAGTTTTGTGAGGTACTTACAATTTTTTGTAATAAGTAGCATTCTTATGGTCGATGCCCCCTAGTCTGACAGATCCTACACCAAAGTCCATCTCTAGGGTTCAATGGATTAGGATATCCAACAACTATGTCTTGGAATGCTGTTCACTGGTATTTAGAATGACCCTTCTCCTTACACCTGGTACACCAAACATCTTCTATTTTGTCCATTCCTTTATTGATGTCTTGAATTTGCAATGGCACGTTCTCCAGCTTCGGCTAGATTTGAGCCCTACCTGCTCCGGTATCTCCAATGGGTGATGCTTCCAACTTCATAGCCAACTCAAGGGCCCTAGTCTGCAACACAATCTTTTGCTGCATCAGGGGAACCATGATATGTGGCAAAAAAGCGGCTGTAAACCACTCTTTATGTTGAACATCAATCATCTGGAAGCTTACATGGGACATCAGTGTCTTGAATCTATGGTCAAAGTCCCCGACAAATTCATTTGTCGATTGCTTGATCTCTTTGAGTTCAATAATACACTATGATTCCTATTTTGGCTTCTTAAATTCATCTTTTAAGGCATCTCTAATATATGCCAGAGTCTTCGGTGGTTGTCTAGTAGGTACCTTTGAAAAATTCATGAACCAATCTAAAGCGCGACCTCTAAATGTCGTAATCAGTTGCGCTCTTTTTGCGTTGTCATCCTGCGCTTGCTTAACAGTCCATACTGCATCGCATAAAAACCAATGTTGTTCTAGGTCCTTTGACCCATTCCCATGAAAAATTGGCAGTTTCATATCATCCCTAACCATTTTTCTTCTCAGGGGTATTGACTGATTTTGTATTATAGGGCCAACACTTACAGAGGGATTATTCGTCGAAGTATTGTTCTGATTACTACTGCTATTACTTGCTTGAACCAACTGCGACGGGTTAGTATTTCTTACCTTAGTTTCTGGAGATACACGTGGGGTCATAGGTTTGTTGCAGTGTCTAGCCTGATCTAGTTCAATAGGATCATCCTCAGAAGAAGGCTGGTATCCTGCTTCTTCGTCCTCTTCTTTATCATAAAATCATTCTTCAAGTTGTGGTACTGGTTCATAGTCCTTTCCTTTAGTCACACTACAACCTTTTCCTTTTGTCGCAGTTCTCCTTTTCTTGACCGAAATATTCTTCCACTCTTAGACCACACTCTTCATCTATTTCACTGTCTCCTTGCCTTTTCATATCAGCTCACTTCTCACAACATACTCTCAGACCATTCCCCACCAACATCTCGAACCATTACACACAAATGGATTACTTGTCATATTCCATTCTCATAACCCCTTTTTCACAAAGAAAAATTTTAATCCACAGTTTCAAAGATTTCAGGTACTTACCTCATGGTCCTTTGAAGAACTCTTTTTCAACAATGCTATAGGATTTTATAGTTTCTACAAAAAATTCTGTAATATACACTACTAATATGCTCTCTAACCAAAAATCAACAACAAGAGATATTTTATTATCAACACCTTTAAGGGTTCGGATTAGCTCATGTGTCCAAACCATAGGCTCATCCCCTTGAAAGCACATCTTTTGAAAGATTAACCTTGCCAACCATTCAGTTAATAACAAGAAATTCTCCAAAGAACACTTCATGGATATCTGTAAAAATATACTTATCTAACCATTTTTCTTCATCAATGCATGAATCTCTATTCTGGATTTCGACAAACTCTCTCAGCTTCTTATTGATCCAATCCTGGATTTTAGGCTTAGTCGAATGCCACATACCCCTTCGACACAGATCTCAGTCCCGACAACGGGACCATTTGTTGGCACAGATATTCTTTGACCAGGGTTCACTCAATTAAACACCAACAAACCCCAAGAAAATGACCTTTTTGACATAACCTGTGAAACATGCATTGTCTCACCCGAGGTACCTATGGGAGATGCAAGAATCAAATTTTGCAGTAGCGAAGGGGTGTGACAGAAAACTAACAACCATAAAATTCCGGACCATGACAAAGCACATTGCTTAACAGTTCACATAATTGCATATATAACATTTAGCTAACTGTGATATATGTTCATTAACATACCATTCATACACATCGATCAATAATATTCAACAATATTCAACATATAACAACATACACAACACATCATCACAATATACATGCATATTGGACACCAGATGTAACATGGAAACCCAAACGGGAGAAAACCACAGAAGCACTTTCTTTATTCATGAGTCATAGTCAAAATAAGCACTTCGTGTTTTTACTAAGACTTATAGATTTCCTGTTCTTTTACAGTGGATCTGTGCACACAGATCATGCGACTCTTCTCCTCATAACATTCAATGTCTTCATCATACAAAGTAGGTCTCACAAACGAATGAATATTGACTAACCAATGAACTCACCCGCTAGCTAATTGATTAACTAACAACCTCAAAAATCCCAAGCCATTACATATTTATAGGGTGCACACAACTTGCTCCGCTCCCACTACTCTACTACTCAACTACTCCACTCATAAATGTATGTGGACAAAACTCCGAACTTGAACTTAATTAACTCCACCCTTGACATAGTCAAAATGCCCATCTTCCTGGATTCTCGGCCACTACGTCGGAGTTGACTCTTCTTCGTCGGACCACTTCTCCTTGGCCTTGCTCACACCAAAACTAAGCAAAACTTTACGCGGAAGTTTACCTGGCCCAACAGGGGTCATAAATGGGGGTCAACAAATGTCCCTATGTTAGCTATCCTAAGGATTTTAGAGGCACATTAACCTCCTAAGGTTGAAGCTAAGAGTTTTGTGATGGGTTTGGGGGTGGTACAAATCTCTATGAGGCTAGTCCCATCCTTCATAAATGGGCTTTTGCATCAATCTTGGGAATTAATGCATATTGCTAGGTGTCATTTGTCCTTGTGCGTGGAGGATCCTTTGGGAAATCTATACATGGGGATAGTTTGCGTTCCATTGAATTATGTTCCTTCCTTCCTATGCTACGACATTTTATTCTGCCATGGTGAGAGAGGTGAGGGTAAGATGTGTGGTATCTATTGTGGTCTGGTGTTGGTGTTGTAAGAAGCTAATGACATAGATGCCTTCCCTAATGCCCTGGGGGTGTGGCTTCTGGATGTAGAGTTTGTTGGGCGTGAGGATGATATCCTACAGGAAGTTATTTACAAGTCTAGTTCAAGCTCTACCCTATCTCTAATTTGGAAATTTTGAGTTTCAATAACTTTAAAGGGTTGGTTCTATTTAGCACCCATGAAGCATGCAGTGGACCTTGAGGAAAAACTGTAGGAGCTATTAGATAGAATTTGAGAAGCTCGAGTAGACATTCATGACATCCAAAGCCATTTACGATGGATGAACTCATAGATGGAGGGTTTGCTTGTTGCTATTCATCAAAAAACAACACAAGCGCCTTCATTGGATTCTTGCTTGGAATATGTTGAGGAGGCTGTCCTCCAACTCACATCCCATACATCCTGTTCAAATTCTTGTCTTGACGATGTGGAGGGAAATGTTTGTGCTCATGAAGCTTAAGTTGAGGCAATTGAGGTCACCCTGAAGCGTCATGATGCTCTTATGGTGTCTAAGCAATCCCAAATTTCTGACTTTGGAAGTAATGAAAATGATGATATCATGGTTTCTCAGCCTATCAATGCAACAGTGAATATTTCAAGCTCTGATGACCGCAATGATGAAAATGCAAAGGACAGTCACGACATTCAGGCTATGGACAGTGAGGAGAGCACTGAAGACAATCACAAGCAACATAAGAAAGGTGTTGAGGACATCCATGAGGAAGATGCTAAGGACAATCAAGATGTCTAGGTCATGAACAGTTATCCTAACACCATTTAATTCGACTTTCACATGAAGTTTTTTTGCAAGTTGCTACTAGGATAGTATGTTACAATTTACAACATCTTAGGAGAAGATGTTTTTTGTTTGAGACTTTTAATTTCATGAATGATTGCAACAGAGCTAAATAATGCTCATAAACATTTGATACATTGCTTTAAAAGTTTGTGTTGTTCTGCTGAAATTCTTTTTAACGTTTTTGCACTGAAATTAGCGAGGTGCTCTACAACCCAATATGGGGGAGATGTTGTCACGTAATGTAACGTTATCAAAAATAAAAAGTACTTAAAAAGATAAATGTCAGCTCATAAAAAAAATTAAATCCAAATAAAAAGTAGTTAAAAAAAATCCATGTCGGCTCATAAAATAAAAAATTAAAACCAAATAAAAAGTAATTAAAAAAATCCATGTCGACTCATAAAATAAAAATTTAAAACCAAATAAAAAGTTATTAAAAATGTCCACGTTGGTTCATAAAAAAAAAAAAAAAAAACCAACATAGATCCATCTTAAAACTGGATCTATCAAGCACCGATGAGTTCAAATTTCTTGAAGTGTAAATTTTTTTAGATTAAAATAAAATTAATCTCAAAAAATTGAATCCCTCTCAGTGCTTGATAGATTCGGATTTAAGATGGATATATGCTAATATATATATATATAATCATTATGTTTTTGTTATTGTGGAAAACTTAAATTTATTCATAATAAAAAAACAAACATGGTTCTTTTTTAATATATTTGTTATAATTTTTTTAAAAATTATTAGATTATCCTTATAAAAAATAAATTATGAAATATATATTTAATATTTAATTTTTTTAATATAATTTAAATTAGATATTAAATTAAATTTTGTTTGCACATTCAAAATTATAAAATGAATCTATCCTGATATAAATACAAATATATTTGTTTATCTATATATAATCATTTTTCTTTTGTTGTCATGGAAAACTTAAATTTATTCATAATAAAAAATCGAACATGATTCATTTTTTAATATATTTATTATAATTTTTTTAAAATTTTTAGATTATCTATTAAGAAAAATAAATAAAACACATATTTAATATATATATATTTTTAATATGATTAAATTACTTAAAATTTGATATTAAATTAAATTCGGTTTGCATATTCAAAATTCTCATTTCTCCTTTGTAAAATAAAACACACTCCATAAAAATCCAATCCCATGACTTGTTTTTATATAAATATTTATACGTTTCCACCTCTCTTCTAAGTTGGACCGTTTAAGTGTTTATTGAGTATAGATCGAGTGGTTGGGAGGAATATTATTATCCTCCCTAATCGGGTTCAAATCTTGCTTTGTGACACATGCTCCTTGGGAGCTAACTTTCTATATAATGATTGTAAATCTGATCATACCTTGATTCTTTCAAAATAACAGATATTGGCATTTTCCACGGGCAAAAAAAAACGTTAAACCATTTAAGTATCTTTACAAATTATCCCATACCCTTTTTAATGCACAGGGCCCACCTTGTCTCTATCGTCTCTTTCATTAAAAAGTAAGCCTATTAGTATTTGTTTTCTTCAACCTTTCAACTATGGTAGGGGATTTATGTCCCTAAAGTGTTTTGTGTGTTGTTTGGCTGTCATTGTTCCCTATGAAGTTAGTAGAATTGAGGATTCCATGGGCTATCATTGTTCGCTGTAAAGTTAGTAGAATTATTCTTCGTCTATAAAGTAAGTAAAATTATTCCATTTTCCCTTAAAAAAAAATAGAATGATTCCTTAGTAGTTTGTCTTGCACTTTATATTGTCCACACGCCCTTATTTTAAAATAAATGAAGAGTGACTTGCCATTGATCCTCATATTAAATTATTTTAAAAGAAATGGGGAGTGACACTCCATTAATCATATTTAAAAATAAACGGAGAGTGATACTATGTTCCTGAAAGAAGATATAAGCGTCGTATAACTTTGCTAAAAACATGCAAAAGTGGGGGTGGTAAGTGCCAGAGGAGGGGTCTTATTACATCTATTAGGATTATCGTGAAGATCGTTGTTTTTGCTCAGTGATTGGACATTTAAAGATAATTTTAGGGGCGAAATTTAGTCTATGGACTATTTTTCCATGTTTTTTTTTTTCAAAAAAAGATTTGCCAATTTGCATTTTTTTAAGCCCCATTTCGCCCAATTTTGATGGGGTAAACTTTTTTCACTCTAAAAATCGCCAAATTATTATATAACCTATATTAAATCCTTAGAATTTGAAATAATTTTAGAAAAATATCTCCAAATATTTTATAGTTGATATTTTAAGAATTGGTAAGATTCACAAAGGTTTATACACTTTTAAATAAGTACAGGTCCTTAAAATTATCCTTGCTTACTTTGTTGATGGGTTGAAACCTTGACAACATATCAAATGAGCAAACAACTAGGCTAAATGGATTACTTTGTCGATGGGTTGAAATCTTGACAACATATCAAATGGGAAAACAAATAATTTATGGAGATTTCCTACTTGTCATTCACACAATCAAGAAAGGATCACGCAAAGGAGACACCCTTCAAAATCAGACACATAGGAGTGTTTTCTAGTTTCTTAAGGATACAAGGGATATTCACTTCTTTCATATATGACGCCACTAGGGTTGGAATTTCAAATTACCGACACCCATCAAAATTGACGATAATAGCTACATTTTCAAATGTTTTTGACAATTCAAACTATTTTGTGACAGTTTAGATGAAATGTTGGCCATATTTGACGGGTAAATTACCCCTTGAGGGGCAATTACCCGTCAAATTCCATCAATTTCACGCCACAACAATACCATAGTGGAATTAATGGCAAATCAAGGAATGCTTTTGGACAAGGGGACATGCATTTCCAATAATGGATCTTCATGCACAAATGGGTTCCATAGCTAACCCACTTCGCGCCTTAAGGTCAGGGTTAAGCAGATTAATGCTTGAGAATTTGAGTATTTACGACGCCATCTCTTGCATGGAACATAATGTACACTTGTCCCCTGCTAGCAACTCGAGGTAGATCTCTTGGCCTTTATCTTCCCCCTGTGCGAATCTTGTACGTCATCCTTCTCATTCCATGTTCGCATGTTGTGCTTAATGGCGGGCGTAACTCTTAGTTGGGAGAGATTTGAGGACTTTGTTTTCCAGTCTCTCAAGGAGTATATTGACATCGATTCCTCTAGGCATACTGGAGGTGGAGAAATGATGCACATGAGACCTTCTCTTTTTTTATTTATGTTTCTATGTATTACAGTTTCTTACTTTTACTAGGCCATTTTATACGTAGCTATAGTTTTCAAGTTTTTGTAGAATATGGTAAAATTCTGGTTGTAAACCTTAAAGAGTTCAGTTTTTTTTACTGTCAGTGTGGAGGTCTTTTTACTCTATTTGGGTGACATAATTTTTATATGTTTCCATAATTGTTCGTGTTAAAAAAATACATACAAATGTTGTAATTTTGAAGCATATAACTGAAACATGCTAGGAGATAACTTTGTTCACTACATGAAGCACCTATTCAACATCAACAACCAAAATCACCCAACAAATCCATAAAACTATATTGAAAGCAACCAAAATCACCCAACAAATCCATAAAACTATATTGAAAGCAACCAAAATCACCCAACAAATCCATAAAACTATATTGAAAGCAACCAAAATCACCCAACAAATCCATAAAACTATATTGAAAGCAACCAAAATCACCCAACAAATCCATAAAACTATAATGAAAGCATGATATCGAAATAAGAAATGTGTAAAAGGAAGCATGAAGTACAAACATGCTTGGAGAGGTGCTTTATAAGAGAAATTTGCTCATTCTCTTGAACAATAATTACTAAAACAAAACCATAAGCATCACTAATCCACTCAGTCATTTTCCCAAGTAGGGCCCTTCCCTTATAAAACACCAGAATTTTTCTTGAGACCAATGCACTAAAGCAACTTCTTGTGAACTACTATGTTTGAATTGGTATCCTTCCAGTAACTCGAATTTGTCATTTTGTCAAGCCAGGTGCATTTCTTATTGTCTCTTGGAATGAAAAAGAACAATTGCCTCTCCCCAACATCACTAACCAAACCTGCACAAATACATATACATCAATAATACGTGAAAACACATTTTCAAACTAAGGAAACAAGCAGAGACTAGTGATCTACCTACTAAAATTATGTGGTTATGATCCATTTTTCCTAGAAATTTGCATGCTTGTCCATTCATGGTAACCAACAGAGCACAAGTAATCCAATTAGCATGTTGAGGTCGTCAAAGAAGTGGAAACCAACAGAAGTAGTGGAAACACATCGCTTATTTCCATGCCATCATACTCCACATGAGGAAACAACCAAGTGACATGGATGATAAGGAAAAGTTTACCACACGTTGGTTTTGAACAATTAAGCAACCAAAACAAATGATTAATGAGGAGTAATGAGGTGGAACATTCTAATATGGAGGAAAACAACAATAATACTTTGATTAGTTATAACAGGAAGAAAAGCAATAATTCTTTGATTAGTAATAACAAGAAGGTTAACTGACCAAATCTCATCCCTTAAGTGTACATGAATAATAATGTTTTGAGAATAATAAATCTAGAGTGTTTGTTTCCAAAATTGCATCAAAATAATATTAATATGTTGAATTCTAATTATAGACCTATCGATGTAATTAGGAAGGCTATTGTTTTATGGAAATTTTATTAGGATAAAGATTAAGGTATTAGGGAACATATATCACTAAGGAGAGGGTATCTAATTGTTTATTATCCACACATACACATTATACAACATGTTCCACAAAAGAGGAGGAGGACATAAACATTATACAACATGTTCCACAAAAGAGGAGGAGGAGGAGGTCAAATAAGTATACATATTCATCTTTCAACCAATCAACCATTGTATTAGTAAAGAGACCACTACCTCTATGTACAACTCTATTGAGTATGTTGAAATATATATGTTGTCACATACTAAACTTTGCAACCAATATGGAATAGTAACAAAAAAGGAGGAGATTTGAAGTCATTGAAACTATTTAAAGATGCTAGACATGACATATTCGCTTGTTTATTTTTCACACATGCACCCACCCAATTTGCCCTATAGAAAAGGAAATGGGGTTACAACAAGCACACATATCCATCTTGCAACCAATTAACCATTACAGTAGTTGGAGAGTCACTACATTTTTTGTTACTTCCATTATCTAAGGATCATGATACATTGGAACTTATATATTATCGTAAACCAAAGTCTACAACCAATGTGAAATTAACATACTAATGAAAAATATATTTTAATCCAAAATATTAAACATGTTGAAAATAAGTGCACATACAAACCCACATAATGTGACCCATAAACCAAGAAATATAAACCAAACAAACACACATATTCATCTTACAACTTGGTGGAACATATTTCGTGAAAATCCAATAAACAAACTAAATCCATGTAAGATGTCATTACATGTATTAGATTAAAAGAAATACATGTTCTCACTACATTATCCCATTGTGGAAAGACTTTTTAAGTAGAGAGTGTTACCCCTCTTCTAGCAAGGGGTGATCCTAGATGAGATCTGTGGTTACACCACAAATTATTGATCAGAAATTTGTTCAACAACACTTGATGGTCCATGGTCCTTGATATACCTAGCTAAAGACATAGTAGTACCCCTTAATGTTGTGATATCTCTAACGTTCATCTTTACTTGACATATTTTCTTACATGATAGTATATTTTAGCATGAGATATTACTTATATACTTTCATAATGGCTCACATCCTTAGATTATTACTTTTTCTTCAAAAGAAAAAATTTCTAATTCTATTATTCAAAAAAGGAAAAATAAAAAGTACATTCCTTATGTGCTATGGCACGTTCTCAAATATCTTGCATTTTGTAACATAAAATGTTTCCCTTCATGTAATATATCATTAAGTTCCCAAATTCTGTTCCTCCGACATATAAAAAATAAATAACAATCATTATTATTATTAATATTTAGCCTTCCATTAAACCTATATCCAAATATTATCCCTGATCTGCTTCAAAAAATACTTCTTTATGAGTCGAATAATATCTCTTATCCGCTTTTAAAAATATCTTTACTCTACCAGCTTGTCGGACCCTGCACCACAACAGGCTTTAAATTCTACATGGAAAGTGTCGGATAGATATAATATACCTACCAATCCACACTGGCGATTGGGGCCCTGGCATGCTCCATAAAAAATGCCCCAATTGGTGTGCTTTTCAATCACTAATTCGCTAACCACCCTTGTCCCCCGGATTTTAATATTGTCTTTGTAATATTGAAGGAGTGAAGTAATTTGTGCAAAATATTTGAGAGACATGGCCGGTTCATTCTGGAAAATACATCCGTTGCATGCCAACCACACCCCCACAATACTAAAAAAATGTAAGCAACGGAAGGCCTATCAGTCTGGTCTCCTAAACCAATTATGCAGACAGTCCTCCACTGAAGTTCCTTGCCACAAATTCTTTAGATCCAGCCATCTTTCAAAATCCTTCAAAATCTGTTAAAAAAGGCACATCTATGGAATTAATGCTCTACATCCTCTAAGTCACGACCGCACAAGAAAAGTAATCTAGAACCTTGGAAATGACACCTTTGTAAATAGTCTTAGGTAACCACTTTATTATGTCCCCGAAGGGGATCATATATAGATCGTTCACTTCTTATTAATTTGGGTTACACTTTATAATTTTTTCCTGTAACTATAGTTTTGCTATAGTTTACAATATTTATGATATTAAATCATTTATTAAAAATGATTTTTCTCCCAATCTGATTGGTGCAGCAAGGTGACATAATCATCGTTTTTTGGTTCCCAGGAGGGGGCGGCGGAGGGGCTGCGGGATGATGTAAGGTGCAGATCCTCTGCACAGTGGACATGCATGCTCAGTCTTTATTTTATGCAGAGTCTTTATTTTATGTGCCACCAGGTTACGGTGGAAAGCGGTCGTTCTCCCGGTCGCCGTGATCTGACGACAGGGAGCAGTGCTGGCAGGGCGATTGGAATGTTAGCATTTATGCCGAACTCTGGTCTGTGCAGACCGCCGTAAGCACTTGCCCGAGGTGCATCAATTGTTCGTGTTTTGCTTTGCATTTTCCAGATTTCAATGGTGTGATCATTTCACTAAATTTAATGCCTATAAATAATCCATCGAGAGCTTTGGAGCTGGCGAGTGCTCCTCCCACTGCCGATCATAAATGCAGTCATTGGGGGTGGAGCTTCGTTGGAGGTGGAGCTGGGGAGTGCTCCTCCCACTGCTGATCATAAATGCATCCATTGGGGTGGAGTTGGCGAGTTCTCCTCCCACGGGCAGGTGCGCAGTTGACATAAATATAGTTGCGTGAACCCACTTGATAGAGTGCTCCTCTGACGTGCAGGTGGCCTGCAATTGACAGAAATATAATTGCATGAACCCAATTGATAGAATATTGTAGTGTACAGAATATTGATAAATTCATGTATAATAAATATAACCCTCTCTCATGTGATGATCAACCAGGTTGAAACGAATTTGGGCATGAAGGATTGTGGTTGAAACGAATTTGGGTGTGAAGGATTGTGCAGTCTGGGCAATGGTAATGTTGATGAGAAACGATATTAGTCCTGGAAGCGGTGAAATATCGGCAGACTTTGTTGTTTTTAGGTATCCATTATTATGCATGGAACATTATCCATTCGGTATTTTAAGATGGAATGACTGATATGCTGCTAGAGCTTACATATTTGTGGACACCGGTCATAGCATTTTATTAGTCTAATATAGTTAGTTGCCTTGACCAAACCATAAATGGAGTCACGTTTACTTTCCTTTGGCCCATTGACCCATCCAGACAACTTCTATCACCAGCTCTTCTTCTGGAGAATTGGAGCAGACTTTAAAGAGAATCCCAACTGCGTAATTAATTCCAGTATCAGACACCGCCAGCAAGCTTCTAACAATACTCGGTACGGCTAGGGCATGGCCCAATACCTACCTTCTGAAATGGTCGAAATTGACTGCAAAAGTGCCAAGGATTGCTCTGACATAGTTGTGTCTGTGCCAGAAAGAAGGTCAATCAAACGAGGAACGACACCTGCTTTGGCGATCTTTGCTCTATTTTTAATCACGGCTTAGAGATGAAAGACGCCACGAATTCTTAAGGTGTAGATTTTTCATTGCTTCAAAACCAATAAATGTTGAAATATTCTCTTAATAGTTGAAAGACACACTCATAGATAGCCAAATTAATGCAGACTCCCATGGGATTTTTTCACTGGTCATGTATCATGTTGTGGACAAGTCCATAGCCGCTCTTCCTTTGTCTTAAGCTACAAAAATTTTCATATATATTACAGCTCACTATTCTGAGTGGATATCACTGCCACTATTTGTCACTTATTGAGCGACGTGGAAGTAAGAGCAACGATCAAATAAGTTTTTATTGTTGAAACTATTTTCTGTTAGGTTCTTTCATGTTGGATTTCAACCTTGTAAAAGACATGTTTTATAAGGATCCCCATTAATAGCAAAAAAATAACTGGTAAAGACACTGAACTATTTTTCAACTGAAATGGCAGAGCTATGTTGAAAAAATGGACAACCCCCACGTTTCATAGGCAGAGCAGATAATGTACACTTTTTATTAAACCGCCTCCCATCACTACCAGGCGGGCAACTGCGTGCTGTGGACTTTGGGGCATACAACTAGTTGCAAACATTTTAAGCTCTAGCAAATACCAATTACTCTGGTTAAGGTAAGTTAAGATCATATTTCGATCAACTCAAGCGATAGTTTGTTATTAAATATGGTGAAGGGTATAGTTTCATAATTTAATACAATTTTTTCAAATATGCCACATGAAGCTGAGATGACATCAATTCTCTTTGTCGACAAGTGTTTGCAATACTTTTGATGTGCTTTCATCAATTTTTAAAATGCTTAAAAGGTAGTGAAAATATTGGAGATATTGATTGCTTTGTTGTATTGATACTCCTCCATTCCCATAAAGGAAGGAGGGATAATGGTTGTGGGAACCTCTCGGAGGCCTGTTCTTGGCAATCCTCATCTTTTGGCCTCTCAAGCATCCATTATAGCTGATAAATCACACATATATTTAATATTTCCGAGTACCTACGTAGAGGATGCAGCTAATTGCAATGTAATTTTGACTGCATCCTCTACGTAGGATTTCTGAGAGTAACTACATATATTGAAGTTATTAAGATACACTCACACATATTTGGTACTAAAATATTTAGATGATTGTAGAAGCAAGGTTAACTTTGTGAGCTCTGTTAATATTGCATTTTGTGTTTCTGTTATTTTTTCCCTTGGTAATTTCATTGTTTGTCCAGAAATTTTATTTGGATGCAAGATGTACAACAGAAGATGGAAGATAGATAAGTACCCAGAGATGAAACCCATTGGAGGGTAGGCGTAGGTATGCTTTCACCTAGAGGAGATGAGGATATGTCTCCTAGTCCCTGGACCCTATTCATAGGAGAGATTTTCTTTTTAAAATTATTGTGTCGATTTCAGAGATTTTCTTTTTAAAATTATTGTGTTAATTCTGCGCTGCAAAAGGAGATGAGGGTTTTGTTTTCGATCATTTACATAAATTTAGAATGGTCACAGACCGATGGTTATATTTCTAAGGCAATGTTTGCTGCACTGGGGATCAGATAAGATGACTTGCAGAATGCAACCTATCTTTCTTAGCCTCCAATAATGTAAGTACACACTTCCAATCATGTAAATATATGTTCTATCATGCCCTGTGTTTTTTCTTTTTCTCTATAGAATAAAGTTAGCCCAATATGTTATATGGTTTTTCTACTGATTGACAGTTTTATATTAAATTTTAGATTCAAATATGTTCTGCCCAAATATCACTAAACGGACTAGATGAATCTAGAAGCAAGGTTTCTTGGATGTCAGGTCATAAAATTAAACTCATTCACCAAGGACTGGAGATTGGATTTAAAAATTAGTTTTATGTGTGAACAAAAGAAAATAATTCCTTCCGCTTTCTCTGAGTAAACTAACCAATGGACAAAAATACAAGGAAAATAATTCCTTCCACTTCCTCTGAGGAAACTGACCAATGGACAAAAATATGAGGAAACACGGAAAGAGGCAATGGAATCAGAAGGTATTTTAAGTGAGAAAGGAATTTGAAGTGAGTAAGGTAATTGACCAACAGACCAAAAAGATGGAAATTGATCCCAAAAAAGATGGTAAATAAATTGGGACAACAAATCCGTTATTCTAAAGGCGGATATTGAATTCAGTGAAAGAATCCTATGAGAGTGAACCGGAAGAATACTCATGCTTCCTCCTTGATTTAGTTTTATTCCTTTACTTCCCTTCTTAACCCATTTGGTTTATTTTCCAATACCAATGCATGTGGTTTAAACTGAAAGATATTTTCTCAATCTATTGAAATTTAACGGTGAGAACATAGATCCCCTGTGCGAAAAGCATAGACAAAATAATCATTAAATTAGGTAAGTAGTTTTTATATCTGGTGTTTTTACCAACTGCCATTAGTGTTTTTCCGCATCTACTAGTGGTGACAAGAGAGAACCCTTAACTAACTAGTGTGCGAAAAGTAGCTATTTATATTTTATAGTGGTGGTATTGAAGGCCGTTGCTGTGGTCTTTTATAACAAAAAAATCCAGATAAAAAGATAGAAAATGTTTGAACTTTTGGTTTTCTCCCCAATGACTTGTGGCCACTATCAAACAAGATATTCTCCCCATTGATTTGTGGCCACTATCAAACAAGATATTGTTGGCCTTTTTTATATTATAAATATCAAGTTTACCCTGACTTTTGGGCCTTACATTTGTAAGGTTTAAATTTTAAGTTTCATTTTTTTTTTCAAAAATACAAATAGTTAGAAACCAAACCCTTGAGTAGAGTAGAGGTGGATATCACATCAAAAGGAAAATTCATTTGACAAATATTTATTATAGCTTTTAATGGTGCATCCTTAACTATGTTGCATATGTTCAAGTGTTTTTCATTTAAAATTTGCATTTGGAATGAAATACTTGCTTTTCTTATTTTGTGTGAAAATTCTATCTTATTATGGTATATCCAATAGTCAGAAATCAATACATGAGAAACATAAATACATGCTCAACAAATATATCCAACTTTAAGTTAGAGCTAAAGCACTAAAGTTGACCAAAAAAAACTATATCATAGATTGTAAATGTCCGTACAGATTTCCAACTTTAAGTTAGAGCTAAAGTATTCAAACTAGCCTCTTCTTATCATGGTGAAAACATGCCTTAAAACACTAAGGAAACATGCGCAAAAGAAAATGTAACATTAAGAGTGTAGAGAGAGGCAACCAACAGTAGTTTAGTCATTTACATCTAGTGGTAGGTTATTGACAAGATTCTATATGAGTAAATTTGTTTTGAATAGCACCCTGTTGAAATGAATAACGTGGCTACCAAGTTATGAAGACAAGATCATATCAAAATAACAAACCATTTGTCAAAATAATTTGTTCATATCAAAATTGCAACAAGAGCACGTGGTAATGGCAATGTCGGGGACATTGCCACCAAGTAGTTCTTCTTAATGGGACTCGTTTCTCTCTCCTCCTTAAAGCCCCGGAAAAGACATCTCGGACCATCCAACAATACTAAAGCAAAACAGACGTATATACCTACAGGTCCTACACAATGGGTGTCTTTACCAGTGGAAGCTTCCTCTTCAAATTGCTCCCCAACCAAATGAAAGTGGGATGAAGTTGCACAGGTGAGAAGAATGATGAAAGATACGGAGGCAAAGAAGAATCCTGTTTGCATTGAGATAATGATAACTCATCCTGAACAGATGTTGACAAATACATCAATGTGATCAGTATTAAATACTAAAGCATTCTGGCTAAATAACTAAAACATATCTGGTCAAACTATCAAACAATACTAAAGCAAAACAAACTTATATACCTCAGGCAATGGGTATCTTCACTACTGGAAGCTTCCTTGTCAAATTGCTCCCCAATAACAAATTGCTACCCAACCAACTGAATCCATTGAATTGTCCACGGATTTCGATTGGTTTTTTCTCAAAAGCATTTTGCACATGGCTGCTCATGGCTTTCCCAGAATCCCATGCCGTGGTAGGTTAGACGACTCTCAGTGGATAGTTGGATAGGATCAGATCAAGTCAAAAAATTTGGGCATGGCATGTGGACTTTTCCATGAAGTCACAAACTTCATCGTTTCTAATTGGCCGGTCTGGCCCGTTAGTGTCAGGTCGGTAGTTTGATTTTTTTGGGTTTTTGACTTTTTCTAGTTAGCTGTACCTTCTCAAGTGGTATTGGTTTGAATGTCGCCATGGATAAATTATTGTTGAAATTGTAATTTTGGTTGCTGTGATTGCAATTATGATTGTAGGAATGAATTCAGCATCCTTGATAATTCTTGGGCATTTTGATTAAGTAATTCTAGCAACCAAAAGGAGCTGTATAAGGGATAACTAAGACGCCCCAGACTCGCCAGAATCAGGCAGAGCAATTCTGGCCAAAATCTCAATTTGGAGATTTCTCGATATCGTGACATTTAATTGTCTGCCGGAAAATCGCTTGGATTGCAAGCGTCTATGTGTGCTGCAGCCTTGTTTTATCTAGTGACCCGGAAACTTCTTTAAGTAGAACAGAAACCGGTCGTGTGCATGGAGGGTTATGTTTTTGAACCTGCATTATTATATCGATTTATTATTATTGACAAGAGCGGTTTTCGGTAGCCATCGTAATGGGCATAAGGCAAGGCCAAGGAACTCCCATAGTGTTTCAGGTTCGTTTGATATGTAAGCCGGGCCGCCATTTTTATGTCCCCATTTGCGATATAGGGTTGTTTTTGCTCAGTTGTATTGTAGCAGCTGAGTGTATCATGTAAAGAAATGGTGGGAGAACCTTCTGTTTAGTAGTTACTGTGATGAGAAAAAGGAAAGATCCACAGAAGCAGTGAAGAAAAAGAAGTTCAAGAAGAGGAAGCAAGCTTTGATATGCAAGTCGGGCCGCCATTTTTATGTCCCCATTTGCGATATAGGGTTGTTTTTGTTCAGTTGTATTGTAGCAGCTGAGTGTATCATGTAAAGAAATGGTGGGAGAACCTTCTGTTTAGTAGTTGCTATGATGAGAGAAAGGAAAGATCCACAGAAGCAGTGGAGAAAAAGAAGTTCAAGAAGAGAAAGCAAGCTTTGTAAGTTTTAGCATTTTGAATATGAATGTAGATTTTTCTTTGGTTTTTGCCTGTGTGTTTGATTTTTATTTGGTTTTTTCCTATGTGTTTGAAGGTAGAGTGTCTTTTATTTAATTTATTTTTTTCTCACTCTGCTAGGAAAGGTAAGGTTAGTCTATTGCGTCACATTCTTGAGGTAGTGGGGTTGTCTGCGTTGTCTTTGAGATTTAGGAAATGGAATGAATTGTGGTTAAATTCTGGGCTATTCGTGTATGCGTTCTAATGGCGGTATTGGAGTAACTTGTTATGAATTTTTGTGGTTTTTCATTGAAATTACGTGTTGGGCTTTCATGTTGGGGAGGTATTTTTAGGAAGCTTCGGGAATGTGCTATTTTGAAGGACATCTTTGTGCGGTGGTCCGACAGTGTTGATTTTAGGTTTTTTAGTGGGGTTGTCTGCCGTATTTTCTGTATTGTGATGGCAAAAAACGCCAAATGTTGCGGGTGGTTTGCCTGTCTATGCTTAGAATCCTTATACGGCTTTGATTTTTGAATCAATGCAAAAAATTTGCAAGGAATTTGAATGTTGAATGGTGTTAGTGTAATTGTCTGGTGCAGCAATAGTCTTTTATGGCCCACGACTTATCGGTACGATGGTCCGTGAGGGGCATGCTTCGCAGAAGACCTCTTCAGGAAGGAATTAAGCCAGAAGATAGTAAGGCAGGATGAAGAATGAAGATAGTTAGGTAATTTACTACCATCTTACTAAGACCAGTAAGAAAATAATTGCTAGGATCTGCAGGTGTTGAACTTCATAGGCATTTATTACTGGGATTTTTGCCTTTGAATTCGGGCTTGATTTGGAAGCTTTTGTTTACTAGGTCCAACGGTCGAATCGCTGCTGTGTTGCTTCATCTTGAAAAAATATTTGTTGTGGTTGCTGTTATCATGAATACAGCAATAGCGCCTGGTCGTGCTTCTTCGGCTTTTTCTGGACATCTAAACCCATGTGCCCAAGAGTTTACACCAGGTCCTTGTGCTGTCGCCACCACCACCACCAATATATTATTTTTACGGCATAAATGCATGACCTTATGTTTCACCAACGACAGGTGCGTGTTCGATTCCTGTTAATCCAGTCGTTCCCTTGTATAATGCTTCTGATATGGGTATTCCTTATCCTGCTGCTTCAATTCCACAGCCACTCTGGGATAACAGGAAGCAATAGCAGGTTCCTATTGGTTTTCAAGGGGATGCTAGCAGCCATTGCCTTCCATTGTTGCCCTTAAACAGGCCTTATAGCTATAATGATACCAAAAACATGAACAACACTGGCGTTGCTGCTCGCAGTGGGAGCAATGTCGCGGGTTCGAGTCCGGGGGCTGTTTATCCATTAGGTCCAGAATATGCATCTCAAGCGTTGCTTTTAAGTTCATTAGATATCTCTCTATATAAACTAATTTTGGATTGTTCATGACTTAATGCAAATGATTTTGGCGCTAATGACATTTAGTTTTTCTTGTCAAAAAGTTTATTCCTAAACCATTACATAATGCATGCAGGATTCAGTAGATATCTCTGATATATAAACTATTTTGGATTGTTCATGACTTTGAAATACTTTTGATCTCATAATACCTAGAATTGGGCTCATATTTTGATTTAAATAACCACTGCAAGCAATTTCATAAGGATCTTTCTGCTCATATAAAGACTTGTTCCAAAGTTTAACAAAAATGTCACTTGAGCTTTTCCTGGATTCTCTAAAACAGAAAAATCAAAATTGTAAACAAACATCTAAGATGGTTCACGCCTTATATTGAGGGGAAATGTACAAGTTCCTTGATGGTGAAAATAAGCCAAATTGAACTGGTAAACTACTAAAATACCCATTTCTTTCCCAGTTAACTTTATAAAGACCAAGGTAATCCATTATGTTTCAGCAAGTTCCCAGTGCATAAAATGCAAGTACATATGTATAAAGCTTAATCACCTTCATCTTGTGAACAAGGTTTATAAAGACCAAGGTAATACATTATGTTTCAACAAGTTCCCAGTGTATAAAATGCAAGTACATATATGTATAAAGCTTAATCACCTTCATCTTGTGAACAAGGTGACAAGCAGATTTGGCAGTTTGGTGATTGAGTTGTTGGCACAAGAGATGACTCTCTTTTAACACGCCCTAAGCATCTATTGTAGTTGTCAAGCAAAACTATGATGGTTGAGTTGGTCTACGTAATATGATGGATGATAATTTGGCACATTTGATGGTTAAGAGAGGAAATGTTCCTCATTTTAAAAAATGTATTTTTTTTCAATGAGAACAATTTTATTTCCATCTTCTCATAAATTTTAAATTACAAATAATAATCTATGTCACTAGAAAGTGACATTTTTGCAAGATATAATATAAGATCAAAACATTACTAGTTAAATTGTTAACATGTTGCTTAATGATCTTAGACAATTTTCAAATACTAAATTACTGACATCACATTTCTCCATATAATCTTCTCATAAATTTTAAATTACAAATAACAATCTATGTCACTAGAACGTGACATTTTTATAAGATACAATATAAGATCAAAACATTACTTGTTAAATTGTTGACACATTGCTTAATGATCTTAGACAATTTTCAAATACTAAATTACAGACATCACATTTCTCCATATAATACTATCATATTGTTGAAATAGTTGACAATTCTCCTCGATATCCAAAAGTAGCTTCTTTGCCTTAGCTATGATATGATGCTTTTTTGTTTGATTGTCAAAACAAATTAGGCGGTTGGCTACTGGGGTTATTTAGAAGTATGTACTTGGCATTTACCATACATGAGCAACATGTGCCAATTAATAAAGTGATGTTTCTTGTAAATGATCAATATTTGCATCATGAAAAGTTTCTATCTGGTTAAAGCATGTGAGCCATAAAAGGTCCCTCATTTTGAGATCTTGGCCACATGCAACAATTTTCATATCCTCGACACTAGATAACATGAAACAAGTCCACACATGTGAAATAATATATAGCCTATAAGATACAAATTTGATAACTCCAATGTTGTTTCCATCAAATATGTAACCATGCAATTAATATGGAAGCACTTGGCCCTCATGCATAGATATATACTAGAACCAAACACAGTTAACTATCAGTTTGCATTTTCCTGTTCTCCCTTGATGCCCTTATACAAGGATTTTTTATATCAGTAATTATGCTCCACCCAATGGGTTTTGCCTCTTGATGTACACCTGTTTCCATTGAGACCACAGGTAGATTACGTTTGCCTATCTTCTATATTTATTCTAATTCAGTCTTTTCATCTTGAGAATGTTTACAATCTTCTCCTTCTATTAAAACTTGAATAACTTCATCTAAGCCTATTTCAATTCTAGCATTCTATCTAGCAGCATCCATTACTTGTGATTTGAATGTTTCCGCAGTCTTATCAGAGCTGGGTACATTGCTCAAGGACATATCATCTTCACACATCTCAATAAATCTTAGATTAAGAGCAGGTGCAAACTTTCTTTGGACTTCAATTACTGGTTCTTGACTGACAAGCTCACATGGGAAGAAATACTTTGAAAATACTTATCATACTTTCCTAAAGCATTTATAAAAATACATTTTTTCATTGTCAATCCAATCTGTATTAATTTCTTTATGGTATTCTGCTATGGAATTGCAGGTCTCAAAATTAGTTTCAGATGTTTGTGTCACGACACTCCTGGCGTGTGGTTTATTATAAAAAAAATTGAGGAATATCGACAACACTACAAATTTAAGAACCTATTTCCTCCATAGTAACACCATAATTCCTTGCTAGTAACAGTGAATTATGTTTTGGAACATAGAAAATATGTATATGTAGTTCTACCGATAACATGTTTTTTTTTTTAACAGAAACAGGTAATAGATTTATATAAACAAAGGCTGTGCACAGCCATTCATTACAAAAAACATAAGCTAGCACTCTGCATTTGAGAAGGGAAAATTGCAGAGGCTTATAGAGTTCTTTTCCTAGAGTTCTATGCTTCCTAACTTCCTATAAACTCTGTTCTTGCTATTGGGATAAACCCTTACAAATTGATTGCATAATTTTAAACAAAAAAACATTCAGGATAGGAGTAACTAAGAGAACCTGCAAGCAAGGAAAGAAGTGACTGCCATCAACTGAAATTCTGCTGCTGAACTGAGGCCGCGTCAATCATCTCCTGATTTACAGTTGGGGCCTCCTGCACAAAGCTACAATGAGTTTTGCAGGCAAAGGCAGAGGTGTCTGCTTTGATGCTGTCCACTTTCCCCATCAACTCAATAATATTTCTGTCCATATATTCCATGCGCGATTCCAGGCAAGAGAGCCGAGCGTGGATATATCTGTCTTCCATAGCTAATTCCTTGATTTGCCTTGCAGTGGTACAGACTGCTGAATATGTCCTGGAGAGATATGTTTTGATTTCAGAAGAAAGCTGGCTCAACGTGGCTATGGCCTGTCTGACGCCTTCCATATTGCTCGCTGACGAGGGGGAACCGTCTGCAAACGACGTTGTATGGTCTTGGGAGATACAGAGACGTTGCAGAGATAGAGCGAGGGCAGGGTGGGAAAGGCTCTCCATTTCGTGCTCTATGCAACCGACGGACACATGGGATAATAAATGCCCAAGCGTGAGATCTGAGCAGGCCACGAGGAGGGCGCGTGGGTTGATGTGAGACTGCCAAGCCAAGGCGCGGTGATAGGAGTGATGATGTCCTAAACAAATTTCGCAATGGTGATAAGGGCTACCATGCGTATGTTTTCTCCAATTATTAAAACTCCTTAGCAATGCATTCATTAAGGTATAAAACGGTGTGTTAGGACCTTGTTGAGAGAGGCTTGTCCCTTGCCCATAGTAACACCAACATTTGCTAGTTTGTCCGCAATGGAGTTGAGATCTCTTAGCACATGGAAATAGAGAGTGTCCTTTGGGAGTTCGAGACACTTGATTCTTTTTTGAATTCTCTGACTTCTGCCATTTTTGTGGGAGTTACCATTGCGCATAGCTTGAATTACATGCCTAGAGTCCCCGAATACCTGTAAGTGATTCATATTAAAGGTGGCCGCAATTTCTAGAGAATGGTACAAAGCCAACCATTGTGCTTGGTTGTTGGTGCTGGTGCCAAGTTCCCATGAGAAGTCTGTTACTTTAGTTCCTCCAGGGTCAAAAATTATCCCCCCCGCACCTGCCGCCCCCCTACCGATAACATGTTTCTCACACACTTCATTTCTGGTTTTTTTTTGGAAACAAGAGGCACTTGTGTTCCATTACGCATTTGCAAGGAACCTTGAATTCTATTTTTTCGACTAGTATCATCCATGTTTAGAGCTAGAACATCCCCAATACATCTAAAAAAAGTTTGCATACTTGCTTTTTGAAATGGTAGACCCTACCTTTTTGTTTTTTGTTTTTTTAAACTTTTATTAGGATATTTAGATTAATGGTTTTTATAGTAGAACTTAATGCAATCTGCCATTGTCTCATGTTCTAGAAAGGATGCAGCTTTACCCAAAAAAATCCCTTCTAAATATCACAAAATTTTTGCTTGGTTAAGGAATTTAAACACCACGGCCTTCTAATTCTTAAAGCATTTTTGAAGTCCACAAGAGCGTTTTTTATTTTCCATTGGTTGAGTAATAAAAAACTACTACAATTTCTTTAGGTTGAATACAAAAGAACAAATCAAGCTACTTAACAATAGCATCTTTCAAATAAATAATTAGTGTGCATCTGAATACTTGATCTTCTGAAGTTGTTTGAGCACAAAACAATGTCCAAATTTTCATATAGATAAGGAAAAAACTAATTATACATTGCATTGGGCTCGTTAGCTGATGCTATGAATTTTTGTTTTTTTGACTTGGAAATTATCTCTCTTTTAAGTTTTTTTTATTTGGATATTTTGTTATGTTATTTACATTTGTTTTTGATTTCGATGTCTTGTTTTGTTATTGACATGAGTGGGAAATGACCAACTCTGTTCTCGATCCTGACAATTTCTTTTTGCTGTAATGCTCGGAAATTATAATTTTCCAAAGCTATGTAAACACAATATGATATAATGTTTAATATTCCAATTTTTTTAGCTGGGCACATATAAAGAGGTCAAGCAACTTGATTATAACCTCTTTCAATTCAAGTAGAGTGTTTGAACACATTGACCCTCTTAAATGTCTCAGAGGATGTTTGAAGTATGATCGATATCTGAGCTTTTATGTTTGGTTGGTTGATTAGGTAATGAAATTTGGGTGGATGATAATCTTCCGCTCAATAGTGGGATGTTTTGGAGCAGCTGTTGGTAGTGTTGGAGGTGTTGGTGGTGGTGGGATCTTTGCTCCTATGCTCAATTTGATCTTTGGATTTGATTCCAAGTCCTCAACAACCATATCCAAGTGTAAGAAGACAAGTTTTTGAATTTATTTTAACTTAGAAAATGAGGGAAAGTGATTCCCTAAGGATTTTCGTTTGCATGGTAAGATTTAAATGTTTCCTCGCGACTATATATAAGCTATAGTTTGAAGTGTATAATATTTTGTGTAATTTTTAAAATTGATATTTTTCAAAAACATTATTGGTTGCAGGAGTGTGACATCGTCCTCGATTCTCCCTTCAAAGGAGGGGGCAGGCAAGGTGGAAATTACTCTAAAAACGTTCCTTCGGTAGATTTCATTACCACTCATTGACATTAATTGGAATGCCCCATTCATATTATATGATTTTAGAGGTAGGTTGTTAGTATCCTTAGGCTAGGTGTATTTTTATTTTATAGGATGAAGAGTACCTGTTCCGAATTCGAGATGGAGAGCTGCACCTGTGGCTTGCAAAACAATTCAATTTATTGTTGCACCCTCCAACACCAATGCTCTGTAAAGACGTTGTTCTCTGAACCCCAAACCAGGCCTTCCTCTTCTACGCTCCAATGTTGTTACTGCTCGAGAATGTAAAGGATCTAAATTTAGATTTAAACCATAATGGATTGGACTTGGTTGTGGAGTATTAGCAACCTCATCTAGCAATCAATCAATCAATCGATCATTAACTGGTGCCACTTGGCTGATTGGATTCTTTGTAGTGGTTCTTATGCTTGTAATTAGCTTGTGTTTCCATGAGTGATTGATGGAGTGAATTGTGTCTATAATTATTAAGATTTCAGTAGGAAATTTGTGAATTTATGGAGTGGATATTTTGTCAGTGGAGATTGTGATCAGTGGGGCAGATTGTTGTTTTCAACGGTGGAGAAATTAGTTGGTTGCAATAGTAAGTAATTCACAAAAAAAAAATTGATGAATGGCCGTAAATGGTTTTCTATATTGATCTATGAGGGAGTGTGGTTTATCAAGAAAAACTAGTTATAATGGCCATTTAAATGCGTTTTAGGGTGGTTGTATCATTAGCTGGTGTTATCATTGATTTTGATTAGGCCAAGTGGTAACCTGAAAGATATGGTCACCTGTGGTAAATGCTAGAGATAATGGTTAGATGTCCACTCATTTTTTATATATGTAATTACACCTCAAATATTGCTCATCATGGCATAAATACTTGGTATTTTTATATTATCTTTACGGCATACCCACCAGTAGTGGCATAGGTAGTGGCAGTAGCGGTCTTCCTTGTTTCTTCCTTATGATTTCCAAGTTCTGCTGTTATTTTAGTGTTTAGAATATCTGTCTTGAAATGGATCAAATGTGCCATCATTTTAGATTTGGGGGATCACAATCAACATATTGAATTTTGGCTTCCATTTTTTATTAATCTGTATATTTCAGGAGCACAGTAATGACCTAAACATTGCTCATCCATCTCTTGATGCACTTACGCTGAGGGCTGGCCTGCGTTTATGGTTTTCTATAAAATTATATTTCAGGAGCACAATAATGACCTGAACATTGCCCATCCATCTCTTGATGCACACTTGAGCTAAGGACTGAGTCACGCCATTTTGTTTTTGTTTAAAACATATATTGTACGGCAGTCAATGTCCAATTTACGAATGTATTTTGTCTGGCATTTACGCTAGTTGCATGTTTGTGAGTATTTGCTGGTTATTAAAAAATATTGATGTTTCCTTTGAAAACAATGCTTTTTCCTAGACAATTATAGTAAGTGTATTATGGTATAATAACTTGGTCACCTTTTTTCTTTGCATCGATTAGTTGTAGATTGTTATGGCTATCATATGATTTAATGCTCAACCAACTGATTGCTCTTTTTGAAATTGGATTTGTCTTCTTCTTTACAACTTAGTGGTATTCATTTTCTGGCTTTTGCATTAAACTTTATAACGATGGTTTCTGATACCGAAAGGGATCATATTTCACAAAATTACAAGGTTCACAAAAAAGTATTCATTCTACATACCCATCCCAAATCCATTTTAGGAATAAATTTATTTAGGGTATGTTTCTCGTTGATTGCTGTCTATACCCAAAGCTGCAAATAGGCCAGGTGGCAATTTCGGGGACATTGCCACCATGTGGCTCTTGTTATACAAAATGAGCCACATAAAGATCCTGCATTTTAGTGGGGCACTGTAATGTCCCCATTCAAATAAGTGCATAGTAAGACAATCCCATCAATCCTACTAGTTTCCTAGGTTGGATGGGCACATGTGGGATGGTAATAAGGAAACTAATAAATGATATTTAGACATTAGAAGGGTTCAAGAATTTAATAAATATGATGAATAAATAAATTCAAGAGAAATTCTAGGTGGCAAGTGGTTTTGGAGACATATGGAGGTGGTGGGACCCACACTAGCTTGATTTTTCAATGACACATGGCAGCTCTCTCTTGCCAATTCGAATTCATGGGAAGGTGAACACTCTTGGGTGAGTTGGTAAGTCATAACACATGGCATTGAGCATATTAGGTCGAAATGGGAAGGAATAGTAACCTCCATGGGAGAGGAAGAGTCAAATTGGAGACTAGTGGACACATGGGCTAGATTCCCTAGTTTTATGACAACAATAATGAAGCATCTATGACATTTTATGACAAAATTCAGACCTGACTTCTTACACCTGACCATTATGACATGTCAGCCCCAAAAATAGGCTCAAGAAGGCGCTCATGGAGTTGGAGGAATCTAAAGAGACTCAAATTCGAATTTGGGAGAAGATGGAAGGTTGGAACTAGGAGACAAGTGGCAAATGAGGAATATTTTCTAAATGGAAAATTATTGAATCTATTGAGAGGATTTCGACCCCTTGAAGGCTAATGTTGGTTATAAAATGTAGAAATCAAGTATGAGAATGGCTTTTGATGATTTGAGAAAAATTGCATTTGTGAAGAGAGAGCTAGTGGATGACTAGTTTCTTGCCTTAGCCAATTTCGAGGGTGAAAGATTCCCATCCAAGTTGGTGTTTGGAGAGGCCACTCAGGTCTTTCATGGTGCTTTAATGGAGTTTGTATTTGCAGGTAGCAGCTACAGGAAGTTTCATGGTTTGGTTTAGTGCAGCACTTTCTCTCCACCGTTTCCAGTTTTGAAGGCATATTCGTGCTCCTTGAGGGAGGGCGTTTTTGGTGAGCTATTGTACTCTTTGGGGGAGATTCTAATGCCCCATTTCTTTTGTAATATGAAGTAAATACTCTGTTCTTCATCTCCAAAAAGTTTCAGGTCGAAATTCCAAGTAGAAATGTATAAATCTCATTTTTAATGGAAGAACAATGCCATTTCCCCACTACCTTGTTGTGAGCCAATGTATTGATGATGATTTCGAATGTATGGATGATTCTCTGATATATTTGTGATAAATATATTTCCATGGATGTCTTCTACAAGTTTCATGTACTGTACTTGAGCATTTGAAGCATTTTTACTCAGTTTAGTTGTATTGGGAGGTGAAATAGTGCCATTTCCCCAAGGGTCGAATTGGGGGTTTTTGCTGTTGAATGTGAGAGAGTTAGAACAGTATTAAAAATCAATTAATGGTGCATATGAGACCTTAATCACATACTTAACACATTATATACCTCTGTTCATAAATTTGTGGGAGTTTGGAGGCATTTGGAAGGCCATTTGCAGTGTTACCCGAGGGGGATTTGATGCACAAATTACTAGTCAAAATTACATATATTGATCAGAATACAAATCAAGTTTGCAGCAGTATTTGGAGGGCCATAAAACATCCCTGAACCTTATATTCAAGTCTAAATACCATTCATACACCCCTACAGAATATTTGGGAGCATTTGGGTTGATTTGGAGGTCAAAACAGTAAAACTAGTCAAAGGTCGAAATTGGAAAAAAAAGTGAAAAATTGGGCATTTTAATAAAATTTGAAAAATGGATATTACAAGTGGTATCAGAGCATGGTCTTGGCACCTGATGGTATTAACAAGAAGCCAAACAAATAAAACACCACCCTTCGAATCAGTAGTTGAAGAAGTTTTGGTTGAAGAAGAGATAGTAGCAGAAAAAGAGTTCTTTTCTAAAACAATGGGTAGAGAGGAGGAGGAAAAATTAAGACATAAGGAGGAATTTATTGAAGCCTTAAAACCATGTTTTGAAGGAATTACCATGGTTATGTTAGATATGAATAAACAAATGATGAAAGGTTTCGAATTGTTGGGTAGCCAACTTTCAGGCAAAGGGATGATAGGAGATAATAGTGGTTCACACTCAGGGGAAAAGATGAAAGGGAATGAGCATATTTTCTCAAGTACAGGACCTCATAA
The DNA here is from genome assembly GCA_027924585.1 of Larix kaempferi. Classification (NCBI taxonomy): domain Eukaryota; kingdom Viridiplantae; phylum Streptophyta; class Pinopsida; order Pinales; family Pinaceae; genus Larix; species Larix kaempferi. Next base: position 17,523,546 of record BSBM01000001.1, read on the forward strand.
TAGACCTGATGAATTTCAAAGCACACAAAGGCATACTGCACCTAAATTTCTCACACCCAAAGAAGAACCCAATCTTGAATTGGATTACAAGAAACTAGTAAATGATTGGAATGATTTGAATGAAGAGTGTAAAAGAGGTGTACCACTCAGTGACTACATTGATGCTATGCAAAAGATTAAAATGAAGGGAGACAATAGGAGTCCATTCCAAAACAAAGAATTGAATAGTGCTATTGGAAAAATGTCACTTCCTACTTTTGATGGTTCTTCTCAAAATTCTGCTAACACTTGGGTGCAAAAATTGGATGTATATTTTCAGCTGAATCCTATGTTGGAAGAGGATGCATTAAAAATGGCCATTTTGCATTTGGAAGGAGATTCCAATGAATGGTGGTTTCATGGGCTGAAAACCTTGGGTCATAATCAGGTTAAAACATATGGAGAATTTGTTGACAGGGTACTAGAAAGATTTGAACAAAAAGATCCAGAATTGCCTTTCAAAGAACTAGCTCAATTGAAGCAAACTGGGTCCCCTACCGAATATATGTTGGACTTTCAAAAATTATCAGTCAAGGTGGCTGATGTATCTATGGGAAGATTAGTATTGCTGTTCACTGAAGGTTTGGCTGAACCCTTAAGAGGTTTGGTCAAATCCCACAAGCCAACTACATTAAAAGATGCAATGAGCTTGACTAGGGATCTCCAAAATGTGCTTCCTAGAACGAGATTTCCTCCTAAGCCTAGCTATAAATTTGAAAAGAAACCTTGGCAAAGGGATGGATATGATAAGAAACCTTGGCAAAGAGAGTCATTTGAGAGGAATAAAAAAGAGGGACTAAACAGGGATGAACTTAGAAAAAAGAAACTATGCTTCACATGCTTCCAACCATGGACACCGGGGCACAAATGTACCAAAGGAAAGGCTCAATACATAGAAGTATTTTCTGATAATGAGGGGTATGATGGGGGCATGGATGAAGATGGACATATTTCAGATCAAGAAGAGGCATATGAGACAGCAGTAGAAGAGGAAAGACAAGAAGAAAATCAGCCTTCACCGGACAAAGCAAGAATGGCAGTGCTTTCAGCAGTACCTCGCTATCATACTATCCGATGCAAAGGTGTGGTACAAGGACAAAGAACTTCAGTTTTGGTAGATGGAGGAGCCACTCATAACTTCATTGATGCAGAGATGGTAGAGAAAAGAAAGATACCTATTGAACCATTTGATGGCTTCACAGTTGTCATTCCCGGTCACAACACAATGCAATGCAAAACATGGGTTCCAAAGCTGCAAGTCACCGTAGGTAACTATACTTTTGTTGATAGTTTTTATGTGGTTGATGTTGCTGATACTAATGTGGTTTTGGGAGTGCAATGGTTGTATTCAATAGGAGAGCATACAGTAAATTATTAAATTCCCGAAATGAAATTCCAAGATTCAAAAGGAGTACAAAGAGTTGTGAGAGGGAAACACACTTATCCAAATCAAGTAGTGACTTGCAATAGCATGAGATCTATATTGAGGCATGGGGATATAGAATGGGCTGCTGAATGTCATATTACATCTCCCAAGCCAACTATAAATATTGTCAAACACCCAAAGGAGATAGAGAGACTTTTGCAAAAATATGAAAAGGTTTTTAGAGACCTTCCACATGGTAGGCCACCAGATAGGGGGGTTGAGCACAGTATTGTTTTGGAGGAGGGTACTTCACCCATTCAAATACCACCTTATAGACATCCTAAAAGGTTTAGAGATGAGATTGAAAAAGCTATCCAAGAACTCCTAGAGTTGGGGCTCATTAGACCAAGCTCTAGCCCTTATGCTTCTTCAGTAGTGCTAGTGAAGAAAAAAGATGGAACATTGAGAATGTGCATAGATTTCAGAGCCTTGAACAAAAAGACTATCAAGAATAGGTATCCTATTCCTAGGATTGATGAGCTCATGGATGAGCTACATGGGGCCAAATACTTCTCAAAAATTGACCTTAGATCAGGGTATCACCAAATTCGAATGAAAGATGAAGATGTGCAAAAGACCGCTTTCCGATGTCATTTTGGCCACTTTGAATTTCTTGTCATGCCTTTTGGGTTAACTAATGCTCCAGCCACCTTTCAAGCATGTATGAATAGGATATTTTGCAAGCAACTAAGAAGGTTTGTTTTGGTTTTCTTTGATGATATTCTCATTTACAGTAAAACATGGGAAGAGCATTTGCAACAGTTAGAGATTGTGTTGAAAATCTTGCAAGAAGAGTCCTTATTTGCTAAATTATCAAAATGTGAGTTTGGGATGAAAGAACTACTGTATCTTGGGCACATTATTGGGCAAGAAGGAGTGAAGGTACACATGGAAAAAATCAGGGCTATCTTGGAATGGCCATCACCAAAAAAATATTACCGAATTGAGAGGCTTTATTGGCATATGCACCTACTACAGAAAATTTGTGAAAGGGTTCTCCAAGTTGACTTCTCCACTCACTGATTTGATTAAGAAGGATGCTTTCAAGTGGGATGAAGAGGCTGAAAAAGCATTCCAAAAAATGAAAGAGGTAATGAGTAGTTGTCCCATACTTGCACTTCCTGATTTTACTAAACCTTTTGTTGTGGAATGTGATGCTTCAGGTGGAGGAATAGGGGCTGTCCTAAAGCAAGGCCAACACCCCATAGCCTTTGAGAGCAGAAAGTTACAGCCTCATGAAAAACTTTACTCCATCTATGATAAAGAAATGCTGGCCATTATGCATGCATTGGCCAAATTCAGACAATACTTGGTGGGCAGTAAGTTTGTGGTGAAAACTGACCATAATAGTCTAAGACACTTTCTCACCCAAAAGGATCTAAATGAAAGGCAACAAAAGTGGGTAAGCAAGATTCAAGCTTATGATTTTGATATTGAATATGTCAAAGGAAAGAATAATATAGTAGCAGATGCTTTGTCAAGAAGGCCTTCCTTTTCTCTCATGGATATTGCCAAGGATTGGAAAAACATGCTACTAGTTGAATATGCCAAAGACAAATTTGCTTGTGATGTGTTGGATGGAATCAAAGGGGATGATAATTATAGGATTTTGAATGGGCTGATATATTATAAGGGAATAATTTATTTAGTTCATAACTCCAAGCTCAAGTACCGAATTTTGAAAGAAGCACATGATTCCCCACTAGCGGGCCATCCGGGGATCTTCAAAACTTATAGACAATTGAGGCAAAGATTTTTTTGGAAGGGGCTGAAGGAAGATGTTCAGAAGTATGTGAATGAATGTAAAGCATGTCAACAAAACAAATCAGAACTTACATGTCCAGCCGGCCTATTACAACCATTGCCCATTCCAGAGCAAAAATGGGACAATATTTCCATGGATTTCATCACCGGATTGCCTAAATCCTTAGGTAAGGATTGCATCTATGTGGTAGTTGATAGGTTGAAAAAATTTGCTCATTTCTTTGCTGTTACATCATCTTTTAGTGCTGCACAAGTGGCTGATATTTTTTTCAAAGAAATCTTCAGATTGCATGGGCTCCCCAAGAGCATTGTCAGTGATAGAGATAGTAGATTCATGGGTGCTTTTTGGCAAGAACTTTTTAGATTGGTAGGCACTCAATTGACTCCAAGTACCAGCTATCATCCACAAAATGATGGACAAACAGAGAGGGTAAACCAATGGTTGGAAGGATACCTAAGAAACTATGTGGGAGGGCAGCAAAAAGCATGGGCAAAATGGCTACACTTGGGTGAGTTTTGCTACAACACCACTTATCATATGTCAATAGGAATGTCTCCTTTCAAAGCATTATATGGTTATGATGCACTTACATTTGTTGACATTATATTTGGTGATAGTAGAGCCCCAAAGGCTAAAGATTGGGTGGAAGAGAGCCAAGAAATTTTAAAGCTCTTGAAAGACAATTTGCAGGTTGCTCAAAATCAACAAAAACAATATGCTGATAGACATAGAGAAGAGAGAACCTTTCAAGTCAATGATTTAGTATATTTAAGGTTGCATCCCTATAAACAAACATCTCTCAAAAAGAATGGAGCAGAAAAATTAAAACCAAGGTACTATGGGCCATACAAGGTAGTGCGGAAGGTTGGAGAAGTAGCATATGAACTAGAACTTCCGGAAGGGAGTAAAATCCACAATGTATTTCATGTTTCTTGTCTTAAGAAAGCTCTTGGTCAGAAAATCATCACTTCAGAAATACTTCCTCCTTTGGATGATGAAGGTCAGCTCACACTTGTTCCGGAAAAGATTTTGAAGACACGGGAAAGAAGGTTGAGGAGTAGAATCATCAAAGAATATTTAGTGCAATGGAAGGACTTACCAAATGAAGATGCCACATGGGAAGAGGAGAAGATTTTGCAGCATCCAAATTTGAAATTGCTTGAGGACAAGCAATCTTGGGTGGGGAGGACTGTAATGTCCCCATTCAAATAAGTGCATAGTAAGACAATCCCATCAATCCTACTAGTTTCCTAGGTTGGATGGGCACATGTGGGATGGTAATAAGGAAACTAATAAATGATATTTAGACATTAGAAGGGTTCAAGAATTTAATAAATATGATGAATAAATAAATTCAAGAGAAATTCTATGTGGCAAGTGGTTTTGGAGACATATGGAGGTGGTGGGACCCACACTAGCTTGATTTTTCAATGACACATGGCAGCTCTCTCTTGCCAATTCGAATTCATGGGAAGGTGAACACTCTTGGGTGAGTTGGTAAGTCATAACACATGGCATTGAGCATATTAGGTCGAAATGGGAAGGAATAGTAACCTCCATGGGAGAGGAAGAGTCAAATTGGAGACTAGTGGACACATGGGCTAGATTCCCTAGTTTTATGACAACAATAATGAAGCATCTATGACATTTTATGACAAAATTCAGACCTGACTTCTTACACCTGACCATTATGACATGTCAGCCCCAAAAATAGGCTCAAGAAGGCGCTCATGGAGTTGGAGGAATCTAAAGAGACTCAAATTCGAATTTGGGAGAAGATGGAAGGTTGGAACTAGGAGACAAGTGGCAAATGAGGAATATTTTCTAAATGGAAAATTATTGAATCTATTGAGAGGATTTCGACCCCTTGAAGGCTAATGTTGGTTATAAAATGTAGAAATCAAGTATGAGAATGGCTTTTGATGATTTGAGAAAAATTGCATTTGTGAAGAGAGAGCTAGTGGATGACTAGTTTCTTGCCTTAGCCAATTTCGAGGGTGAAAGATTCCCATCCAAGTTGGTGTTTGGAGAGGCCACTCAGGTCTTTCATGGTGCTTTAATGGAGTTTGTATTTGCAGGTAGCAGCTACAGGAAGTTTCATGGTTTGGTTTAGTGCAGCACTTTCTCTCCACCGTTTCCAGTTTTGAAGGCATATTCGTGCTCCTTGAGGGAGGGCGTTTTTGGTGAGCTATTGTACTCTTTGGGGGAGCTTCTAATGCCCCATTTCTTTTGTAATATGAAGTAAATACTCTGTTCTTCATCTCCAAAAAGTTTCAGGTCTAAATTCCAAGTAGAAATGTATAAATCTCATTTTTAATGGAAGAACAATGCCATTTCCCCACTACCTTGTTGTGAGCCAATGTATTGATGATGATTTCGAATGTATGGATGATTCTCTGATATATTTGTGATAAATATATTTCCATGGATGTCTTCTACAAGTTTCATGTACTGTACTTGAGCATTTGAAGCATTTTTACTCAGTTTAGTTGTATTGGGAGGTGAAATAGTGCCATTTCCCCAAGGGTCGAATTGGGGGTTTTTGCTGTTGAATGTGAGAGAGTTAGAACAGTATTAAAAATCAATTAATGGTGCATATGAGACCTTAATCACATACTTAACACATTATATACCTCTGTTCATAAATTTGTGGGAGTTTGGAGGCATTTGGAAGGCCATTTGCAGTGTTACCCGAGGGGGATTTGATGCACAAATTACTAGTCAAAATTACATATATTGATCAGAATACAAATCAAGTTTGCAGCAGTATTTGGAGGGCCATAAAACATCCCTGAACCTTATATTCAAGTCTAAATACCATTCATACACCCCTACAGAAGATTTGGGAGCATTTGGGTTGATTTGGAGGTCAAAACAGTAAAACTAGTCAAAGGTCGAAATTGGAAAAAAAAGTGAAAAATTGGGCATTTTAATAAAATTTGAAAAAGGGATATTACAGGCACTAACTTCCCAAATCTATTGGTACCACCACCGAGGTCTAGCTCCATCATCAACCTTGATACCACTGTAACCGAGTTTAACAATGTATTTTCCCTCCTCTTAATTGCTAGTTCAACATAATTTATCGGGCTCCTCTTTGATATGGATATGGGCATTCTAGACTATAGTTGTGAATTGATTGCATGGGATAGCCCAATCCCCTTCAAGATATAAAGAATCGACATTTTTCCATCCCTGTAGCCAAAGGTTAGTACCAAGGTGATCAATAGCTTGAGAAAGGTAGAAGATCCTTTGATCCTTAAGATGATCTACCAAATTCGAAGGGAGGAAGGAATCTCTGCCATGACCCACAATAGATTCTTCCCCAATGTGAACCAACGAGTTGTCTCCAATCTTCCATGCCAACAATGAATCCACCACTAGAAAGGATTTATAGAGGGCCTTCTAGTGTATTGATTTGCCTTTGTATGTCCTATTAACTTTTCGAATCCATCCCATCAAGGAATTCGTAACCATATACTTTTGGACCATTATCTTCTTCCATAAACTGTCTTTAGTAATCAAATTCCAGATAGACTTTGCAGCCAGGGCCATCTCGAATGCATGCATATCCTTTATCCTCCATCCACTAGCTCGTTTTGGCTTATCAAGAGTTTGCCACCGATCCCAATGGAGTCCATTAGTATCCTTACCTCTCCATAAGAAATTGAAAGATAATTTTTGAATCTTTTCCAAGACCCCTTTTGGAATATGAGTAAGGGAAATCCAATAAATTGGTATATCCTCTAATATATTACCAGTATAAGACAACCCCCCTTGAGAGCCATCTATGACACCATAAATTGATGGGTTGTTCGATCCATCCGATTAACCACCTCCAATCTTGTTTCTTGTAAGCATTAGGTTTTAAGAAATACCCTATATATATCAACCCCTCACTCAAATCCAAGGAAGCATATTGGAAGAGGGATTGTAATATATATTGTACTCCTTCCTCCACCTCATTGTAATAACATGCTGAATTTTCATGACTTATCTCCATCCTCGTGGCTCTACAAAAAAATAGAAAGTATATCTGCTAGTGACCTTCCTTTCAACACCGATCCATTGGTTAACAAAAGAAAATCGTCTACAAAAAGTAAGTGTGTTACATTCACTCCATCCCCAAATTAGATGCCTTGAAATTTTTGAGAATTTCATGCTGATTGTAATAGCTCTACTTAATCCTTCTGTGACTAGTAGAAATAGGGAGGGCGATAGAGGGCAAATTTGTCGCAACCCTTTGATCGAAGTAAAAAATGGAGAGCCAAACCATTTATCAATACTAGGAAAGTGACTGCAGATATGCATCCCATGATCTAATTTACGATTTGGATATAGAAACCCACCTGTATCAGAACTAATCTTATATAAATCCAACACGTTCGATCATAGGCTTTAGACAAATCTAATTTGGTAACCATAGTTGACAGCTTCTTCATTTTGATCGTATGAATGCATTCCTAGGTTGCTCCAACCGCATTATGTGTAAATCGACCTTCCAAGAACTCAAATAGTTCAGAGTTGTGAATGTAGCCTAAGTAGTGGCTTGAGTCGAGTGACTAGTATCTTCACTATGAACTTGTAAATGTAGCTGCATAGGGAAATCAATCGGAATTTGTCGAAACTTGTAGGCTTGTCTACTTTGGGAATGCGTACAATAAATGTAGAATTGAAACAAGGCAGCGTATTTCATGTCAATCGTAAATCTTCTACCACTTTCAAAAGATCATCCCCTAGTATATCAAAAAATCCCGATAAGAATTCAACTGTCCAACTGTTTGTACCAAGGATTTTGTCCTTCTGCATTTTCTCCATTACCCCCTGAAGTTCTTCCTTTGTGACTGAGGCAAACAAATTTTGATTATTCTCTTTAGTTACCCATCTTGGCAAATAGGAACAAAGCTGAACAATATTTAGAAAAATACTAGACACTCAAGTCAACCAATCCTTTAAACCCTCAGACCATGTTTCCTTCCTGATCACTAAGTTCCCAAATTGCATTGGTACTTTTCCTTTCATTAGCATACCTATGGAATAACCTAGTATTCTCATCTCCCACCGACAACTAGAGAGCCTGAATCTTCATTCTCCAATAAGCTTCTTGATCCCATAACCATTTTTTCCTTTGTGATTCTAGCTCAACCAATGCCTGCAACTCCTCTCCTGAAAAAACACTTGAGAATTTACCTGCATATAATTGTTCTAATGTCAATCCCACTTATTTTAGTTGTCGGTCTCACTCCATCTGTTGTCGTCCCGACCATTCTAGTACCTTTATTTTGACATGTTTCAAGGAATCGACAAACTGCCTACTGTAGGAAATTTTTGACCCAACCTTTAAATGCTTCCATTCCGCCATGACTAAGTTTTTAAGCTTAGTATCCCCCATCCAATTGGGATTAAACTTAAAGGGAGCTAGGGACTTCTCTTCGAATCTTTCAAACTGTAAGAATATAAGATTATTGTCGGACCCCTGTCTGAGGATATCCATTAGCGATATCTCCCTACTTGACTTATTAAAGCTTTTGAGACCAAGAATCGATCTAACCTTTTTGATACTGCACCCTCCCCTATCCGCTTATTCCTCCAACTCGGTTGAATCGCCCCTAGTTCTATGTCCACAAGTCTCAATATTTCCAACTGATTAGAAAAATAACCTACCAATGAGTCTGGCGTTGCACTGCTTCCGTAGAATTCTTCTCTAGAGAGAGTAAAGTTTAAGTCCCCACCTAATACAAACCAATGCAACTTAACCACCTGGGAATTACAAAGTGAATCCCAGTATTCCTACCTATTGATATATTGCCCATACACGTTCAAGACGGTGACCTCCATCGCTAAGTCATTACTCTTGAATATCATGCATAGCCATCAAAATATGTGTTTTCCATCCTATAAGCAAACCTCTAGTTCTTCCATTAGTGTCAATCCACAAGAACTCCCAATTATTTAGAGTTTTATTTAAGCCGTTGATAAATAATGACCCTTTTCACATCATCTCTTATACCAAAATAGCATCAGGAGAATGTAGTTCTACTATCTTAGCAAGACCAAGTTTTTTGCCGAGGATGGCCATCCCCCTAGAGTTAAAAGATAAAATATTCATTTGGAAACACCTGTAAAGGGATTATGATCTCTAAGAGCCTGTTCTATTGTAGTTTGTTTACCCTGTAGAACTTCAGCAGCCTCCTTATGCTGTGCATGTCTAAGAAATGGTTTTTGGCCAAGATTAGTAGCTAACACATCACCAACTGGCTTATCCTTCCCCAACCCCCCAAAAAGAACCAAACCTACCGCCTCTTTAGAAATATTTGAATGAAGAGGGTAGCAATGCCAACCCACTCCATTAGAATCAGATGAGTGGTTTGAGGAATGTGAATCAACCTATATATTACACCTCCGAGAGCCAGAGCACCCTCCTGAGATGGAACATGACTGATCAGTCTTAGCCCAAAATCCTTCAGTGGAAAGTTGGTCAAGAGGAGATGGAATTATAGAGTGGCCACAAGCCCATGAATATTAATGGGAGAATCTACTTTTGAAACATGGAAATAGGTGGTAGCCCTAGAAATATTATCAAAATGCGCTACTAGACCTACTGGAGAACCTTCTTGTGATATAGAAGCTATCACTTCAACAAGACGATCCACTTGCCCAATGATGTGGTCACTCTGACTTCCTATTGGTTGAATTTCAAGAAAAGTGGGAGAGAATGTGTGAGAAGTAGTACCACCTCATGCCTCGACTTGAGAAGACAAGTGTGCTGCCCAAGAGACCCTCTCCTTAAATATCGAGTATTTTCCCAATTCTTATTGATCCTTTTCTCTACCGCAGATGGAACTAGATCAAGGTTTGTGCCCTCCTAACCCAACTCTGTCATTAGAGGGACATTTCTCAATCCCAAAACCACCAGATGATCTAGCTTGTTCGAAATTTATGGAAGCCCCCAAAACCTCCCAATCGAGATGGGATCTACCAAGTCTCTAATGTTGTATAGTGAGGCATCCTCCCCTCCTACCAACAACACTGAAATCCCATCTAGAATAGTCCCTGAAGATCCTACCACAAGAGTAAATGAATATGACTTTGCTGGAATCAGAATAGACATCTCCTTCGCTCTCCAAATTTTCTTTTGGAATGGCTTAGTGTATTCCTCCACCAAATGACCCACTGAGTGACATCGCACACATCAAAATAGAACATTGAGGTTAGTCTAGTATTTGTGAGAAAACTAGGCCTCCGACTTCAATCTCCACTTCCTCTACTAATCCTTCAGATAGATACAAATAAACCAAAACCTTCGCTACACTTCTATGCTGCAGCAACCATATCCGGTTGGATGCAGCAACCGTATCCAGTTGGATGTTAATAGTTGAATCCGACTCTCATATTGAATAATGAATAAGAATAATATATTAGATGATGATTAATAATTTACAATGAGGCTCGCCTTTATAGGCTTGAGCGTGTATAGTGAAGGGTTACACCCTTTCACTTAATAATTAATAACTATAATTAACATACAAATAATATTCGTAGCATTGCCACTCTCTTAGAAAGGCTTTGTCCTCAAAGCCTTATAATGTTTATGTATCGTTTTTAGTGGTGTCATAGTTGATGACATATGTCGATACAAATTTTTAAGTGTCGAGCATAACTTCTGATATGTGGAGGGATCAATCCATTCCAGGTTGATTTGTTGATGATTGTCGGGATTCCGTAATGATATGTCGTCGAGAGTTTTGATCACCTTACTACCTTTATCTTTCAACATTTCCACCTTTTTAGGGTATCGATTTTTATGGTTGGGGTGTCGATAGGGAATTTTCACACTGTCCATTTATTTTACGAAAGTCATCTTTTGATCATTGCTCTGAGTTGGAAGTTGTATTTTCGTCCCTTGAGGTTTTAAGCTTTCGTCTTGTATTTTTTCCAACTTGTTCCCTAACTGTATGTTATCATTTTGAAACTTCTTAACCAGCTCTACTTGTGATTTCCTAGCATCTTCTGACTTCTTAAGTTGTTCTTTAAGATCCTCATTATGACTTATGATGCAACTATTTTCTTCCTGCTCCTCTAAAAGTCTCCCTTCAATGTCATCCGTAGATTGTTCTATCTTCCAGCTATTTCTCAACTTCTTAATTTTGTGACTAGTATCTTGTTATGATTTCTTAGTCTGAAAATTTCTTCAGCATTGTTGGATAATGCTTTATTATTCTTTGCGATCTTTGATTTGTGTGTCTTTTTAGAATTGTCATTTTGTATTTGAAGAACTTTTATCTGCTCCCGATACTGGTCGATCACTGATTCTTGATTCTCTAATTTCTTTCGTATCTGGGCCAGTTCTTCATCCTTGTCATTAAGGATCTTGTTCAAGTGTATTATTTATGCTTCGTACTTATTTATTCCCTTCTTTATATCTTGATTTCCTAACCTCTGGTTGAATTCATTTTCGGTTTTTAATTCATCAATTTGCGCATACAATTTTTCTATACACCTTTCCTGGTCAGAGATTTTTATTTCATTGTACCTTGCTTGTAATTCAATTCTTATTTTTGAACTGTTATTTATGTCGCGCAATTCTTCATTGTATTTCTGATAACGTTTTAACTTTGTTTCTAATTTTTCTATTTGTAGCCGCACATCGTCTTCCATGGTCTTTGATTTCTCCGGCTATAGACGATCTTTCTTTGATTTCTTTGACACTGGATGGTCTTCTTTAACTTGACTTCTTTGGCGATATATAGTTTCCGATTTTTTTTTTCCGGTGGTAGAGGGTCTTGACTTCTTTCATAAGTCTTCTTCTGACTTGCCTTCTTCAATGATAGATAGTCTTCTTTACTTATTTTTCGATTTTGTCTTCTTCGATTCTTCGATAATAATAATTATCATTAAAATAAAATAATTATTATCTTCTTGACCTTGATATTTTCCCCTCTTTTTTTTGTAATTAATAATTGTAATAATTTATACAATTATTAAATAGATATAATTATTATTATTAAAGTATAATAATAATTTTGATATTATTATTAATAATTATATAATAATTACAATAATAATATATTATGGTTTATTTGGATAGTGATACCCAAAAATAGGTTTTTTTTTTTCCTAATTTATTTATATTAATATGTATTATTATTATAAATTGGTAAAATTTTAATAAAACAATAATATACTATATAATAATAGTAATATTTTTTTGTTTTTATTAAAATTTGTTTTCTTTTTTTTGTGTGTGTCGGGTTTCAGCGTGAAAATGGCTGTTGTGGGAGCGGCACTGGCAAGGTGGAGGTGAACGGAGGAGGCGGGAGGGAGCTGAAAGGGAGAATAACCGAGGGTGGTGGACGCAGGAGCTACGGGCGGAGTATGTGGGTGCTGGCGTGGAGCAACAGGGAGGAAGGAGGGTCGAGGGCTAGCGGGGTGAGTAAGCGAAAGGGGGAGTGTGCAGGTGGAGTAGGGATGGCCTGGCGTGGAGTTTGCATGGGGAGGAGTGGTCGTAGAGGCTGTGGTTGCAGCTGGTGGGAGTGAGAGGGGCATTGCAGAGGCTAAGGGAGAAGTGAGGATCGTGGAAGTGGCAGGAGATTGGGAAATGGCGTGGCGGAAAAGGTAACTTGGTGGATGGTTGGAGTTCGTTGTGGATGGTAGGGTTGGGGTGTGAATTGGCAGAGAGCCTGAGAAATGGCGTGTTGAAGCTGCGTTGGGATTGGGGATTTCTGCAACGTTGAATTGGAAGAGAGCCTGAGAAATGGCGTGTTGAAGCTGCATTGGGATTGGGGATTTTTGCAGTGTTGAATTGGCAGAGAGCCTGAGAAATGGCGTGTTGAAGCTGCGTTGGGGATTGGGGAGAAGACAGAGCAGAAGCAGGTAGAACGTGGGATGGTGGATGAAGATGAAGAGGAGTGGGGTTGGAAGTGGAGCAGGGACTAGAGCGCGGGGGTGGCGAAGGAGTAGAGGAAGCAACGACGGATGAGGGAGGGAACGCACGTGAGGGAGGCGTGCAGCGGGGGCAGCGATGGTGGTGGAAGGAACAGTGAGGGCAGGGGAATGGTGGTGGACAGAAGGCGTTGAAGAAGGGATCGAATGGGGATGGGTGAAGGTGTGTACGTGGAAAAATGGGTGAAGGAGTGCAGTGAATGGAAGAGTGTGGAGTGGAAGTAGTGGTTAGCGTGGAGTTGGAGTAGGGTGGAGTTGGAGTAGGGTGAACAGTGTGGAGAACCCAATATTTTTTGTTTTTGTTTTTTTCTATTTCTGGTTATCTTCACTTTGGCAGCCGACTCCTACTTTCTTTGACGGCAGAAATTTTGACTGAGACAATGAAAACTATGATGTGTTCAATGACTCAATTGTAGAGAAGCTCTGAACGTTTGGTGGCTAAAATCCTATGTCAGATCAAAGATGATCCGAGTTCAAGGAAACCTTGATAGTCTGGCTATAAGCTGGAGATCAACAGAAGCTTGAGGAAGGGCTGGCTCTGATACCAAATGCAGCAACCGTATCCGGTTGGATACAGCAACCGTATCCGGTTGGATGTTAATAGTCGAATCCGACTCTCATATTGAATAATGAACAAGAATAATATATTAGATGATGATTAATAATTTACAATGAGGCTCACTTTTATAGGCTTGAGCGTGTATAGTGAAGGGTTACACCCTTTCACTTAATAATTAATAACTATAATTAACATACATATAATATTCGTAGCATATGCACACTATATTTATAGGAGGGGTCTACAAGAACAATTTTCCCTATTGTGTTTCCCATGGCTGCCATAAAATTGTCATTCCATAGTTCAACAGGAATCCCCGAAACCTTCACCCAAATTGGGACCCGGTGAGAAACCTCCTACCTTGGGTTGAAGCAGGGATGCCAAAATTTAAGAGAGAAGAGGGAGTTTCCGTAGAACCAACAACCATTCAAGATTTTAGTTGTAACAACCCAAAAATACTATTAAATTAAATATAAAAAAATATAGGAAAGCTAAATTAATATTAAAATAAATAAATAAATAGAAACACTTATCACCATGAATAGGATAACTATGATGAATTTGAACTTTGAATACAATTGATTGATCCCTTTTCATACATTATCAAAATTAAAAAAAATGCATAAATCAGTGAACCAAAAGACAACCAATGCCGACGCCGCCATTACCAAATCTACCACGTGACTTCTCGATGATGGTGGCTTGTTCTTCAAACGGCTTTCCAGCTCTTGTATGCCGTTATGGCACTCAGAGTTAAGTCCTTAGGTTTTTAAGGGGCCTAGTACCAACCAAGTTACCAAAGTGGGATATGCTCTAGGGTTTCACACTACTTAATGTTGATTGACCTTTGCGGTAGTCTTGAGGCTAGGGTTGGGAAAGGGTTTCAAGGTCTAGAGTACTTGCTTCTATACTCGGTCCTAAAATTCACAGGGTTGGCCTACGGTTATTTCCCGAAGTATTGGTTGGGGATATGGTGGTTTGGTTGGATCTAAACAGTGAAGTGTCACTAATGAGCGACATTTTCTTTTTTGATGAAGACTTCCATGAACGGCGTCAGAGTCACGTGACACTGGAACGAAAGGTCTTGGTTTCGTTAGGCATGGAGGATTTCCAAGAGAGTCGACCCTAGGAAACCATTTTTGGGGATTACACTTGGATGCATAAGGACAAATAGTGTAGAAGTTTGGGGATTCTTTCATTCTCGAGGTTTAAACCCCAAAAAATCCTATTTTCACAAGCCTTGTCTCTAGTTCCAACATTGTGTAAGATCACTTAGAAACCGGTCTCTCTGTCAGGATAGACACTTGAAAACCCTAGCTTGGTTAACCGTGGTGGTAAAGATCAAAGTCAGGGGGGTTAGTCCTAGTTGGTGTAGGAGACAGACTCTAAGGACACAGTAAGGGGGAGATAGAGTGGGGGAATCAGGAGTATTAGAGGAAGGAGAGAAAATGTATGTCAATCACAGAAATATATCAAGATTGCTGAAGATAATTTTTTCATGATGGTGGGGCGAGACATCACTGTGGACTAGGTGGTTGGGTTAGATAAACATTCCCTGGTGGGGAGACTTGAATACATATCCATGAATAGTTTGGAGTTCATGGAATATATACATGTCCATTGGCGAGCCTTGGTCAATTAATTCCCCAATCCGAGCATCCTCATCAATGGTTGGCTCTGCTTCCAATTTTTATCCTCGGACCTTAGTGACCGTATCTTGGCACAACCCTGGATCATCAGTATGGGCTCCCTTGTCTTGAGTCGTTGGCATTCGACCTTTAATCTAGAAAAGGAGCCCATCACCAAGAGGCATCTATGGTGCTTTCTATCTAGGTTTCCAATTCAGTTATGGTCGTCAAATGTCTTTAAGACCCTGGCCAACAACATTGGGTGTTTCATGAATATTGAAAAAGAGATGTTGTATGGGGAGGATAAGAGGTTGTTGAGATCCTCATGGAATTTGACATATCCAGGGGACTACCCCCGTAGATTTAGATCGGTTGGGGGAGTATTCCTTTATTCAAAATCTTGATTACAAGAACATTCTGTTTCGTTGCTTTCAGTGTTGTGAGATGGGGCATCTAAAACATAACTAACCGAGGCAGAAATATGACCTTTACCATACCGATGCCGTGGATTCAGAGGGATTTTAGTGATGGGATGCTCCAAATAAGACAACTAGAGAAGGTCTGTTAGTTTCTGAGGGTCACCCAACCAATTCTCTTGGTGAGATTCTACTTGAAATTGACAGTCTTTTTTAGGTAAGCTTAAACGCCATGCTCTTGCTTTGTTAAATTCTTTATCTCCCTTCGATATAGACATTATAAATTATATTGAAGAACATTGGCTGAACTCATTGATTGGAGTTTCTACCTTGAACTTGAATGAATCTCATGGGGTGATTTAGTCTATGGCCAATTTTTTTCAGTTGGTTTTGATGAGGGAGGGGGTTATTCAAACCCAGATTCATATTGCCTTGCTGTGTCACATGGACCATCAGTCGAATCGGGCCTCCTTACTCCCAACCTACCTAGTGGTTTAGTGGAGCCAGATAGTAATAACTGTGTTCGTCCTTTCCAAAAGCCGGTGGGTGGGTTGGGTTTTTCCTTAGCTCTTTCCCATGGAAGATGGGGTTTTTTATAGGACCAAGATATATCGAGACGGGTCCTTGTGACCATTGATGGGTTTTGAGATTCCTTTTGTCCAGACAATAGTGGAGGGACCAATCCCCTCCCGGTCTATGTCCTTAGTAAATAATTTGGGTCCTATTGATGACCCCATGATCAGTATTGATATGATTGTTGTCTTTCAGCGAGAAGGGGGGTATCTGCTCAAAATACTGATGTCCAATGTCCTCATAGGGCAATGGAGTTGGCAAAGGGGACCCCAGTTGAAGTGAAAAATTCTCTGGATTCTGTAAGGGGATCCTCTTTACTATATTCAAAAGATGTTTGGATTAATAAGTCACTAGATGTGTACTCAACTAGCCCCACCAAGGAAGGTGTGTCCTCGATTAACTCGATCCAGTTTCAGAATGTAACCATCAAGAAAAAGAAGGGTCTAAGGGGCACTAGGCCAGGAAATAATGTTATTGAAGGCTAGGAGGATATCCCTTATGTTCAAGTGTCAGTTAGGATTCAAGAAGCCTCTGATAGCTCTCCGAATTCTTTTACCTTTTGGCCCCTTAGAGTCGAGCATGCTAATTCCACAATTGATTAATGATCCTAGTCTCCTTTAATATTAGGGGGCTGGGGGGATCTGCTAAATTTTGTGCCCTCAAGAGGATTTTTGAGAATATATAACCTGACCTTATCTAGATTTAAGAAACACTTTGTTAAGCCATTAAAGCCTGTGATATTTTCCTAAAATTATTCCTTGGATGGGAATACAGTGTGATTGATGCGAGTGGTCATTCGGGGGGATTGATTGTTACTTGGAACCCTTTGGTTGTTGGCATGAAACCCTTTCATTCTATTGCAGGCATTGTGATGGAGGGTAGACTTAGAGGAATTGAGGATGAAGTGGCTATTCTTAACTGTTATGGACCTAATCGTAATAGTCATGAGTTTGGGGATTTAGCGGGGAGGAGTGGTGTCTTGAAGGCGCCTATTCTGATTGTTGGGGGGGATCTAAACTTGAACTTAAGCTCGAATGAAGTCTGGGGTGATACTGCCAGAATAGACCCCCTCTCAGACTATTTTGTGCACTTTTTTCAAGATCACAACTTAATTGATGTGGCCCTTATTCCCTTTACTCGAACTTGGAGAAACAAAAGAGTGGGGGTGTCTACTGTATCTAAAAGGCTTGACAAATTTCTGATTTCTAAAAGTTTGAGGGAACACTTATTTAGGTATAGATCTTGGAACCATAGCTCGAGGATATGAGACCATGTTCCTATTTGTCTCCAGGTTGAGATGGAGCCTAGGTATATGCGTCACCCCTTTAAATTTAACCCAGTTTGGATGGAAGATGAGGATTTCAACAAGCCAGTGAGAGATTTCTGGTTGACTTCTAAGCAGGGTTCATATGATACTTCCATGAACAACTTGTTATTGAAGCTTAAAAATCTGAGAAAGTTAGTGCTCAATTGGGAAAAAAGGAAGAAATCTAATCTTCGAGCATAACTACTCTCAATTGAAGATAAGATTAACACCTTATTTTATGACAATACTAATGGTTGCTTCTCCTTAAAGGAGAAGGAGACTTTGTTAAGCCTGGAATCAAGGAAAAGTAAAATCCTCTCTATTGAATTGGAGAGATGGAGGCAAGAGAGTAGAGCCACCTAGATTAAACAAGGTGATTGTAATTAAAAATTCTTCCACGATCATGCTAGCCACCACAAGTCTATGAATTGCATTTGGGATTTGAAAAGCTCCATTGGGATTGGGTTAAGATCGCATGCATAATTAGAGGTGGAATCTATTAATCACTTCGGGAAATCTTTAAGAATCCAAGGGTAACCAATATTTAAGCTCAGATGGAGGCCATTCAATAATTTCCAAGATTTTTTCAAAGGAAGAAGGACTGCAGATGGGTCAAGTGGTGACTCTGGGGGAAATTGAGAAGGTCTTGAAAAAGGTCCTAAAAAATTTCCCTAGGGACAAAAGTACATGTCTAGATGGTTTGACCGTGGAATTATTTTCCCACCTTTTGACATTGTGGGTCAAGATATCCTGGATGTTGTGGAGGAATCTAGGACCAAAGGGTATGTGTCGGGGGGCATGAATTCAAATTTTATTGCCCTTATTCCAAAGTGCTCCAAGTATGATTCCTTCAATGATTATAAACCGATTGTACTCTGCAGTCTGGTTTATAAAATAATTGCAAAGGTTATTTCTAATAGAATCAAGCCTGTTCTGGCTAGATGCATTTCTAAGGAGCAATTTGGGTTCCTTTCGAATAGGAAGATCATGGATGCCATAGGGGTGGCTCAAGAGTGTCTCCACTCAATAAAAATTAAGAAGTTGAAGGCCTTAATTTTAAAGATGGATCTAATCAAGGCCTATGATAGAGTGGACTAGGTTTACCTCAGATTAGTTCTCCTTCAAATTGGGCTACCCCTACTAGTGACAAAGTGGATAATGTCCTGCATCACCACTACTCATTTTGTTGTTCTTATCAACAAATCCCCCTCCAAGTGTTTTGGAAGTTCCATAGGACTTAGGCAGGGGTTCCCTTTATCCCCTCTGCTCTTTCTACTGGTGATAGAAGGTTTTAGTAGACTCATTGGAAAATCCAGGAAGAAAAATAATCTGGTTGGTATCAAGACTACTCAATCTTAGAATATCAACCACTTATTTTTTTGTTGACGATGCCCTTTTTCTTGGAGAAAGTTCTGAAGAGGAATGGAGCATGTACAATAACATTGTAAAGATTTCTATCTTGCTTCGGGTATGGAAGTCATCCTGTTGAAATTTTGTTTTTTATATAATGAAGTGGAGGAGGCAGTTTTACAGAGAGTTTTGGATATTTTCCCTTTACAAGTGGACAAAATTGACAGTGGTTTCACTTATCTCGGATATTTCCTTAAGCCCAACTGTTACTATACTAAATACTAGGTATGGATTCTTAGGAAATTTTGAAAACAAAATTAGTTGTTGGTGTTTCAAATGGTTATCACTTGGTGGTAGATTAATATCGGTGAAGGTTGTACTAGAATTCATCCCTGTTTATTGGATATCTATGGCTAGGGTCCCAGTGTCCATTCTCCACAATATTAAAAAAGGATGATGAATTTCCTGTGGGGTGGTTAGGAAGATAAATCCAAGTTCCATTTGTTTAAATGGGAAAGGATTTACTTACCTAAGAATTTGGGGGGTTGGGGAATTAAGAACCTCCTATAGTTCAATCTGGCTCCAAGCCTTAAAAGTATTTGGAGGTCCCTCTTTGGAACAAGACTTTGGATTCAAGTCATCAGATCAAAATACCTTAAGAGGTCTTCTGTTGAGGACTGGTTGAGAAAAGATAGAAAATCAGTGTCACAAGATTCCAATATCTAGTGTGCTTTCACCAAGACTTTTCATTGGTTTGGTACTTGGATTTCTTGGAGGATTGGTAATTGAGTTAAATTGGCCTTGGGGATTGAGCCTTTTCCAGGAGGAGATTTCTTCTATAAACTCTCAGATTCTTTGGTCTCCTTCTTATTTGGTTTGGTATTTACCATACTTGCACAAGTTAAATCTGTTGATGTTAATTTTAATTATTGCAATTATTGGTATACTCCTTCTAAATTAGGGTTAATAGGTGAATTGGCATTGGAAAGGTCTCAATTCATGCGGTAGGGCAATAAATCATAGTGGGATTAGACTTACTGAGGAGACAAACTGCGTGGTTTTTTCATGGAACAAAAATGCAGGGGTGATCTTAGCAAAATATGCTTATGAAGCTATTTTTGTATCAACAATAGCTGTGGATAGTCACTGGTTGTACATGAAATTATGGAATTGGTCTATGCCCCTAAAGATCAAATGTTTTAGTTGGGTGTGCTTGGAAAGGAAGATATTGACTCATGACAATCTGATGAAGAAGAGATTTACTGGTCCTAACTTTTCCACTGTATGTAAATCCACTGAGGAAGACATAACACATCTATTTGTGGACTGTGTTTTCTATCATGAGGTTTTGGGTCTAGATTCTTGAAAAATTGTAGATCCATTTCTGCTAGAATCTTCCTTCCATTGAGGAAAAATTGGTTTGTTGGTTTTCAGTTCATCCCTCCTACAAAATTTTTCCCTTCGTTATCATGTGGGGTATATGGATGGCCCAAAATTCCTTGGTATTTGAAGATCACTTTTAGTCTCCCGTACATGTGGGCATTAAATGTTTGAGTTTGTTCAAGGAATACTACAAACACCCTCTGTGAAAAGACCTGGTACCTTTAGGTTCATATCACCAATTCAGATATGCCTTACAATTTTTTCGATGGAGAATCCAACAATGAGATGTGTGGAGGGGGCATGGTCCTTCATATTGACTCGAAGCAACTTTTTTTACTAAGGATGAGTACAGGTGTAGGGACCAACAATAAAGATGAACTATTAGCTCCATGGGGACTATTAACCTTGCCACTTGGAAAAACATAAAGGAGATTCAAGTTTTTAGTGACTCTAGGATTATTGTGGATTGGGAAATAGGTACTTCCTCCCTCCAGGTTTTTATTCTGGAACATTGGTGCATCAGGATCACACTGTTAATCAACAATTTTAGCAGGTTCCACACTTCACATATCTACAGGGAGCTGAACACTTTGGAGGATGAGCTCTCCAAGAAAGTTGTGGGAAACACTGAAGGAATTCTCCTCTATGAAGAGTTCTTTGATTTTGTTTTGATAAGCTCTGGTTTCCTTAAGGTTTATTAGCACCTATTAGTGACTCTTTTTTGTTTGGCTCGCTTAGGTTATTTTAGCATCTTTTGTGACATTGTGTAGTATGCTCAGCTCCGTTGGGTTCGTAGAGAAGGCTTTGTTTGTAGCTCTTTATAGAGCTGGTTGGTGCAGACTCTGTGGTTTGGGTTTTTTTACAAGCTCCCATGAGTAGTACTCAAACAAATTGTAATGACCTTTTAACTTTGATTCTGCTTGAATATCAAGTTAATGTTTTTTTTTTTTTTAAAGGATAACTATTACTAATAATATTAAATATTAAATATTAAATAATAAATAATAAATAAAAGGAAATTGCTAATTAAATTAATAAAATATACTAGATTCAAGTTCCAAATGAAAACGAGAAAAACCTATAAGAAAGAGGAGGATTGGAGGGGAAGGGCATTCATTCATTCTTCTTAGCTTGCAAGAAGATAGGTATGATTATGGTTATGGAGGGGAGATAATAGATTGGGCTATCGTTTTTTGGTTGGGGGTTCTCAGTGTTTCATTGAGGGGTTGGTTGGGTGATGAGTCGTCCCCCACACGTTGTTTCACCTCATCGCTTATGGAATTATAGAGGTACATTCTTTCCATCACTCATCACATTCATGTATGTCTTCTCCTTATTTCATTTGATTGTTATTATGATATCTCGGTTATTGTTGAGATCTACAAATTTTTCATAGTAATGAGCCGATATTAAGTTGATTGTAAGTGAGTAATTTTTTTCTAAATAATTGTGTGCTTAAGGCCCATTGGGGCCTTAGATTTGGTATCAGAACTAGGTTTTCTAACTCTAGGATTTATGGACTCTTCATCAGATCTGCTTAGATCTCATATATTCTTGTTAGGTTTGGTAGAATTGCATTACATGTATATTAGATCTAATAGTTAACAAACAAACAAACACAATTTTGATTTAAAAAAATGGCTTATTTCTTAAAATTATGGATCTAAAATTTTATATGTAGATCAAGTAGAAAACTACAATATAGATTTGAAACATATTTAGATTTAGTGATAGACAAGATAAATAAATAAAAATAAAAGGAAAAATAAGCAAGAGGCCTCAAAAGATCGAAATCTGAATGTGAACCTAGAAATCTCATTATATTCCCGTGTGAACAAAAAGATCTCCCTATTATGCCCTATTGGTCCACTTCAAGGTCAAAATCATCATTATCTTTTAATGAAAATAAGTTCCTTAAGAATACATTAAGACAATTAAAGTTACTTCATGGGCTTCTTATAGTTAGAGGTCCCTCTTTTTGTTGTAATATGTGAAATACCCTAGATCTATTTTATGGGGGCGTCAATTTCATCATACAAGGTTATGAAATGAGAGATGCACCAGAGGATATCAATTCTCCTGTATTCGAAATAATTTTGAAGGTCTTAGCGCTTACTAGATCCAGTTCTATAGAAGAGGTCTCTGGTGTACAACCCATCCAGGGTGAAAAGTATTAATACTCTTTCAGTAAGAATATAATTTTGCATTCATGGTTTGAGGAGTCAGAAGCTACAACACGACGCATAAATGGTAATAGAACAAAATTGGGATTTTTCTTCTTCATCATCCTATCCTGTCGAATGTAAACACTCAAAGCACCTCAATTGTCAATGCAATGAAGTGTAGTGGTGGCGGTGTTTGAGAAGCTGAAGAGCGTGCCCCATCATTGCTTTGAAGTCTCGAGAGGGAAATATGATATGTATTGTTGCTTGCAATCATCCCTTATGGCTGTTATACACCAAGGGTCCGATAATTATGCTCTTTGGTGAAGGTCACATGGAGCTTCTATAGGTTTTTCAATACCTTCACGCAACGCTCAACGCTATACAACTGCGCTTTGTTTAAACATTTTGTTAAAACAGGTTATACAACTTGACGAGAACCCGACATTGTTCTCGTTTTTTTGATAGTCAATTTTAGTCTCTGTTTTTTCCTCCGTTTCAGAAAGTGTGTATAGTGGTAGCACCATTTTTCATTTTGAGCCATTTTTTGTGATGAAACTTCTTGGTCATAAGAAAACTATAAATTTTATTTATAAGGGTGCTTTTTCAAAGTTTACAAAAAATTTACATTTAATAGCCAGTTATAATGAAAAAATACACATTTTTTGAATTTTTGTTACTTTTAGAAACCATTTAGGATGAAAAATCTATATATTTTTGAAGTTTATTTAAATTTTTTTCTCTTAAATAAACCATTTTATGAACAAATTTGTAAGAAAAAAATTCATTGTGAACAAATTTGTAAAAAAAAATTCATTTTAATAAATTTTAATGCATTTTAAGTTTTTTTTCTATATATAGAAATATATAATTGATAAAACACTTAAAAAAAACTTTAAAACTAAATATAATTAAATACAACAAAATAAAAAAATAAAAATCTAAAATTTAAAACTAAATTTGTTTTTTTTTTCTAAACTATACAAAAATTTAAATTAAAAAAACCATATATAAAAATATATATTTTAAAACAAATTAAAAAAAAATGGTAGGGAGGTATGGGAGGGTGGACTAGGGGTTGGGTGGTTTTGGTTTTGTTTTTAATTTTGATTTTTAATTTTTTTTTTTTTTAAATATGGTATTTTAATAGTTTTTTTAATTTTTTTTTATAGTTTAAAATTTCTTTATTAATTTAAATTTTAAATTATTGATTTATATATTTATGTTAAATTTAGTATTTTATTTTTTTATAAATTGTGTTATTAAATTTTCTTTTAATTTTATTTTTAAATTTGTTTAATTTGAAAAACAATTAGAATTAAACAAAAAAAAGTTTGAATTCAATTTGATTTTTTTTTTAAATGTTAATTTTCTTTATTAAATTTGTATTTTTTTGAAATGTGTGTTTTATTTTTATTTTTTTTTACAATATTTTTAATATTTTTAAAATCTTTGTTTTATAGATTTTCTCGTAAGGTTGTAATTTTTTTGTTTTGTTTTTAATTTGGTTTTTGATTTTTTAAATAAATTTTGTAGTTTTAAATTTTTAAATTTTTAAATTTTTAGGAGGTTTATTTTTGAATCTAAGGGTTGGTTTAGCGTTTCGATTACAATGATACCATCTATGATTTATTTTGAGGTTGTTTTTTGGTGTTTTTGATGCAAAAATAAGAATTTTTATAACTCGAGTTTTCGTTCTTTATAAATAGCTGTCGTTTTAGAGTATACTGCATTTCCTCTACCCCCTTGTGCCCCCAAATATCACAATTTCTACATTTTATGGTTTAATATATAGATTTATTATGAATAATATCATAAATTCTTTTATTTTATATGAAAAGTGTGGTAAAGTAATTTATTGAATAATTTGTGATTAACTCGGTCCTAGATTTAAATAGAGTTATTAAGAGATTTAACAAATACAATTTTAAATTATGATACAATGATATAATGATGCCATTTTTTGAAAAAGTATGCTAGTGGTAGCATTAGTTTTCAATTTAGGACTTGATTTTAAGGTTTTTGTAAACAACATAAAATAAAGATTGTTTTGGTTCATGTCTATATTTTTAACCATAAAAAAAGTGGTGCTATCGGTGGCACCACTTTTTGATTTGAGGTTGTTTTTTGATGTTTTTAATGCAAAAATATAAGTTTTTATGGCTAGAGTTTTCATTTTAACTATAAACTTCATGTCAAGTTGTATAACTTGTTTTAAACATTTTTGATGTATCCTTTTAATTTGCTGATCACATAGTGCAACGTGCTGAAGAATTTTTTGGTATAAACGTGCCCTATTAATGATTGGAATCGAAGACCAAGTTATAGATTGGAATCGAAGACCAAGTTAAAGATTTTATATGTAATGACTTTGCGTAGAATTCTAGCAACTACTCCCCATGAATATCTCCACGAATGATTCGAGATGGTTAGATAACACCTTGCGTCCTCATATTAGTTGTTTTTATTTGGGGAACAAGGTTCTTTATTTTACTCTTGATATTGTAAAAAAGAAGATTAGTTTGTTATCTCCCTAGAAATCACTATCAATCGAATAAAGGTACCTTTTAATCTTCAATGTTATCAATTATATATTCTTTACAAATTTATAATGAGTAGAGCATATTGCTAGGTCTTAAACCGTATTCTAGAATTTTGTAATATCCTCACGAATTAGGGTTAGTTTTGTATTTTAGAAATTGTTAAACCTATAATGTAAAGAAGAAATTGATTAGATGTATCAAATTGAGTGTTAGAAGCCAAGTAGCTAACAATGTTTCAACAACTGATCATAGCAATAGATTTTCTCAAAAACAGAAATATCCTTCGTTCCTTTGGGAAGTTTTAATGGCTTCCCTCTCTTCTATTTGTTGTTTCTCTTGATCAATTCCCTTCTATCTTATTTATTCATTCCCATTTTTTGTTGGTGTTGACTATAGCTCAGCAATATGGCGTTGCAAGCCGTGCAACAAGTTTCGACTATCTCATTATTTGGTCATTTAAAATAGAATTATAATCAAACAAAGGTAGCTGTCACATGACTAGAATTGTTTTCTCTCTTGAGTGTTCCATATCGCCCAAAATCCTGTTTCCATGTGGCACCAATGTGAGTTGGGCATGACCATCAACTGCAAGTATCACCCAGACTACGCCTCACCGAAACCAACTTGACCAAACCTAAGTTAGGCACCTTAGAGTATGTAGAATGCCAAGTGCTTATTTCAACATAGGTGATGCAATCCATCACATTGCCACCCAACCTTAGACAATGTTGTACCATCACATCGCCTCCCTCGAGCCAACACTTGAACGACTGACTACCCAATGCATGACGATGCACTCACCCATCTAGTCTCAATCCTTAATGGTTCCCGAAGGTCCTGTCCTGGATCCACCCAACCACATACCTTCACAGCAACTGTCAACACTATTTCCCTGGCATGGTTGACACATCCCACATAAAATTGCCATTCGTGCCATCCTTCGTTGATCCCGCTAAGCAGCGTCTCACCAGTTTTCCTCATCCTACTCGACTCAAAATCATCCTTGGTTTTCCTAGCGAGCCTACTTGAGAGTACATCGTCCTGACCGTATAATGGCCTATCACCCATGAGCCGACCACCAAGGCTACCAAAACATATGGAATCAATGTGCACCCTTAAGTAATGCATCCTAATGCACCCTCCGTCACGCCATTGCCAATGCCGCTCAACGTAGGGTCGTTACAATCTCCCCCACTTAAATATGTTGATGTCCTCGTCAATGCATCACCATTGGCACATTCAATGAAAGGGGCATTGGTGGTGAAGAGACACTTATGCATATGCCAATAACCGAACGTGGCTCTGATACCATATGTCACGAGACTAGACTTGTTTTCCCTCTTGAGTGTCCCATACCATCTGAAAGCTTAGTTGCTCCACAACACCGACATGATCTTGCTAGTTGGGCATGACCATCAACCGCAAGTATCACCTGGACTATGCCTCACCGAAACCAACCTGACTGAACCTAAGCTAGGCACCTTAGAGTATGCAGAATGATAGGTTCTCATTTCACGATAGGCGATGTAGTCCATCACATCGCCACCCAAAAGTAGACAATGTTGTACCATTGCATCGCCTCCCTTGAGCCAACACTTGAATGACCGACTACCCAATGGAAGACGATGCACTCACTCATCTAGTATCAATCCTTAGTGGTGCCTGAAGGTCCTGTCCTGGCTCCACCCAACCACATACCTTCGCAACAACCATCAATGTTATTGTCCTAGCATGGTTGAAACACCATACATCACATTGCTAATCACGCCATCCTCTGCGAACCTGCTAAGTAGCATCTCGCTGGTTTGTCTCGTCCTACTTGACTCAACATCATCCTTGGTCCTCCTAGCGAGCTTACTTGCTAGTACACCGTATTGACCATCTCATGGCCTATCACCCATGAGCCGACCACCAAGGCTGCCAAAACATATGGACTCGCCGTGAATCCTTAAGTAATGCATCTTGACACACCCTCCGTCACGCCATTGCTAATGGAGCTCAATGTAGGGTCATTATAGTATCTCTTCATGATCTACCCATTTGTTTAACATTGTGGGTTTTGACATGCAGAAGGTTTGGAGAAACTTTTCTTTTCAAAGAAAAAGAACTCCAACATGTAGCGGGTTTACTGGGGAAAATTTTAAGTACCCCCCCTAAATTTCTATGTATACTAAATGGCCGAATCCTCATGATATATAGGAAAATATGAAGGCTATTTTCTCAATGTTATATTATGTATATACAATTTTTTTGCGAATCTCTCATTGAATTATATAACTTTGTAAATTCTTGGCAAATATTTCACTAAATTATAAAACCTTGTAGAATATTGGAGAAGATTTTGGCAAATCTTTCGGCAAGTTTCTCCTTGGAAAGTCATGGCCCCCTGCATGCCCAATTACGCGGCTATAAATGAATTCCCATCCCCCAAGCATGATGCCCCAAACACTCTCAAAAATTTTATTTCCGCATCGTCGTTTGCAAGCTTCACAATCCCCATGTTTATTAGGGAAACTTTGGATTTGAGGTGATGGGATTTATAACTCTCCTAAATGCAAATGGGTCTCTATAATACCTTATGGTAAATATCAATCACCCTTTTCGTGTGTACATCAAGCAACTTGTAAAATGAGATTCAACCCATAAAATCTGGACGAATGTAACTTCGACTTCGATTTCCATGACCGATAGAAGGTGAAAGAACCCTAGCAACTACCATTTCGGGAAATTAGGGGTGAATGGGAGTTTCCTAGTGATTTTTGTGGGCTAACAGAGGTTTAAATCCATATTTAGAAGGGATAAATTATTTTATCTTGGCTCCCCTTTTCAAATTCGATGGGGCTAACCTCCTATTCATTAAAAATAAGTAAATAAAATGTGGGATAATCATACCTAATGGGTGCTTAATAAAAAATTAGCCCATTAAAAATTTAAAACCCCTAAATTTATCCCATGGGCTAAGATTAGCACCTAAAATTTTCCATGGGGTTTACCTATGGTCATATAAAATATGCATTAATCCAACATGTAGCTGCTATAATAGTGTATATCTAAGAGAAGACATCATAGATCTGAGGTTGAAACCATTATTATTTTGGTGAAGGGGCATGGTAGTGATTGTTGTAGAAACCTAGTGGCTGCCATGCCAATCTCTATAAAGATATTTTAGATCTAAACTTATGAAAGCGGGTTGAATGACTAGTTTAAGTATTTGCATTATTGTGCATACATCTCTCTACAGAATATTCATTAATAGTATATCAATTGGGTGTGGAACTGTCAATAGATTGTTGTTTCCCATTCCAAGAATTAATGTGAATAAAGGTATGTCAAAATACACTAGTTGTGAGATCGTCTTTAGCTTGAGTTTGAATAAACCTGCCCATGCACATACATCAGTAGCACATACATCAGTAGCCTTAAAAAAAAGAGAAGACCCGAGCACACCAATTTGATTACCAACGCTTAGATATGAGAATTCATGGCTCTACTCTACCCACTTGTAATTCAATAACATTAATTTTACTTTGAATTGTAATGCTTGTGAGGTAAGCAAGCCTACACTCATTGTTGATTTAAGGACACTGACAAATTGAGATAGCTTGGCTTAAACTACGCAATTTAGCATGAACATTTGAGTCATCCTTGATGCAAGGGTGTAGATAATTCCATTCAATTCTACTTCGATAGGGATTAGCATAGAATTTTGATTTATCTTGACAAAGGTGCATGGTAGATGATAAATAATTTCTTCTCTTTTCTTTATAACCAAGAAATTACTAGATTTATATACATTTGATCTATTTTAAAGAAATATATTTTATAGATGTTGTAACATGTATATCACTGGTTATTAGGAATTTGAGGATTTACAAGTTATACCAAATTCTGTTTATGTAAAAACAACTATTGCTTTCATATTTATGTCATAATGAGAATTATCTTCATCGTTCTATTTCTGAAGTTTAATGTGTTTTAGATTACCAGTTTTGAATATGGTTGAAAATTAGAAAAAGACAAGAGCCACGAGGTGGCAATGTCCCCGCATTTGCACCTGCACTTTGATAAATTGAAATTTTGCTAGCAATAGATGCAAGTCTGCAATGAATCTGAAAAAATAGTGTTTGTTGTTGATAAAAATATATTTGGTACATTTCATGTATGCATATAATAAAGCTCAATATTGATGGCTTAGATGGAATGCCTACTCGTGCTAATTGTGGGTTGACAACTAAGAAAGATTGGCTCATCATTAAATTTTATGATAGTTGTTTTATGTTATAAATATAATATTTGTATCAATTTAGAAAAATTAATGCTAAGCATTGTTGAGTAATTGTGTATGAAAAATTAATGCTAATCATTGTTGAGTAATTGTGTGTCTCTTACATATTTGTTTTTATCATGTATCAAAGCCTACGAAGGCCCTAGATTTTCTCTCAAGATGAAAGGTAGAGATGAAGTGTTAGTATAGTATTAGTGAGAGTAGAATGTGGATTTTTTTAGAGTGGTTTTGATCTTGTAAAGATTTATTAAGTAGAAATAGTGTTCTTGTTTATGTTTTTTTAGTACCTTTTGTTTGGAGAATTATAATGCTTTTAGATGAAGTGTTAGTACAGTATTAGTGAGAGTAGAATGTGGGTTTTTTTAGAGTGGTTTTGATCTTGTAAAGATTTATTAAGTAGAAATAGTGTTCTTGTTTATGATTTTTTAGTACCTTTTGTTTGGAGAATTATAATGCTTTTAGATATGAAGTGAAGTATTAAAATAAAAAAGAGATTGTGCATGAGTATTACTATGGCGCATTAATAGCATTGTGATATGGTTTATTTATAGTGAAAATTCTATGATGTAGATATTGATTGTGAAAAGATGTGAGAAAATATTGGTACATGGAGGAACAAGCTAGCATAGAAAGCATTGGATAGCGCATATTCGCATGTACTCCACGCATCCGACTTCCACCGAAAAGAAAGCACACCAGAAAGAAAGCATAAAGCAAGGGATAGGCTCCCAATGGGACACCTACGCCCCACGACTTGTCAGGTCACAATGGGAAAGATCGTTGCGTTTTAATCTGTTAAAATATTAATAACTTAAATGTCTTTTAAACTACAAATATTTTGAAACAACAATCACTAAATCTACATCACTAATTCTAGATATAAGTATAACGTATAGATGTATGTTAAATGAAAATTAGTCGAACAACAATCACTAATTCTAGATATAAGTAAAACGTATAGATGTATGTCAAATGAAAATTATTCAAGCAAAACACACAACCTGAGAATTATCATGGCCTATATTTTGATACCTTCCTTTTAGTAATACATGCCTGCAATGTTACATTTGCTAATCTCATATGTTAATGCAACGTGTTGATATGATAATGGAACTTATTAATACATATAAATTGAAAATTAGCCAAGCAAAATGCAGTATCTTACTTTGAATAAGTGAATGTTACATTTACTTGCCATGGCCTATTAGTTACACTTTTGGGATGTAGAGGTTCTTATAATATGCTTAAATCGGAGTGGGCTTTTGCATAAACATGAGTAAACTATAGAATTATTAGAAAGAGTTATGAATTATAATGAAATTGTCACCGTTTAGCGCCCAAGTCTTTGTATACTATAGAATTATTAGAAAGAGCAATGAATTGGAGTGTAAATCTTCACCATTTAGTAGAAAGTCGTTAATATAATTTTTCCTTTATCCATAATCATGTGATAGAAATGTGTTTTTATTCAAAGAAGAGTTTATTTGTCAAATTAAAAAGAATCTTTGAAATGGAATGCAACTTTTTGTATGCAAAACATCTAATATTCTATATAGATTCGACATGGCATAAATGGGTGATTCTAGGGTTTGGGCTTCCCGACAGCAACGTTTCCCACAAAATGGTGAGAAAAGATAAAGTGTTTCCATACCTTTTCTCCAAGCATACACGATGAGAGGATAATATTACTGCTTTCCATATCAATTTCATTTGGGCTCGGCTCCATGAGCAGAGCTGCTCTATGCATTAACCGAGTCCGCTCTTCTCTGCAGCTTGAATTCTGAGGTGATCACACAAGCGTCTTTGACTTTTCTCTTCAAAAACCACTTCCTCTTGATGAAGATACAGCTTCTGGGTTATCTGGAACCCCACTCAAAAATCCTTAGTGGCAAACAGGACACGAATTGTGCATTGTGCAGAAAACATGAAATGAATTGTGCATTGTGTAGATCCATCCAGGGAAGAATACAATGAGAATGATAAATGTGGATGCACGACATTTCCATGGCTTCGTGCCCTACATCTAACCGTCCCTTTCATAAAGGACAGTGTGAGTCAAATGATGGCTTTCATGAGCATGCCTTAATGATATAATTGTCCAGTTTCCCAGCATAGGATGCATGCAGCTTGCCAGGCTTGCTACATGCAGTGCATCGATTGCAACAAAAGGCACAGTACTCATAGGTGGGTGAGTTGTTGCAATTTCGTGAAGAACTGAGTATCTATCGGTTTGAAGCGACAATAAACCTGTCCAATCGTTTATAAATACCAGCTCTCCCTCTCCTCGAATTTATCCAGGTAGGTACTATTTTAATTGGTTCAACATCTATCAACTTTAAGTCTTAAAAATATGTAATAAATAGTATGCCAATGGCAGGTGCAGGGTTGATCGGGACCTTACCTTACACCTGTGCAACCTTACCTTACACCTATGCATAAAGAGGGTTAATGGTTCATGGATGCATGCCACACCAAGGCCGAGAGGCATGCTGTACTCCATAATATAGATGGCAACCACTTACTTGAATAACCCAGATTAACATTAAAAACCTGCACACTGCACTGCATTGTAGAATCATGTGAATACAGGAATTAAATGAGGATGATGTCATTCTGCAGCCACCTCCTGTGAAGGGAAAAAGGAGAAATACATCATCCTCCTGCAACCAATGAGGATTGAGAAAAACCCATTTAAAAAAATATAATTTAATACAATATATTCAAAACTATAGTTCAAACTATATTGTAGATAAAATTTATAGTAAGTAAACCAAATTAATAGGGATTTCATGATATATATATGATCCCCTTCAGGGACATAAAAAATCTCATACTTTGAATTGATCTAGATGCTATAATGCTCAGGATTAATTCAAAAAGCATGCACCTAGGTTAATTTGAAAACATGCACCCAATTGTAACCATAGGATATATAAGAAACAGACTACTCCTGAATCCGATCTATGGAAAATCTAGGGAATAAATTCTTGTTATATCATGAACTTAGCATATGTTGTGGGGCTTGGATCCCATTTTTTTCTCACTTAATTTCGTAACCATCTTTATATAATTTCTTTTGTGGTAGACTCCGATCGGAGGAGCAATACAGACTTGTATTTAACTTGATTCATAAGAGTATAACAATGCATCATTGCAATCCTCTTATAAATTAATATAGTTAGAGTAATCTTTGGTTAATTAACAGACATCAATAATGATTTGTATCTGAATTGCAAATCATAAGCATATTGGTCCAATACTAAGTTATGTCATGTGATAGTCATTTAATAAAAATGATTATCTAATTAAGATGGAGTAAAACAAAAGTAAGAAAAAAACCAATTTCAACTAGAAACAATTACTTGAACTCTCAACCAGGCTCGGGATTCAGGTTTCGTTCCAAGTGTTTCTTTATATCCATATATCAGCCTCGGGTAACTAGTTACAATAAAATGATTTTAAAATCTAGAAAATACTTCCAATATGGGTTGGGTATATATATATATGAGATTGGGGTTGAGGTCAGGAGCTAGCTGTGGGGTTTGATGGTTGCCCCGACGGAAGCCCAGTTTCGATTCCTGCAGGGGAGGTGTAGTGAACATACTGTACCCTAGAAACAGATCGTGCGACTGCGGTGGTGGCTGTACTCCCGTTGATTATGTCTTGGCCAACATTTAGGCTGGCCACAACCCGTGAGTTTGGTATCTAGGTGGAGCAGTGGACAATGCTCGCTGAGCGGTTTGAAGAGGTTCTCACAGTTAATATATATATATATATGATTACAATTTTTGTGGAATGGAGAGTAAATAAAATAATAACTAAATTATCTTAAGTTGTGAAAGGTTAGAAGTTACTTGTAAAAGAAAAGTTACTCTATACATATTGTTGCAATTATAAACCACATTTTATACTTCTAAATATATATTATCATTCTAGTCTAGAATTAGAAGGTTAGATTATTACAATGAAAGTACCAAGTGGCTTAGTCAATTACAAGATTTTTTTTATAAAAAGTTTGTTAACCATATAAGTCACATCTAATCAATGTTGTGCCTTAACCTTGATTAATACACTCTCTTTGAAGGTGTCACACTAATAATGATATTAAGCTTGTACTGTCTAGACTGCTTAGTGATCATTCTTTAATTTTGGTAGGTGACCTTAATATCACCTTGTCATCGACTGAAGTGTGGGGTTCTGGATATGTGGTTGATCCTTTGGTTGAATTTTTCAAGGATATCTGTGAAAAAGCAATTATTATTGATGTTATGTCAAGTGTTTTGACTCCTACTTGGTCAAATGGGAGGACTGATAAGGCTGGTATTGCGAAATGACTTGATAGGTTCCTTATAGCAAAAGATTTGTGTAATGTTTTGGAAATTTTAGATTGTGGTTAGTGACTATAGGGATTTTAGATAGTAGGCCTATTATTTTACAGTTGGATGTTGGCAAAACTGGTCTAAATGTTCCCTTCAAATTCCAGAGTTCTGTGATTTGGCAAAGAAGAAGTGGTCTTCATATGATATGGAGGAAGGCATATCTCCGATTAGATTAAGGTCACCTGCCAAAAATTAAGGTCACAAAATGGGCCTCATAAGAGATATAATAAAATATTATGAGTTAGGCATTTTGTGGGGGGTATATTTACAACTCACCTTTTACACTACAACCAATGTAACTAGGGTTAAGTTAAATTGAAAAGATGTCTAAAAATAAAATCAATAAAAAAACATTATTTGATGTGACTAAAAGTAGAGTACTCTGAATACAGAAAGTGCTTTTGAATATAATATGATAAATGTACTTAAAATACTCATAAAATAAAATAAAGTATATTGGTTTTGAACATAATTTATTCAATATTCAAAACATGTTTATAATACCATGTATTTATAATTTTTTTTTATTTTAAACATAACTTAAATTTATATGAATAAATTGTCATTTTCTTTAAAGTATATATTTATTTTGTAAATTTAATTTACATTCATTAAAAATAAAATCCAATCATTTATTTTTATATAAATATTAACATTATTTAAATATACTAATAATTTATTTATATAAGTATCTATATTATTTAAATATATTTTTATATCTTTAATAAACCAATTAGTATTATTTTATTATATATATATATATATATAATTTTAAACAAAATCCTATCATACTTATCCTAAAATATATGGATTTTTAATTTGATTTGTTATTTGATTTTGCATTATATATATATAATTTTTTATTTATATTATTTTAAACAAAATCTTATAATACTTATCCTAAAATATGTATGGATTTTTAATTTGATTTTGCATTATTTTTAAATAAGTATGTAAGTCATTCAAAATTAAAATTAACTTATAAATAAAACTTGTTCTTTTATTTTACATTATTTTCAAACAAATGTATGAATCATTCAAATTTAAAATTAAACTTATTCAAATTAATACAATTTCTGTTATGTAACACGGTTTACATCCACATTACCAGATACATAATCATAAAATGTGTTATTTTGAAACCATATTGAAACTATTTAATCCTAGCGTGTATTCCCTTTTAATGAAATTAATATTGATTAAAATTATTTTATCATAGCGTGTATCTCATAGGCGTGTCTAATATCCATTATAATAGCACGCTACAGATTTCATTTATGTGATTTGACTATCAAGGATTTAAATATTAATGACAACAAACATATAAAAAATAAATATTATAAATGTACATTCCACATTTTTAAAAAGAAAATGCCATATAGAAAATAATTAACATAAAGCAATTTTTTTTTCCAAAACTAAATACACATAAGTAATGGGTGACACACCATAATGGTTATTGACATGTATATATTTACTGACCATTTTATATTAAAAAATCTAATTGTATTTTTTAAATTAAAAAGTTTTTTTTATAATTATATTTCTTTAAATTAGAAATACAAATCAAGAACATACACAATGGCAAGAAATAACATCTATGTAAAGAATTATCATGGCAAATTATGAATAAGGAAATGATGTGTGGGTGAGATAATACATTCGTCACTATCTAAATTTATATAGACATGGTTAGTTAAAATAATAATAAAATCCCTAAATTAAGTAACTAAAGGCGTGCTGTTAAATTGTTACACGGATAAACTAGCATTTGCCCTTTGAGGGGCAAAAATGAATGTCGGTAGGAAAAGAGGAAAGTTGGGTAAAGTTCCACCCTTCTCATAAATAACACTTCCTGAAAACTTCTGAGTTTTGAAATGAGAAGAAAACATTAAAGACATTAATTATTCTTATTGATTCAACATGAAACAAACACGAGTCATGGTTCCCACCTGTGTAGTGCTGCTGGAAACGGTGTCAAACAAGTTGTATTCTTTTATGCTTTCCTGTGACCGCTTTCTATACCATTTCTTTGTCTTCTGGCTTTCCAAGGTCACAATCCAGGAACATCTTTGCAATACAAAAGGGGGGGTTCAATCAATTCAAATGATCTAATGTCATCATGTAGTGTTTAAGTTCTTCTTCTGTGTGCTGTAAGATGGCTTCTGCTTGAATGTGGTCTTCATCGACCTCATATGTCGTGAGGCTTCCTTCAAGTTTGTAAAATTTGTCGTTGCTTGTGGTCAATACCGACTGCTGGATATTGGTCGTGGCCGACAGAATTGAGTCGACTCGAATCGACTCGACTGACCATGGTCGACAAGAGACCGACTTGATTTATTTATGTATTTTTTTACAACTTCGACCAATGACCACTTTATATTACCTCGACCACTTTTCTAGGTCCCATGTAGTATCACGGTCGGTGTCTTCAAGGTTATGTCGGCATCTTCCAACGCGTCAACTGGAGCATAAGATCTGGTCGACAGTTTCCAGGCTTGGTCGTCTTTAATTGAACCGCTGGCCAAGACCCGACAATTTTCTTTCCATCAGATGTTGGCAGAAAGCATCTTTTAAATGCCGACGGAATGCACTTTCCAAATCCTGACATGGTGTCTTCTTGCATGCATAATAGAAGAACGATATCTTATTCCTTCAAATAGATAGCCAACTCGACTCCGTCGAAGAAAATGTGCAACATGACCAATTTATATTACCTCGACCACTTTTCTCAAAAGACCTTATTACAAATATTGACAGAGCTGACCAAAATGAAGTGTCCATCAATTCGACCACATAGTTAAGAACCGACCAATTTTTAAGGGCTCGACCAACTCGACTATTTGAATATCGACCCTTTTTACAAATAACATGACCTGACCATTTTGACTATCGACCAAAAAATAAAGTGATCAACCATAGTAGGTATCGACGACCAATTTCAACCATTATTTCATCGACCACATATTAACGCATTTACCTTTATTTGACTTACAAAAACGACTCATGACCAAAATTACAAATATTCAATTTTGTCCATGACTGTACCAGTCGACGTGGTTGGCATGGTTGGCAGGTAAACATCATTATTGTTGACCAAGGGATATGATATCCTCCAAATTGTGTAATGAGAACTCACACGTTATATTTATCATTCGGCCAGCAAGTCGACAATTATTCATGCGGTATGCCTCAGGTGAGAGAAATCCTGTAGTCTTAGTAAAAACAAGCAAATGGTCGACCGATGAAGTTTTATTCGACGCCAGACAAGATAGTCTATTGACACATAACCAACTTGGAGTGACCCATGATTTGTGCTTATGTGTGTTCTCATTGATATTGTTTCTTTTGATTAATTGCAACATCTCACCTTAACATGGGGTACATACATTTGGAGTCAGCTGGATCTTCAAACTCCATAAGGTTGTCCTTTGTGTTGGACAT
The DNA here is from genome assembly GCA_027924585.1 of Larix kaempferi. Taxonomy (NCBI): domain Eukaryota; kingdom Viridiplantae; phylum Streptophyta; class Pinopsida; order Pinales; family Pinaceae; genus Larix; species Larix kaempferi. The sequence goes on from BSBM01000001.1 coordinate 17,560,746, forward strand.
CAATTTGACATTGGACATCAATTTGTATTATAAGGTTGTCTAATTGGTCACAAGCCTTTTTTCAAATACAAATATTACCTATGATAGTGGGAAAAAAGTATCTTAACTTTCCTTATTGCCTTTGAAATGTTCTCCTCAAAATATATGCTTGCCTCTTGTGTGGGATGGCATGGTCAAGTTTATTTGCATGTCTTATGTTGCTTTTGTGTTTTAATATGAGTTCCTAATGCTTGGTTCAGTCAAGGCATAGTTTGAGTTTTCCATTGAGTTCTTGGTCATGCTTTGACCTAGCATCCCCAACTACCTTTTGATTCCCTCCTCATATGTGTTTGGTTGTTTGGTTTACATGTGGCATGGTTGAGTTTGGTTAATTTCATTTTAAATTGTATATGTGTTTAACTACAAGTTCATAAGGTAATTGAAGAACAAGAGAGAATTAAAGATTGAAGTATCTAATAGTGGGGAATTATGAACATATAAGAATTTTGATAACAAATGGCACAATCAGAGACATGGCAAGTCCAAGACATCAACCTCCTTCTCAATTCGTGTCTAACAATATGAAACAACTTAACCACTCCATGAGCAATCAAATTGTAAAATTTGCAAATCATAGTATCAAAATTAGTAGTGTTACATAAAGAATAGTCTTGGAGCCAATGTGTAGAGCATCAAGAATGTAGCTCACAATTCCTACTTTGATTAATGAAAACGGGTGGACCATTTCCCTTATCTATTGGACATTGTAACTTGTTTGAGTATTAAGTTCATTTTAGATAGAGTAGTAAGATTTTGTTCTAAAATATTGTAAGATGGTTCCCTAAACTTAAGTGTCAAACAACCACCAACTATTAAAAGATGGAGCATTGTGTTACAATAAAACATATCGAAGCACTGTTGAGGGAAATTTGATCCTAATGAAATAAACATCACTATATCTCTAGGCCAACTCCATAAACATGTCTTTTTTTTAACCTTGGGAATTGATAACTGGTTAAGATTACCTAAGTGAGGCCCAAGTTTAAATACAATTGGTTACCGCTATAACCTAAGAGTATATGTAACAACCTACAAGCCAAAATACCAATAACTCATGACTTAGAAGGGACTGATACCTCCCAAGGAACATCATGGAGACCTTTATGCCAGAGGGCTTCTACCCTTCTCGCATTATCACAACCAGACAATGTCTCATTGGGGATTTGAACCCTAGTGGGAAGAGTGCAAAACCTATCTCCCTGCCAATCAAGTTGTTGATCCCTCGACTAAAATTGTATCATAGTCGTAACAATTAGTGTTTAGTCTTAAGGATGATAAGAGGGTGGTTGAACCTAAGCCCGAAACCTTAGAGTATGCGCAATGCGAAGTCCTTGTTTCACCGTTGGCGATGCAATCCATTAGATCACCACGAAACCTTAGACAATGTTGTACCATTGAATTGCCTCCTCCAAGCCAACACTTGAACGACCGACTTCCCAATGCATGACGATGCGCTCACCCATTTAGTCTCAATCCTCAATGGTGCCCGAAGGCTCTGTCCTGGCTCCGCCTAGCAACACACCTTCACTGCATCCATAAATGCTATTGTCCTAGCATGGTTGACACACCGCACATCACATTGCCAATTGCACCATCCTCCGTCAAGCTTTCTAAGCAATGCCTCGGTAGTTTGTCTCATCCTACTCGATTCGACATCATCCTTGGTCCTCCTAGCGAGCCCACTCGCTAGTATACCATCATGTCTGTACACCATCCTGTTTGTCTCATGGCCAACAACCATGAGCCGACCACCAAGGCTACCAAATTCATGTGGACTCACCATGCACCCTTAAGTAATGCATCCCGACGCGCCCTATGTCACATCATTACTAATGGTGCTCAGTGTAGGGTCATTACAGTGACCTTTGATTTACCTATGTGTGTGTGGGGAGTGCAATGCAAGCCTCACACATTTGTCCACTACCTCTAAATACACCCATGGCAACCTCAAAGGCGGATGACCCTCATAAAAAATTAACATTCATCACTAGTTGAACTGTTCATTCCTAATACAAACATAATAAGAAACATATTAGTCCATGTAAAACACCCAATCATGAAAAAATCCTATATGTATGACACAAATCAAATTATGCCCTCTATGATCATGTAAACCGTGGTTTGTTTTACCTATCTAGTAAAGGGATATAATTAAAATGTTATGCAAAAAGAAGTGTAGATTAAGACGTTGATTATACCTTATTTTGAGATTATTATCATTAGACATATTAATGTGCCTTTGCCTTATTAGCATTTTATGATTTGTGGCGGCTATTTGTGTAGTAAGCATATAATAATATATTGCATGTTCTCGTTTTGAAATGGTCATCATTAAAGGTTTTAGTGTAATATCTTGTAGACATTCACTAACATATGGTTGTTATCTATGTGATATGCTATAAACAATTACTATAATAACTTGTTGTTTCATGCAAATTATAATCATTATACAGTACTTATATAAAATACAAATTGAATTATCACATATCTATATGTATTTTATATAGTATATGAAGGATTTTATAAATTAACATACTAAAATATTAAAAAAATTATATTAAATATAATTTTGTAGAGTAGATGTATGGCAACTATTAGGAATTGAAATGCTTTTTCCTCATTTTAAAAGAAAATTCAAAACAATATTATGTTTAATCAAATGCATTCTGTTAGAAGCAAGTTTACTATTTTTTGTCAATTTGTATAATATGCAAATTATTAAATATATAAAAACAATTGAAATAGATATAGCACCTTTGTAGTAGTTCTTGAATTATTGAGAGTGGACTTTGTACCATTCATAGAGTTAGAGTTGTTCTCATTGATTCTCCAACACATTTGGTTCACTCCAAGCATTCTCAATGTCATGGGGGAATGCTTTGCCAAAAAGATGGTTAGGCATTTATGAGAGGTACCACAATTTGTGCCCTCTACCCATAACATCTAAATGTCAACTTTCAAGGGCTCACCCTTGCAATCTCTAAGATAAAAAAACACCTAAAACTTAAATAAGGCAATGGGGCAATGATGGATGGGATGTTGTCATTCATGACCAATAGCTAACCAATGATGATTAGGGTCGACCTTGAAGGACCATGATGATCCTCCACTTGATGTGAAGCAAAAAAGCAAAAACATTCTTTTAGAACATTCAAACTTGAATAGGGGAATATCACTGCTCCACTCAACCATCAATAAAAAAAATATAAAACACTTTATATATTAAATATATTAAATGTAAATTTTTATAATATACAACATATGGATGATTTTTTTGAAAATATCTATGTTAAAAATTTGAAATATTTATGTTTCTGTTTTGAATGGATACTTCACCATCATCCAATAATAAAATTATATATAATTAAACCATATAAATATGATAATTAAGAAACATCTCCAACATTGCAGAGTCTGAATACAATACCACTCAAAATAATTGAACATCTCCAACGTTGCAGAGTTCGAAGGCCACTCAAAATTTTCCTTCCATACTTCGAAGTGAGTCCAAATGGTCAGCTGCAGCGTTGAAAGTTAGAACGACATGAACTAGTCGACCCCACTTGGTTGTCGTAGCCAACATTGAAATTTGAAACGACGTCGACTTCAACTAGTCAGCCTCACCTGGATTTCGTTTCCAGCATTGAAAAGTTGAAACGATGTGAACCAGTCGGAATACCACTCAAAATAATTGAACATCTCCAACATTGCAGAGTTCGAATACTTCGAAGTGAGTCCAAATGATCGAACATATCCGATGTTGCAGATTCTGAATAAGAACTTGCAGGATAAAAACCTTGCTGCAAGCAGACAGGATGGTTAGTAGAAACTGTAACAGGAATCTGGTCGAAGAAATGGACAACCCGCACCATGAGTCTTTGACCAAAAAACATTACACTTGTACATGTCAAACTTCGACCAAACAACATTACACTTGAACACGTCGAACTTCAACCAAAACCATATCAGCTTGTCCCTCCAAAATATCAACACGTACTTTTACACGACTAGTTCGACAACTTCGAACTCCGACCAAAAAAATAATATTTGAATACTTTGTCAACGATGATGACCATTGTAAACAATTTAATACAGTTTGAACCATTTTGACAATACATTTTCAATATAAGGCGATGCACAACAATGATGTAGTCGAAAAAAAAACGAAGGCATGTCGACTTAGATGGTCAACCTCTATGCATAGGTCATCTTCATACACGTCGACAGAATTTGATGGTGAAGGAAATGAGAAGAGAACGACTGTTGGTAGTTGCATTCGACTGCAGAATATTTTAATAATGTTTATAATATTTTATATTGCATTTCCTTTTCATTATTATTTATTCTTATTATATAAGATTAGTTAAAATACACAAAGATTAATATATAATATGTTATTGTAAATTTGTAAATATTTTTTTTTGAAAATTAAAAAAAAAAATTGAATTTGTCATCTATTATATGGATGATCCAAAAATTTTATGCATAGGAAATTTAGTAGGAATTCAATAATTTTTTAAAAATAATTATAATTTCAATAAAAACTTTAACTTAAATTCTTTTTATTTATTTAAAAAAATGATAAATTCTCTCCATTCATAGAATAATATTAAATTAATGAGTAAAATTGTGCATTAACTTAAAAGACAAATGGAATCGTAATGAGTTAATGAGTAAAATTGTGTTAACTCAAAAATAATATAGTATTAAAATTTCAAAAAATAAACATATTTGTAACAATAATAATCATCTATTAAACCTAACTTAAATTATCGTTTCTGGTCCCACAACGCTCTGACTTCGACAATGTTCAACAAGTCTTGACTCGAACAATCCTAACAGGTTCTGGTTCGACAAGTTTAAACTCGACCAACCCCGACAGGTTCCAGTTTGACAAGTCTCGACACGTTTTGAGTTCGACACACATGCAACACTTCGACAGATTCAGCAACCTTCGACAATTTCGTGGCAGCTTATGAATTTTCGGTGAATTTCAATTTTGATTATTATATCTTCCAAGTGTACAAATGCAAGGATTTTTGGTTTTTAGAGAATTTAGTGTCATTATTTTTTCATAGATAAATGGCCGCAATACTGCCCAGAGACTCAACAATTTCCTGACGTCGGCATTTTTGCCATTTTACCCGTTTCAAAATCGGGAGCAATCCGTGCCAAACTTAGAGTTTCTTTCTGCCGAGTTGGAATCTCGGCATCGAGCAGAATTCCTGGCGGTTTTTTGATGAGCTTTGGCCCGAAAGACGCTCTGCTGGAGAGGAGCACCATAGAATCTAGGTTTTACGGGGGCGTTTTTAGGTTCCAGCACCTGCAAATCACAGCAAACGTTAAAATTTCAAAAAATAAACATATTTATAACAATAATAATCATCTATTAAACATAGCTTAAATTATCGTTTCTGGTCCCACAACAAAATTTCGAACAAGCATTCACCGACTTCATTCTTTCGATTTCCCGTCGACTTATTTTTGCAGACAATATGCTCAACTGGTATCTCCCGACTACACATTCCATTCATTTCGTTGGTTGGTTCTATCACATGTTACTTTGCTATTATTTGACGAATTTTTGAAGCACAACCCTGGTTTCATTTACAAAAGTTGATATATTATTCAAGGAGCGTAATATAAGACAGTATATGCAAATGGAGTTGACCAGGGTTCGACCGATGATTCCGTGACTCTGTCGGGTGCCGACTGCAGTAAAAAGAAAGCCGACCGCAGCCATAATCGGTAGACACGTCGACTCTTTATTTCCAGCCAGTTCACAAGTATTATTATTATTATTTTTAAATAAGTATCTACTTGTGATTTTCTATTTACAACTTTTTATCTCATTCATTCATTATTAATTGCTATTCTTAATTCTGTTTACTCAAATATGAATATTTTTTTTAAATTACTGTTTACTCAAATATCAATAATTTTTTTTACCATACACATGAATGGGCGCATCAAATATTGGAACATAGAAATTAGGAATATAGGTAGGGTGGTGTATAGCCTACAAATCACAGTAGGAAAAATGAGAACATTAACATATACCCAATTTCAACCAAATAAAACCCGTCGAATATCCACTAAATTGGCAATAAGATATGTGAATTTAACATATACCCACTTCTGGAAATATATCACTCAAATTTTGACATAATTCACCCAAGGCCCTAGGTCCATTCCAATGTCGCTTGGAAGAGTTGAATATCATCCCTAGACAAGGAAACACGGAAGGTTTGGGTAGTAGTGTCTTTGGCCAAAGTTGAACCCCCATCGTTGAGCTGGAGAACATAGATTGAAGACAAACTGAGCTCCTGCACATTAATTCTTGAACCAAATCTCTTTAGAGGGCATGATTGCTCTTCAATGCATCGCCTTCGGTCTAAAACACCCATAAAAGACTAATTACCCAGTCTTTTCTGCCTTGCTCTATTACCTGGAGTGAATAGAGAATACCCAGTATTTTAGTGGTTTACTGCCACTATGTTTTGCAAATAGTGAAATTTTTTTGTAGAACACCCAATTGGATGAAATGAAACATTGGTATGGCTTTGTTTAGGCATTGACATACATTTTTTAGGTAAGCCCTAATTTTTGCATTGCGCATTTGCATTTAAACCTGGCATCTCATATTTCAAAGGTTCTTTAGTTTTCGAGTTGCCGAAATTGTTTCATTATAAACATAAATTATGAGAAAGACCACAAATGCTTTTGATCCTTGATTTTACAGGGTAAGGAGCAGAAAACCAGTGATAACATGCTTCTACTTTCTATTCAATTAATATTCACACTCTAAAACATATACAACCAAGGGACCAAAGCATTTCGTCTAGTTGTATGATTATTGCTTTGGGTGCAGAAAGTTCCCTAGTTCAATTCTCTAAATGTCCCTGGATCTTTATCTTTTATCTTCTTCTTTGACTCTTTTATTCGATAGTTCTTCATTAATCTGTAATATTTGCTTAAATAGCTTTTGTGAAATCCTCTTCCATATTTGGGGATGTTGATATTTGGCCTTTACATCTACAATCCTTCACTATAATGTTTGCAGATTTCCATTCCTGCAATGGTCACTTGGCAGACTATTAATCATCCATCAACTTTGTCTACTATTTGAATTTATTTTTAATTTTAAATTGGATGTGCAAATTAGATTATACTTACAGATTTCCAGATGCTTGCCTCAGAAAATAACATCATAATTCGATTCATATTTATTTAATCAAGAGCCAAAATGGTGTTTTTATCATAGTTTCCTTATTATGATATTAAGATAACCCTAAAAAAATGCAACATCCTCAAAACCAATGTAAAGCAACATAATCTCTTCATTTATCAGACGACCTTTGTGGCTCTATAAGTCCAAAGTTTGACCCTCATCATGCCAATCTTATTGATATTATCACCAAATTTTCCATTGTTCAGTGGGAAGGATTTCCAGTGAAATTGTATTAGCCTTGACTTATACCTTGACCCTGTTGGGCTAAGGGATGAATGGAAAATATTGGAAAAATAGTTTCTTTTTCATACAAGTCACAGGGTCGAATCATTTGGACTCATTTATGACTTTATCCTTGTATATAATCAATGGATGAATACTGTATGTTTAGTGATCAATGGGTTTGTCAAGGGAAAAATCCTAGAAGAATCAAATATGGATTTAGCATAGGATTGAAAATATTTTCATAATGTAGATTAGAATCTCAACATTTTCTCATTAAAATGTAGTAATCTACCATTGTGTCTATGCATCTATTGTTGAACTCTATCAATGAAAAACATAGATGGAATAAGTAGAAACATTGGAGTGAGAAGAAATTAAAGTGAGTAAACAAATTCCAAGGTTTTAAATTTGAAAGTCAATATGCGAAGGGCATAGACCATGCTGTTGCAATTTACTTATCACACCTATGGGGTTGCATGCTATATCAACAACAAAACCAGTGAGTGGAAAAAATAGTGATTGCTTATGTCAAGGATTAAAGGGCTACAACTATGTTGCAAGACCCATAGAAGATGCAATAAGAGAACAACGATACCTTTGAATGATGTGATCTTTTACAAGAAATGTATAAATACTTTGTACCAAGGATAATTTTAGGGGCGAAATTTAGCCCATGGGCTATTTTTCCATTTTTTTTTCCAAGAAAAGATTCGCCAATTTGCATTTTTTGAAGCCCCATTTTGCCCAATTTTGATGGGGTAAACTTTTTTCACTCTAAAAATCGCCAAATTATTATATAAACTGTATAAAATCCTTAGAAATTGAAATAATTTTTGAAAAATATCGCCAAATAGTTTATAGTTGACATTTTAAGAATTGGTAAGATTCGCCAAGGTTTATACACTTTTAAATAAGTATGGGTCCTTAAAATTATCCCTGCTTTGTACCTAATTTTGAATTTAAAGAGACTGTCTTAGTTGGATATCATTGTTCACCGGTTGATGGTCACACTAGATCCTTTAAGACCCAATTTAGCATAAGCAAGAAGTTCTTTTGGAACATGCTTAAAGCAGATGTGAAAATATTTTTTGAATCATGTGAAACTTGCCAAAAGAAAAAAGGGACTGTGAAGAGTTTAGGAATTTTGCAGCCATTGTCAAATCCCAATGAAAAGTGGGAATCCATTCCCATGGAATTCATTAAAAGAATCCCTCTTTTAGGGGGGAGTAACTCCAAGTACCAATTACCATCCTTAGATAAATGGATAAACATAAATCACTAACAATTCTTAAATGGGTACTTGAGAAAGCATGTTGCCAACCAACAAGCTTTTTGGGTAAACTGGTTGCACTTGGAAGAAAACTGGTACATTAAAACCTGTAACACATCCATTGCAATGTCACCATTTAAATCCCTCTACAGTTATGAACACGACCCTCCCTTGTAGATTAATTGGACTATTAAAGACATCTAAATTCCATTTGTTAGTGATTTCCTTGAGGATAATGAAGCAGCTAAAAAAAATCTCAAATTGGCCCAAAAGATAATGAAACAACTAAAAAAATCTCAAATTGGCCCAAGATAGGATGAAATCCAAGCAGGACAACATCCAAGTGAACATGTATCCAATGTTGGTGATTGGGTTTTCTCAAGACTATAGGCCTATATATATACAACTTTTATGTATCTATTAAATTTTATTTACAATTAATTAGTATACTTCTATGCCATTGCTTTTAGAAGTCTTATTTTATTTTAAATTTTTATAAAAAGTATTTAAATCATACTTTCTAATAATTCTTATCTTTTTATCTTTTTTATTTATAAATTTGTTTGCAAAATAGGGTTTAAAGAAATGCTTTCAACAATAAAAAATCAAAGACCACCAATATATATAAAGATACAACAACACTTCCTTTCCTCTTATGGTAAGAATGATACCCAGTTTAAAGTAGGGGTGCCTAATTTTATCTTAGTACTCAATATAAAGTGGGTATTTCTTCTCATTCTAAGAATGATACTGAATCTCACCTTTGATCTAAAAGAGCTCTCACTTCTAACTCATTGCTATTTGAATGAAAGAGGTCTCACTTCTAACTCATTTAACTCGTTGCTATTTGAATTAATGAGAAGGTTGTATTGACTAAAATTTAATAATATTTAGAACTTTTTACAAAATAATTCTTTTTACTTTTATTATTTTGCTATAAAAATGCAAATTTTATGAATGCAATGAGTTCCTAAATTTTATGAATTCAAGTGACAAAGAATTAGGACCAATTCATGATGAAGCACATATCACCGGAGGCTATATACAATATCATCGAATGACAAACCTTAAAATCAAGGACATAATATGAAATTACACGGTCAGGATGCAGTAAGACTTACAGGGCTACGAGAACACGAGAGTAGCAGAGAAAATGATTAATAATAGAATTCGACACTACCTCCCTAATATTGCCAAGGTTGACAGAAATATTAATCAACCTTTTACTTATTGGAGTGGATGGTTTCTCTACCTCTATGGTAGCAATAAAGGCAGTCCAGCGTTACATAAAGAAAGCAGATGATAACGGTACCCCTGTTCGTCATGTTTGCCAAGTGGTAAGCTTTCGATGCTCCCTTCCAAGGCTCCGAACCTTATCGTTTATGGAAAGTACCGTCAACCTGATTTGCGCAATGGTATGTTAAGTCCAAGCCACCCTCTATATCTTGAGTTGTAGTGATAATCATAGCGATTGTTATAAATTTGGGCATGGACTGCTTGCATTTATATTTGCCAAGAATTCCGAGAGAGCCGAGAAAGCCAACCCAATATTGGGTGCAAGAAACCCAATTTTGGGTGACGAAGGTGCCAACAACAAGAATGTGGTAGAAGCACGGTAAAAGCTTGTTGTTAAATTCAAGCAGAAGGTTGATGTTACGAAACTGTTGCATGTTGCCGAATCCGTCGAAGATGTCGAACTCGAAACCTGTCGAGACTTGTCGAACCGGAACCTGTCGGGGTTCGTCGAGTTGAAACTTGTCGAAGAAGGAACCTGTCGAGATTGTTCGAATCGAGACTTGTCGAACTGGAATCTGTCGGGGTTGGTCGAGTTGAAACTTGTTGAAGAAGGAACCCGTCGGGGGTTGTTCGAGTCAAGACTTGGTCGAGTCGAGACTTGTTGAAGATTAAATTTTGTATTATAGTTTAGTCTTGGCCTTCAATGCCAGCAGTGTGAGGTAAATGACAGTAGTTCGGTATACAAGGATGCCAGGAGTCGGTGGGTTCAATCTGCATGCCAGAGGTGGGATATAATTCGGTTTATTCTGACAACCATATCGTCCCAACCTTTGTGTTCCTAATCTATTTAGATATCCTATCTTCAAGGACCGGAGATCGAATTCCACGTTTATCACTGTAACAGTAAGTGGATTCCTAATGGTTTAGTCAGTATAAGGAATGAATATTTAGCAATTTGAAAATTTGATGCAAGCTTTGTGAATATTGAAATAAAATCTATAGAAACCATGTCTCTATGCACCTGGGCTACTGTAGTCTCCATATTCCCGTCACAGAGCGTCGGTAGTGTCCAGACTTCGTCCTCGGAGCATTTTTTCGGAAATGTTACAAATGATGGAGGTAAAATGAGTTTTCTTCACGATTTTTCTTGTTTTCACGGTTATTATCCATGCTAATCATTCGCTGTTTAATTAATTAAATGCAGAACTGGTTCCTTTGCCGACCTTCCTTCTTTTCTTGAACTTCTTGAAGAGTTGAACCGCTTTGAGAACGATAGCAATGTCGAGAGACCTTTTACTTGTCTTCAAGCCTCAACAACACTCTCAGCGGTGTCGAGCTCGAGAATGACTTCAACCTTGACAGCTTGCTAAATGACGACATTCTCGACTCTGAACCTGCGACCTCTGGCATAGAAACCTTTTCTTGCTCTACGCCCGAGTGGATTTCTGAGCTCGCTTTGTGCTATTTGAATTCTGGCTTCTACGGTGAGGAATGTTCATACTACTTCGCCGTCTTGAAGAGGCTCGGTTCCATCGACACAGAACCCAACAAGTCAGTAGTGTCAGCCGGGAATATTTTAGATAAATCATTTATTGACCGACCCACACATCCGTTGACCAGAAGACTATGGGGACTCTCGATGAACTGTCGACTAAGTAGAAGTCTGACAAGTGGTGAAACTTGTCCAATTAATCTTCTATCCACCCATAGCCGTCGATCAAAGTTTTAAAATTATGCTTATCGAAGGTGTCATATAAACCGAAGCAACTTCAAGTAAAACCGATTGGATGACAAATTCATTATTTTGTTGATTTGATATGGCTGAACAAGCATCAAACTGTGATAATATAAGACAGTATATGCAAATGGATTCGACCAGGGTTTAACCGATGATTCCGTGACTCTGTTGGGTGCCGACTGCAGTAAAAATAAATCCAACCGCACGACTGTTTATTTCCATTCATCTCACAAGTATTGGTAGAAGCTGTCGGCCAGAGAATCAAAAGAGTTGATTGAAGGAGAGGAGAGGCTCGGTTCCATCGGCAATACAAATATTTGCTCAATTTAATTGACTGCTCATCGGTGTCGACAATGGAACTATTCGACTTTTCCTATGAGTTCATCATGTATGGTCGGGACTTCTTGTCACGCATGGCTCACATATATGCATTCTTTTCGATCACTCGGCTAGATTCCTCGTCAGCTAGATTCTGCAGAATTTACAGAATCACGTTGTGGTAATGAAGCATTTTTAGACTATTTGCAGGTAATGTTAGTTCAGGAAATTTATGTTTCCGTCAAATTTTCACATAAATGTTCAATACTTTTCATTAAAGCCCCTGCTTTCAGCTGAATTTCAAGTTTCATCATTGTCGGAAATCAGAGCAGCAGGGACTCTAGCGTCCTGGAAGCTTTGGTTGGTCGAGATTTTGCCGTGGTCGGAAATCAGTTCCCGAGCTTCCCTTTAGTATAATTGATCTGGCATGTCGAGAATTTACAGAATCACGTCGTGGTAATGAAGCATTTTTAGACTATTTGCGGGTAATGTTAGTTCAAGAAATTTATGTTTCCATCAATTTTTCACAGAAATGTTCAATACTTTTCATTAAAGCCCCTGCTTTTGGCTGAATTTCAAGTTTCGCCATTGTCAGAAATCAGAGCAGTGGGGACTCTAGCGTCCTGGAAGCTTTGCTTGGTCGAGATTCTGCCGTTGTCTGAAATCAGAGCTCCAAGAAGTATATCGTCTTGGAAGATATGGTTGTAGGGATCGAATATAGAAATGGTAAGAAATCCTGCCCGATACAACTGAACGGCAGATAGTCACTGGTAACAACAACCACAAGACGAGAAAATCAAATGACGTACAACAAAAATTTGGAGCATCCATGTGACAGGATTCCATTCGCTCTATAAGAAATGAATCTAATCTACGTGGATGGTTATGCTTCTCCGCGGTGAAATGCCTACGGCATAATTAAACCCGTGGCTTTTTTTGAAATATTTGAAAACATCGCTAAAAGGATTAAGCAAATTTGGGTCGGTTAAATTAATGAGAAATATGTGCATGTTATCTATTAAATAGGTGGCTAAGATATCCATATGATAACTTAAATTTAATATACATGGCTGATTTCATTTATGTGATTTGACTTTTAATTGTTTACACATTTTAATAGCACGTGTACTATCAAGGATTTAAATATTTAGGATTTAATAATATATATTATTATATATTTAGGATTTACAAATATATATTATATTGAAACGTATTTATAAGATTTTGATTTTGAGTAAAGTTTTTAAATTTTTTATTTGATAATTTATTATATATTACATATTGAAAAGTAATTAAATAATTTTGGTTTTAAACAAATTATTTATGTTTTTGGTATTTGTAATTTATTTTATGTTGAAACATAAATATAATTTTTTTGCAAGTACTTTAGTACATTTATATTTTATTCAAAAGTAATCTATGTGTACTCTTTCATTATGAGTACTTTACTTACAACGTTGTTATGATTAACTATGGGTTTTCATTTACCATTTGGAATTTGACAAATAAGCATCTTTAACTCAACCAATGTCACCTCAACTATTATAGATGATGTCATTATTTATAATGTGATTGGTTCTTGTAAAGTTGATTTTAATAGTACATTTTTGTTTTGTTTTGAGGCCCATTTTTTACCTCAAAATTTCCCTAATGATAAAATTAAGTTACTGCATAAAGATGTGGCTCAGTGGGAAAAAGATAAAACATAAGCAAATAAGAGGGATTTGGTTTAGATATAAGCTGAAATCATTAAATTAATGAGCTGTTGTGATGATGATTATTCTCTGAAGCTAGAAAGGAAAAATTAATTAGCTTAGAGACAAAAAAATAATATCATCCTAAAAAAAGAGAAAGAGACATGGCGTCTTAAAATTAGGGAAATATGGTTGATAGAAGGGGATACTAATACAATTTTTTTCCACAAGTACGCAAATCAGAGAAGGATCAACAAAGCCATATGGGAGTTAAAGGATTCAAGTGGAGAGGTTATCTATGACCAAAAATCACCGGAGAATGTTGCAATCACACACTTCAAAGGGATATTCAAGGAAAGCAAATTGGTCTCTTTAGAAGCACAATTGAAGGTACTAAAACATTTCTTGAGCTTTTTTAGCAGTGAGGAAGGGTCCACAGTTGGGGAGCCTATTACTTTGAAGGATATTGGAGGTATTTTGAAAAAAATTACTATGGATAAGAGTCCGGGACCTAACATGTGGACTCTTGAATTTTTATTGCATTTCTCCGATGAAGTTGGACACAATATTTTAGATGTAGCTAAAGAATCCAGAAGGACAAGTTATGTTCTAGGTAATTTGAATGCTACTTTTATTGCTCTTATCCCTAAAAAGGATAATCCCGAATCATTCAATGATTACAAACCAATTTCACTTTGTAATATGATATATAAATTGATTTCCAAGGTTATAGCAAAAATAATCGAACCCATCTTGGCTTAATATATTTCTAAAGAATATTTTGGCTTTCTGTCAAATATGGAAAATTCTGGATGTGGTAGGTGTAGCACAAGAATGGCTGCACTCCATCAAGATTAAGGATATCCAGACACTTTTTTTGAAGATGGATTTGATAAAAGCTTATGATAAGGTGGATTGGACTTACTTAAGGCTTATCCTCTTTCAGATTGACCTTCCAATGGCTATTGTTAACTAGATCATGGGATGTATTACTTTTGCTAATTATGTTATTTTGGTTAATGGTACTCCAAGAAATTTTTTCAAAGGATTCAGGGGATTGAGACAGGGATGTCCCTTATCTCCACTTTTGTTTCTCCTGGTCATTGAGGGATTAAGAATAATTATTGATAACGCCAAAAAGGAAAAGAAGATTAAAGGTATCAATATATCACATAATTTATGTATCCCTGATATGCCTTTTGTTGACGATGTATTAACATTTGGTTTGGGTACTATTGTTGAATGGGAGAATTATCAGTCCATTTTTCAACTATTCTGTAATGCTTCAAGGATGGCTATTAGTGCACAAAAGTTCATGTTTCATCATAAATTATAGGAAAATGGGATATGTGAGCATATTCAACTACTTTTTCCTTATTATATGTCTTCTTTGGAGGAAGGATTCAACTTATTTGGGGTATTTTTTGAAACCTAATTGTTACAGAAAGGAGGAATGGAATTGGTTACTACAAAAAGTTGAAAAAATGATTTGTAACTGAACCTATCATTGGTTATCCCTAGGGGGTAGACTTACTTTGGTAAAATCATTGATTGAAAGCATTCATGAATATTGGTTTTCTTTATCCAAAATTATGGTGTCAGTTATAAATGGTATTAGAAAAAGAATGTTCAACTTCTTATGGGTAGGAAACTCTGGCTCCACAAAATTTGATTTATCATATTGGAAGAGTTTATCTTTCCCAAAAAGGCTAGGGGGTTGGGGAATAAAAAAATTAGGCTAGTTTAGCTCAGCTTTGAGCCTCGAGAGTCTTGGAGAGGACTCTTTGGGGAAATTCCATGGAGTAGTGCACTCAAACGTGAATATTTAAATAAGAAACAGGTATACAGTGGATCAATGAGTGTAAAGATTCTAATGATGTTTCCATATTTTGGTGGGGATTGATTAGATCTTTCAAAAAAATGAGTGAATAATTGGGATGGAAGGTTGGAAATGGGGTACAGGTTTATATTGGAATTGATCCTATTATTGGTGCAGGGGAATTTTATAAGTAGTTTGAATATTTATTATCTGAACCCCACTCCTTAAATATTTAGGTCCTGGCACAAATCAAAATGATTTTTTATCCATAAAACTCATCATCATACTGGTATTATGAAAAATACTTGGGGTTGACTGATGTTGTTGTTGCAGAATGGAAATCATTTATTATGGTGTTAAACAAAGCCGAAATAATCTTGACTAATAAAAAGGATATTCTTGTTTGGGATTGGAAAGGGGAAAATGGAATTATCTCAGCTAAAAAAATATGAAGCTTTCTCAGAGGACTTGGTGGATGATTCACCATAATGGTGGGCTAGACCCCTTTGGAAATGGAAGGTTCCAATGAAAATCAAATGTTTTGTAATATCCCAACTGATATTTGTTGTCTTTTTATAGATTTTCTGATGTAGTTGTTTCTTTCTTGAAGTCTTGTTACCCAATACTTAAAGAAAATATGAATGCATGTGCCGTACTATGATTGCATGATAATGCATGCAAGTGCACGGGGTTACAAAAACCTTAAATAACCCAAGTATTTAAACATGCAATAAGATAGGGATAGAAACAATGCATTTACATACGAATGACTAGTGCTTGAGTTGTACATCAATATGAGATAGACATGCAAGGCATGCACCGAGAATAAACCAATTTATGAGATGTGCTCTACAAGATGATTCACCCATGCATAGATGGCAGCTCCTCCAGTCTTTTGAATAAAAAATAAGTGCTACAGATATGTGAGATAGCTCCAAGAAGGTATGCACTAGGGTTATAATGGCCCTCTAATTAGTATGTAAGCTGCATGCAAGCCATGCACTAGGTCTAGGGCATAATGCGAATTGCTCGCTTAATGAAAGTTTCCCATGCAAGGAAAGGCGCCTTTTGATATATGAATTGATGATATTCTCTATCTAGAAGCTGATGTAAAATTTTGTATTCAATAACAAGGCTAATAATGGCTCTCCAGGAAGAATGGAAGAGACATGCATACTGAATAGCAGTTGTTGGTCAATATATGCAGATATATGACTTGTCCAATTCACCCATGCAAGAAGGTGAGCTCTCTTGATCCAATATATAGATTTGAACCCGAAGAATGCTAAAGATCGATGTACCGATGAATAACAATGATGGACCTATATGATCCAACCCTAGAAGTGACTAGGGTAGATAGATTTCACTACCAAAATACACTGAATGGCTAAGGGATGTGCCATCAACCCTAACTCTGGTTACATAGCTCTCAACTCGAATCTCAATGATGAATAATAAACTTAGCAGACCTAGCCATTCACTTTTTCCTTCTTTTATCACTTTGACACTGCATGCCCTAAGTCACTTTTCTCTTCTATTTTTCAGTTGAGTTGCATGCATTTCTTCCTGTATGCATGCATGCTTAATTAAGGTGCTTTTGTGCATGCATCATGAAATATGGCCTGCATGTAATGCATGTAAGTTGCTCCTAGTTCATGTGGCTCTATTTGATCTACTGATGACCTAATAACACTGATTAAGATCTTCTTTTGTTATGAATGGTATCAGTCTTAGTCAATTCCCTGAATGTCAATACCCGCTCGAAACTATGGGAATTAGATAGGTTAGCAGGATGGTTCCTGGTGCTTAAGCAGAAGAGGACATTACATTCCTCCCCGCTCGAAATTGCTTGTCCTTAAGCAACTGTAATGCTAGGTGCTGCAGTACACGTTCCCCTTCCCATGTGGCCTCTTCTATTGGTAATTATTTCCATTGAACCAAGTATTCTCATATGATCTTGTTCCTTAGTTTTCTTTCCCGAACTTGCAAAATTTGTTCTGGAACCAAAATCAGTTTTTCCCTTGTCATCAAGGAGGGGTAGCTCTGATGAAGTAACAATATGTTGGCCTACTGCTTTCTTGAGGTTAGACACATGGAATACATTATGAATTTTGATTTCTTTTTAGTAACTCAAACTCATATGCTACATCTCCAACTTTCCATACTAAAAGTGAGGTTTTAATGCTCCTTCCTTCTTAAGGGTTGATTGTCTGTAAGGCTGTAGCCGTAAATATACCAAATCCCCTACCCCTCAAAGTTGCACTCAATCCCGTTCCTGTCTGCATATATATTTTGTTGATTCTGGGCAGTCTGTAGGTTTTCTTTGAGTATCTTGAGAATATATTGACTTTCCTAAATCCACTCCTTGGCTTTAGGATCCCTGCTGTCACCAAATATTAATTCTAAAAAAGATAAGGAATCATAACCATACAATGATTTAAAAGGAGTCATACTAATGGTTATATGGTATGTAGTATTGTAGCAATATTCTCCTAGGTGTAGCCATTTAATCCTTGTCCTTTGCTTTCATGCTACATAGTTCCTCAAGTATCCCTCAATCCACTTGTTGAATATCTATGTCTGTCCATTTCTCTGAGGATGGTAACTCGTGCTCATAGCCAATTATGTCCCAACCAACCTGAAAATATCCTGCTAAAATGATACTGTGAACTTACTATCCCTGTCACTGACAATAATCTTAGGCAACCCGTGCAACCTGAATACCTCTCTGAAAAACAAATCTGCTACATGTGCTGCTAAATAGTCAGAAGGAATGGCAAAGAAATGAGTGAACTTAGTCATCCTATCAACCGCCATTTACAAACAGTCTCTACCTTGTACCTTGGGAAACCCTGCAATAAATTCCATTGAAATAATTTCCCATTTTTCCTCTGGAATGGATAATGGTTGAAGAAGGCCTATTGGATGAGTATGCTCTATCTTATTCTGCTGGCACACACTGCATTCCCTCACATGTTTTATTACATTTTTTTTGAGGCCCTTCCATGAGAACCTCTCTCCTATCTGTCTGTAAGTATTAAGGAACCCCTAGTGTCCTGTTAATGATGAATCATGAGAATCTTGTAGGATATTTTTCTTAAGTACGGACTTAGGAACTAAATAGATCTTGTTCTTATAGTAGATAATGTCACCTATCACCTTGTACCTGTCATCTTGTATCTATCCATCCAATATTTCACAAGCAAACTTATATTTGGAGTATTCGACCAAAAGATGAGATCTCCAATTCAAGGAAATGCTCATAAGAGACAAAGTCGTTGGTCATCTTGAAAGGGAATCTACTACCACATTGTTTTTCCCTTTTATGTATTCAATATCGAAATCATAAGCTTAGATCTTACTCACCCATTTTTGTTGTCTCTATTTCAACTATTTCTATTCCAAGAAGTACTTTAAGCTGTTATGATTTGTCTTAATCTTAAATATGCCACCCACTAAGTATGTATTTGGTTAGAGCATGAAGAATTGCTAACATTTCCTTGTCATATATTGACTAGTGGCGCTCATAGTCCTTTAAATTTCTACTCTCGAATGCAATAGGGTGATTATTCTGCATCAAGACTGCTCCAATACCCTCTCCTGAAGCATCACATTTTAATACGAATGGGTGTGTAAAATATGGTAGGGCTAGTATGGGGCATGAAATCATTACCTTATTCATTTTCTCAAATGTCTGATGTTCTTCCTTTGACCAACTGAATGCCCCTTTCTTTGTAAGATCTGTAAGTGGAGCTGCAATATGTGAAAACCCACTAACATATCTCCTGTAATAAGTGCAAAGGCCCAAGAATCCTTTCAATTCTCTCACATTTGTGTGGCTTTAATATTTTCTAGGTGTACCTGTACCTAATTTTCTCCTATCACGTGCCCCAAGGATAACATTTCCTGCATACCAAACTCATATTTGGAAATCTTTGCATACAATGACTGTTCCTTTAGAATTCCTAGTACTTCATCAAGGTGCTTTAAATGATCTTCCCAAGTTTTACTGTAAATTAATATATCATCAAAGAATACCAGAATAAAATCACATAACTGAGCCTTGAAGGTGTGATTCATGCATGACTGAAAAGTAGCTGGTGCATTAGTGAGCCCAAATGGAATCACCAAAAACTCATAGTGTTCGTAGTGGAAATGAAAGGAGGTCTTCAGAACATCTTGTTCCCTAACCCGAATTTGATGGTATCCTGACCGGAGGTCAATTTTAGTGAAGTATTTCCCCCCTTGTAACTCATCCATCACTTCATCTATTATTGGAATTAGATACTTGTTCTTAATGGTTTTCTTGTTAAGGTCCCTATAATCAATGCACATGCATAAATTCCGATCCTTCTTTTTTACTAATACCTCTAAGGATGCAAATGGATTAGAGATGGGTCTTATGCAACCCTATTTGAGCAACTCTTTGATTGTATTTTCAATTTCATCTTTATACCTATTGGGGTGTCAGTAAGGGGTATTAATGTCTACTTGGTTCCCCTCCTCTAACTCAATAATGTGCTCAAATCCGCGATCGGGAGGTCTACTTGGTGGAAGACATTTGAATACCTTCTCATGCTTTTGTAGCAGTGCCTGTATATCTACTGGATGCTGTGTGGCACTATCTGGTGGCTTTCTAAATGTGACCAAGCACTCATCTTTCCACACTATGTCTCCCTGTCTAAGTATGGCTTCCATCCTCTGTGATGATATTGCTTTAGGACGGTAGGTATGCATACCTCTCAAAACAACCCTCTATCCATTTGGTCCCTAAAAATCCATCTCCATGGTTTGGTAGTTCCTAGAATATTTACCAATTGAATAAAGCCATTGAACTCCCAACACCACATTTATATTCGGCACAACAACTACATAAAAATAATCTATCACAATATAGTTTCCTAGAGTTACATTCAATTTTGGAATCCAATGAGTGCACTCCATACGGTGGTTTCCATCTATTGCCACTATAAATCCATCAAATTTCTCGGTGTGGATACCTCTCGTCTTTACCCATTCAACATCAATAAAGTTGTGGGATGACCCACCATCAATCACAACTCCAACCCTATTACCCTATATGGCACCTCTTATTCGGAGAGTGTGGAACCTAGGAAATCCAGATAATGTAGCAATGACACCTCCCTTTATATCCTCTGAAAACTGCTCCTTGCTGTGTGAAGTGCCTCTCTCTGTACCTAATCCTGATCATCCTCATCCTCTCCATTGTTAGAGTATGCCTCTATGTAATGAGATTTTACCTTCCTAGAACACTTGTGACCTGGTACCCATGGCTACTGAAAACTAAAGCATAGTTTCTTCCTTCTAAGTTCCCAGCGGGTGTCATTATCCATCCAATCTCTTTTGGGCCATTCTTTTTGGAATGGTCTCCTCTCCTTATCTTTTATAGGAAATTTTTTTTAGGAGGAAACCTATTATTAGGAATGGAATCCTATAAATCTATGATACGACTGATGGCATTAGACAAGGTGGTGGTTCTATAAGCCTTAACCCATCCTCTTAAGGGTTCAATGAGAGCCTCAGTAAACAACATAATTAACCTACTCCCTGAAATATCTATTACGATAACTGCTACCCTTTGAAATTCAGATATGAAAGATTCAGGATTACCTATCTTCTTGAGTTGGGATAGCTATCTAAAGTGTACCTTGTGGTATTTTCTGTCAAAGCGCTTAATGATCCTTTGTGTTAAATCAGTGTAAGATATTATAGTGTCGTGACCCAATTTCACTAGCTCGTGGTACCACCCCTCATGGGCTTCCCCGTCCAAATGCAAGGTGTCCAACTTGATTGCATATGCCTCCATCATGCAGTTAAGTTGGAATTAAGTGTCCAAATGTTGTACCCAATTCCATGCTGGACCACTTTGAGTCCCATCAAAAGTAGGAATAGTTAGTTTCCCTACTGTGTGCTCTAATTCATAATTTTGGTTGAAAGCCCCATTGTATCCTCTCGGCATGTTCTTACTCTTTAAATGATAGAATTCTGTAAAGGACATGGTCGACTGAAAATCATCTCCAAGTGCTATGTACTCTCGTATATATTCCCCCAATGGCTCATCTGACTCTACCTGTACTATCGTCACTGTTGTGTGGCTATCCAAGAACTATGGCATGGTAGGTATGGAGGACCCATTGTAGATATGAGAGTGACTTTGCATATTATTATGTAAATGGGTTCCAATGATACTTGTGGATACTCGATCATTGTTGGGAATCTTGGGAATGTTTGATATGGACCTTGTTTTATCTGCCAACCAGTTGATGGCTTTCAACATTTCCTTTTGTCTCGTAGTTAAATCTTTCAAAGCAGAAAAATGAGGCCATTGAAAGATATTTTATGCTCATCTTCCATGGTCTCTCTTCCCTTGCATTTCCCAAACTGATTCTCTGTGTCTTCCATTTCTATTTCCTCTAACTCTACATCTTCGTCACTTATACCCCTTGTGCCTGAACCTATTCCTTCTATAGGTAATATTCTGCAAGTCTTCTGGATGCATTTAAGGATTTATAACTGTATGCTCCCACAGCTCGTGAGGAACATGCTTTGATACCACTGTAATATCCCAACTGATACTTGTTATCTTTTTATAGATTTTTTGATGTAGCTGTTGCTTGCTTGAAGTATTGTTACCCAATACTTAAAGAAAATATGAATGCATGTGACGTACCACGATTGCATGATAATGCATGCAAGTGCATGGGGTCACATAAATCCTAAATAACCCAAGTATTTAAATATGCAATAAGATAGGGATAGAAATGATGCATGTACGTACCAATGACTAGTGCTTGAGCTATAGATCCATATGAGATATACATGCAAGTCATGATCCGAGAATAAACCAAGTTATGAGATGTGCTTTGCAAGATGATTCGCCCATGCAAAGATGGCACCGCATCTAGTCTTCTGAATGAATAATAAGTGCTCCATATATGTGAGATATCTCCAAGAAGGTACGCACTCGGGTTATAATGGCCCTCTGATCAATATGGAAGCTGCATGCAAGCCAAGCACTAGGTCTAGGGAATAATGCGAATTCCCCCCTTAATGAAAGTCACCCATGCAAGGAAAGGCGCCCTTTTGATATATGAATTGATGATATCTCTCTCCATAAGCTGATGTAGAATCCTGTATTCAGTAACAAGTCCAATAATGGCTCTCTAGGAAGAATGGAAGAGACATGTAGACAAAATAGCAACTATTGGTCAATATGAAGATCTCAGACTTTTCCAATTCACCCATGCAAGAAGGCGAGCTCTCTTGATCCAATATATAGATTTGAACCTGAAGAATGCTGAAGATCGATGTATCGATGAATACAAATGATGGACCTATATGATAGACCATGGAAGTGACTACGGAAGATAGATTTCACTATCAAAATAAACTAAATGGCTAAGGGCTGCACCCTCAACCCTAACTCTAGTCACAAAGCTCTCAACTCGAATCTCAATGATGAATAATAAAATTAGTAGTCCTAGCCATTTGATTTTTCCTTTTTTTATCACTTTGAAACTGCATGCCCTAAGTCACTTTTCTCTTCTATTTTTTAGTTGAGTTGCATGCATTGCTTCATGTATGCATGCAAGCTTAATTAAGGTGCTTTGTGCATGCACCATGAAATATGGCCAACATGTAATGCATGTAAGTTGATCCTAGTTCTTGTGGCCCTCGAATCCCATTGATGAATAATAAACTTAGCAGACCTAGCCATTCACTTTTTCATTCTTTTATCACTTTGAAACTGCATGCCCTAAGTCACTTTTCTCTTCTATTTTTCAGTTGAGTTGCATGCATTGCTTCCTGTATGCATGCAACTCATAGAAGCATGTATTAAGTAACAAGGCTAATAATGGCTCTCCAGGAAGAATGGAAGATACATGCAGACAAAATAGTTTGATGTAGAAGCCTGTATTCAGTAACAAGGCTAATAATGGCTCTCCAGGAAGAATGGAAGAGACATCCATACAAAATAGTAGCTTTTGGTCAATATATGAAGATCTATGACTTGTCCAATTCACCCATGCAGGAAGGCGAGCTCTCTTGATCCAATATATAGATTTGAACTTGAAGAATGTTGAAGATCGATGTACTGATGAATACAAATGATGGACCTGTATGATCCAACCCTGGAACTGACTAGGGCAGATAGATTTCACTGCCAAAATACACTGAATGGCTAAGGGATGTGCCCTCAACCCTAACTCTGGTCGCATAACTCTCAACTTGAATCTTAATGATGAATAATAAACTTAGCAGACCTAGCCATTTGCTTTTTCCTTCTTTTATCACTTTGACGCTACATGCCCTAAGTCACTTTTCTCTTCTATTTTTCAGTTGAGTTGTAGGCATTGCTTCCTGTATGCATGCAAGATTAATTAAGGTGATTCTGTGCATGCATCATGAAATATGGCCTACATTTAATGCATGTAAGTTGCTCCTAGTTCGTGTTTCCCTATTTTATCTACCTATGACCTAATAACACTGATCGAGATCTTCTTTTGTTCCGAATGGTATCAGTCCTCAGTCAATTCCTTGAATGTTAGTACCTGCTCAAACCTATGGGAATTAGATAGGTTAGCAAGATGGTCCCTGGTGCTTAAGCATAAGAGGACATTAGATGTTTTATGTGGCTTTGTATGGAGAATAAAATTCTTACTTGGGAGAATCTACTAAAGAGAGGCTTTATGGTTCCTAGTATTTATTCTCTCTGTAAAATGATGAGGAATCCGTTTCATATATTTTTGTTCATTTTACTTTTTTAAAAGTATGTGGTTTGAAATGTGCAAGAGATTGAAGTTATTTGATGTTTGGGAGGCTTCAAATTTTTAGGAATTTATGATGCCACGGTTCAGTAAAAAGGTGAAATAGAAGGAAATCCAACTCTTTGTTATCAGTCCTCAATCAACATATATATTTTTGAAGGTGTTAAACCATCAGTTTTTACTATATCCTCAAAGACTATCAGCATTTTCCATGAATATTACAAAGGTGAAAAATGCAAAAATGTTAGAATTCATAATTTACCTTATTTGGATGATCAGATATCTTTGAAATTTTTTGATGGCGCAGAAAATGGCGGTGAAAGTGGGGATGTAATTCTTCTGAAGATTAAGAGAGGCGATGATATACACTTATGCTTAGAGGTTGGCAAAGACACAAACACAAAGGCATAATTATTAGGATTGGGGGGACTACTTTGGTTTGCAAAACGCAGAGGCATAGATAACTTGTATGTAGATGGCGATTCACTTGCCATAATTGACTGGGCTACTGGTCATACTTAGTTGCAGGTGCTTCATCTAGAGCAATGGACGAGTAGAGTTATGGATCTTCCGAACTAGTTTTCTTCTCTTTCATTTACTCATGTCTACCATGAGTTCAATAGTTTGGCTGGCAGTCTTTCTAAAAGGGCTATTGGAGATATGGATGGTTTGATCCATTTTTGAGGAATGGCTGGATGATGAAAAGACTGATGTAGGGGTACTATAATTTTTCTAGTTGTCTACCTTTATGGTAGTTATATTCTGATTTGAGACTAGAAAATTAGTCTTTGAAAACTTTGGATATGTTGGAAAAAATATTTTTTAATTGTTTTTTTGTTTTTTGTATTAAAGGAAGTGAAAATAGGAAGGTAAGATATTACTAGTTAAGATGTTTTCAGTTAAGTTGGTATTTTGTATGAAACCACATGAATGGAAATGTAAAGCCAATGTAACTTTGATTCCCCTTTGAGGATGAATAAAATTTATAGTTTTTTCTTCTGGAAAAAATGATATTAAGAAAGCGATTTCGTTCGATTAAAAGTAGTTGTAGTGTTAAGTCAAAAGAATATTTTTGTTTAAAAAAAATTATATGTATTTAGATAAAAACTATTATTTGAAATAAAGATATTTAGCAAAACACAATTTGATATTTTTATAAATATAACAATATAATTAATAATAAGAAAGATGATAAAGTATGACCATACTTAATTTTGCTCTTATTAGTCCCTGCCAAGCAACAGGGACTATAGAAATTGCGAAGCAAAAATTGTATTAGTTGTGCACGATTTTTAAGACAGTTTAACCAAACTTTTTGTTACCCATTTCTATTATGGCCAATGAATGATTTGAAGGAATTATTTGGCCTTTTCCTGAGGTTATCATAAGTTTGCATTCTAAAATACTTTGGTTAAAGGATTTCATCTCCACACTGACTTTATCACACTCTCTCAATGTAGTTGAAAATATCCATGCATGGAGACACGTGGGAGACATGCAACCTGCATGCACATGCGGCTTGTTCTCTCTTTCACTTGGCCACCTACAACTCAATTTCACATGCAATAACTCCCAGTTTTCGATCCCTCCTACCAGAGCATAGCTGAAATCCAATTCAATCGATAAGTTTACCATAATTAGCCTTTGCAGCCTGAAAATTTTCAGTCTATACAACGAGCATACCGCAGGATTCTTTGTGATTTAGGAATTTTGGGAATTTAAGATGGCTGATCAGTCTCCTGGAGTGATGCATAAAATTCATGAACACACACCCAATTCAACTGATATCTTGTGTTTCATCAAGCTGTTCATTTCTGGTTCAGGGTCAGTTTTGTTGTTTTCGACAGGTGTCACATTAACCCGTCACACCCCTTATCAAATGCCCTATCTATATCGTCATGCTATGATTGGAGATTTTTATTACTCGCTCTGTCCATCGCTTTAGAGGACTACGAGTGCTGTAGTATGTTAGAATTATAGTATGATGGAATGATGATATGCGACTCCCTTGAACCTATTATATACCAAGAGATGTGGAGGAATTACTCTCACATATTGCATGTGGGATAATATAATTCTCCACAATGACACCTCTTTATATAACAATGGATATCAAGAGTATACTTTACCATATTAAATATGGGATATAATGTATTACTCTTTTACATAAGATTGTGGATAACTTCTGACATATATAAAGACATTATTACCTTCCAACGAATATAATATATTCCAACACTCCCCCTTAATAGTGGCTGGGAGAAAAACTGACATTGACACTTAGGAAGGAAGGAGTCATTACTGATCCCCCTTGATGACAACTTCCCTCATCCCAAGCAAGGAACGAAGATGCACATACTTCACTTCTGTTAAATATTTTGTGAAGATATCAAATGCTTGCTGCTCGGTAGGACAATACTCAAGAGAAAGAATACCATCTACTACGAGACCTCGAATATAATGAGCATCAAGGTCAAGATGCTTTGTATTGGAGTGATATACCTAATTATAAGCAAGCTGAATTGTACCCTGATTGTCACATTTCAACATAGTGGATGATTTCAGAACCAGACCAAGCTCAGTGAGAACATGCCGTAACCAAACTATTTCTTTAGATACTTCGTTGGCTTCTCTATACTCTGCTTCACACGAATATAAAGAAAGAGTCTTCACCTTCTTGCTGGACCAATAAATCAGACCTGAACCAAGTTGAAATATATAACCAACAATTGACCGTTGATCATAACTGTCACCTGCCCACTCAGAATCTGTATAACTAGAAAGTGAAATTGTAGCACTGCTCGAATAAAAGAAACCCTAGTACAATGTCCTCGTTGTAAATATCTCATAATTCTCTTGTCTTCTTTCCAATGACTTTCATGAGGTTGCTGCATGAACCGAGAAACCATACTGACGAAATAAGAGAGATATGGTATGTTGTGAGTTAAATATATCAAAATTCCCACAAGTCGACGATAAAGAGTAGCATGAACAAGAGGGGGGTACACTCAACAATTAACTTTACACTGGACTGAAATGGCGTAGGAGTAGGTTTACAATCACTCATATGGAAACTAGCCAATAAGTCTGTAGCATATGTCAGCTAAGAAAGAAAAATACCATCTGCCATATGCCAGATCTGAAGACCCAAGAAATAATGCAATATACCAAGATCAGTCATTTCAAACTGTTTTTGAAGATCACTTTTCATATTTTGAATTAATACAAGCTGGATGCCAGTGATGATACGGTCATCCACATATAAAACAATAATGAGGATATTATCACCAAAGTTCTTAACATACAGATTTGGATCATATATACAACGCTTAAAACCACTGTTCAAGAAATATGCATCAATTTTATCATACCAAGCCCTAGGTGCTTGTTTGAGACCATATAAAGACTTGTGTAATTTGCATACTAAACTTGATGATTCAGTAGAAATAAAACCAGGAGGTTGTTGCATATAAATATTTTCATGAAGATCACCATTTAAAAAATCACTTTTAACATACATTTGGTGTGTTTCCCATTTATAAGATTTAACAAGAGATAATATGGTTCTTATTGTATTCATTTTAGCAACATGAGCAAAAGTTTCATTATAATCAATACCTTCAAGTTGATTAAGACCTTTTGCAACTAATATAGCTTTATATTTTTCATTCTGTCCTTCTACAGTAAACTTAGTTTTATAAACCGATTTATAACCAACTAAATTATTTCCTGAAGGAAGAGGAACAAGAGACCAAGTCTTGTTCTTCATAAGAGATTCATACTCAACAGACATAGCTTGTTCCCAATGAGGTTTATCCTTAGCTTGAGCATAAGAAGTAGGATCGTCTGTGGCCAAAACATTGGTCATAAGAGAAAAGTTAGATATAGTTCTACGAGTATCAGAAGGATTACTGATCTCACTACTTGCATTTTCAAAAGTTTTCCAGGCCCAAACAGGAAGGTTAGAAGGAACATAAATCACTTCAAGAGCTTCGGGACATTCAGGTGGAACACTTGAAGAAGAGGGTGAACTAAGGTCAACAACAAGCACATAAATGGAAGAATGAGTAACAAATATAGGAGTAACATGAGACAATGGAATATTCAAGGTAACATGAGGTTCTACAGACTCAGGTGGTGGAGATACTTCAGTAAATTGAACATCTCTTTTGATTATGACACTCTGATTAGACAGATCAAATAATTTGTAAGCCTTGAAATCCTCATCATAAACAATGAATATACACTTGTGAGACTTGGGTTCTAAATTTTTCCGTTTGTCATCAGGAATATGAGCCCAACATTCACAACCAAACACCTTAAAGTTACTAATATTTGGTTTTCTTCCATTCAATTTTTCCTCAGGGGTAACATGCTTAACAAATTTTGTAGGAACTCTATTTAAAATAAAATTAGCACAACTGATGGCTTCAACCCAAAATTTATTGCGTAACCCTTTAGAATAAAGCATACATCTAGCCATTTCAACTAAAGTTCTGTTTTCCTTTCAGCAACACCATTTTGTTGAGGTGTGTAAGGAATAACCTTTTAATGTTGAATTTCATGTTTAGATAAAAAAGATTCAAATGATTTCTTAACAAATCCCCCCCCCCTTATCAGATCTCAACCAGAATCATTTTCAACCAAGGATTTAAATGTTTGAAACTTAGGAAAAGTGTCACTTTTATTTTTCAAAAAATAAACCCATGATTTTATACTAAATTCATCAATAAAAGTAAGAAAATAGACTGTATGAGATATAGAAGGAACTTTAAGAGGACCACAAATGTCACTATGAATTAATTGCAAAGGATCTTTAGCACGCCAAGCTTTACCCTTATCAAACATTTCCCTATGATGTTTATCAAGTACACAACCTTCACAAACACCGTTAGTAGACGAAATATTATGCAAGCCCTGTACCATTTTAGTTAATATTTGCATTTTACAATAATTCAAATGACCCAATCTTTCATGCCATAATTTACTTAGTTCATCAGCATGAGCAACATAGGAATAAAAGGGTTGTCTCTTAGTTGAATTAAAACCAAAAAATTTATATAAACCAACGTTCTGATCAACAGGACCAGAAGAAACTACTTTAAAATTATGGTTGATATCTTTAAGAACATATTTATCAGGCCAAGCTTCAAATTTATATCCTTTTTGACATGTACCATAAATAGAAAGCAAGTTGATGGGTATTTGTTGAACATGAAAAACATCTTCCAATTGACTATTAACAACATTAACATTACCAGAACCAATAACAGAAAGTTGTTTACCATCACCTATAGATACTTTTTAAGATGTGTGCTTATTATTGTCATAAGATGTAAATAAAGAAGCGTTACCAGTCATGTGTTTAGAAGCACCAGAATCCATTATCCATTCCACACTAGAAGAAGAACTACTAGACGAAACAACATATGCACATAAAGCTACTTGTGATTTATCATAACCTTTCTTTTTAGCCTTAGACATTAAACATTTTGCTTTAAAGCAATTCTTTTCAGGATGGTTAATTTTACCACAATGTTTACAAGGATCATACACTTTCTTCTCCTTACTAGTTTCATGATGTACATTAGAAGCATGACCAGAATGATTAGTATGATTAGAAGTGTGTGAATAAGAACGTTTAGCATTATTAATTTTTTCTTAGGATTCTTACTATGTGCCATAAGAGCTTTATTAGGTGAGACTTGTCTTGAAACAATGAACCTTTCTTTCTCATTTACCAACCCTTTACAAAAATCATCAAAAGTATGTTTCGTGGTATTTTGAGACAATTCAAGAGCCCTATTCCTAGTTTGGATGAACATGTCAAAACAATATGGTAATTTTTGTTCTACACGAATTATAAGAGTGATGTTTGTCTTCTTGTAATCTTTAACACAATTATTTAATTTTTCATTTAAAGTTTTCACTTCAGCAAGATATAATTCTACTTTTTCAAAGTTTGTAGGATCTAGCTCAAAAATATCATTTTCAAGGTAAAAAGCAGAAACATCATCAGATTTATCAAATAAAGAAGCAATAATTTTCCATACCTCAAATGTGTTGTCTTTTGCCTCAATACTTACCTGAAGACTATATGAAACCGTTTGACCAATGACCCCTCTTGCTTGATCACATTTTTCTTCCCATATAGCCACATCTTTATCATTAACAGGTTTCTTATGTTCACCATTAACAATCCTCCATATATTCTTACTCCTGAGAACATCAATCATTTTTATTTTCCATGCAAGATAGTTAGGACCAACAAGTTCAGGAACATAAGCTACTTCTGAAGTCATAATGATAGAAATTTTGACAAGAAAGTTAAACCCAAATGCTAGAAATGACAAGAGAAAAAAGTGAATAACAGAAAACTAATAAACTTTACCGATCTGATCTGAAAAAAAAGACAAAAACTTTACCTACAACACTTAAAAAAATCCAAATAAAGTCACTCGTGGGTCTGCCACAGGAAACTTGCACGTAGATATGATACACGGGATTTCTGCATAGCAGCATCACGAGTTACTCACGGGTTTACAGTAGATCAAGCCGCGGGTATGCTGAAGCACATGCGGGTCTGTAAAAGAAAAGACGCGGTTCTGCAAAGTTATATGCAGGTTCGTAGTATGCAAGTCACGTGTACATGCACTGTCTACAAAGCAAAGTCGCAGGTGTCCTGTTTTAGGCCAAAAATAGTGACGATTAATCCACTGATGGAAACATGCAAAAAATCTACCAAACTTGGATGAAAATGACAGAGCTGAAAAACAGGAAGAAAGATCTCCTTGAGGAGAATCCAAAAATGATATAGATCTACAAAAAAAACTTCAAGAGACCCTTGAAAAATTTCTGCAAAAATCTACACAACAAACTTAGGTTTATATAAAAAAATATATGCAGAATCATGCCCAGATTTGAAGAGAAGCCTAATGGATACTAGATAGAAAGCAAATCTACAAAAATAAAGACTGCCCAGATAAAGATAATAGTTATTGGATGAAAGCTATAGAAGGTGCTAGATCATAGCAAACAACTCTGATACCATGCCAGAATTATAGTAAGATGGGATGGGACTCCCTTGACCCTATTATATACCAAAATATGTGGAGGAATTACTCTCACATATTGCATGTGGGATAATATAATTCTCCACAATAACACCTCTTTATATAACAATGAATATCAAGAGTATACTTTACCATATTAAATATGGGATATAATGTATTACTCTTTTACATAAGATTGTGGATAACTTTCGACATAATACAAAGACATTATTACCTTCCAAGGAATATACTATATTCCAACATAATAGAGGTTTAACATGTGGTATTCCAACAACATTTGGTGGCTTATTGGTGGTCATAGGTAGTGCTCTTCAAATTAAGTACTATTTTTTTAAAATAACAAATGTATCTTTAGCCTCTTAGCTATTTACAACCTGTCATATCTTTAAACTTTGCAGGTTTCCAAGCTCATTGACTTGCCGTCTTATTCCTTTGTTTGTATTCAAACTTTGCTCATTTCCAAGATGGGTTCGAGGTTCATGACTTTGTAATTTAGTAGGATTTTAATGTTAGGATTTTTAGGTTTCCTTTTGAAATTAAGTTACTATTTTTTAAAATTTGATTGATGTTGTATTTGGTATAGTAAAAAGATTGATTTGGGACATGTAGTAACATTTTTTGTTTATTAATTTGTAAGAGGTGTTTATAGTTTACAATTGCGTCCATGTTTACGAGATTATTATTGTTTTCTTTTTAAGATTCATAATACTTACAAAGTAATCAAACCATAATATTTTAGGTTGATTCTTGCACAACCTCTCTTAAATGTTTCATTGAAATTGAATTAATCATATCACTTATTTTGTCTAGACCTACTGAAATCCCATTCTAAGATTTCCAAGGCTCAATATTGCGTTTCATATTTTATATATTGCAATGTTGCACATCACAATAATAATTAATCACCTTAAATAACAATGAATCACCCTGAAATTATATTAATATTTATTTTAATGGAAACTCCAATGGAAACAACATTAGGAAACAAGATATGGCAGATATGTTTAGCACCTTATTAAGTTGGTTCTTCAGTGGGTTAAAATCAGCCTACAATGTGCACCCTTTAATGGATGGCTCATTGGTCTTCACTTGGCTGGAAGAGGGATCATCTTGTGTCCTTTATAGATCGAGAGCTCCCAATTCTGGATCCATACCTAATTTATTGAGTGGAATACTGATCCTTATCACCTTAACACCGGTTTATACAGTAAAAAAACTAGACATCAGATGTTTCAGTTTCAAACAAGCCATCCGTACAAATGTAAGCTATGTTAGTTAGTAGCATCTAAGCCAACTCCAACAACCACACATAGCTGTATCCACAAGCAGAATGAGCCATTAATGGAGCTTATGAATGGTTAAGCCCCTGGAAAAATCTCATAGCTTATCAATCTCCCATTCAAATTGTAGACTGTGAAGTCCAATTAACCGCAGGCTTTGCAACGTAATACACCCAAGTGATTATTTATATCTTTGTTCCTTGACCTATTCAAGTTGTTTATGTATTCTTAACCTTTGAAAATTAAATAATATTATAATAATGTAACTCTTAATCTTTGACTTGGCAGGGAATTGAAGCTTTGCTTCTATTTCCCTTGTTTGTTATGGATACAACTTAATGACTTGATTTTGTAAATTTGATTGATGGAATAGGTAATATTGTTTTATGGATCAAGTAAATAAAATATCATTTAGGTTAATAGTGTTAATAGATGGTCTTAATAAATACATATTAAAATACTTATAGTGTTAATAGAATAGTAAATCACTTAAGGGATTATGTTTTTAAATATTGAGGGGTGTTTCAACTATTTGGTTGATCTTTTCATATATTGTTTTTCATAAAGGTGACCTCATGGTTAGGTAAATGAAGGGTAGCAAGTAAGTGATTCATGAGAAGTAGTGATAAGAAATGAAGGGTAAAGCTATGTCTAATGAGAAAATATAAGATGGATTCGTGATTATCATTTAGGTTGCATGGCTCCTAGGACGCCACCTCTTCAACAAGGGAAGAAATGTAACACAATGATTTTGAAACAGAAGTAACTAGATTGGTATCCAAATAATATAAACTATCATTAAATATTAGATCCCAAATATTTCTCTTGACCATTTCTTCGAAGTTAACTTTATTAGACTTTCGCTTAATGATATCTGTTAGTGATGCTTTACCTTAAAATGTTTTGAAGATGACATTGAAACTATGCTGATAATATGTGGATTGTTTCTAACAATGATTTATGCAATTGATTTCATTGCAATTAAGGAACAAATATTATCAAGTTTCTTCGCATAAATAATAATAGTGTTGGGTGAATTGCAGTGCATGTAATGATAAGGGATTATGATTATTGACTTGGATCTGAGGACGTCGCCTCTCAAAGAAGGGAAGAATATTTTGTGAATATAGAGTAGGGTTACTTCTATGGGTTAACAAGGACAAATACATTATTTGTACCAAATATAACTATGCCATAAGAAGGTTTTAAAACTAGTAGAAGGGGTAATTATGAAAGACAAGTCTGCTACAACTACTTGGTGCCCAATTAGGTAGTTAGTTTGAATGAAGAGAAATGATGAAATTGTTATTCCTACAGTGTTGCATGCGTTTGTAATTTACCCATTGTTATGGATTAACCATAACAAACCGGGTTGGTTGACGTAAAGGAAGAAGTAAGTCATCTAGGTGTGAAAATTTATAATTGGATTAAAAAACATGATTCTCAAACGGAAAAGATGTGGGAGTTTCCCTAATAGGTACAAACAAAATATGTTTAGTTTACATGATTAACTAGTGATTCAAACTTGATGAATTGGATTGTATGAGGAAAATTTAGAATATTTAAGGTAATAATAGGTATAACCATTATTGACTATTAGATGGTAATCAAGATAGTCCATTTTTTTTACGAGAGGCACTTTATAATATAGGTTTTATGTTTCTATTTATTACTAGAAAAGTAATAATTGAGTGGGGTTTCTTCAACATGACTGTAATTAATATGGAATGGTCAATGCAACTTCTCTAGTGTCTCACTCAGAACCTTGTTATGTTCAATGAATTATGAAAATTGAGTAAAAATTCTAGGATAAATTATGTCAAGATGAAGGTCTCTCTTTCTTCTTTAGCAATATACCTCAAGTGGCAAACCTCTTAGAAATTTCATGAATAAACTATGGGTTGTCAAGGTATTATTAGGCAATAATAGTTGTGATGTTAATCATAACCTTAATTAAATGTTGTAAGGATGTAATATCTAGTATTTCTTGTTGATTATTCACGTATACAAGTAAATTTGTCTATAGGATTTTCATGATGTCTTATTGGTTCTACATAAGCTATATGTTGAGATGATTGTCCTATATACATTGTTATTCTATCTTCAGAGTACTTGGTATTTAACCTATGATTCCCTTATATTTATGTTGATATCTTCCTAACATGTGATAATTACATGTCATTATTTATAGTGATATTTTGGCATGACATAACAACATGTGGTTCTTTGTGTAAATATAGCTTTTGATCAACATGAAGGAACATCTGGTGTATCACAATGATAATATAACATGATGATTTTGTGACCACATGCAGTATTTCATGATAGCATGCGCTGAGTTGCATTTGGATATTCCCAAATTCACCAGGATTTGATGAGGTAAATGGCTATGATTGCATGTGGTTTTTGAAGACGTATGTCCCTATAATTATGATCATGTTATCATAATTTGAGCTTTTCCATGATAGCTTGGTAGAATTGATAAAATGATATTATAATGATGATACTACAATTTTATGTTAATGATTACCATCGTATGATGGCAAGAGGTAACATGCCATTGTTTACTATTCATGGTTTATTATGGATAGGGTTTTGTATGATAAAGTCATGTTATCTTGAGGGAATATTGTAGCATATATTCATAATGATGATATATGACTAATGCACTGGTTGCATGTTATGAGGTAGTGATTGATAGGAAACCCACTCATGGGCCTTGGTCCGATTAATTCAAGGATTTCATGGGGACCCGTAACCATGAATGAGAATGTTGAGTAACATATTATGGGTAGGGGACATATCAACCAATAAATTTGTGCCAATAGTTCTCCGAACTTCCCAAAATTCCATAGGTCCATGGTGGGAGGTATATCGAGAGGGACTATAGATGACTCAAGGATGGATGTAGTTAGGGAGTATAAGGAGGAAGTTTGGCCAGCCTTTCAAGTTACCTGGTAATACATCAGATGCTTGGCCTAACCCATATGATATCTTTAAGGTCGACAAACCGGAAGGGGAGGGTGGCTATGATCTCGGTAAATTACCAGTAACTTTCGATGCCTACTATATGATCCACGACATGTTACAGTAGAGGTCCGGTGCCTCGACGAGCGGGACCATTCAAAGAATGATGTGGAGGTTTATGGAGGTTGATTGGATGGTATGATTCTCAAGTGGAGGGTGTATAAGGGAGGATGTAAACTATACTTTAAGATAATAAAGAAACCTAATAACATCAATTGACAAAAATATGAATTAATAAG
Organism: Larix kaempferi; assembly: GCA_027924585.1. NCBI lineage: Eukaryota > Viridiplantae > Streptophyta > Pinopsida > Pinales > Pinaceae > Larix > Larix kaempferi. Next base: position 17,596,724 of record BSBM01000001.1, read on the forward strand.
AATAAACAAGAATATATAATAATATAAATTACTAAAATGATTATTAGTACAAATAAATAATTACTCGTGCTCGCCACACGAGTGACTCTCACCTGTGCAATATTACTAAAATGTATGTATACTATATAAGTAAAATGTAACTTTGGGAGGAAGTTCCCTGAATGAGGGAAGTATGTAACAACCCAAAAATACTATTAAATTAAATATAAATAAAATATAGGAAAATAAATTAATATTAAATTAAATAAATAAATAGATAGAAACACTTATCACCATGAATAGGGTAACCATGACTAATACTATTAAATAATAAATAATAAATAATAAATAAATAAATAAAAGGAAATTTCTAATTAAATTAATAAAATATACTAGATTCAAGTTCCAAAGGAAAATGAGAAAAACCTATAAAAATAAGGAGGATTTGGAGGGGAAGGGCATTCATTCATTCTTCTTAGCTTGAAAGAAGCTAGATTATGGTTATGGAGGGGAGAGAATAGATCGGGCTATGGTTTACTGGTTCAGGGCCTATGGGATCTTAGTGTTTCACTGAGGGTTGGTTGGGTGGAGAGTTGTCCCCCACACATTGTTTTCCCTCATCACTTATGGAATTATAGAGGTACATTATTTCCATCACTCATCAAATTCAGGTATGTCTTCTCCTTATTTCATTTTATTGTTATTAGGATATCTTAGTTATTGTTTAGATCTACAATTTTCTAATAGAAATGAGTCAATCTTAAGTTAATTGTAAGTGAGTAATTGTTTTCTAAATAATTGTGTGCTTAAGGCCCATGGGGCCCTTACATTAACTGCATCCTCTTCCGAAGAAAACTTAAAGCCAAGCTAGCCTCAATTTAGTATGTAAAAGGAGGGAACAATAACCAGGGATCGAAAACCACAACTCCTTAATCCTCTTTCGTAGTGACCATTCACCAATTATTACCCTAAAATCCTTACCTAGAAGGGCATTCCCCATGAATTCCAAGATATGTGCTATTCCCATATCCTCTCCCACCATTAATTTAATTCCCTTAGCTTATTTCTTCACCACCTTTCGCTTTTTATTTTGGATCTCTATCAACTTTGCATGTGATTCCCCCTCCTTTGTATAGTCTAGAGAGGGAGATATTTGTGACTATCCCCTCGACAAAGTAATATGATCCAAAGCACCTCTCACAAATCCCACCTCTCCCTTACTTTCTCTTTGATATTCCTCAACAGGGACTGATAAAATATAATATTACCCATAACAAAAAGACTTTGAAAATGTATTATTTGCCTATGATAGGAATTGTGAGGAAAGTTTGCTCGGATGGTGAGAAGTACATAGCATCTGTTGTCCAGCTAAAACAAATATGGGACCCATCCCCCCTCCCCACCGACGAATTTTCTATCACTAAGATCACAACAACCCCCAATTTTGTACCATTAGAATAAATCCTTGACAAAGGTACATATTTTTTGACATCTTGGTCGATTCATCCCCAAGGGTCTAATTAATATGAGTCCCAGCCTTGGGAGCACCTCGATGAAAAGATTCTCTCAAACCATAATAAAGAGAATTGTAAGCATTTGACCTTGGATCTTCCACAAGATTGAACCCATAGTACACGAGCTCTCTCACAACCAAAAAATAGTCCAAAGAATCCCTAGTCCTTAGGGTTTCCTTAGACTCCATTTGAGCCCCCTATCCTTAAATTATTACTTGTTTATTCTAACCTCGGTGTTTCTTTTCTTACCTAATAAGTGTGTTATTACAATGTTGATATGTACCTTATTGATTTAAGTCATGTTAGGATATTTAGACACTTAGAAGTTAGTTAAGATAAACTTGTTATAATATATTTGTTAGGTAAAGTGTGTTTCTTTAGCGTGAATCAATATGCATTTGTATATATGTAATATGACAGTCACGATATGTTCTTAACATAGAGTGATCCGATGGCTCATCTTCTCCTCGATCTTAATGACCATTGATCCATGACTTAACACCTGATTGGTCCATGATATCTATTTAAAAAACATGGGGGGTCATTTGCTAGTTGATTGATTATGAGAAGCTCATTTGTAACATTCTTTCTTTTGTATAATAATATTGCCTCAAGTAGCTATTTGGGTGGGGTCGTGGAGTGTTTCCCTCTTAGAGGGCTTAAACCACATACACACATCGGTGTATTGATTTGTGATCTATTTGTGTGAGAGCATGCTCAAGGTGTTCAAATCAAAATGAGAGTGGTAAGGGTTTTCTTTACTGTGTATGCTCTTTGTCGTGGGCTTTGGGTGAACTTGACAAAGTAGAAACAATGAGAAAACATACATTTTTTGGGAAAACTAACGAGGATGACCACAAATCCGAGGCATTTTAGTTTCAGGAATATTTTGTTTTGTTTTTTGTGAAGTGTTTTGCAGGTGATTTTTTTTTTGGGTAAGCATGCACTTCGAGGCAAAAAAAAATTTCTCCTTTCCATTTTTTACATATATTTTAATATTAGTTCACTTGGTTAAAAGTTGCTTTCTTAAATAAGAGGCCTTGGGTTCAAGTCTTCGATTTGTTAGTTACTTTTCTAAAAAGTGCATGTAACTTATATTTTTAAGTTACTTTATTGTAAAAGTGCATCTCACTTTTTTTATAAAGTGAGTCACTTAAAAATGTAAAGTCTTTTAGTTTTTGCATGCAATATTTAGAGTAACAGTATTGTAAAAGTGAACTCCACCTATTTTATAAAAGCAGGTCACATAAAGCAATATTATTGTAAAGTGAATTTAAAATATTAAGTTTGGGAAGAGGGGGGTATTTTTTTCCATGTAGGTTAACCTTCTATCTACCACGTGTCAGTTTGAAGCCCCCTTCAACCATTTTTCAAACAAGCATAACTTCCTCACCCAAAGTCCATTTTCAGTGCCGTTTCTTTTGAAACCACCTACTTTTCCAAGATATTTGCATCCAAATTATTAGTTTCTATTTTTACATCCTGCATATTACAATATGGCCGCTCCATGTGACATTCTGCTTACAAGTTCCAACTACTTCTCATGGAAAGCTCGTATGGAAGATGTCCTACCAAGTAGGGGAATTTAGCGGATTACCTTGGGGAAGGAAATTGAACCTGATGATGATGATAAGAAAATAAATTGGGCCAATAAATGTGATGAGGCTCGTGTATTAATCAGAATGTCCATTTCTAATAAATTACGATTCCACCTTCAAGGAATTATTGATCCATAAACAACTTGGGAAAAAATGGAAACTATGTTTGGTAAACATAATGAAATTCGAGGTCATTAGCTTGAAAATGAGTTGACTACGTTAAATATAGGTGATTCCTCTTTTATAAAAGACTATTTCTCTAAGTACAAGCCCCTTAAAATATTACTTGATGAATGCGACATTAAAATGAAAGACGAGCAATGCATTTTTCATATTATTTCTAAGCTTGGACCTGCCTATTGTATTTTTGTATCTACCTTTTACTCCATGAAATAATATTTGGGGATACATTATAAAAATCCCACTCTTGAATCTTCTTGTGATTCCTTGATTAGAGAGAGAGAAATCTCATACATCTTGGAGTAATAAGCAATGGTGATGCATCTAGAAAATCCTTAATGGCACGACATAAGGATAAGTCTAGGCATTCCAAGAAGCAACATCCTCGCAATAATAAGCAAAAAAAGGGTCCAAAATCCTCTTATCCAACTCATCCTTCCAAAAGAGACAAAGGAACCAAATCAAAAGGTAAGAAGACTGAGCACCATTGCAACTTTTGTGGGAAGGATAATCGTGATGAATCTAAATGTTTCAAGAAGATAACCTTGGAAGCATAAATGAAGAAGCACAACATCAACCTTGACTTCTCTTCAAAATCTACATCTCATGGACATGCACTTTGTGCTTCTAGTTTTTACTTTAATGCATCTTCTTCTTCTTCTTCAAATGAGTGTCTCATTGATTTTGAAGCATCTTATCACATGGCTAGGGATAAAGCCATATTTTCTACCATAAATGAATGTAACACCAAAAAAATATTTGTTGTTGATGATAGATCTCTTAGTGTTGTAGGATTTGGAACGGTTTAGGTAGATGATGGCCAGTTTAATGATGTACTGTGTTTCAAGAATTTCTTGCAATTTGTTGTTAGTCTATCAAATCACTCATTCTGGTGAAGGTAAGACTGTAACGTTTACACCTCACCAATTTGTAATCAAGGATTTCAATGATCCTAAGCATGTCCTTGTCACTGGAATTGTTTATGATATTACTAGGTTGTACAAATTTAACAACTTTGGGTCATCACCTTTTCCCCAAGTTTTTGTTGCTCATAGTGATGACTTGAAAAAAATTTAGCATGAGCGATTTGCTCACTTAAATTATGTCTCATTGAAACAACTATGTAAAGAAAATATGGTGACAATTCTTTTGATGATATATTGTAGGGATAGTGTTTGTTCCAGTTGTGTACTAAAAAAAGATCATCGAGACGGTTTTGACAAATGTGCCTCTTGGCATGCCTCGACCCCTTTGCAACATAGTGACTTGTGTGGTCCTCTTCCATCTACTTGTTTTTCCAGTTTCAAGTATTTATTAACCTTCATTGATGATTACTCTAGACACACTTGGTTTATTTTCTAAAACTTAAGAGCGAAGTATTTGACATGTTTTTGGCCTACAAGGCCCTCGTCGGAAAACTGCAATAAACCTAAATGGTCATTACAACTATTAATTATTAGTTTATTGTTTAGTCATTAATAGGTCAATTAATTATAAATGATTAGTTATTATACGACATGCCTATTCCTTATCATCCATATTTAAACATGGCCCATTCTTTGTATTCATCATCAATCAATAATTCAAAATACATATTTATTAAATAAGATCCCATCATGTAATGTTTTTCCTTACAAGTGGTATTAGGGAATTGGTTCGATCAAGCTCTCAATCTTTTGGAATTCATCCTCAAATTCGTTGCATTCCCATTTTCTTCACTCCGGCACCGCTGCTCTTCTCGCTCACTCACTCACACATCACTCGCTCTTCTCCATTCATCCTTATTCCAAACCCTATGCTTCTCCCCAATATTTCCCTCCATTTCTCCAATCACCACACTCCTTCCTCTCTTCCCTTATCCTTCCTACGGCCTACCTTGCCATCCCTTCTTGCTCCCTCCATGCTTCTCCTCCTTCCACGCTGATCCTCGACTCCCCTCTTTCCTGCGAGCGACAACACATGTATCTGTCCCCTCATCCCCATCACGCATTCCTCCCCACTCTCCACGCCGTCCCAAATCATACACCCGCGACTGCACTTCATACCCCCATTCACCTCAATCACTATCCTCTTACACCTCACGCACTATCCCCCACACCATTGAAACCAAATCTATGATACTCCACATAACCCACACTCTCCCTAGTTGCATCCTCTCCACTTCATACACCTCCCATGAACTTCATACATCCCACTTCCCATTCACTACTCCTTCCATAACACCTACGCACCTACTCCTTCCACACACCATCATGCGCCTAACTCCACGCTTCTTACCTCCTACGCCTCCCCTCACTGCTCCACTTCACTCCCTCCTCACCAACTCGCTCCACACTCCATGCTCCCAAAATCCATGCCTCCCTCTTACACTTGCTCCCACCTTCAAGCCACCTCCTCCTCATCACCTTTACTCCGTCTACTCCATGCCACACCTCAAGCATAACTCCCAAACACAACTCACACTTCAAAACCCTCTTCTCCCTCATCCTCCATCTACTTCCTCCCATCGCCCGCACTCGACCTCTGTTGCAATCCTCCACGCACCCTCCTCTCTTCTCGGTCCCCTGCACTCCTTCTCCCTTCACACCACTCCTCCTCATCTCTCTCATATCCTCCAAATATCCCTTACAACCACACATTTCGATGCTCCTCCTCTGCCATCAATCCTGCACCCACCTGCTCCCTTATCCCAAGCCGCGCCCTTACTTCCCAATCGCTACCACTCCTCTTGTTCACTCTCCCCTATCTTCCATGCTCTCCATCACTTTCCCATTAGCTCCTAGCCGTGTTCCTCCTCCTTTCTACATTGCTTTCCCTCTACACTGCTCTCATGTCATGCCTCTCCCTCTCTGGATTCCATCCACACCGTCCCATCGCACGCAACCACCCTCAGCCCCTTGCTATTATCCACATCCCCAACCCTCTATATCCATATCTCCAACTCTCTAGCGCTGCCTCATCTTCTTTTCTCCCACGCAGCCACCATCTCCACTTCACTCACAAATCCCACATGCTCTAATCCATAGAAATTCCACACTCATTTCAATCCCTGCTCACACGAGTCTTCCTCAACTCCAATTTCCTCTTCCATCCCTTCACACGAATCCCTAAGGTTTAGAAAACCCTAAATCCTTTTCATTCCAAATTTATTATTATTATTATAAAAAAATTAAAAAAAACTATATAGTTTTTATACGATAGTATTATTATTATAATAATAAAGTATTATTATAATAAGACATACAAATTAAAAAAGGAAATTTTTTTTGATTTTTTTAAATATTTCCACAAGTTTGAATCACCATGTTTTCCTCTTTTAATAAGATCATTATTAGCCCCTTCCAGAAATCTAAAAAATATAAAAAAGTTGAAGTTGAAGACATAAAAAGAAACCATCTTGAAGAAAATGAAATGTATGCAAAACTGAAAATAATACTATTACAAATAAAAGAAGAAATATCTAAGATGAAGGAAAAAGAAGATGAAGCAGTTACGACCCCCAAATTCTCAAGTAAAAAAGAGTAGGAAAGTGCTATTGCACCTACGAAAAAATAAGCTATTATGACCCCTGAATTTTCAAGTAAAAAAGAGTTGGAAACTGCTACTGCACCTACGACATAAGAGGTATGCAAATCACATACATTAACACCTTATGTTCCCCTCACAAAAGGTTCGGGTCATTAGATGCAAGAAAGGATAAGAACCGACATTCCAAATACAAGACTCAGAATGTGATGCCATGTCATAAATATGCACAAGTTCCTAAAATTCGTTGCAGTTTCATACAAAGAACAAACATGAGTTGCATAAATCGTCTAGCCTACACAACTATAAAATCAGTGAAAATGGCTCATGAAGCTCCAAAACAAAGTCAGATCGAAAGCCTTGCTCATAACCCAAACCAAAGCCAAGGACATGATAAAGAAGATGATAACAAGGACGATGAAACGAAATATGTAGAGGACAATGATAAAGCCCAGAGTATAGAAGATCAAAATGAAACTGAAGAAAATTCAGTTGAGAATAACAATGACAAAAAGATAGATGCATCAAATGGAAATCATGATGCTAATATCATTTGTAAAGAAGATGATGATCTCATAGATTGTAATAATACCGATGAATATGAGGTTGGTGTCAATGACTATTATGAAAGAATTAAAGTTGTAGAAAGATATAATGATAAAAATAAAAACATTGAATATGATCCTAATCATGTTAACGTAGAAGAAGAAAACCCGGAAGATTCTTCGACACACAAAGATATAAATGTTTTATAGGTTGTCGCAACTCAAAATGTTTGAGAATCTCAAGATCAAAAGTTTCTCAAGGAACAACTGGAGACACGCTCGTCAATTAAAGACAAGGAAATAAATCATTTGAAAAATCCTAATCAAACCCAAATTAATGAAACAAAAACACTAAAAGGCATTTCAACGTTAAAGGTACATGGAGAAACTGCAAATGAAGACACCTTAACCAATTCGATTGAATTAAGTAAGTTGTTAGTCGTTGGCACTACAACTAAGGAGACGATAACAAATGTAATTGAAGATCCAACCATATTTGAAGATCCATTGATCAACACTAAAGAAGTTATATGTCATATAGAAATCAATGTCACATCAAAGCATGCAAAATTATTAGATATCAACATTGCAACGCATGTTCCTCAGGAAGACATCAGATTGGAAACTGAGAAGAATACCCCCGATAATCATTATGTTTTTATCTACAGAATCATATGCATAAATCGTTTTGAATGGAAATGTGATCGATTGTTTCAAGAATTACTAAATCGTGGTACTATTATCCAAGACAAATTGCTAAAGAAGGATTGCATATCATCAAGCTTGGAAAAATATCTAATGTCGTAGTTAATTATGAAGAATCTAAGATTCACGGATGAATCTTTTCAAGGCAGGATGAATTGTAATAAACCTAAATGGTTATTACAACTATTAATTATTAGTCTATTGTTTAGTCATTAATAGGTCAATTAATTATAAATGATTAGTTATTATATGACATGCCTATTGATAAATAGACATGTCTATTCCCTATCAGCCATATTTAAACATGGCCCATTCTCTATATTCATCATAAATCAATAATTCAAAATACATATTTATTAAATAAGATTCCATCATGTAAGGTTTTTCCCTTACAAAAAAAATATGGCCTTCAAATTATTAAGTTAAGATTTGATAATAGGGGAGAATATGTTAGCAACGAGTTCACTACTTTCTGCATTGAATATGTCATCCAAAAACAACACACTGTTCCATATACATCACAACAAAATGGTGTGGCGGAGCGAAGGACCACACCTTAAAAGAAGTGGCTAGTTGTATGGTCCTAGCTAAGGGACTAAGTCTTCAATTTTGGGCCAAAGCCATAAATTGTACAAATTACATAGTTAATCACACCCCCACTAAATATTTATAAGGTATCACAACAGAAGAAGCATGGAGTAAAATTAAACTAGATGTAAGTCACTTTTGTGTGTTTGGAAGTGAAGCATGGGCTCATATTCCTCATGAAAAGTGGAAAGCATTGCAACCTAAAAGTGAAAAGTGCATATTTGTTGGGTATTATGAAGATGTAAAATGTTATAGACTTCTTCAAGCAAACATGATATAATTATTAGACAAGATGTTAAATTTGATGAAAATCTCTTGGCTTGCAAGCCTAGCTCGACGTTTGTGCCATCTGTTTCGTGCGAGCCTTATTCGATGCTTGTGCCATATTCTACTTCCAACTTATTTGAAAGTGTTCCTACTCCAACTTTTGATGATGATAGTGAGGATGAAAATCAACCTTCTCCTATTCATATTCCTCCAGTTGCACTAGGACAACCGCTTCCTCTATGCTTCCATTAAACATGTGAAGTGGTTGGTGATCTTCTTAGTGATACCATATATCAACGTAAAACATGTTCTTAGTTCTAGCAAGCCACTTCTCTTTTGGATCAAGTTTTAAAGAATCATGATCCAGAGACATTTGCGGAAGCTTCAGGGAATCTAGATTGGGATGCAACTATGGATGAAGAATATCGTTACTTAATGGCGAATGATACTTGGGATCTTGTATCTCTTCCAAAAGGAAACAAATTATCAGATGTAAATGGGTCTATAGAACTAAGTATGCATAAGATGTAAATGGGTATATAGAACTAAGTATGGATCCGATATAAGTATTGAAAGATTAAAGACAAGGCTAGTTTCCAAAGGATTTTCCCAGAATGAAGGAATTGACTGCATTGAAACCTTTTCCTCTGTCACCAAAATGAAATCCATCCACCTTGTGCTTTCCATTGCAGCCTTACATAAATGGGAGGCCCATCAAATGGATCTCAATTTTTCCTTCTTACATGGGGTTTATAGGAATAAATTTACATGGAACAACCTCCTGGATATGTTTAGAATGACTCTAGAGTTGTCTGTCACCTTAATAAATCCTTATATTTCCTTAGGAAAGCTCCTCGAGCCTAGTATTCCAAAATGGATAGCTTTCTCCTTGACATTGTTTTTTCTAGATGCCATTCTGACCCTAATTTCTATACCAAGAAAGTGGGATACCATCTCATCATCCTTATTTTTTATGTTGATGAATTTATTCTTACTGGTAGCAGCCATAAACTTTTAACCCATGTGAAATCTTGACTTAAGAAGAACTTTGAAATGATAGATTAAGGAAATTTGCATTATTTTCTTGGCCTCCAAGTATTGCAAACCAAAGAAGGAATACTTATTTCTTAGTATAAGTATGCTTGTGACCTTCTTTGTCACTTTCACATGGAAGATTATAAACCAGCCCCATCTCCCATCCAGTCTGGAGTCAAACTTTCTGCCACTTGCACTTCACCCGAAGTAGATGCCACCTTGTATTGTTAGCTTGTTGGTAGTCTCTTACACTTGACTTATACCCATATTGATCTTTCCTTTGTTATTGGTATTGGTTCCTGCTATATGCAAACACCGCATGAAATGCATTAGAAATCAACAAAAATGATACTTTGATATATTTAGGATAGAGTTCAGTAGCATTCAATACAATTTAGGGGGAATTCCTTTGTTGGTTGGTTTCATTGATTCACATTGACCTGGAGATCCTGATGATCAAAATTATAATGCAGGATATGTTTTCAGTATTGGTTCTAGACTTGTCACTTGGGATTGTAAGAAACAACAATCTATTTCCCTTTCTTCAGCAGAAGCAAAGTATTGAGCTGTAGTTAATGCTAGTCAAGAACTTTGTGGCTTCAACATATGCTTTTAGAGTTTGGATTCGAGCTACAGTATCCAACTAGCCTTTGGTGCGACAATCAAAGTGTCATTAAGCTCACCAAAGATCCAGTCCAACATTAGCGCGTCAAAAACTTCGAGCTACATATGCACTTCATTATAAATCTTGTTCATGATCGTGTTCTCAAAGTGCTCTTTTTTCCTATAAATGATCAAGTTGCAAATATCTTCACAAAGTATCTTATAGAAGCGAAGTTTTCCAAACTTCGATCTATGTCAGGAGTTCATGAATTTTTCATTAAGGGGGGATGGGATCTAATGCTTCCTTCCTTCTCTTATAGTGTCACTTTTGTAAATCCTTCAATCCTACCCAAGTTGTTCTTAAGGGGCGATGTTAGGATATTTAGACACATAGGAGTTAATTAAGATCAACTAGTTATAATATATTCGTTAGGTAAAGTGTATTTCTTTAGTATGCATTTGTACAATCCGAAGGTCACGATATGTTCTTGACATAGAGTGATCCAACAGTTCATCTTCTCCTTGATCTTAAAAATCACTAATCCGTGGATTAACACTTGATTGGTCCATGACCTATATTTAAACAACATTGAGCGTCATTTCCTAGTTGATTGATTATGAGAAGCTCATTTGTGACATTCTTTATTTTGCATGATAAATGATTGCCTCAAGTAGCTATTTGGTTGGGGCTGTGAAGTGTTTCCCTCTTCAGGGGTTTAAACCACATAAAAACATTGGTGTGTTGATCCGTGATCTATTTTTTTGAGCAGATGCTTAAGGTGTTTGGTCTCTATTGGAGCATAGGCCGCAGCTATGGTAAAGCTGCAAATGTTGAGGAAAAAGCACAAGTATGGAAGGAAAGTGCTAATGTTGAACAAGCACTAAGTTTTGGATAGAAGGAGATGGTGCGCAGTACGGTGCCAGATGGATAAGCTCAGCGCAGATCACGGACCGAAAATCGTGGAGCTCGCGCGCACGTCATAGAAGGATGAATGTGGCTGAATAGAAAGCTCAGCTACCATAATAAATAAAGCGATGGAGTAGAGGGCTCAGCTACCCTCATTTAAGGCTAAGTACAGAAGTTATGGTTGCTCGGATCAAGGAGGAGCAACGGACCAAAGCAATGAAGGCAAAGGACAAGGCGCCCATACCCGCAATCTGCGCTGGAAGTCACGGAACCTGCAGGAAGCGGCGACGTGACTGCAAGCGGTGCCTACAGTACACCTAGCCATGTGCGTGGTTAGGGTTTTTGGGGATTACTGTTGGGAAAGGCCCACAGTTTTGTAAAGGTGTGACCGCCATGGCCACCTATATATATGTGTAATTACAAAGAATAGATGTTAGTTAGCTGATTAGTAGTAAGTGGGTTAGTCAGCCCGCCAGTAAGCTAGCCATTCAGTCTTCTATCGTATTGTAAGAAGAAGAGTCGAGCCAGGATAGCCGTGGAGTTAATCCCTGAGTTGTAGACTGTCTGAGTCGACGTCTGAACTATTGTAATCTCTAAGAGAGACTGGATCGAGAGAAGGGCTCCCAGCTGTGTGTGTGGAGTTTCCTGGAAAGATCTAAGGCTGCAGCTAAGTGCGCAGCATATTGTGTAGCTCTACCAGTTTCCGGTTAAATATAATACTCCCGTGGACGTGGTTTTCCTCGAGGAGGTGAACTTCATACTTCTTCTTGTCATGATGTTGTGTTGAGTGATTGCCTGTCTAGTTCGTTACTTATGTATACAAGAATCATGCAATATCGTTATGAGTATTAAGTGAGTTCGTGAAGTTCCCTGTAACTATAATTGTTAAGTGGCGAAGAATATGTGAACGCTGTCGCCGCAGCGACAGGGGAATGCATTGCTGCGCCAGGCGTGAGAAAGGAAAAGATACATAGAGCATCGACGCAGGGGATAGTTGCCCCATGCGCCGGGATGGAGATGCCGCGCAGCTAGACTGTTGGGTAGGTTCCACGCAGTTACGCCGAGGGGGCTGCGAAAAAGTAAGACAGTCTGGTTTGGGGAATCGCCGAGGAAGAGAGAAACAGTCTCCGCGTCGCCCAGGTTAAGGAAATCTGATTCCTTAACCCCCCCATAGCCACTTTGGGTGAGACCTCGAGCTGCTGCGTAGCTCGTTGCCGAGAGGGCCAGTGCGCCAAGGGGTTTTGTTGCTGCACTTCATTAAAACCCGGGTCTGCCCAGAAAGCAGCCAACAAATGGTTTCGTTGCCGCGTGACTGAGACTTGTTATTTCAACGACACGCGAGATTGAGGCGAAAACCAGAGAAAGAAGGAGCCAACAAATGATTTCGTTGCCTTGAGACTTACTATTTTCGCGACGTCTGAGATTGTTGCTGAAGCCAACACATGGTTCTGTTGCCCTGAGACTTTCTCAGCTAACAAATGTGTTACTGGAATCCTACAGTTAAAGAAATTGAAGACTGGTTTGATTTAAAGGCTAAAGAGTTCGCTAAACAAGAAAATCGAAGCTCTAGGCTCCAGACAGAAGACTGGTTGTAGAAGTATATTTATACTAACCTTCACGAAATTTTCTTTGTCACATTTGCATTTGAATTGCATGCTTGGATAGCCAAGTTAGTAGATACTAGACCCACTGTGTATGTTGATCGACCCATCGCTTGGACGCCTGAGCTAGTCAATATTTTGAAGCGGGTAGACAATCCTGTGTCCCGCGCAGTAGAATTTTGGTTGAATAGTCTACTGGAAGGTTTCATCACTGAGTTTGCAGTAGATACAAGAAAGAGTTTCAGTCAAGCTGAGAGGATTTTCTTCCAAGCACACAGAGGTAAGTTCTTAAATTCTCTGAACTTATGGATTAAAATGCTTCTGTATGAAAAAGCAAAACTATGTATAGCTTCCGATGAATAGCGTAGACAAGTAATGTCCGCAGATTCTGATAGTGATCCTGAACTTATTGGTTGCACTCGTAGTGGAAAACGATATAAAGTAGGCCTTCACCAGCATTCTTTTGAATCTAGCCCAGAAAATAGTCAAGTTCCTAGAGCAAGCCATATAGAGAGACAAGGGAGTGCTCATATCCCTTATCACCCCATTACACCGCAAAAGCCAGATGGAGCTCAATATAACCCCGCAGTAACACCTTCTAGTAGCCCACACGGTACTTCTAGTACCTCTGTACCACCTTTGTTCAACCATCCCAGAAGCACTGCTACAGGACCACCACCTCAACCTAGCACAAGAAGGATGGGTGATGACATGAAGCTACCAACTTTTAAAGGAACAAGGATAGAAGACCCTGAGCAGCACTGGTTCTTATGTGAAGCCATTTGGACAATTAAGCAAATTAATGATGATGCTGTTAAATTGGTTCAGTTAGCAACCACACTAAGAGAAAGAGCCTTAACTTGGTTCATGAAATACTCAACAGCACAGAATAGGACGCTTGCTGATGTAAGAAATGCTATGATTAGAGAATTTAAAAAACCTAAATCAGAATCACAGTGTATAACAGAGCTCAAAGACATCAAACAGTTACCTACAGAGTCAGTATGGGATTTTGACCAGAAGTTCAAAGCCTTGATAGATCAAGTAAGCTTTGAGTTTGCGCCACAACAGCATAAGGAATGGTTCATTGCTGCGCTGCTCCCACACATTAGACTTCCTCTTATGCAACAGAATCTCAATACTCAGGAACAAGCTCTAGAGATGGCTATGAAACTAGAAGCTTCACCAATTGATGGAACAAGCAACGATGTTGCGCAGTTGCAGAACCAATTAGCAAACTTAACCTTGCAAGTGCACGATATTAAGAAAGCCAAGGATGTTAAGGAAGAAATTTGGTGTACAAAATGTAAAGCGCAAGGTCATTCAAAGGACCATTGTCCCGTTTTCATAGAGTATATTGCAAACGGAGCACCTAACCCTCTACCACAGGCACAGGGGCCTTGGTGCGAAATCTGTAGAACTAGAGGTCATAGACCACAAGAATGTCACTTACTTCAGAAATATGTACAAACTCCAAAGAACTTATATTGTAATTTCTGTAAATCAGTAGGCCATGATGAGAACAATTGTAGAGCATATGATCTTATGATAGAAAGAAAGCATGATGTTTATAGAGTACAATCAGAGACACAAGGACCCACAGCAGGTCCACAGTATGACCAAACTCGCGACGGTCGAGCAGGAAATTATAGGGGTCGCGGACGCGCAACTAGTTTTGTTCGCGGAAGAGGACAGATCACTTGTTATAATTGTGGAGCGCAAGGTCATTTTGCAAGGGATTGCCAAAATCCTACAACCATCTGCAGATACTGTAAATCTTATGATCATGCCATTGAAGAATGCCCTCAGTTGATGGCTAAAATGCAAGCAAAAACGCCACAGGTCAATCAGAATATTCAGTTGATTGGAGCAGAACAAAGAGAACTAGACCCTACAGTTAATATAGTGACGCGCAGTGGAGCAACCACTGGTGCGCCAGAGATGGGAACCAGAAAGCTAGCGACACAATGGGTGCGCCGCGCTAATATTAAACCAGCCCCACTTAATCTGTAGAAGCAAAAAGAAGCATTCAAGCAAGCTCAAGAGTATTTCTCAGACCCGAGACTCTCAACTTCGGTTGCAATTCCGCATAATGCCGTCAGACCGCAAATGCTAAGACAAGAGAACCTAGTACAAGAACAGGCCACTACATCCGGAATGCCTGATGAACAGGATGCACTAGGTAGTGTCCATACTTTTCTGAGAAACTGCTTAAAATTGTTGCGCAATGAAAAAGCAACTATAGAACTTCAACACCTCTTGGATAAATGTCAACAATCTGCTTCGACGAACACACCACAGCGTGCTATTCACCAGATTGGGAGTCACACTAGAACTGGAAAAGAGATGAGGCTCACAACACAGATTGGCGCATTTGAGATGGACGAAGTCATTTTAGATTTGGGTTCAAAAGTTAATGTTCTCACTATGCAGACATGGGAACAGATGGGGAGCCCTCAGCTTACAAGATCCCCCATCCAGTTAAGACTCGCGAATCAGCAACGAGTCTCTCCATTGGGCAGATTACCCAATGTACCTATTGATATCGAGGGAGTAAGAAGTTCTGCAGACTTTGATGTAATCAAAATTCTGGATGATAGTAGACCTTACCCATCACTTTTAGGTATAGACTGGGAATTTGATAATTTGGCTGTCATTAATTTGAAGAAAAGACAGATGACCTTTGAGGATGACCAAATTAGGGTCATTGCACCGCTTGATCCTATTCAAGGACCAAGATATATAGAACCCATTCGGGAAGAAGAAGAATTGCACCACATGGAGAGTTTGTATCAAATGACTGCTAACCAGAGTGACTATGTCAATCCCATAGCAGATGGCCATATCAGCTGGCAATGCGATAGTTCGTGCACATCAGACTCAGATGCAGGATTGGAACATTGGCAGAATCGTTTACATGAGGTTTCTGCAAGGCGTTGCGCCATGATGACTAAATCCATTCGATGGATTGGTACAGAATTGACTAACACTCCAATTTTTGATGGGTTAACTAACGTAAGTGAATTCATACATACATATGAACAACGGCTTCCAGAACAGCAGCACATACAGGCACTGGATGTAGCACTGCGCGCTACACCCGCAAGATGGTGGGGTGCGCATAAAGAGAATATTCACACATGGCAAGACTGTCACAGATTGATACTGCGCAGATTTCAGGACACCACAGCAGAAGTATTACGCAAATATGAGGGACAGAGTGACCCCAGGTCACATGTTGAAGCATGTACTCAGCAATGGTCAGATATTCCAGAAGATGAGTGGGTTCACCTATTTGTCCACACATTGGATACAGTTCCAAGGAACTGGTACACTGAAACAGAATTGCGCAGAGGCACTATCAGTTGGCTTCTTATGATAGAAAGTTTTCAACTTACCTTCAGCTTTGAATCAGAACATCCAAGCATTGACTATGCTTTAAAATGTATTAAAAAGAAGGTATTTGAACAAAGTCCAGTACCAGAATATTCCTAACCAGATTGGGTTGTCCAGATAGAACATGCCCTTGAATGCTATAATTTCACCACTAGAGAAGAGGACGATGATCCTCGCAACATCAATATTCCAGAATCAGAAATGACGCGCAATGTTGAAGGTTCCTCAGCTTGATATTCCTGCCATCACAGAACACATCAAGCTCAAACAGATTAACATTGGTACAGAAGCCGAACCCAAGTTTGCTTCTATAGGAGATTATTGGGATAATGAAACTGTCGGGCATATTTCAGACTTATTACGTGACTACTAGGATATCTTTCCTACCAAGTTCACAGAAATGAAAGGCATCCTAGGAGACTTAGGAGTGATGTGCATACCTCTGAAAGTAGACGCCAAGCCAGTAAAACAACGCCCGTACAGATTGAATCCGCGGTATAAAGAAAAGGTTAAAGAAGAAATTGATAAGATGCTCGCAGCAGGTATTATTGAGCCAGTAGAGGAAAGCGATTGGATTAGTCCTATGGTTGTACAAGAGAAAAAAACAAAAGGTGAAATAAGAATCTGTGTGGACTTGCGCAAACTCAATGATGCATCAGCGCATGATCCATTTCCCACTCCTTTTACGGATGAAGTGCTTGATAATGTTGGAGGACAAGAGGCTTACTCCTTCACTGATGGCTTTTCGGGATACCATCAGATCAGAATCCATCTAGACGACCGCCATAAGACTAATTTTGCGACTGAATGGGGCTCATTCCAGTACACGGTAATGCCCTTTGGTCTTAAGAACGCACCTGCTATCTTCTCTAGAGTCGTTGTTGCTGTTTTTAAAGAATTCATTCACAAATTCTTAGAAGTCTATTTTGATGACTGGACTGTATTTGGTTTATTAAAAAATCATATAGGGAATCTGCGCATGATGTTAGAAAAATGTAGACAGCATCAGATTCCCTTAACTTGAAAAAATGTATCTTCTGTGCTCCTTTTGGTATTTTGTTGGGTCATATTGTATGCAGACAAGGACTCCTGATGGATCCTGCGAAGGTTGCCATCATTGCCAATTTACCTGCGCCCAACTCAGTCAAACAATTGCGCACTACATTGGGACATACAGGATACTACAGAAAATTTATCAAAGGATATGCAAAGATCACAGCACCTATGGAAAGATTGCTGAAAAAGGATTTAAAGTTCCAATGGACAGAAGAATGCCAACAGAGCTTGGATACACTTAAAGAAAAGATGATCACTGCGCCAATTCTAGTTTTCCCAGACTGGAGAAAAGCCTTTCATGTTCATGTCGATGCTTCTTCCATAGCATTGGGGGTCGTGCTTACACAACCGGGAGAAGGAGGTATTGACCACCCAATTGCTTACTCCAGCAGAAAGCTATCCGCAGCCGAGAAGAACTACACTACTACAGAAAGAGAAGGACTAGCTATGGTGTATGCCCTACAAAAATTCAGGCACTACCTATTGGGCGCACATTTTAAAATGTATATTGACCATTTTGCTTTGAAATACTTGGTCAATAAGCCAGTGTTAGGGGGAAGAATTTGCAGATGGTTACTCCTTTTCCAAGAGTATGATTTTGAGGTTATTGTAAAGCCAGGCAGATTGAATGCAGGACCTGACCATTTATCCAGGATAGAGTCAAGAGAGGAACCTACAAGTCTGGAGGAAAATCTGCCTGACGCGTAGTTGTTTTCTATTCAAGCAGCAGATGAATATTATTCCGATATTCTTGAGTTTCTCACTACCGGGCAAGCGCCGACTGAGTTTACAATCCCACAGAAGAAGCAACTTGTTGTCAAATCCGCAGATTTCACTTTAATAGCAGGCCAGCTCTATAAGTTGGGCCCCGATGAAGTCTTGCACATATGTATCTTACCACATGAAAAAATCCCTATCATCGCAGAAGCACACTCAGGTACCGCAGGAGGCCATTTCGTAGGAAAGCCGACTGCGCAGAAGATCTTAGCCGCAGGTCTTTGGTGGCCGACATTGCACAAGGATACTAAGGAATTCTGCAAATGTTGCGATGTGTGCCAGCGAACAGGAAAACCCTCAAGGAGAGATGAAATGCCGCTAAGACCCTAGATAACACTGCGTGCTTTTGATAAATGGGCCATTGATTTTGTAGGACCTATCAACCCACCAGTAAAAAGAACCGGCGCGAGATACATCATCACAGCTACTGAATACCTCACCGGATGGGCTGAGGCGAAGCCAGTTAAGAACTGCGACGCTGCCACTGCCGCGCATTTCATTTTTGAGAACATTATCACTAGGTTTGGATGCCCAGTGATTCTCATGAGTGATCAGGGTACACACTTCCTCAATGAGACTATAGAGGCCCTTACTGAAGAATTTCAAATTAGTCACCATAAGAGTACACCCCACCACCCTCAAGCTAATGGTACGGTGGAGGCATTCAATAAAATTCTTGAGAATGCCCTGACGAAGATCTATCATCAACAAAGAGATGATTGGGACCTTAGAGTCACAGCTGTATTATGGGCTTACAGAACCACATGCAAGAAACTAACAGGTCACACACCTTTCAGTTTGGTGTATGGACAAGAAGCAGTTATGCCCATGGAATACATTGTTCCCAGTCTCAGAATTGTGCAAATTACAGAGATGACAGATCCTGATACTATGAGCGCAAGACTTTCACAACTGCTTGCCTTAGAAGAAGACCGACTTTTAGCCGGATTTCATCAATAGGTACAGAAGGCAAGACAGAAAGCTTGGCATGACAGGCACATTAAGAATAAACACTTTGCAGAAGGAGACTTGGTACTCCTCTATGATAGTAAATTCATCAAGTTCCCAGGCAAGTTTCAAGTACATTGGTTAGGCCCTTTTCGGGTGACGAAGATAACTGAAGGAGGAGCAGTTCAACTTGCGAAGCTTAATGGAGAATTTCTACCTACAATGATCAACGGGAGTCGGCTTAAGCTTTATCGCGACGGCCAATCCGCCCTGTCGACTTAATATAATGTTAAAGAAGTGCAGATGTCCGATGTAGTTGAAAGAGACATCGCATTGTCACAGTCTACACAGAAGTTGCGAGACACTCAGTCTTCGGCTTCCCGCGCAGTTCCTTGAAACATCCACGCATATCGAATAAAAATTTGGGATTGAGCGATCTTATATTTGCGCTCTTGCGAGGTTTTCCCCGGACCGTTGAACCGTCGCTCTTGCGAAGTTCCCTGTGTCAATTTGCCGCTTGAGGAGTTCTCGGTGTGGACCCCTCTATATGCACAGTTTCCTAAGCTGAAATGACCCGCCGAAAAATTTGAATTACCGCAGTTATGTAGCCGCGTCTGAGAATAAATGAAGGATAAGCCCGCCATTTAAGTATAGCCGCTCTGACAGATTTGGCTTGATCTCCGTAAGATTTGCATTTAACTCATGCGCCGAAAGCGTTAGCCTCTCCCGGAATCCTGTCAGAGCTCGTCCATCACAATAAATGCACCGCAAACGCGAAGGGGATAGTAGGGTTGTCAACTCATGCATAGCCGCCTATAGCTAGTAACCCCACTTGCTCGCATTTACTATCACCTTTGGCTATAAATACCCCACACTTGTATATTTTCGGGTTACTTTTCTCGAGCTGCATAGTCTTGTTTGAGAATCTAAGTTATTGCTTTCAGAGCCGAGTGGTGCAGAATTTCCTTTGTTTTCAGCGTTCGTATCTTACGCTGTTTCGCCATTTATCTGTGCAAGTTCTTGTTGCTTACATCGGTTCACGACAGAGAACCTGTCAACTGAAGAAGTTGTTCGTCAATTCCTGCGCCGAGGCTTAGATTTCGGCATGACTACTCCGGTGACCGCTTCGACTTATGTACACCCTGGTTGGACCGACCCAAGGCAATCTCCGGGCACCAGAGCATCTCAGCAACAGCCAGAAGAGCCCGTTCCAGAGCCGTTGGCCACCATGGTGAATTATATTCCACCCCGTCCAGATGATGCGCCAGAGGTGCATATCCCGAAGAACGCAAAGTATTCGATTCCGTTACCCCCATTGCCCGTGGGCGTGCGACAAGAAGGGTCCTTGCTTGGACACCTTCCACTGGTCAAGTTCTCTGATTTCAGCCTGGGAGACTATAAAACGTATCCTCAATTTGTGCCAGATCGATATCTGACGGTAGTTCATAATCCCACCAGAAAGGTTGATGAATTTACCCCAAAGGGATTTGCAGCAAATCTTGAGCGGCCTGGACTCCTGAACCTGTTAAAGCTACCGCACTTCGGGCATAGCAATGAAGTGAACGCAGTTGCTAAGACACTGCTATCTTGCGTTCATGGAGGTTACCTTTGGCTCGGGAGGCCAATCGATTTAAATGTCGATTTGATTCATCGCATTACTGGCCTGTCTAAGGTTGGTAAGGATCCCAATATCCATTTTGTGGGAAAGGACAAGGATAGAAAACTGGCTGCAAAGCTGGCGCAGAAATACAATTTAACAAGAGGAGGTCGGGCTTATGACCTCACTATAGTAGAAGACGAAGCACTTAGATTCATAGGAAGTCTGCTTGCAGGCAGACTTCTCACAAAGTGCAGACCGAAGGAAGTTACTGGAGCTGTCGTGGAGCTCGCCATCGCAGCTGCGGAGGGAGAATAGTACAACTGGTGCCTCTTCCTCCTCAATTCTTTCTTGGAAGACTGCCAGAACGTCCAAGATAACCCCGGTCAGTCGTTCCATTTTTCTTGGCTTTTAATTTTATGCGCTCTTGTCGGGTGGAAGGAGCCCCCGAACACTCAGTTCCTTCCACGCCGCGCAGGAGAGGCTGCGGGAATCCGCTATGTTAACCTTTGGGAGTCTGCTAATCCCGCGAAGCGCAAGATGAATCGCGTTGTATTTTGTGAATACTACTATCTCCTCAGAGATACCATTCAGGAAATGCCAAGGCTGAGCGGGGAGATAGCAAAAATATATGAAGGAAAGTTGGCCTTTACTGCCGACTTGCATCAACTTTACCTCCAACCCTGCGGCATTCAAGAGGAATGGGCCGTAGGCCTTTACAGGATGACCACCGAAGATGTTGAAGAAACCATCAAGTCTTGGTCGGATGAATGGAGGGAGGCCGCTGATATCGCATTTGCGATGCCACCCGCTGCTCCGCAAGAGAAGGATAAGGGCAAGGAAGCCCCCGAGCAAGGAAGTGATGAAGGTTCGACAGAACCAGCAACCAAGAAACAAAAGGTATCGCATCCCTCTGATCCCATTCCCTCGGGGATCGACCACTACTTGAAAGAGAAATTTCGTGAGCTGCGGACTGCGCATGCTCACATCAGAAGTGCTCTAGACCTACAGTTTGTGGAATTGAAAGGTCTCGCAGGAAGAGTTGCGCAGACCCATGCGCCAACATCTACTTCACAGGCGCCACAAGTAATTCCAAGTACCGAGCGAGTTGAAGAACTTGTAGAAGGGCATACTGTCATGCATATTCCGCCTACAAGCATGACACTTCCAGATCCGCTAGCTGCACTACAGGTAAGCACAGTTGGGCCCGTTGAAATAAATTTGTCTCTAATTCCTATAGAGACTCTACAGCTAGTGCATGAGAAAGTTTCTATTGAGATGAGAGCTAGAGAGCTCTCTACCTTCCATGCAAACCAAAGACTGCAATCGCAGGAGATAGAGCTGAAGGCAAGCCATAAGAATATCTCCGAGAAGCTCGCACTTTATGAGGCACAAGACACTGGGATAAGAAATGTAATCGATGAAATTGCCCAGGAGTTACCAGCCTGCGAGATTCAGCCAGACCTTCCTCTGGTTGAGAAAGTTCAAATTATTGGAGGAAGGGTGAAAACCCTGGAGCACGAAATAGTTGCTATGGCTGAAGACCATAGAATGCAGATCGCAGAGCTAGAAGCTCGTGTTGCAGCACATCTTACGGACGATAGCCAGGCACAATTTGAAGCGCTGCACAGAACTTCTACACAACTGAAGACCAGAGCAGCTGAAGCCGAGAACCTGATGAAGCAAGCTATGGAGGCTTGGACGGAGCTTGAGACGCTCCCTTTCAAAGTTGGTCTGTTTCAACAGGTACAAGCCACAGAACAGTCCCTAACTGTTCTGACTGAAGAAGCTAAGGTCTTAGACGGCTTAGCAAAAATGAGGAAAATGAGTGAAGTGCGTAGAATCCAACAGCAACTGCACAAGCTCCGAAGTGAGGATGTCAACCTCACCAACAGCATTTAGCCATTTATGGATGAGTATGCTGACCTTGCCGTCGAGATTGAGGCAAAGATCAAAGAGATTGTAGAGTCTCAACAGGTGATTGATAGCACAACTAAAGAAGAAGCCACTGCAGAAACGGTGCAGACAGCCGTGGAATGCGTCGATGAAATGGACTCCGCTATTGTGCAGTGGAAGAAAACATTCGCGGAGACCCAAGCAAAAGCAGATGCGCAAGTAAAGCGACCACGCGCTAGTGCGAGTGGCTCAAGGGCGAGCCACAAGTAAGTGTTAGGGGCCTGTTGGAGCATAGGTCGCAGCTATGGTAAAGCTGCAAATGTTGAGGAAAAAGCACAAGTATGGAAGGAAAGTGCTAATGTTGAACAAGCACTAAGTTTTGGATAGAAGGAGACGGTGCGCAGTACGGTGCCAGATGGATAAGCTCAGCGCAGATCACGGACCGAAAATCGCGGAGCTCGCGCGCACGTCATAGAAGGATGAATGTGGCTGAATAGAAAGCTCAGCTACCATAATAAATAAAGCGACGGAGTAGAGGGCTCAACTACCCTCATTTAAGGCTAAGTACAGAATTTATGGTTGCTCGGATCAAGGAGGAGCAATGGACCAAAGCATTGAAGGCGAAGGACAAGGCGCCCATACCAGCAATCTGCGCCGGAAGTCACAGAACCTGCAGGAAGCGGCGACGTGACTGCAAGCGGTGCCTATAATACACCTAGCCATGTGCGTGGTTAGGGTTTTTGGGGATTACTGTTGGGAAAGGCCCACAGTTTTGTAAAGGTGTGACCGCCATGGCCACCTATATATATGTGTAATTACAAAGAATAGATGTTAGTTAGCTGATTAGTAGTAAGTGGGTTAGTCAGCCCGCTAGTAAGCTAGCCATTCAGTCTTCTATCGTATTGTAAGAAGAAGAGTCGAGCCAGGATAGCCGTGGAGTTAATCCCTGAGTTGCAGACTGTCTGAGTCGACGTATGAACTATTGCAATCTCTAAGAGAGACTGGATCGAGATAAGGGCTCCCAGCTGTGTGCGTGGAGTTTCCTGGAAAGATCTAAGGCTGCAGCTGAGTGCGCAGCATATTGTGTAGCTCTACCAGTTTCCGGTTAAATATAATACTCCCGTGGACGTGGTTTTCCTCGAGGAGGTGAACTTCATACTTCTTCTTGTCATGATGCTGTGTTGAGTGATTGGCTGTCTAGTTCGTTACTTATGTATACAAGAATCGTGCAATATCATTATGAGTATTAAGTGAGTTCGTGAAGTTCCCTGTAACTATAATTGTTAAGTGGCAAAGAATATGTGAACGCTGTCGCCGCAGCGACAGGGGAATGCATTGCTGCGCCAGGCGCGAGAAAGGAAAAGATACATAGAGCATTGACGCAGGGGATAGTTGCCCCGTGCGCCGGGATGGAGATGCCGCGCAGCTACACTGTTGGGTAGGTTCCGCGCAGTTACGCCGAGGGGGCTGCGGAAAAGTAAGACAGTCCGGTTTGGGGAATCGCTGAGGAAGAGAGAAACAGTCTCCGCGTCGCCCAGGTTAAGGAAATCTGATTCCTTAACCCCCCCATAGCCACTTCGGGTGAGACCTCGAGCTGCTGCGCAGCTCGTTGCCGAGAGGGCTAGTGCGCCAAGGGGTTTTGTTGCTGTGCTTCATTAAAACCCGGGTCTGCCCAGAAAGCAGCCAACAGTCTCTTGGAGATATATTGTGTAGTCGAACACATGAGATTTCATTCTTTCTATAACACATTACCTATCCATTTTCATTCTGCTAAACCAACTAACCCATCCCTTTCATTTTCCTGTTGTGAATGATCTACTATCGGTAACAACATATGGTCTCGCTACCATTCCAATGTATGAATGCCTTAACTCAAAGTCAAAAGAGTCTTTTACTCTAAAAAAAGGAATTTGTTGATGAATCAAATGTAAAGGAAAATATCATGGCAACTACTCCTAATCGCAAAAGCCGAGTTCCCTTGTCCTAGGTTGCCTAAGATAAATCTAAAGAAAAAAGGGACTAAGCCATTGAAAGGGATAAGTAAAAAGTGGAAATAAAAAAGCACAAAAGTCAAAGAAACACAGAAAAAAATAAAAAAGGGATCGCAATATGAAGGTGCGAGGATGGATGACCCATGACAACACTTCCTATGAACACATGTGGAAGAAAAATAAAGAAAAAAACATAATTTTTGGAAGTTAAGGACAAGACCTAACACTTCTATGTTACTATGATAATTATTTCTCAAAGACACCCTTTCTCTCCTATATGCGTAATTGACTCCATATACCTTCACTTAGGTAAATTAAGATCTGCATGTTAATTTAGAAGTCTCACATGTAAAAGGGTTCTAAGGGTTACACCAATGGACTAGATAGGTAGGCATTATTAATTAATGGGTTATTAGTGGAAAGTGTATTTGTAATGTATATCTTATGTATTATTATCACACTAGACTGACATTACCTAAGTTTGAAGTTGTGTTAAATTATTATTTCATTGAAGGGGTTTTATTAGACAAATACTTTGGTAATTTAATCATTATTGTTGGATATTAGGCATTATGATGGAGTGCTACACTTGGAAGCTTCATTTCCTTCACAAGTGTGGACTATTTGACTTCTTAGGGGTTCATTATACCTTGGATTGAGCACCTACATGAATTTTGGAGCATAGTTATGAGGTTGTTGGCATGTTTGACCATCTCAAGATCAGTCTAGGACCACACGTGTAGTAGTTTCAACTTCTCCCATGGTCTTGGAAAACAATTTGATGGATTTTTATCATGGTTTTATGAAGGAAGCCTTGTTTTTTGCACCCATTAGTTGGATATTTGACCATATTGTTGGATTGTGGACATATTCTAGAAGTGTGCCCTCTCTTCTGGGATTTGTTTTGTGGTATTTCATCTCATTTGATGGTTTTCACTTGTGGTATTGAGGATTTTCCTCTCTTCTTGGGCCCAGGGTATTTTTTAAGGATTCTAATATTATACTTAAGTATAGTATTATAGGCGATTATTTTGGATTGAAATAAACATATATATAGATCGGTAGGCGAATATTAAATATGAAACATACAATTTACTACTAAAACTTGTGAATTTTGGCAAATATTATGATAAAAAAACATATTTAATGTAAATATAGGCGATATTAGAGACTAAAAATGACAAAATAGCGAATATGTTTTTTGAAAAAAAAAACAAAAAATAGCCAATTGGCGAAATTTCGCCCCTAAAAATTTCCCTGCTTGGGCCCATTATGTATTAGTTATCTATATTTTGACCATGTAAAGCCAATTCACCCTCCCTCATTGAGGAAATGGTTAGGTTTTGGCATTATTATATTGTTTTTGACCATATTTTGGTGATTCCCTAGATAAGATATAGGGTTTTAGACATTTTACTACTTTTTTATTGTGAAGGTAGTTGGGCCCTTCTCTTATAAAGGAACTCACTCCTCACTTGTCATTTGTTGTTGTTGATCTTGGAGAAATATTACTATCTTGCTTCATTCCTTTGGAATTTGTTCTTGGTGGATTCTCATGAGTTCAACTTGGAGGATCTAATTGAGGTATACTTTATTTTTATTTATAATTGTCAATTTAATTTATCTATACCTTAGAAGAGTAGTGTTTCTCCATGGTTTATAATATGATTTTCATGTTGCATGCTTGAGGTATTAATCATCATAGGAGGGATACCTAAACTAGTATCATTGATTAGGTATGGGCTAGGTAGATTAACTGAAGGTGTATGCAAAACTAGCCTTCCTTGATAAACATGCTTTTTTGTAGGGGTCCTTCCATGCACATACAAACAAGGATTAATAAGGAGAAACTTATGAATCCATTTGCTCAAGGACATAGAAGGCACTAGTTACTTTCCCAAATTCTCAAAACCAAGCTTCTTGAATATTTCATATCATCTTTAGTAATTAGGGTTTAGACCAAGAATGATTTCCAAAAAGACAAAAAAATAAAAATCCAATTTTTTCTATATTTAATTTAGATATTATATAATCTTTTCTTATTTTTTTGTAGCTTAATTTTTTTATTTTCTAGTTTAATTTCAATTTTTTTAGTTATTTTTTCATAATTTTTAGATTTTAGATCACATAACAACCCTCAACAAAGATAATTTTTTTATATTTATGAAGGGTTTATTGGTTGAAGTACATCTAAAAAATTATGGAATTTTGGAATTAGACATGCTTTTTTGTAGGGGTCCTTCCATGCACATACAAACAAGGCTTAATAAGGAGAAACTTATGACTCCATTTGCTCAAGGACATAAAAGGCACTAGTTACCTTCCCAAACTCTCAAAACCAAGCTTCTTGAATATTTCATATCATCTTTAGTAATTAGGGTTTAGAACAAGAATAATTTCCAAAGACATAAAAATAAACATCCATTTTTTTTCTATATTTAGTTTAAATATTATATAACCTTTTCAAATTTTTTTTTAGCTTAATTTTTTATTTTCTAGTTTGATTTCAAATTTTTTAGTTATTTTTTCATAAATTTTCTGTAGATTTTAGATCACATAACAACCCTCGAAAGTGATAATTTTTTTATATTTCTGAAGGGTTTATTTGTTGAAACACATCTAAAAAATTATGGATATTTAAATTTGGATTTTATGATGTTTTAGGTGTTTTTAGATCATCTAAATGAGAATAGATAATTCTGAAAATTTATTTATGCAATATTAAATATTAAAAATTCTGGAATTTGTTTTAAGATGATCTGGTAGCTAAAAAAATTAAGATCTAGTGATTCCAGATTTAAAAAATTAAGATCTAGTGATTCAAACACCTTCCGAGAATTTTCTAAGTTATAAATCTGAATTTTCACTTTCTTTTCTTGCGGATTTAGGCTTTAAAACACATTAGGATAACAAGTTATAAATATGGAATTTTTTGAATGCAACCAAACATTTTAGGTTTCATTGCTAAATTCATTTACATGGTGTTCATTAAAATTCCAGAATTGTGAAATTTTCTGTTAATAATGGCCTTTGTTACCTTTATGAGCAATAAGATGATGGATCATGGTTTCAATGGCATGGTTAATACCCATGTCTTGAATGTTTTTGGTTTAATGAAGGAATGTTACACAATTCACTGATCATTTACAATCTGGAAGTTGCTAAACCTGTGCAAGTGATTTATTAATTTCATTTTCTAGTACCTCTCTTTTATATTTACATTCTCGGTACCTCTCTTTTATATTTACATTCTCATGGATTATATGACAAGACATCCTACCAATCAAGCCTACGAGGATAATATTTAATCACAAATCTAATGGCATCTTTGTTGAAGTGATTTTAATCACTACAACTTTGTTGGACTCTTAATAAACTGGATGTCACCCTTTTGTAGAGACTTTACTCTCTCCAAGAGGGCCTCATTCAACCAATCACTCATAAACTTATTAGTACAACCTTGCCACCATTTGATAGTGACAATTATGGATGATTTTGGGCAGTAAT
The DNA here is from genome assembly GCA_027924585.1 of Larix kaempferi. Classification (NCBI taxonomy): domain Eukaryota; kingdom Viridiplantae; phylum Streptophyta; class Pinopsida; order Pinales; family Pinaceae; genus Larix; species Larix kaempferi. The sequence goes on from BSBM01000001.1 coordinate 17,624,939, forward strand.
CCAATATGTCTAAATGTGAATTTTGATGCTATGGTTCATTTCTGATTTTAACTTTCATCAGTACCTTCACTTTATATCCAGGAATGATCTTTACTTTATGCATGAGCAAACATTTGTTTATGAGAAGTATCTATTTGGTTGATTCAGTTTCAGTTTCTCTAGATCAAGCATTCCCTTGGGATTTAAACTAAATGCAAACACTCCTCTTCCCTTCAAAGGTTTGAAATCTCAAGATCCAATCCTTCAACCTTAACCTAGGAACCTACAGGGAAGCCTCCCCGTGCATTTCTTAAAGGCCTAAAACGTAGGAAGATCTTTGCTAAGGTGATAGTGGAAATCATCTTCTATAATTACACTTATAGCACTAGTGGATTAGGGTTTTTTAATTTAGGTGTGAAATCAAGCTGTAACATAGAGGACCGAGGAAAAAATTATGTTATGATCCTTTACTTAATTATCTCGAAATATCTTTGAGCAAAAATTTAAACGCACTTTAAATAGACTATGTGATTAACAAAAACATAATATATTTATATAAACACTAAAATTATACAAAGGTTTTTATAACTAAACTTTTACTTGGAAATTATGAAGCACATGTACACACAAACTACCATTTGAGGGGAACTTACCTCATAGTTGTAGTATCGTTGTTGTAAATATTTTCCATAACTCACGTTAACATCCCCATCCATCAATCCTATCAACAAGAGGGAAAATTAACTAAATTCAGGGTTCTAAATTTCACCCCATAGCCATAATACAAATTCATAACATTTAATATATGAATGAAGATGCATAAATAATAATACACAATGGAATTAAACTCTATCCACACTATAATGTCCCCATTCAAGTAAATTCATGACAGGAAAATTCCACCAATCCTACTAGTTCCGTAGGTTGGATGGAGACATTGGGATTTGGAATAAGGGGGCTAATAAATGATGTTTAGACATTAGAGTAGCATAAATATTTAATGAAGGAGATAAATAAATAAATACAAGGGAAAATCAAAGTGGCAATTGATCATGAAGACACATGGAGGATGTGGGACCCACACAAGCTAGAATTTCTATGCCACATGACATCCTCCTCCTGTAATTTTGAATCCATGGGAAGCCTAATGTTCTTGGGATGAGTTGGAAGGCTCATACACTTGGAAATATGGATCATAGGTCGAATTGGGATGGAATTGTAACTCACATGGAAGAGGAAGAGTCAAATGAGAGGTTCTTGCACACTTGGGCTAAATTCCCTAACATATATGAAAACAATGGTGAAGATGCTATGAAACCTATGACAAATTGCAGACCTGATGGCTGACATCTGACCAATATGACATGTCATACCTAAAAATATCATCTAAGTGAGTGCTCATGGGAGTTAGAGAAGGACAAGAGATTCATACTCGAATTGGTGGAAGGTGGAAAGCTAGGAAATGGAAGACATGTGGCACAACTTGGATCACTCCCTAATTCAAATTGGCTTTGAGTCTATGGATGTAATTTGAACTTGAGAAGACTAAATATGTTTATAAAATACAGTGATTAAGTAAGAGAGAGGTTTTTGATCATTTTCATAATTTGCATTTGTGAAGAGAGCTAGTGGAGTGCTTCTCTACTTGCCTTAGCCAATTTCGAGGGTGAAAGATTCCCATCCTAGTTGGTAGTGGGAAAGGCTATTCAGACCTTTCATGGGAGATTCAATGGAGTCTTATGTTGCAGGTGTAAGCTACATGGAATCTCGTGGTCTCTTCTATTGCAGCTCATTCCTCCAACCATTTCTAGTTTTCTTGGCATATTCATGATCCTTGAGGAGAAGCGCATTTGGTGAGCTGTTGTACTCTTTGGGGGAGATTCTAATGCCCCATTATTTTATAATCTGATGTAAATTCTCTGCTCTTAATATTCATAACAGCTTTAGGTCGATGTTCCAAGTAGAAATATGTAAAACTGATCATAAATGAGCAAATGGTGACAATTTCCCCACTATGTTGATGTATGCCAATGATATGATGTTATTTTCGAATGGACCAGTGAAGAACTGATGATTTTATGATGTATGGACTGTTAATAACCGGTTATAAGAGTTTCATGTTGATTGCATAAGCTTTTGGAGTCATATTGTTCATTTTCTTAGCATTTGGAGAAGATTGCCTATCATTTCCCCCAAGGTCGAAACTAGTCTTTTTGTACCTGATTGGAGAGGGTTGTAGCTGAATTAATAACTTGAATGGAGATGCATATGAAACAATATTTATGTCCCCTGTATTTCCCCTTCCTCTGTTCATAAATTTGAGAGGGTCCCATAGCATTTGTAGAGCCATTTCCAGCATCTACCCAAGGGGGTTTTGAACCCCAAATTGCTAGTCAAAATCCCTAGTTTGGCCAGAACTTAAAGGAGAGTTGCAGAATCCTTTTGAAGACTCTAAAGAATCCATAAACATGATATTCATGTTCTAATATCACCCATACACCTTTTGTAACAATTTGGGAGCATTTGGAGGTCAAGAAACCCATACTAGTCAAAAGTCGAACTAGTGGAAAAAGTTGAAAATTTCACCATTTTAATAAAATTCAAAAAAGGGACATTACAAGTGGTATCAGAGCATGATCTTGGAACCTGATGTGGTCTGATTTTCATGAGGAAAATAAGTCAGGGACCACCATTAGATATTGAAACCAAAAGTGCTTTTGTTGAAGAGGAAAAAGTAGGAAAAGAAGAGCAATTTTTTGAGGAAACTATGACTAAGGATGAAAAGGGAACCTCAGATGATGGTGAGGAGATTAGGAAACTCATTAAACCACTCTTTGAAGACATGTACAAGCAGATGATGAAAGAATTCGAATTGTTGGATAGCCAATTTGAGAGAAAAAGAGTAATAAGAGGTAGCAACAGTTCTCATTGTGAGGAAAAGAAGCCAATGGGTGAGCATATTTTCTTAAGAACAGGGCCCCATAATAGAGAAAATGAATTTCAGAGAACACCAAGGCCTACACCAAAATTTCTTGATTCCAAAGCAAATACTAAAGCTCCAAATGATGTGGAAGAAATTCTATTTGAATGGCAAAATTTGAGTGAAGATTGCAGAAACACTTTACCATTTGATCAATACCCCATTGTCTCAAACAAGCTCAAGATGAAGGAAGGTAATAAGGATCCATTTCAAAATAAAGAATTGAATTATGCAATAAGTAAAATGCCACTTCCCACCTTTGATGGCTCATCTCAAAGTTCTGCACATACTTGGGTACAAAAACTAGATGTGTATTTTCAGCTGAATCGAATGGTGGAAGAGGATGCTTTAAAAATGGCCATTTTGCATCTTGAAGGGGAAGCCAATGACTGGTGGTTATGTGGTCTAAATACTTTGGGACAGGATCAGGTTCAAACATATGGATATTTTATTGACACTTTATTAGAAATATTTGAGCAAAAAGACCCAGAATTGCCATTCAAAGAACTAGCCCAATTGAAGCAAGTTGGAACCCCTGCTGAATATATGTTGGAATTCAAAAGATTATCGGTTAAGGTGGCTGATATATCTATGGTGAGGTTATAATTACTCTTTACTAAAGGTTTGGATGAACCCTTAAAAGGTTTAGTTAAGGCCCACAAACCAAATTCATTGAAGGATGCCATGAATTTGACAAGAGATTTACAAAATGTGCTACCTAGGACAAGGTTTCCTCCCAAGCCTAAATTTAGATTTGAAAAGAAGCCTTGGAAAAGAGATGCAATTGAAAAGAATCCTTGGAAAAGAGATGCATTTTAAAAGAATAAGAAAGAGGGACTAAATAGGTAAGAACTTAGAAGAAAAAATTATGCTATACATGCTTTCAACCATGAGCACTGGGGCATAAATGTACTAAGGAAAAAGCTCAATACATTTAAGTGTTTTTTGATAATGATGAGTATGAAGGGGGTATGGACTAAGAAGGAAATATTTCAGATCAAGAAGAGGGATGTGATATAGCAGAATAAGGGAAACAAGAAGAAAATCATCCTTCACCAAACAAAGCAAGGATGGCAGTACTTTCAATAGTGCCTTGTTATCACACTATTCGATGCAAGGGAGTGGTAGTAGGACAAAGGGACTCGGTTTTGGTAGATGGAGGATCCACACATAGCTTCATTGATGCAGATATGGTGGAGAGAAGGAATATACCTACTGAACCATTCGATGGCTTCACAATTTTCATTCCAGGTCACAACACTATGGAGTGCAAAACATGGGTTCCAAAGCTGCAAATCACCATATGTAATTACACTTTATCTGATAGCTTTTATGTGGTTGATGTTGCTGATACTAATGTGGTTTTGGGAGTGCAATGGCTGTATTCTATAGGGGATCATACAGTGAATTATCAAATTCCTGAAATGAAATTCCAATATTCAGAAGGAATACTAAGGGTTGTGAGAGGGCAACACACCTATCTGAATCAAGTAGTGACCTCCCATAGTATGAGATCCATATTGAGGCATGGAGACATAGAATGGGATACTGAATGTTTCATCACCTCTCCCAAGCCAAACATAAAGGTTTTGAGCACCCAAAAGAGATAAAGCAATTCCTACAAAAATATGAAATTTCTTTTGGAGACCTTCCACATGGTAGACCACCTGATAGGGGGGTTGAGCACAACATTGTTTTGGAGGAGGGTACTTCACCCATTCAAATACCACCCTATAGACATCCAAAAAAATCCAGAGATGAAATTGAAAATGCCATTCAAGAACTCCTAGAGTTGGGACTCATTAGACCAAGCTCTAGCCCTTATTCCTCTTCAATAGTGTTGGTGAAGAAAAAAGATGGAACCTTGAGAATGTGCATAGACTTTAGAGATTTGAACAAGAAGACAATAAAGAATAGGTATCCTATTACTAGAATTGATGAGCTCATGGATGAGCTATTTGGGGCAAAATATTTATCCAAAATTGATCTTATATCAGGTTACCATCAAATTCGAATGAAGGAAGAAGATGTGCAAAAGACTTCTTTTAGATGCCACTATGGCCACTTTGAGTTTCTTGTTATTCCTTTTGGATTAACTAATGCTCCAGACACATTCCAAGCATGCATGAATAGGATTTTTTGCAAGAAGCTCAGAATTTTTTTTTTGGTTTTCTTTGATGACATTCTCATTTACAACAAAACTTGAGAAGAGCATTTGCATCATTTAGAGGTTGTGCTGAAAATTTTGCATGAACAGTCCTTGTTTGCTAAGTTGTCTAAATGTGAATTTGGGATGAAGGAACTCTTGTATCTTGGGTACATTATTGGAAAATAAGGAGTGAAAGTGCACATGGAAAATATAAGGGCTATCCTTGAATGGCCATCACCAAAAAACATCACAGAATTAAGAGGCTTCATTGGAATCTGCACCTATTACAATAAGTTTGTGAAAGGGTTCTCCGAATTGACTTCTCCAGTCACTGATTTGACACAGAAAGATGCTTTCAAGTGGGATGAAGAGGCTGAAAAATCATTCCAAAAAATGAAAGAGGTAATGAGTAGTTGTCCAATACTTGCATTACCTGATTTTACTAAACCTTTTGTTTTGGAATGTGATGCTTCAGGTGAAGGGATAGGGGATGTCCTAAAGCAAGGCCAACACCCTATAGCCTTTGAGAGAAGAAAGTTGCAGCCACATGAAAAGCTTTACTCTATCTATGACAAAGAAATGTTGGCCATCATGCATGCATTGGCCAAGTTTAGACAATACTTGGTGGGAAACAAGTTTGTGGTGAAAATTGATCACAACAGTCTAAGGCACTTCCTCACCCAAAAGGACCTCAATGAAAGGAAAAAAAAGTGGGTAAGCAAGATACAAGCTTTTGATTTTGATATTGAATATGTGAAAGGGAAGAATAACATTGTAGCAGATGCATTATCTAGAAGACCTTATTTTTCTCTCATGGACATTGCAAAGGATTGGAAAAACATGCTAATGGTTGAATATGCCAAGAATAGTTTTGCTTGTGATGTGTTAGATAGGTTCAAAGGGGATGATAACTACAATATTTTGAATGTGCTGATATATTATAAGGGAAGAATTTATTTGGTTGAAAATTCAAAACTCAAGTACAAGATTTTGCAAGAAGCACATGCTTCCCCACTAGCTGGCCATCCGGGGATCTTCAAAACTTACAGAAAATTAAGGCAAAGGTATTTTTGGAAAGGGATGAAGGATGATGTTCTGAAATATGTGAATGAATGTAAGGTATGTCAGCAAAATAAAACTGAACTCACATGCCCAAATGGTTTATTGCAACCATTTCCCATTCTGGGAGAAAAATGGGAGAGTATCTCAATGGACTTCATCACTAGTTTGCCCAAATATTTGGGAAAGGATTGCATATATGTGGTAGTGGATAGGATGACCAAATTTGATCATTTATTTTTTGTTACATCATCTTTTAGTGCTGCACAATTGGCTGCTATTTTTTTTAAAGAATTCTTCAGATTGCATGGGCTCCCCAAGAGCATTGTAAGTGATAGAGATAGTAGATTCATGGGTGATTTTTGGCAAGAACTTTTCAGATTGGTGGGAACTCAATTGACTCTAAGCACAAGCTATCATCCACAAACTGATGGCCAAACATAAAGAGTGAATCAATGTTTGGAGGGGTCTCTAAGGAACTTTGTGGGAGAGAAACAAAAGCATGGGTAACATGGCTACAATTGGGTGAGTTTTTCTACAACACCACTTTTCATATGTTAATAGGAATGTCTCCTTTCAAAGCATTATATGGTTATGAAGCACTCATGTTTTTTGAGAATATATTTGGTGATAGTAGAGCCCCAAAGGCTAAAGATTGGGTGGAAGAGAGCCCAAAAATTTTAAATCTTTTGAAAGACAACTTGCAGGTTGCCCAAAATCAACAAAAAAAATATGCAGATCAACATAGGGAAGAAAGGACCTTTCAGGTCAATGATTTGGTATATTTGAGGTTGAATCCATATAAACAAAAATCCTTGAAAACAAAGGGAGCAGAAAATCTAAAACCAAGATACTATGGCCCATACAAGGTAGTTTGGAAGGTTGGGGAGGTAGCATATGAGTTAGAACTTCCAGAAGGAAGTAAAATCCACAATGTATTTCATGTTTCATGTCTCAAGAAGACTATTGGTCAGAAAATTGTCATTTCATAAACACTCCCTCCTTTGGATGATGAAGGTCAACACACACTTGTTCCAAATTTTTTTTTGAAGACAAGGGAAATAAGATTAAGGAGCAGAACTATCAAAGAGTACTTGGTACAATGGAAGGATCTACCAAGTGAAGATGCCACATGGGAAGAAGATTTTTTTTTGCAGAATCCAAATCTGAAATTGCTTGAGGACAAGCAATCTTGGGTGGGGAGGACTGTAATGTCCCCATTCAAATAAATTCATGACAGGAAAATTCCACCAATCCTACTAGTTCCCTAGGTTGGATGGAGACATTGGGATTTGGAATAAGGGGGGATAATAAATGATGTTTGGACATTAGAGTAGCATAAATATTTAATAAAGGAGATAAATAAATAAATACAAGGGAAAATCAAAGCGGCAATTGATCATGAAGACACATGGAGGATGTGGGACCCACACAAGCTAGAATTTCTATGCCACATGGCATCCTCCTCTTGCAATTTCGAATCCATGGGAAGACTAATGTTCTTGGGATGAGTTGGAAGGCTCATACACTTGGAAATATACATCATAGGTCAAATTGGGATGGAATTGTAACTCACATGGAAGAGGAAGAGTCAAATGAGAGGTTCTTGGACACTTGGGCTAGATTCCCTAACATCTATGACAACAATGATGAAGATGCTATGACGCCTCTGAAAAATCACAGCCCTGATGGATGACATATGACGAATATGAGATGTTGAACCTAAAAATAACATCTAATTGAGCGCTCATGGGAGTTAGAGAAGGCCAAGAGATTCCTCCTCGAATTGGTGGAAGGTGGAAGGCTAGGAAGTGGAAGACATGTGGCACAAATTGGATCACTCCCTAATTCGAATTGGCTTTGAGTCTATGGATGGAATTGGAACCTTAGAAGACTAAATATGTTTATAAAAGACAGGGATGAATTAATATAGAGGCTTTTGATCATTTTCATATTTTGCATTTGTGAAGAGAGCTAGTGGAGTGCTTCTCTACTTGCCTTAGCCAATTTCAAGGGTGGAAGATTCCCATCCTAGTTGGTAGTGGGAAAGGCCATTCAGACCTTTCATGGGAAATTCAATGGAGTCTTATGTTGCAGTTTTAATATATAGGGAAGACTGTGGTCTCTTCTATTGCAGCTCATTCCTCCAACCATTTCCATTTTTCTTGGCATATTCATGATCCTTGAGGAGAGACACATTTGGTGAGTTGTTGTACTCTTTGGGGGAGATTATAATGCCCAATTATTTTATCATATGATGTAAATTATCTGTTATTAATATTCATAACAGCTTCAGGTCGATATTCCAAGTGGAAATATGTAAAACTGATCATTAATGAGCAAATGGTGACAATTTCCCCACTATGTTGATGTATGCCAATGATATGATGTTATTTTCGAATGGACCAGTGAAGAAATGATGATTTTATGATGTATGGAATTTTAATAAATGGTTATAAGAGTTTCATGTTCAGTGCATAAGCTTTTGGAGTCATATTGTTCATTTTCTTAGCATTTGGAGAAGATTGCCTGTCATTTCCCCCAAGGTCAAAACTAGTCTTTTTGTACCTGATTGGAGAGGGTTGTAGAAGACTTAATAAATTGAATGGAGATGTATATGAACCGATATTGATGTCCCCTATATTTACCCTACCTCTTTTTAGAAATTCTAGAGGGTCCCATAGCATTTGGAGAGCCATTTCCAGCATCTACCTAAGGGGGATTTGAACCCCAAATTGCTAGTCAAAATCCCTAGTTTGGACAGAACTTAAAGGAGAGTTGAAGAAGCATTTTGAAGACTCTAAATAATCCATACACCTCATATTCATGTTCTAATATCACCCATACACCTTCTGTAACAATTTGGGAGCATTTGGAGTCATTTGGAGGTCAAGAAATCCATACTAGTCAAAGGTCGAACTAGTGGAAAAAGTTGAAAATTTCACAATTTTAATAAAATTCAGAAAAGGGACATTACAGAAAAAAATATAGCATGCATATACGGGCATAATCATAATATCCATTAAATAAAAACATTTCATACTCAAATACAAAAGAATACTTATCTTTAAACAAAGAATATCCAAGCAACTGGCTGTATAAGAGCAATTTTCCATGCAACCATAGACACTCTATGTAGCATATACACTTTCTACTAAGAGTACACCCCCAAGACGATCTATGATGCCACTAGGGCGAAGGAAACACCTATATGATTCTCTCTCTCAAACCATAACACTTTCTGCTCTCTATGCTTAACCTAATGGTCATACATAGCTCTACATGGATCTCTGTCAACCTTCACATCCTTGTCTCCAAGAATACCTACCCCACATAACACCCTTATGAGCTCAGTCATCCCCTTCACTATTCCACGATTCTCTTGTGCGATCCATCTTTCTAGGTGCTTCCACCGTGTGCATAGAAGGAGGCCAACCTAATATATGCTATTACGAAACCATCTGTAGCCTTAATCCATGGCTTCTCAAGCATCCATGAGTAGAAAAAATCAATGGGTAAGGTTTCTTAGCTTGCCCAAGCTTTGTTCTCACCTACAACCATATCCTTTCTCTTGAAATATGCAGCGCTGTCGCTAAATTTGAATTTAAGGGTTATACATAGTCTGGTAAAAGTCATGAACATCAATGGGGAGCTCTACATAGTGTAGATATGCATGAGAGAATGATAGAATGAGTGTTGACTCCCGTTAGGATATGAGATCATGGTGAAAAGACAACTGAAATAGCTTCTGACCATAAAATAAATGACTCCTAATAGCTGTAGATTGACTTCTGACATTTGACAGAACTGTCACAAAAGTGCATTCATCCCCATGCTTCGATAATTGCATGAGGTGAATTTTCCCACTAACCTCACACATGCCTTCAATAATTGGATTCAATAGTCAAAATGAGGAAATTGACTCAATTAAATCTCATGGAATAATTTGGATGAGTTCTAAGGTTGAAACTTGGCATCAAAGGATTTAGTCTCCCATATACTCCCTTTGCTCTTCCCCTTTGGTGGAGTCATAGGGACCCTCTAGTGGTCTTTACATAACCATCTTAGACCATTTTATTATTTTCCCAACAAAATATTTATATAGATTTTGAGTTAGCATGACAAGCCAACCATGCAGTCCAAATAAATATATTTACATCGTACATGCCTAGACATTCACTAGCCGAACCTTGGCCTTGAGTTACACACTAGGAATCCATACTAGAATATTTACATAATTTCATTCAATACATTACAAGGGTCAAACTGGGGGTATTAAAATCCCCTCCCCCTTGGAATAACACCATCCTCGATGCTCTCTTTATTTTCAGCAAGGTTCCATGTGCTTATTTTCAGCTGCATTTTCAATGCCTTTCTCTTGAAGGCCACTTTGCCTTGTTGCTAACTATCTTGGACAACAATACTCAATCATTACTTTGTGTTACCTTGAAAACATCTAAGGTCTTTGGCATCTAGAAATACCTAGGCACAAGCAATGAGTCAATTCACATGTCAAATCTGTTCTCATAGGATTCATCCCTTAAAAATATTTTCAAAACCATATCCGAATCATATGCACATGTATATTCACATTGAATCAACAACAAGATGAAAAATAAATCAAATACTTATATGCATAAGCATATTCTTTCATCTCCACAGGTATCCCATTTTGACTTTAGACAACTATGGAACCCACAAGACGTGCCCCACCCCAGATAAGGATGGTACCTCTTCTCTGCTACATAGTCCCTAAAGTGTACCCACCCCTTTTAGTGCTCTTCAGGGTGTGCATCGAAAGGTAACCAAGTTTATGCAAGCCTTGGATCACCTGTGTATACATATAAAAAAATGTTAAGTGAGCACGCTAGCTATGCCACAACCTTCAAATAGGCAATGTTAAGCCAGTACATTGACTGGGTTTATCAGGATTTCCATTAACTAGTATGCTAAGCTAGATCTTTGACTGGGTTTATCAAGCATACAACAAACATTTCCAAGCCAACACCTTTATTGGGTTTGTTAGGAAATAAAAAATGAATATGATTGCATGGTCCCTTCTCTTATGCAAACTAGTGGTTCCTTCCAAGAATTCCATAGGTAACTCACTTGAATGCAGGATAGTATAACCCCACAATACACACTCACAAAACACAAGGAATATGGTACCCCTTCTCTGCTAATCAGTCCCTCAGTAATACCCACCCCTCCATTCTCTTTAGTGTGAGCATATAAAGGTTACCAATACCCACGGAAGCCTCCCGAGTACCCATGCTCTTACTGGGTTTAACGACACTGCGTAATATTTTCACCATCTCACCTGCATTGCATATAAGCATGCAGTTCACATGAGATGTCATCATAATAGTTTCAATTAGAATTTCTGAATATGTTTCATATGGAAATTGTATTTCCCAAAAATGAGGTCCTTCTCATTATGTTTATCTCTTGTAGGCCATAACACATGGTCTTCCTGCAATTTGTCCCTTTGACACAATTCATAAACAACCAAACAATCAATAAAATTAATAACCAAATTCAAATACGAATTTACCATTATGTCTCCTTCAGAAATTAGATTTAGTTAACCATGAGGCTATCATCATAATGTTTGGCTTTTGTAAGTGGTAGCACTATGTCCCTTATGGTTTTCCACTTACTGCCATAACCCGAACATCCACCTACAAAATATCCTCTTGACACAATTCTTGATCAACCAAACAATTTTTGAATATCCATGCATATAATCTTTTCATTGCAACATTCACAACAATTACTGAAGTGATTTTGGAATTATAAAACTTAATAATTCAAACACTATCAACTGTTAATATCTCAAAGGAAATGAAATGCATTTACTTTATATGCTTCGTTATCACAATAAAATTGCAAGATACAGTCACATTATCTATGCAATCAATTCAAACTTTCAATACTCATGATTACACAATCATATCCTTTCATGCAACTCTGTCCTCCCAACATAGCATTCCAATAGGCCATCAAACATGAATACCTTCTTCATGTAATTCTTTCCCCTGCATCCATAGAAGCTCATGAAATGATCTCAATATTGCCAATAATTCTATCATTTAATCTATTAGAGAATTGCAATGAAATTTATATAAAAACCATGCATTCACATAAGGCGTCTTAACATATGCACCCACACATATGCATGTATAACCATAAGTTTTATATAATCTCTTAATGCACATTCACTTATGCTCATGCACCCAATGCACTTTGACATTGATCTACAACATTTATGTTCTGACACATGTGTTGTACAATGGTAAGTTGGACCTCCTAGCCAATGCTTCAACACAATACCCAACCATCTCCCTAATCACTTGGTTAACTATATGGGTGCCTTCCTTCTTTACCTGAACACAATATTAGTATTTCACTCACTCCTTGGTTGTTGGAAAAGAGGTTTCATCTCAGATTAATACCAATAGGGAGTCCATGGGATACTTGTGCAACACTACATGCTTCACAACCCAACAACCTCATGGTCTCACACATGGCATGCTATTATTTCTTATGAATGTTCTAAATTTTTAAAAATTAGATGATATAAGACTTCTTTCCCTTACTACCCCATACCTCACCATACCTGGTGGGGTATCATTCACATATATGCACTCAATATCACAGATATACCAATTTATGATGATTAAAATATAGTTGAAGGGATTCTTACCCAATCCCTTTTCAACACTCATGCAATCGACATAAATAAATTATTACCTACATGGTTTCCATCAACATCCTTGATGTTACCTGAATAGTTTGTCTCTTACAAAGGACTACATAGTCCTTCCACCAACCTATTGATCATAGATTTGCTGCCCCAACCCTTCTTCAGAAGGTTGGTCACATGCAACAACATCATCAACATCTTCAACCATGCTTCTATTGTCTTTGGTTCTACAACCATTACCAACAACTATAATTATTATCAACCACAATAATTATCATTAGTGGCTCATTGCATATGTAAAACCTCACTACTTTTACCAATATGAAACATCATATGCATGCACAAGCAGGTTCACATGCATTATGCATTATCTCTTAATAATGCCCACTAGTGCATATGTATTTCATATATCTAATCTCTTGCATTTCTAGCATTCCTATGCCAAAATTTATGTATATACAACACATAAAATATAAATATATCAAAAAGAGAAGAGTGGAGGAATTATCCCTTTCTTATTCTTTATCATATCATGGAATTCCTCTTCCATATCATAGCTGATCCACTTTATGGCCTCTTTGCCAAACACACAAGGGGTCATTATCTATGATTTTCTCACCAAGTAGCAATTCAATACATATACTCATGTATAACATTTATACTTGCTACTTTCTTAGCATTCCATTTTTATGCTATAAACAAAAATAGTTTTAAGGTGAGAAATTTTCCTCTTTATCAACGTTTCCTTATGAAGATCATTCTCCAATTTATGGTACAACCATCTTATCATCCTTATGTATATTTCATTGGTCATTACAACAACTCTCATTTCACTCTATTCACATTGTCTTGTCGTTCCAATTGCTTTGAGCAATTTTGGACAGCTCCAGCTTGACCTTTCTTGGACTTCTTAGCACTTAATAGGATTTCAATTTATTCCGTTCCAAATCCATATGGAGTATTTTCATGGTCCATTATATGCCCTAGTTCCTCATCTAGCAATGGGACTTGGATTTATTTCCCATGGAAATATTTTCCATAATTCTGAACCACACAACATATTCACACACGGGAATATGTCATTCCGTGATTGGAAGCATTTGCATGGACACACTACCACTATCATGAGCGTCATGATAGGTCCACTCACTGAAATTTACTATTCCATTAGTGGGAACTCTAGGTGAACAAAATTTCCTTACTCATTGTCATCACTTACTCATAAGTTGTTGATTCATATCTTGCACTATCTTGCAACTTCTCTTAGCATGCATGCACTTGCCCACAAGGAAGATTCACCCATCACATTTACAAGTTGGATTCCCTTTACTTGTTAACCTATTCCATAACTTGCTAAGAATTCTCTTATGGAATACAATATCCATCTCCAATAATCATGAGCTCCCATGGCTCTTCCTTGGGATTCAAATTGCATATACCAATCACAATAATACCTTGGATGCATTCTTATCCAAAATACCAATATCCATTATTGGTCTCTTTATTCCTTCATGATTAGTCTTGGTTGTCACTCATCAATAATGCATAGGAAAACTAATTACTCTTAATAAGGGATTACACAACCCCTCTATGCAATTCATATTGCACATTCTAAACATAGAGAATGCACTACATACATTCTGGCTAAGGAGCCATCAATTCCTCTTAGTTCCCCTTCTTCCATCAAAAGTGTTTATCAAACACAATATGCAAGAGTGTAATCCTATGCACTCAACATTATTCCCACATGTTAACATGAATTACCATAATACTCTCAATTGAGTATCCCTGCTCATTAACGGTACAACCTTATTACCAAGCATCCAACTGGACTTGGTTCAATTCTTCTTATTGCTAGCTAATAAGCAATTTTACCGTGATTGCTTTCCCAAATGTGCCTCCACTTTATCGTGGGAGAACCATTACCATGGTATGGGTATCGTAATATTTACTCACCTTGAGTCACTTTCATCTCTAGTACACTATTATACCATTATACAAATTTTTCCCAAAGTTTTGAATTACTTTGGAAGTCACCCACATTGATAATTTATTGCTCAATCAATCATAGGGGCTCTGTTCTACTTTATTTTTGAAACAATTAGGAACCCATTTCAAAATAATAACATTAAATTTTTATTCTACCATGGATAATCTTTCCAATGATTGTAAGTGTGTCCAATTTCGATTCCTGAGCAAAAAGGTACAACCTTTCCAAAATTGCTAGTTTTGCTCAATTATTCACTTTTCTTGTAGGTCCATTTAGCTTTGGAGGACAACTTTAGACACATGTTGAAGAAATTATAAGAATAACAATATTTTTTTTTCTATTTTCCTTGATAAAACTCACGAAAAGGATTACTCAACAACTTTCTTCTCTCCGATCTGATGCTCTAGTCAATTTTTATAGCTTTATGGAATTGGCTACTTTAAAGTTTTTCACTTTCTTAGACTTAGATTTTTTTAGTAGTTCCTACAACACACTTATCTCTGATTTGACAACACAATGCAACATTTCCCATTGGTCCTTTCCTCACCACATGGAATTTCTCAAAATATACGATGCCTTAGGGGAGGACTGCTACACATAATTTTTGTACTCATCATGATTACGAACCATGCATACTTTTTCCTTGCCTAAATCCTTAAGGTACTTGGCCAGAATTCCTTGGAAGATGGGTTATGAGGTTTTTTCCCTGCAAAAACCCTGTTTAGAGAATCCTATGCACCTTTCCTTATAGTAGAGCGCATCGTTCCTAATCGATGCACCTTGCTCCACTACATAGCGCGTCCCTGGTGCATGTTGCTAGTGTCTAGGGTGCATCGATGCTTGTACGAAGAGAAAAAAGAGAAGTTTCGAGAAGTTTCCCAAAGGAGACCCTCGTGGAGGCTTACCCATTCCATTTAGGGTGGATCTTACTTTCCTCCCATCTTAGTATGATCCCATCTCATCCTTCTTCCTTAATCCTCTCCTCTCTTCCTCATCTCTTTTGGACTACAAATGAAGCTCCTCTTCATGGGATAAGGGGGTTGAAATGAGGACAACCAAATGTTGGAGAAATTGATCCAGGAATCCATTCTTCCATGATTGGAAAATTGGTGCAAGGTTCCATTGGAAAGGATATTCAACACCAAGGATTGATTGGTTGTAATTCTTTCCTCTATTTTAATTAATACATCAATGTCTTCCTTTCCCATAAATGATGTGTAATTTCATTTATAGTAGTTCTCCTTAGTCAATTGCTTAGATTTATCATATTATCTTGTAGTTTCTTGTCTTTGTCCTTTTGAATCTTTTGCAGGTAATATCTTCATCAAAAAGCAGGATTGTGAAAGATTCAAATTGCGAGGACGACCTTCGTAAATAAGGTATGGACTGGACTCTTTGCATTCAAGTAATTTGATAGATATAGGGAAAGGTTTTCATTCTTGTTTTTCTTTGTTCTAGATCCAAACCACTCGGACTAGGGAGATCGATTGGTGTCCGCACCAACGAATTTATCCGTTAACAAAATTGGCGACCATACTAGGGATCGAGTTATTTAAGTTGTAGATCTCCTTGCTTGCCTGATTTCTGATTAGATCTAGCTTAGATTTCAATTGGTATATCACATCCAATTGATAGATATGATTGGATATATGTCATTGGATAATCCCCTTTAGGTCTCAAACCTCGAAGTCTGTTGATTGGCTTGAAAATATTTCCTTTTTCAATTTTTTGGTCACCCAACGCACTTTACCTTCATGTACAGTGCGTTGCTTCCATCCTAACACACTTTTCCTTCAGAAAGAGTGCGTCGATGCCACGCTCTTCTCTTTAGAAGACCGCGTCGATCACTATCGACACTCTGGTGTATACCTACAACTCGCGTCGACCTGTTGAATTTAAGTTTGATTTTCTGCCCAGACCTCTCAGTGCCTTGTTGCTTGGTCTGTGACTGGGTTGGTACAATGTTTTCTACCACTTCTGCATTTGAAAATATGAAAATATTTTGTTTCTTTCTTGGATTTGAAATATTTATGAAAATTCCAAAAAAGAGTTATGCTTTTAGCTAGTCTTGTTTTGGTTCAGATCTGAGTTTTATAAAAGAAAAGAAAACTACTTTTAGCTTTTGCATAGTTAGGGGTTACAAATTTTCTTTATTGTTTGGAAACAATGATTAGATCCCTTCTTCTTTTCATTAAATATCTACTCTCTCATTATTTTTTAAAGCAAAAGAATTTCCCCTTTTTCTCGGGTCTTCTTGAGATTTGGAGCCATGTTTGGCCCCTTTAGTCAAAACTAGTATTTTGCTTGCATTTTTAAGCGAAATGAATTGCATTTTTGAAAATGAATCATGTATCCTACAGTTTATTTGACCCATATTAAGGTTTCAAAATAATTTTTTCTTTGGTGTGGATTACCTTGTTCCTACCATTTTTGAAAAAGTTAAAATGGCATTTGCATAGGGTTGTTCATTTGGGAAGAAAAACAATCTCTCTCTCCTTCTTAGGTAGGACTTCATCGAAAAGAAGATTTACATCTCATACTTGAATGGTTTTGAGTTAGGTCGAAATTTACATTTGTCCACTTAACCGCATAAGATAAAATCAAATGCTAGCTAAGTTAAAATCCTTAGCAACTTGAATGATAGGTTAGAGACGTGTTCCGACGTCTTAAAGCATAGGATCCATCATTGTTTTCCTGCACTGCATTCCGGGGTTTGTGTGGTTCTTCCACATACTCGTTGGTATATCAAACGACCTTTCACGTACTTTTGTGGTATATCGAAAGGTTCTTTCACATACTTGATAGTATATAGGAAGGCCCCTTTCGTACGATTGTGCATTAGACAACACTACTATGGATTTGAGCTCCCACGTACCTTATGTATATCGGGAGACCCCTTTAGGATCCTGAAACCATCCGAGTAAACCTATTGGCAGTATTATTGCCGCAATACACCGAGAACAACACTCGGAGAGATTACTGTTGATGTATTTGTAACTTCGGAAGATATTCACTTGTATATTGTATGTATTACATTTGTACTTTATTGTATCCCTGACGGAGATGTCTTATTCCTCCGATCAGAAGTGTCGTCATTTGTATTCTATTGTTGTACCTTTGACGGAGATGTTTGTTCCTCCGGGTCGAAGAAGTCATTATTGTACTTGAGTCATGAAAAGTCATTGAGGTCCATCCTGCCATGTATAACATGGCATTAGACCCCGGAGTAGTGTCGCAAGTTATATTGTAAGTGTTGTAACTTATATTTGATGGCTTATTAGACCACCTTGGTGGGGTCGGCCTTGTATGAGTCATGTGGGTTAAAGGGTTATTAGAACACCCTAGTGGGGTAGGCCCAGTGACAAGTGGTAATGGGTTATTAGGCTCTCCTAAGGGAGATCGGCCCAATTAGAGTTAAAGGCAGGTCAAGTCATTGTATAAATAGAGAGTTTGTCTCTCTCATTTCATTCACTCACTCACTCACTCACTTCACATTAGTGAGAGAGAGGAGGAGTGCACACAAGTGGAGGAGGAGTAGCTGCTTCAGTCATATATCTCTTGGGGTTTTATCTTTGTGATCATTGTATTGGTGCGCATTCTATCTCTGAGGAAGTTGCGGGGTTTTTCACCTTCTTGGTTTTCCCTGATGAAATGCTTTGTGTCTCTTGTCTCTTGTCTCTTATGTTTGATATGTTGTACATGTTTTTCTTTCAGTTAAGATCATATCGAATTGAATGATGAAAAACTAACATGGTATCAGAGCTATCCTGAAGGAAGGCATGGTATGGCATTTATGACACTTGTTTCACTTGCGACAAATTGGAGGCTAGGGCTTGGTATAGTAAAAACCAGTCATTGTGGCACTTTGGCTATAACTCCATTTTGGCGAAGGTTCAGGATATGAAACTTTTACATGTCGAATATGAAATGTCCATGTACCTTGTATCCAAAGGAAAGTCACATATTCATTGTACTTTGTGAGATATGATTCGTACAAGTTAGGGTTTCTTCCTCTTCCAAAATGCGGTCCTAAACAGGTGACCTAGGAAAAAAGGTCATATCTCAGGATATGGATTTTCAAATGGAATTTTGTAACAAGTGACAGTTAGGGCACAGACTGTAGTTTCACAAGTCCGGGTTTCAGAGGCTGAAGTTGAAACAATGACACATGGCACTCCGTACAAGTTCTCTATACTGTTTCATCCCATAAATAGGTCACGTTGTGACACTTGGAATATCTCTCTCTCAGAGAATCCATTAAAGCTCAGATATGTGGGGTTGGAAATATGACAGGTCAGTCTACCACAGACCTAGGTTTCCAACCCTGAGGATCCAAAATTTCATATATATATCAGAAACAATATGGCATATATTTATGTCCAAACGGAATTGGATTCTGAGCACTTTCATTTTTGGCTTGTCATTGCTGCGGGAAATTAGGGTTTCTGCAAAAGTTGGAATTTTTGGAATATGAGACCACGGCTGGATGCTCCTCATCAAAATAGAAATTTAGAGACCAATATCGAATTTTTTGGTTGGGTAGAACCCTGAGCTCTATCAAACCCTAGTTAGGGATTTTGACTAGAAAACCAAAAAACCAAGATTTGACAGAAGCTGCAAATCCGAAACTTTCAAAGTCATTTTTGAGGGGTCAAATTTTGGAGATTTCAAAATTGAAGTATACCATCTTGATCAGCTCAGCAAGGCTCATATTTTCACCCAATCGGAAGTTTGAAAATCAAAATTTGAATTTTTAGGGTTTCTCTGACAAACCCTAATCCAGCTTTAGCAAATCAAAGTGGATTGGGTTAATCCTAAAAGAGAATGAATTGGACACCTATAGTCATGGATCAGATAGAAGCTCTACTTACGAGGTATGTATAATTTGGTTCTACAATGGTTAACTTATGAGATATGCAAGTTACTAGCACAAGTCATTGAAGAGAACAATAAGACATTATGTGGGTATGTTAGACATAACTAGCAAACATGATAATCCAGGTATGTTTTTCCTATACCAAGTTAGAATCCTACCTTGTGTTAGGATCTTATATAAGTATACTTGGTATGATTGATAATTCATGAAGTTATAAATTTGGGAAATCATGGGTTTATGCATATTATGCTTCTTAGTTTGATTAATGATATGACAAACTAGAAGAGTCCTATGGTCAAATAAGATTATGCATGACTAAAAGAAGTCCTCCCTGAAACCTTGAATACTAACGCTTGTGATAAATTACTTGTGTATGAAATGATCATGACCATACATGTTTAAGATTATTTAGAATCATAATGTTTTGATAGTATTGAGATTATACTAATGAATGTATGATTATGTATGAGATATTGAGGATGACACAATGATGACACTAGTGCACACTTAAGCATGCATAGTGGTCCAGGATGGATAGAAGTTCAAAGACATATAATCATGATGATATCATAAAGGAAGCAAATATTAAGAGGGAGCACACTCCAGTTGTTCCTGTAAGGAATAAAAGATTGAGAGGGAGTCCACCCAACAACCAAACAAACATAAGCATTTGAATTGTCATTTATTATATATTTGATTCCTTAAATGATGTTGTCCAGTCATGTACATGCTTATGTTCCTAGATTTATGATGTATATTATGCATATTAGAAAATTTGCATTAATGAACAAGATACTACTAATATGCAAGTAATGGGTAAGTGGCCTATGGTACTGTACAACATTCCATTGCTATTTATCTAGAATGAAACCTCTTTGCTGACATGTTGGGAGTTGTGCACACTCTTAACAAATGTTCTGGTAGAGATGGAAGGCATCTAGAAAGTTATGGGATATGGATAAATGTTGTATTGAAGCATTGACTACGATAATTGCATGATTGTATGACATATGTCCTTATGTGTAAGATTTTGTTTTGAAAAATATGAGAAGTTTCTAATCATGCAATTGAATTTGACCTGTAGGAAAGATTGTGTACAATCACCTACAAAAGAAGGACAATGACATTTGTTCCAACGACAAAGTTCAAGAAAAATACCTATTGAAGATATTGAAGAATCTGAAGTTCCCAGGATCGGGGATGTAGTAATGGAAGGATGCCATGATCGAGAAATACCAATCGATCATGAAGAATGATGTTTGGGATGTGGTCTTAAGACCAGAAGGGAATTCTATTGTGACTTCCAAGTAGATATACAAGATGAAGCATGTTGCAGATGGCAGCATAGAGAAACACAAGGCAAGATTTGTGGCTCATGGCTTCTCCCAGAAAGAAGGGATAGATTATGAAGAGACCTTTAAACCTGTAGCCAGATACACTTCCATCAGAACAGTACTTGCTATGGCTACAGTGATGAAGTGGGAAATACACCAGATGGATGTCAAGACAACTTTCTTGAATAGTGTAGTCGAAGAGGAAGTGTATGTGGAGCAGCCACTCGGTTTTGAGACACATGACAGGGAGTCATATGTGTGCAAATTAAATAAATCCTTGTCTAGCTTGAAGCAAGCATCCAGGACATGGTACGTCAGGATTGACAACTTCTTGACTAGTTTGGGCTTTACCAAGAGTAAAGCGGATTCCAACCTTTACTACAAGGTTGAGGAAGGCAATCCAGTGATACTCCTACTATATGTGGATGACCTATTTGTGACAGGTGAGGATAGGTTGATTCCCGACACGAAGAGGAAGCTTGTTTCCGAGTTCGAGATGAAGGACTTGGGTATGATGCATTACTTTCTAGGTATGGATGTGTGGCAAAGTGCAGATGGAATCTTCCTTGGACAAGGGAAGTATGCAGTAGAGATCCTGAAGCGGTTCGGGATGATGGACTGCAAGGCCATGGCCACACCTATGGAATTGAACCTGAAGTTATTGAGTGATACTTCATTAGAGTTGGTTGATGCCACGATGTATCGTCAGATGATTGGGTCCTTGATTTACCTGACAAAAATGAGACTAGATATTTGCTTTGCGGTGAACACTTTGAGCTAGTTCCTGACGGATCCCAGACATGTTCACCTGATTGCGGTAAAGCATATTCTAAGGTACCTGAAGGGAACGGTTGATTATGGGCTCAAGTATGATGCGAGTCAAAAGTTTAACCTGGAGGGTTATGTTGATTCAGATTGGGAAGGCAGTGCTGTAGATAGGAAGAGCACTTCAGGGTGCTGCTTCAGTATAGGATCAGGTGTGATCTATTGGTTTAGCAAGAAGCAATCCTGCATAGCATTGAGTACAGCCGAAGCAGAGTATGTCACAGCTTGTTCGGCTAGTTGTGAGGCAGTATGGCTAAGGAAGATGCTGTCTGATTTGTTTGATCTCCAGTTGGATGCTACTTGTATCTTCCATGACAACCAGAGTTGTGTGAAGTTGTTTGAGAACCCGGTGTTCCATGACAGGTCGAAGCACATCGAGATAAAGTATCACTATATCAGGGATATGGATCAGAGAGGAGAAGTGAAGCTCCAGTATGTTGCGACGGATGAGCATATTGTAGATGCATTGACCAAACTACTAGCTAGAGTGAAGTTCGAGTACTTCAGAGAGAGGCTTGGTGTTCTTCAGATAGAAGATACTTCGAGGAGGAAGTGATGGGACATATTTGCAGGAGCCATTCCAAGCATGGTGGTAGGAGGATCCTTCCTATGGCTGTGGATGTAAGCACTGTGTGATGAGCATCAGGACGATGCTTCAAATGTTGCTATGTATGATCAGGTTGATCATATGTGTTGAGCATCAGGACGATGCTCCAGATGATATGCATTAGGATGATGCTATATATGATGATGATCAGGATGATCATGTGTGATGATATGCATCAGGATGATGCTATGATGATCAGGATGATCATGTGTGATGATATGCATCAGGATGATGCTATGATGGTGATCAGGATGATCATGAGATGATGATTTGCATCAGAATGATGTACTGTATGATGATCAATATGATCATGAGCATCGGTATGATGCTTCGTGCGAGGATGATAAGGAGGATCATGAGTATCAGGATGATGCTCCGTGGCCGTGGACAGGTTGTGCGATAAGCATATAATAACGCCCTGGGAGATTTGCAGATACTCTTGCTAGGTTTTTCCTATGGCATATAATAGCTCCTTGGGAGATCTGGAAAATGCTCTTTTGAGGTTTTTCTTAGAGGGACATATAATAACACCCTGGGAGATTAGAAGATACTCTTGCTAGGTTTTTCTTGTGGCATATAATAGATCCCTGGGAGATCTGTCAAATGTTCTTTCGAGGTTTTGTCCGTGGCATGTAATTTCACCCTGGGAGCTCTTGCAGGTTGTGTTGGGCACGTAATCAGTCCTGGGATGCTCTTGCTAGGTTTTTCTTGGCAGCATATAATAGATCCCTGGGAGATCTTGCAGGTTGTGCTGGGCATGTAATCAGTCCTGGGATGCTCTTGCTAGGTTTTGCTTTCCTGGTCGCATATAATAGCTCCCAGGGAGATTTTGCAGGTTATGCTGGGCACATAATTAGTCCTGGAATGCTCTTGCTAGGTTTTGCGAGGTCACAAGTAATAGCTCCCTAGGAGATCCTCTAGGTTGAGAAGTAAGCTCGTAATCAGTCCTGGGATGCTCTTGCTAGGTTTTTTTGATACACGTAATCAGTCACGAGATTCCACCAGATGGTCGCTCGCAAAGATGATGAAGACCTATAGGAGGCTAGGCCTACATCCAGCATGAAAAAGGGACGGCTCTGTAGAACTTCCTATGACGTGAAGAATTAAGAGATAGCACCAGTGATCGAGATGATGAGTACAACAGCAGTGACGATGATACTCCAGTGATCCAGTGATGATGATCCAGTTCCAGTATTGAATAATTGTGCCTATATGTATTGATGCCTGTGTCAAGAGAATACCTTCCTAGTTAAGAGGGAGTGTTGATGTATTTGTAACTTCGGAAGATATTCACTTGTATATTGTATGTATTACATTTGTACTTTATTGTATCCTTGACGGAGATGTCTTATTCCTCTGATCGGAAGTGTCGTCATTTGTATTCTATTGTTGTACCTCTGATTGAGATGTTTGTTCCTTGGGGTCCGAGAAGTCATTATTGTACTTGAGTCATGTAAAGTCATTGAGGTCCATCCTACCATGTATGACAGGGCATTAGACCCCAGAGTAGTGTCGCAAGTTATATTGTAAGTGTCGTAACTTATATTTGATGGGTTATTAGACCACCTTGGTGGGGTCGGCTTTGTATGAGTCATGTGGGTTAAAGGGTTATTAGACCACCCTAGTGGGGTCGGCCTTGTGACAAGTGGTAATGGGTTATTAAAATCTCCTAAGGGAGGCCGGCCCAGTTAGAGTTAAAGGTAGGTCAAATCATTGTATAAATAGAGAGTGTGTCTCTCTCATTTCATTCATTCACTCACTCACTCACTTAGCATTAGTGAGAGAGAGGAGGAGCATGCACAAGTGGAGGAGGAGTAGCTACTACAGTCATCTATCTCTTGGGGTTTGATATTTGTGATCATTGTATTGGCTCTCATTCTATCTCTAAGGAAGTTACGGGGTTTTTCACCTTCTTGGTTTTCCCCGGTGAAATGCTTTGTGTCTCTTGTCTCTTATCTCTTATGTTTGATATCCTGTACATATTGTTCTTTCAGTTAAGATCCTAGATCATATTGAATTAAATGATGAAAAAATAACAATTACTACACACATACTTCTAGGTAGTCGGGTTATACAGTTAGGGGTACGGTCCAAAACCTCCTTGGTTAGTGCTCTGAAATATTGGGCCGATTATAACTATTGGACCCTACCGTATATCGCGAGTTGCGGCGATTTGAAATTCCTATGAGAATCTGGCTTATTTATCCATCTCTTTCACATACTGCTTGTTTCTTTTAGATTTGAGTAATGTTTTATTTTTGTGGTAATTTAGAGGTTCTTAGAGAGTTTAGATATGGAAAACTCTTCCGGGACTACCAACCAAGAGACCCCTTTTCAGGGTATGTCTTTTGTTTTTCCTCCAAATGGAAGTGTTGGTCCTCCCTTCATGGCCACATTGAGCCTTCCCAGATTGACTATAGGATTACCAGTATGGTTATTCTCCAATCCGATTATCCCAAGTGCACCGATTGTTTCAGATCACAGTCCTCCCCCACAAGAGAATCAACCTCACGTTGATCCTTCGCCTTCTTCGTCAAATGTTGAGTTTGCTTCCGTTTCTTCCTCTTCTCCTGCTTAAAACTGTGACGTTAGTAGACAGGTGGATAAGAAGAAGAAGAAAAGGAAGGCTAAGAAGAAGAACACTAAATAGAAGGTCAAAGCTCCAACCTATGACCATCATGTTGGAAACCCACCAGCCACTGATCATCATGCTAGGAGTATTGATGTACCTGTTTCGGATCTACGTAAACCTAAGTTCCCTTGCAGGATTTGCAAGGGGCCCAATTTTCTTAAGGATTTCCAGGGTATTCCCAAGGTGTTAGAAGTATGGTATAAAGATTTTGAACGGCCCGTATCATCAGTCTCTGGACATCATACTGATGATACCTTCTCAACCAACGACTCTTTGGTTAAAAGTCAGGAAATTAAAGTTAAGAATTTGTGCTTATTATGTAGGGACATGCACCGTACTTACCTTTTTCCTCACATGGACGAAGCATCCCGATTACTGGAGGGAATTTTTGTGTCTCAATAACAACATCCAACAAGTTGTAGTAAATTTCCTCTTGACTTGCTATCGGTTTATCAAGCGTTTGATTTGGTTTGATCCTCGGTCGATCCCACTCTTCCCTTAAAGAGTGAAACCCAAGTGGTCGATCTAGTTTCATCCTCGGTTTATCCTACTCTCTCGTTAGAGAGAGAATCAAATACAACTTAGGTTCTTCTTGTTAATACAAATTATACCATGTAGGGGGGCATTACTCCAATTACAAGACCCCCCCAAGTAATGAGGCTTGCAATATCCCACCTTTGGTTTCGAATCAATCAATTTTTATCGATTGGAATAGACTCTTTGCACCTTGCCTTCCTTCCTATCTGCCTTTTGAAATCATTGTGCAGGTTGGTCATATAGACGTACCTCATACTATAGTTGATGAAGGTGCTGCAGATAGCATTTTTTCCTCAAATGCTTGGCAAGCTATGGGTTCCTTGCAACTTGTTCCCATTAGTTAGAATCTTTTAGATTTTAATAGGGGAATCAATCGACCTTTGGGGGTTGTTCCTCAGTTTCCTATTTCGTTAGGCGAAAAAATGGTCTTTATTGATGTTTTGGTAGTTCTGAGTCCTTTGGATTTTAATCTACTCCTCGGATGAGATTATGCCTATGTGATGAAATCTCTTTGGTCCACGCTCTTCCGAGTGTTGTCTTTCCCTCATGACGATCGCATTGTGACTATCGACCAACTTTCATTTGTTGAATCTCATTTGATTACCGATCATCCAAATTATGTCCATGCAGTGTCTTACCCGCCACAGGTAAATTATGTGTCGTTATATCCCATGCTTTCAACTTCTGTTGAACACATGCGTCTCTCTAATTTCTCGTCTTATTTAACCTTAGATTCAAGAGTTTGCATGTTTTATCTTTCTTCAAATGAGGAACTCTTAGAAGCTATGATCGAGGCTTATCATTCGATATGTATTCCTTGAGGAGAGTCATCCTCTTGGGAGCCATGAAGTGGTATTAGGATATTTCCCTTTCCACGTCAATCTCACTAAAAAATGAAACAGGTCATTATGAGCATAGTTTCTTTTCCGTTTCAATCTCGTTTAAAAAAATGAAATGAGCCACCATGATGTAATACCCCCATTTTGACCCTTAGGATATATTAGCTTTTAATGTAAATATTGTATACATGCAATGTATGTTTTCCTAGCGTGGAGCTCAAGGCCAACGCCCTACTAGTGTATGTTCGGATTTTATTTAAAATGAAAAAATATTTGATATTATGTTATTCATGTGCTATTAATCCATGGAATATTGTAAATTGATGTAAATATTAATATTGCAATAAAATACAAAAACTGGCTATGGAGGAAACTAATAAGAGGGGGCCATGTGTATCCACTAGGGAGTGGTGAGGTGGATTGTGGGGTTGAACCATATGCTTCCAAATGTCATCTTGAGAACCCATTTGACTTTCCTTGTTGACATTTATTTATGTTGTAAGGAAGTAGTTGAAGAAATCAATCAATGGCTTCAATGGAGCATGGGCAACCCATAAATTCGTATGGAAGGTATGGACTCTGTTTTTCTTAACCCACAAGTCACTCTACCTCATGGGAACTCGTTCTTCCTCATATCTATTCCATTGTTGAATATCTAAGCTTCAGTTTTCATCCATTACACATTTCCAACAATGAGAAAAACCAAAAATCACAACTCTGCATTAACCCACGTTTTGAAGTGCCATAAATGCCCATAAGTTCGCGTGGATAGTGAAATCCGATGGGGGATCCATATACATGAACCTTGGGGAAAATTTAAGAGTGTTAGATTCCCATAAATCCACGGGAAAACCAAGTTTTGATAGCCCGGAAATCCAATTATGGAATTGAGTCATTTCGTCACCGAATTGTGAGAATCCAAGTGTGAATGATAGAACAGAGGTTGGGATTGCTTGATAAACCCAATGAAGGTTAGAATCTCAAGGAATTAGCAGTTGGACCTTTCTTTTCCCACCCTGAAGATCACTTGAGGGAAGGGGCGCCTGAGGGATTGTGCAACAGAGAAGGGGACCTTCCTTGTGTTGGGTGTGGTAGGTATTGTGGGTGCCATGAATGCTTGAGTTTAATCGAGATGCCTGTAGCTCTGTGGTTGAGCTCACTGGCTTAGCATCCTCCTCCTTTGTCTCTTGCATTCTTAATAAACCCAACTATGTGTTGGATTAGCATGACTGGTTGTGTGAAACCATGGCCGTGAGTGAGCCTGTTTAGTTCCTCCTTAGTGGATACACATCCCAGCTCGGGGGTGGTCTCTCAGCTGAAAGAATATAGGATGGATAGGGACCTATGGTTGGGTGGAACGTTTCTCTCACATAGCTAATTGTTTGGATAGTTTCATCCTAAAGATAAGTATTCTCCGTGGTTTAAATTATGATCATTCTATGTTCTATTATGCATTAATGTTTAATTGATGACTGTTATGATTATATGTTGAATGCATGATGCAATTGTGTATGTATAGTGTATCATTCCGCTGTGTTTATTTAAAGTATGAATCTGCACACATAAGTTTTTATTTATTATGAATTGTTAGCAACGAACGGGGCTGAGTTTCCCAAATAAGCCCCAGAATATTAGTCATGTTTCCTCCCCCTTGCATCAGATCGACGGGAGGGGACGTGACACATGAGCACAGATTGGTGTTTGTTTCCAAGCTCGTTAAAGACTGGAACCATTACCAAGCATAGTTTACCTTTGGTTTCAAGCTTGCGTAAAAATGAAACCAACTTCACGATCATGGTTCTTTTCCCATGTCAATCTCAGTAAAAAATGAAACAAAAGAAAGTGAGCATATTTCTATTCCTATGTCAAGCTCGTTAAGAAATGAAACAACACCCTATGAGCATAGTTCTATTCCTATGTCAAGCTCACTAAAAAATGAAATAGATCCCCTCCCTTTGAGTCGAGTCTTTCACCATATTTAATATCTGAACCTTCATTTCATTCGCCTATGCTATTTAATCCTCTTTTTTCTTCATCCCCTAGTGAATATATTCCTATTAGTAACCACAATTTTGATTGGATGAAGAAAAATAGGAGGCGAATGAAACGAAGCTCAGGGGGCATGTCTCTAGCCTCTAGACATCATACTGGAGGTAAGCCGTCGGCTTCTTATGCTGGGGGCAAAATTACAACCTTTGGATATTATGTTGGGAAGAAACCTGCCAATGGACATTATATTGAGCATAGTTTATTTTTTGTTACAAGCTCATTAAAAAATGAAGCACACATCATGAGCATTCTTTTCGCCTGTCTTCGA
Organism: Larix kaempferi; assembly: GCA_027924585.1. Lineage (NCBI taxonomy): Eukaryota > Viridiplantae > Streptophyta > Pinopsida > Pinales > Pinaceae > Larix > Larix kaempferi. Next base: position 17,653,769 of record BSBM01000001.1, read on the forward strand.
TCTCGTTAAAAATAGTAAGATGGTATTGAACTTACTTTTTATTTTTTTGTTCTCTGTTTCAAACATGAAAAATATTTCGAGTGATTTTGATACCATAGTTGTGCTCGTTAAAATTAAGAAAAAAAGGTGTGTCTATTGAGTATAGGTTTATCACTTTATTTGGCCTCGCTAGACTACTTACGGAAAGGAACTGTGTCGAGTTTACTTTTTGCTTTGTCATACTTGGTCACCAACCATGAAAAAGTTGTACATGGAGCCCTCTTTAATCTCTTTTAAGAATCCCTAAATATGAAAAGATTGTTGAGCGAACTTGTTTCTTTCACGCTCGTAAAAGGATTTGAAAAGAGAGCTTCTCTTTGAGTCATATCAATTCCGTGAGTCATTCTACTCCTTTGGGTACTCCTAATAATGCTTCAGTAATTTGTTTCATTATGTCTTGGTCTCTACTATGTTGATTCAATGCTTCCAAGTCACTTGTAGTGCCGTTAAAATGTTCAAAGGAAGTCTTTGTCCATAACCAATCTTTGCAATCATTAAACCTTCCATTGTGTCAGTCGTCCCTGTTTACCATTACAACTTTGTGTCAGTTCACACTCATTTGATCTACCATCTTCTATCACTTCCTGTGTTAGTTTCGTGTCGATGATCTGGGATACGTCATGGCCCTCCTTCAACGAGTCTATTCCTGTCGACATCGACTCATCATCTAGGAATTAGACTTAGAAACTAGTCGGTTCCTTGGAGCCTGCATGCCTCAATGACAGGTTTCCTCACTTTCGACAGTAGGTTTTCATCATTGACCTCTGATCGAATGACTCCGTGGATGTTTGAATCCAACTCATTCATTCAAATTTGTCGGAATGTACTAGCGATACCTTGGGGATCATCGTTAGCATTGATGATTTCCATCGCACTTGTTAACGATTCACATAATTGACTGGTAAGCAAGTGGTTTCTAACATGTTCGAATTCAACAGATTGTAATCACATGGTTAGATTAGTATCATTTCAGGAATGGGTAGAAGACCCTGGGTTGTTTTGATGTCTTATTATTACACCCAGGTGGCTGTTAACATTTATTATGGTTTCTACCATGGAATGGGAAGGAAAGCTCTCACCCAAAGCCACGCGGTCACCCATTGGCCAGTTGCATCAAAGAAATAGTCAGGAAACCCAAAATTGGCTAAGTGTTGAACAAATCCAAGCAAAATGACCGAGCCGTAGTGAGAAAATGGGAAAATACAAGGCAGGAGGGCCCTTCTGTAGGAAAAAATAGCAGTAAGAGCTTCTTCCGCAAACAAAGAAGATTGGACGACTAAGATCAAGGGGCAGATCAGATCAATGGTCGAAAGTGCGTTCCACAAGCCTGTTTTCGAGTTCCACATCCGCATTGCGGAAAAGAAATGTTCCGGGGAGCGTAAAGATAAGTTTTCGCAATCCGCATTGCGGATTGCAGATTGTGGAATAGTGGTTTTCCAAATAGAAAAAAGACAAGTTTCTGCATTCCGCAATCTAAATTGCAGATTGCGGATTGTGGAAGAACAATCCTCCAGGGGGGCGAAAAATATAGTTTCTACATCCTGCATACCGCATTGCGGATTGCGGATTGTGTATTGTAGATTGCGGAAAGATCATCTTCAGAAACACAAAAAAGTAAGTTTCTGCATCCCACATCTTGCATTGCAGATTGCGGATTGCGGAAAGGCGATCCCCCATAAAAGAACAAGGCCAAAGGACCAATCCTTGTACGCCACTTGGATAATTGCGAGTTGCGGAAAGAACCGTTGCGGAAGGGCAATTGCGGAAGCGCAGTTGTGGATTGAGAAAGTTTTGTAGAGCCAGTTACAGTTGCGGGAAATGGATATTTTTACAGGGGAATGGTGCGTCCGAGAGTGGCCTATTTCTGTTACCTGTCTTGATCAAACCTGTTATAGGTCAAATCTGCACTTCTCCATCCGTGATCACATTAAGCTGTCGATCACACAAAAGGACAACATGGATTGAAGAGAAAGATTGCCCTAGATGATACATGGACTTGGTTTACCCCTCAGTAGCTGACAAAACCCTGTTTTAACCTACCTTTTGACATGTGTGCTACCCTACAGGCATCATAGTAGCGCATTTCTTGAAGTGTGCCCTACTCTACAAGCATAATAGTAGCGCACACCTGCTAGTATGGCCTACTTTACTTAAGCAAACTAGCGCACACCTTAAAAAATCTTGCAAACGCTGGTTGTAAAGCAGTGAAGTTGCATATTGTGTGCTACTCTACTGTGAAATACTCGCACACATCTTAAAATGTAATAAAAGATATATTAATTTGACGAATTGGGATTAGTTGCAGTTGGTTTTGCAACTTCCCAATCAAAATACCTCTCGATCCAAACTACCTACCTTGTCCCATAAATACAAGGGGGATAGATGAGAGAGAGGAGGAGGAACTATGCATTAAGGGTTGTTATGATGGAGGAATTCCAAGTTGGTGTGAAGAGAAGGAGCCCAGGATCAGGTTGCACAAGCACTCTGAATGATCAGGTATAATTCTACTGATTATTTGCTTTTAACAATAAAGGTGGAAATACCCTTCCCATCCCAATCAAATGTCTAATGGATTGCATATTTGTTTGGTTTAATGCTTGATTGTATTTGATGTCTAAATTGCATTTTGATTTCATCATTGTTATATCAGTCAAGATACGCTGAGGAAGGTATCTTTTGTATTGCAGGTTCATCATGCGGAAGATCAAGTGGAGGATCGATCGAAGGAGCAAGTGAAAGCTAGGATCAAACGTCGTTAATAAGGTATTCCTTCAAGAACCTTGATCTCTTTCCTTTTATAGAATCCTATGTGATATGATTAATGTATTTACTTGTCACCCCAGAAGTTGGTAGTGTCCCTTTCCTCACTATAGGGTAAAATTCCCGAACAACAGACTGGCAACTCCGTTGGGGACTGGTTGTTTTCTGCTTTAGGAGACATAGTTAGTTTTCCTTCTAGTACTTTTGGGTCTTTTTGGTCTTTTTGTTCTTTTTTATCCTCTGAGAGGCTCTGTAGGTTACTATAGCCTGTTTCCATTGATTGACTCACCTCAGTTTTGAATTTTTAGAGCTTGTTTCAGACCTCCTTTGACATGTGCATTAGTCTACCTTATACATAGTAGCGCATACCTGATGATGAGCGCTACTTTCACTACTGTACAGTAGGGCACATCTCCCAATGTGTGTTGGTTTATGCACTACATAGTAGTGCATACCCCTGTAACTCTTTGACTGCTGTGGGGATTTGATTTCCACTTGTTTGGTTTGATTTCCAGTCTCTTGCCTTACTTTCTTAACTAATCCTTGAGGTCTTTATGCCCTTGTTGAGTCTTGTTTGCCTCTCCTAAGTCCCTTAGGTCATCTTTTGCTTGCTTGAGTACTTTTGAGGTGTTTTGTTGGTTTGTGACTCTTTTTGAAGACCGCTTACTGTTCCTTGTTGGACATAGCTGCACTCCTATACCCTAGATGCTTGTTGCAGGTATTTGTTGTTTGTGGCAACACTAAGCACACTTTGACGGTGTCTTGGCCTTTGATTTAGGGTTTGACCCCGAGTTGGAGTCCTTAGGGTGTTTTCAAAATCTTTTTGAGTCTAGACACTTTTTGATTTCTTTGTCAATTTTAGTTTCAAGTAAGTTGAAGTCTTTCAGTTTGTGTCCATTTGAGTCTTTGTGATTGTAAGGCCATCTTTGGTTTGCTTGCCTACCGTTTGATTGGATTAGTGATTTTTATAGTTCTTGATGCTTTGGAGGAACCTTTGAGGTTTTCCTTTCCATTTTAAGCGTCTCTTTTCCCTCTTTTCTTTTCACTTTGTTTTCCAAGCCCAAAGTTTTTTCCCTTTAAAAAAACTTTGTAGGACAAATCTTTGTTAAGTCATCGAGTTGATTGTTGTGAGCCTTAGAGGTCCTTTTCCTTACTTACATTGCTCTTTTAGGTCTTACTTGCTTCCATTTTCAAGTTCTTTTTCTTTTAAATATATAAAAAAAGCAAAAAAATGAGTTTAGTAGTTTAAAAGTAGTAAGGCTTATGATCATTTCGAAGTAGCATAGTTTACTTTGTTTTGAATTTGAAAAGAAAAGAAAAAAGAGACTTGTTTTAGGTTTGCTTAGTTTTCGTTTTGGAAAGAGCATAAACGGAAAAATAAAAAGAGTCTTTTGTTGCTTTGAAAGTTATTTATTTTGCACTATACTTTCTCAAACCATTCCACACAATGCACTACCCCATTGAGTAAAAAGTTGCCTTAAAAATAAATTTTAATAAAATCAATTAGAAACATTTTCTTTTTAGGTATACACGACATCAACTAGCTTAGGCTAGAGTTTTGAGCTTAACTCACCTTAAACTGCTCAGAACTGGCTTCATTACACAACAATCATAGTACAACTTTCATTTAGGTAAACCCATATATATCAAATAGTCCTGGGATGCTCTACTCAAATCAGAGTTAGGCACGAGGCCGTGGGAGACTGGAATTGTTGAGGATATCCCCTCACTTTCCTTTTGACCATAAACTAGAGTCGATTCGCGTACGGGGGTCCTTTCGGACTTCGGGCTTTGCTACCCTGCCCATGCGTTTTGACTAGGCTGACAACTGTCCCCCCAGGATATTTTGTATTTATGGTAGCCTTAGTACCAAACCTTTAGGATTCTACACAGGTAGAGTGGGTGGTTATTCCCACTTCACCTCGGACAGGCATGGAAGGTAACGATCTGGCAGTAATCCCGGGAAAGCGGTTTGGTGATTCAATCGCTTGCACCCAGTGGACCTCCGGTGGACGCCACGAAACTTACCATTGGTACTCTGTTAATCTATTCTGGGCCCTAATCATCCCAGACTTGCTTTCGAGAGTATTTGCTATCCGTTTGATTGGTTTGATTGCTTAGGATTTTTTAGTGGTATGCTGTTTGCCCCCTAGTCTTAGTGGCCACTAGGTTTTTTACTTAGTGTATTTTTTATACAATTGTGGAATACCAACAGTTTCGTAGGTATCAGAGGTTGCAAAACCTTCCCCCACTCATTGTGGAGCCACTACCACCACCATGCTGACGAAGGACAGACTCTAGTGGTCTTTTTGAACTTACTGGTGAAATAGAGGTTCCTGGTGAACCACAACCCAGAACCCTGGATCAACAAGTTCTTAATACCGTCGAGGTTGAGGATATTACTTCTAGTGAGTTTAACACTGCTTTTAACCCTCCTCTTAATGGACTTAACAATCCGTTTCTGGTTCCTGTAGGTTTCCAGCAACCCGAGTATAGTGCATATCTTTTCACACCTGATCATATTATGACTAACCCAAGAGACAAGCAAGGAGTTCCACAGACTCCCACAATGGGTATGAATAAAGGATTGTAAATCCTTCTTCCACTGCTACACCGAGTTTGTCACAGACAACTTTTGCTTCAACTCCGTCTTTTAGTTTTAACGCTATTACTTTAGGCATGCCAAGCTCAACAGCTTTGACATCTGCCTTAGTTTCCACCCCTACTTTTGGACCCAACAATGCAGTGAATGTCACTCCACCTCCTACGGCTCAACAGTCATACAGTATACCTAGTACTTGAATTTCCACACCCAATGTAGGGCCGAATCTCTCTGCAACTATGCCTGTCATGAGTACCATGACTACGCCGTCCACCTCGACTACCCCTAGTTTTAACACCTTTGCAGGTTACAATATGAATCAAAGTAATATACCTGTAGGAAATATCCCCTTTTCTTTATTTTCTGGAGGAGGGGGTAATATTTTTAACCAACAATATGGTAGGGCTAACACCCAGCCACAGTGGACAAATGCATAGGGTACCAACCCACTTTCATTTGGGTGGGGGAATTTCAACAACAATTTCACACAACAACATATGGCTAGGGGAAAACCCTACCAGCAGATGGATGGGGGAAACCCCTACCAGCAGATGGTGGGGGGGAACCCCTACCAGCAGATGGCTTGGGGAAACCCCTACCAACAAATGGTTGGGGGAAACCCTAACCAACAGTTTATGGATCAAACTATGGGAGGTTCCCCCTTTATGACTGCAGCTTATCAAATGCCATCTTATAGACCTCGTTTACCATTTATGGAAACTCTGAATTTGCCAAATCTTTCCAAGTTAACAAACGATCCAGTGTTCCATAACGTTACGTGGCCACCGGTTCCCACTAAGCTACCTTCGGACATTCCAAAATTCGAAGGTAAACCTGGTGAGGATCCTGGTGATCATGTTACCACTTTTCATCTATGGTGTTCTTTGAACTTGTTGAATGAAGATTCCGTTAGGTTGAGACTTTTCAAAGAACCTTGACTGGTGCTACAGCCAAATGGTACATTGAGTTTCCTACAACCACCTTTTTTAACTTTCGGGATCTCACTATAGTATTTTTGAACCACTTCCAGCTTCTTGTTCGGTACGATGCTGGGACAGATCTTTTGTCTACCTTTAGACAAAACAAATCCACCCATTTATCTAATCATATTTAGGAGTGGCGAAGACAGAAGAGGCTCATTAAGGCCAATATACCCCCATAATTCTTATTAGAGTGGTATCTGAAATCACTCCTTCCTTATGTTTCTAAGGAAGTAGCTACTTCTGGGGTGTCATCGAAAGAAGAAGCCATTTTAAGAACCCAACAACTAGACTTGGTTTATGCTCAGTCTGGGCTCCTTTACGAGATTATACCTGATGCACCACGATCAAACATTGATCTAGGTAGACCAAAACCTAGACCACATGCTGACGGCATAGTAGGTTCAGTTGATTCTGTAGCCTTCGAAGCATTGACTAAACAGGTTCATTCCTTATCGGTCAAACAATCGACTGCAGAAGTGACTCCCATCAAAACCTCTCCTTCTACTACTAAATTTGTACAACAGGTTCAGACTATTCAAAAGGGTCTTCGACAACCCAACAACAAAAAGAAGGGAAAGAAAGGAGAGGGGAACCAACAAAAGCCCAAAAACAAAGAAAATGCCGAGGAGGGTAACAGAGAAAAGAAGAAGTTTAAGTTCCCTTGTAAGCTTTGCAAGTAGGACCACCTCACTCACCAATGCCCTCTAATCGAAGAATCCCAGAAGCTGCTTCAAGAAAAGAAACCTGTCGTCCTTAAAGATCCATTTCCCAAAGGGAAGGGCTCAGCTTCTGGCACCTCGAATGCTGGGGGGACCACCCATGCTTCAGTTGATCAAACTTTTATTAATATGGTTAACTCGGACGCTCTTTTACAAACGCGGGCAAGAAATTATACCCCGGATTCACAGAATAAGGATAAAGAAGTTCCTGAATCTTCCACTACTCTCCACAGACCTGTGGATTCATTGCCCAAGATCCCGAAAGGTGTCTTGAAACGGGCTTCGCACAATCCCAATGCACGGGCTGCTGCCAACTACAATGTGGTTGAAGATCTAGCCTAGACCCCTTGTGCTATGTCCACCTTAGAAGTTTTGCAAAGTTGTCCATTACAAAGAAGTGTACTTCTGGCAGCGATTGGAAGTATGGAATCATCCAACATGCGTTTTGATCTGTCTGATATCAAATACTGGTTGTCGTACCACATTGCTCTTTTGGTAGAGGTAGTTCATGGTCCTATGACCATTGGACGAGCTGTCGTAGATGAGGGTTCGTCTACGTGCGTAATGTTGATTTCTTGTTGGAAAGCCTTGGGTTCTCCCGAGTTAGCCCCCTCTAACACACTGCTTACTGCATTTGATGGTAGAACCTTTCGTCCACACGGAGTCTTTCCATCATTTGACATCACACTTGCTGGTAAGACAGTTGCTGTAGAGATTGAAGTTATGGACGCTCCGCTTGATTACAACATGTTGTTACGCAGGAGCTGGACATATGCCATGTGAGCTATTCCGTCGATAGTTTTCCGAGTTGTAATGTTCTCGGATGAAGGTAAGATCGTCATGGTTGATCAACTTTCATTCTCTCACCGAAACAACCAGACTTCATCGGAATCCACATTTCCTTTAGTTGATCAATCTGCCCCAGTAAGCGAGAGTTTAGTAGCAGGGATTCACGGCTCATTAATGGGAACTTTTGACCTACCCTCTCCCGTTCTTTTCATGCGTTATGATGAAGGTACATCTACTGAAACTTTCATGGTCAGTTTAAGGACTGATCCGTGGATCCTTCCTACTATATCAAAACCATCAGTGCCCTTATCCATTGCATAAGTAGCATATGTGGAAGCACAACATGCTGCAATGGAACATATCATGATTCCGCTAGTCTCTATTGAATAGGATATGGACTATGCTCCGGCATGGTCAGTAGAATCGACCCACTCTTTTGACTATTTAGACACGGTTTTGCCTTTTGACGAAGCCATTTTGGAAGCCATGATGGGCCTGGACCAGCCTTGGGAACACATGCACCACAGGTCTTTCCTGCTTCCAAATCTAGACAGGATAAAGAGAGGAGAGTTTTCGATGAGACCTAGTGGGAATGTTGATTTGTCCTCTTCCACTTCAAGTACTGTTTAAGTTGAAGGGAATATGGCTAATATATTGAGAACCATCCCAATTAACATTTCCACCAAACTCGAGGTCGTGGAAAACATTTTTATTGGAGCAGATTGTTCTCCGGAGGAGATCGCTCTATATACCAAACATTTTAAAGAATTCTGCGATATTTTTGCCTGGTCTTATGAGGAGATGCCAGGCATCGATCCTTCCATTGTTGAGCATGTCATCACAATGTATCCTAACACGAAACCTGTGAGACAAAAGCTTCGTCCAGTGAATCCTCGAAAAGCGGCCGCCATTAAGGCAGAGGTTGAAAAATTGCTTAAAGCTGGATTTATCTATCTGATTGACATGATGGAATGGGTTTCGAATCCTGTTCCGGTTGATAAAAAGAAAGGTACCATTTGAGTCTGTACTAACTTCCAGGATCTGAACAAAGCTTGTCCGAAAGATAACTACCCCACACCATTTATTGACCAGATCATAAATGCGTGCGCGGGACACGAGATGTTTTCTTTCATGGATGGATTTTCGGGATATAATCAAATTCAAATCAAACTCGAATATCAACATAAAACAACTTTTATTTTCCCGTGGGGAACCTTTTCCTATAGGAAGATGTCGTTTTGTTTAAAGAATGCTAGAGCTACTTTCCAGCGAGCAATGAATTTCGCTTTTCACGATATCAAGCACATAGTTGAACCCTACCTGGATGACCTCCCGGCGTGATCTCGCAAGAGACGGGATCATCCAGCTCATTTGAGACTTGTGTTTGAATGGTGCAGACAATACAAGATTCGATTGAATCCTAATAAATGCGTATTCTACGTCGAGTCTGGACAATTAATGGATTTCATTGTATCCAGTCGTGGCATAATGGTTGACCCATTAAAAGTTAGGGCGATTGTAAATCTGCCTCCTCCTTGCACCTTGAGACAAATCCAAAGTCTCCAAGGCATGTCTAACTTCCTACGACGTTTTATCATAAGCTATGCCAAAATTACAAAGGGTTTCATGAGACTGCTTAAACAAGATACCTACTTCTTGTGGGATGAGGCTGCTCAAGCATCGTTTGAGGCCTTAAAAAAGGCATTACTATCAGCCCCCTTGTTAATCTCGCCTGATTATACAAAGGATTTCCTCTTATATCTGGTGGCATCAATATACACAATTGCATATTACTAGTTCAGGAGGATGACACGCTTTAAGAGCATGTCGTTTATTATCTCTCGCACACATTGATAGCTTCTGAGATTAAGTATTCACATGTTTAGAAGTTAGCACTAGCTGCGGTCTATGCGGTGCAGAGGATTCGTCACTATATCCTTTTACGAACCACTACTGTGATTGTGGAAGTCAATCCTTTCTAATACGTTCTCACTCGACGTATCATCAATGGGAAATACAATAAATGGATTGTAATCCTGCAAGAGTTTGATTTGGTTTTTCAGTCTGCCAAGTCGAAGAAATCACTAGTGTTCGCTGAATTAATTTCAGAATTTTCGAGTGACTTAGTGCATATTGAGGAAGAGTCATCATTCCCGGATGAACATATCTTCCTTATTGCCTCCTTTGACCCATGGTACGGGGACCCATGGTACGGGGATATTTTAGTATATCTCCAGACTTTGAGGTGTCCTACCACTTTCTCTAGAGAAGAACGACGCAAACTGAAAAGTTATGTGAAAAACTATCTCATTATTTCTTATACTTTGTACAGACGTGGCATAGACTCCATCTTATGACGTTGTTTGACTTTAGAAGAAGTAGAATCAGTGTTGAATGATGCTCACAGTGGAGCTTATGGGGGTCATCTTTCTGGGTTAGCAACAACCTAGAAAATACTGTGTGCCGGGTATTATTGGCCTACAATCTTTAAATATTGTGTGGAAGCTGTGAAACGCTGCCGTTCGTGTCAATTTTTCACCAGAAAAATGAGAGCACATCCAGCTCCTCTTCATCCTGTGATCACGGCAGGTCCCTTCACCAAATGGGGGGTTGATTATATGACTTGTAATCCAGTTTCGGCTAGAGGCCATCGTTATATTATCGTTACCGTTGAATACTTCACCAAGTGGGCCGAGGCAATGCCTACTGTTAAAGAGGATGGAGAAACCACCGCTTGTTTCGTATTCAATCAGATTATCGTAAGGTTCGGCATACCCAAAGTGATCATGATAGATCACGGTCGTCATTTTCAGAACAGTATGATGACCAAGCTTTATACCATGCTAGGTTTTTTTCAGGAGCATTCATCTTCATTCTATCCATAGGTGAATGGTCAGGTTGAAGCAGTTAACAAAACTTTGAAGACAATTCTACAAAGAACTGTTAATGTCAGTCGGAATAATTCGCGCATCATGTTGTATCCTACTCTTTGGGCTTATTGAGAAAACGTAAAGATTGCTACCAGGTTCTCTCCCTTCCAACTTGTGCATGGGATAGAAGCAGTTGTTCCGATTGAATGCGAGTTTCCCTCATTAAAGTTGGTTGTCCAACTATTACTAGAAACTTAAGTACTAGAAGAACGTTTGCTACATTTAGAGCATCTAGACAAGTAGTGCTACGATGCACTCATATCAAACGAGCTCCATAAGAAACGAGTCAAAGGATAGTATGACAAGTCTGTCAGACCTAGGGTTTTTCTCAAAGGAGACTTGGTTTTACTTTGGGATCAGGACAAGGAACCTTTAGGGGCTGACAAGTTTAAGTCCATGTGGCTCGATCCTTATATAATCTCGAAGGTACTGAAGAAAGGTTCTTATAAGCTAACAGAATACGAGGGTAATAAGCTTCCCGAGCCTAGAAATGGGATCTACCTGAAGAAGTACTACGCTTATGCATTTGTGCTTTTTCTTGTATTATAGTTGTACATTTTGTAGAACTAGTTTTTTCTTGTGATCGTTAGTTGACCTTATGTGTGTTTTCTCGCTTCGTGTTTCAGATGTCGACTGAACACTTTTTAGGATTTACTGATGGTGCCAGTCGCCACACCCGACAGTTGGCTTCAACAGCTTGGGTCATTTACTCATCGACTGGCCAACTGGTTTCTTCGGGGGGGGGGGGTTTGTTTGGGTCCCACAATGAATAATGTAGCTGAGTACGGTGCGGTCACATAACTTCTCCGGGATGCTCTTATCCAGGGCATTTCACATTTGGAGGTAAGACTTGATTCGCAACTAGTTGTATTTTAGTTGACGGGTGTTTATCAGATTAGAGATCATGTTTTGCTACGACAGTTTTTGCGAGTTAAATTATTGGAAAGACAGTTTGATTCCATCATATATCAACATATTCCAAGAAATTTGAATGCATTAGCTGATTCATTTGCAAATTATGTTTTAGATTGGCATTTGTATCATACACTTCCATAAATAAACATTACACATAAAGTTAAACACACACATGTAAATATAAGCCAATACTGTATATATATCCGATATTGTATTCAAAAATAGAATGAGTTTGGAACACAGGTCTATCACAAAGTCATATCATAAGATACAAAATTGGGCTCGATGACCTCAAAATATACATAAAATATCCTTTTCCTATGGAGAAGGTGGGGCCTCATTAGCATCCACTGCCTCTCGGTAGCATATGACCAGCCTGGCTACCTTCTGTAGCAATCTAATCCAGGCTCGGGGCACACCGACTACATCCTCCTACATGTCAATGGGCATCCGCTCAATGTGATATGTGGGAATGTCATGAGTCAAATGACTCGTCTTCCTCTCTATAGCCCCTAGCATAGCATCAACTACACCCACATCAATGGGCCTCACGAAAGTAGTAGGATGTCCCTCGGGACGAACTGGTCCAACATCTGCATATGACACTTTGTTTTAGTATTTTCAAACTCATCATAAAAATAATATACTTTAAATTGAAAAAATTAAATAATTCTCAAAACACAAACATACCTATATCTCCCCAAGCACCACCTAGAGGAAGTACTAGCTCTAGATCATGACGGAATTCTAAACCAACATACGGAAACTGCTCAAATGCTGGCACCTGTCTCTCCCACCATCCCCAGAAATCATCGGTGTGATAGAAAAAGTGGCTTTCACCACCACCCTGGTGGAGAAAAATGTCACCCCAACGGCCCAATCTCAGCTCACAAGGAATGACTGGAGGCAAAGGCATGCCCAAACTAAGAGCAGGTACCCTCTTGAAGAAGAAGGTACAAAGAATGCTGCCATATCCAAAGTTCTTCATTCTCCCGGTCTTACACCCCGAGAGTTGAAGCTTCATGTTTGCTAACAGACTAGTGCACCAGTCATACACATGGCCTTGCAAGCATTTTATATCAATATGCATGTAGTTCCTTGAGGCTAAGTGTTGTGTGGCACTCCCTCCCATTTGGTTTAACATACTTACAATAAATTTCAAAGGGAGGTTGTCAATAGTAGAAATAAGAATTTGACTTCTTGATTTCTCAGTCCCCGCCACACAGTATGCATTCATGTATTCTTGTATGGACATGGCACCCACATTGCGTGAGGGCCCTTTCAGGTTTACAAGATCTGCCCTTCTAGAGAGTCCTATAATGAAGTATATGTCATCAATGGTGAGGTCTAGGGTCTCTCCCCAGATATGAAACACATTGGCATCTGCATCCCAATACTTAATGAGTCTTTGAAGCAATCGGTTAAGTGCCCTCATGTTCACTGTTCTATAGAATTTCAACAAACCACACCTTCATAGTGCATGTAGAGTTTCTAGGTCTTGCATAGTCACCCTATCCATCTCTTCATGCTCCTTTTCTCTCCAAACAAGCACCATCTTGCCAAAAGAAGGTCAAATTTTTAGTTCTCGGCATGTTTTTCTCCATGTTCAGGGGTGTGCGCTACTCCTTAAGGTAGACAATCACGTTTGGGCACTACTGTTCTTGAGGAAGAGTAGCGCACACCTCCAATATGCCCTACTTTCCCTCTTAGACAGTAGTGCACACGCACTTCATGAGTTGAGCATGGCCCTAAAATGACTTTTAAGCATAAAAATTGATAAATAAAGCATCAAAATGCAAGTTGGGATGAAAATAACTTACTTGGTGGAGGAAAGAGGTCGAATGGTTGCCCGATTTGATCGCTATGGATGAAGATCAAGGGTTTGCTCCAAAACTTGCCCTACAATTCCAAATGTGATATTTGAGTTTTCAAATTGAAATTACATATATGAATTTGAATTTGATTTTTTACCCACTTTTGTGAAAAGTCTATAGTTTCAAATTTCATAAAAAAAGGGTTCTATTTAATCATTAATACCTATAAATGTTGATGAGATGAATTTAACCTATGTTTCTCAAATATTTACTAGATTTTCATAGCATCAATCTATTATGACTTAATTTCTTTATTGACGGAAAACGTTAAGTACTTTATGGTTGAAATTTTATGTCATTGAAGATTTTTTGTTGTTAATACTAACTTGGTTGTTGAGATCCTAGTCTTTGGCAGGTCATGAGTTATGATCCTAGAAGCTGTCATTTAAGTCATTTTAAGCCTATTGAAACCTAAAAGTACTATTGAAACCTAAACAACCAAGATTGCCGAGCAGACTTTAAGGTCGTGTTTGGACTATTGAAACCTAAACAAGATTGCCGAGCAGACTTTTCCTCTCCAAGCTCGTTAAAGGAATTGAAGGCCCATTTGCTTAAGTATAAGTTTAACCCTTTTCCAGACTTTTTCGGATTACTTACAAAAAAGGAATACTCTAGTCAGTCGTGGCTAGAAGAGTTCTTCTTCCATTGTTTTATACTTTTTCGGGGAGGAGACTAACTTTACGAAAAAGGACCTTTTGGAGCCTTCTTTAGGGTTTTCAGGCTCTCGAAATATGAAAACATCAAGTGAGCACTCACCTACTCAGGCTCGATGTGAAATCCACGAGAGGGTAAATAGAGGATTGTTTAAGTTTTTCAGGCTCTATAAACAGGAAAACACCGGCGAGCATTAACATACATGGGCTCGATATTAAAATCCACGAGTAGGTGTATGGAGTTATTGTTTAAGTTTTTCAAACTCCTTAAAATTGAAAACACCGGTGAGTAAGAACAGATCTCGGCTTGATATTAAAATCCAGAGATCAGTGTTATAGAGTATCCTTCTATTTCTTCTTCGAACTCTGTAAACAATGAAGAAGATCCTGAGTCTTCCTCCCATGGGCTCGTTAAACTCTTTACATGGTTGGATCTATCGAGTTTTCATTCTTTCTTGGACTCATTAAAACAACAAGAAAGGTATTCTTTTATCTAAAAAGAATAAGGGATACGAAGGGTATATCACATCTTGCAGTTTCAAAGGCAGTTCAGTCAGTCCTATCCTTGAACACAGCACCTATTTGAGTCTCTCATTTCAGTTGGGTTTAGTTTTTGACCTTAGGGTGAACTGGATCTCTGAGTTGTTTACTCCCCCGGTTGGTTATTCTTCCAACCATATGGAGGGTCTGCTAATGTCTCCTACATTGCAGGCTTATATCACTTTCCCATCATGTTGAAAACTGCCTAAGTCACTTTGTGTCGTGCTTACTATTCAAGGATACAGCCTGTGTCGGCCATTCTGCAGTCTATCTTGACCTCATGTGTCAGCCTTCCTAGTGTCAGTCTTGTTACTTGTACTACTCCACATCAGCTCATACCATTTGAGTGTTCCTCGTGTTGGATGATGGAGGATGTCTTAAGGCCTCCCTTCCAACGGACTTCTTCCCATCGACATGAACTCATTTTGCTCTGGGAATGAAGTTTAGAGTTTTGGTTAGTACCTTGGGGATTGCAATCATCAATGGCAGTTTCCCTCATCGTTGAATAATTAGAATACATCAATGTCTTTTATTCGACAGGTTCCTTAGGTGTTAGAATTCAAGTCCTCTTTTTCACACTTGTTGGATCGTACTAGGTACCTTGGGCCCCATTATCATTATCGGTGGAAGCCCTCGCGTTTCTTAACGGTATACATCAATGAATGGTAATCAAACGATTCCCCCCATGTTCAACTTTCAGCTCATTTATTCACATGGTTAGGGTTTGTACCTTGGGTTGTTTAGATGAAGACCTTGGGATTTTGATAGCATTACCTCATTATGTTATCACCCAAGTTGCGCAAGACTGAGCCTCAGTCATTTTGGCTCTCCATGAGACATAGGTCCAGTTTGTTGTTATGGCTATGATCTCTCATTTTGACATGGATCCACGCTTGTATTTCAGTGGCCATGCTATATATACATATCCTAGTCATGTATCGAAGATCATGTTGTATCATGCTACACATCTATATGATGTTAAGATTGTAATTGCTCGCTGACCTTGATCGTTATTTCAGGTACTTTTGTGACTTGGTTCTGTGGTTTCTTGCTTCTCCGCTGACTTGGAATTATAATGTATTTCGTCCATCGTTTCTCTCTGACCTCACACATTAGGGGGCATCTATTATAGGTCAAATCTGCGCTTCTCCATCTGTGATCACATTAAGCTTTCGATCACACACAAGGACAAAATGGATTGAAGAGCAAGATTTCCCTAGATGATACATGTACTTGGTTTACCCCTCAGCAACTGACAAAACCCTATTTTAACCTACCTTTTGACATGTGCGCTACCCTACAGGCATCATAGTAGCACATTTCTTGAAGTGCGCCTACTCTACAAGCATAATAGTAGCGCACACTTGCTAGTATGCCCTACTTTACTTAAGCAAACTAGCGCACACCTTAAAAAACCTTGCAAACACTGGTTGTAAACCAATTAATTTGCATATTGTGCGCTACTCTACTGTGAAATACTCACGCACAACTTAAAATGTAATAAAAAATATATTAATTTGACGAATTGGGATTAGTTGCAGTTGGTTTTGCAACTTCCCCAACTTCCCAATCAAACTACCTCTCGATCCAAACTGCCTACCTTGTCCCATAAATACAAGGGGGATAGATGAGAGAGAGGAGGAGAAACTATGCATTAAGGGTTGTTATGCTGGAGGAATTTCAAGTTGGTGTGAAGAGCAGGAGCCCAGGATCAGGTTGCACAAGCACTCTGAATGATCAGGTATAATTGTACTGATTATTTTCTTTTGACAATAAAGGTGGAAATACCCTTCCCGTCCCAATCAAATGTCTAATGGATTGCACATTTGTTTGGTTTAATTATTGATTGTATTTGATGTCTAAATTGCATTTCGATTTCATCATTGTTATATCAGTCAAGATACGCTGAGGAAGGTATCTTTTGTATTGCAGGTTCATCAAGCGGAAGATCAAGTGGAGGATCGATTGAAGGAGCAAGCGAAAGCTAGGATTGAACGTCGTTAATAAGGTATGCCTTCAAGAACCTTGATATCTTTCCTTTTGTAGAAGCCTATGTGATATGATTAATGTATTTACCTGTCACCCCAGAAGTTGGTAGTGTCCCTCTCCTCGCTATAGGGTAGAATTCCCGAACAACAAAACCTGAACGGCCAAAGCTGATGGATGAGCAGGTGGCTTCCATGGCCCAATGGTACAGTGCCAGCACGAATGATTCTCGTCCTCCGCGCATGACAGAAACAGAGGATGTTGATTCAGGCGGCTCAGCTCGAACGACTTCATCATTACCAGTGCAAGTTGTTTTGAATCAGTTATGATATTTTGTTGTTTGTAAGCCTATAAAGGCAAGGTCTGAAGTAGACCAAAAGGTTGGACGTTTTTGTTTTAGAGAGATTATTGCTTTGCGCTGTATTAAAATCGGCCTCTTAATTCAATGAGAAGACCCGATTTTGGAGCTTGAGATTCCTATGATGTGTGTTCTGATGTTTGTTATTTCCCGTGTATGTGTTCTTGCTTTGTATTTCTATTAATTGTTTACTTCTGTAGTACCTAATGATCAATATTACATGGTCTGGAATTCATGTCCACATGCTCCCGATGCATATGAATAGGTATTTCACCCTTTCCTCCTGAAGTTACAGGTTATAATTCATTCTTAAATGCTCTAGCCTTATGGCCGAACTTGTCTCCTTCCTCTACTTCCATCTGCTGATTACTTTGACGTGAAAGAACCATGTCTACCTTGCCTCCCGCTCCTGCAATCACGGCCCAAACCTGCCATTGATGATAGTAACCCACCGAAGTTGACTCCATTCCCAACTGTGCTCCTGTTCTTAACTCCAACCAACCATTCCCGACACACCTTGCCTTACAGCAGAACGCATATTTCCTGATCGACGCACCTTGCTCCACTATAGAGCGCATCACTAGCACACGTTGCTAGTGTCTAGGGCGCATCGATGCCTGTACGGAGGGAAAAAAGAAAAGTTTCAAGAAGTCTCTTGAAGGAGACCCTCATGGAGGCTTACCCCTTCCATTTAGGGTGGATCTTAGTAGGATACCATCTCATCCCTCTCCCTTAATCCTCTCCTCTCTTCCTCATCTCTTTTGGCGTATAAATGAAGCTCCTCTTCATGGGATCAGGGGGTTGAAATGAGGGCAGCCAAATGCTGGAGAAATTGAGCTAGGAATCCATTCTTCCATGATTGGAAAATTGAGGCAAGGTTCCATTGGAAAGGATATTCAACACCAAGGCTTCATCAGTTGTAATTCTTTCCTCTATTTTAATTAATACATCAATGTCTTCCTTTCCCATAAATGATGTGTATTTTCATTTATAGTAGTTCTCCTTGGTCAATTGCTTATATGTATCATGTTATCTTGTAGTTTCTTGTCTTTGTCCTTTTGAATCTTTTGCAGGTAATCTATTCATCAACAAGAAGGATTGCAAAAGCTTCAAGTTGCGAGGCTGACCTTTGTAAATAAGGTATGGACATTCAAGTAATTTGATAGATCTACAGAAAGGTTTTCATTCTTGTTTTGCTTTGTTCTAGATCCGAACCATTAGGACTAGGGAGATCAGTTGGTGTCCACACCGATGTATTTATCCATTAAAAAGGACTAAGATCAAGGGGGATTTCCCCCTTGCGGTTGTAGGGTGGTTCGAGGAAAATGCCGTTTTTTTTTGTTGTAAATCCTTTGATTTCGCACAATATGGCGCACAAGATTAGTTTCATTTCTCAAATTCTGACTCTTAAAACTTGACTGTGGAAATTGCTGCTCTTCATGTGATTCATGCACCTCTAAGGACAACCCACATCTTATTACCACTTATTGGATATAAGTAGTTTCAGGATCCAGGGGAAGGTGGTTTCTTGAAACATCTTTAACGATCCTGAATGCATGAGAGGGTGACACGTCATAGGGCGATTTCCTTTTCAGGCTCTTGTCAATTAATTCAATTTCATGCATCTTCATGGGCTTGAAGCACTATCATCTATCGATCAAATCTATATGATCTTCCAAGATTGAAAAGATTGGCGTGGGTCCCATCATTCCTGACATTACCCTATGTCACATCTCCACATGTCACATCATTGCATGTCAAAACAAAAGTGGTTTCAGGCTCCGCATGGTAGTGGTTTCTCGTAACTTCTTTTATGAGCATGAATGCACAAGAGGGCGGCATGTCGACAGGGTGGTTTTCCTTTTAGGCTCATGCCAATTAATTTAACCCTTGTGCATCTTTGCGAGCCTAAAGCATTGTCAACCGTTGATCTCCACCACTTCCCGGCGGTCAAATCTCCTCCACCTTTGGACTCCATCACATGCGGGCACACACACGTGGATTTGATGTGGTTGGTCCATATCATATGTTTTTCCCACATGGATCCTCCACATTGGACCTCCTTCCCACATGGCTCCTCCATGTTACCCATCCATGTGGCTCCTCCATGTTACTCATCCACGTGGCATGGGTGGGGCCCAACTAAAAATTTCTAAATTTTTAAAATTTCGTAATTATGCAAAATCTTAATTTGGCAATAAGGGGATTATTTTGAAATTAATTCAAAATTACTCCTGGTCCCTTATCCATCATTTAACATAACTTGATTTATATAGAACCATTTCCGATTTCTGCTTGTAAATCTAGATTTCTGTCCTATATAGCTCAAGTATTGCAACCAGAAGCTCTGATACCACCTTGTAATGTCTTCATCCATCAATCGACCGATCAACAGGACGAGACATTAACTAAATTCGGGATTTTGAATTTCGACCCATAGCCATAATACAAATTCATAACATTTAATATATGTGTGTAGATGCATAAATAATAATACAAAGTGGAAATAAACTCTATTCACATACATATAGCATGCATATACCAACATAATCATAATAAGAATTAAATAAAAAAATTGCATATTCAAATACAAAAGAATACTTTTATTTAAACAAAGAAGATCCAAGCAACTAGTTGTATAAGAGCGAATTTTCATCCAACCGTAGGCACTTTGTCTAGCATATACTCTTTCTGCTGAGAGGCCACCCCCAAGTCAAGCTATGAGGCCACTAGGGTGAAGGAAACACCTAGATGATTCTATCTCTCAACCCACAACCTGTTATGTTCTCTATGCTTATCCAAATGATCACACATAGCTCTACATGGATCTCACTCAACCATCACAACTTTGGCTCCAACAATACATGCCCTACACAACACCCTTTTGGGCTCAAGCATTCCCTTCATCATTCCACGGTTCTCTTAGGTGATCCATCTTTCCAGGTGCTTCCAGTGTGTGAATAGAAGGAGACCAATGTAAAATATGTTGTTGCACAACCACCTGTAGCCTTAATTTGTGGCTTCTCAAGCATCAATGAGTAGCAAAACTCAATGGGTAAGTGTTCCTAGCTTTCCCAACCTCTATTCTCACCTACATCCATATCCTTTCCCTTGAAATCTATAGCTCTATCCCTAAATTTGAATTTCTAGGTTATACACAGTTTGGTAAAAGTCATGAACATCAATGGGGAGCTTTACTAGTGTAGATTTGCATGAGAGAATGTTAGGATGAGTGTTGAATCCATAGGATATGATATAATGGTGAAAATACAAGTAACATATCTTTTGACCATAGAAGGAAGGACTCCTGATAGCTACAGATTGACTTATGGCGTTTGATAGAACTATCACAAAAGTGCATTCAGCCCCATGCTTCAAAAATTGCATGATGTGACTTTTCCCACCAACCTCACACATGAATTCAATGATTGGATTCAATAGTTAAAAGGAGGTAATTGGCTCATTTAAATCTCATGGAAGAATTTGGATGAGTTATAAGGTTAACACTTAGCAGCAAAGGATTTAGTCTTCCATATGCCCCCTTTCCTCTTCTCCTCTGGTGGAATCATATCCCCTCCAGTGCTCTTTACACAACCATCTTAGACCATTTTATTATTTTCCTAATATAATATTTACATAGATTTTGAGTTAGCATAACAAGCCAACCATACGGACCAAATAAATATATTTACATCATACATGCCTATCCATTCACTAGTTGGGCCTTGGCTTTGAACTCCACTAGGAATCCATGTTAGCATATTTACATAATTTCATTCAATACATTACAAGGGTCAAATTGGGGGTATTACACTCAATAACTCGTAATTGGGGCTGCCATTGGACGCAAGGATAATGGCTCTGAGAATATTAAAATGAATATTGGTATCTTCTCTCTAATGTGATATAGGCCTCTAATATGTAATAGCATGAGAATGTTTGAATTCAAATTTTCTTATTTAATTTTAAAAATTATATTTTATATATAGAAAAAATGGAAGGATATATATCATGAAGATATATATTTTTCCTTAATGTTAGTAAACAAAAATAAAGTTAGATTATTATATTATATTTAAATACTTGGTATCTTTAATAAGCAAATAATCTTTGGTCAACAACTACATATGAACTTCATCCCTCCACATTGTATAGAAAGTAGACAAAGAATTGACCTCATTATAAAAAAACAAACTTACACTAGATATTCCAAAGGGTATACAAAATGGAGATCCTTATATAATGCTAAATACCAATAAAAGAGGAACGGGCCAATTAGATGCAATCACCAAGTAGAGTTTCCTTCCAATGAATTCTTCCGTGGAAAAGAACTAGATATTGATCTTGAACATTCGTCCAATCATTCTTTGCAGTGGGACAACCCCATAACATGTGCTTAACTGACTCAAAGCATTGGAAAACACAGTAGAGATCATAAAAAAAGCCACTATATAAGGGGAGCCCATGATAACCACACAAAAAAATTCAACTTGTAGGAAAGCTGAACAAACCATACACTACATGGGGCCCCTTCCAAGCTACCTACCACCCATTTAACAAGAAGTATGCTCCCCTAAGTAGCCACATCAATCAATACTAGCATCCCCTCATCCTTTGTACGATACACATGTTCCATTGGACCATTAGGAGGCCCCTTTCTCCACCACACTTTTCCCATGGGTAGGATCCCAAAATCTTCTCCAAGTGCTTATAATGAGTTGAACTCAAGAACCAACACGAGACATAGTAGATGCAAGAATCTTGAAAAATCCTCCTAACCACGGTTAGCTTCCCAACAAATGAGAGGTCTTTATAATGTCAAAAGTGAATCTTGGTCTAAAGTCATTGAAGACACCAATCTCACATAGCAACTAATGAGAAACCCACTCCAAAAGGGATGCCAATATACAATACAATGACCCATGGTTGAACATAAGCCCATGTTGTGGGGACCCATCTATGAGGACTTCCCAATACAACCAAACAAAAGTTTACCTTATGATAATTAACAACCACATGCTAAGTTGCATAGAAAAAATTAGACATGCTCAATCACCATCTACGGAGTCTTGGTTTTCCTAAGTAGATAGGAGAGAGTTATTTGCAAAGTGATTATAAAACCAATATGGTAGAGATCATAAAAAAGGCCACTATTAAAGGGGAGCCCATGATAACCACACAAAAAGTTGCAACTTGTAGGAAAGTTGAACAAACCATACACTACATGTGGCCCCTTCCAAGCTACACACCACCCATTTTACAACGAGTATGCTCGCCTAAGTAGCCACATCAATCAATACGAGCCTCCCCTCATCCTTGGTACGATACACATGTTCCATGGGACCATTAGGAGGCCCCTTTATCCACCATAGTTTTCCCATAGCTAGGATCACAAAATCTTCTCCAAGTGCTTATAATGAGTTGAACTCAAGAGCCAACACGAGAGACAGTAGATGAAAGAAGCTTGAAAAATCCTCCTAACCATGGTTAACTTCCCAACAAATGAGAGGTCTTTATAATGTCAGAAGTGAATCTTGTTCTAAATTCATTGAAGACATCAATCTCACATAGCAACTAGTGAGAAACCCACTCCAAAAGGGATGCCAATATACTGTACAATGACCAATGGTTGAACATAAGCCCATGTTGTGGGAACCCATCTATGACGACTGCCCAATACAACCATCCAAATGTTTATCTTATGATCATTAACCACCACATGCTAAGTTGCATAGAAAATATCTAAACATGCTCAAGCACCATCTATGGAGTCCTGGTTTTCCTAAGCAGATAGGAGAGAGTTATCTGCAAAGTGATTATGAACCATCTCGGACCCATTAAGAAGAGAGATTCCTCACATCTACTCATGAACGCGAGAAACGTCTAAGAGATAACCCAGAGCATCATCTGTCAACACGTATAGGTAAGGGTCCAATGGGAACTCTTGTTGAATGGAATGATGCAATGAATCCATGGGGGATACAAATTTATTAATTGAAACAACATTAAAGAAAAGAGTATTAACCATGGACACACACTATGGTTCAAACACTAAACAAGTTCCCAAGTGACACACAGACCATACTGCAAGCTATTGGCTTCGGCGAGTAATCAATGGGTATAGGACACGCTATGAATGTCTTATCCCTAAATTCTGAGGCAGACAGATTCTTCCTATTCTTCCCGGTGCAAGCACTTCTCTTTCTGAGCTCTGTCCATCTATTCCCAACCTTTCTTTTTATACGTTCCTGTCTCTCTCTTTTGCTTGCCTAGCATGTTTCCTGAAGGGGAGTTGTAGTATTTGCTTTCAACGACAATTCATTATCAAACACTGGACGAAATCATTGTCATGTGTCCCAAACCTGCTCCATTTTCTCCCATTCCCGGTTGGAAGGAAGCAACTACAATTGGTTTTGCGAGCACAACTTTTGTCTGGTATGGGAGGAAAAAGGCATGCAATGGATAGATAAATGTGCTTCCCCTCTCCCTAGCAATTCAATATGCATAGTAGGTTGAGTTAATGCTCTCTCCCTTGGGCTGGGCGTTCGTTCTTACTTATGGATATACTTATATAATATAAGAATATTGTCATAACTGACATATATTGAACGTCGTGCTTTCTCCCTCAACCGACATCCATCCATCTATGCTTAGTCGAACGATTCAAGAATCGATAGGCGGTGTTATGCGTTCCTCCCTCCCTACTATGATCTAAAGGAGAAGGCCGCTATCTGTATGGGTCCTTACCGTAGGAGTGGAGGGGAAATGATGCTTTGTCGGTCCGTTCTTTCGTCCCCTATTCCTATATTCCAGAACCAACTCCAATTCCCTCTCAAAAACAGACAAATTATAGTGAAAATAATCACTATGATGGAGGAAAGGATCTAATGAAAAGCATAGAAAGAAAGCGTTTTTAAGTGGCATCATAACTGCAATTGGTATGTATGATGTCTATATATTACTATTGATTTGTCTTCTCACATATGTTTTGTTCCATATTCCTTAATAGAAGAAGAATTTCAATTCATAGTTTGCAAACTACTTCAGAGTGAGGGAAGGGTTTTTATTGTAATCCAAACCAATTTATTGCATAAAGTTGTAAGAAGTTTGGAATGTCAGGAATAGATATATTTTTGAAGATATTAAGTCTTTCAATTTCCATGTTTGTTCTAAAATTATATGTTCCTTTTGTGAGCATTTTAAGGAGAAGATCCATTATAAGAACATGGTTCTAAAGTTTCCAATTGTGGTGGAAGATTCTTCTACTGGTTATTTTGACGGTGATGAGCAGGATGGTTGTTGTGGGGTTGGTATGGTTTTAAGAATAAAAAAGGATCACCAAGTGAACATGTCGATGGGTGTTGGTAACGGTTCTAATACTAAGGCTGAACTTCTTGCCCTTCTAGGGTCTTATGGTTCTCTCACAGAAGGGGTATTTTCTGTATCAATATCATGGGTGATTTGAAAGTTGTTGTTGATTGGGACTCTAGGGCCTCATCTTTGTAGGTAATAAAGCAAGATCAATGGGATGCTAAAACTTGTGAACTGATCAATTGCTTCCCCTATGTATACTTTGCTCATATTTATTGGGAGTTAAATGGCAAGGTTTATACACTTTCCAAGAAGGCCATTGGGGCCATGGATGGATATCTACATTTTGAAGAGCTACTTGCTGATCAGATCGTGGATTCTGGTTCTATTTATATCTTCTAGTGGGATAGTACCTCAGTTTTATGTTGGATTTTGTGTTTTCAAGATGGATGTTTTTTTTAAGTCGTATGTGTCAACCACTGTTTTAGTTTGATGTAAGACTATAAAGATGACTTTCTAGCGTGTTTTGAGCTGAGATGGATTGCTGATAAGATGAACACTATATGTAACTTTGATTCATATTGAATAGCAAGTTACAACGTTTTTAGTTTTGAAAAAAAAACTTGTAAATATGTCTAAGAGGTAAATATTTTAAATAAATAAATTGTTTGACATTGTAGAAAAGTTATAAATTATTATTATTATCATTATTATTTAATTTGACCCTTTGTTATATATATATATATAAGATTCCTAAGAACCCTAATTTCTATTTCACATACATATACACAAAAGATATTAGACAATATCTATATTTGGCAAGGTAGGATTTCATATTAAAATCTATTCTAATTTACTAACCTTTTAATCTTGTTTGTCTTCTTTTCTTATTGCAGGTAAAGGATTTTTCATACAGATTTGAGGAATTGATTTAAGCTAGGGAGGCTACATGCATAAATTGTTAACGGAGCCTTTCTACCAGGCTTATTGCTAATGCACTGTAGTATGGACAAGGTTCCCTATCCTGAATTTTTGTTCTATTGTACTTATTTTCTTTCAAAATCTAGGCAACCTCTCCGACTTGCCTTCAAAATAAATGGATAATATCCCAAATTTCTGTTCAATTGTACTATTTTCTTCCAAATTATAGGCAACCTCTCTGGCTTGCATTTAGAATAAATGGGTTTCTATTAAATTTATATTTCTTCAAGGGTTTGGAGAATGACCCATGGTTTCAGATTTGGAATCGGGTTTTGATACCTTATGTAAGGCGCACAATTGGGTCTACTAGGTGCCTTAACAACAAAATCTACATTATGATTTATTTTAATACATAAATTTGTAACAACATAATTTATGACATTTTTTTTTCATTACCTTGGTTATCATAACAC
The DNA here is from genome assembly GCA_027924585.1 of Larix kaempferi. Taxonomy (NCBI): domain Eukaryota; kingdom Viridiplantae; phylum Streptophyta; class Pinopsida; order Pinales; family Pinaceae; genus Larix; species Larix kaempferi. Next base: position 17,679,622 of record BSBM01000001.1, read on the forward strand.
ATAGCATAGTAATTAATGTTTCATCTCCTTCTTCTTTTGCAACATTCCTCCAAGTTTCCCAAACTGGGATTTATCCTCCCAGCCAACTATCAACTTCTCCAGCTGCTAGCTCTAGGAAACCCATAGGTTTCCTAGTCCTCCATTCCTATGGTCCCATCAACAACAACAACACCTGCTTGTAGGCCTCAAGATCCAACTCCCCTCTAGTTCAGATCTCATGGTTCCCCCACGAGTTCCTAGCTTCAACTTCCTCTCTCAACTCTCCTAAGTTTTCCCCTCTCCAAAAACTGACTCCCTTCTCATATCCATGCTTTCTATTTATCGAATTTCCTCTACTACCTCTTCCCTTTTGGGAGGAATGTCGACTTTTCCACTAACAAGTCAAATTAAATAATACTATTTCAATGTCATAAAATCTCACTAATGTGGCATATCTTCTCTAAGCAGTATGAAATTAAATTCATGATCTAAAATGCATAATTTTGTAATTAATATTTATAATTAACATTTTAATATTTCGATAGTTATAAACTATTTATAATTAATCCCATATACATAATTTATAATTAACATTTCAACAATTAATCTATAATTCGAATAATACTAACATGTATGTGCAAGGTATGTGGGCGTAGCGATCGCATACATAACTCGTGCATGTATTAATAATAACATTATGAACCTCTAATGCATAGCTCCTATTCATCACAAGTCAGCATGCAAGGGAACAATTCAATAATCACATCATCTAACAATATTTACTAACTAGTTCACCGTAACACGATATCAACTGTACAATATACAAAGTTTTATCGCACATGACTAAAGCAAGAGTTTCAACACACATACAAATAACGAAGCCATTAAAAGTAACTCCTGCAACATTCTTAACTACATGCTTATTCTTCTAATTCATAACTATCTTCCACATCATCTAATTCCTCCATTGGAATATACTGGAGCTTCAACTATATTGACCTAACCCCAGATAGAACCCGTAAATGGAGGTGTCAACTACATTGACCAGGCTTCCCCATCAAACAACCCTTAATCATGATAACACACACCTTGGGGAGCATGCCTTAGCACAACCCTCCCATGGCTCTAGGTTTCGAAGGATAAACAATGGATAAGACCTCCACCCCTCATGATAGAAGTAGGGTCAACACCATATTATTTTGCATATTGTGTTGTTGTTGTTGGTGGTGGCACCATGTCGTTGAATGGCCAATTTGGGAAACTATGCTTCCTGTAGAACCTACACTTGCCCAAACATCATAGCAATGTATTTGAAACCAATCAATAACTCTCTAAATAATGGTTACTAGCATACCGTTATTCTTTCTAAGTCCATGTCATCTGTGACACTTCAATGCCATAGTTCTATGGCTATCACTTAGCCCATTTAACTTGTGGGTTAGTTAACTGATACAAGTTCGTGCATAATTTTAACATTTTACCTATGATTACCATCTCATTAACTGACGAAAAATGTAAAAAAAAGCTAATATTATTACCATGTGCACACTGCTTAATGTTCATTTCCAAACACGTTATAAATTGGTATTCACGTACCACATTTATCTATAACATATCATGCTTGAGGGACACCATACCCCTTTTCATTATGCATGACTGAACCATTGAATATCATAGAAAACTACCATTTACAACTAGATATAATCCATACACCTATTAGGATAATTAATACTCCAATCCTTGTCCACCTTAGTATTATTTCCCTTTTCCTAGTGTAGGATGATGTTGTTGACCTCCTAGTGGTGTGCAGTTGTCATCTAGGCCTCATTAGCCACATGATGCACCTTGCATGCATGAATTTAGGCCATGCAAAGTTAGTTCCATACATTTTAGGAGCTAACTCAGTGATTTGGTTTAGTCCACCCGAGTTCATGACTCTAGTGGGGGGTTTGAGCTCCGATTGAAACTAATTGTGATCAAATGCACCCTCTCTAGCCTGATTTTCATGCAAAACTTAGTGATGCGCCCTTCATGCTTAGTTAACTAACAATAGCTTCAGTTCACTAACAATAAATTGAGTTTGGAACCTCCGAAGCACTGTGGTGGTGATATTTCCCATGCTAGACTAACATGGATTCGAATTTCTCCTAGATAATCGAATTCTCTCTATTGTAATATATTATTTTACTATACAAATTAATGGAATATGACACCAGTTATTATGCACATCTGAGTTTCTTGGCATGTTTGATAGTTACTACTCATTTCTTGCTAGTTTCACTGCAATTCATCTTCCTTGCTAATTCTTTCACTGTGAGATTTTCTCAGGCTCATTGATCTGTTGTGTTACATAATTTCACATGGTATCAGAGCTCAACAGAGTTGTTTTATCTTCATTTTGAGAGTTTTCTATAGGATTTTGAGAAGCAACAGTAGTAGCAGTAGCAGTTTGCACTCTCTCCAATAGCTATAGTTGGAGAATTCGAATGCTCCTTTGACACCAAGAATGCTGACACCCTTCAATTATCTGGATTGGAGGGATGATATGTAGATGGTATTGCACAACAAGAGTCTGTATAGGGTCACAATGGGAAAGGACGTCGAAACTCAAGCAACTATTGAGAAGCAAAAGTACCTGAACATATTATATGAGGTCTTTGGTTTTAAGTGTATTCACATCTCCAGAGATTTGCTCTTCCATATTGATGGATTGAAGACACCAAGAGAGGTTTGGTTGAATCTTGAGACTCTCTTTGGCAAGAAATATGAGATGAGAGGCCACGTTTTGGAGAATGAATTAATTTCTCTTCAACCCAACAGTTTCAAACCATACAACAATTATTGTATAAATTTAAGTCCTTGGTTATGCAGTGCAAACAATGTGGAATTGACTAGAAGGATGAGAAGGTGGTGCTATCGATCCTAAGCAAGCTTGGTCCTGAATTTTTAGTATTTGTGTCCACCTTCCACTCTGGGATATTGTCAATCCCCAATTGGAAATTTCCTTTTTTAGATGCATTCACTAAATCCCTCATCCAAGAACAAGACAAACTGATTCAAATTGGAGCCATGCAAGCCTCCAAGAATCATGCTCTTATGTCCAGGGAGTCCAAAAGTGCGAATGCTAAAGGGAATCAGAAGGGAAATTAATCTGAATCCAAGCCGAAGGAGAAACCTAATCCATCAGAAGGAGCCTCTAGCTCCAAGAAGGATACACAAAATAGGTTTGAGAAGACCAAGTGTACCTATTGCAAGAAAGGAAACTATCCAGAGAGTTCATGGATAAAGAAGAAGATAGATCAAATGACCAAACTTCTTGAACAACACAACATTTCCCTCCTGGAAGGCACAAGGGAGTCTGATTCTGGAAGTGAGACAGATGATCATGAGAGATACCATGCACTGAAGGATGGATTCTCACAATCACAAACCTTCCTCATAGATTCTGGAGCCTCTAACCACATGGTTTCCTCCAAATATTTTTTCTTCTTCTTTAGATCTCACCGATGGTCCTAGTATTCACATGGGAGATGATTCACAACTCTCTACTAAAGGGAAAGGAACAATACAGCTGGAGCATGGAAAGTTCAAAAATGTTCTGTATGTTCCTTCTTTAGTAGCAAAATTATTATCTGTTTATCAAATGACACACACAGGTTCACCGAAGAAAGTTGTTTTTGGAACTGACATAGTTGAGATTGCAGAAATATCATCTGGGAAGCTAATAGCGAAAGGTGTTGCAAATCATGCCTCCAAGGCATATGAATTCTCTCACTTTTTTCCATACTCTCTGCCTACTCCATTTTCACCTGATGAAGATCAAAATGATGTATCTTTTGATGATCCAGTTTCAGATTTTGAAGATGAGGACCAAGTTGAATTAGATCTTGAAGTTGAGTATGAAGTTCAAGCATATCCAAAACCTGCTCCCAATCCAAGGCCAAAATGGGCTCACAAAGTCCTTGGATCTATTGGGAACATAGTTGGAGATCCATCTGACCATAGAAGAACCAGATCTCAGTTTCAAGATGCAAACCTTGCACTGTGTCCTATAGATCCACTTGTCCCAGAGAGGTTACATGATGGTGGGTTCTGATCCACAATACTTCAAAGAGTATTTCCATGATCCAAGATGGCAAGCTACCATGGATGAAGAATATGAGTCACTACAGAACAATGAGACATGGGATCTTGTCTCTCTTCCCACAGGGAGGAAGCTAGTCCAGTGCAAGTGGATCTACAAAACAAAACTTGCATCTGATGGATCTACAACCGAGTACAAATCTCGGTTGGTTTCCAAGGGTTACTCATAAGTTCATGGCTTGGACTACAATGAGACATTCACCTCCGTAGCAAGATTGGATTTTGTCAAACTCGTTTTAACAACTGCAACTTCAAAATAGTAGGAGGTACATCAGAGGAGAAGTCTAGATCCAGATCCAACACCTGCATTACTATCCTACAGAGGAGAAGATTGCATACATCTCTACAAATCATTTTACTCAGAAGATATTTTCCTATCTCAGATCTCTGCTTGGTGTGAAGGCTGCTTGAGTTCCCTGCTGTTCATTTTTGAAGTTTTTTTTTTCCCATGAGGTTTTCCCCATTTCCTTAGTTTCATGAACAATTATTTTCTTATTGTTTGGGTTACCTTTGAGTTTGGTCTCAGTTACCAAGCCCAGGTTGTCTAATTTTGGATTAAGGGGGGTGTTAGGATAACTAATACTCCAATCCTTGTCCATCTTAGTATTATTTCCCTTTTCCTAGTTTAGGATGATTTTGTTGACCTCCTAGTGGTGTGCATTTGTCATCTAGGCCTCATTATCCACATGATGCACCTTGCATGCATGAATTTAGGCCATGCAGAGTCAGTTCCCTACATTTTAGGATCTAACTCAGTGATCTGGTTCAGTCCACCTGAGTTCATGACTCTAGTGGGGGGTTTGAGCTCCGAATACAATTGAATATCTCTCTATCCTGATTTGCATGCAGTACTCACTGATGTGCCCTTCATGCTCAGTTAACTAACAGTAGTTTCACTTCACTGAAATTTGATTTTGGAACCTCAGGAGCACTGTAGTGGTGATATTTCCTATGCTAGACTGACATGGATTCGAATTCCTCCCGAATAATCGAATTCTCTCTATTGTACTATATTCTTTTACTATATAGATTAATGTAATATGAAACCAGTTATTATGCACATCTGAATTTCTTTGCAATTTTTATTTTACTGCTCATTTCTTGCTAGTTTTCACTGTAATTCATCTTCCTTGCTAATTCTTTCACTGTAATATTTTCTCAGGCTCAATGATCTGCCGTGTTACAGAATTTCACAACACCTACAATATTCTTAGTCCAACTAAGGTTAAGAACAATAAGGAAGATATACCATCTAACCATATTTAGGGTTTTAATTATCAGAGTTGAAAATATGGAGCATTACAAGTAGGCATAATTGATTGATGTTGAGAAAATTAATAATACTCCACTTGGAGGCATAATAGACTAGCGATGATGGTGTTTTCAAGTATCTGGAAATGTTTGTAATGTTTAAGTATCTCATGGTGAAGGTATATAGATATATATAATGGGTTGGAATCAGAGCATGTTTAGTTCATAGTCATGGTTTCCTTCAATTGGAGTTAAAATGATGACAAACTATCCACTGATTTCAAATTTAACTCTATTTGATTGGAGGAGGAGAAGTTTAGAATTTGATTAAAAGAGAATGGAAAGAGTTTGATGGTAGTTTGAGGACTCCGTCTTGCATACAATTTGTAGACTCTATGATGAACATTAAAGTTAAAGTTATGGATTGGGATATAAAAAGACACAAATCCAGAGATTAGGTTTCAATAGAGGCTGAGGAGGAGATAAATAATATTCATATGAATAATGCAAGTGAGGCCATTATTGAAGATGAAATAATGAGATTGAATGAGATATAAAGTAAGGTGAGAAGGATGTTGGAAAGTAGAAAATTGAGTGTAGATATAATAATAGGGAAATATGGTTAAAGAATGGAGATGAGAATGCAAACCTCTTGCATAAATTTGAAAACCATAGGAATAGTAAAAACAATTTTCAAATGAAAGATGAGGTACTGTCATGGGTAAGAAGCCATATAGAGATAGTCGGTATAGGGGTTATAAATTTTTAGAATACCTGCAAGGATCCTGAGTGTGTGAATATTTTTATAGATTGTCTAATTAGCATCATTATTTCCTAGATTTTTCACAGAAGAGAATAATATGAATATTTTAAAGGAAGTTTGAAAGGAGGAGTTAAGGAAAATTATATATTCTTAAAAAAATATAATATCCCAATTCGTGATGGGTGGGACATATAATTCTTCCTTGGTTTCTATGAAATGGTGTAAGAGGATTTAATAATGGTTATTGAAAAAGTCAAAACTTATGGAATGATGCTTGCATGTTTTAATGCAAGATTCACTGCCTTTATTTTGAAGAAAAGATGGACTCTTTTGATGATTTCAGGCCCATATCACTCTATAATTGTATTTACAAAATAATTGCAAAGATACTAGCTATGAGAATTAAAGGTGTTCTCGAAGGAGTAATTCAATTATGGTAGTTTAGGTTTCTTGAAGGCAGAGAAATCCATGAGGCTATTGGTTTTACACATGAAGGCTTCATTTTATTAAGAAAAAAATAAGTTAGCAATAGTCATGAAGTTTGATCTATCAAAGGCCTATGACATGATAAATTGATTGTAATTAAGGTTAATATTGATTCATGTAGGGTTTAGTGTTACTGTTGTGAATTGGATCATGGGATGTGTCATCTCTGTGAAATTTACTATATAGGTTAATGGGGAAACATCTATACTTTTCAACCTGATTAATGATTAAGATAGGGATTCCCTTTATCTTCCCTATTGCTTCTCTTAATAGATAAGGGTTTGAGTAGGGCAATAATGGAGGCAAAAAGGAGAGATAATTCAAGGAATAAATATAGGTTCTATGTTGTTGGCTAACCTTTTATTTGTAGATGATATTTTTTTGTTTTTAGATGATCCTGAAAGGGAATCAAGAAAAATTCAAGATATTCTAAAGAATTTTTGTGTTGCTACTGGGATGGAGATGAATGCTAAAAAATCTACATTTATTTTTAATGGGGTAAGGGTGGAAATATAACAAATCTTGGATACACTATTTCCCTACAAATATTTTGATTTGTAGGAAGGATTTAACTATTTTTTTTTATCACTTTTGCCTATAATAAATGGATCGACACTAAGGGAATTGATTGAGAGATTCAAAGAGAACCCCCCTCTTCTTTCACAGAGGTGATACTCCTTCTTTCAACAATTGGTATTCTATTGACCACCTTTTCAAATAACTATAGAAGTGATAGAAAGAAAAACCACACAAAATTGTAGAATGAACATGTGTGGTCTTTCTATAACCAACTTTTCTTTCAAATATTTGGTTTACCTGTGTCGGGAACATGTAGTTCAGAAACCGTAAATCAAATAGGAAGGAAAATATTATAAAATAATATTTGTTCTTCCTAAAATGAATATGCTACCATAGTAAATGTAGACAAAAATTAACCCAAGACAATACATTTTGAAGGAAAAACACAGTGGTAACACTAGTCAAATATGAAGATTTAAATAATTTATCATTAATATAATAAAGGTGTAGATGGTCATGTACTCAATTTTTTTATTTCTAATGGAGAGCCTAAAATTTTAAAAGACAATGGAACCATCAACAATTTTTTGCTGAGATTTAATAACAAATGAATCCTAAAATCAAGTTTCATTTATGATTCAATTATAATGTTTTCCATCACAGGATTTAGAAAGCTATAATGACATAAACAAATGAGGAAATACATATGTTCACCCTTGAGGGCATGAATGTGGTTCCCACAACACTTGGAAATATAAATCTTGAATTAAGAGACAAAGGAAATATTAAGTCACAGGTTGGTCTTGATGGAATAACCAATCAAAGATTGAATGAACCTAATATATGAAGAGGAACAAAAGTACGGGAAAGAAAGGGGGTCTTGAACTTACAAAATCTTGGGGCAAAAATTGCTAGAGTGTGCACCCTTTTCTATTTTTTATTTTTTTCTTGAATAATCTTCATCTAAATCCATTTGGTAATTATAACTATCTTAACTACTCTTAGTAGACTTCAAAATATGTTTCATAACTTCTTCCTTTACTCTTGATGTAAACATTTCATCCTCAATTCATTCAACTCCATGCCCTATTATTAGACTAAAGAATCAATCCAACATTTTCAATGGCGAGATTAGTAAGCCATGTTGATATCACTTCATTTGAAAATCTCATTAATCCCCCAAATTGAAAGCAAATAATATTTAGCCATTTTGAATTTAAGACTCAATTATTTTCTAGTAAGCAGTTTGTCTTCTTGCAAAATAGAGGGTCCCTCCCATGCTTTTATAGTATTAAGAACTTTAAATAAATCTTTACTTCTTTGTCCCAACACATCACATGTGTCAATTAATTGTTGAAGGATGTTAATACAACAATTCCAACATGACTCTACTTGTTTCAATTTCTTATTTGAATAGAGTTTTTCCTTCTATCACTTATGTTCATTTATATCAAACAACATTTTGATAAAGTCTCAACATAAATCTTAAATAATTTTTAATCATTTTGTAATTCATGGAAAAAATATTCAATCAAAGAGAAAATTCTCATGGAGAGATTATAAGATATATTCACTAATTCCCAGAGTTCATATATCACATTCATTCTATCCTTACCATTACCTACAAGTATCTTCCTAACCCCATGCAACAATTCTTGAGCTTTACTTACCTTGGTATCTTTCCTATAAATATCCTCCAAGTGCTCCTCTAGTGACTTAATGGTCAATGGTTGTGTAAACAAAGGTTCCATATTCAAAGTTGGTTCAAGCCTTTTTATTCTCTTCTTCAAGTTGATATTATCTTGTTGTTTCACATTCAGAATATATGACAACATATTTCCTATTTCCACATGCATATTCAATGTTCCATCAATCCCTATACTCTTGGAATCCATCACAATGTTGTTTTCCAACATATTATCCTCTTTTACTCTAACCCTTTTGAACTAGAGCTTCTTCATTCAGGGATTGAAATTTGTATGATGCATTGTAATTGAGTTGTACTTCAAGGTTGGAAAATTGTGTTTTAACACATTTCATCTTGATCAAACTATTGTTTCCTAATTTCATTGTGTCCTAATGAGGGGATACACCTACTTGGTCATCTGTTTCCATGTCATTCACATTTACTTTAGTATTCTAAAGCTAGTTAGTTTTTGGAGACATTTTTCTTTTTGGGATGGAAGGAATATTGTGTTCCTTATTAATCTTAGTGCTCACTAGGTCTTTGTTGTCATGATTATCACCATCTCTAGCTATGGTTTTGATTTTTCCTCCGAGGGAAGTGACTGAGGTGGATTTTCAAGAAGAAGAAATAATATCCCTAGCCATTCATGATACATAAATTCCCCTTACACTTACCCTTGACCTTCCTCTTTGCTTAAATTGTAGGGTTGACTCATCAACAATGTTTAGGATTTACTTATTGCAAAGATACTTATTCTTAGTTCTTGTATTTGAACTAACTAAAGTACACACATAATCTTGGGATGTTGTCACATCTTTCAATGAATTTGTTACTTTGATTTCCACATTGATGTCATTGTTTCCATGTGTTTCTCATAATATTTAATGGATTCAACTTCCTTCAATTATAAATCTTGAAAACCTCATGCAATCTCTACTAGATGAGATATACTCTTTACAATAAACCTTGCACATTTAAAAGGAGTCAAAATAAATTGTTTCTTCTTCTTCTCCTCATCAATTAAGATGGACCTTCTATGATACTATTGGAAAAAATAAATAAGAAAGAATTTTTCACAAACAAATCTAGGTAAAATATAAGGTATTCCTTCAAACTCGTAAATTTGGATGTAGGTAAACTATTCTAATGAAATATACTCTTCCCTTCCAATGAGAAATATTTGAGCTCCAATATCAACCTATCTAGTTCTTGCCCAATAATCATTTGCCTAAATCTTCCCACAAATGCACCTCGAACACTATCAAAGTGGCGTGGGGCCTTATATCTCCATAATGGTGAATACCAATTTGAAATTGGATTAATCTCAATATGGACATCACCTCTTGAAGCTAGTTTCTCAAATAAATTGTAGAAAAGCAATGCATAAACAATATACAAGACCATGTATTGTTTTTTAAAATTTCTTGGAAATTTGAAAATTGATGTGCAATTTCATCAAATATGAGCTTGCCCCAATAAAATACCACATATTTATGCAGAGTGTGATATATAACATGCAAAACCTAAAAACTTGGGCGGTGGTCTCTTGGCCAATGAATTGGAAAATAACAATGCCAACTCTAGATAAGGATATGCTATTTTTGTAATATCAATATGATATGCCCTAATGCCCTAAATTGTTGGGTGTATGAGCCATTCTTTTAAATAGTGATACCATTACCATGAAAAATAAAAAGGATCAAACTCAAAAATACTAAATATTTTGGTCGACTTTGGTAGCTTCAACATAATCCTAGATGTGTGGGGGTGAGATGAATAGGGAATTTCCTCATCTCTTTCAAAATTACCAACTATTGTTTTGATTCAAACCACTTTGAACACCATCGCATGATTGCTTGGAAGTTGAACACTTCAAAAATACAACCTACTTTAGCTAAACGAGAAGTCCAAATTTTATTATCTTTGCTTTTGTTCTTCCATATTTGCATACTAAATGTAGGTCATAGTCCAATTGTAATATTTCTCTCCCTAACTAATGTATTTAAAGTATCCACATGATATCACAAAAAATATCTTCTTGGACCTCATTCTTAACTTTCTCTCTTTGCAAAGAATAATCTCAATCACTATACTACCAATCTATGGTCACATTCTTAATGTCCTTCCATCAATTATGAAGTATAATCATGATGACCATAAAGCGCTATCCTTTCTAGATGATATTGCATCGAGTATGAGGCACCACACATCATGAAATGTAGTGTGGCATGAGCAAACCTTAAATTCATTGGAAGGCACGAAATGGTGGCAAATTTGGAAAAATGGAGGTGGGAGTTATGGGTATTTGGGAAGCAATAATGCAGAATTTGATGGAACAGACTCGGGGTATACAAAATATACATTCTATGTTGGAAAGGTGATGTGGGAGTGTTGGGTGGGAAGGTATGCAACGACGTGGAGAAACAAGAACCTCACTTTCCACATTGCATGTAGAATAAATAAATGTAACAATGCGGAATGGAATGAAATTAAATCGTACTCCCATGTTCCACATTAATTTTGGAATGGAACACAATGAAACAAGACTCCCACATTCTGAATTGAAAAATATAGCAATGTGGAGAAAATGATAACTTGCTTTTAAAGGGTTGTTTCACATTACAAGGAAAAATTTGATTTTTTTGAGTTTTCACACTTAGTCAAATTCAATGTTTCATTCGTAGGACCCTTTTTTATGTCCTCCACATATATGAATCGAGGAGGTGGATTAGTTGGGGGCCTGGCATGCTAAATTTTTGAGTTTTATATAGTTTGTGCATAGTTTGATTTTGAAGTAGATTTAATATTTTTTATAAATAGTATTTATCTGCCTTTTGATTGGTCCCCTTTGCTGACGTTTGCCTGGGGCGCTGTTCCCAGAGGCCGGCGGCGGGCTCTCGTCGGCAAAGCTTGAATGCAGAAGGTGACTACTGACGACCTCGAAAACATTGCACAAACCTGTGTCTTATATCATCTGCCATCTGTTGGAGCATTTACTCTGTTCATTATTAGTACTGGAGCATTTACTCTGTTCATTATTAGTATTGGAGCATTTACTCTACAGCCACAACTTGACCGGCCTCCTCTTCTGAAGCCACAGCTTCTACAGATGTCTTTATAAATGATAAGGATGTTCCGGCTGATCTTTCCACCTCTTCTCAACCCAACGCTTCTCATGATAAGGTCTTGCTCTTCCTCAAATGCTGCTACCAATAATCAACTTCAAGAAACAACGTCCTCTTCCAGCCTTTCTAAGGCCGATCTCGATGGCCATGGCCATATTCACAACATTCTGACACGTGCTAATGCATGACCAATAAACTAGAAGCACCTGTTCGTAGAATAAGGAAGGAGGCCTGGCTACTCGAATGTAACTTGCCTACAACTTAGGCCGTCTCAAGCATCAGTCTGAGGTAGCATCAGTCCGAGGTTGCTCAGAGGGTAATAGGGGAAGGGAAATGGAGGTAGGGGGATCATTGGCACCTGAATAGGTTAAGAATCTTGTTTCCACCAAAGAAATATAGACGGGCGAACCTCATTATATGTAATTACGTTTTAAAAAATTATAACTTTACGTCTTAAGCATTCAATTTTGTGTCAATAATCAACTTCAAGAAACAACATCCTCTTCCAGCGTTTCTAAGGCCGATCTCGATGGCCATGGCCATATTCATGACATTCTGACATGTGCTAACGCAGTTGACAGAGAAAATGTTGATGCCAATCTTGATGGCCTCATCGAATACGTATCTCATTTTTTGGAACTCATCAAGGTTCATCGCTATCTTTCACCTCATGTGAATTATTTTACAATTCTATTGATATATTAGACATCACCTGATAACAAACAGCTAACAGAATGTTTGTTTATTTTTTTTGTTCTCGGAGGAGAAAAGTAAGGGAAATGAATCGTGGAAGATGAAGCTGGCTACTAAAAATTTATGGCAGAGCCCTTCAGAAAGCCAAAAAAAATTCAAGGAGGTCCTATAAGAGGAGATAAATTTATTTGTGCGTACTAAACATCATCAATACTTTCACCTTCATTAACTTCTGTTTTATTCAAACGTGAACATTTCTTTTATGACAGATGATCAATCTAAATTATTCTGCACCAAACCCTTCAGTTTCACACATCCGTTTGCACACAGGTCCTCCAAAGATACCAATGTTTCCATACTTGGCAACTCTTCTAACTCAGCACCAACTAACATCTAGGAATCAAACCAATCAAAGATTTTGCAGCTGCGTCAACTTCCGCTCTTCAACTTCACACATTTGCTTGCCTCCATATAAATGACTGTGCCATGTAGGCTTTCTTCCTTCCAACCTAAAGGTTGGCCCTTTTTTGTTCCTTTTCATTCTTGAACGAACCAAGAAAGGCAAAATAAATTGCATTCTGGCTGGCATAAATAATTGATTCTGGCTAAGTAGCGGGTAAGGTCCTGGCGAAGGCTCGGCTCGAAGAAAGAGGAAGGGGGCAGATCGGGATACGAATAATAAAAACTATGACTAGGCACTAGCTTTCACTATGACTATGACCTGCACTAAGAAGGCGGGCTTATAAGAGAAGCAGGCTTATAATATTTATATAAGGTAGGCCGATATCTTACCTACGGGCTAGATCTGCGGGTAGTACCTTACTAGTGTGATGACTCTCCTTCAGTGAATGAACAGGAATGACTAATCAAAGCTTTTGCAACTGCATCAACTTCCATATGCTCTTCAACTTCACACATTCGCTTCAACTTCCGTATGCTCTTTAACTTCACACATTCGCTTGCCTTCACTTTGCCTTCACTTCCAAAGATGCCAATGTTTCCATATTTGGCAGCTCTGAGCACCCAACAACAATTAACCTTAGAAGCTTTGTCAGCTGTGCCAACCCCTGGATGCTTTTTAGCTGCAGCCGTCCACTTACATAGAACTCCTCCAAACAAACCGACAACTATAGAGATACCTGCAAAAGAAAACTGTTGAGGCTTTTCCACACCGTAAGAGGATTTACCAATCATAATTATTATGTGGAGATTCATAATTTTCCAGCTGAATGCAGAGATATTTACCAATCGTTTGCCATGTGAATGCAAGGGGATTTACTTTTATTTAGTCAGCTTCATGCATACAAAAATAGCAGGTACAATGCAAACATCAATTGACTAGTGTATAATAGGCCACGTGAATGCATTGGTTCCATTGATTATATTGAACTAAATTGAACAACTGTTGTACCAAATTCGTCTAAATTAAGCATTCACGAATATATGAGCACACATAATTGATTATAACTGAATATAATGGAAGCTACGTGCTTTTCCAAAGATTGTTAACTTACATTGAATTTCAGATGCAAGCATTTAGAAAATCCAATGCCACAACAACAATCAATTTAACTCTACAGTTAGCATCCGCCCACTGTAATATGCTCTCGTTTTCATTTAAATGCAACCGAATTTGGATTCGTTTTCATTTAACTGCAACCGAATTTGGATTAGAATACTTGTACAGGGACCGACTACAATGGCTGCACCCACTACTAGCGATGGAAAATGCATTGGTTTCTGGCACGTTTCCATCCATCCATTCAGGCGTTTGGGAGGCGATGACGCCAAAATGAACAGCTAGGAATGGGATAGCTCCCGACATGCATGAACGACACATCACTGAATGACCGAGAACAAGTGTATGGCATGCACGTTGGTAAAAGCTTTGTGAAGTATATCGGAAATAGTTGGAACACCACGTAGCATATAAAGTTGCATGCTATCGATTTTTATTTTAATATTAAACAAATAAGAACAATTTCAATAACCCAGGAAATTAAGTTAATTAAGTCAGATTCATATAATAAGGTTATATATTAATCGATTTTCATTGCTAAAGCAAATCCATGGTTTTACATGGCATGTTACCACCCACTTGTTTCAGCACCCAAAGTCAGTATCGTTCCTTGTCAACTCCTCTCCACGTTTATTCAATGACTCACTTATAACAACAATGTCATGGCCAACTGTATTTCGTCTCTATGTCTATATATATTCTCCATGATAAACTTTATTAATTATACTTCTATGTGACCATGTTGAGAGTAAAATGCCTTACCTCTTCATTGATGCTCACAACATGCTTTCTTAGGAGTTCTTAGGAGATCTTATGCAGGGTCCATGTGGAAGGTTTACCATAGAGTTAACAACAATATCCTGAAATAAAATATAATTTACATCTGTAATCATTATGTGAGTTAGTAATAGAAAAATACAATATCATTTTCATATTCAAGCATTCTATGAGATAATGAACATAAAATTAAAGTATGTGTAAAGCCAACGACATACCCTGAAACAATGGAAACATTTTGTAAAACATGCTATAGGGTTTCACAAAGATTTTACTAATAATACGTGCATTTATTCATTTTAAAATTTGGTACTATCTTTGAATTTATCTATTTGATTGTTAAGGAATTCATTTTATCTTATCCAACTACATAGAGGCTTTTTAAAATAGTAAATAAATTTATTTATTAATAATGATAAGGATCGGTTGTTTTCTTTGTTTGAATTATGTTTATGCATTGGCACAACTTAATGATTTTGTTTCCCCTGGATTTAGAAGCAACAATCTGAGCTTGGCTAGAATGTCGAACATCAATTCGGGAGTTTTAGGACTGACAAACGTCACACACTCAACATCAATTTGGGAGTTTTAGGGCTCACAAACGTCACACAGTGGATGTTGGCCATGCCCGTTATCTCATATAAAGTTGCCTCTTCCTCTGTATCTGTAAAAAACAATACCCACAATGCTCAGTTCCTCGAAGATTTCCATATCACTATCCAAAATGAGTATATTTTCTACACTACCAATACAATTAAAGTAGGGACTTGTGAGCACGATATCAAAGTGGAAACATGGTCAATATCAAAGTGGAAACATGCCTTTAGAGCGTTTTTGTTAATTGAAAAAAAAATAATAATAATCAGTAAAACTTCAAATTTAACAGTTAAACCATAAAATAGTTGAATAGTTTTTCAATATACTAAATTTATATACCAAATGTTAATAACAAATTGATTAGCATTGCTCCTAGCAAATACATCTTCTAGCAATTGCAAATCTCCAGCTAGAGAAAGCGCAATGTCGAGGACATTGCCGCTCGTGGCTCTTGTTTTAAGAAATCAACAAGGCCTTTTAGTCAAAAGGGGAAAGCACAGAAAACCAAGGTAAGTAAGGAAAATCATCAAAAAGTATTTGGGTTTTATCCTCGAGCCTAATAGTTATGGAAAAAGAGATCGGGGATGGATAATTGTAAGGATAGAGGGTAGAATTTTCCATTGGTGTAAACAGGTGGTTCACAATGGTGGAAGTCTAACTCTAGTAAAGTTTATTGGAATCTCTTTGTGTATATTGGATTTGTAGTGTATATATTCCAAAAGGTATTCTAGAAAGGTTTAGGAAAGTGTGTTTCAATTTTTTATGGGATGTCAAAATGATAGTTAAGGGATTCATTCGGATAATTGGATAAATGGGTAGATATAGCCCAAACCAAAGGATCAAGGTAGATGGGATCTACAACTCATTCAATTGTTTGGTACATATTTAGCTACCAAAATTTTGTGGAATTTATTGACTAAAAATAGTTTGTGGGAGAAAGTAAATGTGCAGAAGTACATTGTGCAAGGTTCGTCTTTGGACTAGGTTAAAAATTACAAGAAGAGTAAAAGAATGTGTCAAAATAGTGGAAGGCATTAGTTTTGGCATTTCCCATAATTGGAGGCAACTTGGTCTAAAAGTTTGAGAATTGTAAACAAGTAAGCATAAGTGTTGACTATATCTTGGGATGCAGTAATGAAATATTATTGCCTCCTAATCTATTAGCACAATTACATGGTCAACGCATCTATTATCTAAATCAAGTTGAGGATATTACTACCAACTCTACCTAGATTCAAGGGTGGAGAACAATATATCCTATGGACTTAGAGGGGGAACGAGAATATATGTGGAATATGCTTTTAGTAAAGTTAAGAAAATGGAACATAAGACTCAAGGATGAGGTAGACACACTAGCATGCACACAATATAAGGGTGTTGGATTATTTTGCAACATTAGGTTATAAGGTAATGATATTTGGTGATGATAAAGAAGAACTATGGCGGTGGTGATCTAATATATGGAAAATAAATGCCCCTAATAAATATAGGATTCTATTATGGTTATCTCTTTGAATTAGGGTTTTGACTTGGGACCTGTTGCAAAAAAGGATCAATTATGGACCAAGCATGTGCTACCTATGCATGGGATCTAAAGAGAACATTGGTAACATAACGTTGTAGTGTCTTTTTTCACATAAAATATACAAGGATGCATAGAAGTTGACTAGTGATAAAAATATATGGAATGCCACTCCGTTGAACAACGCTTGAGAGTTTGGTTTAGGAAGAAGGATATGAAGGCATATAGATGATTACATTTCCCACTCCTTTGGGTATCTAGATTTCTCACAATGATAATATGTTTAATAATAAATAGAAGCCAACATTTTAGGTATTCTCATAGATATATGGAAGTTTTTTGAGTTTGTAGTTGGGGATAAAGGAAAGGCCTCCAAGGAAAATAAGGGAGTTGTTGATTGACAAAAAAATTCCAGGGTGATTAATTGATGGGCCAAGCAAGGTCCTCTAATTATTATAGTGTTGGAGGTGTTATATTTATTTTATATAGCCACTTTATTAATTTTAAAGTATTATTAGGATTTGGTTCCAACAACCTAGTTGATATAATGGTATGTGAGAAATGGATAGAACAATTATGGGCATTGGGAGATTCATCTATTGTTATTAATTGGATGAAAGAAGATATTCATATTCAAAATGTTGCTCTCGAGCCATTAGATGACCATTTAAAAGAAGCATCAACACTCTTCCAAATCATCTTAGTTTCTCATGTTTTTAAGGAGTTAAATATAGTGGTTGATGAGCTCTCAAAGGAAGGTCAAGATATTGAAGCTAGTATTATGCATATGAAGGAATCCTTAGACAAAGTCCCCACTTTATCTAGTTACTTTGTTTTATGATTTTTCATCGAATGATGCAAATGTATAAATTATATGTTTTTATTCTGTGAATATGCATAATTTTTTTGGGGCACTATATAAAACCCAAGAAACTAGGAAGAACTCTGTTAAATAACATTATTATGTGAGGCTTTTTTATAACCAAAGGACTCAAATAATTGTAGAGGAATACTGTATCTAAAATATATTGATATACATTCTAACGGGATATGTACAAGTGCTACAAGTGCCTAAATAATGTAATTCTCCATTCAACTCTGAATTAAAATTTCACTTTTTCTCAAAAAAACAAAGAATTCATGGATGCCAAAAGGTGTAACAATGAATGTGAGCAAGAGTAGCTACAAAAAGTGATTTGAAATGGATCTACAACAAACATCAAATGGATTTAATGGCTCACCTCAAAGAAGAAAAATCGACAAAATCAGAATATTGGCTACAAAAGTGAAGCTCAAGGCTATGGAGGTGATAAAAAAATTAAGGGATGTGGTTAACAATGTGAAGGGAAACATGCTCATTTAATCCACTATCGATGACATCAAAAGTGATACATTGCCAATGGAAGCAAAAAGTAATTAAAGTATTAAAATAAATAAACACACATGACAAAGGAACCATGAATTGCAATGCTACCACCAAAAGGATAAATGAGAGGAAGAGTGTTGGAGATAGGGAGTGTTATGAAATGAGTTGCACATCATTTGTACTTCCAGAGAGCCACCATAGTTTGCACAAATACTTGTGCATTTCAATGTTCAGAAGTTCAAATCAGGCCTTTTCATGGCCCCTTTTTTTAATTTTTAATGCATGTCCATGCCCCACAGGGTTTGTAATAAAGTGTACTAGCATAGTGGTTTTTTGAGTAACTTGGCTCCCTAAGACTTGGAAACTAATGAGGGTATTCTAAGGAGTTTTTTCCCTTGTCAATTATGCTTTTCCTTTAGCCGAGAATAATTAACGAGTTTTTCTCCTACACCTCCAAAGTTGGAATGCCTAAGTTGGTGGTTAGGACTTGGGGGGTTATTAAAGTTCATGTGTCAACATATATAAACATGTCAGACATTTAAATAAATTCATATGGTCATGTACTAGGTCCCTAGGTATTTTCTTTTTAAGTTTTGAAAAAACATATTTTTTTTTTAGTAATTGGACCATTTTTTAATGGTTTAATTAATTTTTTTTCAAAATGTAATAATTAAGTGGTTTGTGGGTGAAATATGACAATGGGGTGCTCGTTTTCTAATCCGGAGAACCCATTGAACCCATAAACCCACTTTTCCTAAGTTTCGAGCAATTATTTATCTCAAAAAAATAATATTTTCTTGAAAAACCCAAAAAGACAAAATAAATGTCAAACAAAGACATATTAAATAAAAAGACAAATTCCTAAATCAGTGGAAAGTGTTCGGAGTTGAACTGAGCTTCAACTAAAGTGATTGTACAGTCAATTGAAGGTGATATGAACTCCAAATAGGTGATTTCAATCAAAGTTGATCAAGATCTAGTTAACTTTGCCTTGAGAAATGCATCCTCTCCATGCATGGGTGACTTCTTGAGTTGGAGCTTCTTGATTGGAGGTGATAAATCCAAGGTTGAGGTTTCCTACCTCATCCAGAGGTGGCATAACCTCCATCATTCAACTCTAAATCATGGATCAATCAGAATCGGTTAGGTTTCAGTTAACTCCCTCATTACATGGTGCGCCTTCCTTGGGAATTGCGCCCTATCTCTGTATGTAATTTCTTATTTAAGAGAGCATTGTTCACCTCTCTTCTCATCTAAAGGTGGAATCTATGCTCCTATTTGTTGTAATATTTTCGAGTTCTTGAGTGAATAAAGAGAAGGATTTGGAGGCTACATTGTGGTTGCATGTCATGTGTGGATGCTTGATGCTTCAAAACCCATGGAGGTAACTTGTATTTTTGCATAAGTATTTTGTGTAGTGTTGGGATTGTATCTAACCTTGTAAGGGAATTTATATTTCAATAGGTTAAGAAATAAGATCCAATGCTTGTTTCTTATTTGATAATGATATGAAATATTTCAAATATTTTATATCTCTTGCTTGAATGCTTGTATTTAGAAGTTTTTTATATTGTTTATATCAGTGCTATTTAATCCTCTTGCACAAGTCTCGTGTGAGATATTTTTTGTAGGTGATCCGAGCTTAAGGAGGAGTCATGCATGTTAGCTTTGAAATTTCCCAAGCCACTTCAAATGGAAGCATAGTCCCTCTTGTTCCCACTCTCATGCAGGCTCCATTCGTCCATCTCTTTCTAGCCCACAACTCGATTCTTCTTACCTTTAGTTCAACATATTTTCAATCTGCTTTGGTTACCGGTTCCATATTGCTCTAGATCTAAAAATTTGAAATTCTAAAGAAGTAGATCTAGTTTCATTTTACTAATGCTATCACACTATCAAGTTTAAATCTCATAATTTAACATTAGTGAAAAGTCTCTTCCTTTGTTTGCATTTAAAATTCGAAAATCTCATTAGTTAAGGAAGAGTGGTTTTATTTCAAGTGTGTGAAAGATAAATCTAGCATATTAAGGCTTGCAACATTTGAATTGCAACTTGAAAGAGGGCAGCCAAATATCCTAGCAAGACAAGCTTTCTAGCTTGTCTTACTAGTTCAAATTTTTGCCTTTTTAGTTTATCATTCAACTTAGAATTTTTGCATTTTTTTGTAGCAAGGCCAACGGCACTTTTAAAGTGTTTTTTTGCCATTTTAATACTATTTTTTTTTTCAATTTTTTTTTTTTTTTTTTTTTTTTTTTTTTTTAGCAGGTTTGAACAATTTAGAGGTCAAATTCTAAGATTTGGAGGCTTCTGTGGCCATTCGGAGAGCTTGTTTCACCTTCTCTCTCTTTTTTCTAGCACTTCTAAACTGTATTGGTACCTACTAATAAAGGACCAACAATATTGATTAATTTTATTTTGATATAGCGTAAAAATAAAAAGAGCACAAAAGGCTATTCCAGCGCCTGCCCCCATCCCCCCAGGGGGGATTCACACTTTTTTCATTTTATTTTTTAATTTTTTTCTCTTAAATTAGTTTCTTTATGTTAATAGTGAATAAATCACATCACAAATCACACAAAATTCCCTAAAGTACTCCTTAGATTAGATTTACTTATTCCAATAAACCTTAATAAATTGTGCCCTTGCTCTCCTGAAGTACTGCACCATTTTTTGGTGTGTGGAAAAGATACTCTTGGGATTTATATTAGTTTAACAACTCACTTCGCAACTTTAAATAAAATCAATCAAGAATCGAAACCCAAAGTATGCTCTTGACCACTACAGCTTAGTCTGAACAGTTGGGTCAATTAGAAAATGATGTAGAGTGACTAGTATTAATAGGGAAATCCTTCAACGTTTCAATCTTGAGAATTCAGGAGGTCGAGTGAGGATAGCTATATAGTCAACAAGCTTCCGTAAGAAGGTTTATCCTCGCCTAGTTGGACACTTGGTATAGCTATCACAACCTCTAGTTCAAAGGAATGATTCCGAGTTGGGACAAACCAAAACAAAACCCATTCCTTTAATACTCACTAATAAATCTAAAATTTACAACAATCCTTTGCAATACTTTCACGACACAACACATCATCAATCGCATTCACATTTTCAACACTATTAATCATACGTTATAATTATTTCATTTAAATCATAAAATGTGATGAATTTCTTTATATCATGTGTTGTTGTAATTAAATTTAAATTGCAATTGTTTCTTTGTTGTAATATTTTTATATCCATCATTTAACTCCTAGAAATGGTTTTCTTCATTTTGAAGTGTAGAAGCCTTAGATTATTTTCATAGGGACCACCCTCCTTGGATTCACTAGGAGTAACCTAGATGGAGGAGTCGAGTAATCAGGTGACAACACTTGACTCTGACTTGCCCACAAGGACACACCGAGCAGCTTGAAGGTTTCCTGCCACATTCTCCCTAGGTGTGTATTAGGCGGAAACAGGGAGATAAAGAGTTGGATATGCCTAGCCTGCTAGTTGCTCCTATAAATCCTATTTTTCCTATAAAGTTTTGCACAGAGTTGGAGAAGGGGTTATTTGGTATAAAATAGAAGTACTTTAGTGCTCTAGAGAGCCAAAACACGATTTTAATTCTATAATTGTTGAGAACTAAACCTTGAGCAAGCCATTTGATGTTAGAGTTTTTGCTTTGGGTTTTTTCTAGGGGAATCCTTGTTGTTCATGGTGTCTATTTACCATGTGAATGTTAATATTTGTACACTTGCTTTAGTTATGGTGTTGATGCATTCAAGCACACACTAATTCCTTTACCAAGTTGATAAGCTTGTTTTAGTTTTGGTGTTATGTCATTCAAGTTTTGGTGTGATGATTAATATTGGTGTTTAAATCCTAATTGTGAAGCTAGTTGACACCACACTTTGCCTTCAAAATGGGAACCATGATCAGACACTAACTATTTTGGAAAGCCAAAACGTGAGTTGACGTGAATGAAAAAGAAATGGGTTGTTGTAGTCACATTATTGTTGAATGTAGGCATGATTTGACCTGCTTACTGAAATAATTTGTAATGCACCCAAACCAACTTTAGGCATAGTACTCAAACTTCTGAGATCTCAGACACACCGAGAATAGGCTAGATACAAAAACTGAATAGTCTTGGCTATAAATAAAAAATTAAACCCCGAACATCTCTAGACCTTTCGAATTCTTTAGGGGTGGATTCTAAGGTCCGATACAGGTTAAGGATATCCTACAACATCCCCAAAGAAACTCCCAACTTTGATAGATGCACATTTTTTGGGTTCATCAGACATGGGTAGACTCCTTTGGATAAACCAAAGGCTTCAAGGCAATATCCCCAAGACCTATGTGGAACCCAACGAATTCTAGTGCAGATATGGAAGTGGATGGACTGCGACTACCCCCGAACATATTTAACAACACTAATATTAACAATTAGGCTCAATTGGGCACATTTTGGAAGCTAGAAAATAAATTACTAGTTTCAAGACAACTCTACTAGTTTATTTCCAAGCATTTCAAAATGAATCAAGAGGGTCACAAATTTCTAAAACAGGGATTGGGATGGGTTCATCTGAGTCTTACCAACTTGCAACAATTCATAGAATGTAATTTGGAGATATGGAAGACGGTTTATTACAATAATACTAAAAACTAGCCAAATCTAGCATCCAATGAGCATAAGGGTACAAATTAATTTTAGATGAAGGTTAGTATTTGCAAAATGGAAAAAAAAATATTATACTGATTTGAAGAGGATATATTTTACATTAAAGGGTTGTAATTACAGTAGAAACACCCATGGAATCACCATCCACCATCCATAACATGGACAATACAAATACTGTTGAAAACACACTAACTGTTGGAGTCTTCAGCACTGAACAATGGAGCACTTGACTAGAAATGGAATGGACCTGCAATTATCCTCAGTGAGAAAGGATGAATTCCATCCTCCTCATTGTATAGTTAAATCCTCAACTAGTGAGTGAAAAGAAGGGGCACATCTCCCAAATGGTGACTAGGGGCACATCTCCCAAGTCTTGAAAAGCTTAGAGCTCTCGAAATCAATAACTAAACTGGAAAAATATGTGAGTGAGTGCACTCCTCCTTATTTATAAGTTGAGTTGGATTCAATATACAATGAATGTGGACCACCAACCTCATCCAATGCACCCTCACTGGATAATTTTGGACTTGCAACTCTATTTCACTTTTTCCTTGCTTTCTGCCTTTCTACTTTAGTATTCTTTTCCTTCTTTTGGCAACTCCTAATTTTCCTTGATTTTCTATGCTTTCCTGCTTTTCCTGTGCTTTCCTGCTTTTCCTGTGCTTTCCTACTTTTCTTCCACTTTATGCTTTTATGTGCTTTCCTTCTTTTATGTTGTCTTCCATATTTTTAGTCGATTTATTGATTTCCTCAGCTTTTCTTCCAGTTTCCATTGTGGAATACAACTCATAGGGCCAACCAAATTTCCTATGCCCTCTCCTAGGATACTTAAGCATCTCCAACTCATCAACATATTAAATAATAATTGATTATTTACAATCCATGAGATTCATCACTTCTCTATAGTTTAATTTAATTGACTAGATAACCATGGACCAATATTAATCCTAACTAATTTATTTTATTTTTGCCTGAACCCATGGGGACTGAATGGGTTAGGAGGATGATCATGGAGCCTCTAAGTGGGGACATTACATTCATATCCCCCCCCAAAAAAAAAATTTCTTGTCCTCAAGCAAATGAAAACAAGGGTGATGAAGAACATGTGCTCTTCCTCCAAAATGCTGCTGCAAGACTGTTTGAGGAATCATATGAATCTGTCCTCCATAATTCAATGCCTCACATAAAAAATTGTTTTTAAAATACTCTACTACTAACTGAACTCCCCAATCAATTGAACCCCCTATAAAAGGGAGAAATTCATATGCTACTACATTCTTTTCCTCTCCATTGTATGCAAAATCAGATTCTTCTTTGGTTAGCATATCAACAACACAGTTAAGATAACCATGTTTATATACAATATTGAAATTAAAATTCTAAGGCCACATAAACCATTTAAGAATTCTAGAATTATTTTCAGGCATCAAAATTTTATTCTTAAAAATTCTTGACATGATTTTTAAATATGTTCTGATCAATAATTTTACAGGTTTCAGATATAGTTTGAAATTGTTTACTGTCTTTTTGACAAAAAGAATCTCTTTGTGGCTTGAGGGGTAGTTTAATTTTGCACTCTTAAGAGAACCTGAGGCATATCCACAAATTTCTTCTTTATCTCCATGCTTTTCTATCAGGATACCTCCCCATGCTTTGCTAGAGGCATCTGTTTCTATGACAAGGTCTCCCGTACCTTGGGGAAGGGAGAGAGGAGGAATCTGTTTTACTTTTGCTTTAATTATTTTAACAACTTCGGTCATTTCATTGCTCCATTTTGGAGGGTGTTTCTTCAATCTTTGTTGTAGAATATGGATGTCATCAGCTTGTCCCTTATAGAAAGGTCAGATATAATTCAGGCTTCCTAAGAAGCATTGCGACTGGACATTCTACAATATTTGATTCGGGAAATGATAAAAAACCTTAAGAACATGCTCTTGGAGGATTACTTAGCCTTTATTGATATTTCGACCAAGAAACTCAATTTTTGTCTTCCCAATCTCCATTTTCTTTTGGAAATAACTAAGCCATGTTTATACACCAGCTGGTAGAACTCTTGTAGATACTTTAAATCTTCCTACAAATTTTTAAAGCAAATTAGGATATCATCAATATATACAAGTGCCCATTTATTTTCCTTGAAAATATCTTCCATTCTCTTCTAGAATTTAGAAGGAGCATTATTTATTCCAAATGGGAAAACTTTCCATTGATACTGACCATGTGGGACAACAAAAGTCGTTTTGAAGCGATCCTTTGCTTCAATCCCAATATGGTAAAATCTAGATTTTAGATCAAACTTACTAAAGATCGTACAACCGACAATTCTTTGTAAAAGGCTTGAATTATCAGGAAGAGGTTATCTGACATGTTGGAGGGATGCATTTAGAGGTTTGTAATTTACAACTAACCCCGGCTCTCCTCTCTTAATTTTTGAATGCTTGCTTACTATAAATGCACGACAAGCCCAAGGGCTCCTAGAGGGTTCAATGAGACCTTTAGAAATCCATTAGAGGAAATTTGAGGTCTAAAATGGGATTTCTAAGGAAAATAATAAAATAATATTTATTAATTTTGGAGAAAGAAAGAAAAAAACTACTTTTTTATCGTATTTTCAACATATCTCCCTATGTTTTTACTCAAATTTCAAGTGGGAGCACTCATTGGAGGAGAAATTAAATTCCGCATCCAATTAGTACCCACATTGTGTACTTTTGACGGACCCTGCTGCCCCAAAACCAAGAAACACCTGAAAAAATGTGATGATGATGTCTCATCATCACGTTTTTTTCAGGTATTTCTTCAAAAAACGTGATGATGAGACATCATCATCACGTTTTTTTCAAGCATTTATTGGTTTTGGGGAGTGGGGTCCATCAAAAGTACATAGTGTGGGCACTCATTGGATGTGGAATTTAATTTCACCTACAACAAGTGCTCCCACTCGAAATTTGAGTCAAACCACAGGGACATATGTTGAAAATACGAACAAAAAAAATAGTTTTTTATGACAAATATCTCAAGTCAACCATTATGGTTGACTCATTTTATTGAAATTCTATTGGTTCTTGAATTCCAACTCATCTAGAAATTATGGTTGGCTCTTTTTCTTATATGATGGCTCGTTTTCTTATAAGGCCCATTTTAGACCCCAAATTTCCTCTAATGAGGTCTTTAATTTCATTGGCACAAAAAACTCTTTTTGTAGGAGACATTAAGGTTTCATAGGCTCATTGGGATCTAAGCTTAACCAAAGGATCTTACGGTAGAGAGACAAAATATTTTTCTCTGGTCCAAAAGGCATATAATTAGGACTTTCAAAGGTGCAATATTTCTCAAGCTTTTCAGAAATCTGAGATAAGGCAGAGTCCTTGTGCATTTCTGCATAAGCTATACACCTTTCCATTTTGAACAATTCTGCAATATTAGGGGCAGGATTGAGCTTCTTTACATGAGTTGGGAATTCGGATTTAGCTTCAAAGGACATGGGATAAGACACTAATCTACCATTTATTGTACATTTGAACAAGATTTTATTATTATCAATAGTAACAGGTCTGAATCTAGTCAAAAACTCTAATCCTAAAATACAATCCTCTTTTATATTGTCTAGTTTATTTAAAGACAAAACTTTTGGAAAACCTTCAATCTTAATTAGGAAGTCTGGAACTCTTCCAAGCAGTTGTACATGAGTTCCTTCGATTGCTATGATGTGATCAGAAGTTTGTTCCCAATAAAATGATGGTATGGCACCTCCTTTTTCCAAATTCATCTAGAATCCAAAGTCTATCATGCAATCTAGCTGGTATGGCTTGAACTCTGGAGGGAAAAAGAAGACTTTTATATATAACTTAGGACCAGTAAATAGTCCTAGAATTGGGTCTAGATTTGGAGCAGGAAACATAGTAGGTCTATCATCTTCTTCTGCTAATCTTTCTTCACTTATACTAGGTGTGCTTCTATCTTTGGGGCTCTTAAGAGCTTCTTCATAGTCTTTGCACATTTCTTCTTCTGAGGACCGATCTTTCTCTCTTATATTTATTTCTAGCATTATTTTTAGCTCTTCTATTTCTATGACAAACTTCTTCAAAGAGATTTGCTTTTCTTTGATCTACAACCTGAGTAGGTGCTCTTTATCTTTTTTGAATCTTTGTCTATCTTCATGAAGATCAGGATATTCTTTGTAAAGTTCTGCTGGATTATAGAATGATGGATTCATGTTGATATTAAGAGAGAAAGAGTCATATTTGGTTGGTTGCATCTCTTTAGCTTTTAGTTGAGGTAAAATCTTGTTCTTTTTATCTTTTAATTCTTTTCTTAGAACATACTGATATGTTGGTGTTCTAGATAAAATTTCATCAATTTCCACAATTCTGATTTGAGGAGAAGTCTTTGATGTGGAAAACATATAAAAAAAAAATTGGGAGGACCATCACACCCTCCTAAATTTGCATCCTGATCTAAATCAGAAGAGGAGTCGGTGGATTCTATAGGATCAAATTTATTCATGGAAGGATCTAAGTCATCTGAATCAGAGGGTCCTTCATCTAGGAGAAAAACTATTTCTCCTTCAAGATATTGGTCAGCATGACAGTAGTCAAGATCCCACCAAGCATGATCAAATTCATCAGTAAACATTGCTACAAGTTAAGGCTTAGATTTTCTCTTGGGGCATTTATTTTCCCAATGGCCTTTCATGCCACAAATAAAACATTTTTCTTTATCAGAAGGAGCAGTGCATTTCTTGACAAAAGCATTTCTTTTCTGGAAACTCTTCTTCTTCTTATATCTGTAGGCTTTGTCTAGGTAAAATATGGGAGCACTAGTATAGAAGGGTTTTCCCTTCTTTTTCTTGCAGCTACAAGATTCTTTACCAAAGTGACCTCTATTGTGAGCTCCAAAACCCCAATCAGGCATTTTTTCCACATCTTTGAATAAACCAGGAGGGTACATGGATGAATTCCTTTTAAATTCTTTGGAAAATATCCTTTCTAAACAATGCTCTTGCCATGTTTCCATAATGAATCTATGCAACTGGGAACGAGAGAGTCCTTTCAAGGGAATATTTTTATCTTTCAGGAATTGTTCTACTGCATATGGAACATGACCGAGGAAACTCCTGAGATAATGCTTTAAGTATGTTGGCTTGTCTACATTTCCAAACGAGATAAGCGAATTCCGCATATAACAAAAATATTGCTCACTTTTGCTAAGATCACAAATTCTAGCAAACATAAAAAAATATGCAAGATGTTCAAAGTATTTGGTTTCTTCTAGACAATATAATTCGCTTCCTAATGCTTTGAGAATTTTTTCATCTGCATCTTGAGCAGCCAACATTTCATCTCTAACATCTTGAGGAAGCCACTATCACCATTCATATGCCAAACCTGACAGGCCTGCTACTAGTTGGACATATAATTGCTGAGACATTATATTTCGGTCTTAAGTCCTTTTGTAAAGAACCCATTTGCTTAGCAACTTAATGGCTATCTTAATTTCATCCCTCGATTGACATTGGATATTCAAGACAGGTTGTTCTGGAATTTGAGAAATAAGGTTATTGATTCCATTAATGCATAAATGGAATCTATGAGAAGGAGCATAAGAGGTGGAAGCATCATTCATTACCTCATCAAAAGTGGGAGGAGGAGGTCCTGCAAGTGGATTGAAATCTAGATGGGAAGAAGATCCATCCCGAAGTGAAGAATTTTCCCTTTTTGGAACTGCCATTGCCGCAAGATATCTTTCGGGGAGAGCTTTTGTCATTTTCTTAAATTGAGAGACCAAATACTGTATTTCATTAAATCCTTCTTTATCTTGTCCAAAGGTAAAATCTGGTCTATTATCTTCTTCTTTGATACTCATCATACTAAATGAATAACTTATGGCATGTTTCTTATCCTTGTGCCCTTTATGACCTCTAGAAGCAATATCTAGAGTAGACTGACTAATAGACTTAGTCTTTTTCTCTAAGTTTTGGGTTTTAATGAAGAGTTTTCCCAAAATATCTAAGCGTTGTTCTAGCTTGTTTGCATCTGTAACAATAGCATTCTTTACTTCATCATAATCATGTAACAAATGATCAATAAGATCCATCTTAGTTCTAAGCAGAGTGATATGCTCATGTTCTTCATTGGATTTATGTTTTAAGAGGAGGATATCGCAAGCCATATCATACAGATTTTGAGCTATTAACTGATGTTTCATATTACCATAATTTTCTAGTTTTATTTAATCTGATATAGTTTCAAATATATCAGAGGACCTATGAGGAAGGTACTCCCTTTTAGATTGGCCATCATGTGAAAACTGTCTGAAAGGAGCATCAGGAAGATTTCTTCCAGGAATGAGAGAAGTATCCCCTTTGGTGTTTTGACTTCATAACCTGGTCCACTTCTGGGAAAGAAGAACATGAATAACCTTGGGATTTTATTTTTGGCTCTCATTCTTTGTTAAAAAAAAATTGCAAGCAAGACATTCAGAGTGTTGTCCTTTATGTTCAGTATTAAAAACACTGTATGAAGATAAAGTTGAAGGGCGCGAAGAGTATGGTTCATTCCACACTATTTGAGATGAAGAAGAGGATGATGAATTTATAGAAGTAGATCTAGTGAGAGGAGGATTAAACATAGGAGTGGAAAATCCATCAGGTAACCGGGAAGAGTGAGAAGATCTGTCAAATACTACATGAGTATTTACAATTTTTTCATTATTCAACATTTTTTCTTTTTGACACGGTTCTTTGTATTTGACCTCCCATTGCTTCGGGTAATTTATGCTGGTCCAATTAAATGTTACATGAGTGGATTGTTTGGACTTGTCTGACTCCACAACACTTAGCAAGTGAGAACTATCATGAAATTTACGGGTGAGGGGTGGAAGACTATCATTACCAAAGTGAACAACAACCAAATATTTTACTTGAATGATTTAAGATCCAGTATCCATTTGAAATCCTTGGGGTAAGATATAAGCCTTAAGTAAATCAAAGATGTGGGGGTCATCTAAACTGATAGAATATTCCAGAAAAATAGTTCCAAAACAAGGGCCATTGTGAAGAGGGCCAACAAATCCACTGATGACTACATCAACAAAATCCTTATTCCTAGTATCAATAAATACACAGAGAGAATATATAGGAAGGAAAGGCCAAACTAGAGGAGCTAGTCCAAGCTTCACTGCACCAAGATGTGCATATTTAGAACCTCTAGATTTTTCCCAATCTATTTGTTCTTTGTTGATCAAATTTATGTGAATTGGTTCTTCCTTATCAGTAAAAAGAAACATCTACTGAGCTTATTTTTATTTATGTATGTGACTGGTATTGCCATCATATCATTTTATATACTTCCTTAAGTAAGATACCAAGAAGTTCCTAGTTAGCAGATGGATTGAGATCATCAATAGTGATTATCGAAGAAGAAGATTCAACATTATCAAATGAGGAACGTCTTTCATCCAGAGAAACATTACTATGATCTTCTACAAAATCCAGAGATGTGAGCTCTACTGAATCCATTGAAGGGTCCATGGAACACTTACCTTTATCGTATCAGGTAGTAAAGGAATAGTATATCTCATGGGTATCCTATAGGTATTTATTAGACCACTTCACAGAGGGTTTATGACGCCTGATCCTACGGCTGTTTCCTCACAAAATCTAGAAAACCCAAACTATTCCACATAGATTCCTTCTTTAACTTTGAATATGGATCCAATACATTTATGAATTGCATAACAGTAAGATTGTAGAGACTTAAAAGACAATTATCGTATTATGCTGAAACTTTTGAAGAACTTACAGATATTCAAGAAATCCAAGTGGCTCTGATACCACAAAATCCAAGGACTGGCTCAGATTTAGAACTCCTAGTCACATAACCAAGACTCAATTAATACAAAACTATGAACCTTAAATAAGAACACATTGTAATGTACCAACCAGGATTGATGATACACTAACTAGCTCTCCTACAAGACTCAAGGAAAAATAATGAACTCTGGTGGCTAGTTTGACTGTAGGTAGGAAAAACCAAAGGACTCTGGAAGGGATGAGGAATATTCCAGCTGATAGAACCTTTGTACAAAGTACTGGGAACATTAATGTTTCGAACATAATCCAGGTTGAAGTCTACTCCAATGCTCCTGGGCACCCCAACATATGCAAACTAGAACTTCAACTAAGCATTGGATGAGAACCAAGGGTGAGTGATTTTGAATTAGGAAGGATAAATAACATTAAATGACAGTCAATTAACAACATAGTTTCACTCCAAAAATTTTGGTAAGTTTCTAAGGAGGTCTCACAAACATATAAGAAAAATTGTCTTCCAGGATTGCACAACTAGGCCAAATTCAATAATTCCAAAACAATCAGGAAGGCTCACGAATTTTTTATATTAATCTTGGATTGATTCATTTATCATATTAATTAACATCATAAATAGAAATCACTTCATTTGGACCAATACTCATTCATTTGCCAAACAAATTCTGGAAACTAGCTCTTTTTCATTGAAATATAGACTACGTGCAAGAAGAGGTATTGGAATCATATTTTTATTTAGTAAAAATTCATAATTGACATAAGAGGTACATTATTACAATCATATCAACCATCAGTAGTTGATTCATACATCAGATAGTTCTTAGGAATGAGATACATGAAGAACAATCTCTTTCATCAAGAAAGACTAGGAAATCACTCATAGATTTGCATGGAGAGCTATCAAATATCTGTCACAGGATTGTAATCCACTGGTGCATACTTCAGGACCTGCAATAAACTCAATGACAATGGTTGAATACCATCATCCTCTCACATGAAGCAGGGGCACATCTCCCATGTTGGACTAAGGGCTCCAAAGTCACTGAGGCACAATTGCACTCACTCCAATTCTCCAAATGTCAAAAGATGTGATAGGGGTGCACTCTCCTTCTTTTAATATGGAATACGACTTGAGGAGCAAGTCTCCTAGGCTAGTGCGCCCTCATGGATGGATAAATAAATATTGCTTTCATCCTTTTTTCATTTTCTGCTTTAGCTTTTCTATCCTGCTTTGTTTTTTACTATTTTTTCTTTCTTTTCCGACTTTATCCTGCTTTATTCTTTTGTGCTGCTTTATGCTTTATGCTACTTTTCCTGAGTTTTTGCTGCCTTTCTGCTTTGTACCATCTTTCTCTATTTTTCCTGATTTTCTAGCTTTGGATGTTTTCACCTATCTTTTCTTGAAAGTCATCTCTTTGGTCAACCTTCTCCTCTAAGGTGCACTTGTGGAGAATTATCCACTTTATTTCAAAATAAAAATACTTATTTGATGATAAATTATTATTCTTAAGTGCATAACAACTTTAGGAAAATTAAATCACATGCCCTAATTAATTAAATGCCCGAAATTTCAAAATTAACCATAAGTAAATGAAGTTGTCTCCTCAACCCAAGGGATTAATTGGGTTAGGAACTTAATCCAATAATCATTATTGAGGAGACATGACACACATCTTTGTCTAATCGTCTTCACATGTCGAAGATCATCACAGACGACACACTAGAAGATCAACAAGCTTTTGATCCCAGCTGGTCGCAGTAAGCGCAGAGGGAGAGCATACACCACTGACTTCTTCTTACACTTGAGATGTATGTTTTTCTTATGCCAGATTGCAAGAAGCGCATGCACAAAGGATACACAGACCTCGACTCGAATACTTACAGAACTCTCAACTCCCATATTTTTTTTCACAGAAATAATTAACATATATGTATTAACATACAATAAACATCCACATTAACTAATTACTTTTGTTGGGAATATATCCTAAATTAACGTATATTTATTACATGAAGAGTGTGCATAGGATTGAATTTGTTGCATTTGAGAAGTTCCAACCGTATTATAATTGTATACAATTACGCATTGAAATGCGATATAAGTATGTTTATTCCTTTTTTTCCCACGAAAAAAAACATACTATTGTTATTCAAAAAACTGAATCAAAGAGTACATGATATCAACATTCAATGTTGCCATTTTCAGGATCATCACTTGATCTATATAGTTCAAGATAACCCCTAAAAAAAATACTACATCACCAATACCCCTTCCTAAAAAAAGTGGAATACTAGTTCAGAAAATAAATAGTGCCAAAATCTATGAATTGATTTTCACAATATTCTTCCCAATGTAAATAACCATCTTCACCCTCCAAATCCAACTTCGACAGCTGATTTGCAAGTGAATTATATTCTCTATATATGTGTTCCAAGGAAAAATAGCTGAATGAACTAAGTTCACTCTTAATTCTGTTACACCAACTTACCAAATTTATCACCTTCAGATCAAATTCACCCTTTGCCCATTTAATGGTGGCTCTTGAATCACCAAAAATTTTCACCTTCGCTAGACCAAAGAAATTTGCCATGTGTGTGACACACCATAATGCAACAGCTCCGCCTTCATATTAGTACCCTTGCCACATTTAAGATGAAGTGTGAAATAATGATCCTTATTGAGGATAATAGCCCCTATAGCTCCACAGTTACCCAGATTCGCCGCCCCATCGAATAACAGAACAGGATCATTTAATATACGCTGGAAATTTCCAATATTGCGCAATACCAGATAATCCACATCATTCTAGAATTTTAAATAGTGATACAGTGCTGTATTAAAAGCACTGTCAATACAGGGAGGAAGACCTTCAAAGGTCACCTTATTTCGCACTAGCCAAATAGTCCAACAAATAAAGACGGGTAGTGTAAAATGTAAATTGCAAGTTTTAATCCATAATTTCATACTATTATCCAGATTCCTGCCACCCACTTAACTCTAATTCTTAAAGTGTTATAAAATCTCTCCCAAATATTCATAGTGAAAGGGCATTCCAAAAAAAGATGAAGTGCAGATTTAGTGCAACATTTGCAAAGAATACATTGACTAGGACCCATCCATCCAATATTTGTGAGATTATCCCAAGTTTTTAAACAATCCTGCAGAACAAACCATAAGAAACATTTGAGTTTTAGAGGGATATTTCAGTGCCAAATTACCTTATACCACCAGTGATTGGGAAAGATGCATCTTCTCTTTATAATGCTACTGTAAGCAGTACTGGCAGTCACCATGCCCATACAAACATTTCCAGTCCACATGACTTCATCATCCACAAAGCTTAAACGAACACTAGCAACATTTAAGGATCGAATATAGGAATCCCATTCAAGTGCCACATTTCTAGACGAATGAAGATCCTCAGCACTGTACCAATATCCTCCAGGCCTATCAATCCTGATACTGTCTAAGGTAATGTACCCCGCCTCCTTTACCAATGTTAAAAGTTCTGCTGACGAATTATATGAAGCATCAAGCCCCAAAATGGGATCAACATCAATTGCAACTTCTTTCCCATTCCCAACCTTCCAGCATAAATCATATGCAAGCCGGTAATAAACTTTTAAAAAACCATTCCAGATAGGTGAAGCACCTCTCACTCCCTTACGAGGATTCCTCAGCCAGTAAGATACCTTAGTTTTGATATATTTTTGATCAATAACCATCAACCAGAGTGATTTGCCAAATAATGCTTTCCACAGACTCTTTAACCGAAGGGCTTCACTGAAAACTGATAAATCTTTAAACCCCCACCCCCTAGAATTTAAAGGTAAAGAAATCCTTTCCCATCCAATCAAAGTCAAACTGGACTTTTTCAGACCACCAGTCCATAAAAAGTTAAATAGTAGTCTTCTTAAAGAATTAATCACCGAACAAGGCACCAGAAGTAAAGAGAACCAGAATACACGGATCGCAATGAGCACAGACTTAACCAATGTAAGCTTACCTCCAATAGACAGCAGATGATAAGTCTAATGGGATATCCTGGATTCAAACTTTTTTATCAGCCAGTTCCAATCTTTAATGAGATAGCCATTCGGCTTGAGATGAAAGCCAATATAGGTAAATCCTTTAGTAATCTTACATCACTTGTAAGGCATCAAATTTAGAATATCTAACAATATGTTTTCCTTAACAAGATATTCATAGAAACGAGACTTTCTCAAATTGACCCGCATCCAGATTCCTTACAAAATAGTTCAAGAATGCCCTGATACTGCCTCCATTCATCTTTAGAATCACTGCCAGCAATTAGTACATCATCCACAAAAAGTATGTGTGAAAAATATAATTTTTTGTAATTTTCAAGCCCTTAATATTACCATCCTACTTAACTTGTATGATCAACCGACTCAACCCTTCAATAACCAATAGAAATAATAATGGGGATAATGAACAACCCTGTCGAATCCCTCTGGAGCAACTGAAAAAAGTTGTAGGAGCACCATTTACTAGTACTGCAACACTCATAGTAGTCACACATGCCATGATCCAATTAATAGCAAGAGCTAGAACCCCAATTTGAATCAAGACAATCCTCAGAAAATCCCAATTCACTCTGTCATATGCCTTTTCTAAATCCATTTTAAGTAGGATTGCTTTCTGCTTCTTACACTTAATTGTATGAAGTAATTCTTGTGTAATAGCAACAACATCATGGATTTGGCGATCTTGCAAGAAACCAAATTGTTTTGGCGAAATAAACTTTGAAAAAACAGGCTTGAGATGACCTGCAATGATCTTAGATACAATCTTATAAGCAAGATTACATAATGCAATAGGCCTATAATCACCAAAAGTCTTAGGGTCATTTAATTTTGGAATAAGGGTGATAAATGTAGAATTTAAGGCACTAGAAATGTATCCATGCTTCCTGGTATACTCCACCATCCTCAAAATGTCATTACCCATGATATCAAAGAAGTGCAAAAACAACTCCACTATCTAGCCATCTGGCCCTGAACTCTTCTCCTTGGAAAATAATTTAAGTGTCCTTTCCAATTCCTTAGAAGTTACTTCCATACTCAGCTCCAAAGCAGCCTCATCATCAAAATATTTAGGATAAAGTTTTGCAACCTTTAGTTGTGATAATAAATCACAGAGCTTATCATCAATATAAATACTGCTGAAATGTTTCTTTTCCAAAGTCTATAAATCATGCTCACTTGCAACCACATTTCCCACCTCATCCGACAGATTCCAAATAGTATTATTGTTTCTCCTAGTCGAAGCAAAGGTGTGAAAAAAAATTGTATTCTTATCACCAAAGTTTACCCTAAGAGCTCGACTCTTAAGCCGCCACTCCTTCTCTTCTTTCAAAAGTATGTTTTCTTTCTCTGCTTCCAAGATTTTGAGCATCTCAAAACCATTGCCATCTAAAGGAGCCACCAAATTGTAAGAATATAAATGTTGTAACTGAGTCTCCACATCCAACAAAGTATGCCTATCCTTCCTCTTTTAAAGATGTATCCAATTTGAAACTTTTCCTTTAAGTGCTTTCAACTTGAAACATAACTGATCCACAAGGTTTAAATCCTGATCAACAATAGCATTCAACTAGAAATCCCTGACAAAATATACAAAATCATCATTTGACAGCCGAGAAGAATCATATTTAAAAGGGTAGTTATGATGGAGGATTTTATCATCCAACTGCAGAAAGACCGGTCA
Organism: Larix kaempferi; assembly: GCA_027924585.1. NCBI lineage: Eukaryota > Viridiplantae > Streptophyta > Pinopsida > Pinales > Pinaceae > Larix > Larix kaempferi. The sequence goes on from BSBM01000001.1 coordinate 17,716,274, forward strand.
GTGATCCAAAATATTGTTCTTTCCAACCCAGGATCGATAGCGCACACATGAATCCAGGAAAGGAGTTTTGACAAGAAATTTATCCAATCTTTTTTGTATGCCCTCATGACCTCCTCTACCATTTGTCCAAGTAGGAGTGAAGACACTAGTGAAAACATCAATCAAATCATTTGTCAACAGGAACTCAGTAAAGTATTCCGCCAATACATCCAACTTAGCATTTGTACCCCAAAATTCCTGGGCAAACCTAGTAAAATTCAAATCACCTGCCACAATTAAGTTGCCAATATTCAAAATACCTGAATTTTGTAATCCATTCCAAAAAATTTGTCTATCCTTATAAGGAGCATAACAGTTTAAGATTGAGAAGTGTAAATCGTCTTATCTACACAGGCCATCCATCAATATGCCCCAGGTAGTTTTATACACAGAGAAATTATAGAGTCTAGGGTCCCATGCCACCAACAGACCACCCGACATCCCACACGAACTAACATCCGACAACTCCCAACCATTGAGAATACCCGCAGCTTTTGCAACTGCTTCCACATCCTCACACATAGTCTCCTGTAATAAAATAATGCTCGGGCGAGTAGTATAGATTAGGTTTGTAAGGGACCTAACTCGCACAGCCCTACCCAAACCCCTAATGTTCAATGAACAAATGGACATTAAGGAACAATATCACAAGGGGAACATGCTCTAAGGCCCCCAGCAAGATCAGAAACAATATCACCCCCCTCCAACATTTCAATCCTCTCAGAAACAGGTTTATACACATTCCTATCTCCATAATCCTCCACTTTTCTACTCGTCTTCCTAGCTCTTCTAATAGTAACATTTTGGAATCTCAATGATTTTACTGACTGGACCAAAGGGTTTGTAGAGGGGTTTTTTGAAAATATCAGTAATGGAGTAAGTAAATCAGCATTACCAGATGTTTGATAACCCGCATTCCCCAAAATATATGAATCCTCAGGTAAAAATAAACCCAGTGCAGTATCCTTCTGAACGAACAAATCCCCCTCAACATTCTCCCCATCCAAAGACCCCCCAGTCAAACCCTAAATAGGAAGGGTATTATGAACAGAAACCCCTGAATCCGGCCCAAAACTCTCCCCAAATAGGTCCTGGCAAGCCAGAGGTTTTTCAAAAAGGATCTCACGACGATTAATGGAATCATTCACCACCGAAGTATCAAGTTTCAAAACTGCATCCCCAGATGCGATTTTCTTATCCAATAAGGCTTCAGCATCCATAATAACATCTAATTCAGCTTTAGAGAGGTCGGGATAGGGGGAAATATAATGCGGCGAAGACTTACCCGTGTTCAAAACCGGCTCCTTTGAAACCAAAGAATGGGCATTCGAAAAAGTATTCAAAGTAACCTCAGGTGCATGCGAAAGTTCTGGTTGCATAGGTACTTGGGTCTCTAGAGTGAGCACGAATATGACCAGTCCTTTGGCAAGAATAACATCTGAATGGAATTTTAAAATAATCAAGACGTTGCCTCCAAACACGAGCACCCCACAGAAGTTCAACCTCAACCGAAAACCCCCGAGCCATTTTAAACTTGACCATGACTTTAGAAAATCTACGGGAGCTATTGTCGAGCCGCACAAAACGCCCAACAGTATTAGCAATGCGCATCAATATATTCTCCGTCCACAATTCAATCGGCAACCCAGGAATTAACAACCACAAATTCCTAAAACTTTGTTTTTCCCGCAATGGGTCGAAATCCAAATGCCACGTTTTAGGCAGATGGAACCCTCCTTGAAACACCAGAAACGTTTCAAAATGATACCAACATGCTCTGGTTTGGAAAATATAAACATAAGCCAACCATTCATTAGCTGCATAACCCTCGGAAAATCGCCCAAGATCGGCATCCAATGTTTCTTGACCCAAGCCACCAAGTCCTTCTGGTCACCCGTTGCAAACTCTAACCTACCGACAACAGCTCTGGATGCCAGCATCTCAATTCGAGCCAAGTTTGTCTCATGTGGGATATGGAAACTATCCAACCCATCCCGCACCTTCAGAGGTTTCACTTGTCTGCACTTCCTAGCTTTAGGACCCCTGAACCGACTGGGCCAACCAAATCCATGATTAGGGTTATCACTCAAAACATGTTTGTCAATAGAATCACAGGTAGTACAATTTGATAAATTGGGACTTTGTAAATAGATACACCCATTTTTAAGATATTCGAGTTAGTACAATTTGCAATTTTTTTATTTCAAAACCAATACCCTTTGAAATCAATGATTTCTTCATTTCTTCATTTTATTTTTTTATTGCTACTTTAATAGAGAGTTTCCTTTATGGAATGATGTGATTTTGACCATTCTTTTTCGTGTGAAATGAATTTTTTCACATAATGTGACTTAACCAAGCTAATACAGTTTCCAAAGATTAGTTATAGCTACCACAAAACTTCTTATGCCATTTATGCGAACCATTTAGTGGACATATTATATCCTTTCAATGAAGCAAATATACGACATAGCAAACACTAACTCCTCCCATAGTTCTCGCACATCCAGACTTGCTTAGGATCCACTCTCGAGCAAGAACCTAAGCACATTGGGAGGAGCAAAAAAACATTTAATTATTTATCATCATTATCACGAGTCAAGAAACATTCCCTTGCCTTTGGTTTGTCTGTTTTTAAAAGCAAATTATTGCAGAAAATGTTGCAAGGACTCCGACATAATCCAATTGCTTATCATATATTTGGATTATTGGTTTCGACGGTTTTAGAAATTGACATAGCACAAGTAGATTTATTTGCACAGGCATTTTAATTTTTTTAATTCCCATGGAATCAGTAGCCTACTTAACATAAGAGATTTTATCACAATTCTAGTAAGACAAACTCTAATACGTTTTTGGGTTACTTCAAAATTATTTAAACTACGTTTGGAGTGTTTCAAAGATATATGGTGTATAATAAATTCTATATAGTTCAAAATGGATTTTCAATTCTTAATTAATGTCGTAAACTTTGAATTCTGTACCATAAGAGGGAATTAAAAAGATCACCAATTTTATTCATAACTGAGACATTAAAACATCCACAATGACAGAGATATATTTTGGTATACACTGAGAGAAAATAGAGATGAATGAATCGTCAAAATCATAGTATTATAATAAAAAAATCTTCCAAATAATACATAATCATGTTCCACTCAAAAGCTACCATAACACAAAACTAGGAGTCGAATAATAAAATGGTGGCCCTACCACCTACATAGATCTTTTGACTATTAAAGATATGTGGTGTGTGGAAAACTTAAAGAGTTTACTCCCTTTTAAAGTGGAAGACATCAACACTGGATTTCGGTATTTGGGTTATTTCATCAAAGGAAACAACTACAGGGTTGAAGATTGGCGCTGGATGATCCAGAGAATTGATAGAAGGGTTTCGAATTGGTCATTTCGATGGCTTTCCATCGGTGGGCGTTTGGTCCTAGCACAGTCGATACTTCAAAGTATACCAGTTTTTTGGTTTGGTCTTCGGAGAGTGCCCTCATCTATTATCAATATTATTCAAAGCAGGATCATCCAGTTTTTATGGGCAGGTAAACCTCAGATGAGGAAATTTCACTTAACAACATGGCAAAGTCTTTGTTGGCCTAAATCTAAAGGTGTCTGGGGTTTGAAAAACTTGGAGATATTTAACTACGCTATGAGAACCAAAATATTATGGAGGGCGCTAGGAGGAGGTGGTTTGTGGAGTGAGGTTATCCGACAAAAATACCTTAAGACCTTCACTACTCTTCAATGGATTCGTAATCCTGGTAAAACTCCTCATCAAGCGTATGATGTGTGGAGAGGTCTTGTTAGTACCTATATTTATATCGGGCCTTGGCTAAGCTGGAAGATTGGGAATGGACAAGATGTGTTCATTGGTATTGATCGGTTTATTGGGGATGACAACGGTTACTCTTTGTCTACTGCTTTAATTCAGGAGCTTCATGGGAGGAAAATCATGGTGCTCTCTCAGGCATATCACTTTGGATCAGTTTATGAAAAACCTCACTGGATCAGTGCGATGGAATTGAATCTTCCGGTTACCTTGGCGCCAGAGTGGGATAATTACATTGAGCTTTTGTCCTTCACAGTTATTTCTGTAATTGATTCTATTGACATGTTGGTTTGGAATGGACCCTAGTCCAATGGTGTTCTTTCTGTTAAAATGCTTTACAATATGATTCAGAAGGATTTTTCACTGCCCCCTATTCATCAGTGGTGGTACTCTAAGCTGTGGCATTGGAGATTACCACATAAAGTGAAATGCTTTATATGGTTGTGTTTCAAGGACAAAATCCTTACATGGGTAAATTTACATAAAAGAGGTTTTCAGGGGCCTGGTGTTTGCGCTCCGTGTCATTGCTCAGATGAGGATATACACCATCTTTTTATTCATTGTAATTTTACTCGTCAAGTTTGGCTCACTTTACCTTTTTGGTTGAACTTTCGGGAGGATTGGACTGGAGACAGTGTGAGCTCTGTTGTTACATGATGGTGCCAAAGGAGGGTTGAGCCTTTCTTCTTAATGTTCTTTATGATGAGTATTATATGGAGATACAGGAATAAACTTTTGTTCGAGAACACCCCTCCATCGGTGTTTGGTGCATGCAAGCAAATCGTTGGAGTTGTGGGTGGCTATGCTCCGGTTTTGAAAAGGGATAAAATCAGAAAAAATCCTTTTTCCAGCTATTGGGGATGTCTCCATATATTCCTTTTTTGATGGGGCAGCACAACTGAGTATGTGTGGTGCTGGTGGGGTCATTTACTTCAAGAAGAGCCATTACATCGAGTTGAACATGGGTATTGGTAAGGGGAGCAACACCAAATCTGAACTTCTTGCTGCATGTTGTCTTATGTGGTTCGCTACTGTCAGATGGATCTCTTCACTTAAACTCTTTGGTGACTCGGCGGTATCATTGATTGGCTAAATCAAAAGGCCAATATCGATGTTCTTTTGTTGGAACCTTGGCTCTAGGATGTGAAACGTTTGGTGTCTTCCTTCACCCACTTAATTTGCCTCCATGTTTTTTGTGAAGCAAATTTGGAGGCAGATCGTCTTTCTAAAGAAGCCATTGGCCCTATGGATGGTTTCCTTCACTTCGCTAAATTTTTGGATGGTGTTCTGGTTGAAGAGGGCACTTTGAGAACCTTTTGAATCCTTTTCTTATTTGAGACTGTTTTACTTTACAGACTGTAGAAGGTTTCGGGTACTTAAGTTATATTTGTGGAGCAAGTATACTTAAGCAGAACTTGTCTTCCTTTCTTAGATGATATATGTTAGAGGATTTCTGGCCCATATGTTGTTTTTGTTGAAAAAGCACATGATGCTAAACATAATTATCGATGTAATTTTGATTTTCTCCTGAAAATAACAAGTTGCATTTTTTTCTCTCTGAAAAAAAAAGTTATTTTGACATAAGTAAGCCTCTCTTCCCCAACTAACTAAAATTAGAATAGTAGCAATGGTTGCTGATATTCTCATCATTGAAGACTAGCTAGAGCCACTCCGGCCAAAAACTAGGAGAGTGGATGGCACATATATAACTATGACGATGCTCCTAGTGGGGGAAGTAGGAGTTAGTATGGGGGACCCTCCATGTGAGCTGGAGGTCGGTGCTTAGAATGGAAGGCACGAAAAACGTGACGGTCAAGCTCAATACGAGAGGAGATCTTAACAAACTTGTTGTCAAGATTCAATTCGACACAACTATTGTCATGGATGTAATCATCGTTGCCAAGGATGGTGCATCAGATAATGGTGACAATGTTTCCTTTGTTGGTGCTAGGGTTGAAGCTGAAAAGATCCGACAAAAAGGAAAACATCGATACAAAAAAAAATATATGGAGCTATAAGTCACTAGTAGAATTTGGCAAATAAATTACAATGTGACTTACAAAGTTAGCCACAAGAGTGTTTTTAAGCTAAAAATGACTAAATTAAATAGCTAATTTAGTTATCGGTTAAAAAATACAACTAAATAGTTAGTCACACAATTACAAATGACTTACAAAGACTAATATAATATATGGATTAAAATGACTAGAAACAACTACAACCTAGATTAATATGAATTATTTCAAACAATAATATGTTTGTAGAGATGATATAACCCGACATCCCATGAGCATGTTTGAAATAAAGATCTAATTGACTATTGCAGCTAACTAAGAGTGAATGGATAATAATGGCTAGGAAGATACTCTCCAAGGCTTGATCAATGAGAGGCTATCGTATTTCATTATTAATTTGTGCTTAATGATATTTATGTTAGCTTCATGTCTACTTACCCAAAGTTGAGTTTAATATTTTTAAACCAATTTTAAGTTTTTAATTTAAGCTTTTAATTTTTTAATGTGATAATTTAATGTTTTAAAACTTTAAACTATTAATCTTTTAATTATTAATACTATTTTAATGTTTAATGTGTTAAACTTTTAATTTTTTATTCTTTTAATATTACTTTAATGTTTTAAACTTTTAAAGTTTTAATTTAAAACATTAAAGTAAACTTTTAATTTTAACTTTAATATGTAAATTTTTTAATATAATAGAGTTAATATATATAAATATATTATAATTATATATTATATTATATGTAATATTAATAAATACAAAAAATTAAAAACAATAATAAAATGAATAAGAAAACACAATGAAATCATACAAAATTAAGAGGTTTTGGTGGGAAGTGTCATATATAATTTATAGTTTCAATTAGGGATTTTTCTCTTCTCAGGGTTTCAATTTGGTGTTTCAAATGGAGAGGAGTCGAGGTCAAGTCTTCTACATGTTGTAAGTACAAGAAAGACAAAACCCCTTTTTATATTTTATTGTTGTTTCTTTCTATATTTTTTATTATGTGATTAGCAGCTATGTTTAATAATCATTTGTTTTCTTGTCCAAAGAGAGATGGTCATTACACTGTAGAATCAACCCAAAATGATCCTCTCTCCTATCTAAAATTCCAATCGTTTGCTTGTCTTTGAGGACATTTGATGGATTAGATACATTTGATGCAAATAAATCGATGCCTAATCTAGTGTTTAGGGTTTGTGTGATGGAAGTTAGGATTAAGCTTTTCCTTTAAAAATAAATAAAAATAATAACATGTTTCCTTCTCTACCTTCTTAGAGTCCACTGCAAGTAGCGGACTTGGGCTTAGATTGCCATATTTGGGAAGGTTTCTCAGCTGAACTGTTAACAACTTCTTAAAATTGAGTCATTTGAAGATATGTAGGATGAGAAGGTGGTGATTTTGATCCCTTGGAATCCTTTGACTTCTTTTCCCTTATGACATTGTTGGCTACTGGATCTGTAGTTGTCTCAGCTGAAGCCATTTTTTATACCACCAACTTACTCAAGAACTACAATAAAAATGACACTCAAGAACAAAAAACCGAGATCTTGGCAGATAAATAAAAAGCAAGAAGATAAATATCAAGATAATAACGGTTGAATGATCAAGTTTAAGCTTCTCCTTATGGAAGTAGGTTTCCATCTTTCCTTTTATGCCCATGCTTCATTGTTTTTTCATTGCATTATTTACCACCATCATACTTTGTAACGAGCAGAGGGAATGTGGATAGTTATTAATGTTTGTTTTGTTTTTGGTTTTAGTTTTTAGATTGAGATTAGAGGTACTTTCCAATGATCCCAATGTTCTCTTACTACTTTGAAAATAACAAAATTTATTGATAAAGATCGAATTAATGTGAGGAGCTCTAATGGTTAATCTGGTCTGCGATCTGCTAATCTAGTCTCTACGCGAAGATGTATCGACACCTCCACACAGATCAAAGGTACATCTACACCTCCACCCAGATTGAAGGTGTATCCAACCTGCATCTAGGTCTCCTATGTTATCGTGGTAAAAGCTATTGTTGGTTTTTTTTTTCTTATACATTTTCATTTCTTTTGAAGTTCTAGCATCATTGGAGGCTCTTTTGCAATAATGGGAAGATAAGTCCTACCGTGCCCAATTGGTATGTTCATATATAAACTAAATTCTGCTACCAAAATAGAGATGCAAAACCTGTAACCAAGTTAGAACTTTACCCTATTTTTTCACCGTAGCATCTAGAATTTATTGAAGAACTAAATAAATAACCTTGTAAGTCACTTCACATGTACATATAAATTCAATCAATCCTTTTGTAAAAGAATAAGTCATACAACAAAAATAAAAACAAGCTCTAAATCTTTAAACAAAAGTCTAATATGTGAGAGAATACATATTTAACTAGTGATAATTCTCAAAGCAACTAAGGAGTTATGCTTCATTTTGATATGCTTCTCTTATCCTCCCATTAAATATGGGAATTAGATTGCTTGCTTTGATATATTGGTCTGAAGTGCATTACTAGCAAAACAAATGACGAACTCCAACTCAATATCTTCCTTAATGTGATCGGAACAACTTAGTATTTTAATGAGTTGAAAGGCACTGTGTATATTACTGATTTGTATCGACGGAATAGTTTTGATGTAAAAATGAAACATGACATAAATTTAAATCTAAATCATGATACTTTTTATCTAATTTGATGGAAGGAATGATGGCACTGTTTTTTTTCACATAATCCCTTGTATGTTTGGGCAAAAAACAAGCAAAAATGCATGAACGGTCGTCGAGATTCTTTCCAACGTATGTATACCAGATTGGACTTATACACATATCCATTTCAACTGATTTAATATTAAATAGGAGTTATAAACATTACAAGGGTTCCTTGTTATTGTCTCATTGGGTTTCTTATCAGTGGACAATTTAATAGCAACCCAGTTGAAAAATATCAACCAGGGTCTAGTCTTTCCATCGTGTCTCCCTTTCAACCTTTCTTAGAGACCATACCATGGGCCTAAAAATGAATAGAATACTTTACATTGGGATCAATTGATAAAATATTTGTTGAAAGTGATTAATATCCATGTTTTCCCTTTGAAACATGTTGGAATGTTCGTCCCTCTCAAAATCATGCAAAAGGATAGTGAACAAGGACAAAACCACAGGTTGAATTTTCCGAAGTCTTTTCTTTTCCTGACAGCAGAGTTTTTGATCCCAAAATTAGTATTTTTATTGGTGATATATCTGGGCCCCAACACGATTCCCTGGCAATCACGTAGCTTTCCAACACAATTCCTAATAGCTATGCTAGCTGTGAAATTCTACTGTAATTTTTGTTAGCTAAAGCAGAATGGTTTCCACAGTCTATTGAGAAGTCATATATATTATTATATACTAAATTTTGTGTTTATGACAAGGGGGGTCAGTTTCTTATAAAATAATTTTGTTTTTTTACTAGTAGAAATTGGCAAATAAATGACTACGTGACTAAAAAAGTTAATCACAAGAGTGTTTTTAAGCTAAATTTGACTAAATTTGAACAACACAACTAAAAATCACTAATTTAGTTATTAAATAAAAAATACAATTAAATAATAAGTCACACAAATAAAAATGACTAAAACAATGACTAATTTAGTCCAGGGATAAAATCAACTACAAAATCATATGAAAATGGAAAATTGCAATTTTGACAATAAGATTTTGGGTTTTAATAACTTTTAACACTACATCTGTTTGCATTAGCTGGGGATCTTTGAATTAGGCATATGTAGTATTAAAATTTACTAAATTGTAAAATATATTCCAAGGGGGAGTGGGTAGGCTTTATTTTTGAAATTGGCCCACAGGTTATAGTGGAAACTAGTTGGATTTGAACATAAAGCTAACCCAAGTAATTTTGAAGATTACAGATTCCTCTATTTAAAAAAAATATATCAAATGCTTATTATAAATATTATAGTTAATATGTATTGGTAATATAAAATAATTATATATTTTAATATATAGGTATATAGTTTTATGTTTTATAGCTGATATTATAGTATATTAATATTTTTAATATATAAATATATTATAATGGAAATTATATTTTATATAATATAATAATAGTAATAAATTTTAAAAAATTATAATAGTATTAATAAACTTTAAAAAATTATAATAATATTAAAAAAAATAAAATTTACATGCAACATGGAACTTGGAACATGGAACTTGGAACATGGAACAAAAAATATTTGGGGAAATTGGGGGGAAATAAAATATTTGGATAAGAAGAAAAATTGGGGGAAAGATAAATTAGGGCAAAGAAATTAGGGTTTCAATTTCGTCTTCAACTATCGTCTTTACCATACCTCTGAACCACCACCACTTTTAGGTGTAAAGATGAAACCTTGACATGGTTTGAAATTGCACTAAGGCTCATAACTTGTTGTTATGTTTAATGATTTCTAACTCATTTCTTTGTCTTGCAGGTCATTTGTAGTTGAATGAGTTTGATGTACCTACTAGCAATGAATAGGTCCCTCAGCCAAAACCCTCATATGCAGTGGAATGAGTTTGATGTGCCTACAAGCAATGAATAAGACCTTTGGCCAAAAACCCATTTTAACATTTTAATTTTCTTATTGTGGGTACTGGTGAACCTACAACATTCTTGGTATAGAAACCCCTAGGTATGTGTTTACAAGAGCTCAAAGATATTTTTCACTTCCGGGCCTTGATGTAAACATACACGATAGAATGTTAAATAATACTAGATGGCATGAAGAATTTTCTGCAAGATAGAATGTTGGAAAATATTAGATTGCATGAAGAATTTTTTGCTAGATAGAATGTTAGATAATATTAAACCACATGAAGAATTTCCTGCATATAATAGCAGCCCACTAACATAGTTTATTTTTACAGAATCATTTTTTATGATTGGAAGAAAACCCATCATAATAGACAAGTAGTTACGGGCATACAAAAAAAACTCTCATAGTATGTAACAATGATCCAAGAAGCAACTTCTCTTGATGAAGAGGAAAATGAGTTGAGCTAATCAAATAAAAGTTCCTCCAACTCGAGATCATCAGTTTCAAAGGTGGATATCTACTCTGAATTAAATTCATGATGTCCCTATGCTCCCATTCACTGCACCCTTCATGACTAACCATTCAATTTTGTTAGCTTTACAACACCATCCTCCGTAATATAATAAATTTGGAAGGGACCCAACTATAAGGTCCAGAAAAGGGCACACTTTACTCATTTTTACCTTTAGTTTTTGTCTATCTTCAAGTTCATCTCTTCCACAACCACTGCAAGCCTAAAATTGAATGATATCCAAGCATGGTGTTTTCTATATCGAATGTTGACCCTTGACCTTCGTTGGTATTCTTAATGTGTGCACCGAGGGTTCATGGCACATTGCTGCATGCAATGAGGTGGTCCAAATGTAGTTATCTGTGTCTGCACCCAACTCACTATGGATTTGGATATCCTTGAGGTTGATATTGGATATCTAATGTACTTTGCATCTCTAGACGATGCATCTGCCGAATGCTTAATTCCTAGATTGTATGAGATATACTGGAAAGCTGAAATGATCATTATTAAACTTGGTAATAACATTCTCATACAACCTTATTGTAGCAAATCTCAATTCCAAAGGAACTTTTAGTTCTTCTAATTTATTCCAAAAGTTAGTTATGGGAACTATGCCAAATGATTTTCCAAATTCAATGAAGCAACACAAGAGATCAGTTTATTATTGTGACGCTCCTTTGCAATGATCCTAAGCATAACAAGGTGGCCCATTATTGAATGATAGCTCATAAATCCAACCTATCCTTTATTTATTTTTTCATGTCTTTCTATCCATATGTTGATATCCTTTTCCATAATAATTCCATATAACTTAGATAAAAGAGAACTAAGTGTAATGGTCCTATAACTAAAGGGATTGTTTTTATCCTTGCTTTAAAAATAGGAACAATGAGTATTTGAGTATAGGGTTTAGGGAAACCTTGCTTGATTGCTAAATTGAAGAGCTTGTGAATGTGAGGGATAATGACACGCCTCCAATTTTTAATATTTCTTATTGGTAGCATTTGATGTCCTTAGCTGTGATGTCCCCGGAGACCTCAGTGGCCCATCGTGACCACAGAGAATAATTTTCCTTTTGATACCAAGACAAGTCTATGCCTCTTTTATCTAGCTTATTACTACGCAACAAGCTGCTCCATACATTTTTAATTTACTTAGCGACACACCATGCACATCATAACCTAATCTCTGCACAAAATTATGCGCAGTAATTTTCCTTTGTGCAATTTTTCACTTATTAGTTTCTCTATAGAGATACATTACACATGAAAATTTGGAATGTCATGCGATCCACCACACGAAAACCTTTAACCACCTTGCATCAACCACCGTGCGCGACATCCATTGTGTGGCAACCTTAAATTCTAATGACCAGTCACTGATTTCCAATAGAGTTAGTGTTGTAAGTGTAATGGGAGTTCATATGTAGGCATTCATCTATATACAAACAATCATGAAGTGCAACCATATATAAATTCCACGCTTAGTTACCAAGAATCATGGTTACTTGTGATCAAGAAAATCATATTCACAAATACTAATTCCAGTATGCATCTTCATCATTTCAGTCAACATTCATTAAATGGAATTGTAATAACAACAATGAGGCATCAAGTAGACACTTATATTGGATGTAGCTTCACCAAGCAACTAATTGTACAAGAGAAATGTTTTTTCCAACCATAGGCACTCTGTATATCATATATTATTTCTACTAAGAGGCCACCCATGCACTAGGCATGATTTCCTTAAGGAAAGGGGAACTACTAGGGCTCACTTCATAGTCAATGATCACAAGTCCATAACCAAGCTAGTGCGCAACTGCGTTAACAAGCTATCCATAGTCACATGGACTCAATATCAAGCCAAGCAAGTGCACAACTAGGTTAACAGGTTGTAAACATAGCAAAGGCGAATGTTAAGCTAGTGAACTCACCATACAGGTAAATATACCTATATTAGACTCATCCATCTTGGGGTCCACAATACCCACCCCACACAACACAAAGAAGCTACCCCTTCACTACTCAACAATCCCTTGGGCATTACCTTCCTCTAGGTACTATTCAGTGTACACTTAGAAAGGCCACCCAAACACTGGTCATATACAAGGAGGTCACATCCTTCACTAGTCTCGCTATCCATTTCTACCCTCAATACCACTCTTGCATTCAATACCACTCGATCAACACAATAGAGGTTTAGAAAACCCTGGAAAGGAAAACAAATTAGATCTATTTTACCATTAGAATTGCAGGCACCTCGCACAAAATATACTATCTTGGGTCCACATTAACTTCCCCACACAACACCAAGAAGGTACCCCTTCACTGCTCAACAGTTCCTTAGGCGTCACCTTCCTCCAGGTGTTATTCAGTGTGTGCGCAAAAATACTACCCAAACCTCAAATCACATACCAAGGGGTTATGTCTTCCCAAGGCTTACAAATATTAGTTATGCACACCCAACTACCTTACAGGGATTCACTCCACTCACTCTCTAACTGACCACACAGGTTATTATAGGACTAACAAACAACCACGCTCAATATAACATTAAATAACAAGGAGAAGAGATATTCATCACGTGAATAATACTAGAGAAGGATTCAACAAGTCTAGGGTATGATTTAGACAACCGGGTTCACTATAGAGGGATTATAAGAAAACTTCACCACTTCTAGACATAATTAGACAGTTTAGAACTAGTCTTTCAATCATTGTAACATAGTCATGAATTTTGGGAACACAAGCACAATTTTAACAACTGGGTTCATCTTCGATACCAATCTGTACTCAAAACATCAAAGAAAAAATTCATAAAAGTGGCGCTCACATACTCTATAATCTGCGTTCATCCATGACCACAAACCAAAAATTTGAACCACTCTCATATCGCCCTGAAAATAAAGAGATAGATTCCCCCCTCTCATATCACCCAAAACAAAGAGATAGATCCTCGGGCATGAGGGTCAAGTTACTTAGAGCGAGGAACTGTTTGCACCAAATTCCAACTGACAGATAATTTAAGGATGACTTCAATTTGACTAATTGATTACCCAATAAGAAACCCCCATTCCCAGTTCTATAGGGCGGCTGACACAAGAAATACCATACCCACGCCTTCCTTTCCCCAAGACAATAACTATCTCACTATATCGTTTCTCTTGGAAGCATTAAATGATCAAAGCACATTAGTGAACTTAGCTTCATGAGTTCAATATGTCCCTCCCCAACCTTAGGAAAAGCATGCCTCTTGCTCTTGTTTCCTTGTTTCCTTGTTTCCTTGCACAATCTGCTATGGGTTTCCTTTATTAATATCATGCATATTTACATCACAGTTACAATTCTATCATGCTTGACCATCACATGGCCCACTAACCACATTAATTGTTTATATATATATATATATATATATATATATATATATATAGATATATCTATATATCTATCTATCTATCTATCTATATATATATATATATATATATATTCGGGGCATCCATGGTAGGGCCTTGGCCTTAAGATCCTCACTATTTTCCTTACATTAATAAAAAATATTACATCATTTACATAGCATATGCCAAGGGGTAAAAACTGGGGACATTACAGTACCCTCCCCCTTGAAACAACACTATCCTCAATGCTCTTAAAAAATGAACAAAAATGGATATGTCTACCTCATGGCCTCCAACTCCCACGTAACCTCATCTAGAACAAAGTGCTTCCACTACACCTTTACTTATCTAATGGCTCGATTCCGGACTGTAGTCTACTTCATACCTATCATGTGAATAGGCTCCTCTTAAAACTCTCCCTTGGGTTCCACCTGGATCACATTCCAATCAATAACGTTATTAGGATCATGTATATACTTTTTAAGCAATGAGACATGGAAACAATTATGAGCTTTCATATGTGCATGCAATGCAATCCTATATGCAACCGGTCCTATTTTGTTAAGGAATTCAAAAGGCCCACAATATCTTGGTTCCAACTTGGCACAACCTCCAAGCTGTAGAGAGATCTTCTATGGATTCACTCTCAAATAGACATGGTCTCCAACCATAAAATATCTATGCACCCTTTTCATATTTTCATATCTCTTATGCCCGCCCTACACTTCTTTCAAATTTTGTCCAATTTTAACAATTTCTTGTTCCATTTCCTTGAGCATTTGATGTCCAAGCACCACTCTATCCACTGGTTTTTCCCAAATTATTAGAGTCCTGCATTTCCTACCATACATTGCTTCAAATGGACTCATTCCTAATAATTGTGAATGTTGTTGTAATAAAATTCAGTTAGATGTCAATAATTCTCCCACTTTGATGGCTTATCCATCACACACATCCTTAACATGTCTTCCAGCACTTGATTTACCCTCTCTGCCTAACCATATATTTGAGGATGGTATGTTCTGATGAAATTGAGTTGAGTTCCTAAATCCTTAAACAAGATATTCCATAAATTCGATGTGAATTTTGTATCCCTATTAAATATTATGGCCTTAGGAAATCCACGCAACTTGAAAATTTCCTTCATGAAAATATGCGCAATGTTGATAGTCTACTGCATGGACTTGACCAGTATGAAGTGTGTTTATTTGGCCAACTTGTCCACCACCACCAAGATCGATTCATGCTTCTTTGTTTTCATTGGCAGTCTTGTAACAAAATCCATAGATATTTCTTCCCACTTCCACTAAGGGATAGGCACTAGCTGTAGCAATCATGTTGAGTGTTGGCTCTTAAATTTCACTTGTTGGAACCTTTGACATCTAGCTATATACTGAATGATATCCTTCTTCATTAATGGCCAAAAATATTGTTTTATTGCCACTTCCACTGTCTTCTGAAAACCTGGGTGACCTAAGTAGGGCGTCTGATGCATCTCATCTAGCACT
The DNA here is from genome assembly GCA_027924585.1 of Larix kaempferi. Classification (NCBI taxonomy): domain Eukaryota; kingdom Viridiplantae; phylum Streptophyta; class Pinopsida; order Pinales; family Pinaceae; genus Larix; species Larix kaempferi. The sequence goes on from BSBM01000001.1 coordinate 17,732,158, forward strand.
AACTTCTTTAATTTAACATTGTATGGAATGTAAAAATGTCCTTGGAAAATAAGAATCCCATCTTCTTCCAACAGATGTCCCTCATATTTATTATATGGTTTTGCTTGTCTAAGTCCTACAGTCACTTGCGCGTACTTTTCATCTTCAACTAAGAATTTGTTGACTCATTCTCTGAGGTCAGCACTGCATAAGCTCATGGATGCTACATGAAACTTTATGTTGAGCGTGTCAACAAATTTCTTTCCTTACACTTGACATGCTTGATTTCAAGGTCGAATTCAATTAGGAACTCTAACCACATGGCCTACTGAGAATTTAGATTCAGTTGATCAAACAAATACTTCAAACTCATGTGATTGATCCACAACTCACATTTTCATCCAAGTGGGTTGTGTCTCCACATCTTCATGGTGTGAACAATGTCGGCTAGATCCAAATCATGCATTGCATAATGCTTTAAATGATCCTTAACTTTCTAAACTCATAACTTATCACATGCCCTTCCTGTATAAGTACTCCTCCCTTCCCTTCAATGCAAGCATCTGTGCATATAACAAAATCTTTTTTGGGGTCCACAATCTTTAAAATAGGAGCACTGTGAGTAATTCCTTTGGGATATAGAAACTTTTCTCACAATTTTTAGACTACATGAACTGTGTATTATTTCTCTATAATGATGTGATGGGATGCACCACGTTGGAGAATTATTTAATGAATCTCTAGTAATATCTCACTAAGACTATAAAAGATTGGACGTCTTCCACATTCTTGGGTGTAATCCAATTCACTATAGCCTCAATCCTCTCAAGATCTACTAAGATTCCATCTACTGAAATAACATGACCCAAATACAACTTATGTGCCCTAAGCACCTACAATACCATTCTTAGATGTTCTATGTGCTCTTCTTCATTCTTGAAATATATGAGGATGTCATCTAGGAATACAAACACAAACTTATCCAAATACTTACTGAACACATTGATCACGAGGCACATGAAAGTAGCCGGCACATTGTTGAGGCCGAATGGCACAACTATGACCTTATTGAGTTGCTAGTAGTCAACACATAGTCTTAATGTTCCATCCTTCTTCGTAATGAACATCACCAATGCCCCACAGGGACACACTTGGTCTAATATAGTTATTATCCATCAATTCTTGAAGTTTCATTTTCAATTATGCCAACTTTGGAGTGCTCATTCTGTAAGGGGCCTTGGAAATTGGGGCTTCACTGGGCACTAGATTAATTGTAATGTCGATATCTCTTTTGGGTTGCAGCCCTAACACCTCTTCCGAGAACACATCCTTATATTCTTGTAGTTCTAGGTAATATTCTAATGTTGGTCCTCTATTTTATGTAGAATCTGGTACATGAATTGCATACATTTGACAATTCTTCTTGAAGTATCTTCCCAGTTGTAGTGTTGTAACTTTCCTTATTGAAACCTTCCTTAGCACACCTTTTACTAGTTGAGGCCTTCCCTCATCATCAAGGCATTCCAAAAACTTATAATTACAACAGTCAATCTTGGAATGATGCTTTTCGAGCCAATCCATGTCGATGAGAATATCGTATGATCCTAGCAGTAGGATATTCAGGTTTGTTGTGTTGGATAGACCATCCAACATTAATGGACATCATTCTACCACTTCACTTACTTTCCTCTTTTTCCCTATGGCTAACGGAACTAGCCATGACTTGCCATGTTTACTTTTCTTAAGAGAGCATACTTCAACAATCTTAGTATGAATATAGATACGACCGGACCCTGGGTAAATCAAAATAGAAACAGACTACGCAACAATCTTATCTCCAACTTCAACCATTGCTGCTTGGTGGTATGCTTGATGATCATCCAAAGTTGCATAGATTCTGGGAGTTGATATCACCATGTCCTCCACAGTAATGGATTCTTCAATGCTACGTTCTATCTTTCGAGGCTACTCCTTCCTGCGGGGGAAATCATATAGCTTATGATTCTCTCTAAGTCTCCACGTCCCCAACATAGAATGTGTTCCCTAGGTTTTTCTTCAGCTAGAATAACGTACTTGGACCTGCCCTTAGCTTGTTGATCCTATCAGACATTCCTTGGATGATTTAAATAGGTTACATGTATGAATTATTTCTTTCTTTCATCGAAATTTCCCTTGGGATTTACTCTCCCTACTTGGTGTTCCTCAAATATGCCCTTGTTTTGTTTGTAGCAATGTATAGCCTTATGTATAGCATCGTTCAAATTCTTGGGCTCCATGAATCCAATTATGTCTCTGTAATTCTAGGATAGTCCACTTAAGAATATATGAATCTTTACCTTCTCATTTTTAAGGTAATTCACATACTGCAATAGCTTTAGGAACTTGTTCATATATTCCTCCATTAACATCCATACTAGCTTTAGCTCATGAAGCTCCTTACTCTTATTGTCATAGTACCTTTCATAAAGATATTTTTGTTTGAAATACTTTTCAAACTTCCTCTAGTCCATCTTCCTTTCTTTGAGGCCCTTCACTTGTCAGAGATGCTCCCACCATATTGAAGCTTTGTCATTCAAGTTAAATATGGAAATCGTATCCTTATAATTCTAAGAGTATTCATAGATCTTGGATTACTTCTTCATTCCAAGAATCCATGCTTCAGCCTCTTGTCCAGCATTACTTTTTCCGTCGAATGTAGGTGGCCTTACCTTCCTGGATTCTCCAGAGGAACTCTCTTTACTAGGATTGCTTCTCTTAGATATTTCAGCTAAGCCCTTTGAACTATCTAATGATTTTCCTAATCTGCTCAGTTTACTCCATGAGGTGTTTGTTGGAGATGTGCTTGTTCTGATCCCATGCAAACCTCTTTCTCGACATCAAGATCTTCCTCTAGAGTGATTTCTCACACTTTGTTCGCTCTTACTACCATTGTTCTGATTTGATCCTAGATTAGATTTATGTTGAAGTTCTGTTAGGCTTTACATTATGGCAATGTTGATTTGGTGCTGCTCTTCCTACACCTTAGTCAACCTTTCATTGAAACTTCACATAGTGTCAACCATTTTCTGAGGTGTGATTTATTCCCTCCTTCCATTGGATTTTGTTTCTACGTTTCCATCTTGTACATATTCTTCCATAAAATATTCTTCATGTTCATAGGGATCTTCCACATCAACAATAGTGATCATTCCAGCAGCTAACTTCCAGGTTCTTCTTCTTACTACCCTTTTTCCTTTGCTATAATGGTCTTACTTCTTGATATATTTGTGCAAAAAGGTAAGTTCTATTTGTTAACACATTCATCAATCGTGATAACTACTCTAACATTACCACATTAGGTTCCTCTTGTGATTAGAGGCCTAGTGTTGTAACCATCGTTCCGATACCACTCTGTCATGTCCTCAACGACCTCAGTGGCCGATCGTGACCATAGAGAAAACTTTTCTTTTTGACACTAAGACAAGTCTATCTCTCTTTTATCTAGTTTATTACTATGCAACAAGTTGTGCCATACATTTTTATTTTACTCAACGATGCACCATGCGCATCATAACTTAATCTATGCACAGTACTACACCCACTAATTTTCCTTTGTGCAATTCTACTCTTATTAGTTTCTCCATCACATAAATACACTATGTGTGCTAATTCTAACTGTCATGCGATCCACTACATGACAACCTTTAACTACTGCGCGTCAACCATCGCGTGTGACAGGCACTACATGGAAACCTTAACTTCTAATGACCAATCATTGATTTCCTACAAACTTAGTGATGTATGCATAATGGGACTTCATATGTAGGAATTCATCTTATACAAACAATCATGAAGTGCAATAGTATATATATTCGACACTTAATTACCAAAAATCATGATTACTAACAATTAAGCAAATCATATTCACAACTACTAATTCTAGTATGCATCTTCATCATTTTAGTCGTCATTCATAAAATGAAATTGCAATAACAATAATGAGACATCAAGTAGACACTTATCTTGAATGTAGCTTCACCAAGCAATTGACTTCACAAGAGAAATGTTCCACCCAATCGTAGGCACTCTATCTAGCATATACTATTTTTGTTAAGAGGCCACCCTTGTGTTGGTCATGATTTTCTTAAGGAAAGGAGAACTACTAGGACTCACTTTATAGTCAATGATCACAAGTCCACAACCAAGCCAATGCATAGTTGGGTTAACAGGTTTTCCACAGTCACATGGACTCAATCTCAATCCAAGTCAACACACAACTAGGTTAACAAGCTATCAACATAGCAGAGGGGAAATGCTAAGCTAGTGAACTCACCACAGAGTTATAGGAACCTATATCAGACTCCACCATCTTGGGGTCCACAATACTTTCCCCACAAAACACCAAGAATGTACCCCTTCACTACTCAACAGTCCCTCGGGAATCACCTTCCTCTAGGTGTTATTCAGAGTGTGCATAGAAAGATGACCCAAACCCCGGTCATATGTTAGGAGGTCATAGCCTTTACTAGTCTCATTAACCAATTATATGCTCCATACCTGATACCACTCTTGTATTCAATACCACTCAATCAACACCACATAGGTTTAGATAACTAAGGAAAGGAATAAATAGTTAGATCTAGTTTACCATCATAATTGCAAGCACCTCACGTAGACTCAACTAGCTTGGGGTCCACATTACCCACCCCATACAACACCAAGAAGGTACCCCTTCACTGCTTAATAGTCCCTCAAGCATCACCTTCCTCTTGGTGCCATTCAGTGTGTGCGTAGAAAGACCACCCAAACCCCAGCTCATGTTCCAAGTGGTTCCATCTTCCTAAGGATTACAAATCTTGGCTAGGCACACCCAACTACCTTCCAAGGATTCACTCTAGTCATTGTCTAATTGACCACATAGGTTATGATAGGACTAGCAAACAACCATCCTCAATATGACATCAAACAACGGGGAGAAGATATATTCGTTGTGCGGATAATACTGGGGAAGGATTCAATGAGTCCAGGGTATGCTTTAGACAACTGTGAACACTGTAGATGGATTACGGGAAACTTCACCATTGCTAGACACACTTAGACAGTTTGGAACCAATCTTGCAATCACTGACACACAGTCATGAATTTTGGGCACACATGAACAAGTTTAACAATTGGGGCCATCGTCAATACCACTCTGTACTCATAACAACAAGGGGAAAATGTATAACAACAGTGCTCACATAATCTATATTCGGCCTTCATCCATGACCATCATCTAGAACTCTGAACCACTCTTAGATCACCCCAAAAACAAAGAGATAGATGCCCCCCTCTAGATCACCCAAAAGAGAGAGATAGATCCATAGACATGAGGGGTCAAGTTACTTAGACCAAGGAACTGTCTGCGCCAACTTCCAACTGATAGATAATTTAAGGATGACTGACAATTCGACTAGTTACTTACCCAATAAGAAACACCCATTCCCAGTTTTGCAGGGCGACTGACACAAGAAATCTCCAACCCACACCTTCCTTTCTCTAAGACAATAACTATCTCAAATACTTTTCTCTTGGAAGCATTAAATAATTGGAGTACATGAGTCAACTTAGCTTCATGAGTTTAATATGTCCCTCACTAACCTTAGGGAAATCATGCCCCTTGCTCTTGTTGCCTTGCACAGTCAGTTGTGGTTTTTATTTATTAATATCATGCATATTTACATCACATTTACAATTCTATCATGCTTGACTAGTGCATGGTCCACTAACCACATTAATTGCTCACACACACACATGACATCCATGATAGGGCCTTGGCCTTGAGCTCCTCACCATGTTCCTTACATCAATAAACAATATTACATAGCATATGCCAAGGGGTCAAAACTGGGGACATTATATTAGCTTTCTCTTTTGCGAGATGCTTAGCCCCAAACTTTATGTTTTCTAAAGAAAAAACTTATTCCTCTATAAAAAGGGTTTGAATGTTGTCCATGACATAAGAAGATTCTAAAGTTTTTTAAGTCGAGAATTCTTTAAGGGAACCATGTTGTTTTATTTAGCTTTACAACTTAGAATTTGCCTCTAGAATTTCTTATGATCTAGCTTAAAGAGGTAGTTATCTTGATTTCTATTTATATACCACCTTTTTAAAAATAAATCTTTGTACTTATTTATCTTGTTGAAAACTTATTAAAAATATTAATAATATTTTTACAACTTTATATACCATTTTTTGTAAGCTAGTGACCTTCTATTTACAACTTCTCATCTTATTTACTCATTACCAATTGCTCTACCTCTAGTGGGCTTAACTTTATATATTATTCAATAAACATTGAAATTTATATCACTTTTCTTTTAAATTTTTATGATTTATATTAATCTATTTTTAAATAATAATAAAATAATAATTTTTTATATTATAATAATTTAAAATTCAAGATATGGTATTTTTCCAACATTTATTTAATTAACATTACATACACAAACAAACATAAAATTACATAGCATCTTGCTTTTCCGAATAAAACCAAAATCAGTCACTTTACTTTTAATTGTATATATATTTATTGTTATAAAATCAAAATTAGTTAGCTTTACTTTTAGACTTTGACCTTGAACTGTTTTCTTTGGCGTCTAGCAAAACTTTTTAATGAAAGTCATCATGATATTTGTTTGAAACCAATTTGGTGTGAAGCCAAAATCAATTGAGAATTTTAACTTTACATTTCAACACGTGAATCTTTCCACTTCAGGAAATTTTATGAATGTCTTTATCTACAAATGTGTAAATATGGTTCTAGATCTTAGATTCTTGACATGGGAAAGTGAAAGAGTTATTTGCTTCTTAAAATCAAAATCGCATAATATGTACATAGGGTTAGACTTAACTTTGGGAAAGGTTAGACTTAACTTTGGGAAAGCCAAAGAGTTCTTTGTTTTTAAGAGGAAAATGAAATGCTATGTAGCTATCACATGTCACCAACCACATTTCAAGAGAAGCAATAAACAAAATCATAGAGTAATACATTAAAGAATGATCTGAGTGAGATATCAACAAAATTATCACCTAATAAAGTGTGATAATAAGATTACATTGCCAAAGAAGTAATAAACAAAAGTGCATAAGCTAATTAAAGAAAGACCACCTTACTACATACCAACAAAAATCATCATTAAAATACAAAAGATTTAGTCAAATAAATTCATATAATTGTGAAGTGAGTAAATAGGACCACCTTAATAGAGAAGTACTAACAAAAATGTAAGTGGGAAAGCTCATCAAAGAAAAACCACACCCACACTGAGATACCAACAAAAATGAACACTAAAATACAAAAGATTTAGTTAAAAGAGTCCAGAGAAATGTGGAGTGGAGTGAGCAAATAAGATACCAACAAAAATAAACATTAGAATACAAAAGATTTAGTTAAAGAGTTACTAGAATTGTGGAGTGAGTAAATAAGACCACATCGACAGAGTAGCAAATACAACAAACAAAATATATACCAACAAAAATGAATACTAGAATACAAAATATTTAGTTAAATGAATCAATGTAATTATGGTGTGGGCAAATAAAACCACATTGACATGAAGACAACAAACAATAATGTAGATTGGGAGAGTTCATCGAAAAAAGGATCGCATTGGGATACCAACAAAATTAGTGATAGAGATGGGTGGTGGTCATGTTTCAAATCATAATAAAAAAAAATATTGATAGAGATGGGTCAGGGTGGTCATGTTTCAAATCATAATAAAAAAATATTAAAAATATTGATAGAGATGGGTCAGGGTGGTCATGTTTTAAATCATAATAAAAAAAAATATTGGTTAAATTTAATAATAATTTATATATTATATTAATTAAAAAATATTAAGAATAATAATAAAAATTATAATTTTTAATTTTTAATAAATGTTTATATAGAATATATGGTTTTATATTAAAGAGTTTTAATGTCATGTTATAAATTAACTTATAATTGAGTAAATTTGTAATATTGTTATAATTAAAAAATATTATAATATTTTAATTTAAATATGGGATATTTATAGTAATAAAAAATATTTGTTATAATATTGATTTTTTAAATTTTTTTAACATGTTATAATTATGGTGATTTAGGGTTGTTTTTAAATTAAAATTTTAAAAAATAAAGCCATTTCTATGTTCTCTCGGGTTTTATAGACTCTTTTATTGATGTTGTTTAATAGTCCATGGTTTATACTTTTAGCTTGAAAAAAGTACTTTTTGTAAGAACATGGGATGTATAGGTCTTCCTCTTTATATTTGAGATAATGTTTTCTGTTTTGATCAGTACTTGATTTTGTATCAATGTTATTTGCAGAGTCCAAGCTCCTATGCCTTTATGTGTGATTGTACTTTTTGATTTCTGGGAAATAACAAAAGTACAGTTTTTTTTTTTGGTTTCTGAAAAAAAAAAGCCTCATATAATACAAAATAAAAAGTTTACAAAAATGTAATAAACAAAAAAACATAATGCATATAATGATTAAACCAAGCACACACATAATGGCAAAGAAGGTTTATCTTGGAAACCTTTAAATAGGCTTCTTCACAAGCAATACAATGGGCCATTACCATGAGCCACCAAATACCATATGTCCAAAAAACTATGACCTACTCAAATTTACCTTATAAGGGGAGATAACGAGACCATGACAAAAATCAAAATTTCCAAATTATATATATATAAATACACTTCAAAATGACGAGTGAAATTAAAATTCACATTTTATTAATGATGTTTAATTTTATGAAGTGGTAGTTTTTTGATATGTAAAAAGCCAAATGATAACCATTTACCCATTAAATTTCAACCCTAAATACATAAACAAAAGTTAGTTTTAATGAACATTAATAACCATCATTATCCTTATCATCATTGCATAAAAATAAATAAAATAAATTACTACATTTCCTTAAAATATTTAATTTCCATATTAATATAACACTATATCTTTGAGTTTAATTAATATTTCACAACATTAATGTTATCTTTTTAAATTATATTTTAAAACTTTATAAAAAAATAATAAAACAAAAAATCCCAAAATAAAAACATGTAACTTATCATACTCCTCTATAATTTTTTATATAAAATATAATGTTATCTCTTTTATTCCAAATGTTGTTAAAGATATAGCTTTCTAATCATTAAAATTGTTATGCTGATAATCATAAAAAAAATTGTTATCACTTGTAGACATAGCTTTTTCAATAATTTGGCAAAGCATCTAACAACTCAATGAACTAATAAAGTTAAAGATACAACCAAATTTTAAGAGAAGCAATAACAAAAGCGTACTATGTGAGAGTACACCAAAGAAAGATCACAATAAAATACCAAAAAAATTATCACTAAAATACAAAAGACTTGTAAAGTGAGCCAATACGAGTACCATACATCACATCTAATTAGAAAAAGACAATACATACATCTAATTAGAAAAAGACAATACAAATTGATATACATGGTATTTGTTGTTTGCTATTGATATATGATATATCTTTATTAATTAAGTTGTTTAATATATATTATTTATCGTAAGTTGAGTTATTTATATATGAAAGATTTGTATTGATTTGTTAGGCGATGAAGTTAATATTTAGATTTTTGGTATTTTTTTTGGAGAGAGTTATATGATTATCTCCACCATTCAGCTATCTTTTGGTCAATTCTATTTTGCTAGTAGTAAATAAATTTTGGTTTTGTGGCCTAGTTCATTGATTAAATATTGGAAGTAACAAATGAAGTTATTAGTGAGAGAGAAAAGAATGAAAAGAAAAAAAATATAAATAAATCTTTAACTCTAAACTTGTATGCCAAATTATCAAGAAAATAAAAGAAAAAGAAGAAGAGTAATAAATAAAGGAAAAAAAATGGGTGGAAAAAAAGAAAAAGAAAAAGTTATGCAAAATTCCATAGCTTGTATCTAAGTTAATTTTTGTGTCGTGAAAATATATACAACATAGAGATAAAGTCAAAAGAAAGTTATCCTAAAAGTTGTCAAATTTTATTAGAGTAGTCTTAATTACAAAATATATTTATATATGAGGAAAATTGAAGTGAAAATGCATAAGGCAAAATTACTTATAAAGAAATAGGTTGAGGGGTAGAGGTGAATTTTTATGTAAATGATAAAAAGAGGGTTATTTCAAAAGGCTATTTAATATACCGCAAAGGTTAAATAAAATCTTTAAGTGAAATTTGATATTAACTTTTATATTACCTCGGTGAAAAAGTGTAGAAATAAAGTTTCCAAGTAAGTGGAAAAGAGTAATCTCATGAAGGTTAAAGAAAATCTCTAAGTGAAACTTGTTAGTAACTTTTATATTATAAGCATAGACCAAATCCCTAACGTGTAAACATTTTGTTCATTTTTACATTAAAAAAAGGTTTGTACCTAGAGGGATTTGATCCCTCTCTACTCATGGTAGATCTCTTGATAAGATGGATCTATGTTGTTATTTAATTATAATAAATTTTACCCTTTCACATAATCATTTAAAATGGTCACCAAACAAAGTAAAAGAATCTAATGGATTTTTAATTGACATCTTGTCTCAAAAACCTTATTTGACAAATAAATTATATTTATGCATGTATTTAAATTAATTCTTTTAGTTTTAGTTAATTGGAATACATATACCCCGGATGCGGGCATCACCATGATACAAGATCCCACGTGCAGGACACGAGGAGGGCACATGGGGAAGGAACCTCGACCCAGGCGCCCGTAACGTGGCATGCACGCCCCATGCAATAAACCACCTGCCTGCCCTCACACCTGCGGTTTTATGGCCCCCTCCCGAACCTTCGCTCGCAAGTCTCTTCACCGGCTAGTTGGCTACAACGATGGTACATCCCGACCTCACCTTGGCCCTCTGCGCATTCAAGATGACCCTCACCTCGGATCCCTGCACCATCATTTCGGCTCTCTACAATTTAATATGGCTCGTGCGAACCTGGATCACTGCTCCTTAAATGGGTCAGTAGGCATCCATGACTGCATTCTGTTCGCTTCTCCTCGACATTGGTTATGTTCTGTGCACCCTCGTGCTTAGTTGCGTATCTGGTTGTGGACTCCCACTACGCTCTCTGCCATGACCAAGCCGCACGGCCTTTCTTGACAGGGTAGTGGGATCCGAAGCAAAACCCAGTGCTCCACTGCCACTGGCGATGGCTACGACATTGGAATCTCCTTCGCCAGCCATAATTTGATTGATGAGTGGGAAGGGTAGCTTGTGGCGGATCACCTAGCCTTAGGAAACAATGGAGGCAACATCAACCATTACTGGATCATCAAAAACATGCTCAGCAAGCTAATGGATGATATGCTGGGTAACTGGGGCTCTGCCAGGAATCAGATGTTGGACACCAGGGCCAAACTCATCGATATGGATGAATGCTTAGCCAACCTAGACGCTACTTTCTCTTGGATCCAACATGCTCTTGTGGGCCGGAGCCCAGTCATGGCCGAATCTGGTGGTAGGTGTGATGGTAGTGGTGTCTTCGGTGTCCCAAATGTCAGTGGTATGCCCTCTAAAGGGCTTGCAGTTGCTGCTACACTTGATCCTTTCCTGGCCATTCTTGCTCCTACTTTGTCGACAGCTCCTCCTGCACTATTCCCGGTCCCTTCCCCAATTGGCTCTCTGCCTTGCAAGAAGATCTGCAACCATGCGAAACTTGACCTTCTCGCTGCTCGCAAAACTGAACCTCTCCCTGTGAAGTTGTCGGAGGAGGAATTACCGGGGAGTTTCCCCATTCTGGAGGAATTTCCTCCTGAATAATTGTCTCTATGTCTACTCGGGAGTTCGATGAGAAGACCGGATCTCTCTGCTCCATTCAGGTTTTTTTTATAGATGTTTAATGTGTTTTTGTATGATCTAGTCCTCTACGATACTCATCTTGCTCAGATTGTCTTTTGGTCATGGCCTTGCCGTAGGAGGCAGTTTTGTTTTTGTATAACCCGCAAGTCATTCTCTAATACTCTTGCAAAGTTTTGTTTTTTCTGTTATGCTGGGATGGCTCCATTATCCCAGGCTGCTTCAAGGGTTTCCTCACTATGTAATTTTATCTTTTACTCTTAATTAATATACTGTGCAGACTTATAAAAAAAAATTGGAATACATATATCTTTGGTTTTAAAGTTAAGGTTAGGGTTGACAATGTAAAATTCTTGTTTGCTTAATATTTTATTATTTTTATTTTATTAAAGCGCCACGTGTCAATTTCATATTGAGCATGAAATTACACCTCTCCCTCATACTAGGATGTAGAAAGGGCATCTCAGTGAACCAAATGGTGAAACGTGTAAAATTAATAAGTAAGTGAAAAAGAGTATAAGAAAAAACAAAAGACTTAAATGTAGCAAGAATTGAACTCTAACCTTTTCGAAAGGGAAAGATTATCCAATCGCATTAATCCCATTAAAGATATCAAAGTGTTACTCAAGGTGGAAACATAAGTAAAAGAGCTAAGGCATATCAAATGGAAACGAAGGTTCAGTTCACTTCCAAGTATGTTGTGGGACTAGACAATTTCATGTGCCTATCAAGGATGATCTACAATGAGCCCATAAAAATTGCCATTGATCTCACTCTTCAAGGAAATTATATTTATATTGAGTTGGAAAATAGATTACAAGTTGTGAAAGAGGAAGTTTAAAAGGCTCATGGGCAAAATTCTGATGATGATATTGATAACTTACAATTGAACATAAACAAGTACCCCCAAAATGCAAATTTGTTGTCCTACATACTAATAAAGTTATGTAATTCTAAGGAACTCCTACTTGAAATCTCTCTATACTTTTACTATGAATTTGGATAAAAAGCACGTAGCATTCGAGCACCTGACCAAGAAAATAATATTGCAAGACATTAATTAAGAACATCTTTCCCTCTTAGATAATCTAGAACCAGAAAGCAAAGTCAACATGACCAAGTTGGATTCAAAAATAAATAATTTATCGGAAGAAAATTAATGTCTTGCAAATAAAATCGATGAGTTATCACAAGAAGTGGCATATCATAAGGATGAAAATGAAGCTCTAGTGATGAAAATTAAAAATATTGAAAGTGACAAAGAAGTCCTTCAAGGTGAAGTACATATCCTACATTGTAAATTAGAAAAGCAGGGTAACAAGACCAAAGAGCTCAAGAAAGAACTACGAGCATTATAGACAAAGAATTCTGACTTACAAGCAAATGATCAAGCATCGAGTTAACAAAGATGTCACAATTCAGTGTGATCAAGAATCTCAAGAGAAGTAGGATGCCAAGAGAAAATTTGTCAAAATCTTGTGAGATAAAGACAAGTAGATTAATTGTTTAAAGAATCAAAGTTAAAATTTTCTTACGAAAAAAAAAACTCAAAAATAAGGCTATATCAATCTTGAAAGTAGATATGGCAACCTTAACTGATCCAATTGAACCAATAAATTTTTAAGAAGTTGTGACTGTAGATATAGAGACCATAACAAATTCAAGTGAAACTAATGATCAAAGTGTCATTGTTGATGAATTTCTATCAGTCAAAGAGAATGCAAAACTTGGGTTCAAGAAACAATACATTGACAAGTCAACATCTACAGTTTCACCAATATTTAAAGGTCTACCGATCATCATTAATGAAGCCATATGTTAGTGAAAGGATGTTGTTGTACATATGCATACAAAATTATCAAAGTTCAACATGTTGACACAATTTCATTGTGATAATATCAAATTAGAAATTAACAAGGGTCAACTTAGTAAAGTACCATATCGTCACCCAAATCCTATAAGTCATAACATGCAAGAACCATTGTACCAATATCCAATTATACCTACCCAAAGTCACTATTATACTTACATATCGAAGCATCCGAGGACCAATATAACTCAAAGCCAACAACAAAGAAGATTGTCTCTATAATCTTATCATCAGGAAGTTCTAGAAAGAATCCATCTAGGATGGATTGATCTTTTTTTGATGTGACAGTATTGTTCAAGACTTCGAACATCATATCGTCTCATATCTTCGACCTTATCTAAGTAGCAACCACTACAAACAATATGTTCATTCTATCAACAGAATTCTTCTTGACCATGATTTAAGGACAACACATTTTTAAGGAGAAAAACTTGTAATATACCTAAAGTATATTTCATCTTTATAATAATATATAAACATTTATATTATAATAGTAGTCATTTAGAGTAATACTCCATATTTAATATATGGTAATTATTCATAATCATATCTTTCGCGAGGGACATGACTAATCGCATATATATGTGTATTTATATACATCGATTGTAACTCAATTCATATATTAGATAATAAACCATAATAATGTAATTATCCATTTGTGGATTATTTGGGGTTCTTCCTTAATGTTATGGATGCTCGAGTGGAGTAACCCATTCGTTACACTCCAGATTTATTAGGAGGAGAAGTTAATCGCTAGATTTCTTGGCATTTTCCTTATAGAGAGGTAGACAACTATCCCCACACACGGTTCATATGCACCATGGGTATACCGGCGGGATCACATGACCAAGAGTTCAGGGATAGGATCCTCACGGGGAAAATTTCTAGAACCTTTTAATTTATTTTGGGCTTTTCTAAAACCTTCTTATGTATAGAGTAAAAGGAAGTAACCTATGTTATTGTATCACGAAAAAAAAAACATTGTAAATTTTTCGTCGAATAATAAAAAAAAATCAAAACTAACATTGCCCCATAGTTTTATCTACCTATAACAAAATTTCCACGTAAACCTTATATTTTATACTAATTATTATTTGCTTCTATTTTTTCATATTTTTGGACCGGGGTGAGATATATGTTAGAAGGGACTTCAATAAATTATTATAGGAATCCCATAGTCTTTATATCACGAAGATGTTTGCATGCCACTAAAGTAGCTCATAATTGGGTAAATTTGCAATTAAAAGGTTTCACGGTCTAATTAGTGGGGACTTAAAAGGTGTTTTAATAATAGAGACCCGCCGTGGTTGTATTAAAGATTTAATTTCAAATCTTCATAAGTATTAATTTTGAGACTTAAATTATAAGTAAGTTTAACACTATTTTAAATGTTATATTAATCAAAATATATAATAAAAAATATTAATTTTTTAAAGTTAAATTATCAATATATTTTACAATATTCTAAATGTTATATTAATTAAAATATAATAAAAATAGTAATAATAATAGAAAGTCATAATATTTAACTTTCAAATAAATGTTTATAAGAAACACATGGTCCTTTTATTAAAAAGTTTGAATGCCATGTGTTAAAGTAGCTATGCCTATAACTATATAGATTTGCAATATTGTTTAAATGAAAAGGTATCATAATCTCACATTTGTAGTACTGTTCAAATTAAAAGGTATTATGATTATACATTGTAGGGATCCATTATAAGAAATAGATTTTAGTTTTGTTAAAAAATTAAGTTCAAGCCTAAGCATTATTAAATTGTCACGTCCTTGATCTCCTTGGTGACTTTTAGAGTGATGGGAAACAACTTGTTGGTCTTTTTTTTTAAAGCTTATCCGCAACTCTGCCATTTCTTACACAACCGCAATCCCATAGCCACAAGTCGGAAGTTGGAAGTTGGATCATCAGTTTACACAACATTGAAAACATCTTTCTAACTTTCGCAGTTCCACAATCTGCGATGCCGAACTCAGAAAGTCGGAGCGCCAATTACCTGGCGTCGAAAACTCCTCTCCGACTTCCGCAATCCGCGATGCGAGACTCAAAAATTCGGAGCGCCAATTACTCGGCGTCGAAAACTCCTCTCCAACATTTGCAATCCGTAATGCGAGACTTGGAAATTCGAAGCGCCAATTACCTATCGCAAAAACTCCTCTCCAACTTCCACAGTTCCGCAATCCACCTTGCGGAAGTCGGAAGTCGGAACCACCCTTTCACGACTCCGACCAATTTACTCTTCTGACTTTCGCAATCTGTAGTCCGCATCGCGAGAGTCGAGATTCAAAACCACCGCACATAACTCCATAGAATCACCCCTCCGACATCCGCAATCCGCAATCCGCATTGCGGGTTCGGAAAGTCGGAAGCCCAACTGCCCAACTTCTCCAACCCATAACTTCTTCATCCTAAGTCCAATTTGGGAAAATCCAGTAGTGTTGGAAAGATCTTGGTGAGCATTATGTAGGTGCAGGGTATTCATCCACACCTGATAACATTGATATTATCCTTATTCCACTCCAAAGGATGGCCTTAAACCCCATCTATGCCTCTTTACCACTCCGTAAGAAGCTCTACTCCACTATGCCATGTCCTGTCTCCTTCAACTGGTCCAAAAGGGTCATGAACACCATAGGGGGTGTCTATTCTTTCCTCGCAGTCATGACTGAAGTATTCCACACCTCTTGGGCCTTGCACTTAGTCCTATTCATCAAGGGACAATTCAAAGACATTATACCAATGGAAATGCAAATGGGCAGAAGCATACTCAATGAACACAAAGGAATGAAGCATTATCCACACACATAGAATGGAATACACCGACATATATCTCCCAGACAGATTGATGAAATAACATGCAGAGACTTAGCCCTATTCCTCAATGAACAATTCATGGTAATTGGAAACACATGTGGGCATATGCCTACTCAATTAAACATAGTGAAATGAGACCTTATTCACACACATATCTGCCATGCATTCATCATATCAATAACAATCATTACTAGTTAAACCATTGTAGGGGTAAAACACATGGAATGGGCATAACTTAACACAGAGAACACTTATCTTTTTCATTGAATCTCCAAGCAAACTGGCTGTGGACTACAACGTTCCAACCCAACCATAGGTCTCTGCCCAGCCTGTATTATTTCAACACTCAAAGACCACCCCCGAGCTAGGGCTATGTATCCACTAAGGAGTACCACTCATGCTCACTCACAACCTTGGTTCATAGTCAATCAGGGTTATCCAACACATAGCTAGCTTTTTCAAGTAAGTGGGGATCATGTAAGGACTTTCTAAATCAATAAGCTCATCCACATAGGTATAGGAATAACCAAATGACCTTAGATAGTCTAGAAAACCCCATCACCTCCACTCTCATCCTAAGTAAGGTCCCCTTCTCTGCTGCACAGTCCCTAGGATGCCCCTTCCCTTAGCACTGAAATGGGAAGGTGTAAGGTCCCCTCCTATCATACCATCCTGATAGAGAGGATCATTGTGCTACAACTGGGCATCTAGCCCCATGATCTTATTCATAAGCATTCATATATTATAACAGGCATATGAAGATGCATAAATATTTTAATGAACACAGCGGAAGTAAATTTTAAATACTCATTCACCATACCTTCAAGATATTCCTCAATTAAACAATTGAAGGATATCACAAGAGAATACTTATCTTAATCAAGTAGTCCCTGATCAACCAGCTACGCTTCTGCAACGTTCCACCCAACCGTAGGCCAGTGTGCTCCTTAATCTCTCAGCAACACTGCCACCCCCGAGCTGGGCATGATCTCCATAAGGAACTAGGGAACAACAGGGTCTCACATAGCCATAGATACACCAGAATCAGCCATACCAACCAGCAATTGGGTTTCTGAGGTGGCTAGGAGATGGATGCATATAACAGCAAGGGCATAAGTGTTGGGTATTAGGGAAATCGTTTGTACAGTGACAGGCATGATAATGATCCCCCTAAGCTTCAGAAAAACGTGGGAAGGTTAAAAACGAGCAATGGAGGTTTGGAGAAAACCCCAGGTAGCAGAAAACGTTTTTTAGGAAAAATGCCCATGGAAGTTCGGGGACAAAATGAACTCCATACAATTCCAAATCGCAGCCCCTCCTTCCCAGCTACTATCCAAAACCAAAAATGAGTTTTTGGGGCAAGGAGAACCCTGCGTTTTTGATGAAAAACGTGACTGTAACTCCCAGTCGTCTCTATCTGCGTGAGAGGATGAATGCCCTCCGTGAAGAATGGCTTTTGGGCCAATTTCGTGGGGGTTTTCTTGCCCAGCCAACCAAAACCCGATTTCCCAGGTTGCTGTCTTGCCCATACCCGAAAATTGACAGCCATACCTCTCCCATCCCAAGGCATTAATTATCTCAACCAATTATTGGAAGGATTAAATGATTGGGTGCATGAGGCCAAATGGGTAGTTGAGAGTTCATGGTTTCCTCAATGAAAATGGCTTAACACCATGGCTCAAGGGTTTGGTTATTTTCCCTCCCTATTCCTTGTAAAGATCATGCCCCATCTCTTTGTTGCATTGCGTAGCCGGTTGTGGGTTTTTCATTAAAATTGCTTGTTTACATGATGTCCGATTTTACATTGTGCTCCGCTAACACAAGAACCATATGCATCTATTTTAATTGCCGATACATAAGACGACAAATCAGTGGCGGGGCCTTGGCCTTGAGCTCCTCACCATGACTAAATAACAATATTTACATCATTTACAATATTAATGCAATAGGGTCAAGCTGGGGACATTACATTCCCCTACCCTTGGAATAACACCGTCCTCGGTGTTCCAACACTTCGGAAATAAATACCCGCTTTACATATGTCCAAAATTCACAAAATGTGGTAGGTTTGTCCTGCAATTCACCCTTTACTTGGGTCTTTCGGGACTAAGTCCTTTGGTTTTTTTTTTTTACAAACTGCTCTTGCTGGCTAGGACCTTCTAGCCCTGCATGAGGACATCGTTCCAAAACAATTCCTTCTTTTTCTTTTCCTTCCAACTGGCCCACGAACTTGGAGAATTTACGGTTGTTGCCCTCTTGATATTCTCTTGTTGGGCAGTCACAGATGCAATGATTTCCTCCACATCCCCAACATTTCATTGGCGGCTTTATCTTTTCCCGGTCCATTTCCTTTGAGTCTTCCCACCTGGAACGTTTCTTACTCGGACAGTTGGATGAATGCTTCTTTGTTGATCCACTTTCCTTTCCCTTGCTGATTGCTCCCAGAATGCTTTTTACCTCCTTTTGCAGATGAATAGAGTTCCGCAAAGCCTCACGGTTTATCTCATTCTGTTGCCTCTGTAGCTTGAGCATCTCCCCAAGATTTTCTTGGGTCCTGGCAATTGTTTGAAGAAGACTTTCAGCCAACTCTAATAGCCCTCGGTCTGCTGCCATGGTCAATGGGCACAACAGAACACACTTTGCTTACTAGCAACACTTTCTTGCGTCGGCTACAACCAATTGTTTCACTTTCTTACCTGTGAAATTCATCATGGGAATTCTTTGTTAGGACAAGCATAACATATACATTAAGATTAGTCAATTATTTTCCTAATTGACATGGAATGTCCATGCTTTATTCATGGGACTCCCATATTTTCATGCTTTGCCAACATACACATGAATTCATTCATGTTCATCCTTTCACAGGAAATTTACTATTTCAGCATTCACAATTCATCTCAAGCAATTAAACACAATCTATTTTCAGCCATGATGCGCACTCAACAATATTTTGTTTTATAAATGCATCAATCAAAAGGAAAGAGAAGAGTAGGGGTTTCTCCCTCTTAGTCCTGTTCTATTATGGAGCTATTCCATCGCTGTGGTTTCATGCTCCTTAGTCTCTTTCACTTCAATGTGAATGCTTTGACTTTCTTTTCTTGGCTATGACACTTAGTGTCTAAGGTCTGCATATGGCTTTTCAGCTAGGGCACCCTTCCCATTATTGCCTACAGAACCTTGGGTTTCTAGGATCCACTTGTATCCACTAGCACCATCTTTCATTACTGCTCATACTGAGCTCCTTAGGACGGTCACATGTCCACATGCATCTCTAGGATGCCTTCATAATCCTGGCTTCTAGCAATACCTACACTCAAACATTGAATTAATTCACATGTTTAATTCATTTTCATAGGGTTTTTCTCTAAACAAGAATTTTAGGAAATCATAACCAAATCATATACACACGTATATTCATGAGCAAGAAGCTGCAAGGTAACTGAATACTTATCTGTATTGGATGTCGGCACTTTACTCCACAGGATCCTTCTTCGCTTTCCAAGCATTGGTTTTCCCGTGGATACAACAACGAATGTTAGGCCAGCACGCAGGCTACTCCACAACCATTCGAATAGGCAATGCCATGCCAATACGCTGCCTGGTTTTATCAATTGTTTTAAGGGGTGTTGGGCCAGCGTACACGCCTCTTTACCATATCAAGTGGTTAATTCCCAACTAGTCACTCTCTGGACTTATCAAGAACTTTATAGCGTTCAACCAGCTACTCCCTGGATTTCTTAATAATTTATATCGCCCACTCATTTACTCTCTGGATTTACCAGCAATTCATATCGCCCACTCATTTACTTTCTGGGTTTACCAGCAATTCATAATCTTTTAGGGTCTTTCCTTCCTGCAATGACCAAGGTTTCCAACAAAGAAACAATAGTGTATCAGCTTAGCTGTTAGAAGACTTATACCTGTAATCTTCATTATTTCAAACAAGACATAAATGAAAACGAATACTTATCTGTATTGTGCGTTTCCCCTCTGGTCCACAGGATCCTGCTTCGCTTCTGCAAGCCTTGGGATCGCCTATGGACTTGGATATAGTTAATGCTTATCCAGTACGCCTCCCCATCGGCTGGATTTACCAAGCATTTGGTGGTGCCCAACCAGTCCCATATCTGGTTGGCCCTCTCCAGTGCCGAGCCAGCACATTCGTCTAGGTCATCGACCAATGGAAGGAAACTGCGCCACTGACCATCATAGGTCAAGGCTCTACTAAGGAGCCATAGGTATCTCAGGGTTTTCAGTCAGTCATTGGCGCCCGCCCTCCCATTGCTGTCCCAATAGAGATTTCAGGGTTTTCAGTCAGTCATCGGCGCCCGCCCTCCCACTGCTGACCCAATAGAGATTTCATGCCTTTACCAATGCCACCACACCTTCTTGCACCATAACCCTTCACACCCATCAGCTCTTCATTTATACAAGGACACCACTCCTTCTTTTGTGCAAATCGGTGGTTCCTTTTAGGAACTTTATAGGTGACTTTCTTGACTGTAGGTTGACATGACCCCTACTCACACAAGGATGATACCTTCTCTTATTATACAGCTCTTCGGGACTGTCCATCCCTTCTGGTAATATTTCATGTGAGCATAGAAAGGATGCCAATTCCCATACAGTCTCTTTGCGTACCCTTCTTCACCTTGCCCTTTAATGTGCAGTATCAATCTGCATCTGTGTAGGCTGACAACACAAGAAGGATAAGCAAGCTCATCAGTATTGCTATTCAATTCTTAACCACATTCCATATCATTCACTACCAAGTATTGAAACACCAGGAATGCGTCTATTCCCTTAGGGTGTAGTCAATATTGAAAACCCTATCATGACCCAGCAGCAGAAAAGGTGTGCACCCCCTTTCCGATGTGCGCCATGTAGGCCCTAATCATACTCAAGCAATCTGCAATGATATAAATAAGATAGAGCATGCTCTGCGTATTAACCCTAATAATTTAGACATGCATGTTCTTGTCTAGGGTCACGGAATACTCATTCAGTTTGTAGATTTGTCTCACATGCCTTCTGGGCATAGTTTTACCATCTCACTTTCATGGTTTACCGTCATGCGGTTTGGCTGAGATATTATCAATGCGTTTCACCCGAAACCCATTTCCAAAGCATGGGGTCTTTCCCATCTGGCTTGGCTTCTGCAGGCCATCACACATGATCCTCCTGCAATGTGTCATCCTGGCACATTTTATCAAATAGCCAAACCGTTAGCAACATTTAGCAATACTTCAAATACGATTGTTCCATAACCAATCAATAGCATTCATAAATAATTCAATATGAATTTACAATTCCGTCTCCTACAGAAATTAGTTTTCTTATCCATGAGGCTATCCTCATATTGCTTGGCTCCTGTAAGGGACACCACTCTGCCCGTTATGGTCTTATGCCTGCTGCCATGCATGAGCATCCACTTACAGTATGTCCTCCTGACACATTTTCATATAAGCCAAACAGTCATTAGCAATTATTAGCAAAATTTCAAATCCGAAATATTTACCAATCTGAGATTTACAACTGTTCTTACTAACAGAACTTAGAGCTCTCAACCATGAGATTCCTTCTCATAAGCTCTAGATCAACTTTCACAGTCATATCATTCATACAACTCTGTCCTTCCACAGAGCATTCTAGCAGCCCATCGATCATGATTGGGATCTTCATGCACTTACTATTCTGCATTCATAACAGCCCATGAAATGGTCCTAGAATTATCATCAATTCATCATTTCATTCATTATTTATTTTGCAATGACATATGTATCATCCCTATGCATTCATACAATGCATCACAAGATTTATAAAATCTCTTAATGCACATCTACTCAATGCTACCTTGCATTGTTTCATGAGTACTATGCATTCAAGCATATTATGATCGAAACATGACTATCTCATATAACCTGCATTACCATAGTTAGGACCACCAGTCCTCACTTGCTTGGGTTATTAAGCACATAACCAATCATACGCATGGCATGATATAAATTCACATGAATGCATTGAGATTTCTAAACAGTCATAGGGTGTAAGGGTCATCCCCTTCACTTACCCACACCTCACCAAACTTGGTAGGTTAACAACCCCAGTCGATATTCAATATTACATGCAAATTAGCTCAACATAGCTCAAACATAGTTGAAGAGATCTTACCAAATCCCCTTTCAACATTCATGCAATTTGGCACCAATAATCCTTACCTGCATGGGTACCATTAACATCGTCTGATGTCACCTGATCAGTTGGCCTCTTACCAAGGTTGCTTAGTCCTTTTTCCAACTTTATGATCACAGATTCGTTGCGCCATCCTTTCTGCATAAGGTTGTTGGCTTCATGCAACAACATCCTCAGAACATTTAGCCATGCTCTTTGTTATCTTTGGTCCTACCACCAATACCAACATCAATAGTGATTATCAACCACAATATTCTACATTAGTGGTTTATTGCATATGCCGACTTCATTATTCTACCAATATGCAATATCCCATTTATGCACAGGCGTTTCTATATGCACTATGCAATTTGTTAAGATGCCATCTAGTGCATATACATCTATGTAATCCTTTACCTTTTTAACATTTTCATGCCATATGACAATTTCATAATTATAAGTATGATAACAAATAGAGGTTTAAGAAATTCTTCCCTTTTTGATCCCTCATCGTAACATGGAATTCCTCTTCCATATCATGCAATTGCAAGAATTGCCCATATTGACAACAGAATTTGTTGGTCAAAACAGCTGCTGGCACTCTTCTGTACTAAATATCTATAATATATGTAGACCTCATTCAAACTCTGGTCATGCATCATCGTTCCCTGCTGGACAAGCTTTCCAATGCCTGTCTTCATGCTCCATTCCGACACCGGGTGTGGAAACTGCATCTTTTCAAAAACGACAACTTTCACTCCAATCCTGCACATTTTACACAGTTGCATTTTGGTCCAGAATGCCAACTTTAGCCACCTGTGGAAGAAAATCTATGAGGAATCACAAAAACTTTTCTATCGGGCGGAGTTATTCCATATAACAAAGAACACTCAACAATTCACGGATTTCAATTCCGATGCACCATTCATCTTCTATGAATTTCTGGGTTTGACTACTTCTCACTTTTCACATTTTTCCAAAATTCCAAATTTTGGGCCAAAAATGGCTATCTCCCAAACGGTGCATTTCTGGAAAATCTTCGTCTAACGGAAACTGTCTGTCTTAATGAGAATATGAAATGTCTAGTTCAGTAAAATTTTTTATTCCCACATCTAGGGTCACTTTTACTGCCCACAAGCTTTTCAAAATCCCGAAAAAGTGGCCCGGAACAGTGCTTTTTGGTCTTCTTGCTCATCCCGACTTCACATCCTTTGGAGTTTGGCTCCAAGATTCTGAACTTAACATCGTGTCTGCCTCATGACTGCCTCATATCAATTTCGGCTCAAACCAACCTTCTGTCAAGCCTCGGGACTCTGTCCTTCAAAAGTCACTATTATCCAATTTCTATCAAATCGGAGTGTAATGGGCTCGGGGTCTTCACTAGTTCTTTCATGGCCTTCGTCAATGGCCTCCAAGCCCCACAGGAATCATTTCATTCTGAGTTCGGATGCTCCTCCTATCACAAAAACAAGTTTTGGTCACTTTAATCTTTTTTTTTTTTTTTTGCGCGCAAGAAATCCCTCCGCAGCTGCGGGCTGGTTCGGCGACGGCTTCCGCAATTGCGGAGCAGTTCGTCGAACGCTTCCGCAATTGCGGAGCAGTTCGCCGAACGCTTCCGCAATGGCGGGGCGATTTTCCGAACGCTCCCGCAATTGCGGAGCCATTCGACGAAGGCTTCCGCAGTTGCAGAACCATTCGGCGAATGCTCCCGCAATTGCGGAGCCATTCGGCGAAGGCTTCCGCCTTTTCGGAGCCGTTCGCGGAATGCTTCCGCCGTTGCGTGGAATGCTTCCGGGGGTTTCGGGCGGTTTTTTTTTGCGGAAAGCTTCCGAAATTTTGGGGCGATTGGGTGAAGTCTTCCGCAAATTTCGGAATGCTTCGCCGAAGTCTTCCGCAAATTTCGGAACGACTCGCCGAAGTCTTCCGCAAATTTTGGAACAACTTCCCGAATTCTTCCGCTTTTTCGGAGGAATTCGCCGAATTTTTCCGCGTTGCGGGACAACTCGCGGAATCCTTCCACAATTTCAGAAGAGAATTCCTTCCGCAAATTTCGGAAGAGAATTCCTTCCGAAAACTTCCCTTCACAAATTTCGAAAAAATTCGCGGAATGCTTCCAAAATTTCGGAAAGATTCGCCGAATGCTTCCGTAGTTGCGGAAGACATTCGGGAATTCTTTCCGAAACAGTCTTAAACAAAATTTCAAAACACTTAAGAAAAATTTAAAAACTTTCTTTTCTTATGACTGCAAGTGGATTCAGCCCATAAAGGCCCAATGCTGCAACCGACAGCTTTGATACCAAATGTAAGGTCCCCTCCTATCATACCAGCCTGATAGAGAGGGTCATTGTGCTACAACTAAGCATCTAGCCCCATGATCTTATTCATAAGCATTCATATATTATAACAGGCATATGAAGATGCATAAATATTTTAATGAACACAGCGGAAGTAAATTTTAAATACTCATTCACCATACCTTCAAGATATTCCTCAATTAAACAATTGAAGGATATCACAAGAGAATACTTATCTTAATCAAGTAGTCCCTGAGAAACCAGCTACGCTTCTGCAACGTTCCACCCAACCGTAGGCCAGTGTGCTCCTTAATCTCTCAGCACCACTGCCACCCCCGAGCTGGGCATGATCTCCACAAGGAACTAGGGAACAACAGGGTCTCACATAGCCATAGATACACCAGAATCAGCCATACCAACCAGCAATTGGGTTTCTGAGGTGGCTAGGAGATGGATGCATATAACAGCAAGGGCATAAGTGTTGGGTATGAGGGAAATCGTTTGTACAGTGACAGGCATGATAATGATCCCCCTAAGCTTCAGAAAAACGTGGGAAGGTTAAAAACGAGCAATGGAGGTTTGGGGAAAACCCCAGGTAGCAGAAAACATTTTTTAGGAAAAATGCCCATGGCATTTCGGGGACAAAATGAACTCCATACAGTCCCAAATCGCAGCCCCTCCTTCCCAACTACTATCCAAAACCAAAAACGAGTTTTTGGGGCAAGGAGAACCCTGCGTTTTTGATGAAAAACGTGACTGTAACTCCCAGCCGTCTCTATCTGCGTGAGAGGATGAATGCCCTCTGTGAAGAATGGATTTTGGGCCAATTTCGTGGGGGTTTTCTTGCCGAGCCAACCAAAACCCGATTTCCCAGGTTGCTGTCTTGCCCATACCCGAAAATTGACAGCCATACCTCTCCCATCCCAAGGCATTAATTATCTCAACCAATTATTGGAAGGATTAAATGATTGGGTGCATGAGGCCAAATGGGTAGTTGAGAGTTCATGGTTTCCTCAATGAAAATGGCTTAACACCATGGATCAAGGGTTTGGTTATTTTCCCTCCCTATTCCTTGTAAAGATCATGCCCCATCTCTTTGTTGCATTGCGTAGCCGGTTGTGGGTTTTTCATTACAATTGCTTGTTTACATGATGTCCGATTTTACATTGTGCTCCGCTAGCACAAGAACCATATGCATCTATTTTAATTGCCGATACATAAGACGACAAATCAGTGGCGGGGCCTTGGCCTTGAGCTCCTCACCATGACTAAATAACAATATTTACATCATTTACAATATTAATGCAATAGGGTCAAGCCGGGGACATTACAGAAGGTATGGATGGTCCTGACTATTATATCAAGGTAAATGAGTCCTCTTTGGCTCTACCATGCAGTCTAAACCCTCCTAGTTTCTTCCCATTGTGATCCGCACTCAGATGTTCCTTCATGTTGCGGTTAAATGGCTCTGTCCTGCAACAGGGTATCGGCTATCCAATTCGGTTCTCTCATGAACTTTTAGGTGTCTAAACCTCTTAGTTTCGCTCCAAGGGTTGGGTCTTTGGATCCTTCATTGAATTCCACCCCCCACACTATTTTCCTGAGCGATTTTGGCTCTGCAAATCATGGCCTCCCTCAGGTTCGCAATTTCAGTTCCTTTCCTCCCTCTGCTTGGTCTGCTGGGTTTGCGTTAGGGTCCCTCCCCAAATCACGATTTCTCCTTTTTCCTTCCAAAATTCAGTTGCTAGTCTCTAATGGAATGGGGATCTGGGAATATGAACTTCCAGGGGTGGATTGACGTGCAGATCAAGGAAAATAGAGCTCCATACCCTTCCATCTGAATTTTGGATTTCCCCCACTCCATCGACCTCATGAACCATCCTCCTGCAGTACTACCTTACAACATAAATAAATGGAAGCTAGGATAGGTCAAAGGGGTTCTCATGGTGACATATGGAATTCTAGGGTTCAATCCCACACCCCTCCACCACCCCCTAGTGGATACACATAGCCCCCTCATTTAGTTGCATCCATAGCCATCTCATTGGTATTTTTATTTACATGGTATCATTACATCATTTACATTTTTCATGTCTAACTAGTGCATGGTTACCATAATACCAAATACTTTCCTCTTCAAGGCTGAGCATTCACTAGCGGGGCCTTAGCATTGAGATCCAAGCTAGGAATCATACATCACATGCATGACAATATTTACATTACAACCAAAATATCCTAAGGGTAAAAATGAGGGACATTACATAAATATAGAGCTTTGAAAGTTAATTTTTTATATTTTAAATGTTGTATTAATTAAAACATATAGCAGCCCCAGATGGGGTGACATAGCATGGATGAGCATCACATGAGGTCTCCTCGTAAGCACATGGATGCCGAGTAGGTGTATTACCAAGCGATACCACTAGAGATTAGGGCCCAAATATTCAGGGTTGAGACTTGAGTTTAGGTGGAGCAGAAGGTTACAAACCCAAAGGTAATTGCAGAGGAAATGAATCCATGGGAAGAGGACGTGGGCTACACATGCACCAGGGATACAAAATATTATCAGACCTTAGTGCTCTATTGGACTACAAAATTCTTGATGGGCAAGGTGTTGCTGGATACAAAAGAAGAAATAAACGAACTGTTGTTGCAAATGAATGAGATCAACAATAAGTTGAATTTTCTGATAAGGGAAACCACCAAGAAATATTATGTCAAGGAAAACAAGGATCTTATTAAATAGGTTCCCCTGGTCAATGTATTTGATGATGATATGGCATGATAGTGCTTTTTGTTGTTATAGTTGTTCTTTTTGTTATCTTACTTGTGTTAGCATGTTTGTAGACATAGGTAGCATTTTAGCTTAGACAATCAACACTTTTAATGATGCGTCTTATAAAATTTGGTTTTACTTATGGTCAGGTTTTTCATGGGGCTACCCAATTTTTCCTATGATATATTAGTTGTCTCTCTTAATATCAAACTTTAGCCTTACAAAAAGAAATTAAAAAATATAGCAAAAAGTATTGATAGCAATGAAAAAGGAATTATAACGTTTGTTCTTGAAATTTTTTGTTTTCCATATCGATATAACTTGCATAATTTTCAAGAACTTTGAGTTTCATGAATGAAAAATTTAGTGAAATGTTTACAGTTTATGTTTCATAATAATTATATTGTATTTTTCAATATTTTAGGTCTCAACCAAAAATTTATTAAAAAATATGTAGTTAATTATTTTAACATTAGATATTGAGAGTAGGGTGGCATGCACAGGGTACTTCTAGATCCCAATAGAAAAGAAGAAATGAAATTTGTATGGGGTGTCGGCTTGGTGACAAATAATCAAGTTGAAATGTATGCCTTATTACTAGGTACATAAATTATGAAGAGTATTCAAATACATGTTATAATTCTTGGAGACTCAATTCTTGTCATAAAATATGTGTGGAAAAAAATAGTGAAAGAAGGAACTATCCAAGGTAAGGTTTAATTACTTAATGATGTAAAAATTATGCACATATGACATTATAACAATTCAATTGTAGATCAACTTGAAAATGCTATAATTATTAGTTAGATAGGGGATTTAATGTTCAAAATGCCACCCCTCTCCCCAAAACGATGATGAATTCCCTAAAAAATTTAGCATGGTCTAGCTTGATTCCATTTCATTTTTAAATGCTGGATTTAAAAATGGTGGATGATGGTAAATTGGGAATGCAGTCTACTTGGTGTATCTTCCCATTCTAATGCACAACAATTCAAGTCTCCTTAATTTCAAGTAAGGGATCCATTGCACTCCCATGTGCCTTTGAATCGCCCATTCCATTTCTCCTTTCTATGCTCGCTTCTATCCTCATGGCCTTAGCTTGGTTGTTTGCAATGACAGTGAGATTTCTCTAGTCAGAATAGTCTAGAATGTGGATGGAACAAGAAGTGAGGCATGCACCCAAGATGGTTCAAGTGCAACTAGTGGTGCTCCCTAGAGTTCTCATGTCATGGGGAGAGGTAAGAGTTCCAGTGGAATCCCTCCTTCTTAACAATACAGTGGATTCAAGACAAGGGAAATTTGTCTTTAATGTTTTGTAATATTAAGGCTCTAAGCTTGTGGATTATTCATCCCTTAGTTGCAGGCCCTAATTCTATTGTGGCAAATTTTCTAGTTTTAAGGTGGGGGTCTCTTGTTTACTGATTTGTTGGACTTGTGTTTCCGTGGATAACCCCTCAAATAGGGATATAGTCGGGGGGGGTAAGGTCTCACTAAAACCATAGACATAAAAATAATGCTTTGCAATCTAAATTCACAAATGGATGGTATGAAATAGTTAATTGATTACATCACCTCTCACATGGTACAACAAAATATTAGGAAAGATGTATTTGAATCTAGAGTAAAGGAGTAAGGAGAAATAATAAAAACTTTTGGAAGTAATTTTGAGATGCATTTCAACATAATATTGGGTTTTCTCGAGGAATTGAATCTTAGGTTGGACACTTTTCTCGTTCAAATCCAATGGAAGAAGGATTGGTTCAGTACATAGCTATGGTGAACATAGAAGTGTAGAATGACCAAGGACATGCTCAAAAAGACTAGTCAATGGAAGAGGGCCACAGTGGCCATTTTTTCCAGTCTTATGTTTTTCACATGCACTATTTTGTTAGGTCAGTCATAAGGTAGTATAGCTTTAAGTCTTTTGGAAGTATTATATCTGACACAAAACATGTGTGTTGAGGAAAATTTTGTCAGTCATTAATTAATTATTGCAGGTTATTCACAAAACACTAGAGCATAGCTTTCTTAATAATTTGGTAAAGTTTCTAACAATCAAATGACTTGATAATTTATCATAAATGTTTTGAGTGATCTCAATCCCTCTTTAAATAAAGTATCATATTGACACCCACTTGAACCAAATTGGTTTGTCATCATTCCTTGCAATATACTTAACAAACTCTCATGCACATAATATTATTAAGAGATTGGCCATGTGATTAGACTTTTGAAGGCTTCAAATATGGAAGAAGAGATTGCAGACTACTCCAATGACCCTTTTGAAGGTATCTACATATTCACCAAAGGGCTTATGGTGGAAAGGTATCTACCAGTAATATTTGGGGTTAGTCTTCTAGTGGATATAGGAGTGAACCTTGGCATAACAATAAGGCCATATCCAATCCTAAGCTAAAACACCAATGAGGAAATGACAAGGAAGTATGGTTATGGTGTAAAATATATGAAGTGACAAACAACAATAATGAAGTAATCGATTGAAGTGAATGATGAAAAGAATTCTAAAAAGGGAACGCTTAACCCCTCTACAAGTCCAATAAATTTTCCACCATCTAATTTGGCAAAAGGTAATGAAGTAACAAACATAGAAAAACCATTCCCACCAACAAATCCATTATTCTTAAACCCTCATTTTCATACTCATGGATAGAAGGAGGGAAACACTAAGGAAGATCTAACGTGAGCTAGTGCATTGGAATGGATTGGAGGTTTTGGAGATATTCAACCAAGAGTTTTAAGCAAAAGTGAATTGGGTGCTAGAGTGAAGAAGAAAAATTCTCCTAAAAAGATCATAGGAAGAGAGAGAAAAATGTGTCAAGCCTCAAATCCAAAATTAATTAATTAAGGATAAATACTAAAAATATGAAAACCATAAGTTATATTAATATATATAAACATATATGTAAGAAATTGTGTTGGAATGTGAACTGGAACTGGTGTAGGAAAACCCTATCCTACAAATCATTACTAGTGGCAAAGATTTTCAATGGATATTCTTATGGAACTTGATGTAGGCGAGTCTTCTTGTATTCTTGATGAGGAATTTTGGAATATGGTAGCCTCCTTGTGGCCCTCCTCCTCAACATCGACCCAATCCTCATGCTTTTTGAAACTAGAATTTGTTATAGAGTTGGGATTTCATCTTCTGCTACTTGGCATAAAGTGGTTTCCTTTTCAGATCATGGGTTGGTGGGATAGTTCATGGGTTTATGGCCTTCCATCGAGGCAATGCGGACAAGGCTAGACACAAAAATGGAATCCCCTCATCTTAAGAATTTTTTAGCATAAATTTTGTGGAAAGGAATTTTATGTTTTATTTTTATTTTTTAGAAGAAATAAGACAAGGATCCCATCTTCAGAAATGGTCCCTATTTTATGGGTCATAGGGGAATGTAGTCGAATAGATGGGATATATCCTTTGACCTAGAGAAGGATATTCCTTTGGTAGTCCCAATGTGGGTTAAATTGCCTCACTTTTCACTTCATTGCTGGTCTAATGAATATCTAACGACTATTGGGAATTCATTGGCCCATTACATAGACATAGTTGAACCTAAACCACCAATGTTCTCATGTGCACATATCTGTGTGGAATTTGACTTGGAAAATGGAATTCAAGAATCCATAATCATCTGAATGGATGGATGGAATCACCTGCAGAATCTTGATTATGAACAAATTCCCTTCAAATGAAATATTTTCCATGAATATGGACATTTTTCTCACAACTTCCCCAAAACCCTTTTCTGAGAGCCTGTTGATGGGAATGAAAAAGGCTAAAAACAAGTCACAAATAAGGGGAAGAAATCCCCCATAGAATATCCTCCTCCAGTTTCCCCCTCCTCCTTCAATAAGTACCAAGCTCTATCAACTAAGGCAGAAGGGGAAAAGGAAGACAAGCAATTGAATCAAAATAATGAAGTTCGGTCTTAAACCCCAATAAATTGACATAACAAATAGTGTTAGAGGACTCGAAGGAAATTGAAAATAATTACATATCCTTTCTACCTTATAAACCATATCAAGAATTTTTTTCCCAAATAAGAAAGTCAAATATCCAAGGAGGTATTATGTGTTAAAGTTACAGCATCATGAGTCATTCTCTAGGTCAACCTTGTGTGTCAAGATTGAGCCTCATGTGTCAAGGTAGTTCCTTATAGGAGCCTGAGTTGCACTTAGGAAACTTGGAGAAGAATATTGATTTGGAATCAAGAATGGATAAGCTTCATGTGTTGAGGAAAGTGATTTGTATGTCAAAGCTTTGATGTTGTACAATATTGCTAGTCAAGGATAAGGTCTTGTGTGTCAAGACAGATCATCATGTCTTGAGGTGGTTCCTCATGTGTTGAGGTGATGCTTTGCATGTCAAAGCATGTATGGTGTGTGATGTAATACTAACCATGGTTGATCTATTAAGTCTCCTCTAGGGACTGGACACCTCTAAAGTGAATTACTTTAGCATATAACCACTTAGAATGATAGTAAGACAATATGATCACATCATTGGGAAAATCTCCTTAGTATATTTGATATGATAATTAATTAAGCTGGCACATGTGGACCATGTAGATACGATGAGATAAGATATGAGAGAATTCAAATTGCACATAAAGACTTAATTTAATTAAGAGAGAATTCGAATTGTTAAACTTCAATGATATAAAAAAAGAAGACTTCAATTAATCAAAGGAGAACTCAAATTGTTCACTACAGTGATGTTAACAAGAAATATTTCAGTTAAGAGAGTTAACTAAGTGATAACAAAGAAAATATAGTTAACGAAGTGTTTTTGCATGATGGCACTTATGTTAAACTAAGAGATGACACTTGTGTTTAACTAAAAGACGACACTTGAGTTGCGACACTTAAGTTAGCCACCTAACTAAGTGGGAAAGCTTTCAGTTAAGGGGCGAGTTCATCCTGAAGTCAATAAAGTGAGTTAAAGCTATTTCATGAGAAGTGGAGTGCACTTCTTCGTGCAATATTGATGCCTCCAAGGATGGAGCGAATTCCAATGAAGTAAATTTGTGCACAAAACTAATATTAGCGAATTGGTTGATTGGAGCATTATTATTCTGAGTCTCTCTTCTATATCTATCTCTCTTGCTCTATAAATTGCACCGGGGGTGCTTTATGTAAAAGGAATTCTTTGTTATCTATCAATATACTAAGGAAGGTTTTTGTGCATTCTTCTCCCTCAAGTCATGGAGGGTTTTTTTGGTTGTGGATCCCCATCTTCCTTATTCAAAGGTTGTGTTTTAGCCGTCTTTGGATCCCATCTCATGACAGAGGGGTTTAGGGGGTTTTTCCCCCCCAAAATAGTCGCCATGGGGGTTCGGGGGGGGGACAACTAGTTTGGCACCCCTCCCCCCTTGGACGGGGTTAGGGGGCAGTTCCCCCGTAGAGAAAATTTTGGAAAAAATGCCTTGTAAAATGTTGTATTTTCATAGTCATGACTTTGTCAATAATGGGTGATTTATGGGCCCATGGTATTGATGTTCCATAGTATTTTCCCATGTTAATCCCTTTTTAAAAGGAAGGCATTGCAATACGGTTGTGTATTGTAGCATTGTAAATATTTCTATGATTGTGTGAGAGAGATTGTGGGAGAGTGAAGAGGAAGTTGCATTGGATGTGCTACAGGTTGTATCCCTTTATTTGTTGGATGGTATAATAATAAGGACTGCCAATTTTTGTGTGGACATAGCCGATCTTGGGTGAACCATGTTATATTGGTGTCTCTCTTATATTTTTATGTGATTTATATTTGCATCTTGTTTATTGTTATTTCTCTGCGATCCCGTTTTTCTTACAATTGGTATCAAAGCCAAATGGGCTATTTGACAGATAAACTCGTAGGAAAGAAGGGTTCCTGGTTAGAGTGGGAGAAATGGCGGAAGAAGGAAAGTTTAAGGTTGATAAATTTAACGGCCAAAACTACCAGTTATGGAAGATGCAAATGGAGGACTATCTGTACTAGAAGGATATATTCCTACCTTTGGGAGGAAAAGAAAAACATCATATGACTATGAAGGACGAACAATGGGAGGTTCTTGACAGAAAGGCACTGGGAACAATACGATTGTGCCTGGCTTCGTCAGTGGATTTTAATATTTCAACAGAAAAGACAATGGAGGGTCTAATGAGTGCATTGGGTAAGCTGTATGAAAAACCATCGGTCTCCAACAAGGTATTTCTAATGAAGCATTTATTTAATATGAAGATGTCAGAAGGTGGATCTGTTGCTTATCATTTAAATGAATTTAATACGATTACAAATCAGCTAATTTATGTAAAGGTGAACTTTGATGATGAGGTTAGGGATCTTCTAATCTTTTGTTCATTGCCATAAAGTTGGAACGACTTGGTCATGGCTGTAAGTAACTCTATCTCCGGTTCAAACACTTTGAAATTTGATGATGTTGTTGGTGTTATTTTTAGCAAGGAAATGCAAAGGAAAAACACAGGTGAGACATCCGGTAATGCATTGACCATGGAGAGCAAGGGGAGACAAAGGGAGAGAGGAAAAATACCAGGTAATCGCAACAAGTCCAGGAAGGGAAGATCCAAGTCCATATTGGGAAAGATAGAGTGCTGGAACTGTGAAAAGAAAGGACATCTGAAGAAATACTGCAGATCTCTAAAAAATAAAGGAGATGGACAGCAGGAGACTACTCATGAAGCAAATGTAGCAGGTGATGTGTTACAAGATTATTTTATTCTTGAATTAGATAATACTAGTGATTACTGGGCAGTAGATTCAAGGGCTTCATGTTATGCTACACCCCATAGTAAATTCTTTCATGATTATGTTACAGGTGATTTTGGTCATATTTTATTGGGTGATGATGAACCATATAAAATTGTTGGAATGGGTAAGGTATGGATAAAGTTAAAGAATGGTGAATGGATGCTGAAAGATGTAAGGCATATTCCTGCTATGAAAAGAAATCTGATATCAATAGGGAAGCTGGGAGATGGTGGTTATTTATCTACGTTTGGATAAATGTGGTGGAATATCACTAAATGATCAATGGTGATAGCAAAAAGAGACAGGATATGTACGTTGTATTTATGTCCTCATAATACTAATTGTTCTATCTCTTTAGCTTCCACAGGAACAAATAAAACATTGTGGCATCATAGGCTTGGCCACTTGAGTGAGAAGGAGATGCATATTCTCCACTCAAGGAAGTTGTTTCCATATCTAAAGCAGGTAAGTTTGGAATTCTGTGAGAAATGTGTTTATGGAAAATAGAAGAGAGTCAGATTTCTCAAGGTTGGGAAACATAAGAAGAGTCAAAATTTAGAGCTTGTACATACAGATGTATGGGGACCAACTCAGGTACAATATATTGGTGGCTCTCGTTATTATGTCACTTTTATTGATGATGCAACTAGAAAAACTTGGGTTTATTGCATTATAAAGAAATATGATGTGTTTGCTACTTTTAAGAAATGGAAAGCTTTAGTTGAGAATGAGACAGGAAAAAGGTTGAAGTGTCTCAGATCTGATAATGGAGGTGAATACAGTGGCAAGGAGTTTGATATTTATTGTTCATACCATGGGATTCATAGAGAGAAGATAGTCCCAGGAACACCACAAGAAAATGGTTTGTCAGAAAGGATGAACAAAACATTGTTGGGAAGATGTTGTAGATATTGTTGTTTACTTAATAAATAGAGGGCCTTCAAGTACTTTGGATGGTGGTATTCCAGAGGAGTCATGGATAGGTAAAAAGGTAAACTACATTTTTCTTAGAACTTTTGGTTGTGAAGCATTTGTCCATATTGATAAAGAAAATAGAACAAATCTTGAGGATAAATCCAAGAAATGTACCTTTATTGGATACGAGGTTGATGATTTTGGTTATCGCTTATGGGATTATGAAAATAAAAAAAATCATTAGGAGTAGAGATGCGGTATTCAATGAAAATGTCATGTATAAAGATCAGTTGAAGGGAAAGAAACATGAAAAGAAAAAAAAAAGAGTACACAATGCTTGATGAAATAAAAAAAATGAAGTTCCAAAGGTACCATAAAATCAAGAACAACAACAGTTACCTCAGAATCCTGCAAGTGTTAGAAGATCTACTAGGTTAAGTAAACCCCTTAAACGATTCTCTCATTCACTGTATTATTTATTGATGACTGATTTTTGTGAACCAGAATGCTATAAAGAAGCAATGCAGGTGGAAACTAGAAAGAAGTGGGAGCAAGGCATGAATGAGGAGATGGACTCATTGGTAAGAAACCGAACTTGGGATTTGGTTCAATGTCCTATAGGTAAAATAACATTGCAGAATAAATGGGTTTACAGGTTGAAGGAAGAAGATGGATGAAAAAAGTGGTACAAGGCCATACTTATTGTAAAATGGTTTGCATAGAAGAAAGGTATAGATTTTGATGAAATATTTTCTTATGTTGTTAAAATGAATTCAATCAGAACTATTTTAAGTCTAGTGGTGGTAGAATATTTGCATCTTGAACAATTAGATGTAAAAACAACCTTTGTCCATGGGGATTTAGAGGAAGAGATTTATATGCAGCAACCACATGGGTATGAGGTCAAAGGGAAGGAGAATTTGGTATGCAGGCTGAAAAAGAGCTTGTATGGCCTGAAGCAAGCTCCAAGGTAGTGGTATTTGAAATTTGTCAGGTTTATGATAGAGTAAGGTTATAGTATATGTCATTCTGACTACTGTGTATATTTCAAGAGGATTGATAATGAAGATATATTATCTTGTTATTGTATGTGGATGACATGCTTGTTGCAGGGTCTAACATGCAGGATATAAATGTGCTCAAAAGGAAGTTAGCTAATTCATTTGTGATGAAGGATTTGGGTGCTGCACAGAAAATCCTTGGTATGAGAATAACAAGAGACAGGAAAAATCACAAATTGACATTGTCTCAGGGTGAGTACATACAAAAGGTGTTGGAGAGGTTTAGAATGCAGAATGAAAAACCGGTTAGTACACCTTTGTCCAACCATTTCAAACTAAGTAAGGAGATGTGTCCCAAGACACATGAAGAGATAAATTACATGTCCAAGGTTCCCTATTCATAAGTAGTTGGTAGCTTGATGTATTCCATGGTGTGCACAAGACTAGATATTGCACACGTAGTGGGAGTTGTGAGTAGGTATATGAACAATCTAGTTAAAGAACATTGGAAGGTGGCACAATGAATTCTCAGGTATTTGAGAGGTACTACCACTCATGCATTACGTTTTGGAGGTTCTGACACTTCTATAAGGATATGTTGATGCAGATATGAAAGGTGATAAAGATAGAAGAAGGAGCACCACAGGGTATGCATTTATTGTAGGTGGAACATCAATAAGTTGGATTTTTAAACTAAAAAAGGTTGTTGCACTTTCAACAACGAAAGAAGAGTATTTTGCTGCTATAGAGGCTAGTAAAGATATGATTTAGTTACAGAGGTTCATGGAGGAATTGGGTAAGAAGCAGGATAATAACAGGTTGTAAGTGATATCTAGAGTGCCATTCATATTGCAAAGATCTCATCCTTCCATTCTAAGAATAATCATATACAACTCAAGTACCATTTCATACGGTCTGTTCTGGAAGATGAACTGTTGAAGCTGGAAAAGATACACACTAGCCAGAATCCTGCAGACATGTTGACAAAGGTAGTAACTAGAGAGAAATTGAGTTCTTGCTAAGTTTTAGTTGGCCTTCAAGCATGAAGGTGAAGATGAGAAATTTTCCAGATCCAAGGTTCAGAGCATAGTCCAGCAAGTGCAGCAGCGGTGGAGTTGCTGCGATCAGTCTCCAAGTGGGATATTGTTGGTTGTGGAGCCTGATATTCGTTATTCAGAGGTTGTGTTTCAGTCGTGTCTGGATCCCATCCCATGATGGGGGGGTTTTGGGGGTATTTCCCCAAAATATAGTCTCCATGGGAGGTCCAGGGGGGGCGACGACTAGTTTGGGACCCCCCCTGGAGGGGGTTCAAGGGCAGTTCCCCCGTAGCGAAATTTTCGGAAAAAGTGCCTTGTAAAATGTTGTAATTTCATAGTCATGACTTGGTCAATAATGGGTGATTTATGGGCCCATGATATTGGGTGTCCCATAGTATATTCCCATGTTAATCCCTCTTTAAAAGGAAGGCACTGTAATACGGATGTGTATTGTAGAATTGTAAATATCTCTACGATTGTGTGAGAGAGACTGTGAGAGAGTTAAGAGGAAGTTGCAGTGGATGTGCTGCAGGTTGTATCCCTTCATTTTTTGGATGGTATAATAATAAGGGCTGCCAATTTCTATGTGGACGTAGCCCATATTGGGTGAACCATGTTATATTGGTGTCTCTTTTGTAATGTGTTTTATGTGTTTTATATTTGTATCTTGTTAATTGTTATTGCTTTGCGATCTTGTTTTTATAATGGGTTTACCCAGGGTAAATTCATGTGTCGAATATGATTGCTTATGTGTATGTTTGTTATTTGATTTCAATATTGCATTTATGAATTAAAGATAAAAAATTATCATGGTATCAGAGGTAATGACATGAAAGATGTAAGTTCAACAATCAAGCTTAAGGCTACGTAGATCCGGAGTGTGCATAGTACTTGAAGAATTATAGATTGAATCTCAGTAAGACCAGAATACCATCTTGAAGAAACTTCGAACTTCAATACTTGGAAGGCCAGGATTTTAAATATCCTAGAAGATCACGATTT
Organism: Larix kaempferi; assembly: GCA_027924585.1. NCBI lineage: Eukaryota > Viridiplantae > Streptophyta > Pinopsida > Pinales > Pinaceae > Larix > Larix kaempferi. The sequence continues at coordinate 17,770,647 of BSBM01000001.1, forward strand.
GGATGGCTATGTATCCAATGTTATTGAAGAGCCTACTATTATTGCATGGTGCACCAACTTCAAGAAGAATAAATCCAAGGCAAAGAGGATCATTTATGATTCCATGAAAGAAAATTTGATGCCCTTGCTTACTCCATTGAAGACTGCAAAGGAATGCTTCGACACTTTGAAAAATATTTATGAGAAGAAGGCACCCCGTCAAAAGAGGGAATTGAAGAACAAGCTTCGAAATATGAATGTGGAGAAGGACGAAGCTATTGCTTCATTATTCACAAAGATGTCTCAAGTAAGAGATCAACTCATGAGCATTGGTGTGACGGTCGATGATGATGATCTCATATAGTTTGTTTTCGATGGCCTTCCATCTTTATTGAGACATTCTTGGTTGTAGTGAATGGTCGAGAAGTGCAACCAAATTTTGAGAGACTGGCATGATTGCATACAAGGAGAAGGGTGAATCCATAGAAAATATGTTTCCTCCAAAGAAGAGAACCTTTCTCTTGCAGTTCAAATGAAGAGAGGAAATAAATATTATTCTCATAAGAAGTTTTCTCATCAAAAGGAAAATGATCACAAGAACGTTGATAACTCTAAATTTAAATGTTTCAATTGCAATAAGAAGTGCCATTATGCAAGAGATTGTTGTGCAAAGCAAAGAGAAAATTTGAAGGGTAGGTTTCATGCTTATAATTCTACTGAAGTTGAACCTACAAGAAAGAATTCATCTGGTGATCAAGAGACGAGGAAATAGTACTATCTTGTCTCAACCCTTTTTGGATCCATTACCACAAAATATGAGACATGGCTAGTGGACAATGGTGCATCCAAGCACATGATTGGATATAGGAGTGCTATTATAGATTTGAAGGAAAATAAATTCTCCTGTAAGGTGGAGCTTGGAGATAATACCACCTATTCGATCCAAGGAGTTGGATCCACTTCTTTTCAGTTGGATTCAGGAGATGTACTGCATGTTAATGAAATTTTTTTTGTCAACTTCAGAATGTATTTCATATATATTTATTGTACCCTTATTAGAGATGTGTTATTCCTCTATAAGGAAGTGTCGTCATGTGGATTGACAAGTATCGCAAGTGTGTGTACTTGCCGATGGGTTATTAGACCACCATGTGTGGGGTCGGCCTTGAAATATATATTATATTGTGGATGTACCTAGCTAGACAAGTCGGCCCCATAAGGTCACTAGGAAAACAGGTTAGTATAAATAGAGATTAGGAGATCTCTATTCAGATCATTCAGAAAGTCATCTCTCTCTCACTCAGAAAGTGGCGCACTAGTGAGGAGGAGGATCATCAGCTTCTAGGAGACTATCTCAAGTGTATTTTGGTTGTACTTTGGTTGAGCCATTTCTCTCTCTATCTCTGAGGAAGTTGTGGGGTTTTTCACCTTAGGGTTTTCCCCACGGAAACTCTGTGTCTCTTGTCTCTCATGCTTTTGATTCTTGTGATGCTTGTCATGCTTATTGTGATTGTTATGCATTGATATACTATATATGTTATTCTCTCAGTGAAGATCCTAGAGTATTGTGAATTAATGCTCAAAATTTAACATGGTATCAGAGCTAACATGAGAAGACAATTTGCAGTGACAGAAACTTGAGTTTCTTGTTTATTGGGTTTCTCTCCAGAGATTTTGGAAAAGCAGTATAGTAGATTGACTCTACTCATCAAGGAGAATCTATCTGTCCAATCAGAATTCAATTCTGAGCATTTTCAGATTTGGCCCTAAATATTAGGGTTTCCACAAAAATAGGAATGTCTGAAATCTGAAGACATAGCTGGAAGCTCCTTGCAAAAATCGAAGTTTAGAGCTTTGTATTGAGATTTTTGGCTGGGTAGATCTTCGGGAAACTCAAACCCTAATTCAGGGCTCTCCTTAGTGAACCTAGGAGGACAAAAAGGAAAATCTGAAGGGTAAAGCTTTGCTGATCTCAAATTATGAATACACCAGGCTGATCAGCTCATCAAGGCGCATCTTTCTATCCTTTCAGAAAATTGAAATTCACATTTTGAATTTTTAGGGTTTTTTCGACAAACCCTAATCCGGGACCAGATCTAATTTTCAACATTTCAAGTGGTAAGACCTAAATCTTTTCTATTTCCATTTGAAGTACTCTTAAAGATGTCTCACCACACCAAGCTTGAGGATAAGCTTGAAGGAGATGATAACTTCCGAGCTTGGAAGTATAGGATTGGGTTAATCCTGGAAGAGAATGAGTTGGACTCATATGTAAAAGAAGACATCCCTATCCCAGAGGATGAACAGGCTAAGGTATTGCATAAGAAAAACTTGCTCAAGGCAAAGAGAATCATTGTTGATTCTATCAAAGACCATCTCATACCCCATGTGTCTTCTCTAAATATTCCCAAGGAGATGTTTGACTCTTTGACCAAGCTATTTGAAGGGAAGAACATAAATCGGAAGATGACCCTGCGGAACCAATTGAAAGGAGTAAAGTTTCAGAATGGAGAAACCATTCAATCTTATTTTTCAAGGGTCTCCCAGATCAAGGAACAATTGGAAGCAATGGATGAAATGGTGGAGAATGGTGAAGTGGTGATGACCACTCTAAATGGCCTACCCAGGTCATGGGATTCCTTTATTCAAGGAATTTTTGCAAGGAAGAAGTTGATCTCCTTCAACAGATTGTGGGAAGAATGCTCTCAAAAAGAAGCTAGGCTTGTGGCCCGAAAAGAAAAGATGGGAAATGAAGATCAATCTCTCACAGCACATGCCGGGAAAGGCAAGTCCAAGAAGGAATCATCTCATAACAGAAGATTCTCACACCACCATTATCATAAAGATAAGAAAGATCTCAGATGCTTCAATTGCAATAAGAAGGGACAATTTGCTTTAGATTGTCCCAAGAAGAAGAAAGACAACAACAACAAATTCAATAAGAAGAAGAAGAATAAAAAAAGAAGATATCATGCTCATGCTGCTGAAGATGATGAACCCCTAAAGAAGAAGGCTAGGGCAGAAAGAGATAGTGATGATGACTCATCAAGTGAAGAAGAATATGTTCTAATTTCTGCTCTCACAGGTACTATCTCCTATGGTTGTAATGATTGGTTGATTGATAGTGGGGATTCCAAACACATGACTGGGTTTAAGGAATCTTTTGTGAATCTATCTGAACATGAATCACCCCATAAGGTGAAACATGGGGATGATTATCAATACCCAATCAAAGGAAGTGGTGAAGCCTCCTACAACCTAGATTCTGGAAAATATTTGAAGATGAAAGAAGTCCTTTATGTACCTGGGCTCAAGAAGAGCTTACTCTCCATCTCTGCATTGGATGCAAAATGTATGAGGGTTGCATTTGTGGATGGCCAAGTCCTAATGTGGCCAAAGGGAAAGAACATAGATGATGCAGTAGTGATTGGAAAGAAAGAGGGAGGTTTGTATAAATTGAAGGGACAACCTGAACATGCCATGGTACATGAATCCATGGAGCCAAGTGAACTTTGGCATAAAAGGCTTGCTCATATGCACTATAGGGAACTTCCAATTGCAAGCAAGGTTGTAGAGGGTCTTCCTGAAATCAAGACCAAACATGAAGGTGTTTGCAAAGGATGTGCAAAAGGTAAGAACATTAAGAAGGCTTTCCCAAGCAGTGAAAGCAAGGCAAAAGACATCTTGAAAATCATCCACTCAGATGTATGTGGTCCTATGTCATCCAGTTCTCTAAGTGGGTATGTTTACTATGTCTCATTTATTGATGACTTCTCCAGGAAGACTTGGGTATACTTCTTGAAGAGCAAAGATGAGGTGTTTGATAAATTCAAGGAATTCAAAACCTTGATGGAGAATCAAACTGACAAGAAGATCAAAACATTCAGATCTGACAATGGTGGAGAATTCACCTCAGGTGACTTCAAGAAGCTTTGTAGTGATTCAGGGATTAAGAGGGAGTTGACTACTCCTTATAATCCTCAACAGAATGGAGTTATAGAAAGGAAGAACAGAACAATCATGGAAGCAGCAAGGGCAATGCTGCATGACCAGTATCTACCTATGCATCTATGGGCAGAAGCAGCTAGAACGACTGTATATGTGTAGAAAAAAATGCCCCACAAGATATTGGATAACAAGACACCAGAAGAGGTCTTTTCTGGTAAGAAACTTGAAGTCAGCCATCTCATAATATTTGGTTGTCCAGTATACAATCATGTTCCAAAGGAAAAGAGGACTAAACTAGATCCTTCAGGAAAGAAGGGTATCTTTGTGGGTTACAGTGAAAGCTCGAAGGCTTACAGATTATACTTTTCTGGGTTCAAGAAGATTGATGTCAGCAAGGATGAATCAAGAGGGAGCACACTCCAGCAGCTCCTGCAAGGATGCATATTTTCAGAGGGAGTTGACAATCTTCCTACATTCCACAACAGAAAGGTGTAGAAGAAGCTACTTCAGCAGCTCCTGCCAGGAAGCAAAGACTCAGAGGGAGTCCACCCAACAAACAAACAAAGATAAGTATTTCAACTATCATTTCTTGCCTACTTTTGTTTAAATAATATTATGCTTATGTTCCTAGACTTAGGAGATGTATTGTGCATATTAGAATGATTACATTAATGAACAGTATACTATTAATATGCATGTGATGGGTAAGTGGCCTATGGCACTATACAACATTCCAGTGCTACTTATCTAGAATGAAACCTCTTTGCTGACATGTTGGGAGTAGTGTAAACTCTTAACAATGTTTTGGTAGAGACTGGAAGACATCTAGAAAGTTGTGGAACATGGATAAATGTTGTATGGAAGCTTTGGCTAAGATAACTGCATGACTACATGACATATTTCTTTACGTGTAAAGAATTTGTTCTGAAATTTATGAGATATTTCTAATCATGCAATTTAACTTGTTTTGTAGGAAAGACCGTATATCTTCACCTACAAAAGAAGGACTACAACATTTGTTCCAACAACAAAGATATCTATTGAAGATATTGAAGTTCCCAGGATCTGGGATGAAGAAATGGAATGCCATGATCCGTCGATCATGAAGAATATGTTTGGGATGCAGTCCCAAGACCTGACAAGGAGTCACATGTGTGCAGATTGAAGAAAGACTTGTATGGCTTGTAGCAAGCTCCCAGAACCTATTTGCAGATACTAAGAGGAAGTTTGTTGCTAAAGATTTGCGAATGATGCATTATTTCCTAGGTATGGAGGTGTGGCAGAGTGCAGGTGGGATCTTCCTTGGTCAAGGGAAGTACACAGTAGATATCCTGAAGAGATTTGGGATGATGGATTGCAAGGCCATGGCCACACCTATGGCATCGAATCTGAAGCTTCTATGTGATGCTTCATCTGAGCCGGTTGATGTCTCTATGTATTGTCAGATGATTGGGTCCTTGATATACCTGACGAACATGAGACCATATATTTGCTTTGCGGTGAACACATTGAGTCAGTTCCTAACAGATCCGAGGAGTGTTCATCTGGTTGCTGTAAGGCATGTTCTGAGGTACCTGAAGGGTACAATGGATTATGGGCTCAAGTATGAGGCGAATTAAAAGTTTAACCTGCAGGGTTGTGTTGATTCAGATTGGGCTGGCATCGCTGCAGATAGGAAGAGCACATCTGGATGCTGCTTCAGTATGGGATCCGGTGTGATCTCTTGGACCATGTATCTGTATATGTATCAGGTAGATCATGTATGTTGATATGTATCATGTATTTGTATTTGTATAAGGTGGATACATTGTATGATCAGGTGGATCATGTATGATGATATGTATCAGGTAGATACTTGGTATGCATCAGGTAGATGCATTGTATGATCAGGATGATCATGGATGACGAGCTTCAGGATGTTGCTCCAGATGACATGCAGCAGGATGTTGCAGTGATGATGATTAGGATGATCATGTGTACATCAGGATGATGTATGGTGAGTATCAGGTTGATACTCTGTGGCCGTGGAACAGGTTGTGTAGATAAGCATGTAATTTGTGTCGTGGGAGATTTGCAGATAGTCTTTCGAGGTTTTGCCTATGGAATATAATTTGTACCCTAGGATATCTGGCAAATTCTCTTTTGAGGTTTTGCTTGGGAGGACATATAATTTGTGCCCTGGGAGATCTGCAGATAGTCTTTTGAGGTTTTTCCTATGGCATGTAATTTGTGCCCTGGGATATCTGGCAGATGCTCTTTCGAGGTTTTGTCCTATGGCATGTAATTTGTGCCCTGGGAGATCCAATAGGTTGAGCCGTGTGCTCGTAATAGGTCCTGGGATGCTCTTTCGAGGTTTTTCCATGACCACATGTAATTTGTGCCCTGGGAGATCCGATAGGTTGATCCTTGTGCTCGTAATCAGTCCTGGGATGCTCTTTCGAGGTTTTGTGGTGACCACATGTAATTTGTGCCCTGGGATATTCGATAGGTTGAGCCTTGTGCTCGTAATCAGTCCTGGGATTCTCTTTCGAGGTTTTGTGGTGGGGTCACATGTAATAAGTCCTGGAGATCTGGACAGGATGAAAAAGGCCTCAGATGCTCTTTAGGGTTCTTGCTAGTCAAGAGACTCTTTTAACGTTTTGTGATGCACGTAATAAGTCCTGAGATTTCCATAGTATGGCCAGTGATGATGAAGACCAGCAGGTGGTGGGCCTACATCCAGTATGAAAAAGGATTGGCTCTGTAGAACTTCCTATGATGAGTAGAGTCAGAGATTGGTTGAGATAGCAGAAGCAGTGACGATGATGATGACGATGCATCAATGACAATGTTCCCGAGAAGAAGACTTGTCTAGCAGATCTGTGTTGAGAAATACCTTCCTAGTTAAGAGAGAGTGTTGATGTATATGTAGCTTCGGAATGTATTTCATCGATGTATTTCATATATATTTATTGTACCCTTATTAGAGATATGTCATTCCTCTATAAGGAAGTGTCGTCATGTGGATTGACAAGTATCGCAAGTGTGTGTACTTGCCGATGGGTTATTAGACCACCATGTGTGGGGTCGGCCTTGAAATATATATTATATTGTGGATGTACCTAGCTAGACAAGTCGGCCCCATAAGGTCACTGGGAAAATAGGTTAGTATAAATAGAGATTAGGAGATCTCTATTCAGATCATTCAGAAAGTCATCTCTCTCTCACTCCGAAAGTGGTGCACTAGTGAGGAGGAGGATCATTAGCTTCTAGGAGACTATCTCAAGTGTATTTTGGTTGTACTTTGGTTGAGCCATTGCTCTCTCTATTTATGAGGAATTTGTGGGGTTTTTCACCTTAGGGTTTTCCCCACGGAAACTCTGTGTCTCTTGTCTCTCATGCTTTTGATTCTTGTGATGCTTGTCATGCTTATTGTGATTGTTATGCATTGATATACTGTATATGTTATTCTCTCAGTGAAGATCCTAGAGTATTGTGAATTAATGCTCAAAATTTAATAGATTGGATATAGGAGTGCTATTATAGATTTGAAGGAAAATAAATTCTCTTGTAAGGTGGAGCTTGGAGATAGTACCACCTATTCGATCCAAGGAGTTGGATCCACTTCTTTTCAGTTGGATTCAGGAGATGTACTGCATGTTAATGAAATTTTTTTTGTCCCCAAATTGAAGAAGAACCTCTTGTCTATTTTGGTTCTATAAGATAAAGGATTAAGAGTAATATTTATAGAAAACAAAGCACTCCTGTGGCCTAAGCATGCAAACTTGAAATCTGCATCAGTAATTGGATTTAGAGAGGGAGGTCTCTAAAAAGTTGTTGGAAAGTGTTAACACCCAAAAAGTGTTCACTATCTCATCTACCCCATTACATGGCTCATTTGTCCATTTTCCTACCATATTTCCCTTAAAAACCCTAAAAATCCCACTAAAAAGCCTCCAAAAGGCCGCAAAACCATCAAAAAAGCCTAAAAAAGGATAAAAAACCCATTTTTTCCTCCAAAAATATCCAAAATTCCTCTAAAATAGCAAAATCCCTCTAAAAAGGGAATAAAAAATATAAAATAATGAGGAAAAGGAGGAAAAACCCTATACAGTTGCCCTAAACCATATGGTTCCCAAAACCATGGGCCAGCACTCCACCACCCAAAAACTATAAATAGGTGATGGAGACCCCTCATTTCATATCCACAATCAAGTATACCCTTACTCTACCAAAATATCTCTTGAAACCCTAGCTCACCCTTGAGCTACTTTCACCTTGAGAGCCCCTTTTGGCCCATTCCCACCATTGGAGAAAAAGAAGGAGCAAGCTGGAGCTTGGAGCAACCCTCTTGGACCATTGCAAGAGCTTCACCAACCTTCACATTGGAGGTAAAATTAATACAAAAGCCATTCTTTATATCTTGTTTTTCTGTTTCATGCACATGTTTAGAGTAATTTACATTTATGTTCTAGCATTTTAATTTACCATTTACTGAACTGCTACTAAGGAGTCCCTTCTCCTTAGTAGGTGCTCATTTGCACAAGCTAGGGGTAAAACCCTAGCTACAGTTTTGGAGACTCCCCTAGGTTTGAATTTCTGGTTACAATTTTTAAATATTTTTTCTGTTCGGCTGTCCCTTTCGGTCGCCGTATACCGCGTTTTTTTCCCCCATAGTTGCGTTCCGACCGCGTCTTTCAGGAACTTACCTGCGACCCGACCGCGGCTCTCAGACTGTTTCCGGTGACTTGCCGACCATTTTCAGTCTGTTACCTGCGATCCGGCCGCGACTATTAGCCTGTTTGGGATGGTCTAACTGTGGCTATTACCCTGGTTTCTGCGTCCTTCTTGCGGCTTTCGGCCAGTTTCCCGCAACCCACCGGCGTCTTTCCTGCGTCCCGCCTGCGGCTTTTGGCTAGTTTCCCGCAACCCGCTGGCGCCTTTCGGCGTCTTTCCTGCGTCCCACCTGTGGCTTTCGGCTAGTTTCCCGCAACCCGTCGGTGCCTTTCGGCGTCTTTCCTGTGTCCCGCCTGCGGCTTTCGTCCAGTTTCCCGCAACCCTCCTACGACTGTTCAACTGTTTTCCACGGTCCGACCGCTCAGATCTGCCCAAAACCCGCGGTCTGTTTTCTCCATTTTTGTTTGTTTTGAACCCAGAACTTTGCTGCACTATTTTCTGCACCAGCACAACCCTCTTTCCTACCTGCAACCACCCTTCCTTACATCATTTTTTATGCAGTTTTTATTTCTGTTTCATTTACAGAACCGTTTTTCATTTTTAGCATTTTAAATTGGAAAAAGAAAATTGTGCATTTTAAAAGTTAATTTCTGTATTGTTATTGCTAGATAGAAAGTTTCCCTCCCTAGTGGCACTTTCTACTTGGGTTCATCATCATCTCACGAGCACACACTCTGTCACATAATTCAAGTGAGCCTTAAAAACTATCTAACTCAACCAATATTTTAACCCCACTTGGGGAACACAAAAGAATCTTTGTAGTTAGGTAGGATCGAGGGGATATGCTTCCAATAACACCCCTCGGTTACTTACACTTGAGACATAGCTGTTGTCCAATTAGGGAACCAAAATTCCCTAGTACTTTTTGGCACGGTCACAACCAGTTTACCAGAGGGACTCTCCCCTAGGAGGGTTGAAGTCGCGAGACTGGTTCCGGAGGCCTGAGTGGAATACCGCACTCCATTCAGTAACCGAAGGGCTACCTTTCGCAGTTCTTGGGATATCCCTGTATAGGGGTATTGTAGTAAAAGGACCAAACGACATATTCACCTTTCTGGACGTGTCATGAATGGGGTATCTTAGTTGCCATTCTTCTAGGATTGACTACCCGGTGTCCCTCCCGGTAGGGGGACATCTTAGCCACTTGGATTTCCTATTCATATTGTCTGACTTGGATTTCATCACCTTGCAGAGGATATGTCTAGTTGAGTCAGAATACGTTTTAGTTAGGTGTTTGCATGCTCCTTTACCTCCTTTTGGTCTAGTGAGTCCACCATTTTTTATTTTTAGGAAACCTGCTTCTTGTTAGTATTATGACCATTTCTATTGACACTCCACCTATTGTAGCACAGCTGTTGCAGTGTGTGTTTTGAGTTGGTTGTTGGCCTGAGTGCCCTATTTTTTGAGCTCTCCTTCTGCACACTCGGTTGCATTAGGGTTTTTGAGCTGTTTTTTACTCACCTCAACCCACAGAGATTTGACACCATCTGTCACCATTGAGTTCCCGAGACATTCTCGGCGCCTCAGGGGCGAGCCCCCACAGCACGGTTCACTTGACACCACCCGTCAGAGACACAGATCTTCCTCACTTGATACCACTTATCATAGATCTCGAGCCTTGTCCCTTGACTCCACTCGTCAGCGGCATAGGACTCCGTCACCAGATATTGACGCCCCTTACTTTACCTCCGATTCTGAGGCAGAGTCTGAGAACCCCATTTATACTGCCCCTACTAGCCCCATGGCTGGCGTGACTTCCACTCCTTTCTTGGTAGGGACCATTGGTGGCACATCCACCACTACACCAACTACCACACCTGCTTTGGGTATGCCCTCCATGGGGCCCCCATCTACCGTTCCCCTCACTGCACCTATTCCCGCAGCTGGAATACCTATCCTCACTCCATCAATGGCTCACACTACCCATGGTGGTGCAGGACCATCCTATACCACCTTAGTTCCCCCACTGGGGAGCCACATTCCAAATCCTGCCCCTCCACTTGGGGTCATTGGCCCCAACTTGGTCCAACCCACTACTATGTCACATCCTTCTTCCAGTTTACCATTCATGGCTAGCCTCAACCTGCCCAACCTAGCCAGATTGACCAACGACCCTATTCGACACGACCCTGCGTGGCCTCACATGCCCACCAAGCTCCCCTCTGACATCCCTAAGTTCGAGGGCAAGGCAGGTGAGGACTCACAAAACCATATCATGTCCTTCCATCTATGGTGTTCCTCCAACTCCATAGTGGATGACTCTATTCGCCTCCGTCTGTTACAGCGCACCTTCACTAGCTCTGCATCCAAGTGGTATATCGAGCAACCCCATGGGAACCATGCCACCTTCACTTCCCTTGCCTCGAACTTCCTGCAGTTCTTCCAATTACCAGTCCGCTACGACACGGGCGTTGAGATTCTCCTATCTTGCAGACAAAACACGACAACCCACATCACGGACCACATTCATGAGTGGCGTTGACGCCGTAGCTTATGCAAGATCAAATTAGATGACCATATCTTCTTAGATTGGTTCCTCAAATCCCTTCTCCCTGTCATTGCTAAGGATGTGGCATCAGAAAGACCCCATTCTGAAGAAGAGGCCATCCTTAAGGCCCAACAATTCGACCTCATTTACGCCCAGTCGGGTTATCTCTATACCATTATACTTGACGCCCCTCGTGGCGAGTCCTCCCAACACGATGCGCCGGGGGCATCCCATGCTGCAGACGGCATCATCGGCCATGTTTCTTCGCATCCCCAACCCTTTTCCATAGCACGTCCTAACCCTAGCCCCGACCTTTCACGGGCTACCTCACAGTCTGGGGCTACCAACTCGTATGCTCCTATGACACATCACCATCATTCACATGGACCCACCTATCCACCTCAGTGTTTCGGTCATGCACCCCCCGCTTACCCCACCCCGGTCGTACCTCAGCCCTATTACCACCAGCAGGCTGCACCAGCTCCTGCGCCTTCTCAGGCCCAACCCGCATATTACCACCAATAGGCTGCACCAACTCCTATGCCTTCCCAGGCCCAACCAGCTTATTACCCGCTACAGGCAGCCCCTGCGGAAAACCCACAACATGCTCCGCAGACATATCAGCAACCCCCTCAAGGTGCCGCACCTGCGCAGCCTCCACCTTCATATCATCCACCGTAGCTTTCTCCCGCACCTGCACAACCTCAAAACCCACCTGCTGCCCAAGGTCAAGTATACACCCAACAAATGCCATAGCAAAACCAAAACAACCAACACAACCAGGGCCAACAAAACCGCGGTAAGGGCCGTAATCATGGAAACAACTAGCCTCCTGACCAAGGTGGTCAACCGCATAATCCCCCAGACAATAATAATGCGGCCCCCGCTAACCAAAACCCTGATCGCCCGCCCAAGCAGGCTAAAAACCCTAATTTGTGAACGAACCATCCTTGTTTTATTTGCGGGGTCTATGGCCACTACACACATGCTTTCCCACACTTGGAGCGAGCTCAACAACTTTGGGTTGATGATGCCCATTGCCAAGGGCATGCGGATCCTCAAGCACCGCCCACCCCCCCACAACCTCAGTAGCCACCTTTGGTGCTGCAAAACCCCTTACCAAACCAAGGTATAGTGAACACTCAGCCGTTGGCTCCCCCTCAAGCCAATGCACCACCCCAACAACAAATCACTTACGCCACTGCTGATCAACCCATATTTGACTCAGGGACCCACCACTTGTTGATGATGTCATCCGCTGATGTCAACCTCCAGACCCATCGGAACCAATATGGCTCCACCTCTGAAGCCCTTCCCATCGATAAAACCACTAACGCTCATCCCACTGATCAGGCGTTACGTATACCTCCCCCTCCAATAGATGGCTTTTCCAAAGCACCTCGTTTCCCACTTCACCGTATCAACAATAACCCCAATGCGCGTGGTGCGTCAAACTACAACATTGTAGACGACTTAGCCCAATCTCCCGCAGCCATGTCTGTGTTAGAAGTCTTGAAGAACTGCCCTTCTTAGCGCAAGACTTTACTCTCAGCCATTGGGGCTATTGACCCGAATGATTCGAATTTGATGGCATTTGATTTGGACCAGTCCGAACCGCGCCTGCCTTCCACCTTAGCATTCCAAGTTTCTGTTTCCGTTCGGAATCTTGTCATCCATCGGTGCATCATCGATGAAGGTTCCTCCACATGAGTTATGTCCACATTCGTATGGCAGAAGTTGGGATCCCCTACCCTTCAGCAGTCCACCACTGCATTACGCGCCTACGACGGTCGTTCAGCTCAGCCCCAAGGTCTCTTAGCCAATGTCCCTGTCCAGTTAGGTGGTAAAACCGTCCTCATCGACATCGAGGTCATCAACGCCCAGCTTGATTACAACCTCTTACTCGGTCGTAGCTACATGTATGCTATGCAGGCGGTAGCTTCCTCTGTTTTTCATACCATGATGTTCCCCCATGACGGACATGTGGTCAAGATCGACCAACTTACTTACTACGATCCAAATGCCCCCGCTGCACCCGAAAATGTTCTCCCCATGGTTAAACAACCTATTATTGGTGCCGCTACCTCGTTTGTTTCCTCTTTGGGACCTGGATTTTACTCAGACCCACCGATGACATCTACCTTCCAATCCATTCCTCCCCCATCATCTACGCCCGAAGTGTCTGACTTATGTACCCTTTCCCACTATAACCAAGCACCTAACAATCAACCACCCTTGTTTCCTAAACCACCATTGGTACCTAGCCACATTGGTGTTACACCTATCCACACAATCCCCTTCCTAGTCCCTCCATCGGGAGTAGTAAGCGCCCTGGTTATGGCTACCCTTAGCCTCCCTGGGTTAACCTTGGGTTTACCCATCTGGTATCTTTCGCCTCTCATTCCCCCGCCGACACCAAGCGTCCTCCTCCAACCGGTGCAACCCATGGCTACTACCACTCAGCCACCCCCCGGTGTCTCTACCCCTTCGTCCTCCACGAATCCCCCTCCTCCTTCCAAATCCACTGGGGGCAGAGGCCCCCAACCTTACACTGCTGTACCACCTCCCAAGATAGTCAAAACCCCCCCCGTGTTTCGTGCTCCTCCCAAATTCTCATTGTGCGATGAGTTAGGCCATGCGACTCATCAATGTCCACAGTTACCGGCATTACAGGAACACATGCAGATGCTTGACGATGACCCCAATATCCCGGTTTTCAAACTAGATCCAACCCCTAAGCCTCGTGAAAAATACCTGCGCACTAACCACCCCTGTGCCATATGCGGTGTTTACGGGCATTACTCACATCACTGTACCGATCTCCCCGATTACATAGCAGCTCTCTATGAGATGAACAATCTGGATCTTGAGACGGCACCACCCACCATTGAAGAGATTCACCCCCCGATCTCACCCCCATCCGGGGAGGTCAACACCATTTACATGATCTCTTCAACTACCATTCCCTTGTCACCCGATTTGACGGCCCAAACCTTTCGTACTGATGAGGAGATTCTTGAGGCTCTCACTGCCCCGGAGTATCCCTGGGATGACATGCACCATCGTTCGTATTTCCTCCCAGAAGCATCTTCCTCTAGCACCGCTACTCAATTTGCGGTTGAATCCAAAGACTTCCTCCCTACCAAGGTCGACTGGTTTAAGGACCCTATTCCTGCTCGAGATGCCTTTGAGGAAGGTAACATGGCCAATATTTCACCCGTCATCCAAATTGACATTGCTACACCAGGAGGTACACCTGAACTCATAACTTTAGGAGCCTCCCGCAGCGAGCATGAGATTGAGGAGTACAAAAAACTCTTCCAGGAATTCCGTAATGTCTTTGCCTGGTCCTATACTGATATGCTCGGTCTCGACCCTGCCATTATAGAGCACCACATTGACACATGGCCTGATGTACCCCCCGTTCGTCAGAAACAACGTCCCACTCATCGTTCCAAGCTACCCACCGTCAAAGCAGAGATTGAGAAACTTCGCAAGGCAGGATTCATTTATCCTATTGCTTATACCACCTGGGTTTCAAACCCCGTTCCCGTTAACAAAAAACAAGGCACCATTAGAGTATCCACTGACTTCTGAGATTTAAACCGAGCTTGTCCCAAGGACAACTTCCCCACTCCATTCATTGACCAACTCATCGATGTGTGTGCGGGGCATGAAGTCCTCTCGTTCATGGACGGTTTTTATGGATACAATCAGATTCAGATCCGAAAGGAGGATCAGTACAAAACTGCCTTCACCACCCCATGGGGCACCTTTGCCTATCGCGTCATGCCTTTCGGCCTCAAAAATGCTGGTGCCACCTTCCAGCAGGCCATCACCTATTGCTTTCACGACTTGGTCCATATCTTGCTGGTCTACCTTGATGACCTTACAGCTCGTTCCCGGAAATGATCAGACCACCTTAACGACCTTCGGCAAGTTTTTTTGCGTTGTCGCAAATACCAAATCCGCTTGAACCCACACAAGTGTGTATTTTGCATTCTGGTAGGCCGATTGTTGGGTTTCATTGTTTCCCAGAAAGGAATTGCTGTTGACCCCCTGAAAGTCCAAGCCATCTTAGACCTTCCCTCTCCGCGTATGCTCCGACAGCTCCAAAGTCTGCAGGGGCGATCCAATTTCCTCCGTCGTTTCATTCCTGATTACGCTACGACTGTTCATGGTTTCTTGCGCCTGCTCCATACCCACGTACCCCTTGTCTGGGATGAGAAAGCAGAAGCTGCATTCGGAGCCCTCAAGAAATCTCTCACACAAGCCCCCTTGATCTCCCCTCCGGATTTCTCTCAGGACTTCATCCTATACGTCTCGGCATCCGAGGATGCCGTGTCCGGAGTCTTGGTTCAAGAAGATGCCTCTCACCAAGAACATGTCATTTACTACGTCAGCCAGACCTTGTATGGTCCACCCCTACGCTACCCATATGAGGAGAGACTAGCCCTAGCTGTGGTCTTTTCCGTCCAAAAACTGTGACACTATATCTTACTTAGTCATACCACAGTCGTTGCCGACTCTAACCCCATGGTCTATCTCCTAAACCGGCGACTACTGCAAGGTCGTGTTGCTAAATGGGTCATTATCCTCCAGGAATATGACCTTACTTTCAAAACTCCTAAGAGCACCAAAGCCCTTGCACTTGCCCAGCTCATCATCGATCTCCCCTCCCTTTTACCGTCCCCCCAAATCTCTGATGAGTTACCCAACAATCATTTGTTCACCATCTCGTCAGATGACCCATGGTACGGTGATATTTTTCTAACCTGTGCACGTAAAAGTTCAGACCCAAAGTCACTCGGAATGAACGTCATCGTATCTATCACTAGGCCTCTCGATATCTCCTCTTAGGCGATGTCCTTTATCGGTGGGGGGTAGACACAATTCTTCGTCGTTTCCTTACACACGAGGAAGCTGAACACGTCCTTAATGATTGTCATAGCGGTGCCTACGACGACCATTTCTCATGGATGGCCATTGCCCAAAACGTCGTTTGCGCTGGATACTTCTGGCCCACACTTTTTACCGACTGCATCACTGCGGTTAAGCACTGCCATAACTGCCAACTTTTTGCCCCCAAGGCCCAGACACCACCTGCTCCGTTACATCCAGTCGTCACCGTTGGTCCTTTCTGTAAGTGGGCCATCGACTTCATGGAGTGTAGACCCCCATCTGCCAACGGCCATAAATACATCATTGTCCCTGTCGATTACTTCACCAAATGGGCCGAAGCCATGCCTACCTTCAATTGTACTGCTGACACCGCTGCCCGTTTCTTTTTTAACCACGTTATCACTAGATTCGGGGTTCCTAAACAGTTGGTCTCAGACCATGGTTCACACTTCGAAGATTCCGTTTGGCGCGAGTTATCCACCCTCCTCAAATTCGAACATTAGTTCTCCTCTGCTTACTACCCCCAAGGGAATGGCCAAGTAGAGGCCATTAACAAAATTCTCAAAACCATCCTTCAACGCACTGTTGACCGGCATAAGTCCAATTGACACCATATGCTCTTCCCCGCCTTATGGGCTTACCGTACATCCACTAAAACTGCCACTGGTTTTACCCCGTTTCATTTAGTTCACGGTGTCGAATCTGTCCTCCCCATTGAGTGTCAGATCTTTGCTTTACATATCACCGTCGAGCTTCTCCCTGATACCTCCCCACTTGAGCAATGTCTGCTATCCCTCGAACAAGCTGATGAAGATCGTCGTGTCTCTCTCCAGACCATTGAAGCTGCCAAGAACCGCTCCAAAGCTGGTTACGACAAACACGTACACCCTCGAACTTTCCACGAAGGGGACCTTGTCCTCGCCTATGACCAAGCCCATGACAAAGCCGTCAAAGGGAAGTTCGAATCCATGTGGCAAGGCCCTTACATAGTGCAGAATTGTCTCGGCAAGGGGGCATACATTTTAGCTGACTCCGAAGGTCACCCTTTGCGCAACCCTCGTAATGGGTTGTATCTCAAACGCTTTTATCCCTAAATCACTTGCGGCCCCATTGGCCAGCATTGTACAGTTTGCTCTCTTTTTTGTTTTTCACCTTTTTTACCGCGATCTTACATTCTTCATTTTTGCATGACCACAGATGGACCATCTTCCACCTTATTACACTGGCTTCGCCAATGGAGCAAGCCGCTGGTCTCCCAACTTGGCTTCTGCAGCATGGGTTTTATATTCCCCTTCCCATGAAATGATTCACCTTGACGGAATCTGCATAGGCGCTGCTACCAATAACCAGGCGGAGTATGATGCTGTGACCGGTCTCTTGACTGTTGCCCTCCAGATAGGCATACGTCACCTTCATGTGTTCCTTGACTCCCAACTGCTTGTCTCCCATCTCAACAACTGCTACCAGGTGCGTGATCCCTACCTCTTTAGAAAATTCCTGCGCACAAAACAACTCAGCCGACAGTTTGAATCCATAACATTCACCCATGTCCCACGAGCTCAAAATAGTGTCGCAGATCAAATGGCCAACAACATTCTAGATTGGCACATCAATCACACCATGTAAAACCTCCATCATGCATTATCATCATCCCATAGCATCTCATAAAATATATAAAAACCCAAAAAGATTGCAAGGGGCATCCATGTGCCTATCATCCCACAAACATTTGCATCCATGTGCAATACAAAATAAAAACACATTCATATACAGGGGCATCCACGTGCCTAGTCCTACATACATGGTGTTGCATCCATATGCAATACATCACATAACATACACAATGGGCATCCATGTGCCCAACATCCTATACTACTTGCATCCACGTGCAGTACAAACATACAAACATATCATAAAGCGCATCCACATGCGTACAACTAACACAACATCACAAAAAAGATGCATCCATGTGCATATATATATATATATCAAAAAATACATGTCACAGTGCTATAAATGTCCTGAGTACCCCTGTACTCAGCTATACAAAAATGTCTATACATCCCTAAAGCCTCATAAAATACATGCCGTAGCTACAAAAATCGGGGGGAGTCCCCTGCACTCCCTAATGAGAGTCATACCCTGCATCACTGCCTGCATCGGCTGCCTCTGAGTCCTCCCCTCGCTCCTCCTCCGACAAATCCTCATCCCCTACGGGCTCATGTGCCCGTGCCCTGTCCGCCAAGATAGCCACCCGGATCGCAATGGATCTGAACTCTCGGGGTGCCCTCATGCAATCCTGAACTACATTGGGATCCACATCTCGCCATCCCTCGTCATTTACTCCAACCAGTAACCGATCCAGCAACACTCGAACGGAATCCAAAGTGCCCTCTACATCCCGTCGACGCATCTCGCCTCGGCCGGGCAGAGCTGGTGCCGCCACATGTCCCATACGCGCCACGTGCCCTGGTGTTGGTCTCGGACCCACATATGTAGATCACACATCAGTCAGTAACAGCATATATCATAACACACATCATATATAAAACTTGACATCCATAACTTGCAAGTAAAATCAATACGTACCGTCTGGTCCCCATGCCTGCCCTGGTGCCCGCGGTGCCTCTGGGTCTCCCATGTAGTCCATATCCCTATACGGATAGTCGTCCAATGGTAGTGGCATCTGTAGCCACTGCAGGTATAACTCCTGCGTGAAGTATCTACCCACCTCGCCGCCACCACGGCGGCACATCATCTCGCCCCACCGCACCATCCGCAGCTCCCTCAAACCGCCTGCCTTGATCGGTACCCGCGGCCGCAGGGTGGGTACCCTCTCCATGAAGAACGCACATAGGAAGGAACCATAGCAAAACCCCTTGCCAGATTCCTTCACCGCTGTCAGCTGTCACTGTACACAGGTGAGGAACATCTGGTCCCACGCATAGTAGACCCCGTCCAGTACGCACTCCACCAGCTGCATCTGGCCGCCAGACACCTTCTCCGGTGACTGGGACCCCAACACACGTACCACACATGCTGCAATCGCCCGTATCGCCGGCTCCTGTAGGTCTATCACCCGGAGTGCATTCCTATGCACCCTAGCCTCTGGAGCACAGTACCGCTCCAGCATGTCCTCCATATCCACATCGGCGGATACTCGCGGCTACGTATCTGCCACCCTAACCAGACAGGGCAACCCCGTCAGGAAATATACATCTGTCAGGGTGAGGTTCACCCTCTCACCCTGCACCATGAAAGCCTGTATGTCTGGCTCCCAGAAACCCACTAGCCGGTTAAGCAGCAACCCTGCCGAACGCATCATGGGTACCTGCGCGAACTTCAGCAGTCCGCACATTTCCAACACCGCCCGCACATGACCATCGTCCCAGATGTAATCCACTATCTCATCTGGGATCTCCTGCTCTCTCCATAGTACCAGCAGCATCCTGTCAAACACGCAAGGCAAACTCATCAGACTCACGTCAAAGAAATAAACCTTGCCCCCCCCCCCTCGGGGAAGTCCTAACAGCTTGCTCCAAAATGCGGCTTTAGGCCCCCTTGCCATGGTTTCCGACTGCGGCTGTTTGGCCCACAGTCGTGGTCCAAAACGGCGATTGTCAGTCCCGAACACGCGGTACCAAACCGCGTGTTGAGCCTCGAAACACGCGGTCCCAGACCGTGTGTTCTGATTTGAACCCCGCGGTCTCCATGCGCGTCATCCGCCATGGAACCCACGGTCTCCGACTGCGGCTCCCTCCTGAAAACCCGCGGTCCACCCTACGTGGACCGTACAAATAACCCCTGGGACCCACTACCCACCCCCTGAACCCAAAAAACGTGCAGGTATGAGTTTGACGGAATACCTGTATCTCCCGGATCTGAAATCGATCGGTCGGATTGTCCAGAAACGACACCTCACCTCTGGTCCACTCTGATCACTAGTCAAATAGTACAAATGACACTTGTCATATTGGGCCCACTCACTATTTATAGTCCATTGACTTTTTCTTATTTTGGCCATTCTGAACCCATACAGAGTCCATTTTTCGAACCGTTTCCACCACTGGAATCAGCATGACGAGACTGTCATGGTGGTCACCTCGTTGCATTATTTTTTCCCCGTCATTTTTTACACATTTTTTTTTAGACGCCACCAGTCGCCTCGGTTTGCATGCCACTTCGGCTGCTCTCCGTTTTTCGCATATTTTATATCATCGGATTCATTTTTCCGAGCCGGTGATGATGCTTGAGAAAATTTCTCGCTCTCACCCCCAGATTTTTCAGGTATTTTTTCCAAAATGCCCCCCGTCGCCTCGGTTTGCGTGCCACATTGGCCGTTATCCGTTGTTGACACTCTATATCGCCGGATTCATTTTTCCGAGCTCATGATGATGCTAGAGATCATTTCTCGCTCTCACTGGGTACAGTTTCAACATTGTGTCTCGACACCTTGCTGCCTCGATTTGCGAGCCACATCGGCCGCCATCGGATTGTTCCACATATTTACATGATCCATTCACCCCTGTCATACTGCAAATATTTCGTTATTTTACCAGCATTTCATTACCTTGCAAGGAGGCCCACCAGTGTTCCCCCCACCCTCGTTCTTGGTCATCATAAATGTTCCTTGATTGAACACTTCCTCCTTGCCTGGCCATTCCTTTTGTTCGGTATAATTTTATCCCTTTTTCGGGCTGGGCAAGTCCTTTATGAAAAAGGCACTTAGGGAGTTTCTGTTAAGCTCTTTTCTGACTCCTAAAACAATGAAAATATCGCCGAGCAATCTTGCTTCCTTTCATGCTCGTTAAAGTACCTGAAAGGGCGTCTATCTGGTATAAGTTTACCCCTTTTCTGGACCTGGTAGACTAATTACGAAAAAGGAATACTCTAGTCACACCGGCTAGAAGAGTTCTTCATTGCATCCTTTTATGCTTCTTTGGGCCTTGGAGACTAACACACGAAAAAACAACCCCCTGGAGTCTTCTTATTTGCTTTCAGACTCTCTAAAATTGAAAGCAACCATGAGCATGAACTGTCCTGGGCTCGTACAAATCCACACGACAGTACCATTCCATTCTTTCAGAGTCTTCTTATTGCTTTCAGACTCCTTAAAATTGAAAGCAATCACGAGCATGAACTGTCCTGGGATCGTATAAATCCACACGGCAGTACCATTCTTACACACACTTCTTCTAGTTCCTTAACCCATGAAGAAGTCCCCCCCTGTGCCTCCTGGCACTCTGATCGACCATCTTGGCAGCACCCCCAATCAGGTCACCTTTGTTCAGAGTATTCTATAGTCTCCTACCCTTTTACACCAGCTTAAGTCTCCCTCATCCCAATCACTTCCCAGTCCAGCTATGATCCCTTTCCCCTCAGTCAGTTTCATATGTTGCCCGATCATCCCCGCCATCATACTCTGAACAAAGGAAGTTTGAGTCCACCCACTCTACCTGCCCAGTTATTCCCCCCCAGTTTGTCAGTCCTGCCATCAGTACTCTCACATTTCGGTTCTCCACCTCGCGCTCTTGTCAAGGAAACATCATTGCCTTGATAGTTGCAGGTCTCCCTCTGTCGACGACAACCCCTCTATTCCAGAGGATAGACCCAGAGGTCCCTGCACCTTGGACCCATCACCATCTGTGGTGAGTGCCTACGGATCATTTTGAGAGGAGTCATCATTGCCTCTCCGAATGGTTGTTTCTCACATGCTCGACGTTAGCACCTTGATTGCATCATTGAGAATCGCGCAGGGTTTATATCCCCTCCATTTTTGTGTCGAAGACCCCAAATTTCCCCCGACTATAGCACATTGGTGAGTCACTTCGGAACACCCAGTTATATGTTCCCGTGGATGTCCGGGCTGCGTTGGCGATTGTATTCGGAAGCCATCCAGTTATATGCTTCCTCGAGTACCCAGTTCAGTCCCAGATCAGTTCCAGTTCAGTGTACCATTGCGAGTGTACCCCCTGACACTCTGATCTAGCTGCTCATCAGTTCCTTTGGTACCACACTTAGTAGCACTGTTGTCATTCCAGTGTATCAGTACTTCAACTCAGACATGGTCATCCCAGCAGTATGTCCCAGATTTGTGTCCCCTTTGGACCCTTATGATGTACACAGTGGTTCTCTATGTATCTTACAGGTCCCTCTTTTTGGACCTCATAGTTCTTTTTATGTATCTTGATACGAGCATGGGTATGCCCGCCTCGTCCATATATTGAGATTCTGCCTCATTCAGTATTTGAGGTCATGTATATTTCAGGTCCCCATTTTTTGGACCCCATTGTTATTATTATGTTATATCTTGATACGAGCATGGGAATGCCCGCCTCGTCCATATGATCAGATAATTCCTCACCCATTATTGAGGTTATGTACTTTTAGTTCCTGTAGTTTGTTCGGGATCGTTGTTCCGGGCTTCAGTTTGTTTCTTCTCTTCTCCATACTCCAGGAAAACCATATATGACTTATGATGTCCATCGGCCATACGATGAGCTCCTGCCCTCACACATCAGGGGGCAATCTGTTAACACCCAAAAAGTGTTCACTATCTCATCTACCCCATTACATGGCTCATTTGTCCATTTTCCTACCATATTTCCCTTAAAAACCCTAAAAATCCCACTAAAAAGCCTCCAAAAGGCCTAAAATGCCTCCAAAAGGCTGCAAAACCATCAAAAAAGCCTCAAAAAGGCTAAAAAACCCCCCTTTTCCTCCAAAAATATCCAAAATTCCTCTAAAATAGCAAAATCCCTCTAAAAAGGGAATAAAAAATATAAAATAATGAGGAAAAGGAGGAAAAAACCCTATACAGCTGCCCTAAACCATATGGTTCCCAAAACCATGGGCCAGCACTCCACCACCAAAAAACTATAAATAGGTGATGGAGACCCCTCATTTCATATCCACAATCAAGTATACCCTTACTCTGCCAAAATCTCTCTTGAAACCCTAGCTCACCCTTGAGCTACTTTCACCTTGAGAGCCCCTTTTGGCCCATTCCCACCATTGGAGAAAGAGAAGGAGCAAGCTGGAGCTTGGAACAATCCTCTTGGACCATTTCAAGAGCTTCGCCAACCTTCACATTGGAGGTAAAATTAATACAAATGCCATTCTTTATATCTTGTTTTTCTGTTTCATGCACATGTTTAGAGTAATTTACATTTCTGTTCTAGCATTTTAATTTACCATTTACTGAACTGCTACTAAGGAGTCCCTTCTCCTTAGTAGGTGCTCATTTGCACAAGCTAGGGGTAAAACCCTAGCTACAGAAAGCTCATGCAAGCCATGATCCATAACATAGTCAATCCTTATGAGATGTGGCATAGGATGCTTGGTCATCTCCATTTCAAAGTGCTACCTGGATTGAAGAATATGGTAAAAGGAATAAAAGGACATCTGACTGTACCCTACAACCTCGAACATAATGGGGTTGCTGAAAGAAAGAATAGAACAATATGTGAGGCTATAAAATCCATGATGTGTGATCAGGATCTTCCCACCTCCTCATGGGAAGAAGCCTCCAACACTATTGTTTACATAAAGAACAAAAGTTTTCATGCTATCTTGGGAGAAAAGACTCTTGAAGAGGTTTTCACAGGTGAAAAAACAGATGTTGGACACTGTAGGGGATCTTGAAGGACTCTTTTTCATCATGGTTTGGTCAATATTTTGATCCAATATAGGTTATCTAATTTGGGGGATAACTGGGAGTCATGTTTTACTCATAATCAATTTGGTGATAAATTTTGGCCTAAAATCAAGTCTAAAACTAGGAGGAAAGGAAGAGCTCCTGCTCCTGAAAACCCTAATGACTCTCCTCTAGATGAAACCTCGATTGCTTGTGATAATATTGATGCCATGCCATCATATCCTCTAGAATCTAAATCACATGAGGATGAAACTAAGAAACCCTCCACATAGGGTAAAAGGATCATGGATGAAAATTCTAAAACCCTTTGCTCTTTCATGAAGAGAATTAAAGCCAAACATTATGAACGACCAGTTGAAGCTCCAATTGGATTGGATTCTAGGAGAATAACCTGAAGCATGGTTGGATCATTTCCTCATAAGAGGAATTTGAAAGATAGCAAACCACAATTGATTTATCTCGCCGATTCATAGGAACAGTCAATACCTGAGTCTGAGAATAATGAAGTCTTCAATCAAATTCAGCCTCAATACATGTATGATTCTACTTCCATGAAATGAGAAACAAATGTGCATTCTAATCATCTGACAAAGCATGAAAAGCGACAGAATGATAAGGTTGAGGTTGATTCTCACGAAGTCATTTATGATGGTATTGACTCCACTCAGAATGTTAAAGACTCTGTTCCTGATATCGATGAAGAACAAGTTTAGAGAATTGATTATATTGAAATACAAGTAAAGGAACTTGAGCTAATTAATTCCCTCTACAAAGACAAAAGTATCAATCTGAAAGCTAGTATTTTGTAGTTAACAAAATAAAAGGATCATCTCAATCTTAGAAAGGCATACTAAAACAAAAAATAGCTAAACTAAGGGAAATTTTGAAAGAATCCAGGTTAATAGCTCCTGTACAAGTATCGATCGATGATTCACCTAAGATTTGACATGTTGTTGTCTTCATTTTTGGCCTTTTTGGATATATATTACTATACAAGTGTTATTTGTCTATTTCTTTTTCCTTCAGTTCAAAACACAGGTAGGATCACTATCATACACCTCATTGAATTTTAGTTGGTTATTGGCGTGAGAACATCTACATAATCATAGATTATGTAGGAGCTCTTATTATACTTTTATTTTATTTTGTAGCTTCTAAAATGATTGATTTAATTAAGAATTGTACCTAATTTGCAGCATTGATTGCAATACAAGTGTCAATCCTAGTTTTTTTTCTTATCACAATGATGTTCATAAATCATTTTGAAGTGTCTATTGGAATCACATGGATTGGTTATGGAAGTTCTAGACAAATATAAAAGCTCTTACATGGGTAGCATTGTCTAGTAAGTCCACCATTTCACCCTCAACCATCGAGCATGAACTATCCCTCAAATTTATGAATACGTGGTCTAAATTCATGATTAATGATGACAACTGTTAAGTGTCATCATTCTTTTATGTATTGAGTCTTCTCGAATATCCTATTTTGGTCAAATAGTGTTACACGTGTTTAATGACTGATAAGTCTGTTAGTCACATGCCATTGTTATATAAGTCAAGGTCTTGTAAATTTGAGGGGGAGAGTTCAAGATTTGTATGGAGAAGGTGGATATGAGTCTATTGTAACTGTTGTCACTATTTTGAAACAGAGTCCTGCTGTAGTCCGGTTAACTAGTATTTTGTGAATTTTATTCCAAATATATAAAACTCATGTTCATGTTTAACATACTTATACTTATTTTGTACATATATACTTTGTGATTATGTGCAAAAATCAATCTTTTATTTCTCGAACTTATGTTGTATGAGGAATATGTTATAATGATTGTATGTTCATATTATTACAAATTTTCTCTGTTGTTTTATGAGTAGTATAGTCAACTAATAATATTGTTATAATTTGGTATTTACTTTGTTAATATCATGTTATATCAATATTTATCTATTTTGTTGTTTCTTGAATAATGTTATTAGTTTTTTAAAGCTTGCTCTTGGACATGATAGATAGTAAATAAAATTAGTTTTTGTAGTTATATTTAGTAGCTACTAAATTTAGGATTTTGTAATTAAATTAGAATTAGTTTAGATTTATGTTATTAATCTTATTTTATTTAGATTTTTCTTGTTTTTCTCTAGAACTGTAGAGATTTAATATTAGGATTCATAAAACCTTTGAGAATATCTTCTTGAGAGAAAACCTATAAAGGAAATAGGGCCTTAATCATGTGAAAGATAACTATTCCAAACATATGAAGGGTTTATTTAAGCACTTTGTGCGGGTTTTCTTTACTTAGTTGGCCGCTTAACACATTATCCTACCAACATATGGCAGTAGAAGGAGGACCTGAAAAAAAATATTTAATGGCTGATAAATAAACAAAAATCCTATAAGCAATCAACATATTCCACCTCTTAGTGATTTTGAAACGTAATTTTCCCATGATGTGTCGACTCTTGTGTATGTATCCCAAATTGATTCTACTTCAACACCTTTCTTTAATACAGTTGGGCCATCATAGAACGAGACAACACTAGTCCACATTTTACTCCATAACAAATTGACAACGCTCTTGAAGGATCAAAACATATTATTACAATGGCATACTCCCAATGTACTAGCATACCACAGTTAGATCACGATTTACCTAGTATATCTTGTATTAACACTCAATTAGATACTGGTGAGCATTCACTTCCAGAAACTACAGAACTAGGATCTGCAACTCCCAATTATCAACTAAGTAACATCTTTAGAGGAGTCACCGAAACCAACATTTCCCAAATATTACTTACCTCTGGTAGGGTCGAAAACCCCCCATCACCTCTTGAATCACCTCCCGATATCCCTTGGGGTTCTGATAATGAACATTCATCAGATTCAAAATATGATCAAAATATGGCCTATGCCAGAGGAGGAAACTGAAACAACAATATTCCTTGGCTGAGACGCAATGAGGTTGCAGTACCCAGTCTTCAACGTAATTTAACTAAACATCCTGATAGGATCTTACCTAAATTTTATCCAGATAATAAAGAGCCTACTGAAAACCATATAGACAAGTTCATACTAGTTGTTGAAACCATGAATGTACAACATGAAGATGTTGTCTTCCATTTGTTTCCTCTCACATTTGAAGGAAAAGCGTTAGCATGGTAATTTCCCCTTGCCCATGGATCCATCATGAATTGGACAGATTTCAATCAAGCTTTCTTAAACAAATTTGGTGAAGACAAAACTCCTGCTATTTTGGATTTGGAATTAGCTCGAATCAAGATGTGTAATAAGGATATGGTTAAGGACTTTAATCAATGATTTCTTACACTTAAAAAAAAATACCAGCTGATTCACAACCTCAAGAAAATATTATCATAGAAAATTATGCCTCTACCTTCCCCAAATATCTTGGCATGTTTGTCAAGCAAGTTGGTTTGCTAGAAAATTTTGAAGAAGTATTAAGGTCCAAAAAAATTCATTAACCTACGAACCTGATAATAATAGTAAATTTGATAATTTTACTTGTTGGAGAACATAATCTTCCTCTAAGAAAAACTTTGAAAAGAACTATCCTCAAGCATTTGATGTTGAACGATTATAGCAAGCAATTAGGGCCCTCACAAATGAAATCATAGGTTTAAAGAAAAATAACGGGGAAGTCTCTTCCAATAGGGGAAAATTTAGAATTCCATATAAACAATTTACTCCTCCCAATAATAAGCAGAATCCACCCCCTGACATTTCAACGAATGAGGAAGTTTATAATACTATTAAGGTTTTATGTTCTATACCAGAATCTCCTACTGATCAATAATTTGAAGAATATGAAGAGGATGAGAATCCCAAAACCAAAGATGAAACTTAAGAATATCCTCTACCATTTAACTGTCATTTATGGTACAATTTAGAT
The DNA here is from genome assembly GCA_027924585.1 of Larix kaempferi. Taxonomy (NCBI): domain Eukaryota; kingdom Viridiplantae; phylum Streptophyta; class Pinopsida; order Pinales; family Pinaceae; genus Larix; species Larix kaempferi. The sequence continues at coordinate 17,798,244 of BSBM01000001.1, forward strand.
AAAGAAATTGAGTCCAATAAATATTCGATCTTTGCAAATCATCCTACTTATAACACAAGAAGTAAAGGTCCTGTGGATTCACGGGCTCCATCAACTTCCAATCAAAATAAAAGGAATAATCCCCTTCTTGCAAACTAGCCACTGGTGTCTCAAAATATACAAAACTTGGATCTGTAATATGACATAATTGAATATCTTAAGAAACAAAGAGAAATATCTCAATGTATGATTTGCTAAAGATATTTCGTATGCGAGGAGGTCCAATTCTCTCTAATATGACAACTCAAACCAATATTATTTCAAATAAAAATTAGACAACTACTTCTACTGCAAATAATGTCAATCCCAATACCAATAGACCTTTTTGTAACTTGAACAATAATGGGAAAACAGTCGCTGATAAAGCCACATTAATAGGAAAAAACTCAAAGTATAATACTCCCCCTTTTCTTCTAACTTTTGAAATTTTTAATTGGAACGTTCATAACTGCATGGTATATTCAGGAGCGTTGTCAAATGTCATGCCCTACTTAGTATGTAAGAAGCTCAACACCTGAATTTATACCATGTGAAACTCAAATAATCCAACTTGATATCTCAAATGTCAGAGTCTTAGGGGAGTTAAAAGGAGTAATGATTAGAATGGCTGTTAATCCTCAAAATTTTCAGATTATTGACATAGTAGTGGTAGATATCCCTAATGTATACGGTTTTTTTTAGTCAGGATTGGTCACATTCATTAAAAGGTTATTTATCAATTGATTGGTCTCATTTATGGTTTCCCAGGAATGGGAAACCGAATCAAATCAGAATTGATAGAGGTACATGAAACACATAGTGACTAAAATAAATGCTCCCAACAAACTAGTGATGTTTACTGACTCAATTTTAGGAAACTATAGTTTTGAATCAGTATTGGGAACTTTTCCTGCTGAAAAATTGGCATTTTTAGATTCGGGTAGGAAATCATAAATTTTGCATTGCGATTATATAGAGGCACCTCCTCACCTTGCAGATACTAAAAATATTGTAATTATCAACCTTGGTATTTATATTTTGATGGCTCAAGATCCAAGGAAGGTGCAGGTGCAGGCTGTATGCTTTTAGACCCCAAAGGTAATACATTTTTTATAGCATGATGAATGAATTTAACTGTACCAATAACATAGTAGGCACGACACCCTCATTTAGGGTATTAAGAAGGCATTGGATTTAAATGTGAAAGTGTTGATTTCTTTTGGCAACTCTGAAATCATTGTTCAACAGGTACACAATTCTATACATTGTGTTTTCGCTCACCTGAAAAATTATCAAAAGGAGGTTTGGAATCTAGTGTTAATGTTAGATGCTTTCAATATACATTCAATTCACGCGTACAAAATCAAGAAACAAACTTATTGGATAATGTCACTTCAAGACTTATTCCTTTTGAAAATTTATTTCCCAATGATTTTCAATTGAGTTTATTTATAGGACATCTTTCCCTGATAACGTCACTAACTGGGGTGTTTTTTATGATGACCCGCAGATCATTAATTTTCTAACTAGGGAAGATTATTTTTAAGGAGTCAACAGTAGATGAAATTTCACATGATGAATACTTGTGAAACGTTTCGGTGATACATCCTCATTGTTCAATAGAAAAATATTTTGATTTGGTAAACCCTATCCCTATATCAGTACTTAGATTAGAAAAAAAATCTGATCTTGAAGACAAGTTTAAAGGATTTCCTAATTGTAAGACAAATAGTTCTTGCATGCATTATGAAGTTGTTAATTTAGGAAAATAATCTAATCCTCAAAATGTCAACTTAGGGATAGAGTGTACGCCAATTGAAAAATCAACATTCATACAATTATTCAAAGAATATAAAGACATTTTTGCATGGACATATGAATATTTAAAATTTTTTAACCCTCATATCATGCAACACACCATTCCAATGAAACCCCAGTCAAAGACCTTCCAACAAAAGTTGAGAAAAATGCATCCTACGCTGGAACCGGCAGTTAAAAGGGAATTAAACAAAATTTTGGATTCTAGGATTATCTTCCTGGTATGCCACATGCAATGGGTATCCAGCTTAGTTTCGGTTAGGAAGAAAAATAGAGATATTCATCTTTGTGTCGATTTTTGTAACCTCAACAGGGTGTCCAAAAAGGATAACTACCCTGTCCCTCCCATGGAGTAGATCATGAAAAAAGTATTTGGGTTGGAAATAATGTCATTATTTGATGGTTTTTTTGTCCATAATCAGATCCTAGTCTCACACATAGCTCAGTTAAAAACTACTTTTATGACTCCTTGGGGGGGCCATGTGTTAACACCAAAAAATTGTTCACCTAGCTCATCCCCTTAGTCACATTACCCATTCATCCCCTTTTCCTACATTTTTGGCCTCCAAAAACCCCAAATCCCTAATTTGGTAACAAAATGGGAAAAAATCATTATTTCCCTCAACAATTAATTAAAATCCTCCAAAAAGGTCAAAATTCCCCCAAAAAAGGGTCAAAATCCCCCAAAAAGTCAAAATAAAAGAAAAAGGAGGGAAACCATCAAATACCACTGGCCAATACTATTGGCTTCCCAATACCATGGTACAATACAACACCACCCAATATATATATATATATATATATAAAGGTGGTGGAGGCCCCCCATTTGATATCTCATTCACTCTTCCCTATCGTTATGCTGCTGAAATTCCCACTGAAACCTCTGCCAAAATTCCTACTAAAACCCTAGCCTCCCTTTGAGCTACCGTTTCCCAATTCTAGTTGAACTTTGGCCACCATTTGAGCATTCATAAGAGAGCAAGGAACATTGGAGACTCAGAGCAACACCATTCGTACGACTGCGAGGGCCCCAATCTATTCATCCCATTGAGATAACCAACATTGTAAATCCATTGTTTATAATAGAAAAATAATCTTTGATTCTCATGGCATATATCTAGTATTTAATATTTTAGTTTAGATCTTTATTTTAATGCCATAATTTCTAGCATTTTTTTTATTTTTTTATTACTTTTATTTGCACTCACACACTACCCATTAACGAAATATTACTAAGGGCTCCATAACCCTTAGTAAGTGTCCTTTTGCACTAGCTTGTGTGAAAACACTAGCTACACTATGCATACAGGAAAATGCCTTTTGGTTTGATAAACGTTGGGGATACATTTCAATGGGAAATCGATGTTTCCTTTAGAAGTCTCATTAACCATGTATTTTTTTCTATTTGGATGGCATTACTATATTTTCTAAACTTAGATATGATCACATTTTTCATCTTTGAAAATTTTTCGAGTGTTGTAGGAAATTTAGTATTTCCCTCAATCCAAAGAAAACTATTTTTGTTATCACTGAAGGGATAATCGGTTTTTTAGTATAAAAGGACATGATTATGATTGATCTGGAGTGACACAAGCCATATCCAAAACTACCTACCCTTCCACCAAGAAAGCGATGCAGTCATTCTTCGGAAAAATCAACTTTGTAAGAAGGCTTATCCCAAGTTTTTATGAGATTGTGTGACCCTTCCAAAAGATGATTAAAAAGGATTTCATTTCTAGTTGGGAAAATAAAGAAAAATAATCTTTTGTGATAATTAGGGAAGCTATCTCAAAATATCCTATGATTTTGAGTTCTGATTTCTTGAAAGACTTCATTCTTTACACTTTCGCATCAAATTTATCTTATGCTATGGTCCTCACTCAGAGGAATCATGAGGACAAAGAATTTCCCATTTTATTTAGGAGCTCTAGTTTCAAGAGAGTAAAGTTGAATTACCATGAAGTTTATTGTATGGGCGACCTTTGGTCTTAGTAACTAGGGCCCAGGATACAAAAGTATGAATTAAGGGGGGGTGTTAGGATATTTTAATACTCCATCCTTGTCCTACCTAACATTATTTCATTTTACTGGTAGTTGATGATGTAAATCCCCCCTAGTGGTGTGAATATGTCATCCAAGATCCATATACCACCTTCTGAGCCCTGCATGCATCATTTTCGGATCACTTTAGTCAATTCCCTATTTTATAGGAACCTACTTAGTGTTCCAGTTTAGTCCACCTGAGTTAGATAACTCTTGTGGGGGGTTAGAGATCTGAATGTCACTGATTGTTTCCTGATGCGCCCTTTTCTGACTGTTTTGCATGGAAAAATCACTAATGCGCCCTCCTTGGTCAGTTAACTGATTGTTTCTTCAATTAACTGAGTTTAGGATCAATTTGGTTGAGTTTGAGTCTTCCAGACCACTCCAGTGGTGACAATTCCTATGCTAGACCAACTGAGGTTCGAATTATCCCGTGTGATTCAAATTCTATCCATTGTGACATCATTGTTGACTATACTGATTATTGGATCACGTGACATTATTCTGCTCCTATTTGAGTTCTCATGCATGATTAATTGTCTGCTCATTTTTACTGCATTTTTCACTCTAATTCATCTTTTCTGCTCATTTTTTCTTTGTGAGGTATACTCAGCTCTTAGATCTGCTGTGATTTAGAATTTCACATGGTATCAGATCCATTTGAGCATAGGTTGAGCAATTGCTTTCAGTAATGCACCAAAAGCCTCTGGATTTCTAGAACAAATCCTGGTGCCATTGAATTGAATTCATTGAATAAATCCTTTGAGGTCTATCAAGCTGTGAAGGATACGGAAAAATGTACATATTGTCCTAAAGCAGTGCTCAGTAGTAGTCTATCTCCAAAATTGAGATTTTTTTGCAAGTTATTCAAAAAACAATTGAGTGTAGTAGTTGCAGCAATAACAACAGTTTCACCTTGTATTCGCTCCAGCAGTTCTCATGGACAATTCAAACTCTCCTCTATCTCCTAGGATCCTGACACCCTTCAATTACCTTGATTGGAGGGATGATATGCAGATGGTATTGCGCAAAAATTCACTATACAGGGTAACAATGGGGAAGGAGGTCGAACCCCAAGCAGTTGTGGAGAAGGCCAAGTATCTGAATAGATTGGATGAAGCATTTGGTTTCATGTGTATTCATATTTCTAGAGATATACTCTTCCACCTCGAAGGATTGAAGACTCCAAGAGAGATGGTTTAATTTGGAGACCCTCTTTGGAAAACAAGATGAGCTGAGGGGCCATATTCTCGAGAATGAGTTGATTTCTCTTCAACCGAGTAGTTTCGATACCATCCAACAAGTATTTTCCAAATTCAAATCTTTGGTCATGCAATGCAAGAAGTGTGGCATTTAGAAGAATTATGAGCAGTTGGTGATATCCATTTTGAGCAAGCTAGGTCTTGAGTTCTCCATTTTTGTCTCTACCTTCCATTCATGGAAAGTTTCAATTCCTGGTTGGAAGATGCCATCCTTATATGTTTTCACTGAATATCTGATCCAAGAACAAGACAAATTGATCCACATGGGCGCCTTGAAGTCCTCTAAAGATCAATCTCTTATGGCTGGAGAGGCAAAAAGTGTGAATCAAAAAGGGAAGCATAAGGGAAAGGGGAAGAGGCAATATGAACCCAAGCATAATTCCAAGTCAAGTTCATCAGAAGGAGCCTCCAACTCCAAGAAGGACAAACAAACAGGATTTGCGAAATCCAAGTGTTCCTATTGCAAGAAAGGAAATCACCCAGAGATATTTTGCATGCAGAAGAAGATAGATAAGATGACCAAGCTTCTTGAACAACATAACATTTCCCTCCCAGAAGGTGCAAGAGAGACTGATTCTGGAAGTGAGTTTGATGGTCATGAGAGATGCTATGCATTGAAGGTTGGATTTTCAAAATCAAAAGCCCTCCTCATATATTCAGGAGCCTCCAACCACATGGTTGCCTCCAGAGAATCATTTTCTTCTCTAGATATCAAATATGGTCCGATTATTCACATGGGATATAACTCTTAGATCTATGCCGAAGGGAAGGGAACAATACATCTAGAGCATGGAAAGTTCAAAAATGTTCTATTTGTGCCTTCTTTGTCAACAAATTTGTTGTCTGTATATCAGATGACTCACACAGGTTTACCGAAGAAAGTGGTCTTTGGTCCTAACATAGTTTAGATTGTAGAGATCTCTATTGGGAAGATTATAGCGAAAGGGTTTGCAAACCATGCCTCCAAGGCATATGAATTCTCCCATTTTTTTCTATACTCTTTTCCTACGCCATTGGCATATGACAAAGATCAGAGTGATATCTCTTCCAATGAATATGAGGATCAAGATCTTGATGTTGAGAATAAAGTTCAAGGAGATTCAGATCCAAATCCAACATATGATCCCAATCCATGGCCAAGGCGAATATTGTGATAATCTGCAGTAGGATCTGATAGTTGTAACAAGCCTCACACAAAAATCACTCAAGAAGTGTAGAGAAGAAGAGAAGAATGTAGTCAATAATCACTCATGAACACAGAAAATGGAGAATAACAATATCATACATCAGCTGTTAGATGGCATTGTGAATAATGAAATACAATAAAATAAATGTCAAGTAGAATTTGAATTAACCAAGGAGGTCATTCGAATCATGCTCAAAGTATAGCTTGGACAACATTGGAGACATCATCCAATAAGTAGTAGCAGTCATAAATGGTAAATATTCAGTCAAATGAGTCTAACTGAATCTAATTGAGCCATGTGAGCACAAATCAGGGGATAGAGACTCCAAGGAGGGCGCATAAGGCTGTTAGAACGTCAAGTGGCACTCCATAACTAGATAAATAGGAGATACATGAAGTTAGCATGAGCAATCAGTGGAAGAAATGCTCAATCAATGCTCTAACTGACTATCAGACACCTAGTAGGTGAGATAAGGCGCTCTAACTGAATGACAACTCCCGGTAGGTGATAAAAGGCACGCATGTCATGCAGGAGAGTCAAAGAGGGCGCATCAGGTAGGTAGGAGGGCTACTGGGGGCTGAAGACAGGCTCCAGGGAGCTGAAATTAGGCTCTAGGTGTCGGGGAGACCACCAAAATGATGACTGGATGCATGCAGTTGCATGCAAATGCATGCATCATGGCTGGATACATGCAAATATGAAAAATGATGGAGAGAATATTCCAATAAATATGAGCTCACAAAGTCCTTGTAGCTACTGGGAACATAGTTGGGGTTCCTTATGACCATAGAACCACCAGATCTTAGTATCATGCAAACCTTGCACTATGTCATGCAGATCCACGTCATGGAGATCCACTTCTCTTAGATAGGTGCTACTTGATGGTGGGGTTTGATACACAATACCTTGAAGAGACTTTCCATGGGGGATTTACAACCAAAAAACAATCTTGGTTGTACTCAAAGGGTACTCAAAGGTTCATGACTTGGACCACAATAAGCCATTCAATCTAGTAGCAAGAAGGGTTCATGAAAGACTTGTTTTGGAAAATAAAAATTCTACACAGTGGGAGGTACATCAGGGGAGCATATCAAGATCCAGATCCAGATCCAGATCTAGCACCTACATTTCTATCCTACATAGGAGAATATTGCCAATATTTTTGCAAAGTCTTTCAATTAGGAAAGTTTTTTTCCTTCTCTTCTTAGTATGAAGGTTCTTTGAGTTCCCCACTACTGTTCTTTTTTCGTGGGGGTATTTTTCCCATCAGGTTTTTCCCCATTTCCTTGGTTCATGGACAATTCTTTATTTTTTATAATTTATTTGATTGTATGGGTGACCTTTGGTCTTAGTAACCAGGGCCGAGGATGCAAAAGTATGGATTAAGGGGGGGTGTTAGGATATTTTAATATTACTCCATCCTTGTCCTACCTAGCATTATTTCATTTTCCTAGTAGTTGATGATGTCATTTCCCCCCTAGTGGTGTACATATGTCATCCATGATCCATATACCACCTTCTGTTCCCTGCATGCATCATTTTAGGACCACTTTAGTCAGTTCCCTATTTTATAGGAACCTACTCAGTTTTCCAGTTCAGTCCACCCGAGTTAGTTGACTATTGTGAATGCCACTGATTGTGGCCTCATGCGCCATTTTATGATTGTTTTGCAAGGAAAAATTGGTGGGATATTCCTATACTCCATCCTAGTCCTACCAGCATTATCCATTTTTGCATTTTCAGTCATGCATGCAGTCATGATTTTGCATGCATGCATCCCAGTCATTAGTCCCAGCACCTAACCCTCAGTTAGCTAGCCCTAGGAGCTTCTCACTGATTAGTTTTATCCCTCCTAGTGCTTTGTACGCCCTGCATGCAAGTGCATGCATCCTAGGCGCCCTCTCTCACCTACCATTCAGTTGTACTTCAGTTAGTTGAGTTATCTTTAGTTCTTTCCTTGATTTAAGGCTATATTGACTCTCAAATGACTGTATCACTCCGATGGACCTCCAGTGAGACTAGACTGCCCATTCTGAATCCAATTAGCTCCTCATGCGCGCTCCACTGAGCCTCCTTCATTCAGTTAGTGCCTCCATGTTCCAGTTACACCTACCACACTCAGTTAGACTCAGTTTGACATCTGGTTGACAGTTACTTGTGCATTGATGACTCCACTGATGATGATTGGGACTTCTAGTTGTGCTTTGATGACGCTCCAATGATCTTTTGATCTACTCCATGAAGGCTAATTTGAATTGCCACCTTGACATTTGAATCCTCACCATTGTATTATTTACTGTTCATATTATGATTAATTAATTAGTGTTTGATGTTATTCTGCTTCTATCTGAGTTCTACTGTATCATAATTCTGTTGCTCCTTTACACTGCATTGACCACTCTTCTTTTATTTTCCTGCTTAATCTTTCTTGTGAAGTATACATTAGCTCTTAGATCTGCTGTGAGGATTTTCACAAAACTCAGAAATGTGGTTAGTTAACTGATTGTGTCTTCAGTTAACTGAGTTTAGGATTAGTTTGGTTGAGTTCAAGTCTTCCAGAGCACTCTAGTGGTGACAATTCCTATGCAAGACCAAATGAGGTTCAAATTCTCCCGTGTGATTCGAATTCTCTCCATTGTAACATCATTGTTGACTATACTGATTATTGGACCATGTGACATTATTATGCTCCTATCTAAGTTCTCATGCATGATTAATTGTCTGCTCAGTTTTGCTACAGTTTTCACTCTAATTCATCTATTTTGTTCATTCTTTCTTTGTGAGGTATACTCAGCTATTAAATCTACTGTGATTTAGAATTTCACAAACCTCAACCCCTAATAATGACGTAATTGTATATAAATCCCTAATCCAACCTAACCATTAACCCCTACTTTACACTCCAACCATCTAGTAAAATTGATGATACAACCTTGTGGAAAAGTTGGATCCTATGTGTGCATGAGTATGTTATTAGAGGAACTTGATTCACTTACATTGTTATACATTGGGGTTGTTTCTATGAATTTAAAATCTCCTTCCCTCATATTTTTCCATCTTATCCTAGATTTTTTGTTGTGATTTGTCTCCAAAAAAACATAATCTTCGCAACAATCTTTATCATTCCTAAAAAATGATTAAAATATTATGGGCTTGAACTCATCCTCAAATATTAAAAATTAAAGGAAGGAGCCAGTAGGTTAATTCAAAATATGGTGAACCAATTCATTTATTAAGGATTACATAATATAATTATTATATTTGAAAAAAATTCCTATGTTGTGATGGAATGCTTAGAACACCAATAATGTCTAGCAAAATCTGCTCAAGAATCATAGTTTTCTTCTAGCACATGTTCAAATCCAATAAACGAGAAAATCATTGATTGATGGATTCGACATATTTTTGAAAATTTATTTTTGGTAACTTGCACTTGAGAAACCCTTAACTTACATATAGTAGTAATTTATTTTTTAACAATAACTTTTCATGCATATAAATGATATGCTTTCAACCACTCATGATTTTTAAGTGAAGACTTAAGCAATTAGTAATAATGGTAATTAACACAAGAAAATGGTTAATCATTGATCTAATATCAAATAATATTTTACACTTACATAAAAAATGAGATTAATGGAAACATTATAAACTTACTAGGATTAAGCTAATACTAGAAAATAACTCTCATATGCCTTGCATTCTCACAATAGTTATATGTGCACACAACGATTCCCTCGCTCTTTTTCAATTCAAGAAGATCCAAATCACATACTGTGCAGTGAGAATAAATTCACCATTAATATATAAATCAAGAAGGATCTCAAAATAACAAAGATAAACCATCGCCCAAAGGGTTGGATCCATTGGTGAGGAGAGAGGAGTTTCTCATGGGTGGGAAAGGTTCAATTCCCATGAAGGTCGATCCTGGAGCCTTAGGGTCACCTTGAAATAGTTTCTGAATGTGTGGTTCCACCTAGAGATATTATATTGAATGATCTCGTGACTCATAAACACATAAGTGGGTCAAATCCCACTCCATGTCCTCTTTTAAAGAGGTCACAGGGCGTAGAATAGACGATTAATGGGTGTATTGTTAAGGCACTCCTTTCGGAAGGTCACCGGTTTGAAACTCTGTGGGTAGATCCTTACAAAAAAAAGGCTCACGTGGCATATAATAGACGGTGAATGGGTGTAATATTAAGGCACTCCTTGCATAAGGTCACCGGTTCAAAAATCTGAAGGTAAACCATCGCTTTATTAAATAATATTTATTATTGTATATCCATATAAATTGATCTTGAACTCCATCCAATTCAAAATCTAACTCATAAAGATCAGAATTTGTATCCAACCCTTCAAAATCATTCAATATCAACATCAATATAATCATCATCATCAAGATGAAGCATAGGAACATGTGATCTAATAGTTAGATGATCAAGTTCATTCTCCTTTTAGTCCCACTATACTTCTTCATGTTCTCTTGCATATTATTTATCTTCTTCATGGACATCTTCTTCAAGGAAAATATACTTTATAGGACTTCCCCTTGGATCAAATCTAACAACAAATGGAAAACCTACCCTATATAGCACCTATGAATAAAATACCTTCTCATATTGAATTGGAAGTACATAGGGATCTGTATTGATATCATACCTAGTACTATTAATCATGGTAAATCCATTATCATGATCAACAATAACTAACCTTCAATCACCTTGTAGCAATAATCTATACCACCTGACCTTAAAGAGAACCACTTTGAAGTATTTTAGGTCTACATCCACTATATCTTCAAAATAGCTATAGTATCTCAAATCAGATTTGATCCTATGTCTATCATCCCTATGTGAAATATTAATAACATACAAAGCTGTAGTTATCCCACAGTCACATGTTTTATTCTTATCATCCAACTGTTTGGCGCAACATTTTCTACCATTACACAACATAGATTTTTGATGTTTCACCTGCATTATCAACATGTTATAAATTCATTTTCTTGAATTCATAACTATAAATATAAGATAATTTGAGGGACAAAAAAAAAACACAAAAATAAGAATTGAAATCTAAAAATCAATTGTAAATGATTACATTTATATCTTTTGTATGCTAGATCAACTTCCTTCTACGTCAAATTTGTATCACTATCCAAATAATATCTTCTAATCAACTCGTCCACCCCATTCCATGATAAGGTATGGTAAACTTAATTGTAACACTCTATCCATATCTTCATCAAGGATAGATTATTTTCAATTTATAAATGCATTGCATCCCACTCTCCACTACTTGTATAAATAAAAAAATAAATTTAGTGCACCAATCAAGCTTAAATAATTATGTTATAAAATAGTAATTAATTACAAAAACATATAAATGTACCTTTGAATTTTCTCCCTATACCTTTCCCCAACAACGCATCCCTTCAAATTTGTTGGTGCAATTGACATCCCAAAGGAGAGGCACATTAATACCACCCACTACTTGGGGTAAATACTCACTTAAACACATGGTGATTGGTAGATCATATAAAATTAAACCATTGATCCCTCTAGACATGATATCTATCTAGAAAAATACTTCAATACCTTCAAGTTCCTCTCCACCAACTGCATTGACATTGTGTATGAGTCCACATATTTCAATCTCCTCAATTAGGTGTATGAGGTAATGTTCTTGTGCATTGAAAAAACATGGAGGTAGATACTTTTGCATTTCACACATTAAACAAGGAATCTCTCTCTTCCATTACTTGATTTTTTTTTCCTTGGAAAAAAAGCGTAATTTTATATCAACAGAGGTGACAAAATTACATTCTGAATATGCATATATGCATTCGGTTATCCAGCTAAGGATAAAAAAACAAAACAAACAGTCCAAGATAGTGTTCCAGTATACTCATCCAGTATGAACCTGGATATATGTCCATGTCAGTATAGACCAACAACAGAAACATGACAGAAAGATACTAAGAAGAAAACGTTACATAAGTCTGGTGGCTCCCCGAGCCCCCTGAAATGATCCACTGTAAGCATTACAGTTTTGAGAAAACCCCAGAAAAATCCAAAAACAACCAAAAATATCAAAGATAACTCCATAGATATATGATAAAACACCGCCATTAATCCTGTTCCTGTTCCATTCCGTGCCCCTGTAAACCCATTTCATCAATAAAGGGTCTATGATAGTATTCATAGATATTCCCATTTCTGTACTCCTTTATTTTCCACATCCCCATTTCCAAGTCCCTACCAACCTTAGAAGCCTTGTCCGCCTCCTTGTTGTTCTCCTTGAAAATATGTTTGCAAGAAAAATGTAAAAAGGAAAGTTTTAGATGCAGGATGTCCTGAAGAATGTTTGTTAGTCTTATATCTCTGCATTGCTGAGTGCCACTAGTCCAATTCATGAGATTCATTGAATCACCATACACATTTATCTGTTGACAGCCCTTCTCCCTGGCAAAGATGAGAAGAAGTTTCAGGCTCATGATTTCAGCATAATTATTTCCACCCTCCCCCAGACCACAGAAAATGTGGTATGAGTGGGTTAATGATAGATGCAGGATAGCCCCACCCTCGCAGTTGTGTTCTAAAGCAGATGCATCATAAAAACCCCAAGGCATAGACACGTCAATATCCAGAGCAAGGACTTCTCTCTGTTTTGCAACTTTGACATGATGTGGGAAGGCCTCAAGGAAACCACAAATCTGAACTGCTGTGACCACCGGTGTGCAAGCTTTCTCAATGAAGATCAATCCATTCCGAGCCAACCAAATGCTCCACGCCACTAGCAAATGAAGATTCATGTAAGATTTTCCCGATAGGGTCCAAAACCCAATGTGTCCAAGCCGACAGCACCGAGTCCCCAGTCCAATTAAACTGGTTGTTATGAAATCTGGAGCATTCCGCCCATACTTGCACCGTGTATGGGCATTGGAGGAATAAATGAAAACAATTTTCCTCGTTGGCCTTGCATAAGATGCACCAACCTGACCCGATCCTATTCTTCCTTTGCAAAAAATCCCAGGTGGGTACAGTATTTTCGAGGGCATTCCACATAAAAAGACGGTGTTTCAGTGGACAGTTTATCTTCCAGATGGTTTTCCACCACCCCACCAACTCACGTGGATTCATAAAGAGACTCAGGCTGATGTATCCATCCTTTGGTGTATACAAGCCATTTGGGGCCCCTTCCCAAACCAAGCAGTCTTCCCTATCCCGAATGTGAATATGAGATCGAATGAGTTCACGGTAATAGGACCTCAGTTCCACCATTTCAGCCTCAGATAGTGCCAGTGTTTCAGCATCAACCCATGACTGAATCCATGGGTGGGCCCTATCCTGGACAACCAGTTGAGAAAGGTAAGTTACACCAAAATCCCGCAGAGAATTTATCAAATCACCTGATAAAATGTGTTGGCCAGCACTTCCACCCAGGGATCCTCCCCAACACAAAGATCCTGTCCATTCCCTATATTCCAAGCAAGCAGATCTCCGACTAAAGGGAAATATTTGATGACTGCTTTCCAAATAACAGAAAAACCAATATGAGACTTATCTACCGACCGCACCCATTCCACAATTGATACAGGGGCAATTTATTTACGAAAAACAACTTTAGTCCAAAGACTTTCAGATTTTAATAGTCTCCACACCCCTTTCGTTGCTAATGCCTTTGCAAAAAAAAAAATATTTTTTAGACCCCACCCCCCTAAGGCTTTTGGTATTGCGATCTTCTACCATTGAACCCATGGGGAAACATAATCTCCTTTATCGCTCCATAGGAAACGAAAGCATAATTTTTGGACTTTTTCCAGCGTTCCTTTTGGAATCCATGAGAGGGACATCCAATAGACCGGGATAGCCTCTAGAATAGATTTCACCAGGACGAGCCTTCCAGCACGCGAAAGCCACTTATGACTCCAGACCTTCAGCCGTTTGTGTATTTTTTCAATAAGCCATTTCCAATCCTGTTTGGTATAGGCGTTTGGTTTTAAGTGAAAACCAAGGTAGCAGAAGCCAGCTTCAAGGCGTAAAAAGGTATATTGAAAGATCCTACGAATAGCCGCAATCTCACCTTCCCTTAGCAAATGAGTTGAAAGTGTGTATTTCCTCTCATTGATCTCCATACCCATTGCATTGGTGAAAAGTTGAAAGATGTCCTGTAGAGTTTCCATGTCCCTATCCGAACCCGTGCAAAAGATGAGTATATCATCTACAAACAACAAATGTGTAATAAAAAAATCAGGAGCCACTTGTATGCCATGGAGAGTGCCATCCCTATAGGATTTTTTCAAAGATTTACTAAGCCCTTCAGCAACCAACAGGAAAAGTAAGGGGGATAGTGGGAAACCCTATCGCAGGCCTCTTTCAGATCGGAAAAAAGGGGAGGCTGCACCATTGATGAGTACCGCAAAGGATACCGTAGAAATACAGCTCATAATCCACCTGATAAAATCCACAGCAAAACCCAGATGAGTGAGGAGTAAATGAATATACAACCAACTCACCTTGTCATATTCTTTTGACAAATCAATCTTGATAATATCTCCTTTGATTTTCCGCGCTTTCATACTATGGATTCCCTCCTGCGCTACACCAATAGCCTCATGTATTTGACGTCTTTCCAGAAAACCAAATTGTTCCTCCGAAATATGTTTGGACAGAATCTCTTTTAGTCTCCTGGCGATAATCTTTGACACCACCTTATATACACAGTTGCACAGAGAGATCGGTCTGAAGTCACCTAAAGAAGTGGAATTTTCCGTTTTAGGTATAAGGGAAATAAAGGTGGAGTTCAGGGCTGCTGGGATCCTCCCCGATATTCGAGTGTCTTCAACCATCTCCAACAGATCATTCCCAATAAGTTCAAAGAGTGCCAGTAAGAATTCCACCGTCCATCCGTCAGGTCCCGGGCTCTTGTATTTTTGGAAGCTCTGCAGAACACCCTTCAACTCTTCTTCAGTGACAGCAACCATCAAGGAGAGATTGTCTTCCTCTTCCACAAACTGAGGAAACAATTGTGCCATCCTAACCACATCCAAAATATTAGCCTGTGCAGGGGCTTTGAAAAGTGTTTTGAAATGATTCACCCCAACTCCCGCCATACCATCAAAGGATCTCTAGATAGTCCCCAAAGAGTCTTCCAAACTCCAAATGGTATTTTCCTCCTTCCTTCCCTTGGCATATGCATGAAAAATTTTTGTGTTCTCATCCCCAGCCGATAACTAGATAGCCCTTCTCTTTAGACACCACATTTCCTCTTTTTCCAATAATAGCTTATTCCTTCTACCCTCCAGTGAGACCAAGGAATCTTTCTCTTCCGGTGTTCCTAGACCCCCTGATCCAGATTCATAGATGGACTGCAACTCCAATTCAATTGTCTTTAACTCACAATCATCCCTACAGTTCTTTTCAAAAGCCCATGCCTTCACCGGCCTCTTGATTCTTTTGATATTATCAGAGAACTGTTGTGCGGCAGAAAGGCCCTCCCTAGGGGTGTAGGGAACCCAAAGGGATTCAATAAGTTCAGCAAAAGTCTCATCCTTTAACCAGATCTTGTTGAACTTAAGCGGTCCAGTTGGTTTCGTAGGTCCATCACGAAGCTCCAGGAAAATAGGGAAGTGATCCGAAGAGCCCCCCGAGCCAACCCACTGTCTAAGTAGAAAATTCCTATCTGCAAAGAGGTCAGACACCAGAAAATGATCCAAACGTTTTTAAACACGGTTTTCTCTAGTTCTATTATTTGTCCAGGTAGGTTTAAGGAGAGTAGGCTCAATATCTAGCAGATTTCGGGTGACCAACTGGTGTGTGAAATAGTCGTCCAAAGGGTCTGGCTGACCTCTGTTGCCCCAGACTTCCGCCGATCCAAGAGAGAAATTTAAGTCCCCTCCAATTATAATGTTCCCTTCTTGTAACAATGGATGAGAGAGGAGAGAATCCCAAAAAGGGACCCGGTTCAAATAAGGTCCATATATATTCACCACCGTGAAAGTATCACCCAAATCTAGAGATGAGCATGTCAATCCCAGAGCCGCTTCCATTCCCCAGATATTATGGTACTGTACAGAACGAGTATTCCAACCAATATCCTGACCTCTAGACCAGCCCCGGGCATCCAAGGTGGCAAAGGACCAGCCACCAAACCAACTTTCAAGTAGTGATTTAATAGTCTCACCAACATCCAATGTTTCCTGAAGCAGAATGATATCCAGGTGCTCAATAGATACCACTCTGCGGAGGGCTGATCTTTTGTGGGGACCAGCAAGACCCCGATAGTTAAAAGACATAACTTTCATTAACGACCCCTCTTCTGGGCACGCACCGCTCTAAGCGCCCGATCAATAGTCACCTGTTTTCCTTCCATGAGATCCATCTTGGCCTTGGTTTGAGCTTTAGAGAGATGGGATTTCCTGCCCCGGCCCTTGCCATTATTGCCAATTTTCTTAACCCCAGCACCCAACCCGCCCGGGGGGATTTTTGTTAGGGAGCGTAGAAAATAACCCGAGTCTGATGAGGTGGTAGGGGAGGGGGAGGAAGGGCCATCCAAAGGCCCGGGATCGATTGCAGGGGGAGGGTCCAGCAGCATCACCCCAGGTGAAGGAATAGTAGTTGTGCAAGAGGGGAGGTTAGGATCAATACATGAAGATTCAACCAACTCCATGGACGAAGAGATATTCAAATTTTTTAAAGCCTCTAACCAGTCTGGATTTTCAAAAGACAAGTTCTTTAAAACAAAATGAAAGGAAAGGGGTTTAATGGAATGAGTTATACCCGCAAACGATGTCCCTGGTTCCGAGGTAACCGTCGGTAGTGTAGGCTCAATAGCTGTTGTTCCAGGTAATGATTCTCGAGTATGAGGTGCGTCCATTCCCATCGCCTGTAGTATGTCATCAGCCCCTGCTGCAGCATCGCCTGAAATCGGTAGAGCCATACTAGTGGGACAAGGGTCTACCCGATCCCAAGGTGAACCATGTCCCTCGTCCGCAACCAAAACCTCATTTGGGGGAGTTTCAGTCAAGGGGATATCTAGAGGGGGATTAGACACCACAGCAATAGGGGCTTTTTGCGATCCATCATTTTTCCTTCAAAACGGAAGTTTACATTCTGCAACTGGATGACCATAAGCATGGAAACGACGGCATCTCAAAGGAACATTTTCATAGTCCAACTTCTGCACATAAACATAGGGTCCCCAGCTGAGGGTAACATCTGGTACTAACCCTTCCCTGATATTCAGATTTACCAGAATACGTGCAACCTTCCTCTGCCGGGTGTGAAGAAAACTATAGTCACCATCTACATAATTCCCAATCATGTTCCCAATCCCTTTGAAATGTCGCTCCATCCAATAGTGGAGAGGTAAACCAGGGAGCCGAACCTACAGTGGGACAATATCCAGACGTTCCCGACTAGCATCAAACATCGGATGCCATGGCTTGATCATGACTGGGCAGTGATCCCAGCTCCAGTTGGAATTTAAAACCCATTTTGTATGTTCCTCCTCCCGGAAATTGAAGGCAAACCAGTTGCGTGTTAACTCCACTACTTTCGGGGTATATCCTAATACCCCCGCCCACTGTTCCCCCACCCATGCTTCTATGGTGCGCAGAGAGAAGGACCTGCCCAAATCTTTGCCAACCAAAGTGATGCTGGTCATCTTCACCAATTGATTCCACTCAATGTCTTCCCCCAAAGCATAATTGTACTTAGTCCTGCTAATTTTCAACCATCGTTTCCTGCTCCGTTTCCCCTTATGAGTAGTATCCTCCGAAGAAGGTCCACCCCATTCATCCGAGATAGTACCAGAGCCCACACAAGGACTAGAAAACCCACGGTGTTCGTGGAGTTCCAGATGCCCCGCCCTCATGTCCTCCTGTGCCTCTGCTGTGTTCAATACAGGAAGTGGGTCCGATGAAGGAGAAGCCCTGCCAACATTCCCTGGATAACCGATAAAACTAGCATTTGAACCCTTATTTCTACCCGCCGAGCCCTCCAAAGCATTTATAACCTGTTCTGAGGTCCAAAGAGCCCCAACATCCTTCAACAGCGCATTCAGTGGAGTATTGGATAGAGGTGTAGTTAACGGCTCCGGTCCTGGGGAGATAGCCAATAAATCAGACGGTGAGAACCCTAGAATGGACCTGTTCTCCAAAGCAGGTAGACCCTCCACCTCACCTCCACCAGTATAAACCCCAGCCTGCCACCCGGCACCCGCCGGTTGTGTCCAAATGGGAAGGTCATTAGAAGGGTCAAACGAATAATCCACCCTGTCGTCGTATGTAGCCATAGAAAGCAAACCACCACATTAACACAGGTAAAAAAATGCAGTAACACGCAAAACTAGGGTTTAGAGCAGAGCACCAGGTTTGAGCAGTAACCGGGAGAGAAAAGCAAAGTACAAAACCCGTGATGTTCACCACGAACCGCAACGAGGCCAATGACAGAACCTGCGACCCCTCCTGACGACAGCAGGCCGCCCATCGATCCTCCCGTTAATCTAGGGTTCCGCCATATTCACATAAAACGTGACCTCGCATTCGTATTTATCTCTTCCATTACTTGATATATTCTATATGGATTTATTTAGATGAAAACCATCTAATAGTGTGCAAAGAAATCATGTTTCAACATAAAATTATACAATTCAAGTAAATCCAATATCAAAGAGTTCTACAAGTAACATTTCAATTACAGATTTTTAATTACCTCATTGTACTTGCCAATAACATATATAAATTACTTTATGTTATTGTCAACATTGTTTGGGAGAACAATACGTAGAACATATTGTAAGAAATAAAGAAACATTTCCATCTAATTTTCATTTGAAACAAACATCTATTTCCAACAAATAATGTATATATCATAAGATTATAAAGCCCGATGGGTTAGCTCAAGTGGTTGAGAGCTCTGAGTTGTAAGCAGAAGGTCTTTGGGTCAAATACCTTAGTGTCTATGCATAGATATATAAGAGCCTCACTTGATGTCCCCACCGAGTTAGGCTCTGTAATTAGAGAAGGCGGGGTGAGGCCCCTTCGGGTGGCCCCCCTATGAATTCTTCCTGTGGATGTAGCAACTCCTCTCCAAGGTTGTGAACCACATTGAAAAAATATATCATAAGATGATAAATATTTGAAATTTTCAAACCTTAATAAGGGTATTTTAATTGTCAGTCTTTGCCCCACCAAAATATTTTTTTTCATTAATATGTTATTTATGTTTGAAGCAAAACCAACGGGAAATATAATCTTCTATGTAACCTCTTTTACAAGATTTCTCTCTTTCTCTATTAATAAGCATGGAATATTGGTCAATTGTCCCTCATTATAACGATGTGTCAAATGTTGCATTACATTGGCTTCCCCAGTGCCACTAATAAATTACCAATTTTGTCCTTGTTATTCCTCCCGTCTATAATTTTCCATAAATATTTTGTGGCATTCTTTCCAATATTCATTATATCAAACAAATGAGCCACTTATATGTGCTCATAGTAGGGAAACCAATTGAATTGGACAAAGTATTATTTTAAACCTCTTGGAAGCTGCTCACCTTGATGACCTTTGAGAAACATAAATGGAAATAGATTTTTTTATCAAACTAAATATATAAAATAGAAAAAATAACACAAGTAATAAATACAGATGTAATTAAAACCAATTTATTAACATGATTCTTCTGAAATGCATTTTTCCATAGTTGAGGAATCATTATTTGTGGCTTTTTTCCACCATATTTCTACCTGTCAAAGAGGTTTTTTTTTTTTTTTTTTTTTTTTCGGTATTTGGTATCGATGATTCTTATGGAGGAAATGCTTGAACTCATTATACACCTCCTTTCCTAAACTTCTTGACCATCTAGATTTTTTTTTCGCCACATATTGGACATGCATATTTACCCTTTGTTTGAATCCTTGTAGGATATAGAATAATTTTAATAGAATGCAAAAATATTAAAAAACAATAGTAAAGGATATATAGAGTTACATTATAAATTAACATACCAAAAAAATGTGTAAGCCTCAACACATCATGAATTGTCCATGTAATTATTCCATGGAATTGAAATTATTTTTCACCATTTGGTTTGGATATGTTGTGCATACTGATGTCGGCCCATAACTTTAAAATTCCATCAATAAGAAACTCAGTATATACATACAACTCTAACTTGGTGCTTATGTAGTTATTTGAAAATAGAAATAATTAAATACTTTTACATGAAAAAATGTAACAAAAATTAGAAAAAAAAGAATTATTATCTTGTTAACATTCCTAAAAATATATACCTAGAATAATTAATACCAACTTTACATGTGTTAATGTATATGTAAATTCGGAATGTATTTCATCTATGTATTTCATATATATTTATTGTACCCTTATTAGAGATGTGTTATTCCTCTATAAGGAAGTGTTGTCATGTGGATTGACAAGTGTCGCAAGTGTGTGTACTTGCCGATGGGTTATTAGACCACCATGTGTGTGTTCGGCCCTGAAATATATATATTATAATGTGGATGTACCTATCTAGACAAGTCGGCCCCATAAGGTCACTGGGCAAATAGGTTAGTATAAATAGAGATCAGGTGATCTCTATTTAGATCATTCGGAAAGTCATATCTCTCCCACTCAGAAAGTGGCGCACTAGTGAAGAGGAGGATCATCTGCTACTAGGAGACTATCTCAGTGTATTTTGCTTGTACTTTGGTTGAGCCATTTCTCTCTCTATCTCTGAGGAAGTTGTGGGGTTTTTCACCTTATGGTTTTCCCCATGGAAACTCTATGTCTCTTGTCTCTCATGCTTTTGATTCTTGTGATGCTTATTGTGATTGTTATGCATTAATATATTGTATATGTTATTCTCTCAGTGAAGATCCTAGAGTATTGTGAATTAATGCTCAAAATTTAACATGGTATCAGAGCTAACCTGAGAAGAAGACATTTTGCAGTGACGAAAACTTGAGTTTCTTGTTTATTGGATTTCTCTCCATAGATTTTGGAAAAGCAGTATAGTAGATTGACTCTACTCATCAGGGTGAATCCATCTGTCCAATCGGAATTCAATTTTGAGCATTTTCAAATTTGGCCCTAAACATTAGGGTTTCCACAAAAATAGGAATTTCTGGAATATGAAGACATAGCTGGAAGCGCCTTGCAAAAATCGAAGTTTAGAGCTTTGGATCGAGATTTTTGGCTGGGTAGATCTCCGGGAAACTCAAACCCTAATTTAGGGCTCTCCCTAGTGAACCCAGGAGGACAAAAAGGCAAATTTGAAGGGTAAAACTTTGCCGATCTCAAATTCTGAATGCACCAGGCTGATCAGCTCATCAAGGTGCATCTTTCTATCCTTTCAGAAAGTTGAAATTCATATTTTGAATTTTTAGGGTTTTTTCGACAAACCCTAATCCAGGACCAGATCCAGTTTTCAACATTTCAAGTGGTAAGACCTAAATCTTTTCTATTTCCATTTGAAGTACTCTTTAAAATGTCTCACCACACCAAGCTTGAGGATAAGCTTGAAGGGGATGATAACTTCCGAGCTTGGAAGTATAGGATTGGGTTAATCCTGGAAGAGAATGAGATGGACTCATACATAAAAGAAGACATCCCTATCCCAGAGGATGAAGAGGCCAAGGTATTGCATAAGAAGAACTTGGTCAAGGCAAATAGAATCATTACTGATTCTATCAAAGACCATCTCATACCCCATGTGTCTTCTCTAAAGACACCCAAGGAGATGTTTGACTCTTTGATCAAGCTATTTGAAGGGAAGAACATAAATCGGAAGATGACTCTGCGGAATCAATTGAAAGGGGTCAAGATGTTGAATGGAGAAACCATTCAATCTTACTTCTCCAAGGTCTCTCAGATCAAGGAGCAAATTGAAGCTGTGGATGAAGTAGTGGACAATGGTGAAGTTGTTATGACCACTTTGAATGGCCTACCTAGGTCATGGGACTCCTTTATTCAAGGAATCTATGCAAGAAAGAAATTAATCTCTTTTAGTAAACTATGGGAATAATGCTCTCAAGAATAAGTTAGACTTGTAGCTCATGAGGAAAATATGGGAGGTGAAGATCAAGCTCTTGCAGCTCACACCAAAAGAAGCAAGCCCAAGAAGGAGCACTCTCGCTACAAGAGATCCTATCAAAAGAATAAGAAGGATCTAAGATGCTTCACATGCAATGAGAAGGGTCACTTTGCTTCAGATTGTCCCAAGAACAAAAGGGATAATAACAACAACTCCAGGAAGAAGAAGAAGGGCAACAAAAGAAGGTTTCATGCTCATGCTGCCGAGGATGATGAACCACCCAAGAAGAAGGCTAGGGTAGAAAGTAATGATAGTAATGATGACTCATCAAGTGAAGAAGAGTATGTTCTGATCTATGCTCTCACAGGTACTATCTCCCATGGTTGTAATGATTGGTTAATTGACAGTGGCGATTCCAAACACATGACTGGGTTTAAGGAATCTTTTGTGAACCTATCTGAACATGAATCACCCCATAAGGTGAAACTTGGGGATGATTATCAATACCCAATCAAAGGAAGTGGTGAAGCCTCCTACAACCTAGATTCTGGAAAATCTTCGAAGATGAAAGAAGTCCTTTATGTACCTGGGCTTAAGAAGAACTTACTCTCCATCTCTGCTTTGGATACAAAAGGTATGAGGGTGGCATTTATGGATGGCCAAGTCCTAATGTGGCCAAAGGGAAAGACCATAGATTATGCAGTAGTGATTGGAGAGCAAGAGGGAGGTTTGTATAAATTGAAGGGACAACCTGAACATGCCATGGTGCATGAATCCATGGAGCCAAGTGAACTTTGGCATAGAAGACTTGCTAATATGCACTATAGGGCACTTCCAATTGCAAGCAAGGCTGTAGAGGGTCTTCCTGAAATCAAGACCAAACATGAATGTGTTTGTAAAGGATGTGCAAAAGGTAAGAATATTAAGAAGGATTTCCCAAGCAGTGAAAGCAAGGCAAACGATATCCTGGAAATCATCCACTCAGATATATGTGGTCCTATGTCATCCAGTTCTCTAAGTGGGTATGTTTACTATGTCTCATTTATTGATGAATTCTCTAGGAAGACTTGGGTATACTTCTTGAAGAACAAAGATGAGGTGTTTGATAAGTTCAAGGAATTCAAAACCTTGATGGAGAATCAAACTGATAAGAAGATCAAAACATTCAGATCCGACAATGGTGGAGAATTCACCTCAGGTGACTTCAAGAAGCTTTGTAGTGATTTAGGGATTAAGAGGGAGTTGACTGCTCCTTATAATCCTCAATAGAATGGAGTTGCAGAAAGGAAGAAAAAAACTATCATGAAAGCAGCAAGGGCAATGCTACATGAATATGATCTACCTATGCATCTATGGGCAGAAGCAGCTAGAACAGCTGTATATGTGCAAAACAGAACACCCCACAAGATATTGGACAACAAGACACCAGAATAGGTCTTTTCTGGTAAGAAACCTGAAGTCAGCCATCTCAGAATATTTGGTTGTCCAGTATACACTCATGTCCCAAAGGAAAAGAGGACTAAAATAGATCCTTCAGGAAAGAAGGGTATCTTTGTGGGTTACAGTGAAAGCTTAAAGGCTTACAGAATATACTTTCCAGGGTTCAAGAAGATTGATGTTAGTAGGGATGAATATAAGTTTAAGGATAGGTAATCCAGGAAGCAAAGATCAAGAGGGAGCACACTCCAGCAGCTCCTGCAAGGATGTAAATTTTCAGAGGGACTTGACCATCTTCGTACATTCCACAACAGAAAGGTGTAGAAGAAGCTACTTTAGCAACTCCTGCCAGGAAGCAAAGACTCAGAGGGAGTCCACCCAACAAACAAACAAAGATAAGTATTTCAATTATCATTTCTTGCCTATTTTTGTTTAAATAATATTATGCTTAGGAGATGTATTGTGCATATTAGAATGATTGCATTAATGAACAGGATACTACTAATATGCATGTGATGGGTAAGTGGCCTATGGCACTGTACAACATTCCAGTGCTACTTATCTAGAATGAAACCTCTTTGCTGACATGTTGGGAGTAGTGCAAACTCTTAACAATGTTCTGGTAGAGACTGGAAGGCATCTAGAAAGTTGTGGAACATGGATAAATGTTGTATTGAAGCATTGGCTAAGATAACTGCATGACTGCATGACATATTTCTTTATGTGTAAAGAATTTTTTCTGAAAATTATGAAATGTTTCTAATCATGCAATTTAACTTGTTTTGTAGGAAAGTCTGTATATCTTCACCTACAAAAGAAGGAATACAACATTTGTTCCAGCATCAAAGATATCTATTGAAGATATTGAAGTTCCAAGGATCTGGGATGAATAAATGGAATGCCATGATCTGTCGATCATGAAGAAGATGTTTGGGATGCAGTCCCAAGACCTGACAGGGAGTCACATGTGTGCAGATTGAAGAAAGCCTTGTATGGCTTGAAACAAGCTCCCAGAACCTGGTATGGTAGGATGGACAGTTTCCTATCTAGTTTGGGATTTACCAAGAGTAAAGCAGATTCCAACCTTTACTACAAGGTTGAGGAAGGGAATCCTATGATTCTACTCTTGTATGTGGATGACTTATTTGTAACAGGAGATGATAGATTGATTGCAGATACTAAGAGGAAGCTTGCTGCAGAGTTCGATATGAAATATTTGGGCATGATGCATTATTTCCTAGGTATGGAGGTGTGGCAGAGTGCAGGTGGGATCTTCCTTGGTCAAGGGAAGTACACAGTAGATATCCTGAAGAGATTCGGGATGATGGATTGCAAGGCCATGGCCACATTTATGGCATCGAATATGAAGCTTCTATGTGATGTTTCATCTGAGCCGGTTGATGTCTCTATGTATCGTCAAATGATTGGGTCCTTGATGTACCTGATGAACACGAGACCAGATATTTGCTTTGCGGTGAACACATTGAGTCAGTTCCTGAAAGATCCGAGGAGTGTTCATCTGGTTGCTGTAAAGCATGTTCTGAGGTACCTGAAGGGTACAGTGGATTATGGGCTCAAGTATGAAGCGAATCAAAAGTTTAACCTGCAGGGTTATGTTGATTCAGATTGGGCTGGCAGTGCTGCAGATAGGAAGAGCACATCTGGGTGCTGCTTCAGTATGGGATCAGGTGTGATCTCTTGGTTTAGCAGGAAGCAGTCCTGCGTAGCACTGAGTACAGCTGAGGCAGAGTATGTTGCAGCCTGTTCAGCTAGTTGTGAGGCAGTATGGTTACGGAAGCTATTGTTTGAGTTATTTGATCTCCTGTTGGATGCTATTGGTATCTTTTGTGATAACCAAAGTTGTGTGAAGCTATCCGAGAACCCAGTGTTTCATGACAGGTCGAAACACATAGAGATCAAATATCACTATATCAGGGATATGGTGCAGAGAGGAGTTGTAAAGCTCCTATACGTTGCGACGGACGAGCATATTGCATATGTGCTGATGAAGCCACTAGCCAGGGTGAAGTTCGAGTACTTCTAGGAGAGGCTTGGCGTTCTTTGGATTGATGACACTTCGAGGAAGAAGTGATGGACACATTTGCTGAAGCCATTCCAAGCATGTTGGAAGGAGGATCCTTCACATGGCTGTGGATGTAAGCGCTAGATGATGAGCATTAGGATGATGTTTTGGTTTATGCTGGATATGATCAGTTGGATCATTTATATGTATATGTATGTATGCATCATGTTGGATGCTGGATATGATCAGTTGGATCATTTATATGTATATGTATGTATGCATCATGTTGGATGCTGGATATGATCAGTTGGATCATTTATATGTATATGTATGTACACATCATGTTGGATGCTGTATATGATCAGTAGGATCATTTGTATGTATTTTGTATATGCATCATGTTGGATGCTTGGACCATGTATCTGTATATGTATCAGGTGGATACATTGTATGATCAGGTAGATCATGTATGTTGATATGTATCATGTATGATCAGGTGGATCATGTATTTGTTTTTGTATCAGGTGGATACATTGTATGATCAGGTGGATCATGTATGATGATATGTATCAGGTAGATACTTGGTATGCATCAGGTAGATGCATTGTATGATCAAGGTGATCATGGATGACGAGCTTCAGGATGTTGCTCCAGATGACATGTAGCAGGATGTTGCAGTGATGATGATCAGGATGATCATGTGTACATCAGGATGATGTATGGTGAGTATCAGGTTGATACTCTATGGTCGTGGATCAGGTTGTGCAGATGAGCATATAATTTGGCCTTGGGAGATTTGCAGATAGTCTTTCGAGGTTTTTCCTATGGCATATAATTTGGCCCTGGGATATCTGGAAAATGCTCTTTCGAGGTTTTTCTCTGGGAGGACATATAATTTGGCCCTGGGATATCTGCAGATAGTCTTTCGAGGTTTTTCCTATGGCATATAATATGGACCTAGGATATCTGGCAGATGCTCTTTCGAGGTTTTGTCCTATGGCATATAATATGTCCCTGGGAGATCCGATAGGTTGGGTTGTGTGCCCGTAATAAGTCCTGGGATGCTCTTGCGAGGTTTTTCCATGACCACATATAATCTGTCCCTGGGAGATCCTATAGGTAGAGCTATGTGCTCGTAACAGCCTAGGATGCTCTTGCGAGGTTTTGTGGTGACCACATATAATCTGTCCCTGGGAGATCCTATAGGTAGAGCTGTGTGCTCGTAACAGCCTGGGATGCTCTTGTGAGGTTTTGTGGTGAGGTCACATATAATATGGCCCTGGGAGATCCTATAGGTAGAGCTGTGTGCTCGTAACAGCCTAGGATGCTCTTTCAAGGTTTTGTGACACACGTAATAAGTCCTGAGGATTCCATAGTATGGCAAGTGATGACAAAGACCTGTAGGTGGTGGGCCTACATCTAGTATGAAAAAGGACTCGCTCTGTAGAAATTCCTATGACGAGTAGAGTCAGAGATTGGCTGAGATAGCAGCAGCAGTGACGATACATCGATGACGATGATCCCAAGAAGAAGACTTGTCTATCAGATCTATGTCGAGAAATACCTTCCTATTTAAGAGGGAGTGTTGATGTATATGTAAATTCGGAATGCATTTCACCTATGTATTTCATATATATTTATTGTACACTTATTAGAGATGTGTTATTCCTCTATAAGGAAGTGTCGTCATGTGGATTGACAAGTGTCGCAAGTGTGTGTACTTTCCGATGGGTTATTAGACTACCATGTGTGGGGTCGGCCCTGAAATATATATATTATAATGTGGATGTACCTAGCTAGACAAGTTGTCCCCATAAGGTCACTGGGAAAACAGGTTAGTATAAGTAGAGATCAGGTGATCTCTATTTAGATCATTCGGAAAGTCATATCTCTCCCACTCAGAAAGTGGCGCACTAGTGAGGAGGAGGATCATCTGCTACTAGGAGACTATATCAGTGTATTTTGGTTGTACTTTGGTTGAGCCATTGCTCTCTTTATCTCTGAGGAAGTTGTGGGGTTTTTCACCTTAGGGTTTTCCCCATGGAAACTCTGTGTCTCTTGTCTCTCATGCTTTTGATTCTTGTGATGCTTGTGATGCTTATTGTGATTGTTATGCATTGATATACTGTATATGTTATTCTCTTAGTGAAGATCCTAGAGTATTGTGAATTAATGCTCAAAATTTAACAACCTGCTCCCTCTTTATTGACATCCAAGGAGAAAGGTTATTGTTTATACCAGAAAATTTCCAACTGAGTAACTAGATTCGATCTCTCCAAATGGATTGACACCCTCAACTACCATTGAAAGTATAACATTATGAGTTTCTTCTTTAAAAATGGGTCATATTTCCTCTATGTCCCTAAATGCATAACCGTCTGTAGCAATTCTCATAATATTATCTTCACTTCTGTTATGTGCATGGTAATCCATAAATCATGCTATGTTTTTGCACCTAAACAATTGTTGGAAACATGGAATTATGGGGATATGACAAAACTTTGTAGTCCACCTTATTTGTTACCTAATAAGTTTGATATCTACTAATTCCACATTCAAAGAATTTCAGTTTTTTGCATGTTGTTTATAATACACAATATGATCATTAGGACATGCATCAATTGCATTATACTCTAATCCTATATATTTAATAACAATACACAATTCTTTGTATGTACGAGGTAAAGTATTTGACAATGGTAGGAGAATATCACATAACAATTTACAAGAAAAAATAATACTACTTTGAATAATGGATATTAAGGTCCAATATATTACAATCACAAAAAAAGAGAAAAAATTATATGTACACACATAAAAAAATATTGCATACCTTAGGGTCTATGTCATACATGTGTTTTAAATACTATTTAGTATCTTGAAGTTGACCAACAACAAAAGAGTACAGAGAAGACTTGTTTCTAACTCTTTGTATACGGATTTATGTTCCTTATCAATAAGAGGTACATCATGACTATATTCATATATCTCATCCTTGGAAACAAATATATCATGAATTGAGCTATTTATCTCTTCGTTCTCAATAATATCAATGTCATTCTTTTCCATGGTATCAACTTCAATTCTATCACTCTCACCATCTCTACTATAAATTGTAGTATTTGGAATTCCAAGCATTAATGCTCTTCTCTTTGCAATTATATATATATATATATATATATATATATATTGAAAAATCAAAACATTTAAAACCATAAAAAATGACAAATAAATGTGCTTTCTCTATATTACAAAGTGGTGATATTGTTTTCCTCCTTTTAGATGCCCATGACCCAAGCAATGTTTCCTAGATGTTGACCTATTAACTCTTCTTCTCTTTATGATTTTGTCTTCTCTTTATGATTTTGTATTTCATGCTAGGGAAATAACATTTTCCATCACCAATATCAAGAAATTTGGGATGATTCCAAGATGGTTTCTCATGATTTCTAGTCTACAAAAAAGATTTGCATCAAACAAATGAGCCATTTATATGTGCTCATAGTAGGGAAACCAATTGATATGGACAAAGTATTATTTTAAACCTCCTGGAAGCTTCCCACCTTGATGACCTTTTAGAAACATAAATGGAAATATATATTTTTTTTATCAAAGTAAATATATAAAATAGAAAAAATAACAGAAGTAACAAATACATATGTAATTAGAAACCAATTTCTTACCATGATTCTTCTGAAACACAATTTTCCATAGTTGAGGAATCATTATTTATGGTTTTTTTCCACCATCTTTGTACCTGTCAAAGAGACTTTTTTCGGTATTTTGGTATCGACGATTCTTAGGGAGGAAATGCTTGAACTCATTATACACCCCCTTTCCTAAACTTCTTGAACATCTGGATATTTATTTTTCACCACATATTGGACATGCATATTTACCCTTTGTTTGAAATTTTGTAGGATGTAGAATAATTTTAATAGAATGCCAAAATATTAAAAAAAAATAGTAAATTATATATAGAGTTACATCGTAAATTAACATACCAAAAAAATGTGTAAGCCTCAATACATCATGAATTTTCCATGTAAGTATTCCATGGAACTGGAATTGTTTTTCACCATTTGGTTTGGATATGTCGTGCATATTGATGTCGGCCCATAACTTTAAAAGTCCAACAATAAGAAACTCAATATATACATACATATATCTAACTTGGTGGTTACCTAGTTATTTGAAAATAGAAATAATTAAATACTTTTACATGAAAAAAATGTAACAAAAATTAGAAAAAAAGAATTATTATGTTGTTAACATTACTAAAAATATATAACTAGAATAATTAATGCCAACTTTACATGCTCCCTCGACATCCAATGAGAAATTTTATTGTTTATAACATAAAATTTCCAAACTGAGTAACTAGATTCGAACTCTCCAAATGAATTAACACCCTCAACTACCATTGAAAGTATAACATTATGAGGTTCTTCTTTAAAAATGGGTCATATTTCCTCTATGTGATTAAATGCATAACCATCTGTAGCCATTCTCATAATTTTATCTTCACTTCTATTATGTGCATGGTGATCCATAAATCATGCTATTTTTTTGCACCTAAACAATTGTTGGAAACATAGAGTTATGGGGATATGATAGAACTTTGTAGTCCACCTTATTTGTTACCTGATAAGTTTGATATCTACTAATTCCACATTCAAGGCATTTCAGTTTTTTTGCATGTTGTTCATAATAGATAATATGATCATTAGGAAATGCATCAATTGTATTATACTCCAATCCTACATATTTCACAACAACACACAATTCTTTGTATGTACGAGGTAAAGTATTTGACAATGGTAGGAGAATATCACATAACAATTTACAAGAAAAAATAATACTACTTTGAATAATGGATATTAAGGTCCAATATATTACAATCACAAAAAAAGAGAAAAATTTATATGTATACACATAAAAACTATTGCATACCTTAGGGTCTATGTCATACATGTGTTTGAAATATTGTTTAGTATCTTGAAGTTGACCAACAACAAAAGAGTAGAGAGAAGAATTGTTTCTAAGCCTTTGTATAAGGATTTATGTGCCTTATCAATAAGAGGTACATCATGAATATCTTCATATATCTCATCCATGGGTGCATTCTCATCCATTGAAACAAAGATATCATGATTTGAGCTATTTATCCCTTCATTCTCAATCATATCAATGTCATTATTTTCCATGGTATCAGATTCAATTCTATCACTCTCACCATCTCTACTATGAATTGTAGTATTTGGAATGCCAAGCATTAGTGCTCTTCTCTTTGCAATTAAAAATAAATAAATACATATAATTAGTATTGAAAAATCAAAACATTTAAAACTATAAAAAATGACAAATAAATGTGTTTTTCTATATTACAAAGTGGTGATATTGTTTCCTCCCTTTCAGATGCCCATGCTCCAAGCAATGTTTCCTAGTTGTTGACCTATTAACTCTTCTTCTCTTTATGCTTTTGTATTTCATGCTAGGGAAATAACATTTTCCATCACCGATATCAAGAAATTTGGGATGATTCTAAGATGGTTTCTCATGATTGCCAGTCTACAAAAAAGATTTGCATCCATTGATATGCATAGTAAGAGCTATTGTTTCAACGACTATAGATTGTATATAAGCCAACTGGTCTGATGCACCAATGCTCGAGTTAGGATTATTTGAAATTGTTTCTATTAAAAAAAATGTTCTTTCCATTCATTAGCACAATATGAATACATTTAGAGAATTCACAAATTGAGAATTCAAATGGTATTAACAAAATTTAACTGAGTAAAAAAAATGATGATTATGGGTAGCCAAATTTAACTATAGAAAAGTTTCTTCTACTCCCAACTCTTCACAAAAAATGGCTTGTTTTATTTTTGGTGGTTTTCTTTGTAATGACGTGGAAATACCCTTTTTCCATGTCAAAAGTATTGAATAATTGTTGTTTGTTGTTAAAAAGCACACAACGTCGCTTAATCAATGATAGAAGTAACATTTAAGAACCATCAAGTTTCGAGGCATTAAAAAATGGTCATGTGTTGATGTGACGTCTTGTAAGTGACATTCATGGCACAACAATGCTTAAGTGACATTTTCCAAGGCCACAAATTAAAAAATACAGTAGAATGCCCTTTTTTCACTGGTTTTGGACATTAACTTGGGTTTTTCAATCAAATAGAGATTCAAATGTTGAATTTGGACCCCAAATGTAGTAGTGAGCTCATAAAGATGTTTCAAATAGTATATCATGCACCCAAAACAATGTTTATGATCAAGCATTATGGTCTTGATAAGTTATAAATGATTATGAATGTATTAAGTGTCATAATTACCCTACCACATCTCAAGTGTAGTAATAGGGGTAATTCGTCAAACACAAGGATAGTAACTGAGAATTCATTGATTTAATTCGGTAATGAACATAGTACACTAATAGAATACACCAAATGGGATGCGTGAATAAGAAGTGGGATGCGTGACCTCTTATGATGTCATTTTTTTTCATCCTATTTTACATCTTTTTTTGTCTCCCTTGTGCATTTTTGGCATTTGATTTGCATTTAATTTTTTGTTTTATGCTATCACAATGTTGATACATGAAGTACATACAGGGGCACATGAAGGAGACAATTAGATGAAAAATAGATGTGCATTAAGGGTGGAAAGAGGTGCAAAATAGAACCTAGTGAGATGTAAAAAAGGCTGCCACATGTAACGTTTAATTTTACATCCGTAAAGTTGGGTTAAAAATAAAAAAAAATATTCATAACATAGGGACACCAAATTAGATGCCCCGACTTTTGTTGTAAGATTATCTCCATAAGAAATAGGCCTACCGCTTCATTTGTCCATGACCCTATGGACAAATGAAGGAGACAATTAGATGAAAAATAGATGTGCATTAAGGGTGAAAAGAGGTGCAAAATAGAAACTAGTGAGATGTAAAAAAGGCTGCCACATGTAACGTTTAATTTTACATCCGTAAAGTTGGGTTAAAAATAAAAAAAAATATTCATAACATAGGGACACCAAATTAGATGCCCCGTAAGATTATCTCCATAAGAAATAGGCCTACCGCTTCATTTGTCCATGACCCTAGCAATGAGGCTATTGTTTTCATTTTTCACATTGGTTGTATGGGTTGCAAAAACAATGCCCAAGTTTTATAATGTTTTTAAAAACAATTATTGAAAGTGATTTGCTTTTAAATTAAAATTAAAATTAATTATCCTTTGATGGGATGAAGAGTGTTGCGATATGTTTTAACTTTACAAAGAATAAAAAATAGTACATTATTGAAGAAAAAAATCATAAAATATAATGCTCAATTCTTGATTTGATTTTGTATTGTTCAATAAAGTTAATTTTTCAATATATGATTTAATATTTTGTAGTGGAAGTACAATTTGATAGTGAAAATATGATTTGATAGTTTAATCGAGAGAATAGCAAAATTAAAAAAAAAAAACCGGACTAATAACTAATGTGTCTTTCAATTGCTCATTCATTTGTATCTTTTAATTGCTCGTTCATTTCGAAATGGAGAAATCAATGGAAGAATGTTGTGCTAATCCATATTGATTTGCTAGGATATTCATGCATCCCTTATTAGTCCTTGCCAAGCAGCAGGGACTCTATAAATGGCTTAGGACGATTGTATTAATCTCTGTACATATTCCAACACGTTTTATCCAAACTTTTTTAGGTATTATTCCAAGTGCCCAATCAATAACTTGAGAGCCTTATTTGGCCTTTAATCGATGCATAGGCTACTTTTCTGTGCTGCTACTATCTCTCCCTTCGCATTATGGCTGCTTCTATCTATGCGTCAAGCTTTTGTGTGATATCTCCCGCTTTTGTTGCACGCCCGTGCAGTCTTGTGCATGCAGTCTACCACCTGTCCTTGCCCTACCCCTTTCCCTTGGCGCGATGCCACGACCACAACCACCTACCCTTCATGTGTGTTCTTTGTGTTGTTTCATGTAATATTTTGACATGCATGCCCTCCACCTACATGCCTGTAATGTGTCTTCCAATCCAGAATGCACCACCTGCACCAACAACATATCCACGATAATCTTTGTACTTTCCAGGACACTATTCCTCATCGCCTTCTTCTGCTTGAGGGGAGTTCAGTTGTTAGAAAAGGGTGTCATTCCTTTTGAGTATTTGCAAATACTCCAACAAATTTTTCCAAATGCAGGCGGAGGACGAAACTGATGATGATTCAGGCAGTGATTCGAGTTCTGATCTGTTTCAGTTCCAGAGCTTGAATACAGTGAACATGGATATCGACTCAAGAGAACTCCCCGTTTAGGAGACCACTAATTTTGAT
This sequence comes from Larix kaempferi, assembly GCA_027924585.1. NCBI lineage: Eukaryota > Viridiplantae > Streptophyta > Pinopsida > Pinales > Pinaceae > Larix > Larix kaempferi. The sequence goes on from BSBM01000001.1 coordinate 17,832,425, forward strand.
ACCAATAGAGCTATTGCCAAAGGATTACTGTGATGCCCGCGACTCACGAGCAATCGTTTGTCTTACCTATTCTCTTTTATTCCTAATATAATCCTAGTTCCGACTGTTCTATTTTGCATCATTAAAATGAGAAAAAAAGTTAAAGCTGTCAAATTCTTTGAAGTTATGTTAATCTGCATTTTATTCCTAATATAGTCATTTGTCTTACCTTTAATCTCCTTGCTTCAGGAAGCGTAATCTTTAATAGTTGTTTTCTTGTTATCGTTTACTATTGTCAAGAGTTTTGTGTCTGATTCAGAGACCGCTGGACAAAACCGAAGAAGAAGGATTATTCTCCTCCTGCAATGTATGGCGTCGCTGCCATGATTACTAAAACTGCAACTACACTTGTGCTTTAGGTGGATACCTGGATGGGGTAAAACTGGAAACACAAGCAAGCATGAGAGACATGTGATGGGTAAGAATGGTAGATAATAGAAATATATATTGGACAGACAAACTCTTGAAGTTTTGTCACTTAATTACATGCACACTAGCAGTGGAAGATGAGCTTTAACTATCTCTGGCTTGGATTCTTCTGAGTACTTCTGCGACCACCTCCCAAACTGTAATTGCTTCACTTTTTCCCCAAAATGTAATTGCTTCATGTCTATTTACATTTCAGTGTAAGTACTGCTACTTCTGTTTCATTAAAAAATGAAGCTTGGCGACACCTTAGCCTGTAAATTCGACTCCGTTACCCCATTCCTACAAATATCTGACCCAAGGTTGGTTGGAACAATTTATCCAAGGTTGGTTGAAACAATTTATGTAATTATCTCCTCTCCACTGTGCAACAAAAATACAAATGCTTACCGTGTAGTGTGATTGAATGTATATCTGCGGGGTTGAAATCATGTCTAACAACCTACCATGATCTCGCACTCCTTAGGGTTTTGTTATTTTCATTTTGCTTCATATCCCAATCCTGTGCTGATCTTTTTGAAGATCTTTGCCAGTTCCAACTACAGTTGTATCTCAATGGATCTCTGGGTTTCCGAATCGAAGGACAGAATCCAATGGCTGTGTCATCGTCTTCTTCTTTCTTGTGCAGAAAACAGGAGCAAGAGTCACATTTGGAGAGGAGGAGGAGGAGCCAAGAAAGAGCGTAGGTGTTGGCGATAACGTGTAAGTGTTGGCGATAACCTATCACTGTAGCTCTGTTGTGTAAGTTAAAATTGTTGAAAATGATGCAAATATCTTACTATAATGGTGTCCTCCACACTTTTGCTTAAAGTGTCAAATAATTTACATACAATAATACTAAGAGCCACCAACTATAAACTGTTAATTGAAAGAAAATTAACACACAAAATACCATAGCTACCAATACACATGAATTATCAATGGAAAATTATATAAATTGAATACACATGAATTATCAATGGAAAATTATATAAATTGATTGATACCAACATATGACTTTTTGGAGAGGAGGAGGAGGAGCCGAGAAAGAGCGTAGGTGTTGGCGATAGCCTATCACTGTAGTTCTGTTGTGTAAGTTAAAATTGTTGAAAATGATGCAAATATCTTACTATAATGGCGTCCTCCACACTTTTGCTTAAAGTGTCAAATAATTTACATACAATAATACTAAGAGCCACCAACTATAAACTGTTAATTGAAAGAAAATTAACACACAAAATACCATAACTACCAATACACACGAATTACCAATGGAAAATTATATAAATTAATTGATACCAACAGATTAAGCTCTCTTCCTTTAAATTTCTGAAATGTATCATAGTCTTCATCCTCAGTGCACGTATAGTCCTGCGGATCAGTAAAGAAACAAAAGCATTATGAATTGAAATTTCAAACCTATAAAGAGTCTTGGGTTTTCACATATTGTTTCATTGCAAACTCTTACAAATCTCCTTTAAAAATAATAATAATTTAATCTTCCCCAAAGATGAATATGAGACTGGCAAGAGATCAATGAACAACTTGATTGGTTAGTTATTTTAATTTACTCTAACAAAAAACAGAAATTGTAGAAATTGTCTCTACAGTAAATGAAAATAAAGCCTAATGATCAATGATTTAAGCTCTAAAAGTTCCTGATTCTATCTATATCATATATTGCCTATGCTGTAGAGTAATGGAACATCTTTACTCCATTTCAAGTACTGTTTACAATTATTTTTATTTGAAATTTATCTGTGCGAAGGGAGGGAGAACGACCTCTTCCATTCTTTTTAATATTGGAGTTGACTAACCCAGTTATAAGTATAACTTTCTGTTGTGAAAAGGTCATACCTCAATTCGTTTGATTTTACATAACGTGACTAATGTTTTACGTGAAGAGAGCATCTTTCTCTCTTGGAGAGAAGACGCCTCATAATATATTTTTACTTAGAACTGTCGATTGGAGATCAGGGTGTTTCTTGAGACAACTCCATAATATGTTTTGAATTAATGTAATGTCGTCTTAAGGCAATGGCGGTCTCTGTAGGAGAGAGCCTGAGCATTTAAATACGTGAATATTAATTGTTTATAACTATCTTTTTAATTACTATTGCACTTGAATGCAATACGTGAATATTAATTGTTTATAACTATATTTTTAATTACTATTGCACTTGAATGCAATAGATGTGGGTGATCTTTGGTTCAAGATCCAATACAAGAGTTTAACTATCCGTGTTCGATGTAGAAACAAGCTGAAGATTGATCTATGAAGAAGAGAATCGATATTTAGCTTTTTACTTGTATTACTATAAACCCAGTGTAATGGGTTGAGCCTTACTGCTATTTATTATGAGCAAAGTTTGATTTCAAACTTGTGAAGCTTTATGGTGGCCATGGGGAGTCAAACCCTAAAATTTTACGTGTCGATCCTATGCATGAATTGAGTGCCGTGTTATGGTTGTCGAGAATCAAACTTAATGTTTGAGAATCAAGTTTTTTTTTGTTTTTTCTTAAAACTGAACTTTAGTGTTTAATGATCAATTGCCTTTTAATTGCCACTTATATTTTGATGTTCCAACTACAATAAGAGATCAAGTGAAGAGATTTATTTTCATGATTACTTTGGTGGAATATACCTTTCCCAGTTCGAGAGTGGAACTGAAAGAATATAGGCTGTACAGATTGCCTTATTCCTCTGTGCTCCTTCTTAATTTCTTTGATTATGTTAAAATGTAAAAAAAATTATCTATTTTTATATTGATCGGATATGAAAAATGTACCATTGAGTTATTCCAGCAATTGGATGTGCAAAGTATTGAATATTTAACTAATTGCATTTGTGAGTAACAAATATTATATAACCGTAACCGATGAATTTAAGTGACTAAAGGGTTCAGAGTTATTATATAACCGTAACCGATGAATTTAAATGACTAAAGGGTTCAGAGTGTTTAATCTTCTATGAACCATAATCTGTTATTTAGGATGATAGTCAATCATATATTAAATACAGGGTGAATTTTGGTTTAACTTTCAAGAAAATATAAGTTGAATAATTTAATATTATTTGGAATGAAAGTGATTCTCTTATTACTCTTTGTATTTCTTATGATGGAAGTTAGATGATAAATCTCCACAATTTAATTACAGGGAAGAATCTAAGAAAACAGATAATTTCATAAAAGAGGTAATTTAATGAAATTATATTGTTAATAATTTATCTTCCTTTGGAAACTACTGTTCATATATGTATAAGATAACAACATAATACTTTTGTTGCTAGACGACATTCAAATATAATGATGAATTCCGTATGCATAATAGGCATGCCATAAAACTTGGATATTGCACTTATGTATTATTTTGTTTAGAGTTAGGAGATAAGTTTTTATACCCTATATGCCATATATGCCAAATGACTATTGGTAAATTCTCGGCATGCTAGATCAATTATACTACATGGAAGATCCGATAGGCCATTGTAACAATTGGCAGAAGCACTCCATGACTTAAATTTCTCTTCAAATTCATCAATTAATGGATAACAGGAACTGGCAAAGACTGAGGGCCGCATAGGCCAGGACAAAGTCTAGCTTCCAGGTTTTCTGTTGGTTCCAAGACTCGGAAGGTGAAATTCGTTGTTCTGAATAGACAAGTGAGGAATTATGTTTTCCACCTTCACATTGCGCAGTACTGTTCCTGCACGAACACGAGAGTTGTATAGAAGTGGTAGCAACAACTTGCAAGCTCATGAATTTCCAGAATTAGACGCAAATGGTCGATAGCCATTATCAAATTCAAATATACAAGGTCGACATATGGCCTATGGGCTTTGAACTCCCACTTATGCATAAATAATATTGATTAGATCATAAAGTTAGTGGTTTTATAATCATTATGAGAAATAATAATGAAACTAGAAACCATGCAACTTTATTTTTTTTATCATTTCCTAAAAAACGAAAAAATAAGCAAAAAATTATCTTTATTTATAATTTCCAAAAAACAAACAAATATGCAAGTAATTACTTCATGTGTAACACAGGGTTATGGTTGCCTTGTGTAACACACATCCTTGTTACCTTTGCCAGCTCGTGGAAAGACATCGCCCACTTTAAAGTATTAAATTATCAATTTGTTGGGTGGTATTATTGAAATACAATGAAAAGATTTTTCCATTCTTCCTCTAACCAATTAATCACACTCAACCAGAACTTGCTTTCCTGCTAATATATTTATAATGGGGCATCAATAACGATGTAATAAATTAACCCTAAAAGGAAGTATTTTAATTGATGACTCATGCTTAAACAACTTAGGATGAATTTTAGGAGTTAGCCATCTTTTGAGCAGTAAGCATTGATATATCGAGTAATAAGCATGTAGGCATCCTACTTAGCTTATATCATATTTAATTGCATCGTAAACATTTTACATTGTATAAATGAGATGAATTTTTTCTTGATTGAATTCTAATATAGTGGAGACAATCGAATTCACTTATTAATTTTCACCACACCATATTTATAGAAACATATATAGATGATTTTTTATATGGTAATGTGAATCTAGCTTTGATTACTCGAGTGTTGAGGCGGTTGATATTGATATTTTTGAACACCATTTGGACTTTTGTAACTATCTTTACCTTTGATTTTGTAGCCACCATAAAATACAACTCTAAATTAATTCCTGGGTACAATTCATACTCACACCTGTTTTTAAATGGTTTATATCCACTCAAAACACGCTGGTCTTGGTGAATTCTAGAAAAACATACACAAAATATTTGTACCCCAGTATTGATGTGTACCTCTAGAATGCATGGTTCACCGGTTCCACCGACTATGCTCTTCCAGTTCTTCAATTGATACAAGTCATGATGGAAAGATATTGGGACATATCAACTTTATCCCTCTATTCTCAACACTAAAAGCTTTCAATTACTCTACAACAAGGTGTACTACTAAATTAAACTATTTATGTAGTAAAGCACATAAAAAAAACCCGAACATAAATTTATTCTATCGATTGGAAACTCTAGAAACTAAGTTTATTATAACCCACTCACCTGTGAAGACTAGATAATGAATCAACACTCTACTCTATCACATAAGCATAAAATCAAACTCAAGGCAGGGACTTGAAGCTCTGCTTCTATCTCCCTTGTTTTGCATAAAATTGATTTGGTTGGTATACAATCTCTTTTCGAAATGGGAAAATCAATGGAAAAATGTTATGTTAGCCCCATAATGAATCTTGATTTGCTAGAGCATGCATGCATCCTTTATTTTACATAAACTTGATCTTGTTGGTACATAATCACTAACAATGTTAATAGTGACTTGTTCTCCTTCATACATTGCTAACAAAATATTGTTCAACAATGTTAATGACATAAGTATATTGATAACAAAGATTGTATTTAAGGTAAAGTGTCACAAGGTAAATGATGCAGATTAGGATCATTTTCTTGAGATGATGGCATATGATCATCTTGCAATGCCTCTTGACATGGGTTTCTTCATGGTTATACCTACCAAAGATTACATAGATGATCAGGCACCTTAGAGAAACCCATTGTTACAATTTAAATTCACATTTTTTGCCATCATTTTTATTGTAAATTTATGGGTATTTTTTAAGGATTCTAATATTTTACTTAAGTATAGTGTCGTAAGCGATTATTTTGGATTGAAAAAAACATGTAGATAGATATGTAGGCGAATATTAAATATGCAACATACAATTTACTACTGAAACGTGTACATTTTGGTGCATATTATGATAAAAAAACATTTTATGTAGATATAGGCGATATTAGAGACTAAAAATGACCAAATTGTGAATTTATTTTTTGAAAAAAAGCCCAAAAAATAACCAATTGGCAAAATTTCGCCACTAAAAATTACCCTGATTGTAATATCCCTACATACTTTGTGCCTACATTCCCACACTCTCCCACCTAGAAGGTTTCATAATGCAACTTGATGGTATTTATTACATAAAACTTTGGCCATGCGTCAAGCTATCCTCTCATCACTACATAAAGCTTACTCCATTCTTCAAAATTGTTATCCATTGTTATAGATACAACACGACCAATAATGGGGGCTTTTCCCAAGAATGTAGATCGTAGGCATTTTCCATTGAAAAGTGGAAGGAGAAGAGAATGAATTCGCTATCAATGAGACTCAAAATGGAGTCCTTAGTTCACAACAAATATTTAATGATGTACCCAAATCTAATTGCTCGAGAAGCTCTTGTAGCTGAAATTTATGAGAAGTCATCAAGATTTTTTTGTTTTGCTAGTTTCTTCATTTTTTCTTAGGATCTCTAATATTCATTTCTTTGTTCTCGTTCATAGATATTCAAAGCTGGTGTTGTAATCAAAGTCAATGCTATAATACAATATGGTAATTGGATAACCTGGAATCATCATGATGACTAACACTTATTTTGTAAGCATAGTTGGCATTTATGTTTGTGTTACCTTCATCCTCCATTTTTGGGTGGTGGAAGAAGTGGTCAATTGCTCACCTTTGAAAAAATAAACAAATAAAAATGTAACAAGCATTCTTAAACCACATTTGTGTTTGTTTATTTTTAATAAAAAATTCTTATATGATTTTATTATATTAATTTTATTAATATCCTTATTGGTATACCTAATCTTAATCATAACAAACTCTCAAACATGCATTCTTTCAAATCTTTTACCTTATTAAGTTTTGAATGGGTAATTGAATTTTTTTAGCTTCTTAAGTTTTGAATAAGAAAGATCAAATAATGTACTATTGTAGTAATCCATTCCCTTCTCTCAAGAGGCCGTGATATAGCAGCAAGGGTCTTAATAATGAGAAACATATGTTATATATGATTGCTATTAATACTCTTTCCAAACCTACATTGCAACTCTAATCACAATTATATTGCATCATATTACTTTTTAGATTGACACTAATATTATTTCATAATTTTATTAAGACTTATTCTTATAATAAAATTTATTTTATTACGTTGCATCACCCCACATATGTTTCTTACCTCGGCCACCACCTGAGGTGATCCTGTGACATCATGTGACATGAGGAGGCTCACCGTTCTTCTTGATGCCACCTCCTACATGAACGACACAGATGGACCCCGTACCTTGCTCGATCTCTCACACATAAATTAAGATGGGAAACCTACAACTCACATGCAACTATTTATTTCATAGGTGGGATGATGGTATGGTAGGTTAACTCCTTGTCCAAACTAGAAGCGTTCTCCTATTGTTGGCTTAAATACTGATCTAGAGGTTTCCAATCTAGACCCAGGCTCTTCGTGGTTTCAAGGAACCAACAAAACCCCTTCTCACCAGCCCTTTCGGTAACAGCCTACGAACATGCTGAGGTCTCACCCGAGGTGTAGCTATGGGGGCGCTGCAGAATCAGGTTTCCACAGCAATGTGATGAGTTGTTCGGATGGAACTACTGTGTATCGTAGTGCGGGGCTCGCACTGTGGACTGGAGATGACGCGACGATAGACTGCATCGCGGTCCTCCCTCTACAAACTAAGATACTTGCGCACCCAGTGCATCTACGGGCTGCGTGGTTCGAACATACTACAAATACTAGGATAGCACAACTGACTTATACACTTCCTCTGCGGACTTAATCACTATGAAGACTTCACTTAACACTTATTCATTCATTAACTGCCTTAGGTTATTTGGCTTTAGACTGATGAAAATAGATGAGATAAACAATACTGCAGGCACCCGGTGCTGCGTGTCGAAGGGTTATACAGTCCGAACTTTACATATCCATGTGATTATTCAATAAACTGATACTTCCATAGACTTAGACTCCTGCGTATCCATCATTCACCCATACATGCAATACTTAACATATTATTCCCATCTTTCTCCTATGGCGAATACATATAAAATCATTAACACAACAACTGATAAATGAGAATCCAAGCATCCAATGTAAGCAAATAAGCAAATGCAAACACACAAACAATCACACTACACAGTATTTCATGTGGTTCACTGTCACATACCCCAATTTTATTAAAATAATGTAATTATTTTTAAATATTCCTGAGAACATTATGTTAAATTTAATGCTAAGTAGGAATGGATGACTCAGCAGAGTCTCCAGAAATGGAATGTAACTTCTGAATAATTATTATTAATAAATAAATTATGGAGACAACAGCATGGGAGAGCTGTTAAAAGAGGTTACTGGTCTAACTGGTGGATGGAATTAGGTGGAAGGACAAAAGACAAGTGGCAACATCCTCAAACACTTCCTGAGTTGCAGGTGGCAACTTCCCTATATTTTGGGGTCATGATTCCCCAAGAAAGTGGAATCTGAGCAGGTGGCTCATTAATGACAGTTAGCCCAACTAAGACCTAGGCAATCTTTTAAATACTACTCAATGAACTGAGCTGGGGGTTCAGCAATTGTTCTAGAGGGAGAATACATTCAGGTGAATGCTATTCAGGAGTCCCATTGAGGAAGTGGGAAAACAGTAAGGAAGTGTTTTTGAAGCAGGAAGTTGCAGTAACTTGGTTCCAGTATAGCTATTTTGGGCTGAGGGAATTATTGGCCGTACCTAGATTCCAGCCAGTTAGACCAGAGCAAGCTCGGGGGTCCTGAGAAGTGCTGTCTGGGCACTCTCCAGGAATTGGTAGGGAGGAACAGCCTCCCATTGCTGTTATTGTCTACCTTAGCTACAGGTTCTGTCACTCTTCCTGCTGTTGGTTTAATTAATTTTCATATGAAATAGACTAGTTTAACTATGTTTGACTGAAATCAATTTCAGTAAATCAGTATCTGTATTTTCTTTTGGTATAAATTTCAGAACTAAGAGGTTTTAGAATTTTCCCTACTTCTATTTAAATAGAGTAATTATCCTATGCAGAACATATTTGTTACTGTTACAGTTAACAAATACCATGTTTATGTATTTCTAGAACTCCTGTTAATAGTTAAATAATAGATAGAATATTAAACAGTAGATATTCCAGAATTATAGCTATTAAACAGTCATAAGAACAGATATAGATAAATCTTAGTTTTTACTTTGAGATATTACTTATTAGAATAATATACCTTTATACATATATTTGTTTCATATTTCAGTCAACTTTAGTTACAGGTCATACTTGTATCGAGCCAACAGATAAACAAACTCATATTATTATATTGTTTATACTCAGAATATGATTTACAGCTATCGACTAATTAAAGGGTATGACTGTAACAATATTTCATTGTTACAAGCTTCCTTATAATCTTATTCATTAACCCAGTAGTCAAATTCAAACACATAGAAACTGTAGAGTATTATTTCTCTTCAACCTAGGGTATTAATTTGTTATCCATGTTATAACTACAGAGTTGACAGAGTTTTTCAAACAAGACAAACATATTTAACACACAGAGAAACTGTCAACAAATGTAACCATTATCGGCTGTTACCAACCTCCATATTTACACAGTATTAATATTTATTTCATTTTAAACATTCTCCCTTAGAGTAGTCCACAAACCCTACACGGCCGTAGCCTTATAACTTTCACTTGACAGACTGAAAACAAATAAAAGAATGCCTTATATGGCAGACAAAACCTACTGTAGATTTATACTTAGTTCTAAGGATATAATTTTTCTATCCACAGTTTCATTAAATAATTATACAGGAATCAAAATAACTTGTTACAACTCGTTCCCAATCACCAATAAGTTAACATTCCATATATATATGTTGAACACAAAACAGAACCCCCAATTCGCCAGAATAACCCTATACTATCTAACTATTACAGTTATAGTCAAAGAACATCCACATTCTTTAAATTAAACATTCAAAATCCAAGAAAACACATAGAAACGATACATGAACTTCGTACAGTAGAGTTATCATCCATTTCAGGTATCGATGAATCTCATTCATCCTTACATTTCAAACATTCTAATACTTTAACAAAACACATAAATGAAACACGGCCATGACAGGCCTATTATCATATTAAATATTAATTTAAACAGCGTGGATAAACCCTACGCTTAGCAATTACGAGTACAGTAACAGAAACCCTGGCCTCATACAGTCTGAGCCGTGAATGGCTCTCCATAAACATAACAGGGTTTCAAACCCCTTTTCATTTCAACAAAACAACTTTATACAGATGACAGCACCCATGACGCCAAGTCGTAAACGACCTCACTACACAGGAGTTTCACTCCAAGACTCAACCCTAACCACAAAACCAGCAAAGGAAGAGACAGCCGTGGATAACCAGGCTTACCCGGAGGAGCCAGCATTGGAGTTAAGCCCTGCACACCTTCAGAGTCGCGCGACCTGCACATTAATGAATTGTCGAGAGATGTTAATACACTATCAATGCCGAGAGTGGTGAGTAGTAGTAAATCTACACTTGTTTGCAAAACAAAAACTGCGAAAATGTGGTTAATGCTTTACCTGAGCAAGGCAACCAGTGGATAATCTGGAGCCACCGGTGGGAGCAAGCACTGAAACCCCATCACATTCGTCGGTTGGAGGAGCAAAGGACACCCTCATAACCCTTCTGTTGACAGCCGCGACAGACAAACCTTCTATACGAAACCCTCAAACTGGATTGAACCAGTCGAGAAGCACACCCCAAACTCAAATGCATTAACCCTCTCATAATTTAAAGACAATAACAAAACCCTGCCTCATACCCACACCAGCACAATGAAGGACTGTAAGTAGCTGGGACTTAAACAAAGAAGGAGCGACGAGACCACGAAACAATGAACTGTTTCAGACTCCAATAGCAGAGCCAAGACTTTAAACTCCAGTGAAATAAACAACGTGACCAGAACCTAAGCAATAGCATATTTTACAGTGCCAGACTGACGACTTCAGACATGGAGGGTTTCTCCCTTACGACCCGAGCCCGAAGGCAAAGACAATGACCAGGTAGGGTTTCATTGTTAGCTTATATATCCACCAACGCAAGGAGGAGAATCAAACACGTAGCCAGTTAATTTATCAAGTTCATATGGGTCGAGTCTCTATAGTTCTGTTGCAGCTCGATTTATTTAATCACCGATTCCAAATCATTGCATGGATGTAAACCTTGTTCAACGTAAGGAGAAGCCCTTATGATTAACAATCATTGTATTATATATATATTGAAACCAAGCCATCGAATAATGTCAAGAGCACATTATATTTCTACCTACAATCATTTAAACAATGATGTAGTCAACTTTCAAATGAAAACTCCATATCACTTAATACATTGAAATGTTACCATAACATTATGATGGAATATATATTGGTTATCATGTCCTATCATCATATTTCTCTCGATACTATTGTTAAATAATCAACAATGAAAATAACAATATTTATTATCATGATGTCTAAATATACACTCATCTACGGGTCCATACCATGAACATAGATTAAAACCAAGACAGAGTTAGATGATACAAGTTAAACAATAATACTAGGTGGACGTTGGGACCTTGAAGCATAGATGAATATAATGGAACATCGCTAGAGGTGTCACAACTCCAACTCATGCTAATAACACGTGAACACAGCAATAATCACCGGTAATAGTTGACAATATATCACATAACGCAAACGTCACTATATGCAGAAAATAAACATGATACAAACAATTTGTTACAGTGATAGTTACATCATTAACATAGGGTCATGTCATATCGCAATGGATACGACGGGAAACTTTGTAATTCATTACAAAACCTGATGATACTGTCCCGGATAAGATATATCATGTCGAGGCAGACTATCAATCTTAATTCAAGTATAAATTTTCATGAAAAGAACTTTACTGTCTTACACGACAACCAGTAATAGTAAATAGATCTTCTTTAAAGTTTATACAGAGCAGGGAAAGGAAGTTTGATACTTACAAAAGAAAATTAAATTACGATGATCCATACTACACCGGGTACCTGCGAATAAAAGACAATTTATGCATTAGCTCATAAGCTAAGTAAGCCAGTCAGCTATGGCTAACTCTCCCTTTGCAGTTTGAAACAAAAACAGTCAACATTTAAAATCACAAAAATCACAATTGTAGTAAGACAGAATCTTTTAAACAGGATTATGTTTAGTTACTGAAATTAAACAGGTCCAGGAATGCTATTAACTAACATTTATTGTTATAATAAAAATTTTAAATTCTTCAGAAATTTCGGGTTTTGACATGTGGTATCAGAGCCAGGTTTCAGACACTAGGCCTGTATGTGACTCCACTAAACTTCCGCAAACAATGATCATAAAAGAAGATTTTGTTTTATTTATAAAATACTAATATATATTTCGGTTTCATCTACAGAACAGAAATTTTTCTTTTCTGAATTTTACAGACAGGTATGGAAAAACTGGGAGAATATGCTGAGGAGGAATCTCCCAATGTTGAGACAAGACAGATGTCAAAAGAACTTGAGACGGGAGAAGAAACTGCTCACACCACTGAGCTGATGCAGACCATAAGAGGATTAAAGACAGAAATGGAAACAGTTAAGAGGGATAATGAAAGAATTCTAAAGACTCAGGAACAGCTAAATCAGTTATTAATAGAAAGATTTCAGACTGAAGGAAGGAGCAAACCAGCTGACTCAGAAGAAGTTAGTCATCCAAGAGGGTCAAAAAGGACAAAACCAACTAAATCTGACAGCAGTTCCTCATTTGAAGAAAGAAAGGGACAACCCAGTTATCACACTAGCAGTAACAGCAGTGAAGCTGAGCTGCACAACCAAAGGAAAAAGTACCGGCCCTATGAGGAGATTTCCGGGGAGTTTAAGAAGATAAAACCCCCAACTTTCAATGGAGAAGCTGAAATTGGAGAAGAGGCCGAATCCTGGTTGTCCGGGATGAGAAAGTATTTTCAGATCTATAACTACTCAAATCAGCTAAAGGCAAGAATGGCCATCTACAACCTCTCGGGAAAGGCGGACATATGGTGGCAAGACCTGAAAAGGGTCAAAGGGATCAAAGAAAGAGAAGTTAATTGGAGTACCTTTAAAAGGTATTTCAAGAAGAAATTCCTGTCCGAGCAGTATTATGAAGAAAGGGCTAAAGAATTTTATGAACTAAAACTCGGATCTATGACGATGAAGGACTTAAACAGTAAATTTTTAAGTCTGTTGCGTTATGTACCGTATTTTGTCGAAGAGAAACCAAAAATACAGCGGTTTCTTAGTTGCCTGCCCTATCATATCAAGGACAGAATTGAATATGACAACCCCAAAACACTGGAAGAAGCTATGCGCAAGGCAAATTTCTGTTACGAACAGAATAAAAAGAAAGAGGGAATAGCCAGCTGGAAAGCCAAAAAGAACAGCAATCTGATCGAGTACAAGAAAAAGGAATTTGTTCCCCATAAAAGTTTCAAGAATGGCAAAAACGGGAACCACTTTAACAGTAAAAGTTTCCAAGGAAACAAAAATGGAGCTGTCAGCCATTCAAACAATTACAAAAACAGCAAAGAGACTCCTAATAACCATGGAAACTACATCAAAAATTTTGAGCGAAAAGAACCTGTCAAGTGCTGGGAATGTAATGGGCCACATTATGCTTCAGTCTGCCCAAACAGAAAGAAACAAGTCAGCAATATTCATACTGTTCAAGACGAAATGACAGTTGGAGATTTTGCAGGAACTATGCCCCGAATCAATGCAGCGTTGGAAAACCGCCAGGCTGACTACCAAACTTCCATGGTGGAAGTAGGAGGTATGATTAACAAAACCCCAGTTACTATATTAATAGATCCCGGTGCTAGTCTTAGTTATATTTCACCTCAGCTGGTAGAAAAATGTAATTTGACTGTTGAAAGGTTTGATAATTCTTGGTCTGTACAATTAGCTACTGGGGCTAAGAAGAAAGTAAACTGCTATGTAAAAGAATGCATCTTAAACATGACTGATTTTAGAACTACAGTTAAACTGAACGTTTTACCACTTGGCTCATATGACATACTTATCGGAATGGACTGGTTGGAACAACATAGGGTCGTTTTAAACTGTTTTGACAAAACTTTTAGGTGTATAAACAGTAGTGGACAGCCTGTAACTGTTAGGGGTATTCCTAGGAAGACAGTAATTAGGCAAATTTCTGCATTACAACTTAAAAGAGCAGTCAGGAAAGGATGCAAGACCTATGCTGTAACTATTACAGACGAGACAGATAAATTTGAAAACAACCAGAAAACAGTAGAGAACATTCCTGTCGTCAATGAATTTATTGACGTTTTTCCTGAGGAGATTCCAGAATTGCCTCCCAAGAGAGAGCTTGACTTTACCATTGAGCTGGTACCAGGTGCTGTTCCCAGTTCAAAAGCCCCGTATCGTATGAATATCTTGGAGCTTAACGAGTTGAAAACTCAGTTGAAGGAGTTAATAGATAAGAACTATATCCGACCCAGTGTATCCCCTTGGGGAGCACCAGTGATTTTCGTTAAGAAGAAGGACGGAACTATGCGACTTTGCATAGATTATCGTCAACTAAACAAGATGACGATCAAAAACAGGTATCCGTTACCTCGTATTGATGATCTGTTTGATCAACTACGTGGCGCTACGGTATTCTCTAAGATCGATCTGAGATCGGGTTATCATCAGGTAAGAATTAAAGAAGAAGACATTTTCAAAACAGCCTTTAGGACAAGATACGGACATTACGAATTTGTTGTAATGCCCTTTGGACTTACGAATGCCCCAGCTGTTTTCATGTGCTTAATGAACAACATAATGCACAAGTACTTAGATAAATTTGTTGTTGTATTTATCGACGACATTTTAGTCTATTCTAAGAGCGAGGAGGAGCATAAGGAACACTTACGTATCGTGTTACAAGAACTGAGAGAACAACAACTTTTTGCGAAATTTAGTAAATGTGACTTCTTCAAGGATGAAATCCAGTACTTAGGACATGTAGTCACTAAGGAAGGGATTTCAGTAGATCCCGAAAAGATTCGGGCGATTGAAGAATGGCCAGTACCTAAAGATGTGACGGACGTTAGATCTTTCATGGGAATTACCGGTTACTACCGGAGGTTTATTGAAGGCTTTTCAAAAATAGCCAATCCAATCACTTCTTTGCAGAAGAAAGGAAAGAAGTTTGATTGGAGTGCGAAATGTGAAGAAAGTTTCAAGAAACTTAAGACCTTATTGACAACTGCACCTATTCTTAGAATAGCGGACCCAAATAAAGATTTCATAGTTTGTACCGACGCTTGTAATGATGGTTTAGGCGGAGTGCTGACTCAAGAAGGACATGTCATTGCTTACGAATCTAGGAAGCTGAAAATCCATGAAAAGAATTATGCCACTTATGACTTAGAATTAGCTGCTGTAATTCATGCTTTAAAGATGTGGCGACACCACCTAATAGGCAGAAAATTCACCTTATTAACAGACAATAAGGGTCTGAAATACCTTTTAGACCAGCCAAATTTAAATGCAAGACAAGCCAGGTGGCTGGCATTCCTAAGTGAATACGATTTTGAAATCCAACACATAAAAGGGAAGGAAAATAAGGTGGCTGATGCCTTGAGCAGAAATGCAAAACTGAATTTTATATCAGCTAGCAGCACTTATACCTCTGACTTAAATGACCAGCTGGCTGAAGGGATAAAATTAGACGAAAATTATCAGCATTTACAGCTTACAGCCAAAGAACAACCCACGGAAAGTTTGATAAAAGGGTATAGTTTAAACGAAAACGGATTTTTGTTGTTTAAGGACAGGCTGTATATCCCTAATGCACCTACAGTTAAGTTGTTAATTTTAGACGAAATACATAAAACCCCTTACTCCGGGCATCCTGGCTATCAAAAGACTGTCACTATGTTGAGAAAAGAATATTTTTGGCCTAACATGAAATCTGAAACTGCCGAATATTTAGCTAAGTGTTTGGACTGCCAACAAGTAAAAACAGAACACCAACATCCAGCTGGATAGCTGCAACCTTTACCTATTCCTAACTGGAAATGGGAAATAATCAGCCTGGATTTCATTACGGGTTTACCCAAAAATCAACATCAGAATGATTCGATTATGGTAGTAGTAGACAAATTAAGTAAATCAGCACACTTTATTCCTGTTAAAACCACATACAAGGCTGCAAACATAGCAGATATCTTTTTAAAACAGATTTTTCGGTTACACGGTATTCCAAAAGTCATTATATCAGACAGGGATCCTAAATTTACAGGAAATTTTTGGAGATCTTTGTTCAAAGGGTTAAACACCACTTTGAATTTCAGCACCTCTTTCCATCCGCAGACGGACGGACAAACTGAAAGAGTTAATCAAATATTAGAAGATCTGTTAAGGATGTATGTTAAGGACCAACCCGGTAAGTGGGAGGATTATTTACACTTAGCCGAATTTGCATACAATAACAGCTATCAATCTTCAGCTAAGTTTAGTCCTTTTGAGGTTTTGTATGGACGAAAATGCAACACTCCTATCTCTTGGAGTAATCCAGTAGATAGATTAGTGTTAGGACCTGATTTATTGAAAGAAATGGAACAGATTGTGAAACAAGTGCAGGAAAACTTGAAGATTGCCCAGGATCGGCAAAAAAGTCACGCAGATTTGAAAAGAACTCCTAAAGAGTTCCAGGTAGGTGAACATGTGTTCATCAAGGTAAGACCAAAGAAGAGCTCCCTAAGATTAGGAAGTTGTGCAAAATTAGCACCACGATACTGTGGTCCATTTGAAATTTTAGCTAGAATTGGTCAAGTTGCTTATCAGTTAGCATTACCGCCAAATTTAAAAGTACACAATGTTTTTCATATCTCTGTTTTGAAAAAGTATGTTCATGATGCTACTCATGTTATTGATTGGAACATTGTACAGGTAGAACCAGAAGGGGAAGTTCTGGTGGAACCGGATTGTATCCTCGGGAGGAGGGAAATTACTCTACGGAACCGCATAATTGGACAAGTGAAGGTGCAATGGAAGCACCTTAGTCCTGAAGAAGCTACCTGGGAGCTGGAAAGTAAGATGCGGGAAGCATATCCCCATCTATTCCAGCAGGTGGTTGAAGAAGAAGAATAAGTAACATCGAGGACGATGTTACATTTTAAGGGGGTGTGTATGTCACATACCCCAATTTTATTAAAATAATGTAATTATTTTTAAATATTCCTGAGAACATTATGTTAAATTTAATGCTAAGTAGGAATGGATGACTCAGCAGAGTCTCCAGAAATGGAATGTAACTTCTGAATAATTATTATTAATAAATAAATTATGGAGACAACAGCATGGGAGAGCTGTTAAAAGAGGTTACTGGTCTAACTGGTGGATGGAATTAGGTGGAAGGACAAAAGACAAGTGGCAACATCCTCAAACACTTCCTGAGTTGCAGGTGGCAACTTCCCTATATTTTGGGGTCATGATTCCCCAAGAAAGTGGAATCTGAGCAGGTGGCTCATTAATGACAGTTAGCCCAACTAAGACCTAGGCAATCTTTTAAATACTACTCAATGAACTGAGCTGGGGGTTCAGCAATTGTTCTAGAGGGAGAATACATTCAGGTGAATGCTATTCAGGAGTCCCATTGAGGAAGTGGGAAAACAGTAAGGAAGTGTTTTTGAAGCAGGAAGTTGCAGTAACTTGGTTCCAGTATAGCTATTTTGGGCTGAGGGAATTATTGGCCGTACCTAGATTCCAGCCAGTTAGACCAGAGCAAGCTCGGGGGTCCTGAGAAGTGCTGTCTGGGCACTCTCCAGGAATTGGTAGGGAGGAACAGCCTCCCATTGCTGTTATTGTCTACCTTAGCTACAGGTTCTGTCACTCTTCCTGCTGTTGGTTTAATTAATTTTCATATGAAATAGACTAGTTTAACTATGTTTGACTGAAATCAATTTCAGTAAATCAGTATCTGTATTTTCTTTTGGTATAAATTTCAGAACTAAGAGGTTTTAGAATTTTCCCTACTTCTATTTAAATAGAGTAATTATCCTATGCAGAACATATTTGTTACTGTTACAGTTAACAAATACCATGTTTATGTATTTCTAGAACTCCTGTTAATAGTTAAATAATAGATAGAATATTAAACAGTAGATATTCCAGAATTATAGCTATTAAACAGTCATAAGAACAGATATAGATAAATCTTAGTTTTTACTTTGAGATATTACTTATTAGAATAATATACCTTTATACATATATTTGTTTCATATTTCAGTCAACTTTAGTTACAGGTCATACTTGTATCGAGCCAACAGATAAACAAACTCATATTATTATATTGTTTATACTCAGAATATGATTTACAGCTATCGACTAATTAAAGGGTATGACTGTAACAATATTTCATTGTTACAAGCTTCCTTATAATCTTATTCATTAACCCAGTAGTCAAATTCAAACACATAGAAACTGTAGAGTATTATTTCTCTTCAACCTAGGGTATTAATTTGTTATCCATGTTATAACTACAGAGTTGACAGAGTTTTTCAAACAAGACAAACATATTTAACACACAGAGAAACTGTCAACAAATGTAACCATTATCGGCTGTTACCAACCTCCATATTTACACAGTATTAATATTTATTTCATTTTAAACATTCTCCCTTAGAGTAGTCCACAAACCCTACACGGCCGTAGCCTTATAACTTTCACTTGACAGACTGAAAACAAATAAAAGAATGCCTTATATGGCAGACAAAACCTACTGTAGATTTATACTTAGTTCTAAGGATATAATTTTTCTATCCACAGTTTCATTAAATAATTATACAGGAATCAAAATAACTTGTTACAACTCGTTCCCAATCACCAATAAGTTAACATTCCATATATATATGTTGAACACAAAACAGAACCCCCAATTCGCCAGAATAACCCTATACTATCTAACTATTACAGTTATAGTCAAAGAACATCCACATTCTTTAAATTAAACATTCAAAATCCAAGAAAACACATAGAAACGATACATGAACTTCGTACAGTAGAGTTATCATCCATTTCAGGTATCGATGAATCTCATTCATCCTTACATTTCAAACATTCTAATACTTTAACAAAACACATAAATGAAACACGGCCATGACAGGCCTATTATCATATTAAATATTAATTTAAACAGCGTGGATAAACCCTACGCTTAGCAATTACGAGTACAGTAACAGAAACCCTGGCCTCATACAGTCTGAGCCGTGAATGGCTCTCCATAAACATAACAGGGTTTCAAACCCCTTTTCATTTCAACAAAACAACTTTATACAGATGACAGCACCCATGACGCCAAGTCGTAAACGACCTCACTACACAGGAGTTTCACTCCAAGACTCAACCCTAACCACAAAACCAGCAAAGGAAGAGACAGCCGTGGATAACCAGGCTTACCCGGAGGAGCCAGCATTGGAGTTAAGCCCTGCACACCTTCAGAGTCGCGCGACCTGCACATTAATGAATTGTCGAGAGATGTTAATACACTATCAATGCCGAGAGTGGTGAGTAGTAGTAAATCTACACTTGTTTGCAAAACAAAAACTGCGAAAATGTGGTTAATGCTTTACCTGAGCAAGGCAACCAGTGGATAATCTGGAGCCACCGGTGGGAGCAAGCACTGAAACCCCATCACATTCGTCGGTTGGAGGAGCAAAGGACACCCTCATAACCCTTCTGTTGACAGCCGCGACAGACAAACCTTCTATACGAAACCCTCAAACTGGATTGAACCAGTCGAGAAGCACACCCCAAACTCAAATGCATTAACCCTCTCATAATTTAAAGACAATAACAAAACCCTGCCTCATACCCACACCAGCACAATGAAGGACTGTAAGTAGCTGGGACTTAAACAAAGAAGGAGCGACGAGACCACGAAACAATGAACTGTTTCAGACTCCAATAGCAGAGCCAAGACTTTAAACTCCAGTGAAATAAACAACGTGACCAGAACCTAAGCAATAGCATATTTTACAGTGCCAGACTGACGACTTCAGACATGGAGGGTTTCTCCCTTACGACCCGAGCCCGAAGGCAAAGACAATGACCAGGTAGGGTTTCATTGTTAGCTTATATATCCACCAACGCAAGGAGGAGAATCAAACACGTAGCCAGTTAATTTATCAAGTTCATATGGGTCGAGTCTCTATAGTTCTGTTGCAGCTCGATTTATTTAATCACCGATTCCAAATCATTGCATGGATGTAAACCTTGTTCAACGTAAGGAGAAGCCCTTATGATTAACAATCATTGTATTATATATATATTGAAACCAAGCCATCGAATAATGTCAAGAGCACATTATATTTCTACCTACAATCATTTAAACAATGATGTAGTCAACTTTCAAATGAAAACTCCATATCACTTAATACATTGAAATGTTACCATAACATTATGATGGAATATATATTGGTTATCATGTCCTATCATCATATTTCTCTCGATACTATTGTTAAATAATCAACAATGAAAATAACAATATTTATTATCATGATGTCTAAATATACACTCATCTACGGGTCCATACCATGAACATAGATTAAAACCAAGACAGAGTTAGATGATACAAGTTAAACAATAATACTAGGTGGACGTTGGGACCTTGAAGCATAGATGAATATAATGGAACATCGCTAGAGGTGTCACAACTCCAACTCATGCTAATAACACGTGAACACAGCAATAATCACCGGTAATAGTTGACAATATATCACATAACGCAAACGTCACTATATGCAGAAAATAAACATGATACAAACAATTTGTTACAGTGATAGTTACATCATTAACATAGGGTCATGTCATATCGCAATGGATACGACGGGAAACTTTGTAATTCATTACAAAACCTGATGATACTGTCCCGGATAAGATATATCATGTCGAGGCAGACTATCAATCTTAATTCAAGTATAAATTTTCATGAAAAGAACTTTACTGTCTTACACGACAACCAGTAATAGTAAATAGATCTTCTTTAAAGTTTATACAGAGCAGGGAAAGGAAGTTTGATACTTACAAAAGAAAATTAAATTACGATGATCCATACTACACCGGGTACCTGCGAATAAAAGACAATTTATGCATTAGCTCATAAGCTAAGTAAGCCAGTCAGCTATGGCTAACTCTCCCTTTGCAGTTTGAAACAAAAACAGTCAACATTTAAAATCACAAAAATCACAATTGTAGTAAGACAGAATCTTTTAAACAGGATTATGTTTAGTTACTGAAATTAAACAGGTCCAGGAATGCTATTAACTAACATTTATTGTTATAATAAAAATTTTAAATTCTTCAGAAATTTCGGGTTTTGACATTCACCCCCAGGATGGAGGCTACATCCACAAGAACTATTGTTGTATTAGTATTTGGGAAGGGTACAACAGTTCTTTGTCTGCGCACTCAGCTGCAGACTCTCTTCTCTCTCAACAGGCCTCTGCGCACACAACTTGCAGAGCCTTACAAAAGTGTCTCTCAATAGAGATCTATTCAGTCAATAACAATACAAAATGAGAGATTCAACAACCCTTTCCCATAAAAAATATGCATGATTTACAAATCATGCCCGTAGGTCATGTCTTTACAATTCGAAGGAAAAAACCCTTAGGTTTTACAAAGCTGTCACGGTTTTCAACTTAACCGGACTTGCTGGCTTCTGGTAGCGAATATTCCGTCATGGCCGCCTTTAGTGCATGCCTCACGTTGCTATCGGCCTTCCTGTCGCACTCATGCCAACAGGTCACTTTCACCGATACGTTCTTCCTCTAATGGTCTCGTGCGACTACTTCAGGTAGTGGTTCTTCTGCATGTGCGACCAGTCGCTTTCTTTCTGCTTTGTTCCTACCCACCGCTTGGTACTTCTGGAGCATCTTTACCAAAAATAGATGATCGATGGTCTAACCAAAATACGTGCTGTCTTCCATCCAACACTCTGCTTTTTCGGATCCATGTAGATTGGACACATCACAGCGTTGTCTCCTCATAGCACTGAACTTCACATCTCTTCCGATGCTACGCTGTGCACAACTTCACAACATCCCAAAAACTTATACCAAAACTCCTTCCGCTGAACTGCGCCTAGCTCCGTAGTTCCAAAATCTATCTTGCTCAAAATGCCCCACTTGGGCTAGGCCCAAGAGTCCCCTAACACTTACATGTGGCTCGTCCCTGAGCCACCTTCAAATTCGACTTCCCCTAGCTGCTTCTCCGGCTACGGAGCGAGCTTCGCAACGAACTAGTTGTATGTGACAATCAACTTTTGGACTGCTTCCTTCGTGTCTTGCTCAACTTGTTTCATTGTTTCTAGCATCTCAAGTGTGATTTCATCACCTACTTGTCCTTCCACTTGTTCTTGTCCCTCGCACAACTCTTGTAACTTCTCCTCAATCTCCCGCGAGATCGTGTGGGCTGCCTCCAACAAGGGTTGCGATTTATTTCCCATTTCTGTCTCTTTTTCTCTTAAGGCCTAAACTTCCTTTTTCAGCACGATGACTTCCTTGTACCTGTGTGTTGATGTATATGTAACTTCGGAATGTATTTTAACCATGTGTATTGTATTCCTATAGAGATGTTATTATTCCTCTATATGGAAGTGTTTGTATTCCTATAGAGATGTTATTATTCCTCTATACGGAAGTGTCGTCATTTATATTGTAAGTGTTGTAACTTATACTTGATGGGTTATTAGACCACCTTGATGGGGTCAGCCCTATATGAGTCATGTGGGTAAATGGGTTATTAGATCACCGAGTGTGGGGTCAGCCCAGATTAAGTTAACCATGGGTTATTAGTCTAAGTTAGACAAGTCATCCCCATTAGTTTATTGGGTAGGACAAGACAAGTATAAATAGAGATCGGGAGATCTTTATTTGATCACTCATTATCTCACTCTACATCACTTGAAAGTGGCCCACATGTGAGGAGGAGGATCGGCTACTAGGAGGAGACTATCTCTGTGTACTTGGATTGTACTTTGGTTGTATCATTGCTCTATCTATCTCCGAGGAAGTTGCGGGGTTTTTTACCTTCTTGGTTTTCCCCGGTGAAACTCTGTGTCTCGTGTGTGCTTGCATTATTGTGTCCATGATTGATATATTGTAGATATGCTATAGATATGTTGTACATGTTATTCTCTCAGTTAAGATCTTAGATCAGATTGAAAATTCTGAAAAACTAACACTGTGAAGTCTTCTCTTGGTAGCAGGGCTTTAACTTCTGCATCCAATTGTTCTAATGATGTATGCTTGTCTTTCACAACATTCTTTACTTCGAGCAACCCTGGATCCTCTTTAAAGGCAGTGAATGCCTTAGACACCTCATCTAATAGACTTTGGCACTTAGCCACCTCGGTGGCTATACTTTCTGCTGTGGCCTTCACTTTTATTGCTCTTACCTGCTGCTAATCTGGTGGAGTCTGCGGATGAATATGTGCCTCCAAGGCAACAACCTTAGCTTCGTGGATGATCTCCATATCTTGCATCTCCTCCTTAAGATCGTTAACCAGTTCGTCGATCTTCATGACAGTATCTTTGGGGTCCATATGTACTTCAAATTCTGATATATCATCTACGACCACAGTGATCGTGGACTCTAGTCTTTTCCGACGATCATGCTCATCCTGCAGTTCCATAGCTCTTGGCGAGCTAGTTTTTTTTTTTTTTTTTCATGCAACGGCACATCTTAACAGTGCTGCGCGGTATATACATGTTCCTCATCATACATTGCATACAGAATATTTTCTTGTGTTAGGGGCCTATTGGGCCTGGCCCAAGTGGGGCATTTTGAGCAAGACATATTTTGGAACTATAGAGCTAGGCACAGTTCAATGGAAGGAGTTTTGGTATAAGTTTTTGGGATGCTGCAAAGTTGCGCACAACGCAGTTTCAGAAGAGCTGCGAAGTTCAATGCTGCGAGGAGACAGTGCTGTGATGTGTCCAGTCTACGTGGATTCGAAAAAGAAGAGTGTTGGACAGAAGACGACATGTATTCCGGTTAGACCATCGGTGGTCTATTTTTGGTAAATATGCTCTAGGAGTACCAAGTGGTGGGTAGGAGCAAAGCGGGAAGAAAGCAACTAGTCGCACATGCAGAAGAACCACTACCTGAACTAGTCGCATGATACCGTTAGAGGAAGAACGGATCAGTGAAAGCGACCTGTTGGAATGCGTGCGACAGGAAGGTCGATAGCGATGTGAAGCATACGTTGAAGGTGGCCACGACAGAATATTCGCTACCAGAAGCCAACAAGTCTGGTTAAGCTAAAAACCATGACAGTTTTGTAAAACCTAAGGGTTTTTTCCTTCGAATTGTAAAGACATGACCTACGGGCATGATCTATAAATAAGGCATATTTTGTATGGGAAAGGGTTGTTGAATCTCTTGTTTTGTATTGTTATTGACTGAATAGATCTCTGTTGAGAGACACTTTTGTAAGGCTCTGCAAGCTGTGTGCACAGAGGCCTATTGAGAGAGAAGAGAGTTTGTAGCTGAGTGCGCAAACAAAGAACTGTTGTACCCTTCCCAAAGACTAATACAACAATAGTTCTTGTGGACGTAGCTTCCATCTTGGGGGTGAACCACGTTAAATACTGTATAGTGTGATTGTTCGTGTGTTTGCATTTGCTTATTTGCTTACATTGGATGCTTGGATTCTCATTTATCAGTTGTTGTGTTAATGCTTTTATATGTATTCGCCATAGGAGAAAGATGGCAATAATATGTTAAGTATTTCATGTATGTGTGAATGATGGATACGCAGTAGTCTAAGTCCATGGAAGTATCAGTTTATTGAATAATCACATGGATATGTAAAGTTCAGATTGTATAACCCTTCGACGTGCAGCATCGAGTGCACACAGTATTGTTTATCTCGTCTATTTGCATCAGTCTAAATCTAAATAAGCTAAGGTAGTAGATGAATGAATAAGTGTTAAGTGAAGTCTTCATAGTGATTAAGTCTGCAGAGGAAGCGTATAAGTCAATTGTGCTGTCCTAGTATTTGCAGTCTATCCGAATCGCACAGCTCGTAGATGCGCTGGGTGCACAAGTATCTTAGTTTGTAGAGTGAGGACCGTGACGCAGTCTATCGTTGCACCATCTCCAGTCCGCAGTGCAAGCCTCGCACTGCGTTGCGCAGTAGTTCCATCCGAACAACTCATCACATTTGTGTGGAAACCTGATTACGCAGTGCTCCCATAGCTACACCTCGGGTGAGACCTTAGCCTGTTTGTAGGCTATTGCCGAAAGGGCCACTGAGAAGGGGTTTTGTTGGTTCCTTGAAACCGCGAAGAACCTGGGTCTAGATTGGAAACCTCTAGATCAGTATTTAAGCCAACACCTATGAAGGTAATAAACCCCATCATGTCATCAACTCTCACCATGATAATGATAGTAATGGGCTATTATAACACTTAGGATGAGGCTAAAAGTCAACATAAGAGAGACCCACCATCCTGTATCTTCTCTAATATGAACCAAAGCTCTATCACAATCCATTAGAGAGCAAGGATTGTGATCATATGCTTGGTGCAGAAGGCCAAACTTGACGTTGGTGTAGTGTTTCTAATGGCTCGACAGGAAAAGTGCAATAGTAGGGGTCATCCAAAGCCATTTCCCCTATCACTTCCCACATGAGAAGGGTGTTAATTTTTCGATAATTTCATTCAAACTTTATCTTAGGATCCTACTAAGAGAATAACATGCACAACATAACAATCATAAACACAAGAGACACAGAGTTTCCTCGGGGAAAACCAAGAAGATGAAAAACCCCGCAACCTCCTCAGAGATAGAATAAGCCACAATACAAGATCACAATGATCAAACCCAAAGAGATGTCTCTAGTAGATACTCCTCCTCCTCCACTTGTGCACAACTCTCTCTCTCAACTATGTGAGTTGGATGAGGGAGTGAATGAATAGAATGAGAGACACAACCTCTCTATTTATACACTGACTTGACCTGCCAATAAACTAACTAGGCCGACCTCCTAAGGAATTCTAATAACCCACTCACATAATATAATCAGGGTCGACCCCACACTAGTGTTTTAATAACCCATCAATTATAAGTTGCGACACTTGCAACACTTGCGACACTTACAAATACAAATGATGGCACTTCTGATTGGAGGAATAATACATCTCCATCATACATATAACAAGGTACAAGTGTAATACATAGAAGAATATCTTCCAAAGTTACAAATACATCAACAATCCCTCTTAACTAGGAAGGTATTCTATGGACTTAGGTCATCAATACATATCAGCACAAGTCTTCAATTTTGGAGTTGGATCATCATCACTAGATCACAGAGCATCATCGTCACTACTGCTGTACTCGTCATCTTGATCTCTGGGCTATCTCTTAATTATTCTCATCATAGGAAGTTCTACAGAGCCATCCCTTTTTCATGCTGGTTGTAGGCCTACCCTCTTGTAGGTCTTCATCATCTCTAGCCATCCTGTGGAATCCTCAAGACTAATTACGCGCGTCAGCAAAACCTCAAAAGAGCATCCTAGGACTTTTACGAGCCCACTGCTCAACCTATCGGATCTCCCAGGATCTTTTACATGCAACTGTACAACCTGTCCACGGCCATGGAGTATCATCCTGATACTCATGATCATACTGATCACATCATCTCATTGTCCAAGGAGAACAGTCTATATGCACATCACACATCACTTACACCACCAACATGGGAGAACACATATGCCACCATTCAGGGAAGGCTCCAGCCCTTACTTTTTCACCATGGGAGAACACATCTACATCATGTGAAAAATGGCTCTAGCCCTTACATATGCACCATGGGAGAACACATCTATACCATGTGAGAATGGCCCCAGCCCTTACATATGCACCATGGGAGAACACATCTGCACCATGTGAGAATGGCCCTAACCCTTACATTTTCACCATGGGAGAACACATCTGCACCATGTGAGAATAACCCTAGCCCTTACATATTCACCATGGGAGAACACATCTGCACCATGTGAGAATGGCTCAACAATTACATCACGACCATGGGAGAACACATCTACATCGTGTCGAAAAAGCTTCAGCAATTACATCATGACCATGGGAGAACACATCTACAACATGTCGAAAAATCTCAACAATTACATCATGACCATGGGAGAACACATCCACACCATGTCGGAAAAGCACATGTGCATCTGTGTCTTCCGGACTTATCACACATGATCCAACTGATCATGCAATGCATCCACCTGATGCATATCATCACATATGATCATCCTGATCATCATAGCATCCACCAGATGCATATCATCACATATGATCATCCTGATCATCATAGCATCCACCATATGCATATCATCACATATGATCATCCTGATCATCATAGCATCCACTTGATGCATATCATCACATATGATCATCCTGATCATCATGCATAGCAGTAACTGGAGCATCATCCAGATGCTCATCATACAACGCTTACATCCACAGCCATGGGAGGATCCTCCTACTACCATGCTTGGAATGGCTCCTGCAATGGCTCCTGCAAATGTTTCCCATCACTTCTTCCTCGAATTATCTTCTATCTGAAGAACACTAAGCCTCTCTCTAAAGTACTCAAACTTCACTCTGGCTAGTGGCTTGGTCAACACATATGCAATCTGCTCATCTGTCACAACATATAGGAGCTCCACTGCTCCTCTATGCACCATATCCCTGATCTAGTGATATTTGATCTCAATGTGCTTCGACCTGTCATGGAACATCGGGTTCTCAGACAACTTCACACAACTCTGGTTGTCACAGAAGATATATGTAGCATCCAATGGGAGATCAAATAACTTAGACAATAGCTTTCTCATCCATACTTCCTCACAACTAGCCGAACAGGCTGCAACATACTCTGCTTCGGTTGTACTCAGTTCTATGCATGATTGCTTCCTTCTAAACCATGAAATCACACCTAATCCCATACTGAAGCAGCACCCCAAAGTGCTCTTCCTATCTGCAGCACTTCCTGCCCAATCTGAATCAACATAACCTTCCAGATTAAACTTTTGATTCGCATCATACTTGAGCCCATAATCAATTGTACCCTTTAGGTACCTCAGAATATGCTTTACATCAATCAGGTGAACATGTCTAGGATCTATCAGAAACTAGCTCAAGGTGTTCACCGCAAAGCAAATATCTGGTCTCATGTTCATCAGGTACATCAAGGACCCAATCATCTGACGATACACCGTGACATCAACCGATTCTGATGAAGCATCACTCAATAGCTTTAGGTTCGATTCCATAGGTGTGGCCATGGCCTTGCAGTCCATCATCCCGAACTGCTTCAGGATCTCTACTGCATACTTCCCTTGTCCAAGGAAGATTCCATCTATGCTCTGCCACACCTCCATACCTAGAAAGTAATGCATCATGCCCAAATCCTTCATCTCGAACTCGACAGCAAGCTTCCTCTTCGTGTCGACAATCAATCTATCCTCACCTGTCACAAATAGGTCATCCACATACAACAGAAGTATCACTGGATTTCCTTCCTCAACCTTGTAGTAGAGGTTGGATTCAGCTTTACTCTTGGCAAAGCCCAAACTGGATAGGAAGCCTTCCATCCTACCGTACCATGTCCTAGGAGCTTGCTTCAAGCCATACAAGGCTTTCTTCAATCTGCACACATATGACTCCCTATCATGTGTCTCAAAACCAAGTGGCTACTCCACAAACACTTCCTCTTCGACTACACCATTCAACAAAGTTGTCTTGACATCCATCTGGTGTATATTCCACTTCATCACTGCAACCAGGGAAAGTACTATTCTGATGGAAGTGTATCTGGCTACATGAGCAAAAGTTTCTTCATAATATATCCCCTCTTTCTGGGAGAATCGACGAGCTACACCCCCAGGAGGAGGTGGGGGTCCATAACCGTAATAAGGCGGCCCACCACCGCCTCCACCTAGAGGGGGTGGTGGACTAATTCTGTCACCAGAAGGATGGGGGCCCCCACCACCTCCACCGCCGGAAGGATGAGGGTCTCCACCACCCTTTCCACCACCATAGTAATTAGGTCCTCCACCGCCTCCGCCTGGTGGGGGTGGTGGACCACCTTTGCCACCCAAAGGGAAATGTCCTCCTCCACCATGATAGGGTGGTCCCCTGCCGCCTCCACCGGGAGAGGGTGGTGGACCATTCCTGCCACCACTGGAAGGGTGAGGGATACTGTTGGTAAAATGCATTGGACCTCCACCAAGGTTAGGTGGGGGCCCGCCGCCTCCAGCAGCAGGTGGGGGAGGACCGATCGGGGGTGGTGGTACCTGAGGGATAGTCGGTGGGGTCCATGCTGCAACACAGGTTGTTGCTGCCATAGAGTGTATGGATTCCCAAGATAAGGTATCCCGTACAGTGCATTTCCGGGATTAGATTGGCCCAGCGTAGGGTTAATAGAACCTGGATACGCTTGACTCCATGAGGGTTGAGTTACATTGGACGGCCCCCCAACATGAGATAATCCCGTGGTGGATGGTTTAGCGGGTTGGGAAGGTCCAACGGAAGGTCCATTGGGGATTCCACCGCCTATGTTCTGGTTAGGAAATGGGGGTTGGCCCCCAGCCACAACAGGTTGACCACTATTCAAAGGTTGAACCAATGTAGGTTGTTGACTAGCTACTGTAGTAATAACATTACCAATAAGATAATCCGGGGGAATGGAATACCCTCCCCTTGAATTTTGAGGTGGGGGAGGAACTGGTAAAGTAACTGTGGTAGTAACAGGTGTGTTGGATTGTTGTCCTTCCACCGGTTGGTTCACTTGAGGTGCAGGACTGGACTCTTTTGAGGGTTGACCAATCTTATTAGTGGTCTCGTAGTGGGAAGGTTGTTCTGGTGATCCAAAAGATATTGGATGAATTGGGATGTCTTTGTCGTCGAATCTTATTTGGAAGTGTCGATTTCGAAACTCTTCAGAGTGTTGCTCGAGACTTTGTCTTCGAAGGTCATCACCCTTAAGACGTAACAGTTCTAAACGCTCACGGATAAGGCCGAAAATCTTGGCGGGGTCAGGCCTGTAGTAAGGTCTAGAGAGCTCTGGAGTAGTCCAGTTAGGTGGGTATGAGATGGAAAAATGAGCCACTGGGTGGTTAATAGAAGATGTCCAGTAAGCTGCTGAAGGACCAACAGCTGCTGTAGGGTCGTCCTAGGGTCGGTTTATCCATTCTAATGATCTAGGTTCTTGTGGGATGACGGGAGAAAGGTCTTGTGAAGCGAGTGTTTGTGCTCCTTCATCTTGCGGTGGATGAGAGGCAGGTGAATCCGGAGGAGTTTGTGGAAACAAAAGTCTTCCAACATTCAGAGTGGGGTTTTCCACTTCAGTAACTACGACCACGTTACACTGATCCATTCTTACCCTATAAATAACCTCTGGATTAAGGGGATATTCGGGTGATAAGTTTAATATCCTATGGGATCTTCTCTAGGGAAAATCCACTAGAGCATCAGGATAATCAGCCAGGATGGCTGAAACAACGTTTCTCCTAAGGGTATGCTAAAAGAAAAGCAGTCCAAAAAAAACCTACTCAAACTAAGGCAACAAGCAAACTTATGTGACAGAGTGGATTCAAAATTCTGGAACCTCACAGGATTATCAAGGCATCGCAAACCGCGATATACTGCGGGGTCCAACAATATGACACGACAAGGAGGATTGGGACCGTACCCTTTCCTGCATACTCGATTACCTGGACAGTACGTGTGTGCTAATCTCCTCGAGTGCTGTTCTCGGTGTATTGCTTTGCCAAGATGGCCAAATGGTTAACTCAGTTGGTTTCAGGAATCCTAGTGGTGTCTCCCGATATATGCAAGGTACGTGGGATCTCAAATCCATAGTGGTGGTGTCTAATGCACAACCGTTCAGCAAGAGACCTTTCGATATATTACTGAGTATGTGATACACCCTTTGATATATGTCAAGTACGGATTATGGTACTTGGTGGGTATGTGAAGGAGCTCGATATACTGATAAGTACATGGAATACTACAATACCCCTGGGATACAGTGCTGGAAAATAATGATAGCTACCACACTTAACGACGCCGAAACACGTCTCTAACTTACACACAAGTTGCTAAAAATTTTACCTAGTTCTACCGTTAATTTTATCTTGGACGGTTAGGTGAATGCATGAGGTGAGTACATAATCGGAAGCATAATGCAAGCCCTGGCTACATACATGAAATATTCTTTTCTTTCAATGAATTCTAGCTATGGGAAGGAGAAAACTTTTTCCAATAATATTGCCAAAACAAACTCAATGCAACACAATCCCAATTCAAACAAAACTTGACTATGAAAGTATTCTTTTCCTTTTTCGACGAAACACAAAAAATCACAACATTTTTTCTTTTCTTTTTCTTTTCAAATCAAAACAACACTAGGTAATTAAAAGAGAGGATTCTGAAATGGAATATGCAAGTTTTTCAATTTCACTTTCAATGCTCTAAAAGCAACATAAATAAAAAATGCATCTATCTTTCCTTAGCATGGAATCAATTTTGCAAAAATCGAAGCGTACTTTAAGTCTTTCAAGAAAATGAGCGATTCATAGTTCGAGAAAAACACAATAGATCATACATTCATTCAACTTTTCCAAAACAAAAACGAAAATGTTCCAATGCACAACATTTTTCTTCAATAATGCTCAAGAAATGATGGGAAAGAAGCACTTTTTAACTTTTCAATGTATGCACCAAAGAATAAACTTGATAACAACTGAGCTTTTAGATCTAAATGATTGAAAACAAAACACTACTTGCAGCACTAGTACACTCAAAAAACTCAAGAAAAGACAATCACTCGATCAAGCTGAAAGGCACACTTAAAATAAAGCAGTAGCAAGCAAACCAAGCAAGCAAAGCTCAAACAATGATGAGAACGAGGTCTGGAAGTTGATCTAACGTAATAATAAGATCAGGAATGGAAGGAAGGGAATGCAAGGGTGAGCGGATGAAGGTGGAGGAGACAAGAGTATCCACCACTACTGGTCTTCAAGCTTGTCCAATATGGAACCCAAAATCAATCCAAACAGAACCAAACACTCAAAACACAAATCAAAAGAGGGGTCCTTGGCTGGATCTTGCAGCACAAAGAGAGTTCATACAGCAAACCAAAGTCCAGACTGTCAAATGGAGAGGAGATACCTGCATACCAAATTTTGACAAATCGGCGCACTCTGTTCTTGTACACAGTGCGACGTCGCAGTCTACCTACATGGGAAGTGCGACGATGTTGCAGTTTACCAATGCACGGGATGCGACGAGTAACTAACAGGTAAAGAACAGAGACTCAAAAATGACACAGTGTCGCTCTATTCCCACTACCCAGGTGCGACAGGCGAAGTCTAGATTCAAAAATGAATCAGATCTCTCAGCAATGAACCATGGAATGGTTTGGGAATGAGTTGTATAAACTCAGAGGAAGTAGATCAGAGTCTTCAATATGAAGATTTGATAGTGAAATCAATTCCAAGAAGTAAATGGAAAAAATAAAAAGACTTGTGTCAAGCAGTCAACTGAAAATGACTCTCGTATTGAAAACTACTGACCAAATTCTATACTCCCCAGTATGGTCGCCATATTTGTTATCGGACAATCCACTCGAGTGGACGCGAGCCAGATCTCCCTAGCTCAAAGTGAGTCTAGAACAAATAGAACAGACTACTAATGCATTTCCTAGATCTACTTAAGGATCGAGTACTAAATGCCTTACCTTTCACTTCGCAATCCTTTCTCCTGAATGTTGCTCCACGTCTCACGGTCGTCAGATCCAAGCTGCAAGACCTGTCAAGACAAGAAACAAGAGAAACCAGTAAAAGCCATCTATACAATAAGAGATCTAAGTAAACAGTCAAGCAAGTAAACTACTCAATATCATTACACACATGAACAATATTGGTGGAAAGCATTTTTATTACTGTAAATAGAGGAGTACATAATAGAGATATAGAACTACAACCAAGGGTTAACACTGTATCCCTTCTCCGACAAAGCCGATTTCCATATTCTTCCAAGGAAGTATGAGTTCTCCAATAGGTGAGTGGAGATGTTCTAAGAGTGATTTCACCAGCATGTAGATACCATAGCCTTCCTCTCTTTGGGATGGGAGTGAGCTTCATTTATATAGGACTAAGTGGATAGGGTATGGATAGGATAGGTTGAGAGATGGTAGGAGAGGCTTAAGGGATCTCTCCAAAGGTTTAGGAACTAAGTGCCAGCTCTTCCAAGAGGTCAAGGATAGGGTCCTAAGTCAACAATCTTCGAAATGGACCTTGAAGAAGCTATTTTTTCCATCTAACTGACTTCGTTGCACCATGTAATGGGGCAAGGTGCGACGTCGCATGTTGCTAGTGTGCAGCCTGCGACGACCCTTCAAAACTTAGCACAATTGGGTACAAATCCTCCCAGGATGATTACTTAGTCTAGGTATCTTCAGGGGTGTATACACTGGATCTTATGATGAGTAGAATTTGGGTGTAACACACCTTCATGCTTTGACTGGATATCAGGAAGACCTTCTACTGTTTTGCTTGCAATTGGTAGTGCCCTATAGTGTACATGAGCAAGCCTTCTATGCCAAAGTTCACTTGGCTCCATGGATTCATGTACCATGGCATGTCAGGTTGCCCCTACAATTTGTACAAGCCTCCCTCTTGTTTTCCAATTACTACTGCATCATCAATGGTCTTAACTTTAGGCCACATGAGTACTTGGCCATCCACAAATGCAACTCTCATCCCTTTTGCATCTAAAGATGATATGGAGAGAATATTCTTCTTGAGACCAGGTACATATAGAACATCTTGCATCTTTAATGACCTCCCAGAGTCTAGCTTGTAGGAGGCTTCACCACTTCCTTTTATAGGGTATTGATAGTCACCCCCAAGTTTCACCTTATGAGGTGACTCATGTTCAGATAGGTCCATTAGAGATTCTTTGAATCCTGTCATATGTTTAGAACCCCCACTATCAATAAGCCAATCATTACACCCATGTGTAACAGTACCTGTGAGAGCAGAGATGAGAACATACTCTTCATCACTTGAAGAGTCTTCACCTTCTTCTCTAGTCTTCTTCCTGGGAGGTTCATCATCCTCTGCAGCATGAGCATGATATCTCTTCTTGTTTTTCTTCTTCTTGAAGTGTTTGTTGCTGTTCCTTTTGTTCTTGGGACAATCTGAAGCAAAGTGTCATTTTTCATTGCATGACTAGCATCTCAGATCTTTCTTCTCTTTTGGATGGTAGTGAGAAGATTCCTTGTGATGCGATTGATCCCTCTTGGGCTTACTTCTCTTGGTGTGAGCTGCGAGGGGTTGGTCTTCACTTCCCATATTTTCTTCTTGAGCTACAAGCCTAGCTTCTTCTTGTGAACATTCCTCCCATAGTCTACTGAAAGAGATCAACTTCTTTCTTGCACAAATACCTTGGATGAAGGAGTCCCATGACCTAGGTAGGCCATTCAATGTGGTCATGACAATTTCTCAATTCTCCACTACTTCATCCACTGCTTCAAGTTGTTCTTTGATTTGAGAGACCTCTTATTAAAGTAGGATTGGATGGTCTCTCCATTCTAGAACTTTACCCCTTTCAATTGATTCCGCACAGTCATCTTCCGATTTATATTCTTTCCTTCAAACAACTTGGTCAAAGAGTCAAACATCTCCGTAGGTGTCTTTAGGGAAGACACATGGGGTATGAGATGGTCTTTTATAGAATGAACAATGATTCTCTTGACCTTGACAAATTCGTTCTCGTGTAAGTCCTTAGCCTCATCTCCCTATGGAACTGGAACCTCTTCCTTTATGTAGTTGTCCAATTCATTCTCTTCTAGGATTAACCCAATCCTATACTTCCATGCTTGGAAGTTATCAGCTCCTTCAAGCTTATCCTCAAGCTTGGTGTGGTGAGACATTTTAAAGAGTACTTCAAAGGGAAATAGAAAGTCTTGGGTCTTACCACTTGATTTACTGGAAACTGGTTCTGGAGCTGGATTAGGGTTTGCCAGAGAAACCCTAAAAATTCAAACTTTGAATTCCAAACTTCTGAATGAATGGAAAGATGCACCTTACTGAGTTGATCAAGCTGGTATACTTCAAATTTGAAATATGCAAAAATTGACCCCTTAAAATTGTCTTTAAAACTTTTGGATTTCCTAGACAAGATCCCGAACTAGGGTTTGATATTGCTCGTGGTTCTAACCAGCCAAAAAGTTCGATCTTGTGCTCTAAACTTCGATTTTTTCTGAGGAGCTTCCAGCCGTGGTCACAGATTCCAAAAATTTCCACTTTTGCAGAAACCCTAATTTTCCACCCTTCTGATCAAAATCCCGAACTAGGGTTTGATCAAGCCCGACCTTATGCCCAACCAAAAAGTTTGATCTTGGTCTCTAAACTTCAATTTTTCTGAGGAGCTTCCAGCTGTGGTCACAGATTCCAAAAATTTCCACTTTTGTAGAAACCTTAATTTTCCACCCTTTTGATCAAAATCCCGAACTAGGGTTTGATCAAGACCGACCTTCTGACCAACCAAAAAGTTATATATTGGTCTCTAAACTTCGATTTTCTTGTGGGGCATCCAGCCATGGTCTCGGATTCCAAAAATTCTAACTTTCTTTGAAACCCTAATTTCCCGCAACAGTGACGGGCCAAAAACTGAAAGTGCTCAGAATTGAATTATGTCTCAAGAGAAAGATGCGCCCTTCCAAGGAGAGTCATCCTAGCCTCCTGCCTTTGATGATCTGAGGAGAGAAACCCAAATATTAAGAAGTCCTAGCTTCCGCAGCTGCACAATGTCTTCTTCTTAGCACGACTCTGATACCTTGTTGTTTTTTCAATAATTTCATTCAAACATTATCTTAGGATCTTACTAAGAGAATAACATGCACAACATAACAATCATAAACACAAGAAACACATAGTTTCCTCGGGGAAAACCAAGAAGGTGAAAAACCCCACAACTTCCTCAGAGATAGAATAAGCCACAATACAAGATCACAATGATCAAACCCAAAGAGATGTCTCTAGCATATACTCCTCCTCCTCCACTTGTGCGCAACTCTCTCTATCAACTATGCGAGTTGGATGAGTGAGTGAATGAATAGGATGAGAGACACAACCTCTTTATTTATACACTGACTTGACCTGCCAATAAACTAACTAGGCCGACCTCCTAAGGAAGTCTAATAACCCACTCACATAATATTATCAGGGATGACCCCACACTAGTGGTCTAATTACCCATCAAATATAAGTTGCGACACTTGCAACACTTGTGACACTTACAAATACAAATGATGACACTTCTGATTAGAGGAATAATACATCTCCATCATACATATAACAAGGTACAAGTGTTATACATAGAAGAATATCTTTCGAAGTTACAAATACATCAATAAAGGGTTGTGTATACTACGCATGCTTATAGACGCAAGATCCTTGAGAACATGCATGCTACAATCAACAAGGCAAAGGAAGAAGCAAGGTTTGAAAGACAGTTTATCCCAGATGAAGAAATTCGATCAAAATTTGAAATTTGGATTGAAGATCCAGGAAATACCAAAGCCCGAACCACTCTCTTTCAGTGCACAATGGCTTAGCTATGGACCCATAAGCTCCTTATTGGCAAGGAACTCATTGAATCGGGAAAAGCATACAATGCAATCTTGTTGTAGCAAGATGCAATGCATACACAACTAAATAGACTGACAACAAAAATAAAAGACATGGAAAGGGACACGAAGCTGATTGGTGCTAGTATGGGCATCGACACGGGCGAGTGTCCTCACTTCGGTTGTTCGCTCGAATCCTCGACAACTATCTACTGTGGTAGTTCTGATGACAACCCTCTATAATATGTTTTCCTCTTTTATTTTATCGTGTTTCTCTGTTATAAAATGTTATCTAGAACACTCCTGCTACATAGACTGGTTTTGTATGTCTGTTTTGTTTAGGTTCATTATCAAAGACTCTACTACATGATTTTATTGTATGCCTACCATTAGGGGCAGATACATTTGGGTCACTCAATGGTTTTTTTTGCACAAAGCTATGGTTTGTTTTCTGCTCAAGAGGACCAATAATTATGTTTTTGCAAGATATGACTATTGATATATGTAATCCTTTTACCGAGCAATGAAAGGTTCCTCTATTTTAATTTAAAAAAAAAAATTATTACATTACAACAAATTCATATTCAATGTCCACAGAGTGTAATGAACCCCACTATTAATCATATATGATTTTAGGGGCGAATTACAGCCCATGGGAGAATTTTGGCGGGTTTTAAAATTTATTGGGCGATTTTTTTATATTAAACTCTTTTTTCTCATTGTTAAAATATAGCCCACAATTTATTTACCAAAATATTGTTCAATATACATTAGCCAATTCGTATTTTCTAAGCAAAATGAAGAAAAATGGGTTTCGCCCGCTCAAAAATCGAATTGCAGTACACCAAAATGGAATTCTACCCCCGATTTCCATGAATGGTGGTTGCTTGGGGCAATTTCTCCCTTTCTGGTTCCTCGAAATCAAAGAAGGAGTTGAATTCGCCCCCCGATTTCCAGGAATGGTGGTTGCTAGGACAATTTATCCCATGTTGGAGTTGAATTCGTGGTTTGAGTGGGTTTTATAGTTACCTTCGCCTCCAAAAATTCGTTTGAAGATGGTTCTAACCCTATAAATATGCTTCTGCTTGGTCAAGGGTTGTCACACATTGCTCACAGTCTCACAATTCATGCTGTTCATCTTATGTCACATACCCCAATTTTATTAAAATAATGTAATTATTTTTAATATTCCTGAGAACATTATGTTAAATTTAATGCTAAGTAGGAATGGATGACTCAGCAGAGTCTCCAGAAATGGAATGTAAATTCTGAATAATTATTATTAATAAATAAATTATGGAGACAACAGCATGGGAGAGCTGTTAAAAGAGGTTACTGGTCTAACTGGTGGATGGAATTAGGTGGAAGGACAAAAGACAAGTGGCAGCATCCTCAAACACTTCCTGAGTTGCAGGTGGCAACTTCCCTATATTTTGGGGTCATGATTCCCCAAGAAAGTGGAATCTGAGCAGGTGGCTCATTAATGACAGTTAGCCCAACTAAGACCTAGGCAATCTTTTAAATACTACTCAATGAACTGAGCTGGGGGTTCAACAATTGTTCTAGAGGGAGAATACATTCAGGTGAATGTTATTCAGGAGTCCCATTGAGGAAGTGGGAAAACAGTAAGGAAGTGTGTTGAAGCAGGAAGTTGCAGTAACTTGGTTCCAGTATAGCTGTTTTGGCTGAGGGAATTATTGGCCGTACTTAGATTCCAGCCAGTTAGACCAGAGCAAGCTCGGGGGTCCTGAGAAGTGCTGTCTGGGCACTCTCCAGGAATTGGTAGGGAGGAACAGCCTCCCATTGCTGTTATTGTCTACCATAGCTACAGGTTCTGCCACTCTTCCTGTTGTTGGTTTAATTTATTTTCATATGAGATAGACTAGCATAACTAAGTATTGACTGTATTCAACTTCAGTAAATCAGTCTCTGTACTTTCTTTTAGTATAAATTTCAGAATGCAGATGTTGTAGAAATTTCCTATTTAAATAGAGTATTTATCTTATACAGGACCTATTTGTTACTGCTACAGTTTACAATTACCATGTCTAGGCATATTCTAGAATACTTGATAATGGTTAAATAATAGACAGAAATATTAGACAATAGATATTCCAGATTCATAGTTATTAAACAATCATAAGAATAAATCTAGATAAATCTTAGTTTTACCTTGAGATAATTACTGTTAGAGTAATCTACCTGTATATATATAAGTATTGCATTTTTTTTTGTCAACTTAAGTTACAGGTCATTCTTATAACAAGTTAACAGATAAGCAAAACTCATGGCTTATACTCAAAACATGTTGACAGTTATCGATTAACTAAAGGGGTAACTGTAACAATATTTTCATTGTTACAAGCTTCCTACTAATCTTATGTATTAACACAGGAGTCAAATACAAACACTTAGCAACTGTAGAGTATTACTCCCCTTCTACCTAGTATTAGAATACAGTAGCCATGTCATTATAATAGAATTAACAGAGTTGTTTTTAAACAAAACAAACATATTAATATAACAGAGAAATTGTCGACGAACGCAACTATCATTGGCTGTTACAAACCATCTTAAATTTTACACAGTAATAATATTTATTCAGTATAAATGTCTTCCTTGGAGTAGTCCCCAAACCCTACACGGCCGTAGCCTTACAATATCCCTTCAACAGACTGAAAAACAAATGAAAAGAATGCCTTATATGGCAGCCATAACCTACAGCAACTTTACACATAGTTCTATGTTTATATTATTCTACCCACAGTGTCGTTTAATAATAAATACAAGAATCAAAATAAACATTGTTATAATTCATTCCCGGTTGCTATCGAGTAAACAAATTTTATATATATATGTTGAATACAAAACAGAACCCCAATTCGCCAGAATAACCGTATGCTTTCAACTATTACAGTCACAGTCGAGGAACATTCACCATCTTTTAATTTAACTTTTCAAATCGAAGAAAAACGCAGAGAGACAATTTAGGGTTTCATTTATAAACAGAGTTATCATCCATTGCGGGTACTGAAGAATACATCTATCCATACATTTCAAACACATTCTAATATTGTAACAAAACACGAAAATGAAACACGGCCATATCAGGCCCAGTATTATATTAAGCTTAAATCTCATACAGCGAGGTTAGAACCCCATGCTCAGCCAATACAAAGCACAATAACAGAAACCCTGGCCTCATAAAGTCTTGGCCGTGAATGGCTCTCCATAAACAAAACAGGGTTCAACCCCTTTTTAATTCAAACAAAACAATTTCGTACAGATGACTGTAACCATAACCATCAAGTCGTCAAACGACCTCACTATACAGGAGATTTCCTCCATGACATAACCCTAACCACAAAAACCAGCAAAGGAAGAGACAGCCGTGGATAACCAGGCTTACCCGGAGGAGCCTGCGTGGGTGACAAAGCCCTGTACACCTTCAAGAGCCGCGTGACCTGCACATTAACGAATGCCGAAGGTTTTTTTTTAGTCACCATATTGAATGCATAGTTTAGAAATAAAAACGTAAATCTAATTAATGAATATAAAACATAAAAACTGTAAACATGTGAGTTATCTTACCGAGATATGGAGGAAGGTAATGGTGGACAACCGGTAACCATAAGCTAAACAAACAGAGAAACCCCATCATCTTCATCATATGGGTGAGCAAACGAAACTTTCATAACATTTCTTGACAACCGAGACAATGTAACAGTTCCCGACGAAACCCTCACGCTGGGATTGAACCAGTCAAGAAGCACACCCAAAACCCAAATGCATCAACCCTCTCATAACTTAAAGACAATGTCAAAACTCCATCTCATATCCGCACCAACACAGTGAAGGATTATAGACAGCTGGGACTTTAACAAAGAAGGAACAACAAGACCACGAGACAATGAAAACTATAGCAAACGCCATCACCAGAGCCGAAGACTTATCTTGCTACAGAATGGAACCACGAGGCCATAACCATCACACTCTGCACCTTGTTAAGTGCCCTCACTACGAAACTCAGACATGGAGGGTTTCATCCTTAGGACCCGAGCCCGAAGGCAACTACAATAACCTGTAGGGTTTCGATAACAGTTTATATATCACCAACTGCATGGAGGAGAGTTAACCACGTAGCATCCAAATATATCAACGTAATATGGGTCGAGACCATATAGTTCAAATTTCAATCCAAATCATTATTCCCGATTCCAAAAATCATTACATATAGGTAAGTCAAACGTATAAAATAACATTATGATATACAATCATTTAGCATATAGTGCATGCCTTACAACTGAATCGTTGATAATTCCAAGCACATGGGATGTATAATCCCTACAATGATATGAATAAGATTTAGTCAACATCAAATATGGATGTTACAATGACTTAATATGGTGGACAATAACTTAACCCAATATTAGTTATAAATCTTATCCATGGTATGGGAAAACATCATGACTATTGCAAAATCATGCTAATGTACACTCATATTAAAACCAAGACATAGGTTAATGCCATGAGCATATCCCATTCCTTCAATCACTTAAAACAGTGTGGTGTTCAACATTCAAAGGAAAACACCTTGATACGTACCAAATTTATATGATGGGTCACACTTTCGCCATTATATACTATCACATTATTGCTACCGAGATTATGGATAAATAGTAAACAATTAGGTGACATAAGTTAAAACTCTAAGTAGACATTGGACTTTGATATATAGGTTAATATATTGAAACAATGCTAGAGGCGCCACCTTTTTAACTTATGATTATTATTACGCGAACAAAACAATAATCACCGGTATTAAATTGACAACATGTCACAGGATGCTAAGACGCTTTATACAGATAATGATTATGATACAACAATTGTTCCAGTGATAGTTACAGCAGTAACATAGCATAATAATCATAAAAACATAAGTATAACTGAAACAATGTAAATCTTCGCAACACCTAGTGATACTAGCTGAATAAGAAATATCATGTCGATCTTTTAAGTTTTAAAGTACAGGGAGTATTGATGCTCACCAAGTTTAACATACAGTGATCCTTACTTCACTGGCGCACCTGAGAAACAAAAGACGACATATGCATTAGCTTGTAAGCTAAGTAAGCCAGTCAACTACGACTAGCTCTTCCCTTGCGGTTCGAAACAAAACAGTCATTAATTACAATCACCGAAATCAAAGTTTTTAATAAGACAGAGTCTTTAAACAGATTATGTTAGTTATTTAAATTAAAACAAAATCAGAAATACTATCTAGTTAACATTTAGTGTTAAGAATAAATTTTTTTAAATTTTTCAGAAATATCGGGTTCTGACATGTGGTATCAGAGCGAGGTTCAGACACTAGGCCTGGATGTGACTCCAATAAACTTCCGCAGACAGTGACCATAAAAGAATATTTTTTTTATTTTTAAAATACTAACATATATTTCGGTTTCATGAACAGAACAAAAAATTTCTCTTTTCTGAATTTTACAGACAGGTATGGAAAAACTGGGAGAATATGCTGAGGAGGAATCTCCCAATGCTGTGACAAGACAGATGTCAAAAGAACTTGAGGCAGAAGAAGAAATTGCTCACACCACTGAGCTGATGCAGACTATAAGAGGATTAAAGACAGAAATGGAAACCGTTAAGAAGGATAATGAAAGAATTCTAAAGACTCAGGAACAGCTAAATCAGCTATTGATAGAAAAATTTCAAACTGACGGAAGGAGCAAACCAGCTGACTCAGAAGAAGTTAGTCATCCAAGAGGGTCAAAAGGACAAAACCAACTAAATCTGACAGCAGTTCCTCATCTGAAGAAAGAAAGGGACAACCCAGTTATCACACTAGCAGTGACAGCAGTGAAGCTGAGATGCATAACCGAAGGAAAAAGTACAGGCCTTATGAAGAGATTTCCGGGGAGTTTAAGAAGATAAAGCCCCCAACTTTCAATGGAGAAGCTGAAACTGGAGAAGAGGCAGAATCCTGGTTATCCGGGATGAGAAAATATTTTCAGATCTATAACTACTCAAATCAGCTAAAGGCACGAATGGCCATCTACAACCTCTCGGGAAAGGCGGACATATGGTGGCAAGATCTGAAAAGGGTCAAAGGGATTAAAGAAAGAGAAGTTAATTGGAGTACCTTTAAAAGATATTTCAAGAAGAAATTCCTGTCCGAGCAGTATTATGAAGAAAGGGCCAAAGAATTTTATGAACTAAAACTCGGAGCTATGACGATGAAGGACTTAAACAGTAAATTTTTAAGTCTGTTGCGTTATGTACCGTATTTTGTCGAAGAGAAACCAAAAATACAGCGGTTTCTTAGTTGCCTGCCCTATCATATCAAGGACAGAATTGAATATGACAACCCCAAAACACTGGAAGAAGCTATGCGCAAGGCAAATTTCTGTTACGAACAGAATAAAAAGAAAGAGGGGATAGCCAGCTGGAAAGCCAAAAAGAACAGCAATCTGATCGAGTACAAGAAAAAGGAATTTGTTCCCCATAAAAGTTTCAAGAATGGCAAAAACGGGAACCACTTTAACAGTAAAAGTTTCCAAGGAAACAAAAATGGAGCTGTCAGCCATTCAAACAATTACAAAAACAGCAAAGAGACTCCTAATAACCATGGAAACTACACCAAAAATTTTGAGCGAAAAGAACCTGTCAAGTGCTGGGAGTGTAATGGGCCACATTATGCTTCAGTCTGCCCAAACAGAAAGAAACAAATCAGCAATATTCATACTGTTCAAGATGAAATGACAGTTGGAGATTTCGCAGGAACTATACCCCGAATCAATGCAGCGTTGGAAAACCGTCAGGATGACTACCAAACTTCCATGGTGGAAGTAGGAGGTATGATTAACAAAACCCCAGTTACTATATTAATAGATCCAGGTGCTA
Organism: Larix kaempferi; assembly: GCA_027924585.1. Lineage (NCBI taxonomy): Eukaryota > Viridiplantae > Streptophyta > Pinopsida > Pinales > Pinaceae > Larix > Larix kaempferi. Next base: position 17,876,460 of record BSBM01000001.1, read on the forward strand.
GTCTTAGTTATATTTCACCTCAGCTGGTGGAAAAATGTAATTTGACTGTTGAAAGGTTTGATAAGTTTTGGTCTGTACAATTAGCTACTGGGGCTAAGAAGAAAGTAAACTGCTATGTAAAAGAATGCATCTTAAACATGACTGATTTTAGAACTACAGTTAAACTGAACGTTTTACCACTTGGCTCTTATGACATACTTATTGGAATGGACTGGTTGGAACAACATAGGGTCATTTTAAACTGTTTTGACAAGAATTTTAGGTGTGTAGACAGTAGTGGACAGCCTGTAACTGTTAGGGGTATCCCTAGGAAAACAGTAGTTAGGCAAATTTCTGCATTACAACTTAAAAGAGCAGTCAGGAAAGGATGCAAGACCTATGCTGTAACTATTACAGACGAGACCGATAAGTCTGAAAACAACCAGAAAACAGTCGAGAACATTCCTGTCGTCAATAAATTTATTGACGTTTTTCCTGAGGAAATTCCAGAATTGCCTCCCAAGAGAGAGCTTGACTTTACAATTGAGCTGGTACCAGGTGTTGTTCCCAGTTCAAAAGCCCCGTATCGTATGAATATCTTGGAGCTTAACGAGTTGAAAACTCAGTTAAAGGAGTTAATAGACAAGAATTATATTAGACCCAGTGTATCCCCTTGGGGAGCACCAGTGATTTTCGTTAAAAAGAAGGACGGAACTATGCGACTTTGCATAGATTATCGTCAACTAAACAAGATGACGATCAAAAACAGGTATCCGTTACCTCGTATTGATGATCTGTTTGATCAACTACGTGGCGCTACGGTATTCTCTAAGATCGATCTGAGATCGGGTTATCATCAGGTAAGAATTAAAGAAGAAGACATTTTCAAAACAACCTTTAGAACAAGGTACGGACATTACGAATTTGTCGTAATGCCATTTGGACTTACTAATGCCCCAGCTGTTTTCATGTGCTTAATGAACAACATAATGCACAAGTACTTAGATAAATTTGTTGTTGTATTTATCGACGACATTTTAGTCTATTCTAAGAGCAAGGAGGAACATAAAGAACACTTACGTATCGTTTTACAAGAACTGAGAGAACAACAACTTTTTGCGAAATTTAGTAAATGTGACTTCTTCAAAGATGAAATCCAGTACTTAGGACATGTAGTCACTAAGGAAGGGATTTCAGTGGATCCCGAAAAGATTCGGGCGATTGAAGAATGGCCAGTACCTAAAGATGTGACGGACGTTAGATCTTTCATGGGAATTACCGGTTACTACCGGAGGTTTATTGAAGGCTTTTCAAAAATAGCCAACCCAATCACTTCTTTGCAGAAGAAAGGCAAGAAGTTTGATTGGAATGCGAAATGTGAAGAAAGTTTAAAGAAACTTAAGACCTTATTGACAACTGCACCTATTCTTAGAATAGCGGACCCAAATAAAGATTTCATAGTTTGCACCGACGCTTGTAATGATGGCTTAGGCAGAGTGCTGACTCAAGAAGGACATGTCATTGCTTACGAATCTAGGAAGCTGAAAATCCATGAAAAGAATTATGCCACATATGACCTAGAATTAGCTGCTGTAATTCATGCTTTAAAAATGTGGCGACACCACCTAATAGGCAGAAAATTTACCTTACTAACAGATAATAAAGGTCTGAAATACCTTTTAGACCAGCCAAATCTAAATGCAAGACAAGCCATGTGGCTGGCATTCCTAAGTGAATACGATTTTGAAATCCAACACATAAAAGGGAAGGAAAATAAGGTGGCTGATGCCTTGAGTAGGAATGCAAAACTGAATTTTATATCAGCTAGCAGCACTTATACCTCTGATTTAAATGAACAGCTGGCTGAAGGGATAAAATTAGACGAAAATTATCAACAATTACAAATTACAACCAAAGAACAGCCCACAGAAAGTTTGATAAAAGGGTATAGTTTAAACGAAAACGGATTTTTGCTGTTTAAAGACAGGCTGTATATCCCTAATGCACCTACAGTTAAGCTGTTAATTTTAGACGAAATACATAAAACCCCTTACTCCGGGCACCCTGGCTATAAAAAGACTATCACTATGTTGAGAAAAGAATATTTTTGGCCTAACATGAAATCTGAAACTGCTGAATATTTAGCTAAATGTTTGAACTGCCAACAAGTAAAAACAGAACATCAACATCCCGCTGGATTGCTGCAACCTTTACCTATTCCTAGCTGGAAATGGGAAATAATCAGCCTGGATTTCATTACGGGTTTACCCAAAAATCAACATCAGAATGATTCAATTATGGTAGTAGTAGACAAATTAAGTAAATCAGCACATTTTATTCCTGTTAAAACCACATACAAGGCTGCAAACATAGCAGATATCTTTCTAAAACAGATTTTTCGGTTACACGGTATTCCAAGAGTTATTATATCAGACAGGGATCCTAAATTTACAGGAAATTTTTGGAGATCCTTGTTCAAAGGATTAAACACCACTTTGAATTTCAGCACCTCTTTCCATCCTCAGATGGACGTACAAACGGAAAGAGTTAATCAAATACTAGAAGATCTGTTAAGGATGTATGTTAAAGATCAACCAGGTAAGTGGGAGGATTATTTACACTTAGCTGAATTTGCATACAATAACAGCTATCAATCATCAGCTAAGTTTAGTCCTTTTGAGGTTTTGTATGGACGAAAATGAAACACTCCTATCTCTTTGAGTAATCCAGTAGATAGATTAGTGTTAGGACCTGATTTATTGAAAGAAATGGAACAGATTGTGAAACAAGTGCAGGAAAACTTGAAGATTGCCCAGGATCGGCAAAAGAGTCAAGCAGATTTAAAAAGAACTCCTAAAGAGTTCCAGGTAGGTGAACATGTGTTCATCAAGGTAAGACCAAAGAAAAGCTCCCTAAGATTAGGAAGTTGTGCAAAATTAGCACCACGTTACTGTGGTCCATTTGAAATTTTAGCTAGAATTGGTCAAGTTGCTTATCAGTTAGCATTACCGCCAAATTTAAAAGTACACAATGTTTTTCATATCTCTGTTTTGAAAAACTATGTTCATGATGCTACTCATGTTATTGATTGGAACATTGTACAGGTAGAGCCAGAAGGGGAAGTTCTGGTAGAACCGGATTGTATCCTCGGGAGGAGGGAAATTACTCTACGGAACCGGATAATTGGACAAGTGAAGGTGCAATGGAAGCACCTTAGTCCTGAAGAATCTACCTGGGAGCTGGAAAGTAAGATGCGGGAAGCATATCCCCATCTATTCCAGCAGGTGGCTGAAGACGAAGAATAAGTAACATCGAGGACGATGTTACATTTTAAGGGGGTGTGTATGTCACATACCCCAATTTTATTAAAATAATGTAATTATTTTTAATATTCCTGAGAACATTATGTTAAATTTAATGCTAAGTAGGAATGGATGACTCAGCAGAGTCTCCAGAAATGGAATGTAAATTCTGAATAATTATTATTAATAAATAAATTATGGAGACAACAGCATGGGAGAGCTGTTAAAAGAGGTTACTGGTCTAACTGGTGGATGGAATTAGGTGGAAGGACAAAAGACAAGTGGCAGCATCCTCAAACACTTCCTGAGTTGCAGGTGGCAACTTCCCTATATTTTGGGGTCATGATTTCCCAAGAAAGTGGAATCTGAGCAGGTGGCTCATTAATGACAGTTAGCCCAACTAAGACCTAGGCAATCTTTTAAATACTACTCAATGAACTGAGCTGGGGGTTCAGCAATTGTTCTAGAGGGAGAATACATTCAGGTGAATGTTATTCAGGAGTCCCATTGAGGAAGTGGGAAAACAGTAAGGAAGTGTGTTGAAGCAGGAAGTTGCAGTAACTTGGTTCCAGTATAGCTGTTTTGGCTGAGGGAATTATTGGCCGTACTTAGATTCCAGCCAGTTAGACTAGAGCAAGCTCGGGGGTCCTGAGAAGTGCTGTCTGGGCACTCTCCAGGAATTGGTAGGGAGGAACAGCCTCCCATTGCTGTTATTGTCTACCATAGCTACAGGTTCTGCCACTCTTCCTGTTGTTGGTTTAATTTATTTTCATATGAGATAGACTAGCATAACTAAGTATTGACTGTATTCAACTTCAGTAAATCAGTCTCTGTACTTTCTTTTAGTATAAATTTCAGAATGCAGATGTTGTAGAAATTTCCTATTTAAATAGAGTATTTATCTTATACAGGACCTATTTGTTACTGCTACAGTTTACAATTACCATGTCTAGGCATATTCTAGAATACTTGATAATGGTTAAATAATAGACAGAAATATTAGACAATAGATATTCCAGATTCATAGTTATTAAACAATCATAAGAATAAATCTAGATAAATCTTAGTTTTACCTTGAGATAATTACTGTTAGAGTAATCTACCTGTATATATATAAGTATTGCATTTTTTTTTGTCAACTTAAGTTACATGTCATTCTTATAACAAGTTAACAGATAAGCAAAACTCATGGCTTATACTCAAAACATGTTGACAGTTATCGATTAACTAAAGGGGTAACTGTAACAATATTTTCATTGTTACAAGCTTCCTACTAATCTTATGTATTAACACAGGAGTCAAATACAAACACTTAGCAACTGTAGAGTATTACTCCCCTTCCACCTAGTATTAGAATACAGTAGCCATGTCATTATAATAGAATTAACAGAGTTGTTTTTAAACAAAACAAACATATTAATATAACAGAGAAATTGTCGACGAACGCAACTATCATTGGCTGTTACAAACCATCTTAAATTTTACACAGTAATAATATTTATTCAGTATAAATGTCTTCCTTGGAGTAGTCCCCAAACCCTACACGGCCGTAGCCTTACAATATCCCTTCAACAGACTGAAAAACAAATGAAAAGAATGCCTTATATGGCAGCCATAACCTACAACAACTTTACACATAGTTCTATGTTTATATTATTCTACCCACAGTGTCGTTTAATAATAAATACAAGAATCAAAATAAACATTGTTATAATTCATTCCCGGTTGCTATCGAGTAAACAAATTATATATATATATGTTGAATACAAAACAGAACCCCAATTCGCCAGAATAACCCTATGCTTTCAACTATTACAGTCACAGTCGAGGAACATTCACCATCTTTTAATTTAACTTTTCAAATCGAAGAAAAACGCAGAGAGACAATTTAGGGTTTCATTTATAAACAGAGTTATCATCCATTGCGGGTAATGAAGAATACATCTATCCATACATTTCAAACACATTCTAATATTGTAACAAAACACGAAAATGAAACACGGCCATATCAGGCCCAGTATTATATTAAGCTTAAATCTCATACAGCGAGGTTAGAACCCCATGCTCAGCCAATACAAAGTACAATAACAGAAACCCTGGCCTCATACAGTCTTGGCCGTGAATGGCTCTCCATAAACAAAACAGGGTTCAACCCCTTTTTAATTCAAACAAAACAATTTCGTACAGATGACTGTAACCATAACCATCAAGTCGTCAAACGACCTCACTATACAGGAGATTTCCTCCATGACATAACCCTAACCACAAAAACCAGCAAAGGAAGAGACAGCCGTGGATAACCAAGCTTACCCGGAGGAGCCTGCGTGGGTGACAAAGCCCTGTACACCTTCAAGAGCCGCGTGACCTGCACATTAACGAATGCCGAAGGTTTTTTTTTAGTCACCATATTGAATGCATAGTTTAGAAATAAAAACGTAAATCTAATTAATGAATATAAAACATAAAAACTGTAAACATGTGAGTTATCTTACCGAGATATGGAGGAAGGTAATGGTGGACAACCGGTAACCATAAGCTAAACAAACAGAGAAACCCCATCATCTTCATCATATGGGTGAGCAAACGAAACTTTCATAACATTTCTTGACAACCGAGACAATGTAACAGTTCCCGACGAAACCCTCACGCTGGGATTGAACCAGTCAAGAAGCACACCCAAAACCCAAATGCATCAACCCTCTCATAACTTAAAGACAATGTCAAAACTCCATCTCATATCCGCACCAGCACAGTGAAGGATTATAGACAGCTGGGACTTTAACAAAGAAGGAACAACAAGACCACGAGACAATGAAAACTATAGCAAACGCCATCACCAGAGCCGAAGACTTATCTTGCTACAGAATGGAACCACGAGGCCATAACCATCACACTCTGCACCTTGTTAAGTGCCCTCACTACGAAACTCAGACATGGAGGGTTTCATCCTTAGGACCCGAGCCCGAAGGCAACTACAATAACCTGTAGGGTTTCGATAACAGTTTATATATCACCAACTGCATGGAGGAGAGTTAACCACGTAGCATCCAAATATATCAACGTAATATGGGTCGAGACCATATAGTTCAAATTTCAATCCAAATCATTATTCCCGATTCCAAAAATCATTACATATAGGTAAGTCAAACGTATAAAATAACATTATGATATACAATCATTTAGCATATAGTGCATGCCTTACAACTGAATCGTTGATAATTCCAAGCACATGGGATGTATAATCCCTACAATGATATGAATAAGATTTAGTCAACATCAAATATGGATGTTACAATGACTTAATATGGTGGACAATAACTTAACCCAATATTAGTTATAAATCTTATCCATGGTATGGGAAAACATCATGACTATTGCAAAATCATGCTAATGTACACTCATATTAAAACCAAGACATAGGTTAATGCCATGAGCATATCCCATTCCTTCAATCACTTAAAACAGTGTGGTGTTCAACATTCAAAGGAAAACACCTTGATACGTACCAAATTTATATGATGGGTCACACTTTCGCCATTATATACTATCACATTATTGCTACCGAGATTATGGATAAACAATAAAAAATTAGGTGACATAAGTTAAAACTCTAAGTAGACATTGGACTTTGATATATAGGTTAATATATTGAAACAATGCTAGAGGCGCCACCTTTTTAACTTATGATTATTATTACGCGAACAAAACAGTAATCACCGGTATTAAATTGACAACATGTCACAGGATGCTAAGACGCTTTATACAGATAATGATTATGATACAACAATTGTTCCAGTGATAGTTACAGCAGTAACATAGCATAATAATCATAAAAACATAAGTATAACTGAAACAATGTAAATCTTCGCAACACCTAGTGATACTAGCTGAATAAGAAATATCATGTCGATCTTTTAAGTTTTAAAGTACAGGGAGTATTGATGCTCACCAAGTTTAACATACAGTGATCCTTACTTCACTGGCGCACCTGAGAAACAAAAGACGACATATGCATTAGCTTGTAAGCTAAGTAAGCCAGTCAACTACGACTAGCTCTTCCCTTGCGGTTCGAAACAAAACAGTCATTAATTACAATCACCGAAATCAAAGTTTTTAATAAGACAGAGTCTTTAAACAGATTATGTTAGTTATTTAAATTAAAACAAAATCAGAAATACTATCTAGTTAACATTTAGTGTTAAGAATAAATTTTTTTAAATTTTTCAGAAAGATCGGGTTCTGACATTAGTATACCTTTTTTTTTTTGGGTTTTTATAAACATTCGAGGGAACGAGATTCTAATGCACACCAAAGCTGAGAGGACGGGTCACGACAATCACCATAGGATGAGGGATAGTTCATGGGTTGTGGATAGGTCATGAAAGTCACCAGAGGATGGGTCACGACCCACATCCTAGAGGTTATTGTTCCTTAGTGTTCAAATTTTATGCTATTGTAGTTTCATGTTCAACTTTGTGATCAAATTGTGAAGTTATTTCACAACTAGATGAAGAAGCTGCAATATATTCATATTTTCTTTTGTTGAATTGAGGGGAATTCCCCCCTTTCTTCTTTTAGACCAAAAATTCATACACTACCTAAGCATAAATAGTAGTCATAAGTGCTCTTCCTGGTACCAGCATCTCTTGCGCATTATAAGGAAACAACTCCATGGAGACACAAATCAGTAGCTACTACATACCGCATACCAAAATGAATATTTCCTTTCAAGTATTTGAGCAAATGCTTACCGAATTTCCAATGACACTGTCAAGTTTTTACCATAAACCCACTCAATTGATTACTATTAGCTGCATAGCATATATTTGACCTAGAATTCCTAAGGTACATCAATGACCCAATCAATTGAGTATATAGAGTAAGATCAACCAAAGCTTAATCCTCATCAGAATTCAATTTCAAATTTAGAACCATATGGGTAGACATGAGCTCATTGTCCAACATCTGAAATATTTTCAAAATTTCCAAAGTATATTTGCCTTGTCCAAGGAAGACTTAACCTGCAACTTGACAAACCTCTAGTCCCAAAAAATAGTGTAGAAGACCAATGTCCTTCATATCAAACTCATTATTCAATTCCTTTTTACAACATGGAACACACTAGTTAGACTTTCTCGTAATGATAACGTCATATACAAAAATGACCAAGACAAGAAGCTGAAGAAAAGACTTATCAAACAAAAAATAAACATTAGAATTTACAGAAGTCTTGGAAAAATCCAACTTGAGTAAATACTCATCAAACTGGGAAAACCATGTGGGTGGTGCTTACTTATAAAAGACTCTTCATTTTGCAAACATGGGTCTCTCAACCATGGATCTTGAAATCCCTCAGTTGATTTATGTACACCTGTTTCTCAATCAAGCAATTTAGAAAACATTGTCTTTACATCCATATGATATAAATGCCAACCAATGCAAAAAGCTAAAGACATTATGGTTGTGATTGAGGAATACATGGGAAATAGAGCAAAAGTCTCATCATAGTCAACTCCTTCTTTATGAAAGAATCCTTTAGCAACAAACCTGGCCTTATTTTTTTCAATGCTTCCATCATGTACAAGGCTTAATCTTGTAAATCCATCTAGAATTAATATTTGATTTCCCAAACATTATAGAGTATGGATTTCACACTAGTACTTACATATGCCTAACCACCTAGAGGTATTGTTGTGTAGTTTAATTTTTTGCTACATCCATGCATGACTCGCCCAATGATGGCATCGATACTTCTCTGCACTTTTTCTGCAATGGATCAACTTTCGTGTGTCCCCTTTACCTTATCTTAAAGGTGTGACCCATTAGGAATGTTTGGTTCCTAGGTATGATCCATTACCATATTTCTCCTTCCTATTTTGTCCTATGGTCAATTATTTGGCTATGTTAGACTCTTTGGCACACTCGCTTGCTTTGTGATATTGGTTTGGGGCTTTGAGCCCCTTATTTATCCCACAATTTCTTTGTATGCTTCATTTTGGGTCCTCAATGGTCCAAGTACATTTTGGGTTGCTTAAGTGGGGGTATACTCAGGTAAATATTACGTAACCCTAATTGGTCCTTTGGTTCCAAGTAAACCAAAATTTCCCTAGACTATACCACAACTGTAAGTCACAACTTGTGGAATAGAGGGAGCATTTTAGGAAAACTACCTTGGTTAAATGCTAAAGGAAATTCGTGGTTTGAGGTCCCATGGTATAGCAAATGAAATACTGCCACAATGAATTTATATTTGCAAAAATTCCTCCATTGATGATCTACAACCTTGATCTGCATTTTCTGCTCCAAGTTTCCAACTGCCACAATATTTTGATTAGCAACAAACCATTGACATGAATTGTCTTCCAAAAGAAGAAATATTTTGATCTAAAGGTATTTGAGTACAACAAGATTGTTGTTGGAGCGATGACATCAAATGAGATGCACTAGGAAGCAATGCGAAGATGTTCTTTTGCTATTAATATGCATTTAAATTGTTTTAGGAGTCAATAAGGTAAAATATAAACAAGTAGATCACACCAATCACCCCCAGGAGTCAATAAGGTAAATATAAACACATGTAATATCCCGATTTTGACCCCATTGCATTAAAAATGTAAATGATGTGAATATGCTAGTGTGAATTCCTAGTGCAGAGCTCAAGGCCAAGGCCCGATTAGTGAATGGATAGGCATGTATGATGTTATATTTTATTTGGACTATTTGGTTGGATTTTATGCTGATTTAGAGTATATGTAAATATTATGTGCATAAATAATAAAATGGTCCAACAATGGTTGTGTAAAGAGCACCAAAGGGGCTATGATTCCACCAGAGGGGCCTTAGAAATCACCCAAAATTCTGTCATGTGATGAGAATAAATCAAATATCTCCCTTTTTGACCATTTTTCCAATCATTAATGCATGTGTGTGGTTGGTGGGAAAATTCACCTCATGTAGTTATTGAAGCATGGGACTGACTGCACTTTTGTGACAGTTATTTCAGTTGTTAGAAGTCATATTTATTCTATGTTCAGAATCCATGTCAGCTGTATTTTCACCCTTACCTCATATCCTGAAAGTCAAAACTCTTTTGATTATCATTCCATTCTCATTCCCTCTCATTCAAGCTGCTACACTACGGAGAGTCATTCCATTGCTATTGATGTCCATTTTACCAGACTGTGTATTAAACCTAGAAATTCAAATTAGAAGACAGAGAGCAGAATAAGATGTGGGCTGAAGGATAGAATCCTGTAGGTGATTCCTTCACCATGGTGGACTCATAGCCCAGCTTTGGGGTGGCCTCCTAGCAGAAAGAGTATATGCTGGACGGAGTGCCTATGGTTGGGTGGAAAAGCGCTCTTACACAACCAGTTGCTTGGATCTATGTCGAATAAAGATAACTACTCTCATGTATTTGAATCTGAACTGTTTTATTTGATGCTTGTAATCTTTATGCTTGTCTTTTCATATTAGATGTGTGTGGTTAGAATTTAATTCCGTTGTAAATGTTTAATTACATTTTTGTGCACAGTACATTGGTTGAAAATCGTATTATGCATTTGGGGTGAATTTTTAGATCCCAGGTTTGGCCAACGTCCCCTCCCGATGGTCGGATAGGGTGAGGGGTGTTGTTCAGGATTTTAACCTTATAGTGAGGAGAGACACTACCAACTTAAGTGGGGTTGACAGGTAAATATATTCATTATATTGCATTCAGTTCTTACAAAGGAAAGAGATCGAGATATCGAAAGACATACCTTTAACCGACGGCTGGTCCTAGCTTTCACTTGATCTCCCGCTTGATGAACTTGCAACACAAAGGAAACCTTCCTCAGTGTATCTTGACTATATATAAATATGATGAATATTAACAAAAATCAACCATCAACAATAATCAGATACTAATTCAAATGAACATACAATCCAATAGACATTTGATTTGGGACAGGAAGGGTATTTTGACCTTTTTATTATCAAAGAAACATGAATCCGTACAATATACTTGACGTGTAGATATATTTCTGCAACCGAGTCCTGGGCTCCTGGTCTTCACAATGACGTGGGACTTTCCTCCAATGTAACAACCCTTAATGCATTCTTTCTAGGTCTTCTATCTAATCTCCTCTCATGGATCCTCCTTGTATTTATGGGACAAGGTAGGTAGTTAAAATCGAGAGGTGGTTGAATTGGGAGGTTGGGGAACTTGCAGAACCAACTTCAACTAATCCCAATTCGTAATCTTAATATATTTTTTGGTTTCATCTTAAGATGTGCACAAGTTTCATACACTAGAGTAGCGCACAGTGTGCAACTCTTGTACTTTGCAACAAGCGTTTGCAACAATTTTCAAGGTGTGCGCTAGTTTCACTTGAGTAAAGTAGGGAATAATAGCAGATGTGTGCTGGTTTGTTGCCCAAAGAGTAGTGCACATGTCAAAAGATCAGGAGAAACAAGGAATTTCTCAGCTGAAGAGGGTAGTTCTAGTCAATACATCATCTAGATCAACCTAGCTCTTCAATCCATGTTGTCCTTTTGTTTGATCGACAGACCAATGTGATCACAGACAGAGAAGTGTAGATTTGAACTATAATAGATGCCCCTAATTTGTGAGGTCAGAGGGAAACGATGGCCGAAATACATTATAATTCCAAGTTAGAGGAGGAGCAAGAAACAACAGAACCAAGTCACAAAAACACTTGGAACAACAATCAAGGTCAGTGAGCAATTACAATCTTGACATCATATAGATGTGTAGCATGATCTCCGATACATAACTAGGATATGTATATATAGAGCATGGCCATTGAAATACAAGCGTGGATCCATGTCAAAAAAGAGAGATCATAGCCATAACAACAAGCTGGATCTATGTCTCATGAAGAGCCAAAACGAGTGAGGCTCAGTCTTGCGTAGCTTGGGTGACAAAATAAACAAGGTGATGCTATCATAGTCCCAAGGTCTTCATCCAAACAAGCCAAGGTACAAACCCTAACCATACGAATAAATGAGCTGAATTCGAACATGGGGGGTATCATTTGATTACCGATCATTGATGTATACTGTTAACAAACGCGAGGACTTCCATCGATAATGATAATGGGGTCCAAGGTACCTAGTACGATCCAAAAAGTGTGAATAAGAGGACTTGAAGTCGGATACTTGAGGAACCTGTCGAATAAGAGACATTGATGTATTCCCATTTATTCAACAACGAGGGAAACTGCCACTAATGACTGCAATCCCCAAGGTACTAACCGAAACTCTAAACTTCATTCCCAGAGCGTAATGAGCTAAAGTCGATGGGAAGAAGTCCATTGGAAGGAAGGCCTTAATGCATCCTCCATCATCCAACATGAGGAACACTCATAGGTATGAGCTGATGTGGAGTAGGACAAGTAACAAGATAAAACAAACTGACACTAGGATGGCCGACACATGAAGTCAAGGTAAATTGCAGAATGGCCGACACAGGCTGTATCCTTGAACAGTGAGCATGACACAAAGTGACTTAGGTAGTTTTCAACATGAAGAGGAAGTGATATAAACCCGCAATGTAGGAGACATTAACAGACCCTCCATATGGTTGGAAGAATAACCAACTGGGGGAGTAAAAACTCAGAGATCAGGTTCACCCTAAGGTCAAAAACTAAAACCCAACTAACATGAAAGACTCAAGTAGGTGCTGTGTTCAAGGATATGACTGACTTAACTGCCTTTGAAATTGAAAAATATGTGATATACCCTTCTTATCCCTTATTCTTTTTGGTAAAAGAATGTCCTTCTTGTTGTTTTAATGAGTCCAATAAAGATAGAAAACTCAATAAGCCCAACCATGTAAAAGTTTAACGAGCCCATGGGAGGAAGACTCAGGACCTTCTTCAGTGTTTACAGAGTTCGAAGAAGAGATAGAAGAATACTCTATAGTACTGATCTCTGTATTTTAGTATCGAGCCGAGATCTGTTCTTGCTCGTCGGTGTTTTCAAATTTAAGGAGTTTGAAAAACTTAAATAATAACTCCATACACTTACTCATGGATTTTAATATCGAGCCCGAGTAGGTTAATGCTCGTCGGTGTTTTCATGTTTTCATAGAGTCTGAAAAACTTAAACAATCCTCTATATACCCTCTCGTGGATTTCACATCGAGCCCGAGTAGGTGAATGCTCGCTTGGTGTTTTTATATTTCGAGAGCTTGAAAACCCTAAAGACGGCTCCAAAAGGTCTTTTTTCGTACAATTAGTCTCCTCCCTCGAAAAAGTTTAAAACAATGAGAGAAGAACTCTTCTAGCCACATATGGCTAGAGTATTCCCTTTTCGTAAGTAATCCGCAAAGGTCCAGAAAAGGGTTAAACTTATACCTAAGCGGATGGACCTTCAATTCCTTTAACGAGCTTGAAGAGAGAAAGTTTGCTCGACAATCTTGTTTAGTTTTTTATAGTCAAAACAAGAGCTTAAAACGACTTAAAAGACAGCGTCTAGGATCATAAGTTCATGCCTTGCCAAAGAATAGGATCTCAACAATCTCATTAGTAACTATCGACAGAGTTTCTCAATGACATAATAATGATAATATGATACTAGATGCGCAAAACATAATTACAAATGTAAGCAAAACTAACTCTACGAAAATGTACAGCTAAAAATACATGCAAAAGCACGGATGCCTAAGCGTAGTACTTCTTCAAGTAGGGTCAGTGCCTGGGATCTCATCATGAGACCGGGCAAAAATTTCATGGAAATCGTTAAAAAGATTGGTATACGGAATGATGTCATCAAGATAACAGTCCGCTCCAATAAAAATGTTTTCTGTAACTCTAGGTTCAGTGGAAATGTTGATCGGGATGGTTCTCGATGTACTTGCCCTATTCCCTTCAGAAAAAACAGTTTGTGAAGTGGAAGGGATAAAGGACCAATCTGTAATGTTCCCTCCCATCATACCAACATGGTAGAGAGAACGTGATGCTAAAGCTGGGCATCTAGCCCCATGAACTTTTAAATAAGCATTCACATAATATAAAAAGACATATGGAAATGTATAATTATAAGAAAACACAGCGGAAGTAATTTCAATAACACATCCATCATACATTCACGATATTCATCAAATAAATAATTGCAAAATTAACACAAGAGAGTACTTATCTTATAACAAAGTAGCCCCGAGCAACTGGCTATGCAACTACAATGTTCCACCCAACCATAGGCCAGTTGTGATCATCAATATCTCAACACACTGCCGCCCCCAAGCTGGGCATGATCTCTATAAGGAATCAGGGAACAACAGACTCATGCATAGCCCAAAGATACACCAAATCAACCAAGCCAATCTACAGTTGGGTGTATCAGGCTGTTAGGCAATGGAAGGAAGAATTGCTAAGCTAGTGGGATCATCCATAGAGATATGGGTACCCTCTGCAAGATCTATCTAGCTTGGCTCCCACAATACCTACACACTTGGCACATGGAAGTACTCCCTTCACTACTACACAGTCCCTCAGGCCATACCTTCCAGTCTAATATTGTTCAAGGTGTGCATAGAAGAGTAGCTAGCCCTCTTGATCTTCTTGAGAGGTTATCCCCCTCACTAGGTTTATCAAGCCAATTCAGGTCCACTTCCACTCCTAATTCTTCCTCATAATTTCCAACCAACACAGGGATGCACCCTACAACAAAACACAAGTGCTGAAAAATGTGGGCAACCAAAACGAACTGGTAGATGGGGAATAAACCCTGGGAGAGCAAATTCATTTTTAGAAAACGTTTTTCTGCATTTCAGGGGAAAAAACGACCTCTATAAACCCCCAAAACGTTACTCCCTTTCTCCTAGCCACTGTGCAACACAAAAACGAGCTCCCAGCTATGGAAAAATGTAGGAAATTGGTAAAAACATGATGGGGAAATCCCAGCTAGCTCAGACTGCGTGAGGGAGAAAAGACTCTGGGTTCAAAATGGCTTTAGGCACCATTTCATGGGTGTTTTCTTGCCCCAGAAGCAAAAGTACATTTTTTCCAGGTTGATGGCTTGCCCATGCATGAAATTGGCTTCCATACCTCTTCATTCCCAAGGCATTAACTGCCTCAACCAATTTCTGGAAGAATTAAATGATTGGGTGCATAACCCAAAATGGGTAGTTGGTGGTTTATGGGTTTTCTCATTGACACATGGATTAACACCATTGGCTCAAGTGTTTGAATAATTTCCCTCCCTATTCCTTGTAGAATCATGCCCCCATCTCTTTGTTGCATTGTATAGCCAGTTGTGGGTTTTTCATTAAAATTCATATTTACATGATGTCTTAATTTACATTGTTCCTATCTAGCACAAGAACCATAGGCATCTATTTTTTTTTTATTGCCGATACATAAAACCCTAAATCAATGGTGGGGCCTTGGCCTTGAGATCCTCACCATGATTGAATAACAATATTTACATCATTTACGATTTAATGTAAAGGGGGTCAAAATGGGGACATTACACAATCAAAATTCTCACTGGGTCTCAGAAAGAACTCACCTCTCTCTATCAAGTTTAGAATGATAAGTAAATAGGACCTGGGGTGTATAATTTCTTGAGGGTGGTCCAAGCCTATCATGGCTTCCAAAAATGTTTCGTTAGAAGGCAAAACCGTGTCTAAACAATCAGGAGAGTGGGTAGAGTCCACTGACCATGCAGGAGCACAATCCACATCTGACTCAACAAAGACCAACGGAGTCATGATATGTTCTGTTGTAGTTTGTTGTGAATCCACGTAGGTTATATCTGCAACAGGTACAGGCACAACTGGTTCTAATTCAGTAGGGAGAAGCCGCGGGTATGTCATTGAACCGATTGTGGAAGTCTCAGGCGAAGAACATTCCTTAGAACCAATAAAATTAATGGGAGAAGGTAGGTCAAAAGTGCCTATTAATGAACCGTAGAGACCTACTCCCAAACCCTCAGTGACTGGGATGGACTGATCAATCAATGAGATAGTTGAACCCGATGAAGTCTGGTTGGTTTTCTAGGAAAACAAAAGTTGATCGACTGTGACGATCTTTCCTTCATGAGGGAACATTATGATCCGGAAAACAGCAGACAGAACTTCCTGCATGGCATATGTCCAGCTCCTACCCAACAACAAGTTATAATCGAGTGGAGCATCTAGAACTTCAACCTCTATCGATACTAGATTGCCCGCAAGTTCAACATCAAATAATGGTAAGACTCCATGTGGACGGAAGGATCTTCCATCAAAGGCGGTGAGTACCGTATTAGGGGGGCTAGCTCAGGTTCACCTAAAGCTTTTCAGCAAGAGATAGACATTATGCACGTTGATGCACCCTCATTTACAATAGCTCATCGAATGGTCATGGGACCATGGATGACCTCTATCTAGAGAGGGACATGATACAACAACCTATACTTGATATCTTTCATATAAAAATGCACAAGCATCGCGTATGAATCAACACTCCCAATCGTTGCGAGGAGTGCACTGCGTTGTAATGGGAAACTTTGCAGTACCTCCAAAGTAGACATGGAATAGGGGGGTTGGGATAAATCCTCCACAACATTGTAGTTGGGGGCAGCCCGCGCGTTGGGGTTGTTCACAGCCCATTTGTAGACACCTTTTGCTATCTTCGGTAGCGTCTCCACTGGTATGTGAAGAGGAGTAGAGGATTCAAGAGCATCTTTCTGCTACGAATCTGAGGTATAATTCTTTGCTCAAGTCTGCAATAGAGCATCTAAGTTAACCATATTAACGAAAGATTGATCAACAGACGTGGCACGAGTGGTGCCCCCAGCACTAGAGCTTCCAGAAGCTGAATTCTGTCTGTGAGGAAAAGGGTCTTTTAAAACAGCTGGTTTCTTCTCACGGATCAGCTTCTGGGCTTCTTCCATTAGAGGGCATTGATGGGTAAGGTGGTCCTCTTGACATAACTTGCAAGGGAACTTAGCCTTCCTTTTCTCCTTCTTACCCTCCTCGGCATTTTGTGTGTTTCTGGGATTTTGTTGGTTTCCCTCCCTTTTCTTGCCCTTTCTTTTGGGCTGCTAAGAGCCCTTTTGGTTTGTCTGCACTTGCTATACAAAATTCTATAGTAGAAGGGGAGGATGCAATAGAAATTGCTTCTGCAGCAGACTGTTTGACTGACAAGGTGTGAACCTGCTTTGTTAAGGCATCAAACGCTGCAAAATCGACTGAACCCACAATGCCGTCAGCATGTGGTTCAGGTTTAGGCTTACCTAAGTCTATATTATACCTCGATGCATCATGAATAATTTCATATAAAATCCTAGACTAAGCATAGACCAAGTCCAGCTGCTGGGTTCTCAAAATGGCTTCCTCTTTGGAGGAAACCCCTAAAGTGGAAACTTAATTGAAATATAAGGAAGAAGAGACTTAAGATACCATTCTAATAAGAATGTTGGGGGGATGTCGGCTTTGATGAGCCTCTTTCACCTTCGCCACTCTTGAATATGACCAGATAGATGAGTGGCTTTGTTCTTCCGAAAGGTCGACATAAGGTATGTGCCCGCATCGTACCAGACAGGAAGTTGAAAGTGGTTCAAGAAAACAATAGCAAGATCCCGAAAGGTGCCATAGGCAGCTGCAGGCAATTTAATATACCACTTGGTTGCGACACTTTTCAAGGTTCTTTGGAAGAGCCTTAACATTATGGAATCATCATTCAGCGAATTGGAGGAGCACCAAAGATGAAATGTCATGACATGGTCACCGGGGTCCTCACCAGTCTTACCTTCAAACTTTGGTATGTCTGAGGGAAACTTAGTGGGAACAGGTGGCCATGTAGAGTCATGACGCATGGGGTCATTCATGAGCTTTGAAAGATCTAGAAAGTTCAAGGTTTTCAGAAAAGGTAAACAGGGTTGAGCTGATGGCATCTAGTAGATAAGAACCTGGTATTGGGAACCACCCATCGCCTAGTTTGTGTACTATTGGTTGGGGTTGCCCCCAGCCATCGGTTGTGAAATGAAAGGATTGAAATTACTCCACCCAAAAGAAAGCGGATTAAAACCCTGTGTGTTTTTCCATTGCGGTTGGGTGTTAGCCCCACCATACTGTTGGTTAAACATATTACCCCCTTTTTAAGAAAACAAAGAGAAGGGCATACTCCCTACGGGTATGTTTAATGGATTCACATTGTACCCTTCATAGGGGTTGAAACCAGGTGTGGTTGTAGTGGACGGCACAGTCATGGTACCCATGACAGGCATAGATGTAGAGGGCATCGATCCTACAGTGGAAGTGGAAGCAATAGCTTGAGTTACACCTTGAAATTGTTGTGTAGCAGAAGACTCAGTGAAGTTCACTGTGGGTATCCCTAACAAAGCGACATTGTTTGGTCCGAAAGATGGGGTAGAAACTGAGACAGATGTCGAAGCTAATGAGCTTGGTATGCTTGGAGTACCAACATTAAAACTGAAGGACGGAGTTGAGGCAGAAGCAGTATGCGACGAACTCGGGGTAGTAGTGTTTGTGAAAGAAGGATTAACAATCCTTGCATCCATAGAAGTTGTGGGAGTTTAAGGAACTCCCTGCTCGTCTCCTGGGTTAGTCATAGTATAACCCGGTGTAAACAAGTAAGCACTATATGTTGAGATATTGTAACTTCAAAGAATATTATAATTGTACTTTATTATTCCAGAGATGTTTCATTCCTCCGTGAAGACCTTATTGTATATCCGGAGATGTTTATTCCTCTGTCGAAATGTGGTAACTTGGGTTATTAGAATTCCCTAGTGGGGGTCAGCCCTGTATGTGTTATGTGGTTCAAAGGGCTATTAGACCACCCTAGAGGGGTCGGCCCAGTCAGTTGTAGTGGGGTATTTAACCCTATGGTTAAATACGAGCCTACATGATTTGTGTAAAAGACAAGTCGGAGTAGTGTATAAATAGAGGAGGTGTATTCCTCATTTTACACACACACTCACTTGAGAGTAGCGCACTTGTGGAGGAGAGGTCTGCTATGGTGAAGGAGGAGATCATGTCTTTGGTTTGCATCTTTGTATATTGCTGGTCATCTATATTGAGGAAGCTTTGCTGGGTTTTCTACCCCATGAGGGTTTCCCAGGATAAATCTGTGTATCTTGTGTTTATGCTGTGCTTGTTGTTTCTTCAGTGATCCTGTATATGCTATTATTGTGAAATGGAATGCAATGTTGCTATTTTCTGTCTTAGCATATTAAATATTAACACTATAATCAGGTTGTTGAAAACCTACAGGTACCAGAAGTGGATCGTTGGGTCTAATAAGAGGAGGGTTGAAAGGAGTATTGAATTCTCTAGAAGTTGGATCCTCAACCTCGATAGTATCAAAGACTTGTCGATCCGGGGTTCTGGGTTGTGGTTCACCAAGAACCTCTGTGTCTCTTGTAAGTTTGAAAGAACTAGGGGAATCTGTCCTTCAGCATTGCGGTGCTAGTGGAGGCTCCACTATGAGTGGGGGAAGGTTTTGCAACCTCTGAGACCGACAAAGATGTTGGTCCTCCACAACTACAAAAAGTAGACTAAGTAAAAAAAACCTAGTGGCCACTACAACTAAGGGGCAAACAACATACCACTAAAAAATTTCCTAAGTAATCAAACCAGGCAAACAATGGAAAATGACCTCAGAAGCAAGTCTGGTATGATTAGGGACCAGAACAGACTAACAAAGTATCGACGGTTAGTTACGTGGCGTCCTCTGGAGGTCCACTGGGTGCAAGCGTTTGAATCACCAAACCGCCCTCCCAGGATTACTTCCAAATGGTTACCTTCCACGTCTGTCCGAGGTGAAGTGGTAACAACCACCCACTCTACATGTGTAGAGCCCTAAAAGTATGATACTAAGGCTACCATCAATACGAAATAACCTGGGGGGATAGTCGTCAGCCTAGTCGAAATGCATGGCAGGGTATCAAATCCCGAAGTCCGAAAGGACCCCCGTATGCGAGTCAACTCTGGTTTATGGTTGAGAGGAAAGTGAGGGGATATCCTCAACAATTCAATTATCCCACGGCCTCGTGCTTAACTTTGGTTTGAGTAGAGCATCCCAGGACTATTTGATAGAGATGGGTTTACCTAAATGAAAGTCGTACTACAATTGTTAAGTAATGAAACCAGTTTCGAATCGTTTAAGGTGATTTAAGTCCTAAACTCTAGCCTAAGCTAGTTGATGATGTGTATACCTAAAAAGAAAAATGTTGCTAATAAATTTTATTAATGGTTCTTTTTAAGGGCTACTTGTTACTCAAGGGTTGTAGTGCGGTGTGTGGAATGGTTTGTTATGAAAGTAAAGTGCATATAAAGTAATGCTTTCAAATTCACAAAATTTTTCTCTTTTCCGTTTATATTCTTTCAAAAATCGAAAACTAGGCAATCCTAAAATCAAACTTCTTTTTCCATTTTTCTTTTAATATTTCAAAGCAAACTATGCTACCTCAAAATAATGAAAGACCTTACTACTAAGCTACTTGAACAATTTTCGTCTTTTCTAATAATTGTAAAAGAAAGAGAACTTGTACAAAAGCAAGTAAGATCTAAATGTAAAGTGTGCATAAGACAAACACCTAAATGGCTAAAAAAAAACGAATCAAAAGACTCGATGAAGACTTGACTTGCCAAGTTTTTGCAAAAGAAAAATTTGAGGCTTGGAAACAAAATGTAAAAGAAGCAGGGCAAAGAGACACTCGTAACAGAAAGGCAGACCTAAACAGGTTGCTCCTAAGCATCAAAACCCTAAGAAAACACTAAGCCAAGCAAACAGTAAGCAAGCAAACCAAGAACGACTTTAACAACACACAGACTCAACAGAAAGAAAACTAGAAAGATCTGGCTTACTTGGACTGAACTGATAAGACAATCAGAAAGTATCTAAACCAAGCAACCTTTCGAAAGAAACCCTAATGGAAAGGATAAAACAAAGTGAAAGTGTGCTAAATGTTGCAACAGACAACTAACGTTAAAAATGCGTGTCTGTGTGACTGTAAAAAACAACTAGGGTAAAAGAATGCAACTATGTCAAAAGAGAATAGTGCATGAACTTCAAAAAGGGCTAGAAAGCAGTAAAGACACTAAAACAAGTACTCAAGCAAGCAAAAATAAACTAAGAGACTCAAGAGAGGCCAACAAGACTCAAAAGAGACATGGAAGTCTCAGGGGTTAGTCAAGAAGGCAAAGCAACAGGCTGGAAGTGGAAGCAAACCACTGGAAATGAAACCCTAACAGCAAACTGGAAGACACAGGAAAATGCACTACTGTGCAGTGCAGAAACCAGCGCACACTAGAAAAGATGCGCTACTATTAAGTACACAAACCAATGCTCATTAGGAAATATGCACTACTGTAAGTAGGGTAAACCAGAGCACATGACTCAGAAGGGCAGAAATAGGCTTTGCAATAGTGGACTGAGATGAATCAAGCAGTAAGGAACAAGTAACAAATACCTATAAAGCTTCTCAGAGAATCAAAAACTGAAAAGGGATTGGAAGAAACCCTAAACTAGGTCTCCTAGAGCAAAATAACTATCGGTTACTCCCCAACGGAGTCGCAAGTCTGTTGTTCAGGATTTTAACCTTATAGTGAGAAGAGACACTACCAACTTAAGTGGGGTTTATAGGTAAATACATTCATTATATTGCATTCAGTTCTTACAAAGGAAAGAGATCGGGATATCAAAAGACATAGCTTTAACCGACGGCTGGTCCTAGCTTTCACTTGATCTCCTGCTTGATGAACCTGCAACACAAAGGAAACCTTCCTTAGCGTATCTTGACTATACATAAATATGATGAATATTGAAAACAATCAACCATCAACTATAATTAGATACTAATTCAAATGAACATACAATCCAATAGACATTCGATTTGGGACAGGAAGGGTATTTCGACCTTTTTATTGTCAAAGAAACATGAATTAGTACAATATACCTGATGTGTCGAGATGTTTCTGCAATCGAGTCCTGGGCTCCTGCTCTTCACAATGACTTGGGACTTTCCTCTAGCTTAACAACCCTTAATGCATTCTTTCTAGGTCTTCTATCTAATCTCCTCTCATGGATCCTCCTTGTATTTATGGGACAAGGTAGGCAGTTGGAGTCGAGAGGTGGTTGAATTGGGAGGTTGGGGAAGTTGCATAACCAACTTCAACTAATCCCAATTCGTAATCTTAATATATTTTCTGGTTTCATCTTAAGATGTGCGCGAGTTTCATACACCAGAGTAGCACACAGTGTGGAACTCTTGTACTTTGCAACAATTTTCAAGGTGTGCGCTAGTTTCACTTGAGTAAAGTAGGGCATACTAGCAGATGTGCGCTGGTTTGATGCCCAAAGAGTAGCGCACATGTCAAAAGATCGGAGAAACAGGGAATTTCTCAGCTAAAGAGGGTAGTTTTGGTTAATACATCATCTAGATCAACCTAGCTTTTCAATCCATGTTGTCCTTTTGTGTGATCGATAGAGCAATGTGATCACTGACGGAGAAGTGTAGATTTGACCTATAACAAGGGGGATGCTACAACACACCATAAATAGGTAGATCACACCAATCCACACCTATTGATGGCTTTTCTGGTGATAGAATGTGTATAATATGCAATGGTATTTGATTTGTGCAGTACAATTTACCTGAGTCAAACTTGTAGATGATTTTGAACTAGGTTTGGTTTCAGATTTTTAGATTTTGCATTTCTTTTAGATGTTCAACTCTCTTCAAAATTAGAAGTAAACTGTAGCTATTGAATGTAGCAAGACAAGGGAACATGGTTGTTGCAAAAGAAAACATAAAGAACCTAACCTGTTCATTTAGCTTCATGGACTAGTTTCCAATTTTTGTGGACTGTAAATTTGTGAAGAAATTGATTAGATAAAATGATACCAGTAAAGAAAATAAATAAATTATGTTTGAGATCTAGGGTAAATGAGAAAATGGTTGTCTTCTTCTTCTACATGAATATTGATGTCAGGACTCATGTTATTCAATATGATATTCAACACTGTATGAATCTCTTCAAGATTCTCTTCCAATTCCATTGCATCTAAGTCCACAACATTCAATGTTGCCTCATTCTCTTATGTTCTCTTCATTGTCATCAAATAAATGTCTTCATTATGTTCATTATTCTCTTTAACAGCTTTTGTTGAGTCCATAATATTCTTATCTTCAAATTTTTGAAATTTCTTCTCAAAATCCTCTTTCTCTTGATATTTTATAGTCATATTTCATGACTGTCTTCAATGCCTGCACACCCAATGTAAATATTAGTAAAATTCCAATGTCCTTATGGACTTATTCTTTATGCATTCTTTAAATTACACTCTTCAAAATTGCCTTTGCTACCGAAATAACGTAAATTTCAACTTCATTATCTATATGTTTGACCTCACAGTGCACTTCCATATCATGCACATCCACTTCCATCTCATGCACATCCACTTCAATATCATCAATTTGTTTGCAACATTAAATATTTCTACCATTTTTTTATAAAATTCATCAAGTTCTACATGACTATAAAATTCATCAAGTTCTTCTACATGACTGTAACCTTTTATATTTTTGCAACATGACTATTGATTACCTTTTCAATCTCGACATTGTCTTCAATTTCTACAGTACCTACATGGTTTTTATCATGCATGTTAGTCTCTTTATAGTATCCCTCATCCTTGAGGTAGTGACATGATGGATTACAGATTCTACTGCTCTCCTTACTGTCCATCATTTTTAGAACTTGTAACATTAGTCAGACTACCAACATGATCCGTTTTATCATTGTCAAATTCATTTTAATGATCAACAACAGAACCGTACTCATTTTCACCTTCAATATCAGCATAAGTGTTTTCTTCAGATGAAGTGTCATCGTGACTGCAATATTCTTGTGCATCTTTTGCTTGAATGCAACTTTCTTTATTCTTTTCTTCTTCAATCTTATCCTCTACTTTAGTAGCTAGTTCATTAAAACTTGATTAAGCTTCTTGACAATGTCCATGACAACTACATCAATAATCTAATTATCAACACCTTGGAACTCAGCTTGATGGTAATTGGCATCTCTCCCCCTGATATTGTATATTGCATCCCAAATATCCCAAGTTGTTTTGGATCTGGTTGCTTCTTCAATTTTGGGTAAAATGTTCTCATCCAAGCCTTGTTGAATGAGGTCGAATGCTGCAACATCATTCTTCATGTTGTCCATGAGCTCAACTTTTTGATCTTGAGGCAAAGCCTGATAGGCTGTTTAGCTTGAGTGTTTCTCAAATCCTTTCTCAACTAAACAAAATAATTCTTTTTCACAAAACATAGTTCTCATCTTAAAGGCCAAAAATTCATAGTCCTTACTAGATAAAACATGAATTAGTGGCATATCATGATACATTTATTCAATCTTCACCTCTACTATATTGGACAAATCTTCATATTCATCAGTGTAAGAATTGATTTTTTTCTTGGCTAGTTTGATTCTTCTGCTCTTACCCACATTTCACATGGATTGAATTTTGATGATGATTTTCCCATTTGACCTATAGGGAATGGCAAGTTTTCCTTCAGTGAAAGGTTTGAAGCACAAATTAAATAATAAAAGGATATTGAATAATTAATGAGTTGAATGATGTTGAAGGAGAAGTTGCCTTGGCTAAATCTTGATATGTTGAAGATAAGCATTAGGTGTTACTGCAAAGAATTATACCAAAACACTTTTCTTTTGTGCAATTATCAATCTACAAGTACTATAAGCAAGGTTGCTATCAGTGAGTGACCCAAAACTCTTCAAAATTTCATATATCTTTGCTACACATATATCATACCATCCCTTGCTCTTTGATGCTTCCATATTATGTCTTTATTGAGCAAGAAGGACCAACATCCTTACTCCTTTACTTCCTCCAAGATCTGCTAATATATTTTGAAATATGTTAGAGTTTTCCTCAACATCTATGCCAATAGTCTGTTGGGATGTTAACAACAAATGCAATGCTGCCACAATGATTTTATATTTGCAAAAATTCCTCCACTGATGATCTACAACCTTGATCTGCATTTTATGCCCCAAGTTTCCAACTGCCACAATGTTTTGATTAGCAACAGACCAATGACATGAATTGTCTTCCAAAAGAGAAAATATTTTGATCTGAAGATATTTGAGTACAATAGGATTGTAGTTGGAGCGATGACATCAAAGGAGATGCACTAGGAAGAAATGCGAAGATGTTCTTTTGCTATTAATATGTATTTAAATTGTTTTAGGAGTCAATAAGGTAAAATATAAACAGGTAGATCACACCAATCACTCCTAGGAGTCAATAAGGTAAAATATAAACACACCATAAATAGGTATATCACACCAATCCACACCTACTGATGCCTTTTTTGGTGATAGAATGTGTATAATATTTGAATTGTGGAGGACAATTTACCTGAGTCAAACTTGTAGGTGATTTTGAACTGGGTTTGGTTTCATATTTTTCGCTTTTACATTTCTTTTATATGCTCAACTCTCTTCAAAATTAGAAGTAAACTATAGCTATTGAATGTAGCAAGACAAGGGAAGAAGGTTGCTGCAAAAGCAAACATAGATAACCTAAGTTGTTCAACTAGCTTCATGGAATAGTTTCCAATTTTTGTGGATTGTAAATTTGTGAAGAAATTGATTAGATGAAATGATACCAGTAAAGGAAATAAATAAATTATGCTTGAGATCCAGGGTAAATGAGAAAATGATCCCATTAAATAAATAAAAAATTGCATCTGAAATTTGGAGTAAACGATTCAATATGATAAATGAGAGCTAATATTATTTAGCATTTCATTGCATCTAAGTATATTTCAACAGGATATTGAGAATCAAGAGCAAAAGATTAAAAAAAATTGAAGCAAAATAAGATGTGATTGCAAGTAGAAGCCATTTTGTGCACCATCAGACATCTGATATATTGTATGGCTAATGAATGGGTTATGTTTCGCAAGTTAGCCATTATGAAAACCTAATTTTTAGTAATGCGATGATTTTGAAATCTAACGAAAGCCTTTAAATTGAGGGAGATTGTCCATTGGATATGCTCTAGAGCTGAGTCAGGTGGGGAGATGGGATACAGAGGACATGTGGATATAAGTATCTGACTGACATGGGACACATCAACCCTGGAAACAAGACACAAGGGACACATTATATATATGTGTGTGTGTGTGTGTGTGTGTATTAAAAAATCACAAATCACAAATACATAAATGAAATATAGACATAAAGATCCAATTTTTTTAGAAATTAGGAACTAGTTACAAGTACAACTTGCTTCGCATGAGGTCTAGGGGCAGTCGTCAAGGCCGTACCCTCTACCATAATTTTTCTTACAATACTTTGAAGATCTTAATCTAATAGATATTGAGCTGACATGCATATTCCCAACCTGGAGAAATGACCAAACAGGAAAATACAAAATCTCTAAAAGGTTGGAATGTTTCTTCTTGGTGGAGAAGATAGTTGGAGATTGGACATTTCCACTCATGGGTGGGTACTAGAGGCTCTTCTAACCACAATCCAATAACACTACAAATATAAAAGGTAGAACCCAAACCTCCGGGAACCTTCAAGTTCAATAATATTTGGTTAGAAAATAATGAATTCCAAAACATCAAAACTACATGGAATCCCTATGCTCATCTAAATAGAGACTCTACAATGTTCATTTTTCAGAACAATCTAAAGAATGTTAAGAAGATTGTTGCAGTATGGGAGAAAAAGTTGAGAGTGAAACAAAAAATGAAATTTGTCCAGGTTGAACAAGAAATTTCATTGTTATTTGATAATAATATCCTAGGAGTATTTAATGTTGAGGAGTTAATCAAATTGAAATTGTTGGAGGAAAAAAAAGAAAAAAATTGCTAGACCTCGAATAGATTTCTTGCCATCTAAAAATTAGTGCAATCTGGATGGATGAAGGAGGCTGTAATACCAAAAAATTTCACAATTTCTCCTCACATAGAAAATAAGTGAATACAATTTGGGTTGTCGAAAAAATTAACAGAACCAAGGAAACTACATACAAAGATATGGTTGAAGTTGGAATGACACACTATAAGAATTTAATACAGGAACCAAAAGGCTCATTTATTGAAGATTAGTTAAGAGTTATTTGATTTTTCCCTAGATTATTTGATGAGGATATGAATGGTGTCTTGGAGGCTATTGTTACAAAGGAATCACTTCAAGTTGTCATGAAATCCTTCAAAAATTTGAAAATTCCAGGGCTCGATGGCTGGACTGTAGAATTCTATCTTGGATTTTATGATATGTTGAAGGATGGGATTTTAGGGGTGGTTAATGAATATAGGTCTCGGGAAAAGTTCCGGGAGCCATCAATTCTACATTTTTATCCCTAATCCAAAAGCATAACGATGCAACCAATTTTGAGAACTACATGCCTATTTCCCTCTGTAATATGATTTATAAAAGCATCTCAAAGATCATAACAAATAGGATAAAAGGTATGTTAGATACTTTTATTTTTGAAGAGCAATTTGGTTTTTTGTCTAATAGACAAGTCCATGATGCTATGGGAGCAACACAAGAAGGTATCCATTCTATTAAAATAAACAAATTATATGCTATTGTATTGAAAATTGACTTAAAATCATATGACAAAGTTAATTGAACTTTCATTAGACTAGTCCTTTTGCAGATGGGGATGGGTTTGAAAACTATCGATTGGATTCTAGTATGTGTATCCTCTTCTTCCTATAATGTTATCATAAATGTATCTTTTACAGGGTTTTTTCAAGCCACCAGAGGGATACGACAAGGCTGTCCACTTTATCCCTTCTTATTTATGTTGATTGTTGAAGGTTTAAGCAGATTAATTGTAGAGGCCAAGACCACTGGTTGAATAAAAGTTATAAAATTAGCTAGTTAGATCACTTTGAATCACGTCTTGTTTGCATACAATATTATATTTTTTGATGAAGGAACAATCCAAGAATGGAAGGCCTTGAAGGAGATATTGGATAAATTATGTAGTGCAACATGTATGGAAGTGAACCTACTAGATTCAAATATATTTTTCAATGAAATAAGTACATATATTGAGAACAAGATATCCCAACTATATCCTATCCGAACTAGATAGCTTGAACAGGTATTCAAATACCTTGGGTACTTCCTCAAACCAAATGACTACAAAGTTCGTGACTGGATGTGGCTCTTCAAAAATATTGAGGCTGAAATTTTCTTGCTAGTGCTTCGGGTGGATTTATCGCAGAGGAAGAGTGATCCTTATAAAATTTGTACTTGAGAGCATACCTGTCTGTTGGTTATCCCTGGAACATGTTGCTAAAGTATTTTTTAATAAAATTCCAAGTAAGTGTTATAGTTTCCTTTGGACAAGAAAAAACATAAAGAAGGAATTCCATTGATAAAATGGAACATACTGGCTCAAACAAAGGGATGCAGGGTTTGGGGATTTAAAAAAAAATCCTCTTTGGAAAAGCTCTAGTAGGTAAACGCTTATGGATAATTTTATTTAATGAAGGTCCGTGGGGAAATATTATGAGGGAAAAATACTTAAAAGAACTATATGTTGAGGATTGGTTAAGACTTGATCAAAAATCAACTTCTAATGCTTCGAATGTATGGAAAGGACTGTCAAAGGGGTTTGTGGATTTAAAAATATATTCCTCTTTGGAAAGGATATGGAAGGTAAAATTTTATGGATACTTTTATTTAATGAAGGTCCGTGAGGAAATATTATGAGGGAAAAATACTTAAAAGAACAATATGTTGAGGATTGGTTAAGACTTGATCAAAAACCAACTTCTAATGCTTCTAATATATGGAAAGGACTGTCAAAGGCCATACCTTTATTGGGAAGGTGGCACTAGTACAGAATGAGAGATAAGTGACCAAAAAATGACCAAAATCTGCATCTAAATGACCACTTTTGGTTTGGCAATCACTGGTGGCTACTTTCCGGTCTCTTATCACGTGACCAAAAATGTGGTCATATTTAGTTCGGTGAATTATAGCTTGTCTTGTGGTCATTAATTGTTTTGGTGGCTGATTTCCGGTCTCCTATCACGCGACAAAAATTTGGTCATATTTAGTTTGGTAATTTATAGCTTGTCTTGTGGTCATTAATTTGGTCGTATATTTGGTCATTAATTGTCATAATTAATGACCAAATATACGACCAAATTAATGACCACAAGACAAGCTATAAATTACCAAACTAAATATGACCAAATTTTTGTCGCGTGATAGGAGACCGGAAATCAGCCACCAAAACTGCCATTTGGTCGTTTATATGTGAATTTTGGTCACTTATCACTCATTTTGTAGTGTTCATTTATCTCTTTTTGGTCGTTTGTAGTCATTTTATATATATATGGAACGAAGGAATCGAACCACCAACCTACTTCCTATAAGGAAGGTGCTCTTCCATTGATCCGGCACCCTTAAATATAATATATTATATAATTTTACATCAGTGATCTAAGAATTTGCAACTTCTAAACTTCTTGGGCGAACACTGCTTCTGCTAGCACAATAGAGTCAATGAATTTTTCCTATAGTAAGGAGTAAACAATCATACAACTGGTTGTTACTAGTAGTTGTCTTAATTGTGGCTATTTCAATACATGGGACCAAAATACTACTTGATACAAATAGAAAATACCTTGTCACAATTTCCATTGATATTCCCCAAATTCTAATGCAAGAAACAATTTGTGTACTTCACAAATAGGAAACAACTGCTTTGTCATATTTCTATGCATTGGACAACCAACGTCAAGTGTTCCCATAGATATAGGTGCAGCTTAAAATGCAAATCACAAAAGTGACCTAGGATATATTGTCCTACAATCAATTTGTGGACAAAGCCAAATGCACTATGTGCCATGAGGGTGAATTCAAAAGACTAAGGGTGCATGTGGATAGGGCTAGATACACATCATTCACACATCATGTGGAAATTTCTCCTATGCATCTGGTCCTATAACAAGAACATGGGATGCATCTCCATGCAAGGGTCATAAGAACCCTGCTTTCCTGCTCCATATAATATAGATGTATGAGTATCATCTTCTATTTTTTGTTTGTGATAGACGAATAACATTTGTCACTGAAACATGCTTTTTGGAATGTCCTGTTTACTGCTTAATATCAAGTAACTAGATAAGTAGACTACTAAAAATTATCTCCAAAATACAACAAACTCAATACAAGCCAAGTCCATGAATGGTGAGAGAATCAATATGGAAGTCATTATACTTGTTTATTTTTAGACAATCTAAGATAGTCCACATTCAAAAGCATTTTTCATAAAGACAAAGATGGTATTTATAAGGAGAGTTCCAAGAGGTTCACAATCAAAAACAAAAACCACGAGAAAAATTGCCACATGTAATGTAGCTTGAAGTTGACTAACCAATCTTCACAAAAGTTACAATGAAAGAAAATTTGTGAAGAATGTGAACCTCAACAAAATATTTTCCCACCATTGTATAAGGAATATGCAATATCCAACTCATGAAATATGCAACTTATGTATCTAATAACTATATTATAACTCTCATAGTCACTATTTTCTTATGTGCATCAACAAGACACCTCTCATGAGTGGAAAAAGGAAACATGCAAGGAAAAATTGAGCATTGGAATTATAGCTTTGATTATTCAATTAGGTAAAGTCCACTGCTTGATGCAAGTGCAAAATACAGAATTGTGGAACTCACTATATCAAATAGTAGTTAACAGTGGGAAACCATCTCAAAGACTTATTTCAAGAAAAAAATGTTTGAGATAGGATTAACAATCAGAATGTCCCTACTAGTCTAATAATAATTTATTTGGTGACCATGATGTAGGAGAATACCGACCGAGCAACAATACAAAAATCTAACATCTTGAAGTAAGATCCACTAAATTATGATGAACTTTATTTGAATTGAATTACACTTTAAACATAAAACTCAAACGTTTTCCTAGTTGATTTGGGTTGATTTCAATAAAGTTGAATTATCAAATTAACCTCAAGCAAGGAATAGTTTCTTCTTTCAAACCATGGACCTTCAAAGGCTCAGTTTTTTATGTTGATTTTTGACGCAAGACACAGGGTATCCAAAGAATATGTATTAAGGTAATGTCACATCTGTAATCCTCAATATATTAACCTTTAGGCCAATCCAATAAATTTCCCAAGGGAATTCTTAAAACTTGCAATGTCAAAATGGTCCAACAACAACTCTCCTCCAACATTTCCAAAGTTCCAAGCCTTACTGAAACATGGATATTTTTGTTTGTAAAACTCTTTTGTTCTCAACTTCCCTATTTGTTGTTGTTAAAGGCATATAGTAAATTTGATTGAAGTGAAATCCAAGAAAAGAAAAATGACAATTCTCCCTCTAACTCTACCCTAATCCAAGATAAATCAGGCTATAGACCCATTAGAATCCTTTCAGGTCAATTAATTTTCCCTCTAAAAATATATCAAAGATGATAATCAAAGATTAGTGGAAACAATGTTGTCATGACTTTATTGTTTAATGTTTATCTTTCTGCTAAACATTAGCGCTATAGAGGATCCCATTTATACCATAGGTCACTCCAGAGGGTGAGTTTAGGACCAAACGAGTAATCCTTCTTCATTCAATAGGAGGATACTTGTCCTTCATTTGGTTAATTAATTCACGTGTGGTCCCATACTTGAATCTTGTGCATTCCCATTAGAACCGCTTCACCTTCAAGCTCAACTTTGGCCTAGAAATACTACAAGCCTCTTCCACGCAATCTAGAATATTTTTTTTGATAAGGTTATGCGGCTACGATTTTGTCAAATAATGATAAGTAACTTTCTACCACTCACATTTTCTTGTCTTTTCCTTAGCCTCATGCTTCCCAAATTCTTAGTCAAAATGTTGATTGCATAAGGGGAAGTGTTATTGATTTACTGCTTTAGCAAAGAGATCCCATTGGAGTAAATAAAAGGACCCTACCATGGAGAATTAAGGATTGGATACCATGTGTACAAGACAATATTTAGGTTATATTTAGTTAGTTGTTATTGCCTTTCAATTGCATAATAAACAATTTCTTTTCTTCCCCCCATATGTTGTTGAAATTAATATTTTGAATGGTTTTTTAGGTAGTATGCATGCATTAGGGTTAGCATTGTTTACGTTTTTTTTCACTAACATTGTCTCCCTCAACTACTAACAACAAAATGAGATTACTTTTTGGTAAACACACACACACATGAAAAGCAACTAAGAAAAATGACGACCATAATGGGGATTCAAAAAGTCGGTGACTCATTAATTGTGAAGATAATAGAGCTCGGATAATAAATGGGAAAATACAACATACATTCATTTTAGAAAGTCAATTTTCTGGTCACTGCCTTTTTTGTGTGAAGATAATATATCTCGAAGAATATATGGGAAAAGACAACATACAATCATTTTTTGAAATCCATTTTTTTGTCGTTTGTTGAATTTGCTTTTGATATATCCTGTAATGGGAAATATAAGCAATAGTGTTAGGATTTGATAGAGTGTCTCTTTCTTTCTATGATATTCTTTGTAATGCCCCTAGATTGATGTACACTTTAAGGGCATTTGCCGAGTGACCCGACTGAATAAAAATTTAATAAAAATGACCCTTTCATTATATATATTTTAAATAATTGAGAAACACCTGATGATGTGCATGATGACAATTGATGAACGAAAACAATGAATTGAATGACACTTGTGGAAATGGATACTTTATTTAAATTGATGAATAGATGCATGTTTTGCTTAATGATTAGTTGTTTTATGAAATATATGATGTGTATAAATGAATCCGCATATGCTGCTTAACGGTTAGCTATGTTATGAAATATATGATTTGAATGAAATAAATGCATGTTTGCTTAATGATTAGTAGATTGATGAAATACATGATGTTATGAGTAAATTATGGTTGCTTAACGATTAGTAGGTTATGAAGTGGATTATGATAAATGAGAAAGAGATATTAATGTGTGCTTTGGAGCATGTGTGTAGCGACAGGTGAAACGATTCACCGACGAACTCACAAAGAAAATAAATAGGTCGTAGAGTACGAATAAAATCACACACGGAAGAATGAAGATGGTGTCGACTTCCTACGGATTCCACGCACTATTTGAAAAGCACCTATCCTCTTACTAGGGGAAGCATGAAGTCGTGCGAAGGGGACCATGATGAAATTGGTAACGTATGAGGTTGGGGGGTGTGTAGTAAGAACAAAATTACTCCTCAGTGCCATTAGTATCCAATAGAGTGTAGACGGAGGATTGAAGGTAACGAATCCTAAATCCCTACATGAAGTTCCCGCAAATCAGATGAAACGAAGAAGTATTAACGAAAGGACCCGACGATGTGGTACCATGTTGATAAAAATAAAATGAGGGGCGGATGGACCCAATGACGTGGTACTTAGACCCAAGAAGAGAACAACTGATGAAGATTATGCATTAAGCATATAGGTTTGAATTTAGGCTATTTTCACATGAAATAATTACTTGTAATTAAAATAATGGAGAATATTTTTTTAGGAGCAAATAGTATACTAAAACATTAGCATGTAGCCAACTCCACTTGCACCAACAAAAATAGAAACTAGATAGAAGCATCAGGGGGGGCAGACTTGAGTAAATCTAGGAATGTAGGTGTAGCCTCTTAGGAATTGGACACATGGCTCGGTGAGCTAATTATATTTAAATAATTAAAATATTAGGCATTTTTGCATGAAGCGACATATGTCACAGATAAATTTCCTATTTAAGGAAGGCAAGAGGAAAGGGAAGGACATATTATGGATGGATGGTTACGGTAATGATTGTAAGACATTGATTTGATTCTATTGTGAGTTTGGAAAGAGTTCTTTGTGGGGGGGAAGCTCACTTCTGTACCTCTAGTTTTTGTGTGTGAGATCTACGACCCCATTTCTCAGGGGTTTGGGAGGAAGAAGAATACTCCCAATATGGTCGGGAGGTCAACTGAGGTGTCCGTTGGTGATTCTGAAGATTTGGAAGGGGATCGAGAAGTACTTGAACTCTGGTATCATCGTCAACAACTAGAGCATCAATCCAGTCAGGTAACATTTATTTAGTTTTGAATATATGAGAAGAATGCAAGTGATTATAGATAGCAATTACATATATATTACACGGCTGGAATTATTTGTAATTCATAACAATTGTATGAATGTTTATTACAAAGAGGAACTTGGAATTAGATTCTTGTAGAAATGGAAGTGATCTTTGAACCTCACGATATACTCGTGGTATACTTAAAACCTTGTATAAGTTTCATTTTTATTTTTGGGCTTATGAAAAGCACCCTCGGTAATGCATGGGGTCTACTTTTCTAATTTGTTCCTTTCCGCTTTTGAGTCGAAAATCTGAGAAAATGATCCTAGCATTGTTGAATAAACCTTACCACGTTAAGTTTTCTATCTATTGGATGGCCCATCCACGATGGCGTCCTTGTTTCTCCATTAATGGAATTACTTTAACATTTCTTTATACCACATATCATTAAAATGGGGATGGCGATCGATCTCTGTAGATCGATGTCAGAATGTCGTAATCATTTATTGTCTCTGCATATCAACTAAAGCAGATGGTGATCGATCTCAGTAGATCGATGCCTGATTGCTGAATATTTCATTTTACTCGCATCTCTTCTAAATGTGGATGGTGATCGATCTTTGTAGATTGATGCCAAAATGACTGTAATGTTTCTTTATACATGCAACTTGTTTAAATGTGGATGGCGATCGATGTCTATAGATCGATGCCAGAATGCTTGTATCAATTCATTTGTCTCTACATATCAACTGAAGCGGATGGTGATCGATCTCTGTAGATCGATGCCAGATAGCTATAACACCTCCTTATACTTGCATCTCATTTGAATGTGGATTCAGATCGATCTCTGTCGATTGACACCAGAATGCTTGTATGAATTCATTTGTCTCTGCATATCAACTGAAGCGGATGGTGATCGATCTCCGTAGATTGATGTCGAATAGTTGTAACACCTCCTTATACTTGCATCTCGTTTGAATGTGGATGGCGATTGATATCTGTAGATTGATGCCAGAATGCCTGTATGAATTCATTGTATCTGCATATCAACTGAAGCAGATGGTGATCGATATCTGTAGATTGAGTCCAGATAGTTGCAACACCTCCTTATACATGCATCTCCTTTGAATGTGGATGGTGATCGATCTCTGTATATCGATGCCAGAATGCTTGAATAATTCATTATGTCTGCATGCCATATGAAGAGGATGGTGACCGATCTCAATAGATCGATACCGGAATGCTCGTAACATCTCATCATACCTGCATATCATTTAAAAGTGGATGGCGATCGATCTCTGTGGATCGATGCCAAATTGCATTCGATATCGGATTTATTACAACTTTTTCGTTATGCTTACTTACTGTGTGAATAGAGATGGTGATCGATCTCTCTAGATTGATTCCAAATGGATGGAATATTTCCTTATATCTATGTATCGTTTGAATGTGGATGCGATCAACCTGTGGATCGATATCATGACTGTGTGTATAGCATTTCATTTAATTAACTACATGCAAATGGAAGAAAATGCATACGATCTGTGGATCGATGCCATGCCAACGTATTTAGTGTTCCATTAATTACTTATTGAGGTATAGAGGTGAATGTATATGGTCTCTGTGCCACCAATGCAACCTGTTATAGAAGTGGAGTTCGCTTTCCATATACCTTATGCAAACCTTAACATGCTCGATATTTAATTAGAATGGCCATTTATAAATGTTGTTGAGTCGAGCTCAGATCATCACCGATCGAGTGACTCCATTTTAACAAATTAATTGTGTTGTATAAATTTGAGTTTAGATGGTCGTAGATCGAGTCACAACTCTTAATTTTACACTGTGGATACAATGTCACATTTTCATTCTATCCACTAGCTGTCGAATGCTTGGGTTTTGGTTAACTTGTAATGTAATGAATAGACTATGAGCGTAGGTAGTTTAATCGCATTATTATATCAATGCTTCGTTTAAATGGACTTATAGTATAAGGAATGGAGTATTCATATCAACTTGTTTTTAGGATTTCTATATGTTGTGTATTTACTTACCGAATGAACAAAAGAATTGGAATTATGAGTGATCTAGAGCAAGGATCATATGGTTGGTTAATTTAAGCGAAACAGTTGCTTAGAATAAATAAAATGTTGTTTAAGAATTCCTTTAATTTAAATAATTTGGGGATTAAAACGAAATGCATTACGTGGAAATATGTTAGTTATTTATAGTCAACACATGTGGATGTATGAAGGTAGTGGGTTACATAGTTGATCATTATATTGTCTTAGAGTTGTTATGATGTAATATGTCCTACTTTGAATTAGGTTGTATGATACACAAAGGAAGTCTCTCTATATTCAACTATGTATGTTATGTTGTTGATTAGATTATGGTTGTGGTTAAGGGAATGAATCTTGCTATACAACTAAGTTATGTCATTTGAATTTAGTTATCAGAAAAAGAAGTTGAACACTTATCAAATGGTCATGGTATGGTTGAGATTACTTATGTATCATAATAGGTTACATAAATAGGAGGGAAATGTGTTTTTATTAAGTTTATTACATATGAATAGATATGGTTTAAAAATTATGAATGCTTAAGTTAAAATAATATGATTACTTAGTTATGTGTTTGCACCTGTACTATTGTGGTGGATTAAAAAGAAAGCATGCGTACATATATTGATTATATATATATATATATATATATATATATATAGATATATATATCATGTGTAATGATCATGATAAAACTAGCATTTTAACTTACAAAAAAAAAATTCTAACCGAGCCGAACCCTACATTTGGTATTAGAGCCGGTCAAACCTTGACCGGACCAATAAAACTTGTATATCATCTTCCGCAAAAACAATGGACTGATTTTGACTTGAATTAAAATTGTCGCATTAAAAATTGTTGTATTATGTTGAAAGCTAATTAATTTCCCATAGAATCTAGTACATGGATCATCACGGGCGAAGAGGGAGAGGAAGGGGTGGGCGAGGAGGAATTAGACATCCTCCACCCACTTCAACTCCTACAGCCACCCCACCGTGGAAAGAAGAGAAAGAAACCATTCCTGCCAGAGAAGTGGTTGCCATGATGAGAAGCTTCCAACGGATGTCGGAAGCCTTAGTTATCATATTAGATTGCGAAAACAACAGCTCACAAGTAGCCTCTGTACCACCAACTACCCCACCAATCAACATACATTGGGAACTGGAAAAGATCATATTTCCAGAATTTTGGGGTTCCACTGAAGGAACTGATGTTGAGGCATGGTTGGAAAACATGGCTATGTGATTTGCATTGAGGGACTACACTTCAAACATGAAGGTCCGTATGGCAGTTCTGCAACTAAAGAGAGAGGTTCTCCTATGGTGGAAAAATTTACGACCACAGCTAGGTTTGGAACTTGAGGAGGTTTCTTGGGAATAGTTTGA
Organism: Larix kaempferi; assembly: GCA_027924585.1. Lineage (NCBI taxonomy): Eukaryota > Viridiplantae > Streptophyta > Pinopsida > Pinales > Pinaceae > Larix > Larix kaempferi. The sequence continues at coordinate 17,914,289 of BSBM01000001.1, forward strand.
CGAGCATTTCTGTCAACATTATTTATCTGATGAGTTCATCAAATGACAGTTAGATGAATTCAACGCCTTAAGACAATGGAAACGGGAGGTGTAAGAATATGAAATCCGTTTCATGGAACTACTGAGATACGCATCTCACATTTTGAAAAAAATGTTAAAGGTCAACAAGTTCTTTTTTGGATGAACCAGAATATCAGGGATAATGTTCGCATCTTAATTCCCTCTATATTACATGACGCGGTCCAAAAAGATATCATAACCGAAGAAGATCTTGCATGTAAAGGACCACCTAGTAGGAAATTTTTCAGTGTTGACCGAGGCAGTCAATATTCTCTTGCACCCAAGCATCACTATGGACAGAAGAATATTGGGAAGGGATCATTCAGTGGAAGATCTCAAAGAGAAGATAGAGAACCCTATTGACCACCACCACCGAGGAATGATCAAGCAAAACCTTTTGGGAAACCAACACAGTTCAAGCCGTGATGGAACAATGCACCAACCAGAAGTACTACTAGAGGTCAGAATTTGGATATTGGAAATGTGGAGGACCACACTTCCAAAGCGAATGCCCTCGATAGAACCAAGGGAATGGAAGAATTCAAGTACCTCGAAAACCCACTGCGACTGATCTGGGACAAACACACCGCATTCATGCAACTGTCATCAATATCCAAGACAAACACCAATCTACAGTCCTTGAGACCACTGGTACGATAGACAGTAATGTATTCTCTTTACTAGTAGACCTTGGTGCCACTGAAAGTTTCATTTCCTTTAAAGCTTTAGAATTTAGTAAGATGATGGAAATCAATCAAGAGGATTTTGACACTGTCAAAATGGCCTCCAGAAGTATCCAAAGAGTGGGTCTCAAAGTAGAATATTGCAGAGTTGACTTAAGGTTATGCTCTACTAAAGTGTCATTCTATGCTACAAAGTTAGGCACTTATGATCTAATCCTAGGAATGGATTGGCTAGAGTAACATTCAACAGTAATGGATTGCTGAAGTAAGGAGTTAACCTTTTAGGATGGTGAAGGTTACAAGAGAGTACTTACGATAAGGAAAGGGAAAGTTTCTTTAAGGATTATTTCAGCCATGCAACTGAAGAAGAGTATGAGAAAGGGATGCCAAATTTATACAATAGTAGCTATGAACAAGGAAGGAGATAAAGTGGAAGTAATCAACCATCCTCTATTTTTGGAATAGATGGATGTATTTTCAGATGCTCTACCTGGTCTATCGCCACATCGTGAATTAGATTTCACTATTGAACTGAAACTAGAGACAAAGTTTATAGAAAGAACTCCTTACCGAATGGTGGTGCCGGAATTGAAAGAATTACATATCCAACTTCAAGAGTTATTATATTTGGGGTTTATTAGACCCAACGTATCTCCATGGGGATCACCTATGATATTTGTAAAGAAGAAAGACGGATCATGGCATTTGTGCATAGATTACCGTCAGCTAAACAAGGAAACTATAAGAAATCAATACCCTCTACAGAGGATTGATGACCTTTTTGACCAAATGAAAGGTGAAACAGTCATTTCAAAGATAGATCTAAGGTCGGGATATCACTAGTTGAGAATCAAAGATGAATATATTCCTATGACTACCTTCAAGACAAGATTTGGACACTTTGAGTTTCTAGTGGTACCTTTTGGATTGACAAATGCACTGAGCGTATTTATGAACTTAATGAATGGTCTGTTTCGTCAATACCTAGACAAGTTTGTTCAAGTATTTCTTGATGATATTTTAATATATTCTAAAACATCAGAAGAACATGAGGAACACTTGAGAATAGTGCTACAATTATTAAGAGAGAACCATTTATATGGGAAGTTAACCAAGTGTTCATTCTCTCAGAAGGAGATTCACTACCTTGGCCACATTATATCCGTTGAAGGGATTGCAGTGGATCTGGAAAATATTGAAGCAATTTGGGAATGGTCGGCACCCACCAATGCACATGAGGTATGGAGTTTTATGGGACTGGTGAGATATTATAGACGCTTTGTAGAAGGTTTCTCCAAGGTGGAAGGACCCATAAATGAACTACAAAAGAAAAACCATCCCTTTATTTGGACGGAGAAATGTGAAAAGGCTTTTGCTAAACTTAAGGAAATATTGACAACGAAACCAATGCTAAGAGTTCCCGATATGGACAAGGGCTTCCTAGTTTTTATGGATGCATCGAAGGATGGAGTTGGGTGTGTATTGATGCAAAAGGGAATAGTGATGTCCTGCACATCCCGAAGGATAATACCACACGAAGAGAATTATGAAACCCATGATATGGAAATGACTTCGGTAATTCATGCATTAAGGTTATGGCGACACTACTTGGTCGGAAGGAAATTCGAACTAAAGCAACTTAAATGCAAGACATAGAAGATGGTCGGAGTTACTCAGTGCGTACGATTTCGACATTACCTATGTGAAGGGAACCTTAAACATAGTAGTTGATGCACTCCGTCGAAGACGTAGGATATTCTTGTTAAGATTCAATATGCTAAGACATAAAATATCAACATTACATTTCATTTCACAATAATAGCATATACAGGATCACTAAAAGAACAACAAGCACAACATAAACACAAGAGACACAGATTTATCCTGGGAAACCCTCATGGGGTAGAAAACCCAACAAATCTTCCTCAATATAGATGATCAACAATACAGATATGTATATCCCAAACATGAGCTCCTTCTCCTCCATAGCAGATCTCTCTCTCTCACTTATGCGCCACTCACAAGTAAGTGAATAATGAGTGAGTGTGTTAAATGAGGAACACACCTCCTCTATTTATACACTACTCCGACTTGTCTTTTACATTAACTAGGTCGGCCCCATCTTTAACCATTGGGTTAAAATCCCCATTACAACTGACTCTAGGCCGACCCCACTAGGGAAGTATAATAACCCAAGTTACCACATTCCAACGGAGGAATAAACATCTTCGGATATACAATAAGGTCTTCACGGAGGAATGAAACATCTCCAGAATAATAAAGTACAAATATAATATTCTTAGAAGTTACAATATTTCAACACTCCCCCTTAATGAGAAGGATATTATAACAACATCGGCAGGAGCAAGGAGTCATCAACTACATGATACATGATACATCTATAAATCATTGGAAGCTTTCTTCATACATCATTAGTAACTCAAACAGTTACTGGAACATCTTCAAGATATTTAATACTAGATCTTCATCTTCTGCAACACTCGAATAGCTACAGCAACATCATCAACATCTGGATCCTCTCGATCAAGAGCATTAACATTTGGATCCTCTCGATCAACAACATCAACATTTGGATTCTCTCGATCAATAGCATCAACATCTAGATCATCTCGATCAACAACATCATCATAGCAGCATACTCTGCAATACACATGATCCAATTACAGGATGATCAATCCCGCTCACTTTAGGACATAAGTACAAGGATGATACAATCCTATCACATGCATTTTGAACCAAATGTTCAGGGACGATGTAGTCCTATCACGTACATTTTGAACCAAATGTTTAGGGACGATGCAGCCCTATCATGTACATTTTCAACCAAACGTTCAAGGATGATGCAGTCCTATCACGTACATTTTGAACCAAACGTTCAGGGACAATGCAGTTCTATCATGTACATTTTGAACCAAACGTTCAGGGATGATGCAGTCCTATCATGTACATTTTGAACCAAACGTTCAGGAACGATGCAATCCTATCACGTACATTTTGAACCAAACGTTCAGGGACGATGCAGTCCTATCATGTACATTTTGAACCAAACGTTCAGGGACGATGCAGTCCCGATCTGCTTATAGGATGATCAATCCTTCTCACTTTAAGACACCTCTCATGTCTAGGGACGATGCAATCCCAATCTACTTACATGATGATCAATCCTTATCACTTTAAGACACCTCTCATGTCTAGGGACGATGCAATCCTGATCTACTTACAGGATGATCAATCCTTATCACTTTAAGACACCCCAACATGTCTAGGGACGATGCAATCCCAACCACAGTGCCAGTCATTTTTCATACTGGATGTGACCTAGATTAAATCTAGGATTTTACCACCTGTGAATGATCACCTACTGCTACACTGAGCAGTCCAAGAGAAAACATTACATCATTACAGGACCTGCGAATGATCACCTGCTGCTACACTGAGCAGTCCAGGAGCACACATTGCATCATTCCAGACAACCACAGAGCCAATACTATTTCAACTAGGGTGTGACCTAGATTAGAACTAGGATTTACAATCTGTGAATGATCACCGGCTAATCCAGGAGCAACACATTACATCATTACAGGTTTTGTGAATGATCACCTACTACTATGCTGAGCAGTCCAGGAGTGAACATTACATCATTCCAGTCAACCACAGAGCCAGTACTATTTCAAATGGGGTGTGAACTAGATTAGATCTAGGATTTACAACCTATGAATGATCACCTAGAAATCCAGGAGTGAACATTACATCATTATAGGTTTTGTGAATGATCACCTATTGCTATGCTGAGCAATCCAGGAGCGCACATTACATCATTCACCAACATATTTCTCGAAGATAAGAGTCTACAGATCAATTCAGGGACCGAAGTCCGAGGATGATACAATCCCTCTCGTCCACCAGGGACCACTTCTCAGAGACGTATGTCTATGGATCAATTCAGGAACCGAAGTCCAGGGATGATACAATCCCTCTTGTCCTCTAGGAACCACTTCTCAACCTTATCGTTGATATCATCGACCTCATCGTCGAGATAGGTAACCTCATCGTCGGAACAGGTAACCTCATCATCAATACATGTATCCTCATCATCGATACAAGTATCCACATCAGCAATACAAGTATCCTTATCATCGATATAGTATCCACATCATCGACCATATCACTACCCCTTTCAAGGAGGGTCCTTCTGAAATACACCAAGCTTGTCTCGACAATACTCAAACTTTACTTGAGACATAGGTTTGGTCAATACATCAACAACTTGTTCGTCAGTGCTCACATACTCGAGCTTTATAGCTCCTTTCTGCAACATATCTCGTATATAGAAATATCAGATCTCTATGTGCTTTGACTTATCATGGAACATGGCTTCTTTGTCATCTTGATACAACTTTGGTTGTCACACATGATCACAGTGGGGTCCATCTCTAAGTCAAACAGTCCCGATAACAACTTTCGAAGCCATATCACTTCACAACTAGTAGAGCAAGCAACTATATATTCTGCTTCGGCTGTGTTGAGAGCTACACTAGACTGCTTCCTGCTAAACCACGAGATCATGGCAGATCCTAGACAATAACATCCGCCTGATGTGCTCTTCCTGTCTGATACACTTCCTACCCAATCAACATCTATGTAGCCATACAATCTGAAGTCATGATCTCCAACATGGACCAAAGTCTATCGTACCCTTTAGGTACCTCATCACATGCTTTGTAGCAATCAAGTGAACACGTCTAGATTCTACTACATACTGACTTAAGGTGTTCACAACAAAGCATATATCTGGGCTAGTATTCGTCAGATACATCAATGAACCAATAATCTGTCTGTATAGAGTCACATCCACTAAATCTGATGAGTCATCAACCAACAAATTCAAGTTGGAATCCATGGGAGTGGCCATGGCTTTGCATTCCAACATATCAAATACTTTCCCTGGTTGAGAAAGATTCCTTCTGGGCCTTGCCATACTTCCAAACCGAGGAAGTAATGCATCAATCTGAGATCTTTCATCTCAAATTCTGTAGCTAGCTTCTTCTTGCTTTCCATGATCTGTTTCTCATTCCCTGTCAGAAAGAGATCATCCACACTTTGCATTGAGTGATATTCTGCACATTTATCCGCGCTATCTCCCTTCATATGGGTCTATTGATATGAGCCTCAAGATCATTCGAACTCTGTGGTGAGTTCCTTCTTGCATCCATCTAAGAGAAGAATGTCATCTGTATATAGACACCATCTTCAACCTTGTAGCAAAGGTTTAAATCTGCATTATCCATGGTGATCATTAAGCTCATCAAATGACTATCGATCCTGGGTACCTATTGAACCCATACAGAGCTTTCTTCAATTAGATTCATACTTCTTCTTCAATTACACCATTAAGAGAATGGTCTTATCTAGCCACTTGGAGCAAACATCTTGTCATGATCCTCTTCCTTTTAAGAGAGTCTTCTAGCCACGAGCCTTCTATAGTATGTTTGATTTGTAAGTCTTCTTGTTGAACATCCATCACTCGTTCTTTGGAACAGGTGTTCATCATCATAGCACATGATCTTTTCTACAAATCAAAGTTAATCATATGATTAGTAATACTTCATAATCATCAAATCATGTTGACATGATAACCTATAATGCATACAGATATGATTCACATAGTTATGCAACTACCAACACAACACTTTTCCATATCCTGTATGCATATAGTGGCTATCTAGATGCCTTCCATCTCTACCAGAACATACTGTCAAGAGCGTGGACAGCTCTCAGCATGTCAGCAAAGAGGTTTCATTCTAGGCAAGCAACAATGGAATGTTTGTCCAATTTACCCATCATATGCATATTAGTAGTATATTGTTCAATGCTATATGAATGCTTACACTATGCATGATATATTCTATGCATACAACTATTACAAGAAATATCAATTACTATTTCAGAGATTCAAATAACAACTCAAATACCTATCTTTTATGTTTGTGTGGTTGCCTCCCACTTGATCTCTATATTCTTTGAACTTCTATTCATTATGTACCACTGTGCATGCTCAAGTGTGCACTAGTGTTATCCTCATGATCTCGTAAGTAGCGATTATATGTGATCCATGAGTCTTTTGTCTTCATGTCACCATGGTCATATGTTCTTGATCTAGAACTTGATTTGTACCTTTCATGTTAGCGAACAACATCATCCTCATACAATACCACAGTGCATTAGTACAATCATAGGTGTCATAACCCTAATCAATGAATGTCTTCTATCATTCACATGCATTCATATTTTTACTAGGGTGATAAGACAAGACTAAAATTAATCAATATTGTACTAACCTCAATAATATGAAGACAAACATATCATAACCTTAATCATGAACAAATTAAAAAACATACATGTATCTCCTTAAGTCATACCTGTTGAGATTGCTTGTAGCATTCTTATGTAAGGCCTTAGCCTCTTCTCCCTCTGGGACTGAAACCTCTTCACTTATGTAAGTGTTCAACTCATTCTCTTTTAGGGTTGACCCAATCCACTTGATTTGCTGAAAACTGGATTTGGAGCTGGATTAAGGTTTGTCAGAGAAACCCTAAAAATTCAAACTTTGAATTTCAAACTTATGAAAGGATAGAAAGATGCGCCTGTTGAGATGATCAAGTTGGTATACTCAAAATTTGAAAACTGCAAAGTTTCACCCCTCAAAATTGCTTTTGAAACTTCCGGATTCACTAGGCTAGACCCTGAATTAGGGTTTGAGTTTCCCGGAGCTTCACCCAGCCAAAATGTTCGATCCAAAGCTCTAAACTTTGATTTTTCCAAGGATCTTCCAGCCTTGGTCTTAGATTTCAGAAATTCCAATTTTTGCAGAAACCCTAATTTCTGGATTTACTAGACATGACCCCAAACTAGGGTTTGATTTTCCCAGAGCTTCACCCAACCAAAAAGTTTTATCTTGGTCTCTAAACTTTGATTTTTCTGAGGAGCATCCATCCATGGACTCGGATTCAAAAAATTCTAATTTTCTCTGAAACCCTAATTTCTAGGTCAAAAACTAAAAATGATCATAACTGAATTTTGTCTCGACAGAAAGATGTGCCTTGCTGAGGAGATTCAATCTACCCTCCTGCCTTTCAATATCTGTGGAGAGAAACCCAAAAAACAAGAAGCCCTAGCTTCCGCAACTGCACAGTGTCTTCTTCTCAGGTTAGCTCTGATACCATGTTAAGATTCAATATGCTAAGACATAAAGTATCAGCATTACATTTCATTTCACAATAATAGCATATACCGGATCACTGAAAGAACAACAAGCACAACATAAAAACAAGAGACACAGATTTATCCTGGGAAACCCTCATGGGGTAGAAAACCTAGCAAAGCTTCCTCAATATAGATGATCAACAATACAGAGATGTATATCCCAAACATGAGCTCCTTCTCCTCCATAGCAGATCGCTCTCTCACCTATGCACCACTCACAAGTAAGTGAATAATGAGTGAGTGTGTTAAATGAGGAACACACCTCCTCTATTTATACACTACTCCGACTTGTCTTTTACATTAACTAGGTCGGCCCCATCTTTAACCATTGGGTTAAACGCCCCATTACAACTAACTCTAGGCCAACCCCACTAGGGAAGTATAATAACCCAAGTTACCACATTCCGACAGAGGAATAAACATCTCCGGATATACATTAAGGTCTTCACGGAGGAATGAAACATCTTTGAAATAATAGAGTACAAATATAATATTCTTGGAAGTTACAATATTTCAACAATTCTTGGTTATACCGATAAAAACCACCTAAGAGAGAATATTTTAGCACTACAATAGGATGACACATGGTATAACAAAGTGAAACAGATTTGGAGACTAAGAAAATGAGGACACCCAAGTATGAAGGGTAATCCTTTGACATGGATGGGTTACTGAGGTAGAACAACTGTATCTATGTACTAGAAAATGAAGAAATATGGAATTTGATTTTGATAGAAGCCCATAGAGCGGTTTATAGAGCTCATCCTGGAGTAAAGAAAATGTATGCAAATACGAAACCTTTATTCTTTTGGAAAGGAATGAAGAGGGATGTGGTAAGTATCGTAGCAAAATGTATGGAATGCCTGATGGTGAAAGCAGAGCACTGACACCCTGTCGGATTTCTCCAAACACATGCAATTCTTGAATCTAAGTGGGGAGTCATCTCTATGGACTTTATAGTTGGTTTACCTTTGAACAACAGAATACATGAAACCATTTTTGTAGTAGTCGACACTCTTACCAAGAGTGCCCACTTTCTACTGATCAAGAACATGTATCAAGCTCCTAAAATTGCTAAGGTTTTCATAAATGAAGTTGTAAGATTGCACGGAATACCGAAAAAAATATTATTTCGGATAGAGGTTTGGTATTTACCGGAAGGTTTTGGACAAGCTTCCAAGAAGCCCTAGGTACTCAAGTCAACTTCAATACCGCTTATCACCCAGAGATGGATGGAAAAACCAAAAGGGTGAACCAATTTTTGGAGGACATGTTAAGGATGTACGTAATGGATCAACATAAAAGATGGGAAGAATACCTACCTTTAGTGGAATTTGCTTACAATAACAGTTATCAAAGTTCAAATCAAATGGAACCTTTCGAATTTCTCTACGGACGACCTTGTAGAACTCCCATAAGTTGGGATATATTGGAAGATAGGGCATTGTTAGGCCCATAAGTGATATAGGAAATGGAATATCAGATGGTGACCATTCGTGCTTGAATGAAGGAAGCACAATATCGGCATAAGAGCTATGTGGATGTGCATAGAACTGATCGAAGTTACGAGACTGGGGATAAGGTATTTTTGCGAGTGAAATTGCAGAAGAGTTCAATCAAATTTGGTAAGGGAGCCAAGTTGTCCCCTAGGTTTGTAGGGCCCTTTAGGATCTTGGAATAGATAGGACCAATTTCCAATCATCTTGACTTGCCATCATCTTTGAGTAGGATTCACAATGTTTTTCACGTTTCAGTATTATGTCACTATGTTCCCAATACTTCACATGTTATTGATCTATGAAATGTGAAAATAACGGATGACGAGGCCATGATGGCTGAGCCGATTTGGGTATTAGACTAGCAAACATGGCAGATTAGGCATAGCGTGATTGATCAAGTACTCAAAGTGCAGTGGGACAGTTATAGTCCCATCTCTACGACTTAGGAGGATGCAGTTGAGATGCATCATAGCTTTCTGTATTTATTTTGAACTTTGGGACGAAGTTCTAAATAAGAAGGGGTGTATGTAATGCCCCTGGATTGATGTAGAATTTAAGGGCACTTGCCGAGTGACGCGGCTGAATAAAAATTTAATAAAAATGACCCTTTCATTATATATATTTTAAATAATTGAGAAACACCTGATGATGTGCATGACGACAATTGATGAACGAAAACAATGAATTGAATGACACTTGTGGAAATGGATACTTTATTTAAATTGATGAATAAATGCATGTTCTGCTTAATGATTCGTTGTTTTCTGAAATATATGATGTGTATAAATTAATTTTCATATGTTGCTTAATGGTTAGCTATGTTATGAAATATATGATGTGAATGAAAGAAATGCATGTTTGCTTAATGATTAGAAGATTGAGGAAATATATGATGTTATGAGTAAATTATGGTTGCTTAACGATTAGTAGGTTATGAAGTGGATTATGATAAATGAGAAAAAAGCTATTAATGTGTGCTTTGGATCATGTGTGTAGTGACAGGTGAAATGATTCACCGACGAAATCACAAAGAAAATAAATGGGTCGTAGAGTATGAATAAAATCACACACGGAAGAACGACGACGGTGTCGACTTCCTACGGATTCCACACACGAGTTGAAAAACACCTATCTGCTTACTTGGGGAAGCGTGAAGTTGTGCGAAGTGGACCATGACTGAATTGGTCAAGTACGAGGCTGGGGGCCGTGCAGTAAGAACATACTTACTCCTCAGCGCCATTAGTCTCCAATAGAGTGTAGATGGAGGATTGAAGGCAATGAATCCTAAATCCCTACATGAAGTTCCCACAAATCAGATGAAATGAAGAAGTATTAACGAAAGGACCTGACAATGTGGTACCATGTTGATATAAAGAAAATGAGGGACAGATGGACCCAACGATGTGGTACCTAGACCCAAGAAAAGAATAATTGATGAATATTACGCATTAAGCATATAGGTTTGCATTTAGTTTATTTTCATATGAAATAATTATAGGTAATTAAAATAATGGAGAATATTTTTTTAGGAGCAAATAGTATACTAAAAAATTAGCATGTAGCCAACTCGACTTGCACCCACAAAAACAGAAACTAGATAGAAGCATCAGGGGGACAGACTTGAGTAAATCTAGGAATGTAGGTGTACCCTCTCAGGAATTGGACACATGGCTGGGTGAGCTAATTATATTTAAATAATTAAAATATTAGGCATTTTTTCATGAAGCGACATGTGTTGCAGAGAAATTTCCTATTTAAGGAAGGAAAGAGGAAAGGGAAGGACACCCTATGGCTGGATGGTTATCATAATGAATGTAATACATTGATTTGCTTCTATTTTGAGTTTGGAAAGAGGTATTGGTGGGGGTGAAGCCCACTTATGGACCTTTAGTTTTTGTGTGTGAGCCCTACGACCCCATTTCGCAGGGGTTCGGGAGGAAGAAGAGTAATCCCAATACGGTCGAGAGGTCAACTGAGTTGTCCGTTGGTGAATTAGGAATATTTGGAAGGGGATCAAGAAGTACTTGAACTCCGGTATCACCATCAACAACTCGAGCATCCATCCGATCAGGTAACATTTATTTAGTTTTGAATATATGAGAAGAATGCAAGTGATTATAGATAGCAGTTACATATCTATTACACGGCTAAAATGATTTGTAATTCATAACAATTGTATAAATGTTTATTACAAAGCAGAACTTGGAATTAGATTCTCATAGAAATGGAAGTGATATCTGAACCTCACGATATACTCATGGTATACTTAAACCTTGTATAAGTTTCATTTTTATTTTTGGGCTTATGAAAAGCACCCTCGGTAATGCATGGGGCCTGCTTTTCTAATTTGTTCCTTTCTGCTTTTGAGTCGGTAATCCAAGAAAATGATCCTAGCATTGTTGAATAAACCTTACCGCGTTATGTTTTTCATCTGTTGGACGGACCATCCATGATGGCGTCCTTGTTTCTCCATTAATGGGATTATTGTAACATTTATTTATACCACATCTCGTTAAAATGGGGATGGTGATCGATCTCTGTAGATCGATGCCAGAATGTTGTAATCATTTATTGTCTTTGCATATCAACTGAAGCGGATGGTGATCGATCTCAGTAGATCGATGCGTGATTGCTGAATATTTCATTTTAGTCGCATCTCGTATAAATGTGGATGGCGATCGATCTCTATATACCGATGCGGCCAGAATGACTTTAACGTTTCTTTATACATGCAACTTATTTAAATGTGGATGGCGATCGATCTCTATAGATCGATGCCAGAATGCTTGTATGAATTCATTTTTCTCTACATATAAACTGAAGCGAATGGTGATCGATCTCTATAGATCGATGCCAGATAGCTGTAACACCTCCTTATACTTGCATCTCATTTGAATGTGGATTCAGATCGATCTCTGTAGATCGATGCCAGAATGCTTGTATGAATTCATTTGTCTCTACATATCAACTGAAGGGGATGGTGATCGATCTCCATAGATTGATGCTGGATAGCTGTAACACCTCCTTATACTTGCATCTTGTTTTAACGTGGATTGCGATCGATCTCTGTAGATCGATGCCAGAATGCTTGTATGAATTCATTGTCTCTGCATATCAACTGAAGTAGATGGTGATCGATCTCTGTAGATCGATGATGGATAGCTATAACACCTCCTTATACATGCATCTCGTTTGAATATGGATGGTGATCGATCTCTGTATATCAATTCCAAAATGCTTGAAGAATTCATTATGTCAGCATACCAATTGAAGTGGATGGTGATCGAACTAAATAAATCGATGCCGGAATGCTTGTAACATCTCATCATATCTACATATGATTTAAAAGTGGACTTCGATTGATCTCTGTGGATCGATGCTAGATTTCATTCAATTTCAGATTTCTTACAACTTTTTGTTATGCTTAATTACTGTGTGAATACAGATGGTGATCAATATTTGTAGATCGATTCCAAATGGATGGATTATTTCCTTATATCTACGTATCATTTGAATGCGGATGCGATCAACCTATGGATATATATCATGACTGTGTGTATAACATTTCATTTAATTAACTACATGCTAATGGCAGAGCATGCATACTATATGTGGATTGATGCCATGCCAACGCATGTAGTGTTCCATTAATTACTTATTGAGGTATAGCAATGAATGTATATTGTCTCTATGTGACCAATGCGAGGTTATGGAAGTGGATTTCGTTTTCCATATACCTTATGTGAACCTTAACATGCTCGATATTCAAGTAGAATGGCCATTTATATATGTTGTTGAGTTGAGCTTAGATCATCACCGATCGAGTGACTCCGTTTTAACAAATTAATTGTGTTGTATAAATTTGAGTTTAGATAGTCATAGATAGAGTCACTGTAAAGATTTAATATGCTAAGACAGAAAATAGCAGCATTACATTCCATTTCACAATAATAGCATATATAGGATCACTGAAGAAACAACAAGAATAGCATAAACAAAAGAGACACAGATTTATCCTGGGAAACCCTCATGGGGTAGAAAACCCAGTAAAGCTTCCTCAATATAGATGACCAGCAATATACAAAGATGCAAACCCTGAGCATAAGCTCCTTCTTCTCCATAGCAGACCTCTCCTCCACAAGTGCGCCACTCTCAAGTGAGTGAGTGTCTCAAATGAGGAATACACCTCCTCTATTTATACACTACTCCGACTTGTCTTTTACACAAAACATGTAGGCTCGTATTTAACCAATGGATTAAATACCCCACTACAACTGACTGGGCCGACCCCTCTAGGGTGGTCTAATAACCCTTTGACCCACATAACACATACAGGGCCGACTACCACTAGGGAAGTCTAATAACCCAAGTTACCACATTCCGACGGAGGAATAAACATCTCCGGATATACAATAAGATCTTCATGGAGGAATGAAACATCTCAGGAATAATAAAGTACAATTATAATATTCTTTGAAGTTACAATATCTCAACACTCCCCCTTAACGAGAAGGATATTATAACAGCATCTGCACGACGAATGAGTCATCAACATCATACATGATACATCTATAAATCATTGGAAGCTTTCTCAACATCATCAGTAACTCAACCAGTTACTGGAACATCTTCAATACTGGAACATCAACATCTTCAGTACTAAGTCTTTATCTTCTGCAGCACTCAAATAGCTACAATAACATCAACATCTGAATCCTCACGATCATCAGCATCATCATCATACGATCATCAGCATCGGGATCATCTCGATCTATAGCATCTGGATCATCACGATCTACAGCATCTGGATCATCTCGATCTACAACATCTGGATCATCACGATCTACAGCATCTGGATCATCTCGATCTACAACATCTGGATCATCTCGATCTACAGCATCTGGATCATCTCGATCTACAACATCTGGATCATCTCGATCTACAGCATCTGAATCATCTCGATCTACAGCATCTGGATCATCTCGATCTACAGCATCTGGATCATCACGATCTACAGCATCTAGATCATCTGTATTAGTATTCACACCAATACATCTATCATCGAAACATGTATTCTTACTAATACATATATCATAAAAAAAACATGTATTCTCACTAATACATATATCATCAAAAGCATGTATTCTCACTTAATACATCTATCATCAAAAGCATGTATTCTCACTTAATACATCTATCATCAAAAGCATGTATTCTCACTAATACATCTATCATCAAAAGCATGTATTCTCACTTAATAAATCTATCATCAAAAGCATGTATTCTCACTAATACATCTATCATCAAAAGCATGTATTCTCACTAATACATCTATCATCAATACATAGCAGCATAACTGCAACACACACGATCATATTACAGGATGATCAATCCTGCTCTCTTTAGGACATAGGTCCATGGATGATGCAATCATGTCATGTACCTTTTGAACCGAAGTCTAGGGACAATCCAGTCCTATCATGTACCTTTTGAACCGAGGTCCAGGGATGATCCAGTCCTATCATGTACCTTTTGAACCGAAGTCCAGGGACGATCCAGTCCTATCATGTACCTTTTGAACCGAAGTCCAGGGACGATCCAGTCCTATCAAGTACCTTTTGAACCGAGGTCCAGGGATGATCCAGTCCTATCATGTACCTTTTGAACCGAGGTCCAGGGATGATCCAGTCCTATCATTCAATTCTCGGAGACCTCAAGTCTACGGCTCAATTCAAAGGACCATAGTCCGAGGACGATCCAATCCCCTTACCTGTTCATTCAGGATTTTATTCTCGGAGACATCTTGTCTACGGCTCAATTCACAGGACTAAAGTCCGAGGATGATCCAATCCCCTTACCTGTTCATTCAGGATTTTGTTCTCGGAGACATCTTGTCTACGGCTCAATTCACAGGACCAAAGTTCGAGGATGATCCAATCCCCTTACCTGTTCATTCAGGATTTTATTCTCGGAGACATCTTGTCTACAGCTCAATTCATAGGACTAAAGTCCGAGGACGATCCAATCCCCTTACCTGTTCATTCAGGATTTTATTCTCGGAGACATCTTGTCTACGGCTCAATTCATAGGACTAAAGTCCAAGGACGATCCAATCCCCTTACCTGTTCATTCAGGATTTTGTTCTCAGAGACATCTTGTCTACGGCTCAATTCAAAGGACTAAAGTCCAAGGAAGATCCAATCCCCTTACCTGTTCATTCAGGATTTTTGTTCTCAGAGACCTCATGTCTACGACTCTCTTTAGGACTAAAGTCCAGGGATTATCCAATCCCCTCAAGTCCACCAAGGACTTCATTCTCGAAGACATACGTCTATGGCTCTCTTTAGGACTGAAGTCCAGGGATGATCCAATCCCCTCAAGTCCACCAAGGACTTCATTCTAGAAGACATATGTCTACGGCTCTCTTTAGGACTGAAGTCTAGGGATGATCCAATCCCCTCATGTCCACCAAGGACTTCATTCTCGAAGACATACGTCTACGGCTCTCTTGAGGATGATGCAATCCTATCATGTCCACCAAGGACTTCATTCTCGAAGACATACGTCTACGGCTCTCTTTAGAACATATGTTCAAGGATGATCCAATCCCCTTGTCGCCTTAGACCCTGTCTAAGGACCATCCACCAACCTCTCTGTCGGCATCACTAATATAGGTATCCTCATCATCGACCTCACTGTCGATGTAGGCAATCTCATCATGAGTTATCACATCACTTCCCCTTTCGAGGAGGGTCCTTTTGAACTATATTAAGTTTGTCTCAGAAAACTTTACTTGAGGTAGAGGTTTGGTTAGTACATCGGATCGGTAGAGGTTTGGTTAGTACATTGTTACAAATTCGAACTTTTGGTTCCTTTCTGCACCATATCTTGGAACACTAGATTCTTTGCCATCTTGACACAACTCTGCTTGTCACATAGGATCATAGTTGGGTCTGTCTCTAAGTCAAATAATCCTGAAGCCATACTGCTTCATAACTTAGCAGACCAAGCAGCCATATATTCTGCTTGTGCTCACGAGATCATGGCTGATCCCAGACAATAACATCCTCTCGATGTGCTCTTCCTGTCTGATACACTTCCTTCCCAATCAACATCTGTGTAGCCATCTGAAGTCATGATCTCCAAGATAACATAGATCAAACTCTTATTGTATCCTTTAGGTACCGCATCACATGATTTGCAGCTTATCGGGTGAACACATCTAGTTTCCACTAGATACTGACTCAAGGTGTTCACAGCAAAGCATATATCTGACCTAGTATTCTTTAGACACATCAATGACTCAATATTTTGTCTGTACAGAGTTCTATCCACTAACTCTGATGAGTCATCTGCTAACAACTTCAAGAGTGGCCATCCCAACACATCAAGTCCTTTTAATATTTCTCCGCATAATTTCCTTGGTTGAGAAAGATTCCTTCTGAGCCTTGCCATACTTCCAGACCTAAGAATTAATGCATCAATCTGAGATCTTTCATTTTCATTTCTGCAGCCATCTTCTTCTTTCTTTTCATGATCTGTTTCTCATTCTTTGTCAGAAAGAGATCATCGTCATACAATAATGGTATGATATGTTCATCATCCACAACCTTAAGGTAAAGGTTAGGAACAACTTTACTTTTGGTAAAGTCCAAGCTTATCAAGAGACTGTCAATTCCCTCTTTGTGACTAAACATCATTCACACTCTGCATTGAATGATCTTCTGCATATCTATCTGTGCCATCTCTCGTTAGATGGGTCTTCTGATATGAGCCTCAATATCATTTGAACTCTATGGTGAGTTCCTTCTTGCATCCATGTCATCTGTGTATAGAAACCATATTCAACCTTGTAGCAAAGGTTGAGATCCACATGACCCATGGTGATCATTAAGCTCATCAATTGATTATCGATCCTAGGAACCCATACAGAACCTGATTCACACTTCTTCTTTAATTACACCATTAAGAGAATGGTCTAGCCACTTGGAGCAAACATCTCATCATGATTCTCTTCCTCTTTCTAAGAGAATCTTCTAGCCACAAGCCTTCTATAGTGTGTTTGATTTGTAAATCCTTTTGTTGAACATCCACCGCTTGTTCATTGTTCATCATTCATCATGATCTTTCCTACAAATCAAAATTAAGTACATGATTAGTAATACTTCATAATCATCAAATCATATTGGCATGATAACCTATTATGCATACAGATATCATTTACATAGTTATGCAACTATTTTGACCAATACTTTGGCACAACACTTTTCCATATTCTGTATGCATACAGTGGCTATCTAGATGCCTTCCATCTCTACCAGAACATACTATTGAGAGTGTGCACAGCTCTCAGCATGTCAGCAAAGAGGTTTCATTCTAGACAAGCAACAATAGAATGTTTGTCCAACTTACCAATCATATGCGTATTAGTAGTATATTGTTCAATGCTCTATGAATGTTTACACTCAGCATGATATATTCTAGGAATACAAATATGCATACAAGCAATATCATTTATTATTTCAAATAACAAGTCAAATACTTATCTTTTATGTTTGTGTGGTTGCCTCCTGCTTGATCTTCTATATGTCTTTTGAACTTCTATTCATTCTGTACCACTGTGCATGCTCAAGTGTGCACTAGTGTCATCCTCATGATCTCATACACAAACATACATTCATTAGTATATTCTCAAAACATTCTAATTCTAAATAATCTTGAATATGTATAGTCATGATCATTAGTATTCAGGGTTTCAAGGAAGTCTTCTTTTACTCATGCATATTCTTGTTTGATCATAGTACTCTTCTGGTTAATTAAATCATCAAGACAAGAGACATAATATGCATAAATCCTTGATTACTAACTTTATGAATAAACATAACCAATCATACCAAGTATACTTATATAAGGGATCCTAACACAAGGTAAGATTCTAGCTTGACATAAGAAAACATACCTAGATTAGTATACCTGCTTAGTTATGTACAACATACCTAAACAATCTCTTCAATGATTTAGAGATCTTGAGCTAGAACCTGCATGTCTCATAGGTTAAGCATAATATAACAAGGTCATACATACCTCAGTAGAACAAAGATTATGGATGAGTCTTTGTCTTCATGTTGTCATGTTCATGGAACTTGATTTGTCTTTTGTGATGTACCTGTATCTTATTAGCAGACAACATCAACCTCACACAACACCATAATGCATTAGTACAATCATATAGCCCTAATCAATGAATGTCTTCGATCATTCACATACATTTATACTGTTACTAGGGTGATAAGACAATTCTAACATTAATCAAGATTGTACTAATATGTAATATGAAGACAAACACATCATGAACTTAATCAAGAATCAGATTTCAAGACATACCTGAACCTCCTTAAGTCATACCTGTCGAGACTTCTTGTAGTCTTCTTATGTAAGGCCTTAGTCTCAACTCCCCCTGAAACTTGATCTGGAGCTTGATTAGGGTTTGCTAGAGAAACCCTAGAAATTCAATCTTTGACTTTCACACTTCTGAATGGATGGAAGGATGTGTCTTGCTGAGCTGACCAAACTAGCATACTTCAATTTTGAAATCTCCAAAATTTGACCACTCAAAATTGCCTTTGAAACTTCTGGATCTTCTGGACAAGAACCCGAACTAGGGTTTGATGAAGCCCACCCTTCTGTCCAATCAAAAGGTTCGATCCAAGGCTCTAAACTCTTATTTTTCTGAGGAGCTTCCAGCCGTGGTTACAGACTTAAAAAATTCCAACTTTTGCTGAAGCCCTAATTTTCCATCTTTCCGATCAAAATCCCGAACTGGGGTTTGATCAAGCTCGGTCTTCTACCCAACCAAAAAATTTGATCTTGGTCTCTAAATTTCAATTTTCCTGAGTAGCATTCAGCCATGGATTCCGATTCCAAAAATTCTAACTTTCTTCGAAACCCTAAATTCCGGAAGCCATGAATGAAGGTGCTCAAAAAATAATTCTGTTTTGACAGAAATATGTACCTGATTGTTTCTGCTGTAACTCCAAAATTTTCGCTCCACAGGGTTTGAAAACTTTTTCTGTGGTATCCTGACCTGTCATCTTTCCATCCCAATAGATCTGACCTCAATTGGATTTTCTGAGAGAGAGTTATTCCAAGTGTTGCAACGTGACCTGTTTATGGGATAAAACAGGAGATCGAACTTGTATGGCGTTCCACGTGTCACTGGTTCAACTTCGGCCTCTGAAAAAGTTTCTTGATATAGTACAGTCTGTGTACTACCTGTCACTTTTTACGAAATTTCATTTGGAGCTTCCTAGCTCAAGTTATGCCAAGTGTCGCAACGTGACCTGTTTATGGGATAAAACAGGAAAGTGAACTTGTACAGTGTGCCACGTGTCATTGGTTCAACTTCGGCCTCTTCAAAGGTTTCCTGCGATAGTACAATTTGTGTACTACCTGTCACTTTTTACAAATTTCATTTGGAGCTTCCTAGCCCAAGTTATGACCTTTTTGCCTAGGTCACCTGATTTTGACTGAGATCTGGAAGAGGTAGAAACCCTAACTTGTACTTATCATAACTCACAAAGTACAACGAATCTGAGGGTTCCCTTTGGACACAAGGTACCTAGGGATTTTATCTTCGACCTGTAAACTTTTCAGATCCTGAACCTTCATATAAATGGATTTATAGCGAAAGTTCCACGATGACTGGTTTTTGCTATGTAAAACCCTAACCTTCAAATTGTCATAAGTAAAGCAAGTGTCGTAAGTGCCATACCTTGCCTTCCTTCAGGTTAGCTCTGATACCATGTTAAGATTTAATATGCTAAGACAGAAAATAGCAGCATTACATTTCATTTCACAATAATAGCATATATAGGATCACTGAAGAAACAACAAGCATAGCATAAACACAAGAGACACAGATTTATCCTGGGAAACCCTCATGGGGTAGAAAACCCAGTAAAGCTTCCTCAATATAGATGACCAGCAATATACAAAGATGCAAACCCTGAGCATAATCTCCTTCTTCTCCATAGCAGACCTCTCCTCCACAAGTGCGCCACTCTCAAGTGAGTGAGTGTCTCAAATGAGGAATACACCTCCTCTATTTATACACTACTCCGACTTGTCTTTTACACAAAACATGTAGGCTCGTATTTAACCAATGGGTTAAATACCCCACTACAACTGACTGGGCTGACCCCTCTAGGGTGGTCTAATAACCCTTTGACCCACATAACACATACAGGGCCGACTCCCACTAGGGAAGTCTAATAACCCGAGTTACCACATTCCGACAGAGGAATAAACATCTCCGGATATACAATAAGATCTTCACAGAGGAATGAAACATCTCCGGAATAATAAAGTACAATTATAATATTCTTTGAAGTTACAATATCTCAACAGTCACAACTCTTAATTTAGACTGTCGATACAATGTCACATTTTCGTTCTATCCACTAGTTGTCGAATGCTTGGGTTTTGGTTAGATTGTAATGTAATGAATAGAGTATGAGTGTAGGTAGTTTAATCAAATTATTATGTCAATGTTTCGTTTAAATGGACTTATAGAATAAGGAATGGTGTATTCATATCAACTTGTTTTCAGGATTTCTATATGTTGTGTATTTACTTACCGAATGAACAAAAGAATTGGGATTATGAGCGATCTAGCGCAAGGATAATATGGTTGGTTAATTTAAGCAAAATAGTGTCTTAGAAGAAATAAAATGTTGTTTAAGAATTCCTTTAATTTAAATTGTTCCGGGAATAAAACGAAATGCGTTACGTGGAAATATGTTAGTTAGTTATAGTCAACACATGTAGACGTATGAAGGTAGTGGGTTACGTAGTTGATCATTATATTGTCTTAGAGTAGTTATGATGTAATATGTCCTACTTTGAATTAGGTTGTATGATACGGAAATGAAGTCTCTCTATATTCAACTATATATGTTATGATGTTGATTAGATTATGGTTGTGGTTAAGGGAATGAATCTTTCTATACAACTAAGTTATATCATTTGAATTATGTTATCAGAAAAAGAAGTTGAACACTTATCAAATGGACATGGTATGGTTGAGATTACTTATGTATCATAATAGGTTACATACATAGGAGGGAAATGTGTTTTTATTAATTTTATTACATATGAATACACACGGTTTAAAAATTATGAATACTTAAGTTAAAATAATATGATTACTAATTTATGTGTTTGCCCCTGTACTATTGTGCCGGTGGATTTAAAAGAAAGCATGTGTATATACATATATATGTGTGTGTGTGTACATATATATACATATATGTATGTATACATACATATGTATATGTATAGATACATATGTATATATATATATATATATATATATATATATATATATATATATGTATATGTATATGTATATGTATATATGAATGTATATATATATGTGTATATATATATATATACATACATATGTATGTATACATACATATACATATACATACTCTTTATGATGAAATGAAATTACGCGCTTTTTTCCAGGAAAAAAAATGCATATATATATATATATATATATATATATATATAGAGAGAGAGAGAGAGAGAGAGAGAGAGAGATGTATATATCTACATATACATATATACATATATATATACACATATATATATATATATACATATACATATATACATATATACATATATATATATAGATAGATAGATAGATATATATACATATATACATTTTTTTTTTCCTGGAAAAAAAGCATAATTTCATTTCATCATAAAGAGTATGAAATTACATTGATCTTTTTCACTCTTTGAGAGTGTCATTTCTGACCTATAAGATTCCTATCTCTGGACTGATAACTGATAATATCATGATGTTCTCACCAAGTGAGCATTAACATCTGTTTACAAAATAATAACTTTTGAGCTAGCTGTGTTGAACAATTTACATTAAATTTACATAAAATATCCAAAGCTTCATCACAATGATGACAAAATAGCTTTAATAAGATACCTTTTTACCTGCAAAAAACTTAAAGCTGCAAATTCATACTTCAAAAATCATGGCCAACCAAAGTGAACAGCAACATATATATATACAGACATATGTGTGTGTGTGTGTGTGAATGAGTAAGGATCATGATAAAACTAGCATTTTACGTACTTACAATTTATTTTTTCTAACCGAGTTCGACCCTACATTCTTGCAGGCAATTTTAGTATGAACTTTTTCCTGAATATCAATGATTTCATATTTAATCTTAGCAACATTCCTTGATTCTGGCTTATTACCCTATTCTATATAATGGTTCCAATATTGCGTTGTGCCTTGTTTCATTTCCAAACGTATAGCATGGTTCCTAAATCACTTGATCAGTTGTGGTAAATCTCCACTCTTTACTTTAGGGCCTTGGAATGTAAAAATATGAAGTCCATTACTTGAATACAAAATAATAATTTAAAGAAAAAAAAACTATACGAAAAAATCAACCAAATCCATGGAAAGCATAGGATATGGGAATAGAACTACCAAATGTATGTACTATTGTCAAGGACACATATAAGTACCAAGATAAAATAAATACTTGTAAGTTCATTTTTTTTTCAAAACTAGAAATATATTGACAAAATCTACATATGACAAGACAATGTGCTGGCAAAGACTAAAGCTACTAAAGGAAAGATAAAACTAGTAATTGATGATAGTTATAACTCCATATAGAATTCAATAATTGCAATACATAAGCTACAAACCAAACCCAATTTACAAGTGTAGACAATAATTGGTACCATCCTCTATCTTCACATTATATAAGACAAACAAGGGAGCATGATACATATGTACATATAATGTTTAATTTTAAAGCACCAACCTCTGTATTGGCCTTCAGCTCTGCTACTGACACTTGTCTATTCTAAATGAAACAAATACATTTTTTCCAACTAACTCAACCGTGTTAGTTTTAAAGTGAAATATTACCTTGGTATCCAACATAATGGCATTAACATTGTATGTTGATTAAGTAATATATTCTTTCACAAGGTCAATAAATTTCTTGTGAGATGCATGATCTCTGTGAGACATATTCAAACGAGCAACATTCATACCTTCCTCAACAAGCTTATGTATCATTTAGGAGTGCTTGTAGAAGGACCTATTATGCACACAATTTTTCTCTTTTGTTGTAGACTTGGTTTTGTCCATATGCCAACTGACTTTTCCTTCATCCTATAGACCTTCCTCAAGTGTAAAGTTGTATTTCCTTGCACAGAGATGAAATTCCATCAGTAATCCAATATATATGTATATGTATGTGTGTAACAAAAAGTAGAATAAGGTCATGGAAATGAACTGCTAAATATTTTCCTTCTGATATGATCAAGAAAGGAATCACCATAAAAGAGTTAGTAATGAGATATAAAAAAAATATTTTTCCAAAATGGAAGGGAAATATGAGCATATGGTTCCTATAACAAATGAGCATCATCAAACAAAAGAACTTCAACACTGGAAGCCTAACAAAACAATTCTCATATGTTTGATCCATTTGTTGAAGATAATTGTAATTGCTAATATCACTCATCTCCTAGCATTATGAATGCTTTTTCATACATGTCCCTGACATAAAAATGAGGGAAGGCAATGAAAAAATAAGAACAAATCCAATGTTATCAGAAGTAGCAGAAACAATAGCAGAGATTATTTAAAACTATTTTCCAAGTTTGAAAAAAAAAATTAAAAAAAAAATTCAATGAAGGAAAACATTGCTGATGGATTCTCTAAAAAAGTATAAATGATTGTGAGATATCCAATCACCAGATGTAATAAAAAAGGGAGAAAAAAAAACATATAATGTTAACAATAATGATATCTTTAACTCAAAAAATATTGAAAATCCACGTTAATGCTTGTAGGCTCTATTGAAATTGTAATTATCTTGACATTTCAAAGGCACATCCTAGCAAATAAGTTTAACTTGATTATCAAGTATAAGGAAGGAGATACTGATAAGTTGGCTGAGATGTTGTCAAGATCCCCTAGATGGAGCAGTGCACTCAGAGATATTTCAATTGCAACCCTTACCTCTTAATGTATTGAAAGAGCACTATGAAGAAAACAATCAATTCAAGAAAATATATTCTAGCTAAAACTTGAAGGATGATATTTTATATTGCAGTTGTGTTTGTTGAAGGTTTATTAGGAAAAAGGTTATGCTTTCTAATAATGATATGAGATAATGTTCTACCTCTACTACATCATTTGAGATGCCCTACTAATATTCTCAGTGCAGCATTAGAAATTGTCATCAACATAATCCTTGATTGAGATTAGAAAATAGATGAAGAAAAATTTAAACCGTTGAATAAATAAGTTCTTTGGTCCTTTTATCTATGGGCTCTGGGAACTTGAATTTCATGCCCACAATACAAATATTGTGGAACTCTTTATCCTCTAATAAGAGGGAAAAGAGATTGCTATTGACAAAATTAAAAATCAATTAGCATGGCAAGAAAAGTTGTACAGTTCACAATTTAATATCATGTAATTTCATCAAATGAACCATTTGATAAAGGGCACTTGTCTTAAATTTTTGGGTAATATTGGAATTTCTTCCCCATCTGTCCACTAGCTAGCCTAAGATTATGATGATAGTTTCCAGTTTCAAATTCAAAATTTTGCATACAAATCAAAGTGGTTAGGGTTGAAGGAGTAAATTTTGTAGCCTATATGGTTAGCGCAAATTAATGGGTGTTGGTACATTGTCCTAGTCCCTCCAATTTGAGCCATAATATGTCTATATGTATGCATGAGGGGAGCAACACATAGTTTTATTCTAGCTTCTTTCATTGCATGACACTTGAAATTTAGAAAGGATAATCGCGAATTTGAAACCATTAAACATCTTGAACATGTGTCTATCTCAGAGAATTGAACATCTGTAAGCCACATATGCTACTTAAGAATCATGCCCTCAATACTATTGTGAGCACAATATACACATCTCACGAAAAACAGAGGCCCAAATTAAAACTGATAAAAGTGATGAGGCCCTAGTTTTATCACATATCCCGTGGTGTTTTTATCATTTAAACACACTTTTGTCTATCACTTCCCTTTAAAATATGTTTGGTGAACAGTTACATTCAAATTCCAAACTCGGTTGCTCGGAAATATCTAAAATTGAAAATAAAGACTTGAATAAATTGAATTACTTGCAATTTGGTAGAAGTCTCTTTAAACCAAGTTTGTTGGGAAGGTTCTATCCAGCCATAGCCAGTAATGTTAGGATCCATTGAGTAGTCTCCACTGTCTAAAAATATAAATTTAGAACTCTTTTACCCTCGAGCTTTGATCCTTTCATCCCCTTTACTTCCAGATTGTATTTTCCAAAACCATCGATCTTATTTTCATGGAGGTGAGGATTGAGTTTGGATAGAGTGTAATCCATGGGGATAATTGTGAAATTTAGTTCACACCAATATATGATCAAGAAATTACAACTCTCACAAGTATTTCTCACACAACTAGTCAAGAACACATAAAAACAGTCACATATGATGCAAACAAAATTACTCTCATGAATAATAATACATCATCCAACCTTGGGCAAGTAATATCATGTAAATATATATAATTACATCAGATATTTGAATGCATAAGGATTCCATTCAAATCCTCACAAAAGCAAACTTACTAAAATTATGCAAAACCCCCCTAGGTGGCAAGTGTGCTTTCCAAGTCACCTCAAAGGCTCACAAATTTCTGATTTAGTGATCAGATAGTGATGTGTGATGGAAAATCATGCTAAATCCAGAATTTGGAAGGAAGAAACATCACGGAGGATGAGTTGGCCAAAAAACAGTTATGACTAGTCAACTAGCTTTCACCTTTCACCAAAAAGTGGTAAAAATCAGTAAAAAGAAGTAAGGTGCATTTCTATTCCAGGATAGGATAAGATTAGCCATAATCCTAGGAAATCTTATCCAGAATCTTTAGAAATGTGCCCAGGTGAGTCTAGGAATCTTGTGGTCCACACAATGAAGACTTGTGGTATACACAATGTCTAATTTAGCCAACTACATAGTCTAACACCTAGGAATTAATAAAAAATTATCAATAATTATATCCTAAGGTATTAAATGACATTTATGGGTTTAAATATTCCAACACCCCCCCATAAGTTTGACTTTATGTGCTAAAAATCAGAAATAAAAACAGGGCCCAGTAACAAGACATGGTCACCCTGTACATACTGCCTTGTCCATGAAACAAGGAAAGAAGGAAAACCTCATGGGAAAAACCTCCCCTCTAAAATGGACATAATAAAAATTTAAATATTTCTGATCAATCCTTCACTCCAACACATGTTCAACCATCCCAAGCAGTGATCTCAGATAGATGAAAGTCTTCTCAATAAAATCTTTGGTGAAGATGTCTGCAGTTTGCTCACCTGTTGGGCAATACTGCAGATCAATGGTCTGGTCATGCACTAAAATACTGATGTAGTGCATATGGATATCAATATGCTTGTTCCTCTGTCTCTGTAATGGATCACTTGAGACCCTTATAGCACTCTGATTGTCACAAAAGATGACAGTGGGAGTACTAAAGGAAATCTCAAGCTCTAAAAGAATACCCTGCAACCACACACACTGAGTAGCAACATTCACTGCTCCTCTGTACTTGGCCTCTGCTGAAGATAGTGCCATTACACATTGTTTCTTGCTATACTATAAAACAGGACCACCTCCAAGCATGAAAACAAATCTAGATGTGTATTTTCTGTCAAGGATATCACCATCCCAATCTGAGTTGGTAAAGCCAAGAAGATCTAGGTTGGAATCTACAACATAGTGAATCGCATCAGACTTGGTTGCTCCATGTATATTGAAGCCACAATCAATGCATATGCAAGATCAGGTCGAGTATGAGTCAAGTATAACAAGATGCCAACAAGCTACCTATACAAGGTGTTGTCCACCAATGGTGTAGAATCTGCTTCTTCAAGTCCGACTCTTGAAAGGAAGGGAGTCTTTGAAGGCTTGCAATCAACCATCTTGAACTTCTTTATCTGGTCATATGCATATTTGGACTGAGATACCTTAGTTCCATTCTCAGTTTGAGAAATCTCAAGCCCCAAAAATTGCTTAAGAATTCCCAAGTCAGTCATGGAAAAATCTTGATGCGAAGCAGTATTTAATGAAGCAATTTGACCAATAGAGATACATGTTATTAGTAGGTCATCAACATATAACACAATGATCAGAATTGAGCAATCAATCAGATTCATGTAAACATTTGGATCATATTTGCATCTAGCAAAAGATTGTGACAAGAGAAAGTTGTCCATTTTGGCATACCAAGCCCTAGGGGCTTGCTTAAGCCCATATAAGGACTTCCTCAAACTGCACACATACTTAGGACCAAATGAATAGACTTCTGGATGCTGCATATAAATATCTTCCTCAAGATATCCATGGAGGAAGGCACTTTTGACATCCATGTGGTGTACTTCCCAGCGCTTGGGAGCATAAATTGCAAGAACTAGTCTTATCGAATACTTCTGTGCAACTGGTGCAAAAGTCTCATTGTATTCAAGGCCATGGACTTTGGAGAAGTCCTTTTCCACCATCCTAGATTTATATTTCACTGCTGCACCATCAGCTGCAAACTCGGTCTTGAAGATCCACTTACACCTTACCAATTTTCTTCCTGGGGGGAGCTTGACTAGATCCCATGTCTCATTCTTTTGCAGTGAATGAAACTCCTCATCCATAGCAACTTGCCATATTGGGTCATGTGAGGCTTCCTCATATTTATTAGGATCAGAATCCACCATCGAATAAAATCTCTTAGATAAGTAAGGATCATTCACATTGAGAGCATTCTCAAATTGTGATCTAGTCCTCCTAATATCCTGAGGATTTCCCACTAGTTCACCAGTTGCTTGAAGAGTCTTAGAATCCCACTTTGGCCTTGTTGGTGAATTAGGATTTGTAATAAAATGGTATTCATCATCAGAAATATCAGAATCAGAAAATTCAAAAGGAATTTCACTTACATCTTCAGGTGGTGGTGTGGATGGTTCTCCAATTCCAACACTATGTGAGGGCTCTTCTTCGAATTGAACACTTCTTTAAATGAGGTATTTTTGACAAGTCATGTTCAACAACTTGTAGCCCTTGGATTCCTCTGAATAGCCAAAAAAAATACATGGTTGTCTTTGGGACTGCATATCCCTCCTGTTCTCAAGTGGAATTCTAGCCCAAGCCTTGGAGCCAAAAATCCTGAAATGAGAAATATCATGTTTGTACCCAGTCCAAGCCTCAAAAGGAGTGATTAATTTTAGTGCTTTGTGAGGAACTCTGTTCTATATGTAAGTGGCACAATTTATTGCCTCATCCCAAATCCTTATACTTTTCCTCAAGCATGCATGTGGCCATCTCCTTCAGAGATTTGTTCTTCCTCTCAGCAACACCATTTTGCTGAGGTGTGTAGAGAACAGTGTCTTGCATCTGTATGCCTGAAGAGGCACAAAATTGATGAAAATATGATTTGATGTACTCCCCACCATTATCAGATCTAAGTATCTAGATATGTCTACCAGACTGGTTTTCAACTGAGACTTTGAAAAGCTTGAACAAACCGAACACTTTTGACTTTAACTTGATGAAATAGATCCAACAGTACCTGGTAAATTCATCTATGAAAGTGAGGATGTATTTGGCATGGTTCAAAGACTCATGGGGGAATGGACCTAATATGTCACTGCGAATAATCTCCAAGGGTGTTGTGGTTCGTTCATTTTTGGCTCTTTCAAACTTATGCTTTGGGTGCTTTCCTCGGATGCAACTTTGACAGGCACCTTTAGAAAACTTGATATTGGGCATCCCTATGACCATCTCTTTCTCATGGATTTGGGAGAGATATTTTTAGCTTAGGTGACCAAATATTTCATGCCAAAATTTGCTTGACTCATTGGCATGGTTAAGTAGAGCACAAGGTGAGGGGAATGGAACAAAATGAGAGAACCTATAGCTTTTTGAGCTATGGTCAGCATAACCTAAGGAAAAAATTCAGCCTGTTGACATTTCACAGATTTCAACATCATTAGTTGTGAATATCACCTTTTTGGGTGATCCAGTGTGAGTCATCTCGTATACTGAAAAAGGGTTAGCAGCAAGTCCTAGAACATACAACACATTAGTGAATGAGCCAAAATATAGATCAATGCTTCCTTTACCTTTGCTTGAAGTTTCAAAATCATCACCCAACACAATGGTTGGACCACTAGAAGAATCAAGAGATGAGAAGCTCTCTCTTGTGGACACCATGTGCCTTGAAGCTCCATAATCAACGATGAATGAGGTAGGATTTGATGTGCTTGCAATCAGTGCATGCACTCGCTCCTTATATTCATAATTTTGTCCTCCATCCTTCCTACTTGCACTCTCAGGAAGAGGAATATTGGATTTCTCCAGGAGTTGAGCCATTTGATCAATGGTCTTCTTCATGAAGGAGCTTTCAGGATGAAATCCCCTGTTGCAATAGTTACACTTTTCCTTCTCATTCTTCTATTTGGATTCCTCTTGAAGTTTGAGTTTGAGGAGTCTTGATGGACTTTATGTTTGTCCTTCCTTTGATCAGTGGGTTTCTTGAAATTTCCATTCTTCTTTCCTTTCGAACTCCTTGAGTCTCTAACAGTCAAACAATGATATTTTGATGGATTTTTTATGGCTCCCATCAAAATCAACTTGTCTTGTTCTTGTGTAATATATTCCATGAATTCTAAGACTGTAGGACTCTTTCAGTTTCAAACTACCTTCCTTGTGGTACGGCAGTTCGAAACAAAGACTAAGTAATCAGGGCCAATATTGGAGAGAATTGCCAATAATAGTTTCTCATACTTTTTATTAATTCCACATTGCTTCAAATATAGAACAAGTGACTTGAAATTTGAGAAAAAATCATGGAGGTTCTTGAAATTCTGTGGAATCAATGAAACAAGTTCATTATCCAGTTGGTGGCCTCTTAATTCATCTGTCTTGCCAAACAAGTCTTGGAGATTCTCCCAGACTTCATTGGGTGTGGTAAGACCATCTAGATGGAATAAAATATCCCAGGATGTGGTGAGACATAGGATACCATAGGATCATCTCTTTGATTATGCCACTTTGATTTCTCAATTGCTGACGTTGGCTCAGTTTCAGTTGCCAGAGTCACCTTCTAGAGGCCTTTGCTCCTCAACATGATCTCCATATGCACTTTCCAGTCAAAATAATTGAATTGAGTGAGGATTATATGATGTGACTGATCCATGGAAGCTCTGAAATAGATTTTAGAGTGGTTTGGGTGCGCCCCAAGATGATTAGTTGTGCCCTTCGGGTGATTGAATGTGCCCTGTAGATGACTGAATGCGCCCTCCTTGAGACTGGTTGGATCCTGCAAGAAAATAAACAGAGAAAATAATAGCTTGATATATCTAATACCATGTGAAATTTAGTTCACACCAAGATCTTATCAAATAATTACAACTCTCACAAGTAATTCTCACACAACTAGTTAAGAACACTGAAAAACAGTCACATATGATGAAAACAGAATTACTCTCATGAATAATAGTACATCAACCATTGCCTCACAACGGTGAACTTTGCTGTCCTGATTAATGGTTCTGCTAGCCCTTTTTTCCAGGCTGGGAGGGGACTATGACAGGGATGTCCCCTGTCTCCGCTGTTGTTTCTCCTTGTTGCAGAAGGACTCAGCCGTTTCATTCTGACTGCAAAAGCTGATGGTTCTTTTAGAGGCATTTCGATCTCTCAGGTACTGTTCATTACACACCTCCTTTTTGTTGATGACATCCTGATTTTCTGTGATGGCACGAGATAGGATATCGACAAGGTGGTTGAAGGCCTCCTATTAGTGCAAGCTGCAGCGGGTATGTTAGTAAACATTGACAAATCTACTATCACTTGCTCGAATTTAACAGAGCAGGAGATTCTTAGTATGGTCAACAAACTACCATATAGGACTTTGGCTATTGATGAGGGATTTAAGTACCTTGGCTTTCACTTGAAATCGAATGCTTATTTGAAGACTGATTGGTGCTGGTTAATTGCTAAGTTAGAACAGCGTCTTCAGGGTTGGAGTCACAAATGGCTATCTCGGGCTGGGAGGCTGGTTTTGATAAAATCAGTCTTGGAAGCTATTCCGGTGTATTGGATGTCTCTTGCTTGGATACCCATTGGAGTTCTGGAGCAGATCAGGCGTCTGTGTTTTGCCTTTCTTTGGAAGGGTACGAGTGAGCATCGGGCATTGGTGTGGGTCAGATGGGAGAGAATTGTTGTTCCTAAGGCTTTAGGAGGGTGGGGTTTAAAGAATATTTTCATGTTTGCTAAAGCCTTGGGGGCCAAAGTGTCGTGGCGATTAATTCATACACAGAGTCTCTGGACTAGAGTGGTATATCATAAATATATTGCCCCTTTAACTCTTCTCGAATGGATCAGGCTGAGAAATAAGTCGAGGGCAAACTGCTCTGTGGTCTGGAAAGCGGTGGTGCAGCATTTCTCTTTAGTAGGTTCAGGATTAGTGTGGCGGATCGGCGATGGGCGTCTCCTTCGCATAGGGTTGGACCCTTGGGTTGGATGCAGGGGTGGACATGTCCTTTCGGTGGAACTGCGATCCTTTTTGGCTACTAGAGGATGTCATTATCTGGCTGATTTAGCGGATCCGGGAGCTTCTACACTTTGGCAACAGGGGTGGATTTCTGCACGTCAACTTGGGCTCTCGGATGAACTGCAGGGGGACTGGGCGGATTATATTCGGAGGTTAAGACTTACACATATTAGATTGACCAATAGGGCTGATGTCCTTATCTGGTATCACCATCCCTCCGGAGTATATTCACCTAAACATGGATATATCCAGCTCAATGTGGAAATACATAACAGGGTATTGGCGTGGTGGTGGAAACTTTTGTGGAAGTTAAGATGTCCGGGTAAAGCAAAATTACTCTTCTGGGCGATCCTGGAAAATAAGGCCCCCACTTGGGACATTCTGCAAAAACGTTTTCTCCAGGGACCAGGGATTTGTCCACTTTGTAGGGATGCAGAAGAGAATTTGGCACATCTTTTTATACATTGTCGATTTTCACAGGATGTTTGGATGGATCTCAGCAATATCTTGGATATTAAGGTAAGGTGGAGGGGAGCGAGTGTGCTGGAAGCATTCCAATCGTGGTGGGCTGTTCAATCTTCCTCCTCTTTCCGGGCTCTCCCGTGCATATACACTTGGGGCATATGGCTTGCCCGCTATAAGATGATATTCCAGGACTGCAGGGTTCCATTGGCAACTGTCGTGGCTCAAATGGTGGTGGTCTTTCTTCATTTTGAGGCCCCTGTACAAGTGAGCAGACCTCGACCCGTGCGGGTAGAACAGATTGATCTCTCCATGCCGTGGGCATTTTTTGATGGTGCCTCCTTAAACCAGCAATCGGTTTGTGGAGGGGGGGGAGTCCTTTACAAATCAGAGGCGCATTATTTCCATCTGGTGGCTGGTTTGGGCAGAGGAACAAATAACTATGCAGAACTGATGTCCCTAAAATTGCTGATGTTATTTGCCCTGGAACAAGGATGCTTATCCCTTCAGATTTTTGGTGACTCCTTGTTAGTCATCAACTGGGACAAGGAGATTACACTGTGTCATGTGATGGATCTTCTACCTATCCTGGAAGAAGTGAATCGGATAAAATTGGCTTTTAACCATATCACTTTTACACATGTTTACCGGGAGCGGAATGGGCTAGCAGACCAGCTCTCCAAGGAGGCTACACAGCAGGCATTAGCTTTTGGAACCTGGAAGATTACGATTCATTCTCCGGCAGGCATATTCAGATATTATCATCGACCATTTAATGAGGTCAATGAGGCCCTGCCTTGATCTACCTCGAGAAGGAGATAGAGGATGGCTACTCGCTGAATATGGGAGGCTTTCCACGGGAAGGACTGGCTGGAACATAATCTGGACGCAGGCTGATTTACCTGTAGGCGTGCTGTATGAACAGCCATATGTCACGACTTTCAGCAATTTTTCTGAAGGCGTGCTGTAAGTCACGACTATCAGCTTTGGAGATTTTAGTAGTTGAGATGCAGGCTGGGACAACAATATCATTATTGAATTCGTTTGGGTTGTTTGTATGGACAGCAGTTGAGGTCAAAATCTGAGACTGTAGTGGAAGAGGCAGGCTGGAAGACAGCCATTTATTGATTGGATTTTTAACTGGTTTTTGATATATATATTATGGGATGTAATATGTGACAATGTAGGGATCTTAGTGATTCTATTACATGTGCAGAATGTAATTTTGTTCCTTTTTTGAATAAAATTACGAATTTTTCCAAGGAAAAAAAAAAATAATACATCAACCAACCTTGGGAAAGTAATAGGATGTAAATATATAGAATTACATCAGATATTCGAATGCATAAGGATTCCATTCGAATCCTCACAAAAGTAGACTTACTAAAATTATGCAAAACCCCCCTAGGTGGAAAGTGTGCTTTCCAAGTCACCTCAAAGGCTCATGAATTTCTGATTTAGTGATCAGATAGTGATGTGTGATGGAAAATCATGCTAAATACAGAATTTGGAAGGAAGAAACATCATGGAGGCTAAGTTGGCCAAAAAATAGTTATGACTAGTCAACTAGATTTCACCTTTCACCAAAAAGTGGTAAAAAACAATAAAAAGCAGTAAGGCACCTTTCTATTCCATGATAGGATAAGATCAACTGGAATCCTAGGAAATCTTATCCAGAATCTTCCTAAATGAATCCAAGTGAGTCTAGGAAGCTTGTGGTCCACACAATGAATACTAGTGGTCCACACAATGTCTAATTTAGCCAACTACATAGTCTAACACCTAGGAATTAATAAAATATGATCAATAATGCTATCCTAAGGTATTGAATGGCATGGATAGGTTTAAATATTCCAACAATAATGTGTTCCATGACTTGTTTTTTTGTTAGAGTTGATTCTTGGTCGTGGTTCCCCAAAGCAGCTTCCCATGGAAGTTTAGCAAATATTGCTAGTTCAAATGCTACCTTGAGAGAAGCTTCACCATCTTTAGCATCCAATCCATATATATTATCTCTTGTTTATGATTACACATAGAAGCAGAAACCATCAGTTCCATAAACATACATAATTAGTTAATATTCACTAAGGAAATGGAAATGAAAATCATGCCCAAAGGGGTTTGATCCATTAGTGAAGAGCGAGGAGTTTTTCACCAGTGGGAAAGGTTCAATTCCAATGAGGGCCAAACTTGGAGCCATAGGGTCACCTTGAGGTAGTGTTCAAATGTGTGCTTCCACCCATAGAGATTGTATTAAATGATCTTGTGACTTGTGGACACATAAGTGGATCAAATCCCACCCCCATGTCCTCCCAACATTTTTATCCCGCAGGGGTGTATCTCAATTGACGATTCATTTGATATGAAGGAAATGTTGTAAATTTAGGTCATGAGTTAAAATAACCCCAACTTACCCATGCCCCATGATTATGGGCTGTGTGGGTGCACTTAGGGGTATAGTGGTAGCGAATGGGATTGGATCCCTAGACCCCTTGTCACGTGAGTACTAGCCCCTTCCCAGTTGTCGATTCCCCTAGTTACAAAAAAAGGGAAATTAAAATCATTGTGTCTGCATGAATTTTGCATTTAAACATTCAAACAAACTATTTGTTATGATATGATTTTGATTTCACATTGGAAAAAATCAGGGTTAAATGTTATATGCATCCAAGTAAACAAATATGATTTTGTTTTGAACTAGGGTATACAAGTTGTATGCATTCAAGCAAATAATTTTCTATGATATTACTTTGATTTTGGGCAATAATGCTCAGGGTTTATGGCCTTGGTAACCTAGGGAACTTTCCCAATCAACAACTTGCACTAGAAAGAGATGAATGGGAAAACCCCATCAGCTGAACTCTGTAATATTAAAAAGACTGCAAACCCTTATAGTACATGGGATTTCATAGATTTGAAAACAGATAGTACCTTGTTAATGGGAATCATTCAAACCCAGCAACGTGTTATTACCATAGGGAAAGTAAACAACATTGGGGGACTTGGACAGAGTGGCAATGATTTCCCTAGAATATTCAATTCACCCAAGCTCGATGACACTGGTCCTTGCCTTGGTAGTTTCATATGAAATAAGATTGGTGAATTCACTCTCTCCCTTTGCACTCACTCCTTATATTCATAATTTTGTCCTCCATCCTTCCTCCTTGTGCTCTCAGGAAGAGGAATATTGGCTTCCTCCACGAGTTGAGCCATTTGATCAATGGTCTTCTTCATGCAGGAGCTTTCAGGATGAAATACCTTGTTGCAATAGTTACACTTTTCCTTCTCATTCTTCTTATTTGGATTCCTCTTGAAGTTTTAGTTTGAAGAGTCTTCATGGACTTTCTGTTTGTCCTTCCTCTGATTAGTGAGTTTCTTGAAATTTCCATTCTTCTTTCCTTTCGAACTCCTTGAGTTTCCAACAGTCAAACAATGATATTTTGATGGATTTTTTATGGATCCCATCAAGATCAACTTTCCTTGTTCTTGTGTAATAGATTCCATGAATTCTGAGACTGTAGGACTCTTCCAGTTTCGAACTGCCTTCCTTGTGGCATGGAAGGTTGAAACAAAGACTAAGTAATCAAGGCAAAGCTTGGAGAGAATGGCCAATATTAGTTTCTCACCCTTTTTATCAATTCCACATTGCTTCAAATATAGAACAAGTGACTTGAACTTTGAGAAAAAATCCTGGAGGTTCTCGAAATTATGTGGAATCAATGAAACAAGTTCATTATCTAGTTGATGGCCTCTTAATTCATCTGTCTTTCCAAACAAGTCTTGGAGCTTCTCCCATAATTCATTGGGTGTGGTAAGACCATCTAGATGGAATAAAATATCCCAGGATGTGGCAATACATAGGATACCATAGGATTCATCTCTTCAATTATGCCACTTTGATTTCTCAATTGTTGAGGTTGGCTCAGTTTCAGTTGCCATAGTCACCTTGTAGAGGCCTTTGCTCCTCAACATGATCTGCATCTTCGCTTTCCAGTCAAAATAATTGAATTGAGTGAGGATTATATGATGTGACTGATCCATGGAAGCTCTGAAATAGCTTTTAGAGTGGTTTGGGTGTGCCCCAAGATGATTAGTTGTGCCCTTTGGGTGATTTAATGTGCCCTGTAGATGACTGAATGCGCCCTCCTTGAGACTGGTTGGATCCCGCAAGAAAATAAACGGAGAAAATAATAGCTTGATATATCTGATACCATGTGAAATTTAGTTCACACCAAGATCTGATCAAGAAATTACAACTCTCACAAGTAATTCTCACACAACTAGTCAAGAACACTGAAAAACAATCACATATGATGCAAACATAATTACTCTCATGAATAATAATACATCATCCAACCTTGGGAAAGAAATAGGATGTAAATATATAGAATTACATCAGAGATTCGAATTCATAAGGATTCCATTCGAATCCTCACAAAAGTAAACTTACTAAAATTATGCAAAACCCCCTAGGTGGAAAGTGTGCTTTCCAAGTCACCTCAAAGGCTCATGAATTTATGATTTAGTGATCAGATAGTGATGTGTGATGGAAAATCATGCTAAATCCATAATTTGGAAGGAAGAAACATAATGAAGGATGAGTTGGCCAAAAAATAGCTATGACTAGTCAAC
The DNA here is from genome assembly GCA_027924585.1 of Larix kaempferi. NCBI lineage: Eukaryota > Viridiplantae > Streptophyta > Pinopsida > Pinales > Pinaceae > Larix > Larix kaempferi. The sequence goes on from BSBM01000001.1 coordinate 17,951,581, forward strand.
TAGCTTTCACCTTTAACCAAAAAGTGGTAAAAAACAATAAAAAGAAGTAAGGTGCCTTTCTATTCCATGATAGGATAAGATCAGCCAGAATCCTAGGAAATCTTATCCAGAATCTTCATAAATGCACCCAAGTGAGTCTAGGAAGCTTGTGGTCCACACAATGAAGACTTGTGGTCCACACAATGTCTAATTTAGCCAACTACATAGTCTAACACCTAGGAATTCATAAAAAATGATCAATAATGCTATCCTAAGGTATTGAATTACATGGATAGGTTTAAATATTCCAACAATAATGTGTTCCATGACTTGTTTTTATGTTAGTGTTGATTCTTGGTCGTGGTTCCCCAAAGCAGCTTCCCATGGAAGTTTAGCAAATATTGCTAGTTCAAATGCTACCTTGAGAGAAGCTTCACCATCTTTAGCATCCAATCCATATATATTATCTCTTGTTTATGATTACACATAGTAGCAGAAACCATCAGTTCCATAAAGATACATAATTAGTTAATATTCACTAAGGAAAGGGAAATGAAAATCACGTCCAAAGGGGTTGGATCCATTGGTGAAGAGCGAGGATTTTTTCACCAATGGACAAGGTTCAATTCTAATGAGGGTCAATATTGGATCCATGGGGGAACCTTGAGGTAGTGTTCGAACATGTGGTTCCACCCAAAGATATTTTCCTAAATGATATCGTGACCCATGGATGCATAAGTGGATCAAATCCCACCCCCATGTCCTCCTAAAATTTGTCCCAAAGGGGTTCGATCCATTAGTGAAGAGCAAGGAGTTTTTCACCAGTGGGAAAGGTTCAATTCCAATGAGGGCCAAACTTGGAGCCATAGGGGCACCTCGAGGTAGTTTTCAAACGTGTGGTTCCACCTCGAGGTAGTTTTCAAACGTGTGGTTCCACCCATAGAGATTGTATTAAATGATACCGTGACTTGTGGACACATAAGTGGATCAAATCCCACCCCCATGTCCTCCCAACATTTTTATCCCGCAAGGGTGTAGCTCAATCGATGATTCGCTTGATATGAAGGAAATGTTGTAAATGTAGGTCACAAGTTAAAATAACCCCATATTACCCATGCCCCATGATTATGGGTTGTGTGGGTGCACCTAGGGGTATAGTGGTAGTGGATGGGATTGGATCCCTAGACCCCTTGTCACACGAGTACCAGCCCCTTCCCAGTTGTCGATTCCCTTAGTTACAAAAAAAAGGGAAATTAAAATCACCATGTCTGCATGAATTTTGCATTTAAACATTCAAACAAACTATTTGTTATGATATGATTTTGATTTCACATTGGAAAAAATCAGGGTTAAATGTTATATGCATCCAAGCAAACAAATATGATTTTGTTTTGAACTAGGGTATACAAGTTGTATGCATTCAAGCAAATAATTTTCTATGATATTACTTTGATTTTGGGCAGTAATGCTCAGGGTTTATGGCCTTGGTAACCTAGGGCACTTTCCCAATCAACAACTTGCACTAGAAGGAGGTGAATGGGAAAACCCCATCAGCTGAACTTTGTAATATTAAAAAGACAGCAAACACTTATAGTACATGGGATTTCATAGCTTTGAAAACATAAAGTGCCTTGTTAATGGGAATCCTTCAAACCCAACAACATGTTATTACCATAGGGAAAGTAAACAACATTGGGGGACTTGGACAAAGTGGCAATGATTTCCCTGGAATATTCAATTAGCCCGAGCTCGATGACACTGGTCCTTTCCTTGGTAGTTGCATATGAAATAATATTAGTGGATTCACTCTCTCCCCATGCACGTATAACAACACCCCTCCTCTCCCGTTTGGCCTTTGCAACTACAAATTTCAATCTCTCGGCCTCCTGCCGAGCCACCTGTTTCTGTTTGAATTCCATCGAGAAATCAAGACCATCGGACAAGTGGGTGATGGCCACATCATCCAAATGAATGTGTAAATCCATAGCCCGCTTAACCAGACTCTCCCTAACCATAGTAGACACATGTGGCCTCTCTATTAAGAGATGGTCTACATTGAACTGGGAAACTTTGCACTCCACAGGGTCGACAGGCCGGCCGAAGGGTGTTGGGGATCTCCTTTGTTGAAGTTCCATGGATCTCATGGGATCGAGCATGAGAGTGTGGGTCAAGAAAATTTAAAGTCTGAAGAACCCCGTTCCAAGGTTTCATAATATCGGGGCCTAGCACCGAAGAAAATAAAGGGCATATGTTAGCCCGCAGAGCTGAGGGCCATTTCCACCATGGCACCTAGGGCTTGGCCAATTGAAGCACCATGTCACATGGAACAATGCCAAAAATTGAGGGCTTGAAGAGAGAACACATACGAATTTGGTTTTTAATAATTGAAATGTGACACGAACTAATCAAATGTATTGGGACGATGGGATTGACTAATATATTATAATGTTACATTTTTAATTGTAATTCTCTTTTTAAAATATTTGAAATGTGAAAATATTGAATATTGAGAATATAATTATATTAAAAAATATTATTTAACGTATATATTGTTAAGTAATATCATATTAATATAATATTATAATTGTGTTTTATACATTTTAATATAAGAAAGATGTGTAATTATGTTTATGTTTACTATGGAGTTAATATGTAATATTAAAAAAAATATATATTAAGTAAATATAAATATAAATATGAAATGTATGGAGTTAAGAATTTATAATAATTTTGTTTATTAAAGTAGGTCTCTTTCCCATTGAGAGTATGGATATGATTAGGTACGTGATGTACACGCACAAAATAAACAACATGGGAGATGAGATACTTCCTAAAATTGCTTTAAAATCAAGTCAAAACCACTTGCACCTCAAGTGAGGCTAGTGTAAAGATACTTCGGCTTGGTTAAACCACAGGGGTATTAGCGAAAATGACACTTTGCATAATGCCACTAATTTAAAAAATAATTTTACATCTAAGTTTAAAGAGAAAATGTTGTGCAAGAAAGAATTATAGGTGAAAAGAAAATTAAGATACTATAAAGAGGTCATCAACCCTAATCTGGAATTTCAGAAGTATCTCTCAGTATTAACTAGCTCAAAGAAGAAAATTAATCTAGCCAAGATAAGAACGAACTCCCATGAGCTCCATAGTGAAACAAGACGTTGTTCAATCCCTAAAACTCCATGGTTGGAAATGATTTGTTGTCTTTGTGAGACTATGAGCATTGAAGATGAAAATCACTTTATCTTAGAGTGCCTCGCTTACACCCAGATTAGATCTCAATTTCATAATATTTGCGATAATGTGAACCTTTCCAACCTCCTAACTTCCCAAAATTATAATGATATAGGAAAGCTTCTCTCGAAGCTTTTTGAGCATATGAATACAACTTTAAAGCAAACCAATTAATTTTCCCTTAATTTTTAAGTTTTTAAGGTCCGATAGACCAAAGTTGGTTTTAGGGGACGCTAATCATCATCATCACCATCATAAAAAAAAGATTAGAATAAAAAATATAAGGACAGTTTTGTAGCTTGAAAGATTTGATCTTTTTGATAACATGATAGATACAATTATATTGATATTATAAATTTCAAAGTTAAATAATTTAGTCATCTAAACATACTTAAAATACGAAACCATAATATATTAAGAGACGAATAATTTGAAAAAATAATATATATTGTTTTGTAATACGTGTAACATATGTACTATTTTATCAAAATATGGTTTGTTTTTTTCTATTAATATTGAGAAAAAATTGGCACGGGGTATATGGGTTATAAAACCTATATTTTATGGTTAAACTCTTTTGTGTCTCACCACTTTTACATTGTTATGGGGCTTCATATTATAAATTTGTCTAATAATAATAAAAAAAATTTTATATAAATATAGAATTTATATGCTAATTTGGTGTCAATTGCTATGTTGTGACACATGATGGGGTATACAATTTACTAAATTTTAACACTACAGATACATTCAGAGACCCCTTTTCTAGGGGGTATCTGAATCCATCTACAGTGTTAAAATTTAGTAAATCCTACAAGTTCATTTTCAAAATTCTAATTTTCCATTGCCAAAGTGACACAACTAAAAATGACCAAATAAATGACCAATTGTTATGTGGTAATTTTTAGTTTAGTTATGTGGTACTTGTGATATCTCAGTTTGGGATGTTTTTTTTTAATGCTTGTACCACATATGTATTGGAAATTAATTATGATACCTTGGGAATGATGTAAAGCTTATAAGCAAATTGCTTTTGCTCCAAGAACAGAAGACTACGTATAAGGTCATTAATGTAAGCGATGCAAATCTCCTTCATGCATTAATGTTGAGTTGTGATACATGAGGGGGTCTACAATTTACTAAATTTTAACACTTCAGATGGATTCATAGACCTCCTCTAGAGGGGTCTTTGAATCCATCTGCAGTGTTAAAATTTAGTAAATTGTACAAATTTATTGTCAAAATTGTAGTTTTCCATTGTCGGAGTGACACAACTAAAAATGACCAATTGTTATGTGGTCATTTTTAGTTTAGTTCTTATCCCGTGACCAAATTGCTCATTTATCTTGGTCATTTTTAGTTTAGTTCTTATCCCATGACCAAATTGCTCATTTATCTTGGTCATTTTTAGTTTAATTCTTATCCCGTGACCAAATTGGTCATTTTTAGTTGGTTCACTTAAAAATTCTCAATTTTGGTCATTTATCCTTTGAAAAAACTGTGGTGACCAATTTTTTTGGCTGCCTAGTTAGTTATCTCTCATTTTGTACTAGTGTGGATAGCATGGAAAATAGGAAGAGACGATAAAGTTAGAATTGGGGATGACCTTATTGGGGAACCTAAAAGTTTCAAGCTATCTAGGGTGCTTTTGGTTGTTCAACATGAAAATGGTATTTATTTTCTGAATCATGTAGGAACATATATTAACCCAAAAGGATGGGTATAGAGTTAAATCTACGGGGTGATATGGAAATTAAATGGAACAACTACATAACAACTCTATCTCATAATGCAATTCACTTACAAGGTATGCATGATGAATTAAGGTGGTCCTGGAATAGGGCATCTAGTGTACTAACTACAAAAATGGGATATGAAGCTCTAGCTAGTGTAGATAGGCCAGTTGAAAAAGCATGGTGTTGGTCACATATATGGAAATATAAATGTCCTTAAAAGACAATCTTTTTTATTTGGTTGGCCTTATCTAATTGGATCCTTACATGGGACAATTGCCAAAGAAAGAGTTGGTGTGGACCGAACTAGTGCATACTATGTAGATCAAATGTTGAGATTGCTAACCACCTTATAGTATCATGCCCATTCTCCCAACATGTATGGAAATACCCTCTCTAGTCTCTACATTGACCAATAATATGGAATGAATCATCTCTTATCAAATGTTTAGAAGCATCAGAAGAAGATCCAACAAATAGAATGTTTCAATCCCTTCCTTGTTATGTATTGTGGTTATTATGGTTCACCAGGTACAAAATGATTTTTGAAGATAAAGTATAGGACTCTATTTTTGTTTCCCAGAAAATCAGAGTATTATTCAGGGAGGGTGGAAAACCATTGAAAAACAAGAGAATAATAATCTTACATGATCCTCTTATTAATCATAACATGGCATGGGATTTCTTTGATGGTGCATGCCAAGGAGACCCTCCTATGTGTGATGCATGAGAATGTATCTATATTTGCAATAGTCACTAATACAAACTAAAATTTGGAGCAGGACGGGGTACTAATAACAGAGAATAAATAGGTGCATTATGGACTTGCTTAAGGTTTGCTTTGGAATATATTGTGAAATCCCTCCAGGTGTTCGGTGACTCTAAACTGTTGGTGAACTAGTATAATGGTCTATCACAGATCTCAAATATGTAGTTGAAACCCATGCTTCATTGTATTGAAGAGGCTAGAACCCAATTTGAACATCTTACTATTGGACACCTATACAAAGAACTTAAACAAAAGGCCGAACAAATATGAAAGGAGGCCATCAATTGGTCGAATGGAAAGTTGGAAACACATGAAGTTAGAGGGGAAGAGTTGTTTGCACCATTTACTATGGAAATATATTAAATTTTGAAATATTTCCAATTATAATGGAGACAACAAACAATGAGTACAACTTATTTGGAAAATACTGTAGCTTCACTTTGTTTTTTTACCAGTTTTTTGAAAAAGATTTTGTTCAAGCTAAAAGTTGTAGGAAGATAGGGAATCATAGAGTTTTTGAAATGATCTTTTTTATGTTAAAATGTTCACTAAGACCTGAACTAAGTACCAAGCCATTGAGCACCCTATGTATATTTTGATTTCACCCCGAAACAACAAATATAACAGATTTCTTTTGGAAAAAAAAGGGCTCCCGTTTTATAAATTAGATAGAGACATTATTTTATTTTATTTTAGCAATTTTTTTAATATATAATATTTTTCATTTTATCTTAGGTATTCTCAACCATAACTACATTTAATGAGGAGGGAGATACTACGTCCATAACCACCTCCCAACATTTGGATATAAGGTTGGATACCTTAATTGATGTTGTAGGGGTTGATTACTCTACATGTTTTTTTGGAGTTTGTTTCTAACAATCATTGTCTTTTGAGTTTATTGTACTAAACATTTTTTCTCATAAGGACTAGGGTTATTAGACAAGAACTTTGTAAATAAGATGGAGTCAAATTGAACAAGTACAAAAAACCCTGTTGACAAGCTATTTTAAAGTAAAAAAAAATATTACAAAATACTCCTAGTTGAAACATAACTATACCTAATAGAATTAGAAACTCTAAGAAAAAGAATGTACATTGATTCAAACAACAATATGGTTCTAATTAAAATTAGTGAATATGAGCTAAACAGGAGGAAGAAAACATCAAAACTATACTGTAGAAAATGGTTTGAGATATAAATAAATAAAAAGTACCTAATAATAAAGGGAAGTGAAAAGTCATGTATATAAATATTAAAGAAATGAAAGAAATGAAAAATGGGGAAATCATACTAAAAGAAAACAATACTATATAAACAACTTCAACACAGAGGAAATACAAGTGCAAAACTTTTTAAAGATTAATATCTCATGGTTTGGAAATTAGGTAATAGTACAACTAAAAATCAACTCACACAAGTTAATATCTTAAAACAAGAAAATGGGTACAACCCAAGAAGCGATGACAAGAAAGGTTATGCCAAGTATGTTTTAATGGCAATGTAAAAACTAAGCATTGTTTTCTCCTACAATTTGCAACATATTCATAACATAGGGAGAGGTCAAATCAACATATCTCAAACCAAGATTCAACGTTTTATGTGGATTTACATCGAAATTGATTAAAAGCAAATAATAGAGTGCAAAGTCAATAAAGTAGATAACTCATAATGCAAAGTAAAAAAGACCAAAGACCAGATCCAGTAAAGTAAACCAAATCCATGATTTAAGCTTTTCCACTACACCATTAATCTTAATTACCATAATTTTTTATTTTATTTTTTAAAAATACTTAAAAAAATTATTTATTATAATAAAATATATATATTTATTTATAATTTAATTACAGTCTATATATATATATTGTTTTAGATTTATTTATTTATTTTCCAGAAAATTACAGTCTATATATTGATGAGTCTATTATTGTATTGATGAATTACAGTCTATATACTCATCAATACAATAACAACAAAAATCATTTAAATAAAACAAAAAACAAATACAATATAATAACAAAAATGGTCAAATCATTTTTCAAAACAAATAGATAAGAATAAGAAAAATGTCATTAGTAAGTGAAATCTAATTATGTCAATCGTTTTTAAAAAATGTCATTTTCCACATAAAAAAATAAAAAAATGTCATTGATAAGTGAAATCAACTTATATCAAATCATTTTCCATAACAAATCGATAAGAAAAATGTCATTGGTAAGTGAAATTAAATTACTTTTTGAGTTAAAGTTAATAAGACACTGTTTCATGTTACTAATTACTTTAAGAAATAAATATAATTTACATCACGTTTGATGGGATTCTATTGAGATTAGGGAATTGGGTCATGGTCATTGTTATTATGTCTAAAAGATTTTTAATATGAAATATTCAAGCTTTTAATTAAAAGTACCTAAATGGTCATCATTGTTTTTTAAAACAGTTAACTATATTAGTATAGAGTAAAAGTATAAAATGGTATGAAGACACAAGTCTATAGGGCGTGCCACCGTGATGGAGACATATTGTTATTAGATAGAGTGCCACCGTGATGGAGACACATTGTTATTAGATAGAGTGCACCGTGATGGAGACATATTGTTATTAGAGTGCCACCGTGATGGAGATATTGTTATTGGAGTAGTAACTAATTTTTGCTTTAATGGGTTTACCTATATAATTTTTAATTTTATTAGTTATATATTTTTAAAATAGTTTTTAAATTTTAATATTAATAATGAAATTTTATGCACTTAGTGTAGATTATTGTATTAAAAATTAATTTATCAAAGTTGGTTTGTGTAATAATTTTAGTTTTAATAAGGGTGATAGGAGTGGGAGGAGTCCTTATGGACTCTAGAGGAAATCAGGGAGAAGTCTTTAAATGAGGAATTGGTATTGCCACTAAAAATCAAGCTGAGTCCTATGCACCATTAGCAGAATTAGAGATGTCCAGTAAGTTAAAAATCAACAGGTTAATTATGTTTTTGACTCTCATATAGTTTTTAATCTTGTTAGGAGTAGACATGATAGAATGAATCTAATTCTCTTTCAAATTTTAAAAAGAAGAAAATGAAATTTGGATGCCATCCCCGAAGCTAAGCTTTTTCATATCCAGTGCCACAATAACACCTTGGTGGATCATGAAAGAAATGTGGTCACAAATATGGACAAATGGGTTTATTTGAAAAATGGGAGCCACCCTCAATGAAGGTGGCTCCCTTAGTGAATGTTGTTTTGATTTGCACAATGCAAGAGCATGAATGTCGAATCCTCATGTTTGGCGGTGATAGGGATAGATGGCTCACGTTGAAAACATGCAATTGATAGGATGGGAAAGTGAGGGAACCTTTAACCCCCTGGGTGCCCTCACCTCATCCTTATTCATTGTTTTTTGGGTTGATTCCTTTATGGAAATGGTGGCCTCCCTCCACGTGAAGGTGGGACTTCTTTGGTGCTTATGATTAGGGAGTGTTTGTGAGGTTTGGATACTACTTTGGTTGTTGATGGGAAAGGGATTTCATGAGGGATTGGCAACGACAATTGTGGAGAACAATGGTGGTATGGTAAGTGTTGAAGCTTTAAACTTATGGTAGATTTGGTCGTCTCTCATCTTCTTGCTGGTGTTTTATCGTAAAGGTATAGACTTGGATATTTTAGGGTAGGTGGTGGGCTTATCATTGTTTCTTCAATGGGAGGGTTTCTTTCTATCTTATTTTCCAAGGTTCATGGTTGCGTTGGTCTTCTTGGGATGGTGAGCCCATCAATATTGGGTTCAACGTCCTTAGAGGGTAAAAGTGGAAACCGCGATCTCAATGATGATAAGGCACCTACATGGCCAAATGGATGGAATCTAGGGTTTTGTTGAAGGGATCTAAGGCAAGGTTGCAAAGCAAAGTGGAAAATAGGAAGCCTTGGAGAAAACTATCCAAGACCATGGGAAAAAAATGACAAGTTCCTCTAAGATTCATATATGCATTTCAACATTATTTTGGGTATGTCTCAAGGCTCACACTCTTGGTACTCAGTGGGTTCTGAATTTATCAAGGAAGACAATTTCCATCATCATGTTGATGCAGAGATGGAAATTTTAATGAATCTATGAAAGTTGTTGATCATGTACCCAATGATTGGAATAGTGGGAATGAACTCCCTTAATCTTTGTTACATATGTATATTGTTTGTGTTTTTCTCTTAGGTCAGTAGATTCACATATGTAGCTACGACATATATAGGGATGCAGTTTAGGTTTTGGTATGTATGGTGTTAGAGGATAATTATTTTGATGTACTTCAACATAAATGGAATGGTTCACAAGACTTATCTTTGTAACATTGGTTGACTCTCCCAACCCTTTTATAATACAAAATCTCCTATCTGTTCTAGTTTAAAAAAATAGTATGAACATTGAATTACAAATTAATTCTATAATGTGATTTATGACATTAGAGTCAAATAATGTGTGTTAAGTTATAATAAATTTTTATTGCATTGTATATATTTTTAGTGTTGAGTTTAAGGTCACATTAATTAGTGATTTAGGGTTATGGTGTGATTTGTATAGTTTCCATGATATATGCTTATTGCACCAAGAGTAACTAGGTGCTCTAAAGTCGGTGTGCGGGATATGTTGTGTCATAACATAGGTGACAACAAAAAATAAAAAAATAAATTTAGGGAGTATATGTTGGCTCAATTTTAAATTTTACACAAAAACTAAAAAAATAAAAACCAACATAGATCCATCTAAGTTGGATCTCTCAAACACAAAAATGGATCAAATTTATTGAGTTATAAATGTTTTTATCTTTATCCTTTTTACACACCATGAAAAAATTGATCCCTTTGAATGCGCTTAATAGATCCAGGTTTAAGATGGATCTATTTGTGGAATTATAAATCACAGTAGATCACAAAGCTGAGTATACCTCATAGAGAAAGAATGAGCAGAAAAGATGAATTACAGTGAAAATTGCGGTAAAAATGAGCAGACAATTAATCATGCATGGGAAATTAGATAGGAACATAATAATGTCACATGATCCAATAATCAGTATAGTCAACAATGATGTTACAATAGAGAGAATTTGAACCTCCTAGGAGAATTCTATTCACAACCTATCTAGCATAGTAATTGTCACCTCAATCAGTGCTCTAGAAGTCCCAAACTTAGTTAAACTCAACCAAATCTCAGTGAACTGATGATATCGTCAGTTAACTGATCAAGGAGGGTGCATCCATGAGTTTGTCATGCAAATCAATCAGAAAAGGGTGCATCAGGTCACAATCAGTGGTGATCGGAGCTCAAACTCCCAATTAGAGTCACCAACTAATGTGTAACTCAGTTAGACTGAACTAAGTCATTGAGTGGGCTCCTAAAATATAGGGAAATGCCTCTGAGGGTCCTAAAATCGTGCAGGCAGGGCGCATTAGGTGGCTAATGGGTCCTATATGACATTTGCACACCACCAGGGCGAAAATATCATCACTAAGTGTTAGCAAATGGTAAATAATGCAAGTAGGACAAGGATGGAGTATTAAAATATCCTAACACCCCCCCCCTTAATTCAAACTTGGCATCGTGGCCCCTAGTTACTAAGACCAAAGGTCACCCATACAATCAAATAAATGATAAAAATAACTGTTCATAAACTAAGGAAATGGGGAAAAACCTCATGGGAAAAATACCCCCCTAAAAAATGAACAGTAGCAAACTCAAACAACCTTCACATGTGCAAAAAATTTGTGAGTGAAAGACTTTGTAAAAATGTAGGCATCTTCTCCTATGTAGGATAGAAATGCAGGTTCTTGATCTAAATTTGGATTTGGATATGCTTCTCTGATGTACCTCCCACTTTGTTGAAGTTGTATTTTCCAAAACAAGTCTTCTAGGAACCCTTCTTTCTACTGGAGCAAATGGCTCACTGTAGTCCAAATCATGAACCTTTGAGTACCCTTTGTCAACCAACCAATATTTTTACTTTGTTGTATATCCACCATGGAAAGTCTCTTCAAGGGATTGTGGATCAAACCCAACCATCATGTAGCACCCCCCTAAGATAAGTGGATCTGCATGACATAGTGCAAGGTTTGCATGATACCAAGATATGGTGGTTCTATGGTTAGATGGATCCCCAACTATGTTCCCAGCAACTACAAGGACTTTGTGAGCCCATATTGGCCTTGGCCATGGATTGGGAGAAAGTGTTGGATCTAGATCTAGATCTGCTTGAACTTTATTCTCAACATCAAGATCTTGATCCTCATCTTCATTAGAAGAGATATCACTTTGATCTTCATCAGATGCCAATGGATTAGGAAGAGAGTATGGAAAAAAGTGAGAGAATTCATATGCCTTTGAGGCATGGTTTGAAACCCCTTTCACTATAGTATTCTTAGTGGAGATATATTCAATCTTAACTGTGTTAGGACCAAATACCACTTTCTTTGGTGAACCTATGTGAGTCATCAGATAGACAGACAACAAATTTGTTGACAAAGAAGGCACAAATAGAACATTTTTGAACTTTCCACGCTCTAATTGTATTGTTCCCTTCCCTTCAGCTGAGATCTGAGAATCATCTCCCATGTGAATACTAGGACCATCATTGATCTAGAGAATAAAATGATTATTTGGAGGAAACCATGTGGTTGGAGGCTCTTGAATCTATGAGGAGGGATTGTAATTGTGAAAATCCATCCTTTAGTGCATGGCATCTCTCATGACCATCAAAATCACTTCCAACATCAGTCTCTCTTGCCCCTTATGGGAGGGAAATGTTGTGTTGTTCAAGAAGTTTGGTCATTTGATATATCTTCTTCTTCATGCATGAACTCTCTGGATGGTTTCCTTTCTTGCAATAGGAACACTTGGATTTCTCAAATCCTTTTTTCTTATCCTTCTTGAGGCTGGAGGCTCCTTCTGATAGATTAGACTTTGGATTATGCTTGGTCTCAAATTGCTTCTTCTCTTTACCCTTTTGCTTCCCTTTTGCTTCCGTTTTTCTTCCCTTTTGCATTCGCACTTTTTGACTCTCCATCCATAATAGCTTGATTTTTGGAGGCTTGCAAAGCACCCATATGAATCCTTTTGTCTTGTTCTTGGATGAGAGATTTAGTGAATACATATAAGGATGGAATTTTCCAACCAGGGATCGGCAATATCCCTAAATGGAAGGTAGGAACAGAGATGGATGACTCCAGACCAATATTGATCAGAATGGATAGCAACAACTTCTCATCTTTCTTCTCAATGCCACATTGCTTGCATTGCATGACCAAAGATTTGAATTTGGAAAAGAATTTCTGGAAGGTTTTGAAACTGCTAGGTTGAATAACAATCAACTCATTCTCCAAAATATGTCCCCTTAGTTCATCTTGTTTGTCGAAGGGTGTCTCCAAATTCAACCAAACCTCTCTTGGAGTGTTCAATCCTTCGAGGTGGAAGAGTAGATCTTTGTAAATATGAATACACATGAAACCAAATGATTCATCCAATCTATTCATATACTTGGCCTTCTCAACAGTTGCTTGAGGTTCAACCTCCTTTCTCTTTGTGACCCTGTACAATGACTTGTTGTGCAATACCATCTGCATATCATCCCTCCAATTGATATAATTGAAGGGTGTCAGGATCTTGGGAGACAGAGGAGCATTTGAATTCTCCATTAGAGCTGTTGGAGTGAATGCAACGTGGTACTGCTACTACTGCTGCACTGAAAAAAAAAAACAATATCCTACAAAAAAATCCAATTTTGAAGATAGACTACTACTAAGCATTGCTTTAGGACAATAGGCACATTTTTCTGGATCCTTCACACCTAGCTAGACCTCAAAGGATTTCTCCAATGAATTCAATGAAATGGCACTAGGATTTGCTGTGGAAATCCAGAGGCTTCTAGTGCACTACTCAAAGCATCTTCTCAACCTACGCTCACTGAGCTCTGATACCATGTGAAATCCTAAATCATGGCAGATCATGGAATTGAGTATACCTCACAGAGAAAGAATGGGCAGAAAAGATGAATTATAGTGAAAATTGCAGTAAAAATGAGCAGACAATTAATCATGCATGAGAACTCAGATAGGAACAGAATAATGTCACATGATCCAATAATTAGTATAGTAAAAAATGATGTTACAATAGAGAGAATTTGAATCTCCTAGGAGAATTCGAGTCATAGTCTGTCTAGCATAGTAATTATCACCTCAATCAGTGCTCTGGAAGTCCCAAACTCAGTTAAACTCAATCAAATATTAGTGAACTAATGATACAGTCAGTTAACTGGCCAAGGAGGGCGTATCCATGAGTTTTTCATGCAAATCAATCAGAAAAGGGCGCATGAGGCCACAATCAGTGGTGATTGGAGCTCAAAATCCCAATTAGAGTCACCAAATCATGTATAACTTAGTTACACTGAACTAAGTCACTGAATGGGATCCTAAAATATAGGGAAATGCCTCTGAGGGTCCTCAAATCGTGCATGCAGAGCACATTAGGTGGCTAATGGGTCCTAGATGGCATCTGCGAACCACTATGGGGAAAATAACATCGCTACATGCTAGCAAATGGTAAATAATGCAAGTAGGACAAGGATGGAGTATTAAAATACCCTAACACTATGTTATTGTACATGTATGATGGAATGTGTAATTTTAATACTACATGTGTAATGATGTCTAGTATGATATCATAAGATGTCTTATCTAGCATTGGAAGGAAAAAATAGCTCTAATCTTATGTAAAAGGAGTTATCCCATATGCATCATGGATAAATATTCTCCTCTTACTATTCATTATATAGAGAGGCGCAAAATCATTTATCCCACATGTATTTTGGGATGTAATTTTTCCATACCTCTTGGTATATAATAGAGGTGAATGAGAGCCTTTCGGCATATCTTGTGGATTGCATTGTAATGCTATTGTAAAGTTTTGAAGCATATGTGGAGATGAACTCACTTGTAATATTGGAAATTTATGAAGAATAAATAAGACCAAACCTTTCCATGGATGTTTCCCCATTTGGGGTTTTACCTCGTATATCTAGTGTATTGTTCTTTTACTCTCTCGTCTCTTGTTTCTTACATTATTATTTGTTTCTTGCGTAGATATCAGGATAGACTAGTAGATTCTTGATTTGCATGTTAGCAAATGTATTGTTGTATGTTTATGAATTTGTTTTATAATTTAACATGGTATAGCTAGTTCTCATGCTCCACCTTCTTTGGTAATTAAAAAAAATCACAAGCAACAAATTCTTCAAAATTTTTGTTGGGTACTCCATATTTTGTAGATTTGTCAGCGGATCTATCAAATCCTTGTGGTATTTTCTTAGATATGGAAATTTTTTTACATGTTTGAGAATTTTTTTCAAACCTTGACCCTCACCATTTATTTTTCATAATTTTTTCAAGTTTCACTTGATTTGTTTCTATATATCTGGGTTAAGGTTGTTGAGCTTGGTGTTATCATTGATGTAAAAGAGATATTTAAACTTGGTGTTGGAATTGGAGTCTTAAAGGAAGTTTGAAGAAGTATATAGAAAATGTGTGCGCAAGTCTCAACAAGCCCCATCAAACATCAAAGAGATTGTTGAACTTGGTGATGGTATTGAAGTCTAGAGGCCATTTTGAAGAAGTATACAAAATAAGGTTGTATCTTCGCAAGTCCCATCAAGTCATGGAACGCTATCGGTGCAAGATAAGGACAAGTGGTTGAATTACCGTGAAGTCAGTAAATACACAAAAGTGCACATTGGCGAAAGAATAAGAGGGGTGGTAAG
Organism: Larix kaempferi; assembly: GCA_027924585.1. Taxonomy (NCBI): domain Eukaryota; kingdom Viridiplantae; phylum Streptophyta; class Pinopsida; order Pinales; family Pinaceae; genus Larix; species Larix kaempferi. The sequence continues at coordinate 17,967,082 of BSBM01000001.1, forward strand.
ATTGACAGAGAAGAAAAGAAGAAGGGTTGTCACCGACTTAGAGAAATCCCAACTTGTGGACATGTCAATTGAGTAAGATCAGTATAAATAAGAGAAAGATTGATGTTTGTTAAGGTAATCTTGTGGGCACAAAAGATGTAGTATTCGGAAATTGCAAGCTTCGGGGAACAGATGGAATGCTCAGGGAAATCAATGGCTCTATGACTTCAGGAAGTGTGGGAGATTACAGGACAAGTAGAAATACAATGAGTAGTCGCACAAAAATATGACGATAATTTGAGAAGAGAACAAGGATCATTTTGAACAGAAGGATACAAGGAATGGTTTTGCAAGAAGAGTTGGAAATGTGAAGTACAATATGCTTAGCAGTTTGCGCAGAATAGAGGAAACATATCAGAAAGCACAAAGTGGATTTTGATCGGGTGTACAACAACAAATCTATATTTGAGTGTTAGGATGGGGCAAGGCCAGAAGATTGGTGTCTTCCATAGGTTGGTGCCTGACCATGCAAGTTGGTCCTTTCTTACTATGAGTTCGTGCTCATAAGAGGATTTGTTTCATTATAGGTTGGTGCCTGCAAAACATCAAGTTGGTGCTTTGCAAGGGATTATTTTTCTTGTCTTATTGGTGTCAACAAAATCATTGAGTGTGTTCTCACACTTGTATTGGAGATTGGTGTCTCCTAGCATTATTTGTAATAAGAATATTTTTTTATATAATATTTCTCTACATATTCTTTGTGCGGTGTTATTTCTATTGGAGATTGCATATGATACATGGTATATATGTTAATGAATTATTTCATGGTATAAACAGTGTTTGAAAGGATAAAAAGTGCATGACATTGATTCAACCCCCTTCTCAATATCACTTACGGTTCAACAATTGGTATTAGAGCGGGTTCCTTCAGAGACAATCTAACTACTAGAAGGAGGATCATTATGCAATCTATATTTCTACGTAGATATGGAAAGACATGAAGATATCTCAACAAACCAAGAACCACATTTGGATGGGTCCAATTATGCTTTTTGGAGTATAAGAATGGAAGTCTTCATATAGTCACTTGGAACTGATATTTGGCTGGCATTTGTAAATGGTTATAAAGTTTCATATACTCCTCCAACTGATGCATCTGATAAAAAATTGTATGAATGCAATGCAAAAGCAAAAAATTCAATACTAAGTGGCCTAGCAGACTCAAAATTTGCAAAGGTCATACAGTGTAGCTCAACAAAAGTGACATAAGAAAAAATTCATAGCATTTATAAAGGATATGAAATAGTGAAAATGGAAAAGCTACAAACCTATAGAGGCCATTTTGCGAATCTAAAAATGAAGGAAGACGATAACATTGCATCCTACTTTCTTTGCATAGATGAAATAGTCAATACCTTAGAGGTATTGGGGAAATAGTTCCTGAAGAAGCAATTGTAAGGAAGGTTTTTATATCTCTACCTATGAGATTTGATCATAAAGTATCAATCCTGGAAGATAGAAAGGATATTGAAAAGGTAACAATGGATGAAATCCATGGAATTCTCACTGCCTATGAAATGAGAACTAAAAAGGAGAAACCTTCGAGAAGGGAAGAATCATTCAATGCCTCCAAGTAGACAGAAGGAGGAAAGAAAGATTCTAGTAAGAGTTATTTTGATGAATCTGATCTTGAAGAAGAAAAATTGTGAAGAAAATTCAGAAAGGTCATGGAAAGTACAAGGTAATATTCCTTTCAAATGCTTTGAGTTGGATCAAATAGGTCATTTTTCTTCTAAATGTCCTTACAAAGAGAATAAATATAGTGATGATGATGAAGATCATGATCATGAATAAAAGAAGAAGATATACAAAGGATGTAGACCTGAAAATTATAAAAGGTTTGGCATACAAAAGAAAATTCTATACTCCAAAGAGGACAGTAGTTCAACAGATGAAGATGACAGTTGTGATGATGAAAGAGAAGTGATCTTTATGGAAATAGAAGAAGAATGTGAAAGTGAGAACTTTGAAGATGAAGTAAGTGCTGAGTATACTTTGAAGGAGAACTTATTAGTGCTTTAGAGGATTTGAAAAATTTAAGAAATAAGAACAAGTATGTAAAGGACAAACTACTGAAGTATGAAGAATAGGTAGAAAAAGTCAAAATATTAGAATAACATATTTCAGGAAAGCTGAAAGAGAAAGAAACAACATGTGAGGAATTGGAGAAGGAAAATATATCCTTAAAGAGGGAAATTCAAAAGGTAAGAACTCACTTAGGCTATCAAAAAAAGTTTGGAAGAAGCTCTAAGGTATTGGATGTTTATGTTGTAGCTACATGAAGCATCCTCACACAAGTCAGGCCCAGGAGGAACAAGTAAATAAATATTATTATATATATATAATTCAAGTTGGCCCTAACCAAAAAACTGAAAAAGGAAACATGAAAAGTATAAATAGGAGAGATTACTCCTCATTCTCACTCAATTAATTCCCTCACCTCTTCTGCAAGTGTGCAAGAGAGAGAAGACGTTTAGTTTTGGGCTTCGTTATCTTAGGAGAAGTTTCCTCTTTTGATATTGGGTTTATTTTTAGTTGATCTATGTGATCACTATTGTATCTAGTTATATGCTCATGTACTTTGTATCTTGAATTGAATTGCTAAATAAGAAAATTTTGATGGGTTTTCTCCCTTGTGGTTTCTGTGCATGGTTATATTTCAGTGATCCTATTATTGTTTCCACTGCAAAAATAATTAAAGTTATACTGCTATTAAAAATCTAACATGGTATCATAGAAGTGTTGAATAGATGCCACTATCGAAAACTAGGGAATCCAAGTTTGGGTGTTCATCTCCATATATTGTCTTGAAAAGTGCACTTGGGAAACTTGCCCTAGGAGGGTGCACCTTTCTATGGAGGAAAATTCCATATTGGTGAAGTTTCAATTTTGACCTAATTTCTACTGGATCTGAGAAATTAGGGTTTTAGTTTTTGAATTGTTCTTTCCATAGAGCCAGAAGAAAAGGGGATTCATTCAACTCACCCTAGGAGGGTGCATCTATCTGTGGAATCATATTTTCCAAATTCCAAAAATTCAATTTTGACCTAGCTCCTGCTAGGGTTTATGCATCAGATTTCATATCTTATTTTCATCCTGTAGTCAAGATGAACAATGTTAAAGTGGAAGATATAATTGATGGGTATTCCAAGTTCAATTGATGGAATTCTAGGGTACTCATCATCTTGGAGGAGAATTACCTTTTGATATTTGTGAATGAAAAAGTCCTGGAACCATAAGCAAAAATAGAGAAGTCTAAATGGAGGAAGAGTGATGCTAAGGAAAGGAGGATTTCGATAGATTATATAAAGTATCATTTGATACCTCATATCTCTAAGAAGAAGATGACCAAGAATATGTTTGATGCCTTGAAGAATCTATTTGAGAATAGAAATATCAACATAGCATTTTCCTTAAGACAACAACTCTCCAATATCAAGATGACAAGTGCAGACTCAGTTGCATCCTACCTCATGAATATTTCTGATCTAAGAGATCAACTGAACAACATTGGGGAAATAGTTGAAGACATATATCTCATCATGATGACCCTCAATAATCTTCCCCATTCTTGGGAACCATTCATTTAGAGCATTAGTGGGTGATCCAGATTTCCTAAGTTTGATCGATTATGGGAAAATTGTACACAAGAAGAAACTACACTTGCAACTAGAGGCAAGTTGCATGGCTCTCAACATGAAGGAATCCAAGCCCTTGCAGCACATGCTAGAAGACGAAAAGGTAAGGGAATGAATAATCAAGGAAGACAAGATAAATGTGGAATATCAGGTCCAATTCCAGAACAAAAGAAGGATCTCTCGCATATTCAGTGCTTTACATGTCAGAAGCAAGACCACTATGCCAAACAATGTTCCAAACCAAAGAAAAGAAATCACCATGCTTCAACTGCTGACGTTGATGAAGATAATCCACTGAAGAGGTAAAGGAATGCGAAAGATGAACTTGAGGAAATTGCAGAAGATCGTCGAAAGGAGTACTTCTTCTAGTACACTATATGAGTGCACCAATGAATGTTGCATCTAGATGATGTGATTTTCATTGGTGATGTATGAAGATCTAGGTTGTACAAATAAGATGAAGATACGAGGAATCTTGTGATTTATGGAAGGAGGAAGAGATAAAATAACAATAAAAGATAAGTATTTGTACTGTCATTTGAGTTATTCCTTAAAACTTTGAATATTTGATTTAAAGGATATTGTTCATAATTGTTATATGCAGATCTGTGAGAATTTTATTTAATGCATGACTAAGATTGACAAGCAATGGGATCATGTAGCGCATGTTATATATATGCTAAGTAAGTATCCTATAGTTCCGCACAACATCTTGTGAGCCCTTGATGGAGCTAGTCTAGGATGAAACCTCTTTGCTAACATACTAAGAGCAGTGCACGCTCTTGATAGTGTGTTCTGGTGAAGATGGAAGGAATCCAGATAGTTACCATGTGTGTTTGGGATATGGATGGGTGTTGTGCTGAAGCATTGAATAATATGCTTACATAACTATGTGAACTATTTCCATTGCATTGAAATGTCAATATGATTTGGTTGAATTTCATGATTATGCAATGTTGTTAACTATTTTAGTAAATTCGAATTGTAGGAAAGACCATGTGCTATGGACTACAAGAGAAGGATGATGAGAATTGTTCCAAAGAACAAGTGATGACTATTCAGATCTAGAGGGAGAAGGATGGATTCCATGATAGAGGGGGCATCTACAATGGATGTGATGCTTGAAAATAGATGTGATGTTTGCATTGGGAAGGTGTTCTCCCAATATTTGGCTAGGGGTGAATGGCTCAGAGGTAGAGATGTATATTCTCCCAGACACCCTGTGATTGGGTGGGATATTTATCCTTGCATAATGAGTAATTTTATGGCACCATAAATTCTCTCAGACTAGGGGAGTGCTTTATTTCGGACATTCTGTGATGGGGTGGGAATATTAGTCCTCAGTTGCACACACTATCATCTTAAATTTTGAGCATCGATCATTTTCCAGTGTTGGCCATGAGACTTGGATAGGGGAGGGTAAAGTGTGGACCTAGTACATTCAGTCATATGTTGACCCATAACCCACAGGTCCAAAGGATCTCATATGGATATTGATTGTTGGAAGCAAGAGGCACCAACAAATGTTGGTCTCTCTCTACTACAGATGTTCATCCTTCCGATGATCATGAGGAATTGCAATTAGTAGCCGTTGATGAGTTCTTTGAAGTTCCTTAGTTACTTAAACATTCTACCTGAAATGTGGGTACCACATGAAGAACAGTTGGAATAATGGAAGACTCTAGAAGTGGTTAGATCATTACTTGTGTCAAAAATGCTCTAGGACGTGAACTACTCAGTTGAACTTTGAGGAGGTGCAGTATACATATGTTTAGTTAGAGTAATGGCCTAGGCTTAAGCATGTGCATATGGCACACATTGTTGATATTGATTCCTTAATCATGATGATGTTCCCCAACGAGACAAAGAGATTCATTGACAGATACAGAGGGATTTAGCATCTGAGTTTGAGATGAAGGACCTTGACCTAATACATTATTACTTGGGATTAAAGGTGTGGATGCGATATTCCTGAGTCAAGGGAAGTATACTATTGATGTCTGGAGGAGATTTGGATGATGGACTATAAGTCCATGGCTACACCTATGGTGACGAATCTGAAGAAGTTGAATGAATCGAATTTTGATTCAAAGTTGGTAGATCCTACCATGAACATACAACTAATCGGGTCATTGATGTATCTGGATAAAAACAGACCATATATTTTCATTGCACTCTTGTGAGAATTTTTGCAGATCCAGTGTTCAGGATGCAGTTCAGATTGGCATCCAGGATGACACCTCGTATAGGCTAATGGAATAGTTGTTGAGCATCTCTAGAGGGAAAATATGATGCATAGTTGCAAAGGGAGTCTACAACATAGTTTCAAAGGGATTCTGGAGTGATATACAATGACATAGAGAGAGAAAGAGGCTCATTTTAGTAAACTCACTGATGGATGAGAAACAATGTACAATAGTGCAACTTGCATTATCATGCTATGGTGTAGAGGGGAGTAGTCTAGCTCCTGTATATTCCTACATATGATTAGATTGTCAACATTCTCACCCATCCTCTTACCAAGGTGAAGTTTGTGTACTTCCAAGACAGGATTTTAGCGGTTGAGAATGTCTCCCTCGTTGAGAGGAATTTTGCAGCATCAGTGATATATTCTTCCTGGACTGAGAATTGTGGAACTCTTCATGTGAGGGAGAGATCTTGGTTGTGGAAATATCAATGGCCTGATGTGTTGTGCATGGGAACACTCCTCGCTAAGTTGAGTTACCATGAGATGCATGGGAACACTCCTCATTGAGTTGAGTTACCATGAGATGCATGATATGCACATTGAATCCTATATGGACCGGGTTGAGTTGTTGACTCCTCGATGGACTGATTTGAGTTGTTACATAATGTTTCATGTTAACTCCTCGATGGATTAAGTTGAGTTGTTACATGATGTTGCATGTTGACTCCTTGATGGACTAAGTTGAGTTGTTCCATGCTATTGCATGTTGACTCCCCGATGGAATGGGTTGAGTTGTTGAATCCTCAATGGACTAATTGGAGTTGTTACATGTTGAATCCTTGATGGAATAGGTTGATTTGTTGACTCCTCGATGAAATGAGTTGAGTTGTTACATGTTGCTGGATGTTGAATCCCCAATGGTTTGGTTTGCATTGTTGACTCCTTGATGGACTAAGTTGATTTGTTACATGTTGTTTCATGTTGGCTCCCTGATGGAATAGGTTGAGTTGTTGACTTCTCAATGGAATGAGTTGAGTTGTTACATGTTGACTCCTCGATGGAATGGGTTGAGTTGCTGACTCATCAATGAACTGAGTTGAGTTGTTACATGTTGACTCCCCGATGGACTAGGTTGAGTTGTTGACTCCTTCATGGACAAATTTGAGTTGGTGACACTTCTCAATGGACTGAGTTATGTGAAAAGACCTTTATTATGATGACAAGATGTTCAACATAGTCATGATGCTTAGATGATGTCCAAATGTTTTCTAGCATGATGATTCCTCCCTAGCTAAGAGGGATTGTTGATGTTGTAGTTGTGTGAGACATCCTCACACAAGTCGGCCCCAAAAGAACAAATAAATAAATATTATTATATATCTAAAATTCAAGTCATCCCCAAGTAGAAAAGTGAAAAAGGCAACATGAAAGTATAAATAGGAGGGATTCCTCCTCATTCTCACTCAAGCAATTCACTCACCTTTTCTACAAGTGCACAAGAGAGAGAAGAAGACTATTTTTGGGGGTTCACTATCTTTGTAGAAGTTCCCTCTTTTGATCTTGGGTTTATTTCCGGTTGATCTATGTGATCACTCTTGTATCTAGTTATATGCTCATGTACTTTGTATATTGAACTGAATCTCTAAATAAGAAAAGGTTGATGGGTTTTCTCCCTTGTGGTTTCCCAGGATAAAATATTTGTGCCTTTTTGTTTTTGTGCATGGTTATCTTTCAGTGATCCTATTATTTTTTTCGCTGCAAAAATAATTAAAGTTATACTGCTATTAAAAATCTAAAATTGGATGAAATCATCAACAATCAAATATCAACTTCAGATAGGTCTGGATTGGGATATGAACAAGACAACAATGATAAGAGTTCAAGTTCAATTACACCTAATCATGAAGAAAGTACAAGGAACTTTGAAAATGTACTTAAGATTCCTATCAAAGAGAAATAAAATATCAAGAATGTCCAACAATCTGCTTTTGAAAACAATGGAGTTGTAAAGTCTAGAAGACCTCTCATTACTAGGTATCAAACTATCTTCTTGGGGCATTGTTATTTTTGCAATAATTTTGGTTATAATGCTGAAAATTGCAAAGCACGATAATTTTGAGAGAAATAGAAGTATTCTCAAGAAATTCAGAGATGACAATGTAAACAGGAAGTCTAATGAATTCATCAATCCCTTTAGCCTTTTAGAAATGGACATTGAATGCTATCAATGTCACAGCTATGGTCATAAAACTCGAGACTTCAAAAACAAGTCAGTAACTGTGCACCAGGATGAATCCAGAATTTTATTCTACAATAAAGTCCATAAAAATATTTGACATAAAGGGACCAAATAACAATTCCAAGAAGAATACAATCTGGCCTTGCATAAGGATCACCGACACTATGATAATGAATGTTCTAAGCACATGATAGAAGATAAAGGAAAGTCTATAGACCTACAAATGGAGAATGGAGACAATATGCAATCAAGAAAACAAGACCTGTCACTGAAGGAGATGTGCACAGAAAGGAACTGTGACAGATTGTCATAAAATACAAGGGAAGCACTAAAGATTGAAAAAGTGGAAATGATAGGACAAGAAGAGGAAACATTGTTTGGCATAATTCAAGGCTCAATTCAAACCCTATCCATAGACATAGGTCGAGCTCTAATAAGATCAGTGCAAGAGAAACAAATATTATGATAGGGATAATTCATGCAACACAAGGAAGCAGAGGATTGAATAAATTTGATGGTATGCATAGGAAAACTTCTTCTTCTACTAATAAAAGCAATTATTCAGAGCGTCAAGATGGAACAAGTGGCAGAAGAATTTGTGCAGAAAATGTTTGTGACAAAGAATAGAAGTAACTAATGATGAATCCATAAGCTACATATCGATATCGATGTAGACAATGGACATTCAAGTCAATCATTTAAAAGAAAATAACTAATTTGGACTATAAGGTTGTTAGGAACCCGTGTCAACCCTTCTCTTTACTTTGTTAGTATATTGTTGTTGGACGCATATGCTTTGTAAGTTGTCTCGTGAGTATATTGTTTTATCCCACATTGTTAGTACATTGTTATTGGACGCATATGCTATGTAAGTCGTCCAGTGAGTATATTGTATTATCCTAGATTCATGGGGAGTAATAGTTTCTTATCTTAGACTTAGTATATACGTACGTTTTGAGGCCAAGGTAGGAATTCACGAGTTATTTGTATTGAGCTTTCTCAAAGGAGGTTGCCCCCTTGAAGTGGTCTGTGATCAATAAATTCCTTCTGTGTTATGCTATATCATGCATTTTCATCATTTAATTGCTGAAGGTTCCTCTCATATGGTATCAGAGCACTTTCTTGGGATTGTTGGGTGGAATTTCTGCCAATTTTTTTTTCGCAGTGGCTTCCAAGCGTTGCGATTATTGGAGTAGTTCTTTTTCTTTGCATGTGTATTGTTGATTTCAATTTCATGTTCACATATGGGAATAATCCCTATCCTTTTAATTGTGAGAAGTAATTGGGAATAGCCCTAAAACTCATTGTGAGGCATACCACAAGAACCCCGAAGTAGCTGGCCCATTGAGAGGACTTGCCAGCGAAAAGGGAATTGGCCCCTACCTGATTGACTTATTCCCACCCGTGAGGTAAACCAGGAGATGTCATTTGTGGTAAAGCGATTATCAGTTTTACCTGAGCCGTGGAGTGAGGGGTACTACCCCAATACACAAGTCATTAGACAACATTGGTAGCCGAGAGAATCCCCTGAACCTTTAGGAAGTCAAGCATACCTGGGGTCCATATCTATTTCCAACTGATAAATAGAAGATTACATCTATCTAGAGCCATTGCAGATCAATTCCAAGAAAAAAAAGAAAAAAAAAGGAGAAAAAAACATGGAGGAAGAACTTGCAGCCCTCAAGACCAAACTCCAAGATCTAGATGAAAAAATTCTTGGCCTCCATCTTCAAAATTCATCCACGAAAAATAGACGACAGCCAGAGTCTTCTTCCGACACTGGGTTCTCTTCTTCCAGCAATTTTCATGGGTTGAAGCTTGATTTTCCTCGCTTCAGTGGTGATGATCCAACTAGCTGGATATACTAGGCAAAAAAATATTTCATCCTGCATAATACTTTTGATGTAAAAAAAGTTCTGCTTGCATCCTTTCATTTGGAACATGAAGCCCTTCAAGGGTTCCATTGGTACATCAAGGCTCATGAAGATCCAAAATGGACATATTGTTTCCAACTCCTTTTCCAACTATTTGGTCCTAGTTCTTTTGATCACTTCACAGGAGCACTCACTAAACTTCACCAAATTGGCACTGTGAGAGAGTATCAAACATAATTTGAGAAACTGGCCAATCACACAAAAGGATTTCTTAATGAATTCTACAGGAGTTGTTTTGTCAGTGTTCTGAAGTATGCAATCTGATCTGAGGTTAAAATGTTCTATCCAAGCACAATGATGGAAGCCCCAGGGTTGGATAAGTTGTCGGAGGACAAGATCACATCCCACCAGCGCTCCAAATCCACTTTTGTTCCATTCAAGAACTATGGTTTTCCAATGACCTCCCATCACACCAGCTCCTAGAGAAACTCCTATCAAGCATTTTTCTAAAGCAGAGATGCGAGCACGTAGATAAAAAGGGATTTGTTATAATTGTGATGAGAAATTCACTCGGGGACATAGATGTGTTGATCAAAATATCTATCTCTTAGATGTGGATTCTACGCCTGCAACTGACATTTGTGAAGAAGCTCAGGATATAGTAGATGATTAGGTCGAAATTTAGCAACCGCATATTAACCCTCCTTCTCAAGATGACCACCCAATGATATCTCTCCATGCTTTAGCCAAAGTCACCACCCCCCAAAAAATGTGGGTCAAGGGTTACTTGAAGAAGCTCCCTCTTACAATACTCATTGATTATGGTAGCACACATAACTTCATTGACCCTCGGATCACCAAACAGGATGATTTTTTTGTCCATCCTTTCTCCAACTTTGAAGACATGATTTCCAGTGGGGTCACCTTACCTTGCAAGGGTAAGTATCGCAATGTGCGTATCTCTATTGGATATTATAACCTATGCTCCGACATGTTTTCCTTTCCCTTAGGCGGATGTGATGTGGTTTTGGGCACTCAATGGTTACACACACTTGGACCCATCTTATGGGATTTTCCTGAACTTTGGATGCAGTTTTCAGTCAATGGGAAAAAGCACACATTGACAGGCTTACAACCAGGGTCTCTCAGCATCATAAATTCACATTGCAAGGAAAATATCCTTAAGAATAATTCACATGGTGCCATCGCTCAGCTCCATTCCATTCAGATGCACCCATTAGCGGTCTCCACTACTCCTTTGGATCTAAAACAAATTTTGGATAGATATGCATATGTCTTTGCTGAACTAGTGGGATTTCCACCTTCAAGACCAAAGGACCATCATATTCATCTCCTTCCTGGAAGCATTCCTCCCAACATCAGGCCCTACCACTACACATTTCACCAAAAGACAGAGATTGAGATGCTTGTTCGGGACTTACTTAAGCAAAATATTATTTTCCCTAGTACCAATTCATTTTCTTCACCAGTTCTTCTTGTCCGAAAAAAAGATGGGTCATGGCAAATCTGAATTGACTTCTGAGTAGTTAATCACCTCACAATCAAGGATAAGCTTCCAATTCCTATTGATGATGATATTCATGGTGCTCATTTTTTCTCCAAGTTGGATCTTCATTCTGGGTATCACCAAATTTGGTTTCATGAGAATGATATCCCTAAAACAACTTTTTGCACACATGATTGCCACTATGAGTTTTTTTTCATTCCCTTTGTCCTCACTAATGCTCCCTCCACTTTCCATGCATTGATGAATAAAATATTCCGGCCCTACTTGCGAAAATTCATTCTGGTCTTCTTTGATGATATCTTGAGATCTATAGTAAAACATGGGCTGAGCATATCCATCATTTGGATCTTGTACTGCAAATTTTCTCTGATCATCATCTCCATGCTAAATAGTCTAAATGTGTTTTTGGACAGGAGGAAGTAGAGTATATTGGGTATATTATTTCAACACAAGGGGTTTGCATGGATCCTGCCAAAATAGATGCCATGAAAAATTAGCCGCATCCTCAGACACTCAAGAGCCTTCATGGTTTTTTGGGATTGACGGGATACTACCACAATTTTTTGAAGGATTACGGGAATATTGCACATCCATTAACCACTTTATTGAAAAAAGATGCTTTTGCATGGACACATGCTATTGAGTGTGCATTTGAAAAACTAAAACACGCTATGTGTGCTACACTTGTTCTAGCTATGCCCGATTTTTTCAAGCCCTTCACTATTGAGAGTGATGCTTGTGACAATGGACTTGGTGTTATTCTCCTTCAAGATGAACATCCCATTGCGTTCACCAGAAAATCCATTTCTGATAAGAATTTAGTCGCCTCTACATATGAGAAGGAAATGATGGCTATTTTGCATGAAACACAAAAGTGGTGGCCATACCTATTAGGGAATCATTTATGCATCAAGACTGATCATCAGAGTCTGAAATATTTCCTAGAACAACGGGTCTCCTCCCTATCACAATAGACATGGTTTAGCAAACTCATGGGTTATGACTATGAGATCACTTACAAGAAGGGTAAGGACAATATTGTGGTAGATGCTCTTTATCACACATTTGATGACCAAGTTTCTCTTTCAATTATTTCTATGCCTGTTCCAAATTGGTTGCAATTTGTTCAGTAGGGCTATGTTAATGACTCCTCATTATCTCCAATCATCCAACTGTTGGCCAACAAACCTTCTAATCTACCACATTACTCTTGGGATGGTGCTTCCCTAAGATACAAGGGTCACCTAGTGTTTCCCCAGAGCACAGATCTTCAACAGGATGTCTTCTATGAACTCCATGCTTCCCCATCAGCAGGGCACTCTGGGTTCCTAAAAATGCATGAGCAAGAACAACGTAAATTATTTTGGAAGGGAATGAAAAGGAAAATTCAACAGATGGTGGATTAATGTGATACTTTCCAGTGCAACAAGGGTGAAATGACACTCCTTCTGGGATTGCTCAAACCATTTCCCATCCCTACACAGATTTGGACAGATATTTCTATGGATGAAGGGATCCCTAAATATGGAGGGAAGAAAATGATTTTGGTTGTGGTTGATTTCCTCTCCAAATATAGTAATTTTTATACCCTCAACCATCCCTATACGTCCTCCTCAGTCACACACATTTTCCTGGACTAGATCTTCCGACTTCATGGAATCCCTTCTTCCATTGTCTCAGATCATGATGCAACTTTCACTAGTCATTTTTGGACATAACTTTTTTTCCACATTGGCACCAAACTGAAGATGAGTTCAGGGTATCACCCACAGACAAATGGTCATACGAAATTTATCAACAAATGTTTGGAAACTTATCTTCGTTGATTCACCTCCAAACAACATCATCAGTGGGAAAAGTGGCTCCCTCTCTCTGAATGGTGGTACAATACCTCCTACCACACTGCATCTAAAATTAATCCATATGAAGCAGTCTATAGTCAGGCACCGCTAGTGCTTCTTCCATACACCCCCAACTGTTCATCAGTATAGGAATTTGACACGGTTCTTTGAACCCGAGATCAGATTCTTCACATTTTGCAGGACAATCTTCACATGGCCAAAAATGGAATGAAACAACAATCCAATCAACACCATTCTCAACACACTTTTCAAGTAGGTGATATGGTTTTTCTTCGTCTACAGCCTAACAAGCAATCCTCCTTGAAACTCAAAGGATGTCATAATATGGATCCAAACTTATATGGGCCATATAAGGTTCTTCAGAAGATTGGGTCTGTTGCTTATAAATTGGAACTTCCTCCTTCTTCCCGCATTCATCCAGTATTTCATGTCTCTTTTCTATAGAAAGTTCTTGGCACCAACATTAGCGCACAAACTATTTTACTAGAACTGGATAATGAAGGATCCATAATTTTGGAGCGAGAGCCCATTCTCAATCGGCTCACTCATCAACTTCACTCTCGATCCATCATAGAGGTATTAATTCAGTGGCACATAATGCAACCAGAGGATACTACATGAGAACCACTCCTTCAGATTCAACAACAATTTCCACATCTAAAGCTTTGAGGACAAAGCTTTTTATAAGGGAGAGGGGATGTTAGGAACTTGTGTCAACCCTTCTCTTTACTTTGTTAGTATATTGTTGTTGGATGCATATTATTTGTAATTTGTCCCGTGAGTATATTGTATTATCCCACATTCATGGGGAGTAATAGTTGCTTAGCTTAGACTTAGTATATAAGTACGTGTTGAGGCCAAGGAAGGCATCCACGAGTTATTTGTATTGAGTTTGCTCAAAGGAGGTTTCCCCCTCGAAGTGGCATGCGATCAATAAATTCTTTCTGTGTTCTTCTATATCGTGCATTTTCATCATTTAATTGTTGAAGGTTCCTCTCAAAGGTTTCATCATATTTCAAAAATTAAGTGGGGAAGCAAATTATAAACCACCTTTAGAACACTAGTTGTGTATATAGGGAAGTTTGATAAAGTACATTTGTATTCCTCTAATAGCCAAAATTTGTATTACATTCAAAAGAGTCGTCGTTATAATAATAAGAGATACATATATTCAAAAGCATGTCAAAAGGACCTCTATCTGAGAATCTATAACCTTGAAAGAAGTACATACATCAAGATGTTCCATGTTAACAGGGCTATCCAAATATATGGTATACAAAATTTGATTCCCAAATTACAAAAATGTACATTTTAAAAAGGGGGGCATTGGTGCAAAATTCACTCATCAATTTTGTGTGATTGCAAGCGTAGCTCTATGTCAGGATTGTGCATCTGCTCCTCCAAGCCCAAAATGTATAGAATTGTTCGATCTTGTTTCAAAATATTTATAATATATTGTTGTTGGATCTCCAACTGATCAACACGTCTCTTTAGAAATGAAATCTCTTCCACATGTATCTTATTCATATACACTTGCTCATACCACTCTTTGACATCAGCCTCTTTGACATTTGAATCCCATTTCTCTAGGTTGTTCTTGAGTTTATTGAATTATATCCTTTGCGCCTGAAAATCCATGGAAAGACTAAGTGTAGAATATTCAACCTTTTTTTGTTGCTCAGACATATTGATAGTACAAGGATTAGTGATTGGATAATAGTTTGAAGAATGGTTTGACAACATAACAAATGTTTACAGGATAATTGGTCACCAAGGACAACAGTTGGATGATCTCAATGGATTTCAAACACATCTACCAAATTTGGTAAAAATTGTGGATGAGTATTCATAATAAATGGTTTATATCACATGTGTTGCAGGAGATTTGAAAGGACAAAAAGGGAGTCTGTCTGAATTGATTACTCTGTATGAATGATTTGATGACATATTCTCTATCCTGTTAAAGGTTGAAGTATGCTAGCTTGCATCATATGAGATGTTACATGAATTGGTATACTTTTCACTCACATGAATTCATTACAAGTCTTGGATATGTCAGTGAAAAGTACAAATAATGGAAAATGGAGAATAATGTGACAACAAATAATCCATTATAGTGCAGTGATATTATTACAATCAAATAAAAACAACATAAAGGAAAAAAAAACATGATTTGAGAGGGAGCATATAAAATAATGCGATGACATAGGAACATTGATAAGCTCAGTGCAGTATGGAAGTTGGGATCAACAGAAGCAACATAAGCATAAATATAGGGGGAGAATTTGCAATTACGCAGGGGGATGATATCGGTTTGTAGATAATCGAATATTCCTTTTCCATTGATGTCAAAAGGGGAGAGGGTAGCAAGTAAATATACATGCAAGATTGTGCAACACAAGACTTCAATGAAGATCTAGTATCTAGAAGGATCTCAACTTTACTTGATATTGACATCCATGCCAAAGGGGCAGTTTGTTGAGCATGGTGTTGTCATTGATGTCAAAGAGATAGTTAAACTTGGTGTTGGAATTGAAGTCTTATAGCTATTTTGAAGAAGTATATAGAAAATATGTGTGCAAGTCTCAGCAAGCCCCATCAAACATCAAAGATATTGTTGAACTTGGTGATGGTATTGAATTCTAGAAGCCATTTTGAAGAAGTTGTTACACCAAAATGTCGTCACCCTTGTGCAAGTGTCGCAAGTGTCACAAGTGTTTCAAGTGTTGGCATCCTGACTTAGTGTCGTCACCATGGCCATTGCAAGTATTGTCCTTATGACCAAGTGTCGTCATCATGACCGTTGTGATGATGTCGTCATCTTGACCATTGTGTAAACTCTTTGCTCTGACCCCTGACCTCATTCTGGGCTAAAACACATCCAATTGAGAGATTTTTCCTGCCTAGTTGACCTCTTTGAGTAGGCTGTCACACTTCTCCTTCATCTAGGGTACGATGTCGCAGTTTCTGGTCAGCTAGGGTGAGACACTATCGCACTTTGTCTTCCTACAGAGTGCAACGACACCCCTCTGTTGCTCTGTGTCTTCTACTAGGGTGCGACGAGGTTGATTAAAGGCTATTTTGGGGAGTCTCGAGGTCTTTTTAGAAGTTTGTTGAGGTGGAGGCCTATCCCTAGACTCTAGGTGAGGTGGCATTTCGGTTCCTAACCTAATGGGAGGATCCCTTAACCATCTCCCCCTAATCCTCAACCTACCCTATCTCTTTAGCCCTATATAAACACCCACTCTCTCCATGAGAGGGGGGAAGGTCTATGGTACCCTTATGCTGGTAGAACCCATATTGGTGATTGGGAAGCTTGTACCATCTTGGAGGTTTTGCTTGGACATGTTGGATGGAGGATGCAACGTTGAGGCTTTGGTTGTAGCTTCATCCTTTCTATGTAATTCCCATTTTTATATAGTTAATATAATCTCTTTCCATAAATGTTGTCTCGTTGATGATGTTTAGAAATTTTTTCCTCAACTGTTAGTTTAGATCAGTTATTGTTTAGATATCTTGTACTGCTTGTATTGTTTCCATATTGTCTTGACAGGTCTTGCAGCTAGAGATCTGACGACCGAGAGACTTGGAGAAACAACAAAGAGAAGGATCCATGATCTGAAAGGTATGATATCTAAGTACTCGATTTGTAACTAGATCTAGGAAATGAGTTTTGTATTTTGTACTATTTGTTCTAGATTCACTTGAACTAGGGAGATCCGGCTCGCATCCGCTCGAGTGGATTTTCCGATAACAAATTTGGCGACTCTGTTGGGGAAGAACATTGTTGTTTTCAATCTGAATGTTAGTTTCAGCTGGTTGCTTTTCCAAGCCATCTCTTTGGCAATTTGCTTCTTAATCCCTTTCACCATCAAATATTCACTTTGAAGAATCTAATTACTTCCTTTGAGTTTGTACTCATTTTCAGACCATTTCATTGCTCATTGTTTGGAGAATTGGTTTATTTTTGAATCTAGACTTCGCCTATCGCACCTAGGTAGTGAAAACATAGTGACACTGTGTCATTCTGAGTCTCTGTTCTTTACCTGTTAGTTACTCGTCGCACCCCTTGCATTGTCAAACTGCAACATCGTCACACTTCCCATGTAAGCAAACTGTGACATCGCACTGTGTATAAGCATAGAGTGCACCGATCTGCCATTTTTGGCATACAGGCACCTTTTCTCCATTTCTGATTTGAGTTTTGGTTTGTGTGCAGGCTCCTCTACACTGTACCTTCCAGGCAGAGACCCTTTTGTCCAGCAGTGTTTTTTTTGGCTTGTTTGTATTAGTTTTTGGGTCTTTTGAGTTTTGGATTCATGTTTGGCCCCTTGAGTAAAAACTAGTGTTTTGATTGCATTTTTAAGTGAAATGGGTTCTATTTTTGAAAAAAAATTCCCCCTCATGGCCAGGGGGGCCATGAATCATGCATTCTTCAGTCGTTTTGACCCATCTCAAGGTTTTGAGATCATTTTTTGGTTTGGTGTGATTGACTTGTTTTAAAGACTTGAAGAGTGTGGGATATCCATGTCTTTTTGAGCCTCTCTTTCTTGGGTTATGCATCCTGTTTCCCTTACATGCTGAGCTATTAAATCATCTTTGTCTCCACTTTAGTTCAAAGAAAAGCTTGATTTTGTCACTCTTTCGCTATATTCATGAATTTGGAAAATGTAAATATTCTTCTTACTTTATTTTGATCATTTGATATTCTTGGTCTTATCATCATAAGAAGAAGAAAGACTTGTTTCAGTTTTGTGTGCATTTGAGTTAGATAAGATTATTAAGTGCTTATCTTTGTCGTGCATTTAATTGGAAACGTTTATGGAATCCTTCTTTCCGTAGCTTAGATGTGTCTTTTTCAAGTGTAAAAAGATAGGAAATGAGTTATAATTATTGCATTTGGTAGATTTTGAGCCTTTCTTGAGTGCCTTTGAGTTGTTTGGGTGTTTTCCATTTTTCTTTGGGAATTTCTGAAAGATTAGAGTGTTGTAGATATTCTCTCACTTTCTGTATATAGATATGAAAAGCGTTTAGTTATCAAATTTCATTTTTGGTACATGCATTTGAAAATTGAAAAATGCTTCATTATTTTGTCTTACACATTGTTAAGATTAGTTGCATCTTTCATTTTCTTTGCACTTTTTAGTTGATCTTTGTAGAAAGTTAGAATTATTGCACTCTAGGAAGGAATTCTTCTTTTTGCTACTACTTAAGTACTTTTGGTTTGAAAGAAAAAAAAGATCTCTCCTTACCTTAAGTAGTTTTCATTGAAAAGGAAAGGAAAATGTGCATTATCATGTAGTTGAGGATTGCATTATGTTTACATTTATACACTCACCTCATGCATCCACCTAACCGTACAAGATAAAATTAACGCTAGCTTAGGTTAAAATCATTTACTAACTGTGTGTAAGTTAGAGACGTGTTCCAGCGTCTTTAAGTGTGGCAACTGTCGTTATTTACCAACACTATATCCCGGGGGTATTGTAGTCTTCCACGTACATTGGTATATCGAGCTCCTTCATGTACCCACCAAGTACCATAATCCGTACTTGGCGTATATCGAAGGGTGTATCACGTACTCGACACGTATATCGGAAGGTCTCTTTCCGAACGGTTGTGCATCAGACATCACCACTACAGATTTGAGCTCCCACGTACCTTGCGTATATCGGGAGACACCACTAGGATTCCTGAAACCAACTGAGTTAACCATTTGGCCGTCTTGGAAAAGAAATACACCGAGAACAACACTCGGGGAGATTAACATGCACGTATTGTCCAGGTAATCGGGTATGCAGGAAAGGGTATGGTCCCAATCCTCCTTGTCGCATCATATTGTTGGACCCTGCAGTATATAGTGGTTTGCGATGCCTTGATAATCCCATGAGGTTCCAGAATTTGAATCCACTCCTATTCACACAGTTTGCTTGTTGCTTTTAGACTTGAGTAGTGTTTGTCTTGTGTGGTCCTTTAGAGACTCTTAGGAAGTTTAGATATGGAAGATTCTTCCGAGACTACCAACCAAGGCACCCCTTTCCAAGGTATGCCATTTGTTATTCCCCCTTGTGGAACTGTTGGTCCTCCCTTTATGGCTACATTGAGTCTTCCTGGATTGACGATAGGATTACCAATATGGTTATTCTCCAATCCGGTTACTCCAAGTGCACCAATCGTGTCGAACCTAGGTCCTTCACCACATGAGCATCAATCTCATGATGACCCTCCTCCTTCCTCATCGAAAGTTGAATCGGCTTCCATCTCTTCCTCTTCTCCTACTGAAAACTCTGATGTTAGTAAGAAGGCTGGTGTGAAGAAGAAGAAAGGGAAGATTAAAAAGAACAAAGATAAGAAAGATACCAAGCATCAACCATCCACCTCTGATGGCACTCATTCTATGAGAACACCTCGTAATCCAAAGTTCCCTTGCAAACTTTGCAAGGGTGATCACCTTCTCAAGAATTGTCCCGGTCTTTCCCGTGTGTCAGAAGTGTGGTCTAAAAAACCAAAACCGCTTGTATCGTCAACCTTTGACCATCATATTGATGATACTCCCTCGACCAATGACCCATTGGTGATGGGTCGGAAGGGTAGAGCTGCAGACCCTTGCTGGATATGTAAGGGCTTTCATCGTACTTACCTTTGTCCAAGCATGGATGAAGCTTCACGGTGGTTGGAAGATATTACTAGTTCTCAACAGGCGCTTCCAACAAGCGATAGTAAGTTGTCCCTCGATCCCCTACTGGTTGACCAAGTGATCAATTCAGTTTCATCTGTAATTGGTCCCACTCTTCCTTCCAAGAGTGAAGTGATCAAGTCGCTGTCATCTCCACTCGATTCCACTCTTTCATTGGAGAAATTCCAGACTAAAGCAGTCACCATGACACAATCTTCGTCTCATTCTTATCTTCCAAGTGAGAGTGAATTGGAAACCGCTGATGTTTTCCTAGTCAGTTCAGAATGTCCTAGGCAAGGGGAAACCCTGTCCATTTCTACAGGACCCCCTCCAAGTACTGAAGTCATTTCCTTTGATTGGAATGGTCTAACAGAATCTCGTCTTCCTTCGAGTATTCATTTTCAAATATCTGTAGGAGTTTCCGATAAAGAAATATTTCGTACGATAGTTGATGAGGGAGCTTCTGTTAGTATTTTATCCTCAACCGCATGGAAAGCTATAGGTTCTTCTCAGCTTGTGCTAGTAACTGACTAGATTTTGGCTTTTAATAGAAGGCCTACCGGACCTTTAGGGATTCTCCCACAGTTACCTATCACGTTGAGAGGTAAAACTGTTTATGTTGATGTCATGGTTGTCCAAGGTCCTTTAGATTTCAATATGCTCCTTGGACGTGATTTTGTCTATGCTATGAAAGCTGTAGTGTCCACGCTCTTTTGAGTGATGTATTTTCCTCATCATGGAAATATTGTGACCATTGATCAGCTTTCCTTCGTGACACCCACTTATCATATGACTCCTAGTCATCAGACTTCCCTGAATGTTCCATGTGTTTTAGTGGTTTCTTCCCCCTGAGGATAGGGGGAACGAGCATGGTTTATGTTATGTTTCAAGCTCATTAAAATATGAAACCAACCACCCTAGCATAGTTTCCCTTTGGTTTAAAGCTTGCATAAAAATGAAACCAATCCATTGGAGCACAGTTTTATTCTATTTCAAGCTCGTTAAAAAATGATATAGACCCCTCTAAGCATAGTTTACCTTTGGTTTCAAGCTTGCATAAAAATAAAACCATCCACTCGAGCATAGTTTTATTCCATTTCAAGCTCGTTAAAAAATAAGATGGCCCCCCTCAAGCATAGTTACTGTCTATTTCAAGCTTGTGTAAAAATGAAATAGATCTCCCTCCCATCGGTTTGAGTCTCTCGCTAGAGTTAGAACTTGAACCTTCAGTTCATATGATTCTCGTTTTCCCCCCCTTGGTGAACATTTTCATATTAGTAGCCAGGTTGGTAGTTGGGTTAGCAAGCAACATTTTCAGACGAAATGAAGCTTGATGGGCATGCCACATGTCGTACCGTCAACAATCATGTTGAGGGAACACCACCATGTTAAGCCACTAGCAATCATGCTGGGGGCATTTACCAACCTCTGGGCCTCATGTTGGGAAGGAACCCATCAATGGACCTTAACCTATGAGCATAGTTCCCTTTCTATGTCAAGCTCATTAAAAAATGAAATAGGTTCCCGTGAGCAGAGTTCTAATCTTGTGTCAAGCTCGTTAAAAAATGAAACATATCCTTTCCCTTTGAGTCGAGTCTCCTTGTCGACTTAGTACCTGAACCTTCTTTTCACCCACCTATGCCTTAGGAAGATGAAATGAAGCTTGGGGCCATGTCTTCAACCTCTGGAAGTTACGTTGAAGTCAACTCGATCGCCTCTCTACACCACATTGGAGCTAAGTCACTTACTTCTAGCAATCATGCTGGGGGCATGCACCAACCTTTGGATTTCATGACGGGAAGAAATCCACCATTGGGAACATTTTCGAGCATACTTTCCTTTTTTAGGTTTCGAGCTCATTAAACCATGAAAATTATCCCGAGCATAGTTAATTTTCTATTACAAGATCGTTAAAAAATGAAGTAGACATCATGAGCATTCTTCCAACCTATCTTCGAGCTCATTAAAAACAGTAAGATATCATTTGAGCTTACTTTTCACCTTTTTTGTGCTCTGGTTGAAACATGAAAAGTGGTTTGAGCTTAGTTTTTACTATTTTGTGCTCTGGTTCAAACATGAAAAATATTCCGAGTGCTTTTGATACCATTCTCGTGCTCGTTAAAAAAGGTGTGTCTAACGAGTATAGGTTTATCACTTTATCTGGCCTCGCTAGACTATTTACGGAAAAGGAACTGTGCCGAGTTTACTTTTTCCTTTGTCATACTCGGTCATCAACCATGACAAAGTTGTTCATGGAGTCATTTTCAAGCTCTTTTCAGACTCCCTAAATAGGAAAAGATTGCCAAGCAAACTTGATGCTTTCACGCTTGTAAAAGCATTTGAATGATCGTCTTTCTAGTGATAGTTTACCCCTTTTTCGGACCAGGAAGCACTATTTACGAAAAAGGAATACTCCAACCAACCATGGCTGGAAGAGTCCTCTCCCACGTTGTTTTACCCTTTTTTGGGCGATGAGGATAACTTTACGAAAAAGGACCGTTGGAGTCTCCTTTAGTTATTTTCAGACTCTCTAAACATGAAATGACGCTGAGTTTTCCTTCTATGGACTCGTTAAATTTTAAACATTGAAGGGCCCATTATGGGACAAACCCCTCCTTTCCTAGGTTCGTGAAACATTTGGGATTGGACTCATCTATGAGATGAGCTATACCGAGCATCTGGTTACCCTCATCAAGCTCGTTAAAAACACATGAGGCACTCATCAATCATGATGGGGAAAAAGGAAAGATTTTGTGTTACATCTTAATTACGACAGTACATAGTGTTCGGATATCCATCATCTATTTCGGGATACATATCTATTTCAGGATCATCTATTTCGGGATACATATCTACTTCAGGATCTTGCATGATCTATTTCAGGATATGTAGTCCAGTCACCAGTTTGATGCCTCCAGCACCTTATCCACCTTCTTCTAGCACCCGGGAGCCACTTTCCACAGAGTTTTAGCCCTCCTAAGCTGAAAGGCGCCCTCTTCTCACCTACTGACTGAGAAGGGCGCACTTGTTCACCTACCACTGCAGATTCACTCCAGTTACATTCAGTTAGCTCCGATTCTGATTGATTTCACTCCGATTTCACTCCTGACTGACTGTTTCACCTCCGATTGACCTCCAGTTCGATTAGGTGACTTGCTCTGACTCCAGTTAGCCTCCCATGCGCCCCCACTGAGCCTCCAGATCCTATATCAGTGCTACACACTTCAGTTACATTTATTATAATCAGTTAGACTCAGCTTGACACCTGGATGACTGTTTGTTGTGATTGATGAGCAACACCGATGATTGATGAGGACTCCTAGATTGAGTCAAGCTACTCCATTTCAGTGATTCGAATGTCTACTTAGTCAATTCGAATTGCCATTGACAGAGATTTTTGGATTGTATTGTAATCTATTGTAATTCATTCACCCTTTCTGGGATAGAGAGCACTGCTGCATGTTTTGCACAGTTTTGCACCATATCTTCTTATTCATCTGTTGTGACTGAGTTATTTTGTTCATTAGATCTGCTGTGACTAACTTTACATGGTATCAGAGCCATTGCAGGGACAAGATCTCTTTTCTACAGGTGTTTATACAAGAAGATTTGACTGAATTGCTAAAAATTGCAATAAGTTTGGCATGAGATATCTCAAGGGCATTCGCTCCTGTGCATGCAAAGCTTGAAAATTATTCCAATACCACTCCAGAAGCTTGAGTTACCACATAATTCCTGGATTTGATACATTGGACCCATTCAACATTGCTTGAAATCCAATCCCAGGTGTGATGCAACTCTCAAAGGGTGGATTGTTCGACCTTATTGTGATTGTTCTTATGTGATTTGCAGGTTAATTATCTCCTCCAAGTGCACTCGCTACATTCTGCATGCAAGCTTCCCTACAGCATTTCCATTCGCTATAGTTTGCAAGCAAGCTTCTTCTTCATCATTTGACTCGCTCCTAGCAATGGAATACTCTTCTTCAAAGCCTATCCTCACCCCATTCAATTATTTTGATTGGAAAGATGATATGGAGATCATATTACGTTCAAAAGGATACTACCGAGTCACTCTTGGTCTTGAATTGGAGCCAAACAATGTGGCAGAAAGAACCAAACACTACAATAAGCTTGATGAAGCTTACGGTCTTCTTTGTCTCTCCATCTCCAAAGATCTTCACTTCCATCTCAGCGGATTGAAGACTCCAAAAGCCATATGGGAGCAACTTGAGACACTATTCGGCAAGCAGGATGAGCTTAGGGCTTTTCAATTAGAGAATGAATTGATTGGCCTTAATCCTGAAAATTTCGAGACCATCAATGAATTCTTCACAAAATTCAAGAACTTGAACTTGCAATTGAAGAACAGTGGTGTTATCAAAGAGGATAAGCAGTTGATCCTCTCCATTCTAAGCAAGCTTGGGAAAGATTATTCGGTATTTGTCTCCACTTTCAATTCCGGTCGGCTAACTACCCCGAATTGGAAGATGCCTACCTTGAATGCCTTCATTGAGTCCGTTACGAAAGAGCATGACAAGTTGATTCAAATGGGGTCCATAAGCTCCAAAGATTCAGCCCTATTTGTTCAAGGACCCAAGATTTCGAATGGTAAAGGAAAGCTAAAGAAGGAGAAGCCCAAATTCGAGCCTCACAAGCAAAAAGACAAAGGCAAGCAAATGGATGCACCATCCAGTTCGAAATCCAAGCAAAAGGGCAAAGAAGGTAACCAAAAATCTAAATGTACTTATTGTAACCGTGGCTTTCATCCCGAAAGTTCATGTATGAAGAAGACTATAGATCAAATGGCCCTCCTTTTGGAAAAGAACAACATAACCCTTCCTGACGGTGCAAGGAAGAAGGATCGAAATGACGATCATGAAAGAGGACAAGCACTCATGGCAACGGTTTCGAAGCCCACTCTCTTGATAGATTCGGGTGCATCAAATCATATGGCTGCAAATATTGATTCTTTTTCCTCATTCGATCCAAACAGCTCCATCCCCATCCATTTGGGAGATGACTCAAAAATTTCTTCAAAGGGCAAAGGTACGATTCATGTAGATCATGGATGCTTTCAGAATGTTCTCTATGTGCCTTCCTTAGCTTCGAATCTCCTTTCTGTTTATCAAATGACACATACTGGTGATCCAAAGAAAGTCACATTCAGCCCTAATACAGTTGAAATTTCTGATATCAAAAGTGGAAGACTAGTTGCGGTTGGAAAGGCAAACCACACTGCAAAATGTTATGAGTTTTCGCACTTTATTCCGCTTGCAAAGCCCACTGCTCTTCGCACACATGGTAATGAGGTTAGTAGGCTTTGGCATGAAAGATTTGGACATCTAAATTATAAGTATTTGCTGCTGCTATCAAATAAATCCATGGTTGATGGGCTTCCACAACTCCGTTCCTCGAAGGGAATATGCTCCGGTTGCATTATTGGGAAGCACCCCGAGCACAGATTCGACCGCGGCAAGGCTAGCAGAGCCTCTACTATTTTGGGATTGATCCATTCTGATATCAGCGGTCCGCTGCCCCATATGTCATTAAATGGTTCAAGGTATGTTTTGACATTTATTGATGATTATTCTCGCTTTACATGGGTATTCTTTCTCAAAAACAAGTCAGAAGTGCTTGGAAAGTTCAAGGATTTTAAGGCTTCTGTTGAGACCACCACTGAGAGCAAGATCAAAGCTCTTAGATCTGATAATGGTGGGGAATATATCAAGTCCGAGTTGCTGCAACTTTGTGCCCAAAGCGGAATCAAGATCCAACATACAGTTCCCTACACACCCCAGCAGAACGGTGTAGCGGAAAGGAAAAACCGGTCACTGAAAGAGATGGCTACATGCATGATTGAATCAAAAGGTTTGGCTGCAAATCTTTGGGCTGAAGCAATCAATGTTGCTGCATATATACAGAACCGAGTTCCACATTCATCCGTGAAAGGTATGACTCCTTTCGAAGCATTCTTTGGTCACAAACCGGATGTGTCAAATTTGAGAGTTTTTGGCTCTACTGCATGGGCTAGAATTCCTTCTGAGAAGAGACGAGCTTTGGATCCACAAAGTATCGAGTGCATATTGATAGGATATGGGGAAGAATCAAAAGCATATAAACTCATGGATATCAGATCTAAAAAGATATTCATAGAGCGCAGTGTGCAGTTTGAAGAACCGCTTCAAGAATTGCAACTAGTTGAGGAGAAAACTGCCGATTCACCGCCTTCACCAGAAGAAGATTCGAGCAGCGATAATGAAGGTATGAGTTCTGATATTTCTGATATTGTAGCAGCATATGATGATAATGACATATCAGGTTCGGAATCCGACCATTCAGATCTCCCTCAGTTACCAAAGTGGGCCCAAAATACTCTACAATCTGCTGGTTCTAGTCTTGGAAATCCTGCTGATCCGAGACGAACAAGAGGAGACTTTCAAAGGGCAGGTATGGCTCTTTCTATTGCTGATCCATTTCTTCCTGAGATTTGTTATTTGATGGCTGGTTCAGATCCCCAATCATATTATTCAGCCCATCGAGATCCGAGATGGAAAGATGCCATGGATGAAGAGTACAGTTCTCTTCAAAAGAACAATACATGGGAGCTAGTTTCTCTTCCACCTGGAAGAAAATTAGTGAAGTGTAAATGGGTCTACCGTACTAAAGTTGCTGCTGATGGCACTATCAGCAAATATAAAGCAAGGTTGGTGGCAAAAGGTTTTTCCCAAGTCCAAGGAGTGGACTACACAGAGACCTTTGCACCGGTTGCAAAGATGGATTCCATCCGCCTTGTTTTAGCTATTGCCGCATCCAAGCACTGGGAGGTGCATCACATGGATGTGAAGAGTGCATTTTTACATGGAGACCTTGCTGAAGAGGTCTATATGCAGCAGCCAGAGGGTTATACATCAGATCCATCATTGGTTTGCAGATTGAAGAAGTCTTTGTACGGGTTAAAACAGGCCCCAAGAGCTTGGTACGCAAAGATGGACTCCTTCCTTCTTTCTCAGAATTTCCAAAGATGCAAATCTGATCCGAATGTCTATCTTCAGCGAGTTAAAGGTAATTTGTTGGTTATTGTACTTTATGTTGATGATCTGCTTATTACTGGTAGCACACTTACTTCAATAAACAAGCTAAAAACTGCCTTAAATCTAGCTTTTGACATGAGCGATTTGGGCTTGCTGAGTCACTTTTTGGGCTTGGAGATAGCTCAAAATTTCGATGGGATCACTATATCTCAGCAAAAATATGCTTCCGACCTGTTATTGAAGTTTAATATGGCTGAATGTAAGGCAGCCCCGTTCCCATTCCTCTCAGGAATCAGTCTTGAGGAGGGAGATTCCACACCGCTTGCAGATTGCAGTATGTATCGACAGTTGATTGGTTCACTACTTTATTTGACACACTCTAGGCCTGACATCTCATATGCCGTGAGTGCCGTGTCAAGATATATGCAGCAGCCACATGAGCTTCATTGGCGAGCAGCCAAGCGGATCTTGCAGTATGTGCAAGGTACGAGACAGTTTGGCATACATTATGCTGCAGATTCTGAGCTAGATTTCATTGGTTTTACTGATTCAGATTGGGCAGGTGATAGCATTGATCGGAAGTCCACTTCCGGTTATGTTTTCATGATTGGTCATGGTGCTATTTGCTGGTCCAGCAAAAAGCAAGCAGCCATTGCACTTTCTTCAGCAGAGGCAGAGTATCGAGGGGCAGTCAATGCCTGCATTCAGGCAGTTTGGTTGCAGGGTATTCTTTCCGAGTTTGGTTTTGGTGGCACTACTTCGACTGTCCTATTTTGTGACAATCAAAGTGCTATCAAGATCTCCACAGATCCAGTTCAGCGGCAGAGGACCAAGCACATTGAGATTCATATGCATTACATTCGACAGTTGGTGCATGACCGCACCATCATTCTGCAATATTGCCCTACCGATGAGCAAATTGCAGACATCTTCACCAAGAGCTTCACTGAGAAGAAGTTCTCTTACCTCCGTTCACTGTTGGGGGTGAGTTCCATCATGGTGGAGACAGATTGATTCATTATTATGCTTTAGACTTGAGGGGGGGCTTTCTTCCCACTGGGTTTTCCCTCTTTCCTCACTTAGTTTATTTTTCAGCATTTTTTGGATTATTGTATTGGGGTGACCTTTGGTCTTAGTTACCAGGGCCCCACATTATTTTAGTTGGCACATCATAGTCTAGCTTGAGGGGGGGTGTTCGGATATCCATCATCTATTTCGGGATACATATCTATTTCAGGATCATCTATTTCGGGATACATATCTACTTCAGGATCTTGCATGATCTATTTCAGGATATGTAGTCCAGTCACCAGTTTGATGCCTCCAGCACCTTATCCACCTTCTTCTAGCACCCGGGAGCCACTTTCCACAGAGTTTTAGCCCTCCTAAGCTGAAAGGCGCCCTCTTCTCACCTACTGACTGAGAAGGGCGCACTTGTTCACCTACCACTGCAGATTCACTCCAGTTACATTCAGTTAGCTCCGATTCTGATTGATTTCACTCCGATTTCACTCCTGACTGACTGTTTCACCTCCGATTGACCTCCAGTTCGATTAGGTGACTTGCTCTGACTCCAGTTAGCCTCCCATGCGCCCCCACTGAGCCTCCAGATCCTATATCAGTGCTACACACTTCAGTTACATTTATTATAATCAGTTAGACTCAGCTTGACACCTGGATGACTGTTTGTTGTGATTGATGAGCAACACCGATGATTGATGAGGACTCCTAGATTGAGTCAAGCTACTCCATTTCAGTGATTCGAATGTCTACTTAGTCAATTCGAATTGCCATTGACAGAGATTTTTGGATTGTATTGTAATCTATTGTAATTCATTCACCCTTTCTGGGATAGAGAGCACTGCTGCATGTTTTGCACAGTTTTGCACCATATCTTCTTATTCATCTGTTGTGACTGAGTTATTTTGTTCATTAGATCTGCTGTGACTAAATGGTATCAGAGCCATTGCAGGGACAAGATCTCTTTTCTACAGGTGTTTATACAAGAAGATTTGACTGAATTGCTAAAAATTGCAATAAGTTTGGCATGAGATATCTCAAGGGCATTCGCTCCTGTGCATGCAAAGCTTGAAAATTATTCCAATACCACTCCAGAAGCTTGAGTTACCACATAATTCCTGGATTTGATACATTGGACCCATTCAACATTGCTTGAAATCCAATCCCAGGTGTGATGCAACTCTCAAAGGGTGGATTGTTCGACCTTATTGTGATTGTTCTTATGTGATTTGCAGGTTAATTATCTCCTCCAAGTGCACTCGCTACATTCTGCATGCAAGCTTCCCTACAGCATTTCCATTCGCTATAGTTTGCAAGCAAGCTTCTTCTTCATCATTTGACTCGCTCCTAGCAATGGAATACTCTTCTTCAAAGCCTATCCTCACCCCATTCAATTATTTTGATTGGAAAGATGATATGGAGATCATATTACGTTCAAAAGGATACTACCGAGTCACTCTTGGTCTTGAATTGGAGCCAAACAATGTGGCAGAAAGAACCAAACACTACAATAAGCTTGATGAAGCTTACGGTCTTCTTTGTCTCTCCATCTCCAAAGATCTTCACTTCCATCTCAGCGGATTGAAGACTCCAAAAGCCATATGGGAGCAACTTGAGACACTATTCGGCAAGCAGGATGAGCTTAGGGCTTTTCAATTAGAGAATGAATTGATTGGCCTTAATCCTGAAAATTTCGAGACCATCAATGAATTCTTCACAAAATTCAAGAACTTGAACTTGCAATTGAAGAACAGTGGTGTTATCAAAGAGGATAAGCAGTTGATCCTCTCCATTCTAAGCAAGCTTGGGAAAGATTATTCGGTATTTGTCTCCACTTTCAATTCCGGTCGGCTAACTACCCCGAATTGGAAGATGCCTACCTTGAATGCCTTCATTGAGTCCGTTACGAAAGAGCATGACAAGTTGATTCAAATGGGGTCCATAAGCTCCAAAGATTCAGCCCTATTTGTTCAAGGACCCAAGATTTCGAATGGTAAAGGAAAGCTAAAGAAGGAGAAGCCCAAATTCGAGCCTCACAAGCAAAAAGACAAAGGCAAGCAAATGGATGCACCATCCAGTTCGAAATCCAAGCAAAAGGGCAAAGAAGGTAACCAAAAATCTAAATGTACTTATTGTAACCGTGGCTTTCATCCCGAAAGTTCATGTATGAAGAAGACTATAGATCAAATGGCCCTCCTTTTGGAAAAGAACAACATAACCCTTCCTGACGGTGCAAGGAAGAAGGATCGAAATGACGATCATGAAAGAGGACAAGCACTCATGGCAACGGTTTCGAAGCCCACTCTCTTGATAGATTCGGGTGCATCAAATCATATGGCTGCAAATATTGATTCTTTTTCCTCATTCGATCCAAACAGCTCCATCCCCATCCATTTGGGAGATGACTCAAAAATTTCTTCAAAGGGCAAAGGTACGATTCATGTAGATCATGGATGCTTTCAGAATGTTCTCTATGTGCCTTCCTTAGCTTCGAATCTCCTTTCTGTTTATCAAATGACACATACTGGTGATCCAAAGAAAGTCACATTCAGCCCTAATACAGTTGAAATTTCTGATATCAAAAGTGGAAGACTAGTTGCGGTTGGAAAGGCAAACCACACTGCAAAATGTTATGAGTTTTCGCACTTTATTCCGCTTGCAAAGCCCACTGCTCTTCGCACACATGGTAATGAGGTTAGTAGGCTTTGGCATGAAAGATTTGGACATCTAAATTATAAGTATTTGCTGCTGCTATCAAATAAATCCATGGTTGATGGGCTTCCACAACTCCGTTCCTCGAAGGGAATATGCTCCGGTTGCATTATTGGGAAGCACCCCGAGCACAGATTCGACCGCGGCAAGGCTAGCAGAGCCTCTACTATTTTGGGATTGATCCATTCTGATATCAGCGGTCCGCTGCCCCATATGTCATTAAATGGTTCAAGGTATGTTTTGACATTTATTGATGATTATTCTCGCTTTACATGGGTATTCTTTCTCAAAAACAAGTCAGAAGTGCTTGGAAAGTTCAAGGATTTTAAGGCTTCTGTTGAGACCACCACTGAGAGCAAGATCAAAGCTCTTAGATCTGATAATGGTGGGGAATATATCAAGTCCGAGTTGCTGCAACTTTGTGCCCAAAGCGGAATCAAGATCCAACATACAGTTCCCTACACACCCCAGCAGAACGGTGTAGCGGAAAGGAAAAACCGGTCACTGAAAGAGATGGCTACATGCATGATTGAATCAAAAGGTTTGGCTGCAAATCTTTGGGCTGAAGCAATCAATGTTGCTGCATATATACAGAACCGAGTTCCACATTCATCCGTGAAAGGTATGACTCCTTTCGAAGCATTCTTTGGTCACAAACCGGATGTGTCAAATTTGAGAGTTTTTGGCTCTACTGCATGGGCTAGAATTCCTTCTGAGAAGAGACGAGCTTTGGATCCACAAAGTATCGAGTGCATATTGATAGGATATGGGGAAGAATCAAAAGCATATAAACTCATGGATATCAGATCTAAAAAGATATTCATAGAGCGCAGTGTGCAGTTTGAAGAACCGCTTCAAGAATTGCAACTAGTTGAGGAGAAAACTGCCGATTCACCGCCTTCACCAGAAGAAGATTCGAGCAGCGATAATGAAGGTATGAGTTCTGATATTTCTGATATTGTAGCAGCATATGATGATAATGACATATCAGGTTCGGAATCCGACCATTCAGATCTCCCTCAGTTACCAAAGTGGGCCCAAAATACTCTACAATCTGCTGGTTCTAGTCTTGGAAATCCTGCTGATCCGAGACGAACAAGAGGAGACTTTCAAAGGGCAGGTATGGCTCTTTCTATTGCTGATCCATTTCTTCCTGAGATTTGTTATTTGATGGCTGGTTCAGATCCCCAATCATATTATTCAGCCCATCGAGATCCGAGATGGAAAGATGCCATGGATGAAGAGTACAGTTCTCTTCAAAAGAACAATACATGGGAGCTAGTTTCTCTTCCACCTGGAAGAAAATTAGTGAAGTGTAAATGGGTCTACCGTACTAAAGTTGCTGCTGATGGCACTATCAGCAAATATAAAGCAAGGTTGGTGGCAAAAGGTTTTTCCCAAGTCCAAGGAGTGGACTACACAGAGACCTTTGCACCGGTTGCAAAGATGGATTCCATCCGCCTTGTTTTAGCTATTGCCGCATCCAAGCACTGGGAGGTGCATCACATGGATGTGAAGAGTGCATTTTTACATGGAGACCTTGCTGAAGAGGTCTATATGCAGCAGCCAGAGGGTTATACATCAGATCCATCATTGGTTTGCAGATTGAAGAAGTCTTTGTACGGGTTAAAACAGGCCCCAAGAGCTTGGTACGCAAAGATGGACTCCTTCCTTCTTTCTCAGAATTTCCAAAGATGCAAATCTGATCCGAATGTCTATCTTCAGCGAGTTAAAGGTAATTTGTTGGTTATTGTACTTTATGTTGATGATCTGCTTATTACTGGTAGCACACTTACTTCAATAAACAAGCTAAAAACTGCCTTAAATCTAGCTTTTGACATGAGCGATTTGGGCTTGCTGAGTCACTTTTTGGGCTTGGAGATAGCTCAAAATTTCGATGGGATCACTATATCTCAGCAAAAATATGCTTCCGACCTGTTATTGAAGTTTAATATGGCTGAATGTAAGGCAGCCCCGTTCCCATTCCTCTCAGGAATCAGTCTTGAGGAGGGAGATTCCACACCGCTTGCAGATTGCAGTATGTATCGACAGTTGATTGGTTCACTACTTTATTTGACACACTCTAGGCCTGACATCTCATATGCCGTGAGTGCCGTGTCAAGATATATGCAGCAGCCACATGAGCTTCATTGGCGAGCAGCCAAGCGGATCTTGCAGTATGTGCAAGGTACGAGACAGTTTGGCATACATTATGCTGCAGATTCTGAGCTAGATTTCATTGGTTTTACTGATTCAGATTGGGCAGGTGATAGCATTGATCGGAAGTCCACTTCCGGTTATGTTTTCATGATTGGTCATGGTGCTATTTGCTGGTCCAGCAAAAAGCAAGCAGCCATTGCACTTTCTTCAGCAGAGGCAGAGTATCGAGGGGCAGTCAATGCCTGCATTCAGGCAGTTTGGTTGCAGGGTATTCTTTCCGAGTTTGGTTTTGGTGGCACTACTTCGACTGTCCTATTTTGTGACAATCAAAGTGCTATCAAGATCTCCACAGATCCAGTTCAGCGGCAGAGGACCAAGCACATTGAGATTCATATGCATTACATTCGACAGTTGGTGCATGACCGCACCATCATTCTGCAATATTGCCCTACCGATGAGCAAATTGCAGACATCTTCACCAAGAGCTTCACTGAGAAGAAGTTCTCTTACCTCCGTTCACTGTTGGGGGTGAGTTCCATCATGGTGGAGACAGATTGATTCATTATTATGCTTTAGACTTGAGGGGGGGCTTTCTTCCCACTGGGTTTTCCCTCTTTCCTCACTTAGTTTATTTTTCAGCATTTTTTGGATTATTGTATTGGGGTGACCTTTGGTCTTAGTTACCAGGGCCCCACATTATTTTAGTTGGCACATCATAGTCTAGCTTGAGGGGGGGTGTTCGGATATCCATCATCTATTTCGGGATACATATCTATTTCAGGATCATCTATTTCGGGATACATATCTACTTCAGGATCTTGCATGATCTATTTCAGGATATGTAGTCCAGTCACCAGTTTGATGCCTCCAGCACCTTATCCACCTTCTTCTAGCACCCGGGAGCCACTTTCCACAGAGTTTTAGCCCTCCTAAGCTGAAAGGCGCCCTCTTCTCACCTACTGACTGAGAAGGGCGCACTTGTTCACCTACCACTGCAGATTCACTCCAGTTACATTCAGTTAGCTCCGATTCTGATTGATTTCACTCCGATTTCACTCCTGACTGACTGTTTCACCTCCGATTGACCTCCAGTTCGATTAGGTGACTTGCTCTGACTCCAGTTAGCCTCCCATGCGCCCCCACTGAGCCTCCAGATCCTATATCAGTGCTACACACTTCAGTTACATTTATTATAATCAGTTAGACTCAGCTTGACACCTGGATGACTGTTTGTTGTGATTGATGAGCAACACCGATGATTGATGAGGACTCCTAGATTGAGTCAAGCTACTCCATTTCAGTGATTCGAATGTCTACTTAGTCAATTCGAATTGCCATTGACAGATATTTTTGGATTGTATTGTAATCTATTGTAATTCATTCACCCTTTCTGGGATAGAGAGCACTGCTGCATGTTTTGCACAGTTTTGCACCATATCTTCTTATTCGCCCAAAAAAGGGTAAAACAACGTGGGAGAGGACTCTTCCAGCCATGGTTGGTTGGAGTATTCCTTTTTCGTAAATAGTGCTTCCTGGTCCGAAAAAGGGGTAAACTATCACTAGAAAGACGATCATTCAAATGCTTTTACAAGCGTGAAAGCATCAAGTTTGCTTGGCAATCTTTTCCTATTTAGGGAGTCTGAAAAGAGCTTGAAAATGACTCCATGAACAACTTTGTCATGGTTGATGACCGAGTATGACAAAGGAAAAAGTAAACTCGGCACAGTTCCTTTTCCGTAAATAGTCTAGCGAGGCCAGATAAAGTGATAAACCTATACTCGTTAGTCAACTCGATCGCCTCTCTACACCACATTGGAGCTAAGTCACTTACTTCTAGCAATCATGCTGGGGGCATGCACCAACCTTTGGATTTCATGACGGGAAGAAATCCACCATTGGGAACATTTTCGAGCATACTTTCCTTTTTTAGGTTTCGAGCTCATTAAACCATGAAAATTATCCCGAGCATAGTTAATTTTCTATTACAAGATCGTTAAAAAATGAAGTAGACATCATGAGCATTCTTCCAACCTATCTTCGAGCTCATTAAAAACAGTAAGATATCATTTGAGCTTACTTTTCACCTTTTTTGTGCTCTGGTTGAAACATGAAAAGTGGTTTGAGCTTAGTTTTTACTATTTTGTGCTCTGGTTCAAACATGAAAAATATTCCGAGTGCTTTTGATACCATTCTCGTGCTCGTTAAAAAAGGTGTGTCTAACGAGTATAGGTTTATCACTTTATCTGGCCTCGCTAGACTATTTACGGAAAAGGAACTGTGCCGAGTTTACTTTTTCCTTTGTCATACTCGGTCATCAACCATGACAAAGTTGTTCATGGAGTCATTTTCAAGCTCTTTTCAGACTCCCTAAATAGGAAAAGATTGCCAAGCAAACTTGATGCTTTCACGCTTGTAAAAGCATTTGAATGATCGTCTTTCTAGTGATAGTTTACCCCTTTTTCGGACCAGGAAGCACTATTTACGAAAAAGGAATACTCCAACCAACCATGGCTGGAAGAGTCCTCTCCCACGTTGTTTTACCCTTTTTTGGGCGATGAGGATAACTTTACGAAAAAGGACCGTTGGAGTCTCCTTTAGTTATTTTCAGACTCTCTAAACATGAAATGACGCTGAGTTTTCCTTCTATGGACTCGTTAAATTTTAAACATTGAAGGGCCCATTATGGGACAAACCCCTCCTTTCCTAGGTTCGTGAAACATTTGGGATTGGACTCATCTATGAGATGAGCTATACCGAGCATCTGGTTACCCTCATCAAGCTCGTTAAAAACACATGAGGCACTCATCAATCATGATGGGGAAAAAGGAAAGATTTTGTGTTACATCTTAATTACGACAGTACATAGTCACTCTTGAACATGGCACTTGTTTGCATTTGCATTCAGTACTTGGGAAATCTGTTTGTCCTCGAGTCTTGTCAATTCCATGAGTCACGTCGCTCCTTTGGGTCAGATAAAGAATGCTTCCACCATCAGTCGCATTGGGAGTTAGTATCATTCTCGTCATGTCAATACTGCCAAGTCATGCCATGCCCATGTTCAAGAGATGTTTCATTACTCATCATCTGCAGTCAATATACCTTTGATCATGTTGGTCTACCTTGAGTGAGTCTTGAACATTACTCTACCGTCCGATCTACACCAAACATCTGTTATCGAGTTTCATGTTGATGATGGGGGATTCATCATGGCCCTCCTTCGACGGGTTCATCCTCGTCAACTTCAAATCATCATCCGAGGATTGAACTTAGAAACCAACCAAGTACCTTGGCCCTGCATGCCTCAATGGCAGGTTACCTCGCTTTCAACATGAGTTTCCATCATTGACTCTTGATTGAAAGATTTCATCCGACGTTCGACTTCAACTCATTTATTCACGCTTGGTGATATGTACTATGATACCTTGGGAATCATAGACATCAATGGTGATTTCCCTCGCACTTGTTAACGGTATACATTAATGACCGATAATCAAGTGGTTTCTACCATGTTCGACTTCAACTCATTTATTCACGCTTGGTGATATGTACTATGATACCTTGGGAATCATAGACATCAATGGTGATTTCCCTCGCACTTGTTAACGGTATACATTAATAACCGATAATCAAGTGGTTTCTACCATGTTCGACTCCAAAACATTGTAATCACATGGATAGATTCATGTCAGTGCGGGTTTAGCTTGAAGACCCTGGGGAAGTTATTTTCTACCCAGGTTGTCATGGAGATTGTTTGAGACGCACAGATCCACATTTGTATTGGTTGTGGCTGTGTTGTCAGTTCAGAGTTACACGGATCCACTTTTGTATTGGTCGTGGTTGTGTTATTATCTCATCATGGATCTACGATTGTGTCTAGTAGCCATGATTGTGTTCAGTCGGTCTTTACTATCATGGATCTGCAATTTAATGGTCGGCAGCCATGTTTTGTGTTGTATGAGACTTGTGGATCTCAGGTCATCTCTGTAGCAACTCCTTCCAACCAGTAAGTCCTTGCCATTTTTCTTATTACAAAGCATTTCACCTGTCTCATTCCGTCAACTTCATGCTTTGGGGGTCATTCGGTTACACCAAAATGTCCTCACCCTTGTGTAAGTGTTGCAAGTGTCACAAGTGTTTCAAGTGTCGTCATCCTGACTTAGTGTCTTCACCATGGCCGTTGCAAGTATCGTCCTTATGACCAAGTGTCGTCATCATGACCGTTGTGATAATGTTGTCATGTTGACCATTGTGTAAACTATTTGATTTGACCCCTAACCTCATTCTGGGCTAAAACACACCCAATTGAGATATTTTTCCTACCTAGTTGACCTCTTTGAGTAGGCTGTCGCACTTCTCCTTCATCCAGGGTGCGATGTCGTAGTTTCTGGTCAGCTAGGGTGAGACACTGTTGCACTTTGTCTTCCTATAGAGTGTGACAACACCCCTTTGTTGCTCTGTGTTTTCTACGAGGGTGTGACGAGGTTGGTTAAAGGCTATTTTGGGGAGTCTCGAGGTCTTTCTAGAAGTTTGTCTAGGTGGAGGCCTATCCCTAGACTCTAGGTGAGGTGGCATTTTGGTTCCTAACCTAAGGGAGGATCCCTTAACCATCTCCCCCTAATGCTCAACCTACCCTATCTCTTTATCCCTATATAAACACCCACTCTCTCCATGAGAGGGGGGAAGGTCTATGGTACCCTTATGCTGGTAGAACTCATATTGGTGATTGGGAAGCTTGTACCATCTTGGAGGTTTTGCTTGGACATGTTGGATGGAGGATGCAACGTTGAGGCTTTGGTTGTAGCTTCATCCTTTCTATGTAATTCCCATTTTTATACAGTTAATATAATCTCTTTCCATAAATGTTGTCTCGTTGATGATGTTTAGAAATTTCTTCCTCAACTGTTAGTTTAGATCAGTTATTGTTTAGATATCTTGTACTGCTTGTATTGTTTCCATATTGTCTTGACAGGTCTTGCAGCTGGAGATCTAACGACCGCGAGACTTGGAGCAACAAGAAGGAGAAGGATCCGCGATCTGAAAGGTATGATATCTAAGTACTCGATCTGTAACTAGATCTAGGAAATGATTTTTGTATTATGTACTATTTGTTCTAGATTCAATTGAACTAGGGAGATCCGGCTCGCGTCCGCTCGAGTGGATTGTCCGATAATAGAAGTATACAGAATAATGTTGTATGTGCACAAGTCCCACCAAGTCATGGAACTCTAGTGCACAATTCCCACCAAGTCATGGAACTCTTGCACGCAAGACCCACCAAATCATGGAACGCTATCAGCACAAGATAAGGAAAAGTGGTTGAATTACCGCAAAGTTAGTAAATATACAAAAGTAAACACCGATGAAAGAATAAGTGGGGTGGTAAGCTTGACCAAGAAGAAAGGAAAAATGGATGTTACCGACTTAGAGAAACTACAACTTGTGGAAATATCAATTGAGTAAGATCGATATAAATAAGAGAAATATTGATGTGTGTTAAGGTAAGCGTGTGGGCGCTCCTCCATCTGCCTCCCCATCCGACTCACCACCTGTCTGCTCGTTCCCTCCCCCGGTGTCAGCTCCCACGCGGCCTCCTTAACTCCCCCATCCGCCCCCCTTATTCCTCCCTTCGCGATAGCTCTCCCTCCCCATCTCCCCGAAACCCTGAGCCGTTTATCCCTCGGGGAGCTCGTTCCTTCTGCTCCTCGTCTCTCGCAGGTGGATAATTGGGAAACCATGCCGTCCATCAGGGCAGCCATTGCTGCTTTAAGCAGAACCTTGATTGATATTAAGTTTGCAGCCCGGAGAACTTACGAAGTAGTCTGTTCCAGCGTGAACCAGAATGCTGAAATGGCTTCGGTTATAACGCACGTTTGCAATCAATTATCCTGCCAGGATTCTAGAATAGATGATCTGGAACGAAATATTATAGAATTAATGGGAAAAATTGACAGAATGCAGGAAGATATGGCCGATTTCTTCAGAGCGACGCAGGGAAGCTGGGTACACAAAAATCAAACGGTGAATCAGGAAATAAACATGGTGATGGTGGACGCTTCGTCCGTCAAGCTTAGGAAGAAAGGCTAGTCCAGCCCAGGTTTCAAAATTTTTGTTTCTGGTTAATGTATTTTTGTAAACTCCTCTGTAGTCAGTTTGTAAAAGTTTACGCCAGCTCTATGCTGGACAATTTCAGAAAGACCAAACTCAGAGATTATAATGTAATGCAGATAGTTATGGTAGTGTTAGTTAGCCCAGACATCTCAGCACTGTTAAAAACTCTGTTTGCTTGACTGTAATGAATAGCTGTGCACAGCTTTATAAATATATTCCTTTCTCTGTTACTGTTAAAAAAAAAGGTAAGCGTGTGGGAGAAAAATATGTAGTATTATGAAATTGCAATATTTGGGGAACAAATGAAATGCTCATGGGAATCAATTGATGTATGACTTGAGGAAGTGCGGGAGATTATAGGACACGCATATATACAAGGAGCATTCGCGTAGAAATATGAGGAGCATTTGAGAAGAGCACAAGGAGCATTTGAAAAAGGAGTATTTTGAATGGAAGGATACAAGGAATGGTTGCACAGAAAGAGTTGGAAATTTGAAGTACAATATGCTCAGTAGTTTGTGCAGAACATAGGAAATAGATTAGAAAGCATAGAGTGTATTCTGAACAAGGTGTACAAAGAAAAATATATATTTGGGTGGTAGGACGGGGCAAGGAGAAAATATTGGTTTCTTCCATAGGTTGGTGACTAGAATCTCAGGTGGGTTCCTGACCGCACAAGTTGGTGTTTTCTTACTAAGAGTTGGTGCTCATAAGAGGATTGGTGTTCTCACAGGTTGGTATCTCTAAAAAAAAAGTTGGTGCTTGCAAGCGATTGGTGTTCCTATCTGATTGGTGTCAACAAAATCAATGAGTAGGTGCTCACACTTATATTAGACATTGGCGTCTCCTAGCATTATTTGTAATAAGAAGTTTTTTTCATATAATATTTCTCTCCATATACTTTGTGCACTATTATTTGTATTGGAAATTGCATATGATACATGGTATATATGTTAATGAATGATTACATGGTATAACAAATGTTTGGAAGGATAAAAAGTGCATGATATTGATTCATCCCCCGCTCTTAGTATCACTTGGGGTTCAAAAAATATTGATTGTATACTAACTTGTTTCAACGATCTATTTTTTTTACAACAGATCTAGTTTGTTTTCAGCTCTAGTAGTGGTTTGTTGTAGGTTTCCATATGGGATGATGATTATTTCACAAATTTCTGAATTTTTGACAAGTTTCGAGTAGTTTGGGGCAGATTCACACTTTTTAGTCTATGTAAGCATGAGATCATGCCTTTCCTTCAACAAAAGTGTGAATCGTTAATGCCTCTTTTGTACATAAAACACAAATGTGTCTATTTCAGCCCTAATTTCGTTGATTTTGATTATGTGATATTTTTTTCTTTTTAGAGTTACAAATCCATCTGTTAGCTACTATTAATCTTCAGTATTGGTGAAAAATTTATGGTTTTTTGTCACTTTCCTTCTTTTTGTGACAAGTTATTTTTTTGCATTCAGGATTTCATTCTTTTGTCACACTATGACTTCAGAATGTGCTTCTATTCATGTATTATTTGGATCTATCTATCTCTCTTGGAAGATAAAGATGAATGATGTTCTTGGGAGTAATAACTTATGAAGATTAGTTAAAGGCAATCAAACAAAACCAACCCATGAAAAATATTTGACATCATAGGAGGATCGATGTGATCAAGCAAGAGGAATCAATGGGCAAATAGTTTCAAATAGTCTACAGGTACATATTGAGGTCTTGGTTGTGGAGGATGATCTTCTTAATTTAGAGATGTTTTTGTTTCAAGCGTGTTTGTACCCTAGTTTTATATGATATGCAATTGGACTATACACTCATCCCAGCGGGGGGGTGTGGGGGGGCATCACCCCCCCACTGGGGTTCAGGGGCGAAGCCCCCAAAAGAAATTTTATGGGTTGTTTTGTTCGCCAACAGTTTACGGGCCCAAGGTATTGAGTAGCCCGTAGGATTTTCCCATGGTAATTCCCTTTAAAATGAATACATTGTAATACGGCTGTGTAATGTATTGTAGCATTGTAAATATCTATGTGATTGTGTAAGAGAGACTGAAAGAGATTGAAGAGAAAGTTGTAGAGGATCTGCTGTAGGTTGTATCCCTTCATTTGTTGGATGGTATAATAATAAAAGGACTGGAAATTTCTCCGTGGACGTAGCCCAGATTGGGTGAACCATGTTATATTGGCGTCTCTCTTGTATCGTGTTTATGTGATTTATATTTGAATCTTGTTTATTGTTATTGCTCTGCGATCCTATTTTTCTAATAAGTGGTATAAGGGCCAAAGGTCTATTTGGCAGATAAACTTGTAGGAAAGAAGGGTTCTTGGTTCGAGTGGGAGCAATGACAGAATAAGGAAAGTCTAAGGTTCAGAAATTTAATGGCCAAAACTACCAGTTATGGAAGATGAAAAAGGAGGACTATTCGTATCAAAATGATTTATTCCTACCGTTGGGAGGAAAATAAAAACAACCGTCGACTATGGAGGATCAAGAATGGGAGGTTCTTGACAGAAAGGCACTAGGAACAATATGACTGTGCTTGGCTTTGTCGGTGGCTTTCAATATTTCAAAAGAAAATACAATGGAGGTTTTGATGAGCGCATTGGGTAAAATATATGAAAAACCCTCTGCCTCCAACAAGATATTTCTAATGAAGCGTTTATTTAATATGAATATGTCAGAACATGGATCTGTTTTTGATCATTTAAATGAATTTAATACGATTACAAATCAACTAATTTTTGTAAAAGTGAACTTTGATGATGAGGTTAGGGCTCTTCTAGTCTTGTGTTCACTGCCAAAAAGCTGGAACGACTTGGTCATGGTTGTAAGTAACTGTATCTTTGGTTCAAACAATTTGAAATTTGATGATGTTGTTGGTGTTATTCTTAGCGAGGAAATGTGAAGG
Source organism: Larix kaempferi (assembly GCA_027924585.1). Lineage (NCBI taxonomy): Eukaryota > Viridiplantae > Streptophyta > Pinopsida > Pinales > Pinaceae > Larix > Larix kaempferi. Next base: position 18,009,071 of record BSBM01000001.1, read on the forward strand.
AAAAGCACAGGTGAGACATCAGGTAATGCATTGACCATGGAGAGCAGGGGAAGACAAAGGGAGAGAGGAAAGATCCGAGGTAATTGCAGCGATTCTAGGAAGGGAAGATTCAAGTCCAGAATGGGAAAGATAGAGTGTTGGAACTATGGATAGATAGGACATCAGAAGAAATATTGCAAATCTCTAAAGAAGAAAGGAGATGGACAACATGAGACTACTTAGGAATAAAATGTAGTAGGCGATGTGTTACAAGATGCATTGATTCTTGCATTAGATAATACTAGTGATTATTGGGTAGTAGATTCAGGGGCTTCATGTCATGCTACACCCCATATGGAATTTTTCATGATTATGTTCCAAACGATTTTGGACATGTTTTATTGGGTGATGACGAGCCATGTAAAATTGTTGGAATGGGTAAGGTATGGATAAAATTAAAGAATGGAACTGAATGGCTGTTGAAAGATGTAAGGTATATTCCTACTATGAAAAGAAATATGATCTCCATAGGGCAATTGGGAGATGGTGGTTGTTTATCTACATTTGGAGAAATGTGGTGGAATATCACTAAAGGATCAATGGTGATGGCAAAATGATACATGATAGGTACATTGTATTTATGTCCTCATAATACTGACTATTCTATCTCTTTAGCTTGCACAAGGACATATACAACATTGTGGCATCATAGGCTTGGACACATGAGTGAGAAGGGGATGTAGATTCTCCACTCAAGGAAGTTACTGTCATATCTGAAGTAGGTAAGTTTGAAATTCTGTGAGAACTGTGTTTGTGGAAAACAAAAGAGAGTCATATTTCTCAGGGTTGGGAAATAGAAGAAAAGTGAAAAGTTAGAGCTTGTACATACAGATGTATTGGTACTGTCTCAGGTATAATCTCTTGGTGTCTCTCGTTATTATGTTACATTTATTGATGATGCAACCAGAAAAACTTGGGTTTACTGCATTAGACAAAAATATGACGTGTTATATACTTTTAAGAAATGGAAATCTTTGGTTGAGAATGAGATAGGAAAAAGGTTGAAGTGTCTTAGATTGGACAATGGAGGTGAGTATTGCGGCAAGGAGTTTGATAGTTATTGTTCATACCATGGGATTCATAGAGAGAAGATAGTACCAGGAATACCACAATAAAATGGTGTGTCAGAAAGGATGATTAGGATGATCATGGAACATGCAAGGTGTATGCGATTGCATGCAGACTTTCCCTTACAGTTTTGGGTAGATGCTATGGATACTATTGTTTACTTAATAAATAGAGGGACTTCAAGCGTTTTGGATGGTGGGATTCCAGAGGAGGCATGGACAGGTAAAAAGGTAAACTACTAATTTCTTATAACTTTGGGTTGTGAAGCATTTTTCCATATTGATAAAAAATAGAACAAAGCTTGAGGCTAAATCCAAGAAATGTACCTTTATTGGATACAGGGTTGATGATTTTGGTTATTGCTTATAGAATTATGAAAGTAACAAAATCAGTAGGAGTAGAGATGTGGTATTCAATGAAAAGGTCATGTATAAAGATTAGTTGCAGGGAAAGAAATAGGAAAAGGAAAACACAGAGTACACAATGCTTGATGAAATAAAAGAAAATGAAGTTCCAAAATTGCCATAAAATCAAGAACAACAGAAGGTACCTCAAACTCCTAGAAGTGTTATAATATATACCAAGTTAAGTATACCCTGTGAATGACACTCTCCTTCAATGTATTATTTATTGATGACTAATTATGGTGAACCAAAATGTCATGAAGAAGCAATCCAGGTGGAAACTAGAAAGAAGTGGGAGCAAGGAATGAATGAGGAGATGGAATCATTGGTAAGAAACCAAACTTTGGATTTGGTTCAATTTCCTGCAGGTAAAAGAGCATTGAAAAAAAATGGGTTTACAGGTTGAAGGAAGAATATGGAGACAAGAATTAGTACAAGGCCATACTTGTTGTAAAGGGGTTTGCACAGAAGAAATGTATAGATTTTGATGAAATATTTTCTCTTGTTGTTAAAATGACTTCAATTAGGACTATTTTAAGTCTAGTGGCAGTAGACTATTTTCATCTTGAATAGTTAGATGTAAAAATGACCTTTCACCATGGGGATTTGGAGGAAGAGATTTGTATGCAACAACCACAGGGGTATGAGGTCAAAGGGAAGGAGAATTTGGTATGCATGTTGAAGAAGAGCTTGTGTGGATTGAAGCAAGATCCAAGGCAATGGCATTTGAAATTTGACAGGTTTATGATAGAATGAGGTTATAGTAGATGCCATTCTGAACACTGTGCTTATTTCAAGAGGCTAGATAATGGAAGATATATTATATTTTTATTGTATGTGGATGACATGATTGTTGCAAAGTCTAATATGCATGATATAAATGTGCTCAAGAGGAAGTTAGCTAATTTATTTGCGATGAATTATTTCGGTGCTACAAAGCAAATCCTTGGTATGAGAATAACAAGAGACAGGAAAAATCGCAAATTCAAATTGTCTTAGGGTGAGTACATAGAAAAGGTGTTGGAGAGGTTTAGAATGCAAAATGAAAAACCAGTTAGTACACCTTTGGCCAGCCATTTCAAACTAATTAAGGAGATGTGTCCCAAGACACAAGAAGAGATGGATTACATGTCCAGGCTAGGGTTCCCTATTCATCATTAGTTGGCATCTTGATGTATGCCATGGTGTGCACAAGATCAAATATTGCACATGCAGTGGGAGTTGTGAGTAGGTATATGAACAATCCAGGTAAAGAACATTGGAAGGCAGTACAATGGATTCTTAGGTATTTGAGAAGTACTACCACTCATACATTATGTTTTGGAGGTTCATACATTGTTCTACAGGGATATGATGATGTAGATATGGCAGGTGATAAAGATAGTAGGAGGAGAACCAAAGGGTGTGTGTTTACTATAGGTGGAACAAAAATAAGTTGGATTTCGAAGTTACAAAAGGTTTTTGCACTTTAAACAACAAAAGTAGAGTATGTTGCTGCTACAGAGGCTAGTAAAAATATGATTTGGTTGCAGAGATTCATGGAGGAATTGGGTAAGAAGCAGGAGGATAGAAGCTTGTATAGTGACAACCAAAGTGCCATTAATCTTGCAAAGAACTTATACTTCCATTCTAATACTAAACATATAAAACTGAAGTACCATTTCATATGGTCTATTCTAAAAGATGAACTATTGAAGCTGGAAAAGATACACACTAGCCAAAGTCCTGCATACATGTTGACAAAGGTAGTAACTAGAGAGAAACTAAGTTCCTGCATAGTTTTAGTTTTCCTTAAAGCATGAAGGTGAAAATGAGAAATTTTCCAGATCCAAGGTTCATATCATATTTCAACAAGTGCAGCAGTGGTGGAGTTGATGTGATTAGTATCCAAGTGGGAGATTGTTGGTTGTGGAGCTTGATCTTCTTAATTCAGAGATGTTGTTGTTTGAGTTGTGTTTGTACCCTAGTTTTATATGATATGCAGGAGGAATGTACACTCATCCCAGCGGGGATGTGTGGGGGGGAATATTCCCCCCACAGGGGTTCGAGGGGGACCATCCCCCCTGATTGGAGGGTCCGGGGGCAGTGCCCCCGAAATTTTTTTTATGGGTTTTTTTGCTGGCCAACCATTTACGGGACCATGGTATTGAGTAGTCCGTAGTATTTTCCTATGGTAATTCCCTTTAAAAGGAAGACATTGTAATACAATTTTGTAATGTATTGTAGCATTGTAAAGTTCTATGTGATTGATTGTGTAAGAGAGACTGAGAGGGATTGAAGAGGAAGTTGCAACGAATGTGCTGCAGGTTGTATCCCTTCATTTGTTGGATGGTATAATAATAAAAGGACTGAAAATTTATCCGTGGATGTAGCCCAGATTGGGTGAACCACGTTATATTGGTGTCTCTCTTATATTGTGTTTATGTGATTTATATTTGCATCTTGTTTATTTTTATTGCTCTGTGATCCTATTTTTCTAACACGGGGTTGAGGATAGCTCCATTGAGGTATGGAAAACCCTAGATTCTTTATTTGATAAAAGTATTGATTTTTCTGCTTACTATCTTAAAAATAAAATCCATGATTTAGACCCTAAATATTTTGATAGAATAGAGTCATTTCTTGCTGAAATTAAAACCTCAAATGAAAAGTTAAATAATTGTGCTAAATATTACAAGAAAAATGATAATTCTCTTATTATTCTTGTAGAAAAAAGGTATCTTCATGTTTTGATATGTTAATCCAAAATAGGAATAGAGCTATTGAAATGTGTAAAGGAACTATGAAACCAACTTTTGAATATTTTTGTAAAGGTTTGGTAAATGAGCAAGATGTACTTATTGCTTCTAGTTAATTGTCTAATAGTAAAGCTCTCATGACACATACTAAAAAGAATCCTAATAGAAGTTTTAATAAAATTCTAAACCACATAATCAAGGATAAGCTTCTTCTAATGACGATGCTTCTAACATTGTGTCTAATAAAAAAAGTGTATAATCATTGTAAGTATTGTGGAAAAACCAACCACCCTGGAAAGATTTGCTTTAAACATAGGCATCAACTTGCGAAAGCAAAGAAGAAGCATTCTGATAAACAAAAAGTATCCCTGTGTGCCTGTTATTTTCAACCTAGTTAGTCTTCTTGTAATGTGGAATGGATAATTAATTCTAGTGCATCTAACCATATTCCTAGTACTTATTTATTTAATTCTTATGACACTAAGAAACACACACCACAAAAAATATCTATAAGTGATGGTAATCATATTTTAGTTTTAGGATTCGATAGTATTAATGTTCCTAATGGTACTTTGGAAGATGCGTTTAATGTTCAATGAATTCCCATAAACTTGCTTTCTATCCATCATGCATGTCAAAAAGGTTATAAATTTGAATCTTGGATTGATAAATCTGTGTTAAAATATATCTGAACATAACTTCAAAATTGTTTCTTCTAGTCCTCATCATAATGATGGATTCTATAAGCTTATTGGTTTTAATTCAATAAAAAATAAACCTTTTTATTTCTATGTTGGTCATGTTGATGTGCAAAGTAAATTATGGAGGTCACTCGAATTATGGTAAAATGAAAATGATGACTAACATGGTACTTGGATTACCTTCAATTTCTTATACTAAAGGTGTTTGTGAAGGTTGTGTTCTTGGTAAACATCATAAGGTAATGTTTGATAAAGGTAAATATTGGCATGCTAAAGAACCATTGCAACTAATTCATAGTGATATTTGTGGTCCTCTCGAGACTCCTTATTTGTCTCATGGAGTTTATTTTATTACTTTTATTGATGATTCTAGTCATAAATCTTGGGATTATTTTTTGAAACATAAAAGTGAAACCTTTGGTATATTTCAAGATTTTAAGTCCATGGTTGAAAAAAAATATGGTAAAAGTATTAAGACTTTGAGAATTGATAATGGGGGGGAATTCACTAGAAAGGAATTTAATGCATATTTATCTAATAAAAGTATTCAACATCAACAAATTGTTCCTTATAAACCTCAATAGAATGGGGTAGTTGAAAGAAAGAATAGAACTTATGTTGAAATGGCTAGATGTATGCTTTACTCTAAAGGATTACATAAACATTTTTGGGTTGAATCTATTTGTTGTGCTAACTATATCTTGAATTGAGTCCCTACGAAATCAGTTTTGTAGGTTACTCCTGAAGAAAAATGGAATGGAAGAAAACCTTATATTAGTAATTTTAGGATATTTGGAAGTGAAAGTTGGGCACACATTCTGGATGAAAAATGAAAAACGTTAGAACCCAAGTCTCAAAAAAGTATTTTCATTGGTTATTGTGAGGATTCCAAAGCGTATGGGTTATTTGATCCATCTACCCAAGGTGTTATCATTAGGAAATATGTTCAATTCAATGAATTCTCTTCTCCTCCTGAGTTTGTGGAGCCTCATGTTACCTTGAATTTTCCTTCATCTTATGTTGCTCCTATATCTGTTACCCCTTCCTCTACTTTTGTGCCTACCCTTCATCCTAGTTCACCTTCTTCTTCAACTGATCCTCCTAGATGTCCTGAAGATATTAGTGTGGTTCCTACCACTACTCATCTTCATGTTTGGTCCTAAAAAATCTTGAATCTATAGGATCCGAGATTGGTATTCCTTCTTATACTCATCAAACTATATGTTGATTATCTATTATGATTGAAGTATTGGCCATAGATGATCCCTCTACCTATGCTCAATCTAAACATAAAATTGAATGGGAGAAATCTATGACTCCTGAATATGAATCATTAATGAAAAACAAGATATGGAATCTTGTGCCTCTTCCTCTGAGAAATAATTTAGTTGGATGTAAGTGGATATATAAAAGTAAATTTTATTGTAGATGGTCAAATTGAAAAATGTAAAGCTTGGTTAGTAGAAAAAAATTTCTCTCAACAAGAAGGTATTGACTATACTCAAACTTTTTCTCTAGTTGATAAAATGAACACAATAAGAACTAGTATTTCTCCTGCTGCATCTTACCAATGGGAAATACACCAAATGAATGTCAAAAGCGTGTTTTTCAATGGTAATGTTTTTGAATACATTTATAGAAACAACCATTTTGTTTTATTACTGTTGACACTTCAAGTTTGGTATGCAAATTGAACAAGTCTGTATATGGTCTTAAACAAGCACCTAGAGCTTGGTATGAGAAAATTGATGCTCATTTATTGAATAATGGTTTTAAGTAATGTATATATTATCCAAATATATGTTAGGAGATTTGATGATGATTTCCTCATTGTGGTACTTTATGTGGATGACCTTATCATTACTAGAAACCAACTTACCCTTATATAGGAAATCAAGATTAATATAAAAAAAATTGAAATGATTGACTTAGGCAATCTGCATTTTTTTTGGGTCTACAGATTTGGCATATCGATGAAGGTATATTGCTTTCTCAACCTAAGTATGTGACATATTTACTTACTCGATTTCATATGAGTGATTGCAATCCTTCACCTATGCCATTCTAGTCCAATGTAAATTTAATTATTGATTGTGACTGTCCTCTTGTTGATGCCACTCTGCATCATCAACTTGTGGGGATTTTGATATATTTGACTCACAATAGGCCATATATCTCTTTTATAGTTAGCATGGTTTCAAGGTTTATGAAAAACCCTCATGAAAGTCATTGGAAAGCAGCAAAGAGGATTCTCAGATATTTATAGGGGACAATGCATTATGGTGTTTTTTATTCTATAAGGGTTATAATTTTACTTCTTTGTTATACAAATTATAATTGGGAAAGGGATGCTTCAGATATAAGGTCTACTATAGGCTACATATTTTAGCTTGGTTCCGATCCGGTTTCATGGTCCAATAAGAAGTGGAGATCTCTTTCTCTTTCTTCTTGTGTATTAGAGTACAATGAAGCTAAGGAAGCAACTAAAGAAGCAATGTATATATGACATGTTCTTACAAAGTTTGGAACAGTTTAGAAGTATCCTATTGAATTACAATGTGACAATCATAGTGCAATCCAACATATGTACAATTCATTGTATCACTCAAAGACTAAACAAGTTGACTTGGATACTCATTACATTTGAGATCTTGTTGCAGAGGTGTCATTTGTTTGGACTATTGTCCCACAAAAAGAAAGAAATTGATATATTCACCAAATATATGCAGACAGAAGCAAAGTTCGTGCATCTTCGTAGTCTATTGGGAATGCAAGAAGTTTCCATCAAAGGGGTAATGCTAATGTAATTCCATCTTCCTCCATTTATGTGTTGTTCTCAGAGTCATCATTAAGAGGGAGTGTTTGAATGTGTAATTTTAATATTACATGTGTAATGGTGTCTATTATGATATCATAAGATCTATGTTCTAGCATTGGAAGGCATAAATAAATATAATATTATGTAAAAGGATTTATTCCACATGCATCATGAAGAAATATTCTCCTATTACAATTCATTATATAAAGAGATTGAAAATTATTTATCCCACATATATTTTGGGATGTAATTCTTCCATACCTTTTGGTATATAATAGAGGTGAAGGAGAGCCTTTGGGTATATCTTGTGGATTTCATAGTAATGCTATTGTAAATCTGTGAATCATATTTGGAGAGGATATCACTTTTAATATTGGAAATTTATGAAGAATAAAGAAGTCCAAACCTTCCTCTGGATGTTTCCTCATTTGGGGTTTTACCACGTATATATGGTGTATTGTTCTCTTGTTCTCTTGTTCTCTTGTCTCTTTTTTCATGCATGATTATTTGTTGCTTATGCAGATAGAAGGCTAGACTAGTAGATTCTTGATTTGCATGTTAAAAAATGTATTGTTGTATGTTTGTGAATATTCTAAATATTCTAAAAATGTAAATGAATGTATAAAAAGGAAAATATATAATAATTTAATATCCACATAAAATATCTATTGAGAAAGTAAAAAGGTACTATGGTATACAAGAAGGAAAGAGGAAAGGGGGTTGTTGGGAAATTTGACCTTGTCATTGTCATTTGGATGCACTATCATTTCTTGCACATGCTTTCTTAAACATTGTTCCATCAATCTTTGACTTATGTGTATGTACCAAGTATTGCGTATCCTTGGGAAGAGAGTATACCTCAGGAAAGAAAAGAATTTGCATTGTATTTTCCATGACCATTGTTTTATTATTCAACCATTTGTGTGCATAGAAGTGTTAAGTTTAGATCAAATTCACAACAAGAGCATAAGAAGGATCAATGAAAGAAACAAAATCAAAATATATACACAAATCTATCCTGTGAAACCCTCATGGGGTATAAAACCCAGCAAAACTTCCTCAATGTTGACGATCAAAAGTACAAAGACAAAATCCCAAAGCAAGAGCTCCTTATCCTTTGCAGATATCTCTCTCCCTCTCTCTCCTTTGCGCAACACACAAGTGAGTGTGTGTTCAAATGAGAGACAAAACACCTCTATTTATACTTTATCTTTCACTGGACATTTTCCCTAACTATGTCTGCCCCTAACTAATTGACCCAATGTTGACTGGGTCGACTTCTCTAGGGGACTTAAACACCCCATTACAAAATGACTCAAGGGGATATATTGCCCCGACTTATAAGAGAGGATTTACCTCAATGAATTTATAGAATCAAATATAATAATGACATCCCGACGGAGGAATAAAACATCTTCGAATAAATAAAAATAGAATATTCTTTGAAGTTACAATAATTCAACACTCCCCCTTAACAAGAAGGGTATTCTTATGACTACAACAACATCAACTAAAGGAGAAAGGAGAGAGAGAATCATCAACAATATCAAGGTGATACATCTATAGATCATCCGAATTTTTTCTTCACCATCATCAGCAACTGGAACAACTACTGGTACATATTCAGCATATTCAATACTGGAGCATCATCTTCTATAGTACTTAGCCTTCAACTTCTGCATCACTCGATCACTCAATCGTCTACAGCAACAACAACATCAACATCTGGATCTTTCGATCAACAACAACATCATCATCTTGATCTTTCGATCAACAACAACATCATCTTGATCTTTCGATCAACAACATCATCATAGCATAATAACCTGCAACACACATGATCCAATTACGGGATGATCAATCCATCTCACTTTAGGACATAATGCCAAGGATGATGAAATCCTGATCCAATTACAGGATGATCAGTCCCTATCACTTTAGGACATAAAGCCAAGGATGATGCAATCATGATCCAATTACGGGATGATTAGTCCCTATCACTTTAGGACATAAAGCCAAGGATGATGCAATCCAACTACATTCTCGGGGACAAAAGTCTCTGGATCAATTTAGGACTAAGGTCCAAGGAATATGCGCTCAAACCACATTCTCAAGGATAGAAGTCTCCAGATCACTTTAGGACTAAGGTCCAAGGAAGATACACTCCAACCACATTCTCGGGGACAGAAGTCTCCGGATCACTTTAGGACTAAGTTCCAGGGAAGATACAATCCCAACCACATTCTCGAGGACATAAGTATCTAGATCACTTTAGAACTAAGGTCCAGGGAAGATACAATCCCAACCACAGTGCTAGTCCTTTTTCATACTGGATGTTACCTAGATCAAATCTAGGATTTACCACTACAACATCATCATCATCACATTCTCAGAAAGAAGAGTCTACGGATCCTTTTAGGACATGTGTCCAGGGATGATACAATCCCACTGCAACATCATCAACATATTTCTCGGAGACAAGGGTCTACGGATCCTTTTAGGACATGTGTCTAGGGATGATACAATCCCATTGCAACATCATTATCAACATCTTTCTCAGAGACAAGGGTCTACTTATCCTTTTAGGACATGTGTCTAGGGATGATACAATCCTACTGCAACATAATCATCAACATCATCACTGCTCCCCCTTTCGAGGAAGGTCCTTTCGAACCACACCAAATTTGTCTCAGAAATACTCAAAATTTACTCGAGACAGAGACTTAGTCAACAGATCAATAACTTGCTCATCAGTGCTCACATACTAGAGCTTTATAGCTTCCTTTTGTACCATACCTCGTATATAAAAATACCGCGTTTCTATGTTCTTTGACTTGTCATGGAACACTGGGTTCTCTATTATCTTTATACAAATCTGGTTGTTACATAGAATCAGCGTGGTATCCAACTCCATATCAAAAAGACCTGACATCAACTTTCGAAGCCATATGGCTTCACAACTAGTAGAACAAGTTGCTATATACTCTGCTTCAACTGTGCTGAGAGCAACACTAGACTACTTCCTGCTAAACCATGAGATCATGGTTGATCCCAAACAATAACATCCACCTAAGGTGATCTTTCTGTCTGAAACACTTCCATCCCAATATGCATATGTATAACCATATAGTCTATAGTCATGATCTCCAACATAGTATATACCAAGGTCTATCGTACCTTTCAGGTACCTCATCACATGCTTTGCAGCTACTAAGTGAACGCATCTAGTCTCAACTAGATACTGACTTAGGGTGTTCACATCAAAGCATATATCTAGGCTGGTATTCATCAGAGACATCAATGACCCAATGATATGTCTGTACTGAGTCATATCCACTAATTATGGCGATTCATCAGCTACCAACTTCAGGTTGGTATCCATGGGTGTGGCCATGGATTTACATTCCAACATATCAAATCTCTTTAGGATTTCCACAACATACTTTCCCTGGTTGAGAAATATTCCCTCTGGGCTCTGCCATACTTCTAGACCTAGAAAATAGTGCATCAATCCAAGGTCTTTCATCTCAAATTCTTTAGCAAGCTTCTTCTTGCACTCTACAATTTGTTTCTCATTTCCTATCAGAAATAGATCATCCACATACAACAATAATATGACAGGTTCATCATCCATAACCTTAAAGTAAATTTTAGGGTCAAACTTACTTTTGGTAAAGCCCAAGCTCGTTAAGAAATTGTCAATCCTTCCGTACCAAGCTCTGGGAGCTTGCTTCAATCCATATAGAGCCTTCTTCAGCTTGCATATGTGAGTATTTATGTCTTCAACTTCAAATCCTTGTGGCTGCTCTATGTACACCTCTTCCTCAATCACACCATTTAGAAATGTTGTCTTCACATCCATCTGGTGTAGACTCCACTTCATCATGGATGCAAGTGCCATGATGGTTCTAATGGAGGTGTACCTTGCTACTGGTGCAAATGTCTCTTCATAATCAATTCCCTCTTTCTGAGAGAATCCTCTGGACACAAACCTTGCCTTGTATTTCTCAATACTTCCATCAGTTGCATGTTTTATCTTGTATATCCATTTGGAAGATACCACACTTTTTCCTTCTGGTTTGGGAACTATATCCCAAACATCATTCTTCATTATAGATTGGTATTCTTTCTTCATTTCTTCTACCCATTCTTTCTTCTGTATAGCTTCTTCATAACTGGTAGGTTCTTGATCTACAATATCACACATCAAAGCCACATAATTGGAAAATGGCTTTGGATTCTTGCTTGCTCTTGTGGAGCCTTCAAGAGCTCCATACTTTTCTGCTTCTTGTATGATTTCTCTTGCCCAAGCTGGCTTCCTTTTTCTTGAAATATTCATAGTAGGAGGTTCTTGAGGTTATAGAATATCATGGTCTTCTGGTGTTTCATTTTTAGGGGAGGGTGTAGCTTCTACATTTCCGGGAGGTATATCTTCTTCATACTGGAACTTTCTGGATCTCTTGAGAGTTGCCTCTTCATCAAATGTCACATCTCTACTAATCTCCATGTGATGGAATCTAGGAATGTATATCCTTAAGGCTTTGGATTCTTCACAATATCCAACAAATATTCCCTTCTTTCCGGAAGGGTCCAGCTTGTTTCTCTTTTCTTTCGGGATGTGAACATATACTGGGAAACCAAATATCTTGAGGTGGATTACCTCAGGCTTCTTCCCTATGAACATCTATTCTGGAGTCTTGAATCCAAGAGCACTATCGGATAATCTAATTTGTACATAAATTGTCGTCCTTGCTGCTTCATCCCATAGATGCATTAGACGATCTTGATCATGTATCATTGTCTTCACTACTTCCATAATGGTTCAATTCTTTCTTTCCGCAACACCATTCTGTTGAGGATTGTAGGGATTCGTTAGTTCCCTCTTGATTCCATCTTCCTTACAAAAAGCTTCAAAATATTTTGTAGTATATTCTCCACCATTGTCAGTTCTGAGTGTCTTGATTTTCCTTCATGAATGATTTTCTATCAAGGCTTTAAATTCCTTGAATTTTCCAAATACTTCATCCTTTGCTTTCAAGAAATATATCCATGTCTTTCTTGAATAGTCATCAATAAATGTAGCATAATATTCATAACCACTCAAAGAAGTGGAGGGAATTGGACCACATACATCTGAATGGATTAATTCCAACGTACCTTTAGTTTTTTTTTTCTCACTTTTCGGAAATGGATTCTTGATATTCTTTCCTTTTGCACATCTTTTGAAAATGCCTTCATGATCAATATTCAAATATGGTAGTCCTATCACTACTTTTCTCACATGAGGTAGTGCTTTGTAGTTGATGTGAGCAAGCCTCCTATGCCATAGTTCACCTGGGCTAGTGGTCTCATGAACAAGGGCTGCTTCTGAATGTCCCTTGAGTTTGTATAAGCCTCCTTCTTCTTCACCAATGACAACTGCATCTTCAATTGATTTTCCTTTGGGCCACATAAGTACTTGTACATATATGAATGCAACCCTATATCCTTTATTATCTAATGCTGAGATAGAAAGTAAGTTCTTCTTCAAACCTGGTACATATAAGACTTCCTTCATTTTCATAGGGGTTCCAGAATCAAGCTTGTAGCTTGCTTCACCAATTCCTTTAATAGGATATTGATAGTCATCTCCTAATGATACATTCTGAGGAGAGTTCTTTTCTTCAAGTTTTGATAGAGTTTTCTTTTGTCCCGTCACGTGATTTGAAGCACCACCATCAATAAGCCATGTATCTTCTCCAAGTGTTACAGACCCAGAGAGTGCAGAGAATAATACGTATTCTTCTGCATCTTCTTCTCTTACTTGTTTTCTTCGAGGTCCTTCTTCTTCTTCTTCTTCTTCTTCATCCTCATCTTCAGCTAGGTGTGCATGATGTCTTTTGAGATTGTTCCCTTTCTTGTATTCTTCCTTCTTTAATGGACAATTTCTGGCAATGTGTCCTATCTTGTTACAAATGAAACACTAGAAAGAAGAGTAGTCTCTTCTTGAATTGTTTCCTCTTCTTATTTGGAACTTCCTGGGACGTTGAGACTCCTTGTGGCTTTCCTTCTTGAATTTAGATTGCCTTCTTCTTCTCTTGGTATGGGTGGATATGGATTGATCATCTTATTTAAGTAGAGCTTCTCTATTGGCTACTCTAGCCTCTTCTTGGATGCAATCTTCCCATATAATGTCAAACTTCATGCTTTCCTTTCTGGCACACATAGTCTAGATGAATGAATCCCAAGGTCTAGTGAGCCCATTGAAAGCATTCATAACTAGTTCATCTTCATCAAGGGAGTCTCCAATGGCTTCTAGTTTATCCTTGAACTAGGAGACCCTTGTGAAGTAGTCTTGGATAGATTCTCCTTGGATCATCTTGGTGATCTTCAATTGAGCTCTCAAATTCATCTTCCTATTGATGTTTCTCCCTTCATACATTCTATCTAGGGAATCATGCATTTCCTTTGGGGTCTTCTGGGATGACACTTGAGGGATCAAGTGGTCTTTGATAGAATCATCAATGATTCTCTTTTCCCTAATCAGATCCTTCTTGTGCTTCTCCTTAGCTTGATCTTCTTCAGGTTCTGGAACTTCATCCTTGATGTATTTGGAAAGATAATTCTCTTCAAGAATGAGGCCAATCCTATATTTCCATGCTCAGAAATTCTCTATGCCTCTAGCTTATCCTCAAGCTTAGTGCTTGGGGACATCTTATCAAGGGGGTCACCAAAAAATGAAAATTCTCAAAATGAAAAACTGACCTTACCAGGAGATGTGCTTGACTAAGGAGAGTTGAATGGTCCACTTGCTTTCTGGAGATTCCAACTTTTCACCCTTCAAATTTGACCTGCGAATTTCGGACCTGTAGTAGATTTTTGGTTCACAGTTTTTCTGGTTTTCTGCAGTTTCTGGTCCAAAAGTCAAACTAGGGTTTGACTTTCCTGGAGATCTACCCAATCAAAAAATTTGATCCAAGGCTCTAAATTTCAATTTTGGAGAGGCACATCTTTCTATGCAATCAGATTCCAAAAATTCCAAATTTTGCAGAAACCCTAATTTCTCACTGGAGGAGGAAGAGAGAGATTTTCACCTTATGAAAGATGTCCTATTCAGTCTAGCTCTGAATCCATGTTAAGTTTATAGAAAATTCACAACAAGAGCATAAGCAGGATTACTGAAAGAAACACAATCACAAGACAGACACAATTTTATCCTGGGAAACCCTCATGGGGTAGAAAACCCAGCAAAACTTCCTCAGTATAGATGATCAAAAGTATAAAGATGAAATCCCAAAGCAAGATCTCCTTCTCCTTTGCAGATATCTCTCTCTCTCTCACCTATGCGCAATACACAAGCGAGTGTGTGTTCAAATGAGATACACAACACCTCTATTTATACTTTATCTTTCACTGGACATTTTCCCTAACTTGGTCGGCCCCTAACTAATTGACCCAATGCTAACTGGGACACATTCTCTAGGGGACTTAAACACCCCATTACAAAATGATTCAAGGGGATCTATTGCCCCGAATTACAAGAGATGATCTACCTCAATGAATTTACATAATCAAATATAATAATGACATCCCTATGGAGGAATAAAACATCTCTGAATAAATACAAATAGAATATTCTTTGAAGTTACAATATTTCAACAAGAAGAAGACATGTTGCAATATTATGGGGATGCTTTCCCTTGTTGTTATTGTTTTTATGGTTTCAAATGGTAATATATTCTCAAGTATTTATGGCTGGTAAGATCCTGTAGAGTTGGGGGGAATTCTTGTTAAAAATGTGAGAAGAAATGGGATGTTTCAACAAGATAAATGATGGTTGGGATGTCCATGGTATCTAAACCAAACACCTTCAAACCTACAACCTTGCTATTATTTCTTATTTACTATTTTGAGTCTAACTAATTTTTGTCCTAGGTTATTCCTAGAAGGAATCCAACAATTAGACTCTCTCTACATGCACTAAAGAGCACTATGAGGGAGAACATTGCCAAGGAATTGTTGAATAGATAAAGGGAAGGTCTTCCATGTGTTGTGTAGGGAAATGTAAGAGTCAGAGTGTCATTGTTGTTTGATGGATGAATGATGGCCCTCCAAAGAGATTAATGGTGAGGATATGGGATTTTCCAAGTGTGTAATGGGTTTTCTTGAGTGAAAATAGAGCCCCATAGTATATTCCTTCATGATATAGCTCAGGGATGGAATACATCATTGATTCCTATAGTTGGGTGGAAAATTTCTCCCTAGAAATGAGTTTCATGGGAATATCTTTAATTACGTATAAGTATTCATGCTTATCTCTATAATGCTTTTATTTTACTAACTTCTTTAATCAAATGGTCTATTAATGAATTTGGGATATGCAATATTATTGTTGCTACTATTATATATTTGCATACCAATTTTGTGTTATATTCTTGTTAGATTTTAAATTTGGCCTTGCGTGGGTTTAATTGAAGTACGAAATTTTGTTAGTAGTGTCAAATGACCAAGGGAATCATCCAGGGGTGCTATGGTTTCTATTGGAAATAATTATCATCTTCATAGAGAAAGAGGTATGTATGTCATAGAAACAATTCCAAATTGTACAAATATTAAATGTAGCTAACTTAATAATATATGTATTATTTAGAAAAACATGTATACGAAGCACAATAAAGTGTATGTGTGTGTACGTGTGTGTGTGCGTACATGTGTGTGTGTGTGTGTGTGTGTGTGTGTGTGTGGGTGGGTGGGTGTTTGGTTGTGTGTGTGTGTGATGGGATATGAATGATGGCTTGATCCAAGAATCCAAATATGAAGGTTCCTCATAGGCACTCAATGCCCTATTCACATGTCAGATCACCTTCCGTATAGACATATGATTGCTTGGATGTCACCTCTCCTCTTTAACCTATGCGTAAGCCTTCCAATGATGGGACTGATGCATATCGAATAGCTCCTGATATTTCAATATTTTTTCACATGTCTCTACTATGTGTGTGCATGCATGTGTGTTTGTGTGTGTGTGAAGGGATATGGATGATGGGTCGCTCCAAGAAGCCAAAGTTGAAGATTCTTGGATGTCACCACCATATTTCATATATCATATAACCTTTTTTATAGACCTATGATATCTTGGATGTCACCACCATCCAATTACATGACTGGTACAGCTCGACTGGCTCTTGATATTTCAAAAATTTTTCACATGTCTATGTTGTTTTTACCACCTCCTTAACTCTCATCCTTCACTCTATATAACCATACTTCCCTCCCACAAGTCCAAACCTATACCATTCCTCCACCATCTTCTACCCAACCACTTTTCCCTGAGACCTTGTTTGATCAAATGCCACTCTCCCCTTGTTTACAAGATCCTCCTCCTTTAATTTCTAATAACCTCAGCCCCAAATAAAATATTTACAAATCAAATAAGGTTCACACCTAAGTCACCTTTCAGAATATATGGAGTGATATTAAAGTTTTGGTGAAGTGTCATGATGGATCCTTGAAGTGGGGTACTAACCCTTGAGACCCCCTTAAAAATTGGAAATCATTTTTTTAAGGAAGAGTAAAATGGTTTTCCAAAAATGAGTTGGATCCCCCTTGAGGAGTGTAAATAATAAGGGATGGAAATTTTCATTTTCATACAATCAAAATTGAATATATGACATACAAGAGTAGAGGACCAAATTTCAAGGGTAGATGAATTGAACAAGGCCGAAATTCTAGTGGAATATGAAATATTGTGATGGTTTCTATTTGGTCTTTTTGTTGTGAAATATGTTTCATTTCATATTGGAATTTTAGCTATAAATTATGTTCTAGGACGATTTAGAAATGTTTTATTCAGATGGGATGAAGTAGACATCTATATGAACCTGTGGTAGAAGTTTTAGATGTTGATTCTCTATATTTTAGGAGATATGACCTAGAGAAGTTAGGTTTTCTGAATAACCTTCAAACATTTCATTTTGGACTTTTCTTTATATATTTTGATCCAAAAAGTTTCTGATTGTGCCCTTTGGTGAGGAAGTATAAGATATCTTGAAGAATATATTATTCAAGTTTTAGACCCTAATTCACTACAGTTTCAGATATATGATCTCGAGAAGTGAGGTTTTCTGAATGACCTAGAAATCATTTTGTAAACAGGTCAGTTTGGAATGTTTACTATAAGTTTTGATTGAGGATGTTTTAGAGAGTGCCCCTTGGAGAAGATGCAATAGATATCTTGAAGAACATGTGATATAATTTTCAGATATTGATTCATTACATGTTTGGATTTTTACTTGCTGGAATTCATGGTTTGTGACAGTGATAATGAAAATTCAAGAGAAGAAGGTTGAAGAAATATTGCGTAACTTTTGCATATGCTATCTGCATCATAAACTTCTTGGCTCATTGGAAATCTTGTTGTAAGGGATATGTTGTAGTACAGGGAATCGTATAGGTTACTAGTATTACATCATATAAACATACACATAGATCACATGAACATATATCATACACACATAAGTAAAGAGAGTAAGTTGGACAACAACAACAAGCCTTTGTATTAACAAATATACAATAGTATACAATGCTTAATGCCAAATTCTCTTTAGATCATGGCTCAACAACATATATATATATATATATATATATATATTACAATTATTTATTTGGTTATAACTACCAGTTTGGTCAACTACCTGGCCAACTACACCAACCCTACCATAGTCAGGTGGAGGACCTAGTTGGCCAGATGACTAGACTACTCCATCTCCCCCACCAACAAAAAATGTCTTCGTCTCGAAGAGAACATGTGGGTGGGAAAAAATAAATGTGAAAATACAATTGCTTATGCATATTTTTCTTATGGTTCCTTATGAGTAAATGGAACAATGGATTGGTTGGACTCACTGCATGCTTTGACGATAGCGCTGACGGAGGAGGCAAGTTAGTGATGGAAATATTCCCACTCATGAAGAATTGTATGGATACTTAAGCTGACTACAGGGAGGTATGATAATTTGGAAAAATTTTCAATGAATGTATCATTTTATATATTTTTCATTTTTGTCTCGAGAATCAAGTGTTGATTGTTGGAATCGGAAAGTAACTTGTCAATCTAGCCAGTGATGAGGTGAACTTCAGCGTGTGCTGGTTTTTCTTGTTTTTCCCACTACTCAGCTGTTTTTTGAAATGCGTAGAATCGGTTTTGTTCAAGCTCAATCTGTTTCTCTAGATCCTACTATGGCCTTTTGCTGAAATATAGTTGCTAGAGTATTCTAGATCTTGCTCATTTCTTCAAAAAGAATGTCCATAATGTGAGTACTAGTTGTTCAGGACACTAACCAACCATTTTTCTACCGGTTCATAACCCTGCAATTTATTATGTCGTTCCAGAAATAGTCGATATTGATTTCCCAGTAGTATTGTTGTTTGTTGTTCATTTTCTTGGTTCCGCTGAGTAGAGAATTCTTCTAAAAGTGAAAGCAATGACCTGAACAAGCTCTTTATTTGATCGAGTGGATTTTTAATAGTTGTTCCACACAAGGTTGGCTCTACCTGTCTTATCAAGTTTTCACAATTTTTTAATACTTCAGCTTGCTCATCTTCTACAGTGTCTAGTTTCCTTTTGTATGTTTACCATCTTTTCTTTTGTTCCTTAATTATGGTCTAGAGAAGAACATCGAGTTCAATGTTTTTGTCTGTGGTTGAATCAAAAGTAACTGGTGCACCTGAAGAATCTGTGAGTGACTGCAGGGGTATCCTTAGAGGATTGTCTTTCGATTACTTGCTCTTTTTCTTCTTTTTCTAAGTTGGATTGCCTGACTGCTAAGTAGATTGAAGTGGGGTCGACAGGCATTAGAATAAATTTGAGATATAAAATGGACCTCCTAACGAAAATAATAAATAATAGTTAAAATGATGAAATAATAGTTAAAATAATAAAATAATATTTATTAATTTTGGAGGAAGAAAGAAAAAAAATATTTTTTTGTTTGTATTTTCAACATATCTCCTTGTGTTTTTACTCAAATTTCGAGTGGGAGAACTCGTTGGATGCAGAATTAAATTCCAGATCGAACGATCACACACACTGCATACTTTTGATGAACCCTAGTGCCCCAAAAGCAAGGAATACCTTAAAAAAGTAGTTTTTTTACTACAAATATCTCAAGTCAACCATTATGGTTGACTCATTTTATTGAAATTCTATTGGTTTTTGAATTCCAACTCATCAAGAATTATGGTTGGATCATTTTCTTATATGATGGCTCGTTTTCTTATAATGACCATTTTAGAACCCAAATTTCCTCTAATGGTTACAAAAGCAGTAGAGGTGGAAGCAGTTGATACTAGTACAGTCGAAGAGGGAGTTAGAGTAACGGATGTTGTCGCTAAGGAGATATTTGGGATATGCATGGATGTCAGAAGGATATTGAAATTCAACTGAGTAGGTATAGTCGAGATGGATAGAGAAGTCGTGGAATATGGAAGTTGTATGGATGGGTCGGGGAATACAATGATGGGGGGCAGTGTGGTGGTTATTACGGACAGAATTGAAGATGTTGAAGTTCCTACTAAACTGGTGGAATGTTGAAATGGTTGTGTAGAAGTGACCATGGTGATTGTGAATTGAGTAAAAATTGATGTATCTATCGGATTTGGGGAGACTCTTTCTATACTAACTTGGTGTGTTCCTACTATATTTGGTCGACTAGGGGTTTTTAGTGACTTTGCAAAAAGATTTGCTCCAGGAGGAGGTATAGCATGGGTCTTAGGTTGAGACATTGACTCTATGATAGGTTTGGTGAGGAAAATTTTTTCCAACATGGTAAATTTTTTCTGGAATGGAATCAATAAATTTGCGAAAATTTGGATCTTGCAAAGTGGCAAGGTAAGCTTGCTTTGAAGGGTCTTATTCAATACAAATTGGCGACGCGGGTGGGGAATTATTAGAAATTGATAAGGGTTCTTCTACATGTGACTCAGTTTGATCTTTTAAATTTTTGGGTTGGGGAATGCTCACCTTGACCTGGGCATATTTTTTAGTTAAGTTCTTTTGGATTTGCTGCTCAACCATAGTTTTATTGAGTACGACATATTTGATGACCTGCTCCACTTCTTCATGTAGTACTTGGAGTTCATCTTCAGTTGGTACATATAGTATGACCTTCATATTCTTGGACTATTTGGAAAAGGTCTGTTGCATTGTATAAATTTGTTCTGCTACCACGTCGAGCTTTTCCTTGGTTAAGTCGACCTCCAACTCTTCCTCTTCTTATGATTCATCCTCTTCTGTTGTTTCTCCCAACGGTTCTTCTATCTCTATTGTCTTAGGCTGAGTCTTTGACACAATGATAGATAAAGGATTTTCTTCCTCTTCATCAAGGACAAAAATTTCTAAATATAACCTGGCCTTGTATACTTCTTCTTTTTCTTTGTCAGTCAATGGTTGTTGTAATTCCTGGACTTCTCTGCAGGAAAAATCTAGTATCTGGTATACCATGCTTGATTTCCGAGCTATGTTAGTGAAAATATATTGGACGGTTGGGTAGTACTCTAGCTCGATAGCATCCCCTACTACTCCTTGCAAAAGCCATACCTTTGTCTAGCCCATCTCAAGTTGAATGTGTGCAGTTAGGGGTAGACTTCGTCGGATGGGTTGTGAAACCGTCCATCTCGACAAGGTAGTCTTCAAGACTTGGAACTAGTTTTCAAGCCATAAATTAGCAATTTTTGGACCTTTTGGGAAGCCCCGTGGTTGAAATACTTTAAAATTGTTCATCAACAGTACTGTCCTTTCCGTAAAAGAAGGGTTTCCGACTGGGTTTATCTTGTACATTGCTATCCAAATAAGTAGGGAAAAGTATGAAATTGTTGATCCCGACTCTTAGAATTTTTCGCATGTCACCTTGAAGACTACAACCAAATACTCTGCCCAGTTGAAATTTTTTGCTTATGTGGCTATTGCTTTGACAGATTTTAGCATGTAGATTCTGATGTTTGATGGCCGACTAGTATTTGTTAAGCACATTGAGACTATAATTGCAACATATTTATAGGTTTGATACTAGATTTTATTAATGACTAACACCTTTGAGTTCTTTCCTTTGGGGATACCTGTGAATTCTTCAATTAGGTTCAGTTTGACACCGACTAATACCTGCAGCCCTTGATTTGGTTAGCTGGTTATGAGTGCAATGGGGGTGACATTGACTTTGACAGGTTCGTCAAACCATAATTTCCCTTTGTGTTAACAACATACTGTGCAATTAGGTCTTTTAAACTGTCGAAGTTATCAATGTGTTTAGGTAATGCCTTATGTTTACTACAACCAATTTGTTGGCTTCTTCAATCCATCGATCATTTTGGATACCCCATTCTTGTAGTTGTTTCCAATATCTCTTCAATTGGTGCTCTTTTGTGCGGGCTTTTCTGATTCTGGTCAGTGATGCTTTCAACGGTGGCATGACGGATTGTTTTGTTTCCCATATTGCTTTTTCTACTGCTTCCATGGCTATAGTGAAGGAAACGGATTTCTTTGGAGCCATTTCAGTCATGGTTACAGGTACAATTAGAGGGTTTGTGATATTTGGAATTTCAAGTTCTAGCTGCGACTGCTCCAAATATTTGTAAAATTGTTTCCAACTTTGCTCGAGGTCCCCATTGTAGTTTGGATATCCAATGTGCCTTAATGGTGGTTAGGTGATGGCATTAATTGAAATTTATGTGCTTGACAACTTCTTGGCATGTGTGGGGAGTCTTTCGACTCCCTCTCCGGTTGTCTATCTTCATGACTTCTCCGTCGGGGTCGATTGTAGACTATAGTAACATGTGTTATGCTCCGATCGACTTGTCATATGCTTTCTTGAATGCTCTCTTAGTCATATGTGGACGAGTTCATCTCGTTGGTTAGCTCTGGATGAAGTTTTCTTATCCATTCTCTTGCTCTAACTTGCCTCGTTCTCCTTATTCTAGTCTACCATCATTGCATTATGCTTATTTCTATGAACATGCTTAAGGTGCAAGTTAGTTTTTATAACTACTTTCCTCTAAATAATGTAGTTAAATAGGTTAAGATACTAATTAATTTACAAACTTGGGGCACGAAATTCAACCAAATGGTGATACATTCATTCAGTCGGTGTCGTGCCACTTCTATGTTTATATCTTTTTAACCTTGCACCGTTGACAACTTTGGTGAAAAATTTGCCTTGTAAAGTCTTTATTTGGACTGAGCCATTACTATTTAGTTCCTTAATGATATATGGTCCAAGCCATGTTGTATGCAAATTTTCGAGTTTCCCTTTTATTCAACTATCATATAGTAATGCTAGGTCACTGAATTATTTGTCTTTCCTTCTTATATTCCGGTCGTGCCCAGCTTTATGTCATTGCTTTTGAACTTCCTGATGATGGATTACTATTCGACGATGTTCTTCTAGCTTTGGCAGGTCAACATTTCTATCTTTTGTGGCTCTAACAATATCTAAATGAAGTATGTTTTCAATTATGGGTACCTACTGTTTGAAATGTAACAGGATGACTACTTCCTTCTCATAGGCGAGTTAAAAAGGTGTTTGTCCTATCGACCCTTTATAAGGTGTTCTATAATCCCATAGAATGGTGGGTATCATGTCATCCCAATAATCCTTATCATTATTACACAACTTTGTTAGACCTTTAGTTAATTTTTTGTTGAATGCTTCATTAGCTCCATTTGATTGTGGATGATACATTGAGCTCTTTTGGTGGTCGTCATAAAGTACTTCAATAATATTGATATAGTCTTGTTTATAAAATGTGTCCCTCTATCACTGATGAGAATAAGGGGGAAAACAAATATAGTGATGATGTTTTCATAAATTAACCTTGCGGCTACTTCACCGGAACACACATTGACATGTTCGGCTTCTTCCCATTTAGTAACATACTCGAATATTGTGATAATGTATCGAGCTTCGGTTCATCGGCCATGGCCTGGAAAGGGTCCGACGAAGTCGATAACCAATATTTAAAATGCCAAGCTTGGATGAATATGCATTAATAGCATCTCATTTCTGGGAAGGATCGTCCTACTCTTTGGCACCTATCACATTTGCTTACCTAGTTTTTGCAATATTTATGTACAGTTGGCCACCATAGTCTAGACTATAGAATTTTTTTTGCAGTTGTGTCAACTTGGTAGTGTTCTCTTGTCGGTCCAATATGTGCCTTGTTTATAATATTTTGTCATTCATTCTCTAAGACAAATCATCGTAGTATTTCATCCAGTCCCAATTTATACAAGAATCCATTTATCAAAGTGTATGGCGTAAAATTCATTGCAAGTATCTTCTTTTTCTTTTCTGGCATTCCTTTTGGGGAGTGACATTTCTCGAGGTATTGTGCTATCTCTTCCAATTCTAGAGGTACAAATTCGGCTCTAAATAAGTCGGATTTGGGTAACTAATTTTCGATTATGACAGGATCTTCGCATGTTTCTATTCATGATAGGTGTTCGGGACCGATATTATTCTTTCCAGGTCGGACGATTATTTCAAACTCAAATTCTTGGAATAGAAGTAGCCATATACATAGCCATCCATGATAGAGAGGTTTATTTACTAATTATTTGAGTGATTGATGATCCGCACAGAATATACACAGGTTAACAAACATGTAGTGTCGATAATTCTGCAGTGCAAAGATCATGCCCAGGGCTTCTCATTCTATTGTATAGAAGTTTCTTTCTACTACCATATGCGTTTGGGTAATCCATTCTATCTTCTCTAGGTTGCGTAAGTATGGCACCAACCGCAATACCAGATGCATTAATATGGACATGGAATTTTATCGACCAATTTGGAAATCTTATAATTGGGGATTCAACGAGCCTTCTCTTAAGTAACTCAAATGATTATGCACATTCTTGAGGCCATCTAAAATCTTGATTTTCCTTTAGTACTTCTTCTAGAGGATATGTCATATCATACTAGTATCTTATAAATTCCTCAGTAGTATCATGTATGTACAAGGGGTATTCTGACATGCTTTGTGTTTACTAGTGGTTTTAAGCCAAGAATAATTTTAATCTTGTCATAGTCGACTTTGATTCCTTCTTTGCAAATGACATGTCATAGAAGAATTCCAATTGGTGTTGCGAATATGCACTTTTTAATATTAAGAGACAGCCATATTTTTCTACAGTGTTCTAACATAATTCAAAGGTATTAAACATGGTATCTTAATAGTGAATATATTGTCCAGTCGTCGAAATAGGTAGCCATGGTTTTGTATAGATATTCTTGAAATGCTTTTACTACTATTATGGAGAATACTGTAGGTGCATTCTTTAGTCCAAAAGGTGTAACCTTATAAGCCAAAGATCCAAATTCACAAACAAATGTGGTTTTGTGCTGATCTTATTTCATTATAGGGACTTGATTACATCCTGAAAATCTGTCAGTTAAAGAATAACACTCATGACTTGAAACTTCGTTGATGATTTCGCTAGCGAAAGGTGTAGTAAATGGGTCAGTTGTTGTTACCTTATTTAATCATCTGAACTCGAAACAGATTCATAATCTTATTGGATAATGCTTCTTTGGTTGAACTACCATAGGGATGGCCCATTTTGATTGATCCACTAGGTATATGACTCCTACAACTAGCATGTTCTCGATTTATTTCTTTACTATATCATTATACTTGTGTGCTAGATTATATGGTCGTTTCTTGACAGTTTTAGCATCTAGATTTATATCAATTTTAATTTCGCCCATTTCTTGAACTAACCCTTTTAAATCTTTGTAATCTCTTACAAAGACATCCTGATATTCCTTTAATAAATTGGTTATTTCTGCTACCTATTGGTCGGACCAATAATCTCCAATCATTTCCATCTTTGGTCGATCATCATTTGAAATATTGACTTCTTTCATTTTTATTTGCGCATCCATCCATTCTGGTGCCTTTTTTCATTAATTGGTCGATCTCCTTCTTTAAATTTTGTGAATGCCAAGAGAAAATATTTTTCCGTGAATCTTTCTTATTTTTCCTTTTCTTTGGTACTGACTTGCGTCAAATTTTTTACAGGTTTTACAACACCAGGGTGATTTCTTTTCCATCTGAAACTTTTACCCAGAGTTTTCTCATTCTCGAGTGTTGTTCGGTAACTTAACCTATGATAGGGAAGTCCAAGAGATCATCAACATACTACTCCTAAGGTACAGGGTCTAGATGAAAAACAAGTACATCATATGATATTTCTTTAATCAAGAAAGAACTAGAGTTTAAAGCCAAGAAACATACCTATACAAACTAAGTTTGGTCCAAGATTTAAGCTCTAATCCTCTAATCCATGATCCCATATGTTAAACTTGCAATACAGAAGACACCTTCCTCAAAGCGTTTTACTACTCAAACACGAATAAAATAGAATGAAAGTCATATATAAACAAGATATGATCGATTCAATTAACTATATTCACGAAATAGACAAATTGTTTGATAGGAAAGAAAATCTCTTGTATTATAATCATCAATGGTGACTAGCTATACCTGATCTGTAACATGCACTGTTGAAACTTGATCCTGGGATCCTTGATCCTCTTCCTTCAATGGATATTTATACAACATTTCCTTAATCAAAATGGTTCTCCCTTTATCAAGGCCCTCTCCATGTATTTATAGCAAGGTCTGAGAGGATAGACTCGAAAGGTATGGTTAGGGAAGTTATGGTGGTTAGAATAACTACCATAGATATCCTTAATTCGATTTTTTAATATATTTTTTTCGCAATTTTAAGAGATACCCTCAGGTATATCACTTGACAACAAGTGAGTAACTCGCAATTTTAGTGTCAAACAACTAGTGGGTGCAAATTTTAGGTTAAAAACCGTGGGTGGTCAATGGAAGCTCTAGTGG
This sequence comes from Larix kaempferi, assembly GCA_027924585.1. Lineage (NCBI taxonomy): Eukaryota > Viridiplantae > Streptophyta > Pinopsida > Pinales > Pinaceae > Larix > Larix kaempferi. The sequence goes on from BSBM01000001.1 coordinate 18,035,721, forward strand.
GTGACCCGTGAGTTTACAGTTGTGAGAGTCACGGTTAAGTATTAAAAATACTTCACAAAAATGGATAAACTGGAGGTAATATTGTAAGGTTCATATCAAATGCATCTATAGTCACTAAGGCTCTTCCACCCATAAGGTCCTTTTGTGTGACCGAAAAAGTAGTGTGGTCACGGATGGAGAAGTGCCAATCTGGATAATAACAATAATCTCCAAAATTTTCCATCTTTGGTCGATCATCATTTGAAATATTGACTTCTTTCATTTTTATTTTCCCATCCATCCATTCTAGTGCCTTTTTTTCATTAATTGGTCGATCTCCTTCTTTAAATTTTGTGAATGCCAGGGGAAAATATTTTTCGGTGAATCTTTCTTATTTTTCCTTTACTTCAGTACTGACTTGCATCAAACTTTTTACAGGTTTTACAACACCAGGGTGATTTCTTTTCCATCTGAAACTTTTACCTAGAGTTTTTTCATCCTCGAGCTCTAATTGAGTCAATAGACATGTGGGATTAGTCAAAATATTATTACATGTTGGTTGTGGTCATTTTGTTGATGTCGATGTAATATTGCTTTTTGGTTGTAATTTTTTTTCCTTCTTTGACTGCCTCTTTTTTGTATTCTTTTTTCTGGAGTGAATGAAAAATATTTAATAAATTTTTCATTTAATTCTTTCCAATTGAATGCTTCTCCTCTAGATTCTTCCATCTTATACCATTTGTTTGGTATATCTTCTAGTGTATTCAGGAAAATATGGGGATATAATATGTCATCTCTGTATCCTACTCATTTCCATTCATTTTCACATATATTGATATACTTGGCTGGGTCTTGACCTTGTATGAATTTTGGCATCTCTACCTGTGCAGTGAGTTTCTTACCTCCAAAGCGTTTAATGAAATTTGTTGAAGTAGTAGTTCATGTCTGGAGACGGGACTGATGCATGTCCCACCATCTTGCTGCTTGTCCCGTGAATGTTTATACAAGAGTTTGAAGCCAACCTTGGTCACCGACATTTTTAGAGACTTCCTCAATATGTGCAATTGGTGATTCTCGTTCATTGTATCAAAGGGGAAGAATACTTGTCGGTTCCTTTTTGTCGACATGATCATTGGATATTCTCTTACTTTCTTCTCAAATATTTTTGGAATGATGGATATACTAAAGAACGGTTGCACTCTTTTTCTAGGAATAATATCAACCAACCAGTATTCACGAGCTTGTACTTCATAATTTTCTATTTTCCAGTCATACATATTTGAGTCAGATTTATATCCGACCGGTAGGGGATTTCCCAAGTAGATTTCTCCATGATTATTTGGTTCGCGATATCTTCTTTATTTTGGACTATCTAATATAGTCGTATAACATCATCATCATTGTCATATGTATCAACCCAAGTTTTCCCTTGATATGGATTAAATGTCACAATGATTTTATTTCCCTCTCCTTTAAGTTTAATTCTATCATGTCCCCAGATCACCTCGATGTCCTTCAGAGGCGATGGGATTCCCTGATACAAATTTTTTTTTCTTCCAATGCTTCCATCATGAACCCTTTCGCAATTATTCTCGGGTCTGCAGTTCGCATGGCGTCTTTACGCAATCTGCAATCCACAATCCGCATTGTGTATTTCCACAATCTGCAATCCACATTGCGTCTTTCCGTAATCCTCAATCCACATTGCGTCTTTCTGCAATCCGCAACCTGCATTGCGGAAGTCAGAATTGCGGAAATCCAACTTCATCCTTTCGGAAAACTTCCATTTCCGCAATCCGCATTGTGGAAGTCCCACTTCAACCTTCTGGAAAACTTCCCCTTCCGCAATCCGCAATCCACATTACGAAAGTCAGAATTGTGAAAGTTCAACTTCAACCTTCCGAAAAACTTCCCCTTCTGTAATCCGCAATCCACATTATAGATGCGAAAGCACCTTCTCTGCTCCTGCATCTCACCGATGCAAAAATTCTAAGAGGCATGACTTCCTCGTCCCTGGTCCAAATGAAACAAGGTTGGTACCGTTGGAAATCTCTTGGAGAGCTTTATCCAATGAGGAAAATTCCACTCCAAATCGAGGTCTCTAACCCCATCATTTCTCCAACTGAACATTATGTGCACAAATCCGCCTTGAATGATCTTAACCTTCTTCCTACCAAGTCTTTTCTCCTTCATCTGGTCCACAGGGGTGCCTATTCTTCCTAATCATCGTCCTAAATCGAGTGATCTGCAACTCTTAGCATTGAACTTAGTCCTAATCATCAAAGGTAATATATGTAAGTACAACATAAGTATAAAAGACAATATACAGAAGCATGCTCAATAACTCCTGTAGGAAGGTCCATACATCCATAAAAACAAAGGTACTGAAGCATTATCCACCCCTAGAAAGGGATTATAATTAGTCTATTTACTCTAAACATATTGAGGGATGACATGTAGACATTTATCCCTATTCTTCAAGCATGAATATATATGAATACCAGCATAACAAGAATATGCAAGGTGCGGGAGTAAAGCAATGACATTCTTAACAACATAAGACCTAATACTTGGGCATTCATCCCTAATAACCATCTGAACCAAGTCATACATTTGACATATATAACACACACACATCTAGCATGCATCCGACATTTATCATGGCACAACAACAACTTAAACACAGGTTTACATACAAAGCATAAGTATACAACCCTACTCATACATAGATTCCTATTGCTCCATTTCCATATAATTCATTCAATCAATAACTAGAAGGTAATAAACATAACCATAAACACATGAAACATCCTTATTCAAAACACCACAAGGACACTTATATTTTAATTGAAAAGCACCAAGAGACTGGCTTATGTACTGCAACGTTCCATCCCAACCATAGATATCTACTTAGCCTCTATTATTTTAGCAATCATAGATCACCCCAAGCTAGGTCTATGTATCCACTAAGGAGCATCACTCAGGCTCACTCACAACATTGGTTCACAGTCACTCAAGGAATTCATCACACAGTTAACTCTATCAAGCAAAATGGGGAAGGTAGGTGAGGGTTTTCCAATCAATAAGCTCCTCCACAGAGTTGTGTTCTTGTCTCAATGATTTCATATGGCTCAAGCACCCCCACCACCTCTACTCTCAGCCTAGGTAAGGTCCCCGTCACTACTGCACAGTCCCTAAGGCACCCCTTCCCCTAGCACTGACCTGGGTAAGTGTGGTTGGTCCTGGATTCTAAATAAAGGTACATAAGCCCTCTCACGATTCAACATTCCATCTAAAACCCTTGGCTCCTTCACGCTTAGGTTTTCTTCCCCACTTTCTCTGTCCAAATTGGCCTATTTCGTAGCTGGGTTCTTAGCCACCAACATAGGGTTTCTTCCTCACGATTTCTGTGCCTCCCATGCTCGGCTCTCTTGCTATTGTATTCTCGTTCAACTGCGGTTTTTCCTTTTTTTTCCTAACATAGTCTGGGAATGGGGAATATGAATTTCCAGGAGGTGGAGTCACATGTGAGTCAAGGAAACAACACTCCATACTCTGCCATCCGTCCCTTTCGGGGGTTTCCCATACTCCATGACCTCTTGCACAACGTCTTTCACCCACTTCCTTATAGTAGCATTCAAGGATTTCTAGGACCGGTCAAAGGGGTTTTCTAGGTGACAAATGGAAACCTAGAGTTCCATCCCACACCCCCTCACCACCCTAGTGGATACATAGTTCCCCCTCATTTTGTTGCAGCTATAGCTATCCCTTGGTTATTTTATTACATGGTATTATTTACATTTTCCCATGGCTTACTAGCATGGTTACCAATTACTTGCTTCTGTAATTAAACCTAATCATCCACTAGTGGGGCCTTGGCCTTGAGCTCCACACTAGGGAAACACACATTGCATACAATATTTACATTGAGGCCAATAACCATAAGGGTCAAAATAGGGGTATTACAACACTCCCTCCCTTAGAATAACACTATCCTCGATGTTCCATTACTTAGTATTACATTTATAATTTATACATATCCAAAATTTCAAATAATGTTGCAGGTTTGCCCTTGCATTGCATCCTTTTACTTGGAAATTACAGGACCAAGTTGTTTGTCTTCCAAAAGATACACCTTCTGTATTTGATCTCCCAGTTGCTCCATAATCCTATAAACTCTATAGTTGTTATCTTCCTTGCCCCTTCTTGTTAGGCAGCCCCGACAGCAATGCCCTCATCCACATTTCCAACATTTCTTCAGTTGCTTTACCTTTACCTGCTCAACTTATTTGGAGTCTTCCTTCCCGGAACGTTTCTTACTGGTATGATTAGATGAATGCTTCTTCATTGATCCACTTTCCTTCCCACTATTGATGTGTTCCAAAATGCGTCCTACCTGCCTTTGTAGGAAAACAGAGTCCTGCAAGGCCCTGTGGTTCATCTCATTTTGTTGCTCCTATAGCTTGAGCATTTGTCGAAGGTTTTCTTGGGTCTTGGAAATTGTTTAAAGAATATTTTCAGCCAAATCCAACAACCTGTGGTCAGCTGCCATGGTTACTATGCATAGATGTCTCTCACTTTGCTTACAAGCAACACTTGCTTTGTAACAGCTGCAACAAATTATCTTCAATTTCTCACTTGTGAAAGACATCATTGTGATTCTGTTAGGTCAAGCATAACATAACATTAAAATCAGTCAATTAACTGCCCAATTGACATGAAATCCCATGTTTTGTCCATGAGAATTTCACACTTTCCATGCTTTCACAACATACACATGAACTCCTTCATGTTCATCCTTTCACAAGAAATTCATTAATTCAACATTCACAATTATTTCAAGCAATTAACACAATCATTTCAAGTCATGACATGCATCAAACAATTTTATGTTTTTATAAATGCATTAGTAAAAGGAAAGAGAGAATAGTAAGAGTTTTGTCCTCTTAGTCTTGTTTCAATATGGAACCCACACCACCACTGTGGTTTTCATGCTCCTAGCCTCTTTCACTTCAACATCAATGCTTAACTTGCTCTTTCTTGGCTATGACACTTAGTGTCTAGGGTCTATTCTAGACCTCTCAACCATGGAGCCCATCCACATGTTTTGTCTACAACTCTTGGATGCTAGGACCCCCACAGTTCTACTAGCACCATCATTCATTTATGCTCATGCTGAGCTCTTCTAGGATAGTCACATGTCCCAATGCATCCTTGGGATTCCCTCAAGGTTCCTTGTTTCCTATAATGACCAAGGTTTCCAACAAAGAAACACTAGTATATCAGCTTAGTTGTTAGAAGACTTATACCTGAAATCTTCATTATTCCAAACAAGAAATACATGAAAATGAATACTTATCTATATTGGAAATTTCCTCTTTGGTCCATAGGGTCCTGCTTTACTTTACAAGCCTTGGGATCACCTATGGACATGGATGTTTGGCCAGCATACATGCTTTTCCACAACATCAATTAGTTAATTCCCAACAAGTACACCTACACGTCGACTGGATTTACCAAGCATTTGTGGTTCCCAACCAGTCCCATACCTAGTTGGCCCTCTCCATTGCTAAGGAAGCACATCCATCTGGGTCATCATCTAATGGAAGGAAACTGTGCCACCGACCATTATAGGTCAAGGCTTTACTACTCAGCCTTAGGCATGCATCAGCCTTTCACACATGCCACAACCCTTCATGCACATAGCAACCCTTCACACACACATCAACTCTTCACCCACACAAGGATGGCATTCCTTCTCCTATGCAAACCAGTGGTTCCCTCTAGGAACTATATAGGTGACTTTCTTGACTACAAGCTAGCATGGCCCCACAATACCCACTCACACCACACAAGGATGATACCCCTTTTCCACTGCACAGCTCCTCGAGAATATCCATCTCTTCTAGTGTTCTTTAGTGTGAGCGTATAAAGGTTACCAATTCCCATACAATCCTTCTGAGTACCCTTTCTTTACTTTGCTTCTTTAATGTGAGCACCAAATTGCATTTGGTTAAGATGACAACACAAGATGGATAAGCAAGTTCATCAGTATTGGTGCTCCAAAATTGTAAAAATATTTCATAACATTCACTATCAAATATTGAAACACTGGGAATGAGTCCATTCCCTTAGGGCGTAATCAATATTGACAACCCTATCATAACCCAACATCAGAAAAGTGTGCACCCCTTTCCGATGTGAGCCATGTAGTCCCTACTCATACTCAAGCAATCTTCCATAATGGAAATGAAATAAAAACATGCTCTACATAGTAACTCTAACAATTAGACATGCATATTCTCAGCTAGGGTTTACAGAACACTTATCCATTTTGCAAATGTAGTTTCTCTTCACTTGTGAGGAATGGGGGCTCCCTTCTCTGAGTTGAAAATCCCTCGGTTTTCCATCCCATTTCCTTTTTATATTCCGTAACCCACACATGTCTTCCTAACATAATATTTACCATCTCACTCGCATGGTTTACCACATGCAGTTCAGTTGAGACATTATCAAGATTCATAATGGTGTTTCACCCTAAACCGATTTACAAAGCATAGGATCCTTCCCATGAAGTTTGGATTCTGCAGGCCATCACACATTGTCTTCATGCAATGTGTCTTCCTGGCACACTTATCAAATAGCCAAAAATTCATCAACATTTAACAATCAAATTCAAACCTAATTTCCATATTTAGTTAATGGCATTAATAATTAAATTCAAACATGGATTTTACAATTCTATCTCCTACAGAATTGATTTGTTTAACCAAGATACCATTCTCATATTGTTTGGCTCTTGTACATGGTATATTTCAGTTCTTCGCTATGGTCTTACCCACGCTGCCATACCCAAGACATTTCTACCTGAAATATGAAACTTAAAGCAACCAAACACTTGTAAGTTTTCATGCATGTAGCCTTTTGATTGCTGCAACAGTATAACAGTCACTGTAGTGATCTCAGAATGATAGCACTTCATAATTCAAACACTTTCGGTTGTTAACATTTCAAATGCAATGAAATATATATATATATATATATATATATATATATATATATATATATATATATATATATATATATATATATATATATATATATATATATTTCATGCATCATTGTCATAATAAAATTGCAAGACACAATCACCTTATCCCTGCAATCAAATCAAAAATTTAAATGCTCATTACTTCGCAACCATATCATTTTTATGTAACTTTGTCCTTCCAACAGGGCACTCTGGTAGTCCTCTCATCATGACTGCCTTTGTACAATCCTTCTCCTGCATTCACAGCCGCTCATGAAATGATCTCAGAATCACCACTAATTCATCATTTCATCTATTATCTAATTGCAATGAACATACATCCCAACCATGCATTCCCACAATGCATATCAACATGTGCACCCACACCTATGCATGCACATTTACAACATTTACACAAACTTTTCATGTGCATTCACTTCATGAAACCATATGTTTACAAATCTTCTAATGCACACTTACCATTCCAAACACATATGGCCCTTACTTTTTTAGTTACTAAACTCATAACCAATCTATGCAAATGGAATGATGTAACTTCATATGAATGCATTCTAACATCTAAATAATAACATGGTAGAAGGTCCTTTTCCCTCACTACTCCATACCTTACCATGCCATGGTGGTATAGCATTCACATCAAGTGCTTTCAACCATACATGCATACCAGCTTATGATTATAAAGTATGGTTCAAGGGATTCTTACCCAAACCCTTTTCAACACTTGTACAATTAGCACAAACCGAACATACCTACATGGTTCCCATTAGCATTCTTGATGTTACCTGATCATCTTGGATTATTACCAAGGACTACACTGTCCTTTCACCAATCCTCATGATCACAGATTGGCTACATTAACCTTTCTTCATATAGTTGCTATTTACTTCATGCATCAAATATATTGCACTCTCAGTATTCCTATGCTATAATTTTCTGTACCTAAAACTCAAAAATTATAATTATATCAGCAAGAGAAGAGTCTAAAGGTTCTTCCTTTTCAAATTCCTTATCAAGCATGGGATTACCTCTCCCATATCATAGTTGGTCCGCTTGTAAATCCTTGCTATCCTTCTGTACCTTCTTTTCATTACTGCAACAGTTTCATTGGACCTAGTTCATATGCCCGCAACTCATGCTTCAGCCCCAAAGCATCCCCAGTGTTGTAACTGAAGCTCCGATACCACTTTGTCACATCCCTAGATCACCTCGGTGTCCTTCAGAGGTGATGGGATTCTCTGATACTCTTTTTTTTTCTTCCAATGCTTCCATCATGCACCCTTCTGCAATTATTCTTGGGTTCGTAGTCTGCATGGTGTCTTTCCACAATCCGCAATTGGATATTTCAGCAATCTGCAATCCGCATTGTGTCTTTTCACAATCCGCAATCCGCATTGCGTCTTTCCGCAATCCACAATCTGCATTACGTCTTTCTGCAATCCGCAATCTGCATTGCATCTTTCTGTAATCCACAATCTACATTGCGTCTTTCCGCAATAAGAAACCCACATTGCGGAAATTGAAATTGCGGAAATCCAACTTCATCCTTCCGGAAAACTTCCCCTTTCGCAATCCGCAACCCACATTGCAGAAGTTAGAATTGCGGAAGTCCCACTTCAACCTTCCGGAAAAATTCCTCTTCCGCAATCTGCAATCCGCATTGCGGAAGTCGGAATTGCGGAAGTCCAACTTCAAAATTCTAGAAAACTTCCCCTTCTGCAATCGGCAATCTGCATTGCGGATGCAAAACTGCGGAAGCACCTTCTCTGCTCTTGCAGCTCACCGATGCAAAAATTCTTAGAGGCATGACTTCCTTGTCCCTGGTCCAAATGAAACAAGGTTGTTACTGTTGGAAAGATCTTGCAAAGCTCTATCCAATGGTGGAACTTTCAATCCAAACCAAGGTCTCTAACCTTGTCATTTATCCATCTGAACATTCTGTGCACAAATCCACCTTGAATGATCTTAACCTTATTCCTATCAAGTTTTTTCTCCTTCATCTGGTCCATAGGGGTGCCTATTCTTCCTGATCACCGTCCTAACTCGAGTGATCTACACCTATTAGCCTTGAACTTAGTCCTGCTCATCAAGGGTAATATATGTAAGTACAACATAAGTATAAAAGACAATATATGGAAGCATGCTCAATAAATCCTATAGGCAGGCCCATACATCCATAAACACAAAGGTACTGAAGAATTATCCACCCCTAGAAAGGGATTATAGTTAGTCTATTTCCTCTAAACATATTGAGGGATGACATGTAGACATTTATCCGTATTCCTCAAGCATGAATATATATGAATACTAGCATAACAAAAAGATGCAAGGTGCAGTAGTAAAGCAACGACATTCCCAACAACATAAGACCTGATACTTGGGCATTCATCCTTAATAACCATCTGAACCAAGTCATACATTTGACATATATAGCACACACATATCTAGCATGCATCTGACATTCATCATGGCACAAAAACAAATTAAACACAGGTTTAGATACAAAGCAAAAGTATACAACCCTACTCATACATAGCTTCCTATTGCTCCATTTCCATATAATTCATTCAATCAATAACTGGAAGGTAATAAACATAACCATAAACACATGAAACATCATTATTCAAAATACCACAAGGGCACTTATCTTTTGATTGAAAACCACCAAGCGACTGGCTTATGGACTACAACGTTCCATCCCAACCATAGATACCTACCTAGCCTCTATTATTTCAGCAATCAGAGATCACCCCTATGCTAGGGCTATGTATCCACTAAGGAGAATCACTCAGGATCACTCACAGCATTGGTTCACAGTCACTCAAGGCATTCAACACACACTTAACTCTATCAAGAAAAATGGGGAAGGCAGGTGAGGGTTTTGCAATCAATAATATCCTCCATAGAGCTGTGGGATTGTCTCAATGATTCTGGAAGGCTCACGCACCCCCACCACCTCCACTCTCATCCTAGGTAAGGTCCCCGTCACTACTGCACAGTCCCTAAGGCACCCCTTACCCTAACACTGACCTGGGTAAGTGTGGCTGGTCCTGGATTCTAAATCAAGGTACATAAGCCCTCTCAGGATTCAACATGCCATCTAAAACCCTTGGCTTCTTCACACTTAGGTTTTCTTCCCCACTTTCTATGGCCAAACAACCCTATTCCACAGCTAGGTTCTCGGCCGCTAACACATGGTTTCTTCCTCACCATTTATGCGCCTCCCATGCTTGGCTCTGCTGCCATTGTATTCCTGTTCGACTATGGTTTTTCCTTTTTTTTTGCCACTACGGTCTGGGCATGGGGAATATGAACTATCAAGAGGTGGAGTTATGTGTGGTTCAAAAAAACAACGCTCCATACCCTGCCATCCGTCCCTTTCAGGGATTTCTCATACTCTATGAACTCCTGCACAATGTCCTTCACCCACTTCCTTACAATAGTATTCAAGGATGTCTAGGACAAGTGAGAGGGGTTCTCTAGGTGACAAATGGAAACCAAGGGTTCCATCCCACACCCCATCACCACCCTAGTGGATACATAGTTCCCCCTCATTTTTTTGCAGCCATAGCTAGCCCTTGGTTATTTTATTACATGGTATTATTTACATTTTCCCATGGCTTACTAGCACATGGTTACCAATTACTTGCCTCTGCAATTAAACCTAATCATCCACTAGTGGGGCCTTGACCTTGATCTCCACACTAGGGAAACACACATTGCATACAATATTTACATTGAGGCCAATAACCATAAGGGTCAAAATAGTGGTATTACAAATTCTTTGTTTTTATAGTGAGATGTATGATTTCATTTTACATCCCCATGGCCATCCAACTAAAGTGGGAAAGGATTTAGATTCTTCTAATGGGTCGATGATTTCAAAGTCGATGTATGTGTTGATCCCCATAATTGAAGTTTTAACAATTTTCCACACTCCAATAGGATCAATTAAACCTTGGTTGGATAGATTAAGATAGATACCTGACTCCTCTAGTCGAGTTCGATCAACACTTTCCCATGTTGATGTTGTCATTATGTTTGCTTGAGACCCAAAGTCAAGGATGACTTATGCGATTCAAAATTCTTCGACTTTAAGGTCAACAAGTGGGTCGATATCAATTTTTTCTTTATGATTCAGACTGCAAATAGTTTTAGTAATCCTTTGATTTTGTGCACTATTTATGAGAATATTCATTAAATCAATCAATCATGCAACAACTTCCTCTTTTGTTAATAGGTGTAATATCTAGCTAGCTCCTGCTCTTCAATGGATTGTAATGTATTTCGACCATCGTTTCCCTCTGCCTTCATACATTATGGGGCATCTGTTATCGGTCAAAATAACACTTCTCCATCCGTGACCACATTGCTCTGTTGGTCACACAAAAGGACATTATGGATGGAAGAGCTTTCTCAACCTTAGATGACTTAGAGCTGAGCCTTGCAGTCCTGTCTCAAAACATATTTTTTCTTCCTACTTTAGTGCATAACCAAGACTCTTATGCTTACCAACATGTGGGTAAGCCGCGGGTGTCTATACTGAAAACCTGTAGGTATGACTTGAAAAGATGCACCCACTAGCTGCATGTAGGGTTAGTCATGAGTCACTCACTAGTTTCCCTATACCATAGTCACGGGTGTCTTAAGAAAACTCAAAAAAGTATATAAAAAATCTAACCAAGGATTAGTTTTGGGAGTTATTCCAACTTCCTCAACTTCCTTTACCAACCACCCTTTGAGATTATCCTCCCCCTCTTTCCATAAATACAGGAGGAAGGCCTTGGAGAAGTAAAACCTATCTTTGGTAATGTCATGCTGGAGGAATTCCAACTCAAGAGAGAGGAGAAGGAACTCAGGGTTTGGTTACGACGGTGCTTGCTGTAGTGAGGTATATTTGTTGTACTTGTTAATTGCATTAATAAAGATTATATATTCTTCCTTTCCCAACATAACTTGTTCTTTTCTACTTATACAATGGAAAATACAAACAACCAGTTTCCAACTGGCTTTTATACAATAGAAAATACAAAATTAGCTTTCAGCTAGCTTTTCCACCTCACAGATGTATTTGTCCCACACACCAGTTTCTCTTAAAATAATATTACTTCGTACATGGGTCATCATCTTTAAAGAGATCTCATGGACGTGCAGATATGCTTCTAAACTTTTTACTCCTATTGTTGTTCCCTGGAAGCTATCCTCTAGAAAGTAGGCATGAATGGAAGCTTGTCCAATGAACTGATGGAGTTCTTCTGCTTTCAGTACGTCTAGCTTATTTATGTAATCCATATATGTATTCATCTCATTCTATAGTTCTGACAAGCGCTAGTACCTGCTGGGAAAATATTCTATGGTCGGAGTTATAACCATTTGACACTTCTCGTGGATTTCACAGATTTTCAGGTAGAAGATGGCACATTACTCAATTTTTTTCCAGGATTCTACTATTTATTCGTACACCAGATTTTATACAGAACTCAATGATACCTAAATCCAGCTATGAATCTACCATGGTCTTGTGAGGTAGGTGCCCAGGGAATTCTGATTTCCCTTCTCTCCATTAAACTTGTTTTCTGATATATTCCATCGTGCATACAAACTTCCTTCTTAGTCTCAGAGCTTCAGCATCGATTTCCTTCATCCTTGAAATCATCAGCTTCATCTTACAGACTTCTTCAGTGATGAGTTCTTGTACATGATATATCTTATTCTGAATCCCACAGGATTTCTCGTGAAAAGGAGGAAATTCTTGCTTCTTCTCCCCTGCAACTTTCAATTGCTCCATTAGAAACTCCTTTTCTTCTACCATCCTTCCAAACTGATACTTATAGTGCTCAACCTGTTGCCTGCTGTCTGCTTCGCTCTTCTCCAACTCTTTAATGCAAGTTTCTAAGTCTCTTTTCTCGCCTTCTGTAATGACCAACTGCAGAGTCAGTGTATCCTTTTTAGCTTCAAGATTTTGGTATACTTCTGCTATTTTTTACTTTTCAGTCAGGAGGACGTCGTGTTTTGTCTTCAACTCCAATCCTTGCTCTCGCTCCTTCATCAAGTTTTCTTTGAATTTGAAGAGCTTTTATTTCTTCTTTTCCACGTCGTTCATCAACTTTCTGACATTGTTTGCACTTTCTTGTGCCGTAGCTATATTGAATGATGCCACGAGCTCGGGATATTTTTGAGTACCCTCAAATATTGCACTTTCTGTTACTGTGAAAACATCTTGGTAGGTTGAACATTTCATTCTCTTTTCCCGCCTCCTCATGATATTTTTCCTTTTAGAGTCGAAAAATATTGTATCCAAACTCACTACCATTTGCTGCTTTGACGGGGAAAATGGGATGAGGGCGAGATCTGGTAGTGAGGAGTGTCCTCCGATGATCTTCTTTGGTAGGTCTATGTCTATGTCTTGCGTGCTCGGGCTTCCTTGTTCCACAACTTCCTTGGACTTTTATTTTTCTTCCTTTTCTCTCTATTGTTCTGCAGCTTCCTTTTCTGCTCTTTCTTTCTCTTCCTATATCCTTGCAGCCTCTTCCCTCTGGATCCTTTCATCTTCCTCCTTTTGGATCCTTTCAGTCTCTTCTTTCTGAAGCCTCTCTGACTCTTCCTTCTATATCTTCTCAGCTTTCTCCTTCTAAATTCTATCATTCTCTGCATCTTGACGTTGATTTTTTGCTTCCTCTCTTTGCCTTTGTTGTTTAACCTCCTTAGCAATGTTAGCCTTGGAACAGGAACCAGCTCCGCTTTTGGGGTGATAGCGCTTTCCCAATTCATTCATGTTCTTTGCACTCCGAAAGAATGCTTCATATTTGTCAAAAATATGTGCATAGTCAAAAGTGATTCGACAAGAAGTACAGCTGGAAGCAACTTTTCCTTCTGGATCATGTCTTCTAAAACTCTTAGTTCCAAAATGGAAAGACTCTAAATCTCTAGCAAAGTCTTCACCATCCTTTTCCTTGTGAAGCTTGTGTGCATCAACAGTAAATGGCATTTGTGGGTAAGTAGCCTTCTTCATGTCATGAAGAATTCTACTAACTCCATTTATGAAGATCTGTCTTATGGCCTCTTTATGTAAAACATAGTCAGTGGCATATCAAGGTAACAGAGAAGGGGGTTGAGTTCCTCCACTCATCCTGATATATGTCCCTTCGAAGGAGAAGTAATAATCTCTGAATTCTTCGATGACTGGCATAGCATTCTCCAACATGCAATTGGGTTCCTCTTGGAAGATCAAATGATATAATGGCGTAATGAACCTTTCTCAAATACAGGTGTAGTGGCTTGCGTACTTGTGGGCCCACAACATCTGGTAGGCCACATGGAGGGGATATTTACTATGTTTCCAGATTCACCCCAATTAAGGGAAAGAGTGTTTGATTAGCAAGCAATCCACCAGATAAGGGGACATAAAGAAATCAGATTTCTTTTGACTTAATCCTCCTTGTGCCGCAACTATATGGGATGCCATATTATTCGAGATGATGTCTAACCAGTTGAATACTATGTCATGTGTGGAAACATGGAACATCAGTGACACCCATCTGAGTTTATACATGTTTCCATTTTCCAAACAAAAAAATCAGCTCAACATCAGGGCGATGATCCTGTACGGGGTCCTCAAGTGCTAACTTTCATATTCTCCACTGGTCCTCAGTCTCATTTTCCTTTTAGAGATCGTCATCTTTTTGGCGCAGTCTAAAGGATCAATTTTGAGCCCTGATACCCAATCATTATCCATTAGGACTCTGGGGGGGGACTTGTATGCTGCTGCGATATGGTTTGGTTGGAAAGACGCAAGCCCCGCCCTGCTGACATCTGAGATGATTCTGGTGTCGGTATTCACCTGGGGTAGGATCCAAACAATGACTTCCAAGCACAGAAACAGCTTTGGGCACGTGGCTGCCTTATGAAGACCAGACTTCTTGATATTTTGGTAAACCATTAATTCTTTGATGGATGCTTTAGGGAAGTTTGTATCTCTTATGGCCATGTATAATTGGCCCCATTGAAACTTCGGGGCGGCTCCTGTCACAGCTTTGGTATCTCCGAACATTGTTTCAAGCACGGTATCCAACAGGATTTCTACATTTGAGTCTGATTCGATCAGCTTGGCTTTACTTCTGGCGGAACGCCTGTGCATATCAAGTCTGCGGCAACACCGAATGAACAAACAAGGGATCACAACGTTTATGAATAGTACAGTACCCATGAAAAACACAGTGTTTCAGTGCTTAATGAATTTTTTAGAATGCAAAATTGTTCTTCACAAAATGAAAGCTTTAGGGTGACAGATGCATTTAACCTTTTGCTTTTAATGAATGAATAGTTATGAGAAGCAAAAAACCAACCATACAAAAATAGAAACAATCATGCAAAACTGAAAATTCTCATGCTTGACAAAGAGAGTTTGTTCATAATTAATCAAACTTGTGTATGTTCATAAAAGTGAAATTATCACAGCCTGTGACTTTAGTGTGGAAACCCTGCTCAAAAGATAACTCCTTCACGGATTAAACGTGACCGATAGACATGACAAGTTAAAACCACCACCAGGTGAGATGTTGCGTGAACCTTGCTGTTGGGGAGCTTTGGGCACGAGTTTCTACTTCAAAACAAACGTGTGCCAAGGTCTAAGCTAAAAAGGTGTACGTGGGGTTTCTTCTGACGCTCGTTGGGGAACACAGGTTTATAGACTTGAAAACTAACAAAGGACCGAGGAGAGCAGGAAACTAGCTCACTCATACTTTATTTTCCAAATAAATGGCTAGAACGATGGCAGTCGACATGAGAAAATGGTCCATAGGGGCTAGTCTCAAAAGGAACGACATGGGTAACTCTGTGCAGGCGATTGGTTGTTCCCGGGAGTCCCAAGTGATAGTTGAAACTGGGCACTAAGACCAAAATAAAGGGAAAACTTACTCCCAAACCCTCGAGACCAATTAGCGGCTAACAAGTGTTTAAAAAATATACTTTCAGTAGCCAAAAGAAACGAGATGTGTTAAGAACACCTACCTATCAGAGGAGGAGTGGTTGGGCTAACTGTGTGAGTCTGGTGAGCTGAGTGGTTTTCTCCGACTGGTGGCAGCTCCAAAAGGGCTTCGAACGACGTTTAGTTTTTTGAAAATGGTGGAAAAAAACTAAAAACCCCCTCTGTATATAAAAACCCTTAGCAGTTAACTCGCACGGGGTTCATTTAATGTCCCCACCCATCCACTTTCGCGCTTTCCAAAACAAATTGCACCGACAACTTCGACGATTTTTCCTTAACTCTTGCAAAATGGTCAGCGGATTTAAGCCAGATGACGGTGAAACGGTTTGGTCGGAGCGAGGAGATCAGCGAGATAAGCTCAAATTCATCGAAACGATCGGTGGATTTTACCATAACTTCTGCAAAGGTGTCAGTAAATCTTGGCCGGGCTTCAGTGAAACCATCGCCGAAACAATGATCAACAGCTACGACTGGTCGGTGTCGGAACGCCAAAGAGTTGCAAAATGGTCTGTAAAGACAAAGTTAAAGATGGCGACCGACCGACGCTGAAATGCCGAAAGACTGAGATAAGTTCGGCAACACATAATCCAAAAACAACGCAATGGTCGGCAACAAATAAACAAAAGGAACTACAACTGGTCGGCAAAAAATAATCGAAGAGGTTGCGACATAAAGCTGCGATTGTTTTGGCAAAAATTAAATAAAACTCTGTGATCGATTCGGTGAACAAACTTGAGTTTTTCCTTAGCCAAAAGGACAACTTTTTCTTGAAGATTTCCTAAGAAAAACTAAGGGTAAAAAACCAGACTTAAGAGAGACTACAAATTCTAAAAATAAAAAATAAATAAATAAAAGGAGGGACCCTATAATTCTTTGAGAATTATGGGGATTAAGTTGCAGCAGCAACAATTGGTGATTCGTTGGTGAACACAGATCTCTGAAAAAATCTCTTTCCAAGGTCAGAAAACCTACATGTTGTTTGCCCCATATGTAACAATTTGCTTACACAGTCCAGATTCTACAAAGAGAGTGATCACTTTTATCATATTGGTCATTGGTGAAAAATGTAACTTTGAATTAGACTTCTTCAAAACTATCCTAGGGCCAAAATGTGGAGTTCATTTTAAAATATGTCTTTTGGATGCCAACTAAAATAGGAGTCCACAGGATCGTAACAAAATCCCACAGACATATTCCTTTGTTCCTCATTCCCATGCTATCAACATTTCTTTTAGATGCTTCCTTTATTGATGATTTTTCCGTTTGAGTCTTCCATGATAGCTTTCTTCAATCTTCAGCATTTGACTCAGTTTCTTCCATCCATAATGTCCTTTTTCATGAGCAAGAGATCTATTTAATTTTCATGCTCATGGACGGAGAAGAACCTTGCTTGGATGACCTTTAGAACAACTTTCTTGATTAGATGTTTTTGCTTTCTCAACCATGCTTCAATGGAGGCGATATTTTCTGGAAAATAGACTTTTTGATACAAGCTCTTTTGGATTTTGATTTGCAGCATGGGATCATTTTAAATACCATACATCTGTGAGACATGCTTCCTCTCCATGGGTCCATCATAATGAACTACCTAAGACAGTCATTAATGTGAGAGTGAATGGATCCGCGAGATAGTAGTATATAAATCATAAGTCTCAATTATTTAACAGGGATTATCGTGACCCAAATATGAAACTGAAGAGGATCCCCTTTCCCAAAGACTATTCAACGATAACAAAGTCACATAGAGAAACTTTCTTTTATAAGTAGATTTTTCCCTTTCAAAACCTTTGAGATTTGCTCAGAGCCCTCTCTTTCCATTATACCAAGAAGTTGGGATGGGATTTATTTGAAACAAAATAAAGAAATCAAACAAAAAGGAAGATAAATGAATCGAATGAAAGCAATCAATAGAACATACTACTCAAAACATAAAACAACAAACTTAAAGAAAAACACTTGTTTATTTATGTACAAAAGGGATCCTAAACCTAAGCGAAATAATACTTCAGAGCAAGACAGAACGAGCTTATCGAAAATTTGGTAAGGGCCACGCCATAATTGTTGAAAGTTTGTGTGCTTTCCCTTATCGTCATGTGGATGATCCCATTTAAGAACCAAGTCACCTACTTCAAAATTCCTTTTGCCGGACTTTCGTTTATCGAACCACCTTTTGAAAATATCCTGGTGCTGATGGAATCTATCTTTGGCCTTTTGCCGGGATTCTTCAAGCTTCAGCAGGGTATCAATTCGTGATTGTATGACTTGACTATTGGAACCTCGAGAGGCTTGGGCTAGCTGTAAGGATGGGAGCATTATATTAGGCGGGAGTATGGATTCTTTCCCGTAAACCAGAGTTTAAGGGGAAACTCCTAAGGAATTATTTGGGGTAACCCTATATACCTATAAGGTGTTTGTAAGGGTTGCATGCCAGTTTCTCTGATTCTCAATAACAATTTTCTTAAGAATTCGGATGAGATTTTTATTAGTGGATTCGACGAATCCATTTCCTTGGGGATAATAATTTGCTGAATAACGCAATTTAATTCCTCTTTAATAAACAAATTCATTTAATTTTATAGACGAAAATTAAGTTGCATTATCAAAATATAAAGAAATTGGAACCCCAAACCTGGTTATGATGTCCTCTTGCATGAACTTGATAACTGCGTCTTCGTTTACTTTACACAACGGAATAACTTTTGTCCAGTGGGTGAAATAATCTGTAGTTGTTAGCATATATCGGTGTTGCAGTGAGGAATTCGGATTTATTTCTCCAATAACATCTATGCCCCATTACTCGAATGGTTCAGAGATAATAACTGGTTGCAATGTTCCTGCTGCTTTTGGCAATCTGCCAGCACTCCTTGGACATACATCACAATTTCTGGCATAGGCATGAGAATCTTTAAAGAGAGTGGGCCAATAGTAACCAACCCTGAGTATTTTATGAGCCGTGGTATCTCCAGAATAGTGTCCCCTAACAGGGCCATCGTGTAATTCTTTGACCACTTTATAAGTGTCCTCTTCATCAAGACATCTGAGAAATATCCCATCATAATCCTTTCTAAAAAGTACTCCATCGATTATCTGATAGGATGCTAATTTCAATCAAAGTTCCCTTCTTTGTTTAGGATTCCAATGTTCCGGTAGATATCCTTGCTGCACATAATGCACTAGTTCCCTATACCAAGATTCGGGAACAGTGAAAATAGGACATACCTTAGTAAGATTCAATTCAGCTTCATTTTCCCACTCCTTCTCTTCACTTATTGGCTTTGAAGTGAGTAACTTACACAACCCTTGACCTTCAATAATGGTGGCTGGTTTGAATTCCAGATCGTACTCTTGAAGTGCGGTTACCCAGTTTCCTCTCCTTTCCCCTAGCTCCTTTTGCACAAACAATGATCTGACAGTGGGGTGAGGTACTATAACTTTGGTTCTGTTTTTCAAGATATACGGCCTATCATGTTTTACTACTTTAAAAACTACATACGCTTGCTTATCCATGGCGAGGTAATTCAGTTTAGTGCCCTGTAATCCATTGCTCGTGAAATATATCGGATATTCGTCTCATGATTCTCCTTTCTGAGTAAGCACTGTTGCGAGAGAGTTATCCAAAGCAAAGGTGTACATGATAAAATATTTCTCAAATTATGGACTCCTTAAAGAAGGGGCGTTGGCTATGACAGTTTTAATGTCTTTAAACACAACCTTCTCTATGTCAGTCCACTTAAATTGCACACTTTGCTTCACCATTTGCTGCAAAGGTTTAACAATCTGAGCGAAATCAAGCAGAAACATTCGAACAAAATTTATCGTGCCCATAAATGATTTCATTTATTTTTTGTTATGGGGCATGGGAATCTGGCTTATAGCTTGCACTCTCTCTTGATCTATTGATATTCCCTTCTTTGAGATGATGTGACCTATAGGTTTACCTTCAAGAACAGTGAAAACACTCTTCTATCTGTTTTAGGTGGAAAACGTGGTCTTCCATTTTCTTGGAAAAAATAGTCACATCGTCTAAATAGATGACCACGCAGTGGCCAACCAAACCTCAGAACACAATGTCCATGACCCTCTGAAAAGTAGCTCCAACATTAATTAGGATAAAAGGCATTCTTCGATATGTGAACGTTCCCCACTTTGTACAGAAAGTGGTCTTGAGTCAGTCTTCTTCCACTACTAATACTTGACTGTAGCCGAAAAATCCATCTAGTAGGGAGAATAGTTCTGAACCTGATACCATCTATAAAATCTACTCCATGGGGGGCACAAGGTAGTTGTCTTTATCAAATGCTTTGTTCAAATTTCGAAAGCCTACGCACAGTCTTATTTCTCCCGATTTCTTCCGCACGGGGACTAAATTATCCACCCATTCAGAATGTCGGACCTTAAAAATGATCTTACTATCCAACAACTTTTTCAACTCTTTCTGTATTAATGGTTCGAGTGTCGGGTGCATCCTTCGCAACTGTTGCTGAAATGGTTTCATGCCCAGCTTCATGGGTATGACATGTTGGATGATACGTGTGTCATATGTCTTCAAGTCCTCATAAGTCCAAGCAAAAACATATTTGTATTGCTGGAAAAGTTTGATGAACTTATCTCTCTCGCTTGGTGAACAACATTTACCCAGATTAACAAATTTGGGCTCAACTTCTGTGCCTAGGTTTACCAACTCATGCTGCATTGAGGAACTATTAGTCTTGACATTTGCTGGCCACCTGAATTTGTTCTGTATATCAAATACTCCTTCAAGAGTCCTTACTCCTTTCGGCATAGAGTTTCCTTTAGCCTCATCTTTATTCTGCAAATCCAAATCGTGCTTATCTTCATTGATTATAGATTCTTGGAAGGCATCTTCATTTGTTAAGAAGTTGATAATTTGATCATCATCATCAATCATTCTTAGATTTGTAATGTTATCAAGTACATATGGCTTGAAAATCAATTCAATACATTTATTTGTAGGTGTTAGGATATTTAGACACTTAGGAGTTAGTTAAGATCAACTTGTGTAATATATCCATTAGGAAAAGTGTGTTTCATTAGTATGCATTTGTAAATATTTAATCCGACGATCACGATATGTTGTGATCCGACGGCTCAACTTCTCTTAGATCATACCTAATCTTGATTCATGGATTAACACATGATTGGTCCATGATCTCTATTTAAAGAGCATGGAAGGTCATTGTTTAGTTGATTGATTATGAGAAGCTCATTTGTAATTTTCTTTCTTTGCATAATATATTGCTCCGTAGAAGCTATTTGGCCGGGGTCGTGGAGTGTTTTCCTCTCGAGGGTTTAAACCACGTCAAAACATCGGTGTATCGATCTGTGATCTGTTTGTGTGAAGTGGTTTCTCTAGGTGTTCGGTCTTTTAGGAGTACCCTATGTACCCGAACATGGTATTAGAGCTTTTATGAAGAGCCGCTTCCGATTATGATCTAGATCTTGAACTGTTGTTGCCGAAACATGAAAGGGTTTTTGGTTCTGGTATTTCTGTGCATTTTTTAGCTGTGGGAGGTATTCCATTACGTCCGAAGCGCCATTTCCATTGGGAAATAGTTTTCGTTTGATCGAAAACGGTTACCAATTGCTTCAGAAACGCGTATTTCATTAGATCTAAAAGTATAATGTTACAGTGATATTTTTTTATTTCCGTTTAAAAAATATATATATCTATCATAATTTATCATCTTTTATTATTAGATTTTTTTGTTTCGGATTTTTGCTTTCCCTGTCTGCGTATGCTCTTTGTTGTGCACCTTGTGTGATTTCGGCGAATCAGAAACATAAAGGCAAAAGGTTTTTCTCAGTTGTGTATGCTCTTTGCCGTGCACCTTGTGCGATCTCGGCAAATCAGAAACAGACAGGAAACGTAAACTTTCCAGGCAAGATAACAAGATCTAAGCCCACAAGTGTGGAATTTTTTTGTTTTTTTTGGTTTATGGTGTGATTTGCAAGAAAAAAGGAAATCACGGAAACCGAGCAAGAAGAGTAAAAAAAATAATCCCCTTCTTATTTCCCATATTGTACATACCTTTAAATTTAGCTCACTTGGTTCAAAGTTGCTTTATTCCTTAATATGTCTTGAGTTCAAGTCTTAGGAATTTACTTTTAAAAGAAAAAGTGCATACAATTTCTATTTTCAAGTTACTTTATTGTAAAAGTGCATCTCACTTAAATAATAAAAAATAAAAATAAAAAGTGAGTGACTTAAGTTCATTTTTATTGCTGCACTTAAAGTAACATCAGATTTTACAAAAGTGATTAACTTAAAGAAAATTTCTTGTAAAGTGATTGTCAAAGGTTCATCTTGGGAAAAAGGGGGTCCCTTTTTTTTTAGCTGGTCATTCTCTATCTGCCACGTCACTATTGGGGACATCTTCAACATTTTCTTTGTTCAAGCATAACTGCATCATACAGAGTCAGTTTTCAGTGCCATTTTTTTTTAAATCGCCCATTTTTTTCGAGCTCTTCACATCCAGACTATTGGTTTCTACTTTTACAGCTATTAATTTACAAATATGACAGCCCCTTGTGATATTCTATGTACTAGTTCCAACTATTTCTCATGGAAATCTCGTATGGAGGATGTTCTACGAAGTAGAGGACTTTTCAGAATTACCTCAGGGAAAGAAACATAAACTACTGATGATGATAAGAAAATAAAATGGGAAAATAGATGTGACAAAGCTCATGGATTGATTGGGATGTCAATCTCTACTGATTTGTGATTCTGCATATCTGGAATTGATGAACCTAATGCTGCTTGGGACAAGTTGGAATCTGTGTTTGGTAAACACAACGAAATCCGAGGTCACCAACTCAAAAATGAGTTGATTTCTTTAAATCCAAGTGATTTTTCATGCATACAAGATTATTTATATAAGTACAAAACTCTTAAACTCTTATGTGAAGAATGCAAGATTAAGAGGGAAGACAAATAATGCATTTATCATATTCTTTCCAAACTTGGACCTGCATATTCTGTTTTTGTATCTACATTTTATTCCATGAAAAAATCTTTGAATGCATCTAGCTATCAAGAGCCTAGTCTTGAATCCTTTTGTGATTCCTTGATCAGAGAGCAAGATAAGCTCATCCATCTTGGAATAATTAACAATGCAAATACATCTGGGAAATCCTTATTGTCCCAACAGAAAGAAAAGTCCAAGCCTCCCAAGAAACAAAATTTTTGCAATAATAAGTCAAACAAGGGTCCCAAACCCTCTCAGTCAACTCCTTCTTTAAAAAATGACAAAGGATCCAAGCCAAAAGGCAAGAAGACTGAGTGTCATTGCAACTATTGCGGGAAAGATAATCATGATGAATCTAAGTGTTTCAAGAAGATGGCAACCTTGGAAGCAACAATGAAGAAGCACCACATCAGCCTAGATTCACCTTCAGAATCTACCTCTCATGGACATGCACTTTGTGCTTCTGGTTATTCTTATAATGCATCTTCTTCTTCTACTTCAAATGAATGGCTCATTGATTCTGGAGCATCTTATCATATGGCTAAGGATTAAGCCATATTTTCTACTATGCATGAATATAACACCAAACAAATATTTGTTGCTGATAATAGATATCTAAGTGTTGTAGGAGATGGAACAATTCCAGTAGATAATGGTCATTTTAGTGATGTACTATGTGTTCCAAGAATTTCCTGCAATTTGTTATCAGTCTATCAAATCACTCATTCTGGTGAAGGTAAAAATGTGATGTTTACACCTCACCAAGTTGTAATCAAGGATTTTAAAGATCCTCAACAGGTCCTAGCTACCAGAATTGTTGATGATATTACCAGGTTGTACAAATTGAACAACTTTGGGTCATCACTTTTTCCTTCAGTTTTTGTTGCTCATAATGATAACTTGAGCAAACTTTGGCATGAGCGATTTGGCCACTTAAATTATTTCTCATTGCAACAACTATGTAAAGACAATATGGTGACAGGTCTTCCGATGGTCTCTAGGGATGGTTTTTGTTCTGATTGTGTACTCAGAAAACATCATCGGGACAGTTTTGACAAACATGCCTCTTGGCACGCCTCGGTTCCCTTGGAGCTTGTGCATAGTGACTTGTGTGGTCCTCTTCTATCTGCTTCCTTTTCTGGTTTCAAATATTTCTTAACTTTCATTGATGATTACACCAGATGCACTTGGGTTTATTTCCTAAAACTTAAGAGCGAAGTATTTAACATGTTCTTGGCCTACAAGGCCCTTGTTGAAAAATAATATGGTTATCAAATTATTAAGTTCAGATTTGACAATGGAGGAGAATATGTTAACAAAAATTTCACTACTTTCTGCACTGAACAAGGAATCCAACAACAACACACTGTTCCATATACACCACAACAAAATGGTGTAGCTGAACAGAAGAACCGCACTTTAAAAGAAATGGCTAATTATATGATCCAATCAAAGGGACTAAGTCTTCAATTTTGGGCTGAAGCCATAAATTGTGCAAATTATATATTTAATCACACCCCCACTAAAGCTTTACAATGTATCACACCAGAAGAAGCATGGAGTAAAATTAAAACAAATGTAAGTCACTTCTGTGTGTTTGGTAGTGAAGCATGGGCTCACATTCCGAATGCAAAACGGAAAGCATTGTAGCCTAAAAATGAAAAGTGCATATTTGTTGGATATTCTGAAGATGTAAAAGGTTATAGAATTCTTCAACCACATTCTCATGATGTAAGCATTAGAAGAGATGTTAAATTTGATGAAAAACTCTTGGCCTGCGAGCCTAACTCGGCGATTATGCCATCTTTGGCCTGCAATCCTAATTCGGCGATTGTGCCTTCTTCTTCTTCTTCCAACTTCCTTGATAGGTTTCCAACTCCAGTTTCTGATGATGAAAGTGAAGATGAAAATCCACCTCCGCCTGCTCATATTCCTCCATTTGCACCAGCACAAGTGCTTCCTTGATGGGTCCGTTCAACATGTGAAGCAGCTGGTGATCTTGCCGGTGATCCTAGAGATCAACTTCGAACATGTTCTCAATTTCAGCGAGCCTCTTCTCTTTTGGCTCAAGTTTCCGAGAATCATGATCCAGAAACCTTTACAGAAGCTTCAGGAAATCCATATTGGGATGCAACTATGGATGAAGAATATCGTTCATTAATGGTGAACGACACTTGGGATCTTGTACCTCTTCCAAAAGGAAGAAAAATTTTCAGATGTAAATGGGTCTACATAAATAAGTATGCATCAGATGGATGTGTTGAAAGACTTAAGGCAAGGTTAGTTTCCAAAGTTTTTTCCCAAGTTGAAGGGATTGACTGCAATGAAACCTTTGCTCCTGTCGCAAAAATGAACTCCATCCGCATTGTTCTTTCCCTTGCAGCCTTACATAACTGGGAAGTCCATCAAATGGATGTCAAGTCTACCTTCTTACATGGTGATTTACAAGAGTAAATTTACATGGAACAACCTCTTGGATATGTTCAGAATAACTCTAGCCTTGTCTGTCGCCTTAAGAAATCCTTATATGGTCTTAAGCAAGCTCCTAGAGCTTAGTATGCCAAAATGGATAGCTTTCTCCTTGACACTAGTTTTTCTAGATGTCATTCTGACCCCAATGTCTATACCAAGAAAGTAGGAAACCATCTCATCATACTTGTTCTATATATTGATGACCTTATTCTTACTGGTAGTGTCCCTAAGCTTATAACCCATGTGAAATCCAGTCTTATGCAAAATTTTGAAATGTCAGACTTAGGACATTTGCATTATTTTCTTGGTCTCCAAGTCCTGCAAACGAAAGAAGGAATCTTTCTTTCTCAGTCTAAGTATGCTTGTTACCTTCTTCATTGCTTTCACATGGAATATTGTACACCAGCCCCTTCTCTCTTCCAATCTGGAGTCAAACTTTCTTCCACTTGTACTTCACCTGAAGTAGATGCCACCTTGTATCGTCAGCTTGTTGGTAGTCTCTTATACTTGACTCATTCCCATCCTGACCTTTCCTGTGTCGTTGGTCATGTTTCCCATTATATGAAAACACCTCATGAAAGTCACTGGAAAGAGGCTAAAAGAATACTTCGATATATTCGCGGTACAATTCAATTTGGGATTCATTACAGTACAGGGGGGGAACCTTTGTTGGTTGGTTTCACTGATTCAGATTGGGCCGACGATCCTAATGATCGAAAGTCTAGAGCAGGTTATGTTTTTAGTATGGGATCTGGAACTGTCACTTGGGCTTGTAAGAAACAACAAGCTCTTTCTCTTTCTTCAGCAGAGGTAGAATATCGAGCCATAGTTAATGCCAGTCGGGAAGCTTTATGGCTTCGATAGATCCTTTAAGAGTTTGGATTCAAGCAGCAGCCTACTCCACTTTGGTGTGACAATCAAAGTGCCATCAAGCTTTCCAAAGATCCAGTCCTACATCAACATAGCAAACACATTAAGCTACATATGCACTTCATCAGAAATATTGTTCATGATCGTGTTCTTGAAGTGCTCTTTTGTCCTACAGATGATCAAGTTGCAGACATCTTCACCAAGTCTCTCACAGAAGCAAATTTTTCTAAACTTCGATCTATGTTAGGAGTTCAGGAAATTGTCATTAAGGGGGGATAGGCTCTAATGCCTCCTTCCTTCTCCTAATAGTGTCACTTTTGTAAATCCTTCAATCCTATCCCAAGTTGTTCTTAAGGGGGTATGTTAGGATATTTAAACACTTAGGAGTTAGTTAAGATCAACTTGTGTAATATATCCGTTAGGAAAAGTGTGTTTCTTTAGTATGCATTTGTAAATATTTAATCCGACGGTCATGATATGTTGTGATCCGACGGCTCAAATTCTCTTAGATCATACCTAACCTTGATCCATGGCTTAACACCTGATTGGTCCATGATCTCTATTTAAAGAGCATGGAGGGTCATTGTTTAGTTGATCGATTATGAGAAGCTCATTTGTAAATTTCTTTCTTTGCATAATAAATTGCTCCGTAGAAGCTATTTGGCCGGGGTCATGGAGTGTTTCCCTCTCGAGGGTTTAAACCATGTCAAAACATCGGTGTATCGATATGTGATATGTTTGTGTGAAGTGGTTGCTCTAGGTGTTCGGTCTTTTGGGAGTACCCTGTGTACCCTGTCTGCAAATCCAAATCGTGCTTATCTTCATCGCTTATAGATTCTTGGAAGGCATCTTCATTTGTTAAGAAGCTGATAATTTGATCATCATCATCAAACATTCTTAGATTTGTAATGTTATCAAGTACATGTGGCCTGAAAATCAATTCAATAAAGCATTTGTTATTTGTAGGTACTAATCTGGAAGCAGAGGTAGCTAACAAATCAACTGCAACATTTTGTAATCTAGGAATAGAATTTATATTGAAAGCATTGAAATGTGAAATTAAATTCCAGACTTCAGACTGATAACCTTTTTAGTGCGGTGAAAGACAATGAATTGTATCTCTTACCTGTCTGACGACTATCTTTGAATCACCGAAGAATTTTAAATATTTGACATCCAAACTAATAGCCTTCTTTAAACCTTGAACTAGAGCTTCATATTTTGCTGTGTTATTTGTGCATTCAAACTCTAGGCTACAAGATAAAAAAAATGTTTGTTTCCTTCAGGGTTAATCAGAACACAACCGGATCCAAATCCTTACTGGGTTTTAGAACCATCGAAGTATAAAACCCAACATATGTTCTCTGTTTTAAC
This sequence comes from Larix kaempferi, assembly GCA_027924585.1. Taxonomy (NCBI): domain Eukaryota; kingdom Viridiplantae; phylum Streptophyta; class Pinopsida; order Pinales; family Pinaceae; genus Larix; species Larix kaempferi. Next base: position 18,063,439 of record BSBM01000001.1, read on the forward strand.
TAAGTTAGCATTGTTACCTAAGTCAGTGACTAATTCTACTATGTTACAATCAATATCATCAGTCCGTGAAAAATGAAGGAGATCATATTGTTCATTTGATTCATGGCTAACATCTGTTGATTGATAATTCCCTGGTTCAATCTCTAAAAAATAATTTCCCAACACTGCAGACGAAAAATTTACAGCTTCATTCTTTTCTTCCAACTAAGTCACATTGTGTTTCATATGAGGCTCTCTCGGAATTTTGATTTGATTACGTATGTTTTGGTATGGTAACCACAAGTGAGACCAGTCTGTTGCAAAATAACCATTCAGTTTCGTAGACCAGTCCCTTCTCAATATTAAACCATAGGCTTCAGGTATATCTACCACCATCACATCTATGAATTGACATACTCTATGATCTACTGACAGTCTAATAAGTACATCTTTCATTTCTCCAATGACTTTAACAACAGGGCCTATCTATCATTTCTCCAATGACTTTAACAACAGTCCTATCTAACTGTATGATCTGAGAGGGAGATGGTATTGATTGTCCATTAATTTTCTTGCAGATTGATAGTGGCATTACATTAGAGGAAGCTCCGGAATCTACCAAGCAATTGTGCACATTATGATTAAATATTTTAAAAGTTAAGAGGAAAGGAAAAGTCTGAGATTTTGATTTTCCACCAATTCTAGCTTCGATTATCTCAGTGTCTGTCTCAATGGCTCCTCCTGTATTGCTCGATTGTGGGTCAAAATATTCTAACAACTTCTTTCTTTGCCGGGGAAGATTACACAATTCAAACAAAGAAATATTTGCTTTAGTTTTCTTGATATCTTTAACGATGTCATAGCCCATGTTATATTCTTCCAGACTTGTCCCATTATTTCCTATTTTTCTCACTGCGAACTTTGCCTTTTCATTAATTACTAAGCTCGTTTATTTTACAACTGCTGGATTTACCTTAGGTTATGGCTGAATGACACTTATGTTTCGTTTTGGCATTTCTCTTGCAACCTTAGGTTTAGAGACAGTTGGGCTTTGATCAACAACCAGACCCTTACTCCTAGTGGTGATATTTATGATGAAACTCGAATTTCTTCACCATGAGCCTCTTCAGTCAATCCTGGCGTGGGTTCCCAATCCCATAGAACCATCATGGTGTCTGGAGTGGGTTCTTCCTGCTCAAATTCTTGATCTTCTTGGGGATCTTCTTTGCCTGTTATTTGTGCATATAACAGTTGATTCATGACCAAGCTCATCAAGTTTATCCACTGTGGACAACTCTTTTCAGAATGTTGTTCTTGGTGAAAAGTGAAGAAATGATCCATGCCTACTTCATTTAAATTTAGGATAGCATAATTGTTTATAGGTGGAAGAGGTTGTCCACTTTCGTCCCTTTTCTTGTAGAAAGGTTTGAATGGTTTTATAGACGTACTGGATGCCTTATCCTTTTCAAGATTTACAATTTTATTGGACAGTTTGTGCATCATCTTAACCACATTTTCTAACTCAGTTGATGATTCTTCCTTAGGTTTAGATAACAACATAGGTTTCTTGCTGGTTGTTGGTTTTGTTTCCAAATCAAGTGAGTGTTTAGCAATACTATCCACTTCAGCTTCTACTTTCTTGCCTTCTTCAAAATTTCCACCAATGTAACCTTAACCACTCTTTTAACAAACATAACTATGGGTGGATTGAGTGTTGTAGTATAATATTCTACCAAGGATTCCTCAGCGGGTCTTGTTGCAACACTAAAATTATTCAGGATGGTAGTAAATCTCCGATTAAATTCCTGCACCTTTTCTTTCTTTTCCATCCTCATAGATAGAATTTCTTTCATAAGTGTGGCAATGGTCTTTTGATTTCCAAATTTACTTAAAAAACATCTCTCGAAACCGTCCCAATCTGCTATTGAATTAGCTTTCAAACTAAGGTACCAAGAAGATACCTTAGGTTCAAACTTTTAGGGAAAAAGTCTGCAAACTACATCTTCATGTTCTACATTTAGGAGATTCAGAGCCAAATAAAAACTCTTAAGATGATCTTCAGCGGAAATGCCTTTTCCGGGATCGTATTTAGGTAACACCTTTTCTAGGTGTTTGGGGAGGTAAATGTGTATCTAAATTAAGCGCTCCTATGGCTCTTCATGCAGGCATATCCATAACTCGTGGTGGTGGTTGAGGTGGTGGATGTGGTGGAGTATGAGGATCTTCTTGAGTTGGAGGAGTATCGGGTCTTAATTGATCAAGGGGATCTGTGATTTATTGCAAAGAAAGATCCAATAATTCTTCCAAACTTTCTACGAGTACCGAATCTCTTGTGTACTATGGTTCTCTCCTAAGGATTCACCTTCTGGGTAAAAAAGGAGTCACGTTTAACCCCCCAAGTCTCCTCACATAATAACGTGTGTGTCTTCTGAAGTGATCTACTTCTTCAATAGGGACAACGTATAATGGTTCTTGATGTTCACCTCAAGAATTGGGATTTTCTTGATCTTGTGATTCTAGAAAGAAATATTCTGGGATATCTATTTCAAGTGGGTCTTCAGAGGAATTTCTTCTAACAAATGGGTTTCCTCTGCCATCCATGCACTGGTGCCCCTCCTTCTAGCACCAAAAACTGTTGATGCCCCGAAATTCGCAGCACCAACAGTTAGGGATTCTCCTCGGTAAGCAAGCCCAATTAGATCATTCACCGTTTGGTGTGGGGAATCCATCCGGTTAACAGCCCGGATACCATATGTGATTTAAAGTTTGGTTTTATCGGTTGCATCCCGATCCACCGTTTATGTATTTTATATTTAAAGATGACATGTAAGTTCTCTATTTAAATGCATGTAATCTATTCTAATCTAAATTGATCTATCTAACTATCTGATCTATCCCTACAGGGAGCAAATCTGGAATATGAGTAATAAACTGGAAATGTACCTAAGAATCTCATAGATAGTTGTTTCAATATTATAAGCACATTTACAACAGAACATAAAATATATCAAAGATAGCTCTGTTGAAATTAAAACATTCTATTACTCATTAAGCACATAAATGTTTACACAGGAAATAAGAGCATTCACAACCATGAATTAATTCAAGACGTTAGGAACAATCTCACACTATGCATATGAATGGTGAATAAATAATTCCACATACCCCAAAAAAAATCGTTGTGCTTGCTTTTCCCAGGCAAATAGAGCCTTATTTATTAATGCATAAAAGTAGTTCTCATACAAAACAGTCCAGTTCTTTCTCCTGCCAAAGTTCCTTTCCTTCTATTCTCTTTTCCTATTTATAACTTTACAAATTGTCCCTAGTGCCTCTTCACATACCCTAACCCTAGGGAATCTCAAAACTTTGTCTACTAGTGCTTATATAATACAAAATTAGTTTTCAGCTGTCTTTTCTGCTTATACAATGGAAAATACAAACAACTAGTTTCCAATTGGCTTTTATACCATAGAAAATACAAAATTAGCTTTCAGCTGGCTTTTCCACCTTAGAGATGTATTTGGACCACACACCAGTTTCTCTTAAAATAATATTACTTTGTACAGGGGTCATCATCTTTAAAGAGATCTCATGGGCGTGCAGATCTGCTTCTAAACTTTTTACTCCTGCTGATGTTGCCTGGAAGTTGTCCTTTAGAAGGTAGGCATGAATGGAAGCTTGTCTAATGAACTGATGGAGGTCTTCTGTTGTTAGTACATCCAACTTCTTTATGTGGTCCATATATGTATTAAGCTCGTTCTATAGTTTTGAAAAGCGTTGGTCTCTGTTGGGAAAATCTTCTATGGCCGGAGGTATAACCATCTGACACTTCTCGTGTATTTCACGGATTTTCGTGTAGAAGTTGGCACATTGCTCAATGTTTTTCGAGATTCTACTATTTATTCATACACCATACTTTCTGCAGAACTCAATGAGACCTAAATCCAACTGTGAAGCTGCCATGGTCTTGTGAGGTAGGTTCCCAGGGAATTCTGATTTCCCTTCTCTTCATTCAGCTTGTTTTCTGATCTCTTCCATGGTGCATACAAACTTCCTTCTTAGTCTTAGAGCTTCAACATCAATTTCCTTCATCCTTGAAATCATCACCTTCATCTTGTAGACTTCTTCAGTGATGATTTCTTGTACATGATATATATTATTCTGAATCCCACAGGATTGCTCGTGAAAAGGAGTCAAGTCTTACTTCTTCTCCCTTGCAACTTTCAACTGCTCCATCAAAAACTCATTTTCTTCTACCAACCGTCCAAAATGATACTTATAGTGCTCAACTTGTTGCCTACTTTCTGCTTCTCTCTTCTCCAACTCTTTAATGCGAGTTTCTAAATCTCTTTTCTCTCCTTCTGTAATGACCAACTGCACAGTCAATGTATCCTTTCAGCTTCAAGAGTTTGGTATACTTCTGCCATTTTTTCCTTTTCAGTCAGGAGGACGTCGTGTTTTCTCTTCAGCTCCAATCCTTTCTCTCACTCCTTCATCAAGTTATCTTTGAATTTGAAGAGCTTTTCTTTCTTCTTTGCCACGTAGTTCATCAGCTTTTTGACATTGTCTGCACTTGCTTGTGCTGTAGCTATATTGAATGATGCCACGAGCTTGGGATCCTTTTGAGTACCCTCAAATATTGTGCTTTCTATTACTGTGGCAACATCTTGGTAGGTTGAACATTTCATTCTCTTTTCCTGTCTCCTCATGATAGTTTTCCTTTTAGAGTCAGAAAATATTGTATCCAAACTCACCACCGTGTGCCGCTTTGATGGGGCAAATGGGGTGAGGGCGAGATCTGGCAGTGAGGAGTGTCGTCCAGTGATCGTCTTTGGTAGGTCTATGTCCATATCTTGGGTGCTCGGGCTTCCTTGGACGTTTATTTTGCTTCATTTTCTCTATGTTGTTCTGCAGCTTCCTTTTCTGCTCTTTCTTTCTCTTCTTGTATCCTTGCAACCTCTTCCCTATGGATCCTTTAAGCTTCCTCCTTTTGGAGCCTTTCGGTCTCTTCTTTTTGAAGCCTCTCTGCCTCTTCCTTCTATATCATCTCAGGTTGATAGTTCTAAATTTTTCCAGTCTCTGCATCCCAACGTTGATTTTCTACTTCCTCTCTTTGCCTTTGATGTTCATCCTCCTTAGCAGTGTTAGCCTTGGAATTGGAATAGCTCCGCTTTTGGGGCGATAATGCTTTCCCAATTCGGTCATGTTCTTTGCATTCTGAAAGAATTCTTCATCTTTTTCAATAATATGTGCGTAGTCAAAAGTGATCCGGTAGGAAGTACAATGGGCATCAACTTTTCCTTCAGGATCATGTCTTCTAAAACTCTTAGTTCCAAAATGGAAAGACTCTAAATCTCTAGCAAAGTATTCACCATCCTTTTCCTTGTGAAGCTTGTATGCACCAATAGTAAATGATATATGTGGGTAAGCAACCTTCTTCTTGTCATGAAGAATTCTACTAACTCCATTTATGAAGAGCTGTCTTACAGCCTCTTTATGTACGACATAGTCAGTGGCATATCGAGGTAACAGAGAAGGGGGTTGAGTTCCTCCACTCATTCTTATATATGTCCCTTCGGAGGAGAAGCAATAATCTATGAATTCTTCAATGACTCGCATAGCATTCTCCAACATGCAATTGGGTTCCTCTTAGAAGATCAGCTGATATAATAGCATAATGAACCTTTCGCAAATCCGGGTGTAGTGGCTTGTGTACTTGTGGGCCCACAACATCCGGTAGGCCACATGGAGGGGAGATTCATTATGTTTCCAGATGCATCCGAAATCAGGGAAAGAGTGTTTGATTAGCAAGAAATCCACCAGATAAGAGGACATAAAGAAATCAACTTTCTTTTGAGTTGATCCTCCTTGTGCCGCAACTATATGGGATGCCATACTATCCGAGACGATATCTGCCCAGTTGAATACTGTGTCGTGTGTGGCAACATGGAACATCACCGACACCCAGCCGAGTTTATACATGTTTCCATTTTCCAAACCAAAAAATTGGCTCAACATTAGGCGATGATCCTGTACGGGGTCCTCAGGTGTTGGATTTCGTATTCTCCACTGGTCCTCGGTCTCATTTTCCCTTCAGAGATCGTCATATTTTTCACGTAGTCTAAAGGATCCATTTTGATCCCTAATACCCAATCATTACCCATTAGGACTCTAGGGGGGGGGAATTGTATGTTGCAACGATATGGTTTGGTTGGAAAGACACAAGCCTCGCCCCGGTGACATCTGAGATGATCCTGGTGTCGGTATTCACCTAGGGCAAGATCCAACCAATGACTTTTGAGCACGGAAACAACTCTGTGCGTGTGGCTGCCTTATGAAGACCAGACTTCTTGATATTCTATTAAACCATTTATTCTTCGATGGATGCTTCAGGGAAGTTTGTATCTCTTATGTCCCTGTATAATTAGCCCCATTGAAACTCTGGGGCGGCTCCTGTCACAACTTTGGTATCTCCGAACATTGTTTCAAGCGCAATATCCAACAGGATTTCTAGGTCTGAGTCTGATTCGACCAACTTGGCTTTACTTCTGGTGGAACTTCTGTGCATATCAAGTTTGCAGAGACACCGAATGAACAAATAAGGGATCACAATGTTTATGAACAGTACAATACCCATGACAAATACAATGTTTTAGTGCTTAATGAATTTTTTAGAATGCAGAATTGTTCTTCACAAAATGAAAGATTTAGGGTGACAGATGCATTTAACCTTTTGCTTTTAATGAATGAACAGTTATGGGAAGCAAAAAAAAAACATACAAAAATAGAAATAGTCATGCAAAACGAAAAATTCTCCTGCTTGACAAAGAGAGTTTGTTCATAATTAATCAAACTTGTGTATGTGCATAAAAGTGAAAAACAAAGTGAATTTAGCATAGCATGTGACTTCAGTGTGGAAAACCTGCTCAAAAGATAACTCCTTAATGGCTTAAACATGTCCGATAGACACGACGAGTTAAAACCACCACCGGGCGAGATGTTGCGTGAACCTTGCTGTTGGGGAGCTTTGGGTGTAGGTTTCTTGTAATACCCCAATTTTGACCCTTATGAAATATTGGCTTTTAATGTAAATATTGTATACATGCGATGTGTGTTTTCCTAGTGTGGAGCTCAAGGCCAAGGTCCCGCTAGTGTATGTTCGAATTTTATTTAAAATGAACAAGTATTTGATATTTTATTACCCATGAGCTATTAAGCCATGGAATATTGTAAACGATGTAAATATTTGATATTGCAATAAAATACCAAAACTGGCTATGGAAGAAACGAATGAGAAGGGGCCATGTGTATTCCACTAGGGAATGGTGAGGGGGTTGTGGGGATGAACCATATAATGTCGAATGTCATTGTGAGAACCCATTTGACTTTCCTTGCTGACATTCAATTCTGTTGTAAGAAAGTTGTTGAGGAATTCAGTCCATGGCTTCAATGGAGCATGGGCAGCCCATAAATTCATATGGAAGGTATGGGATCTATTTTTCTTGTACCACAAGTCACTCTACCTCATGGTAAGGGGTTCTTCCTCATTCCCATTCCATTGTTGAACATCCCAGCTTCAGTTTTCATCCATTACGAATTCCCAGCAGTGAGAAAAACCAGAAATCGCAACTTTGCAAGAACCCACGTTTTGAAGAGCCATAAATGCCCAGAATTTGGTATTGACAGTAAAATCTAATGGGGGATCCATAGATATGAACATTGGGGTGAATTTGAGAGCATTAGATACCCCGAAATCCATAGAAAAACCCAGTTTTTATAGCCCAGAAATCTAGTGACAGGATTGAGTTAATTGATGACAGAATTGTGACAAATACAAGTGTGAATGACTAAGCAGAGGTTGGGTTTGTTTGATAAACCCAGTAAAGGCTATAATATCAAGGAATTAGCAGCTGGACCTTTCTATGCCCACCCTGAAGAGCACTAGAGGGAAGGGATGCCTGAGGGACTGTGTAGTAGAGAAGGGGACCTTCCTTGTGTTGGGTGTGGTAGGTATTGTGGGTGCCATGATTGTTGAGTTCATTTGAGATTCCTATAGCTTTGTGGTTGAGCTCAATGGCTTAGCATCCTTCTAATTTGTCTCTGCATGCTTGATAAACCCATTTGTGTGTTGGCTTAGCATGACTATTTGTGCAAAACCATGGTTGTGAGTGAGCCTGTTTAGTTCCTCCTTAGTGGATACACAACCCATCTCGGGGGTGATCTCTCAACTGAAGGAATATAGGCTAGACATAGATCTATGGTTGGGTGGAACGTTGCTCTCACATAGCCAGTTGTTGGACAACTTCATCTCAAGATAAGTGTTCTCTGTGGTTTAAATTATGATCATTATGTGTTCTGTTCCGAAGGTTAATTGTCCATGGAAATGAAATGAAATGATTATCTTAATGAAATTGACATGAAGTCTATGCATAGCATGAGAACAAGATTGAATTCTATGCATATTGATCCATCATAGGCTGATACATTTCTGTTTGTGTGTGCGCAAATATGATTTAATTCTGTTGTGTTTGTATCACGTTTGTATTGAGTATGTATTTGCACACAAAAGTTTGTATTTATCCATGAATCACTTAGTAATGTATGGGGCTGAGATTGCCAATAAGTCCGGTATGTTGGTCATGTTTCCTTCCTGGTACTGGATTGATGGAAGGGGACGTGAAATTTCTGCTTCAAAACGAATGTGTGCCAAGGTCTAAGCTGGAAAGGTGTACGCAGGGTTTATGTTGACTCTTGTTTGGGAATGCGAGTTTATAGACTCGAAAACTAACAAAGGAGTGAGGAGAGCAGGCAACTAGCTCACTCAAACTTTATCTTCCGGATAAATGGCTAAAATGGTGGCGGCTGACATGAGAAAATGGGCCATAGGGGCTAGGCTCAAAAGGAACGACACGAGTAACTGTGTGCGGGCGAGTGGTTGTTCACGAGAGTCCCAACTGATAGTCAAAACAGGGCACTAAGACAAAAATAAAGGGAAAACTTACTCCCAAACCCTCGAGACCAATTAGCATCTAAAAAGTGTTTAAAAACTATACTTTCAGTAGCCAAAAGAAATGGGATGGTGTTAAGAACACCTACCTATCAGAGGCGGAGTGGTTGGGCCAGCTGCATGAGTCTAGTGAGCTAAGTGGTGTTCCCCGACTAGTGGCAGCTCCAAAAGGGATTCGAACGGCGTTTAGTTTTTTGCAAATGGTGGAAAACAGCTAAAAAACCTCCTCTATACATAAAAAACTTTAACACTTAATTCGCACGAGGTTCGGTAGGTGAGCATTAAGTATGCATAGGGTTCATTTAATGTCCCCACCCATCCACTTTCGTGTTTTCCAAAACAAACTGCACCGATAGCTTCGACGATTTTTCCATAACTCTTGTGAAACGGTCGGCAGGTTTAAGCCAGATGACGGCAAAACGGTTTGGTTGGAGTGAGGCGATCGACAAAAAATAATCGAAAAGGTTGCAACAAAAAGATGCAACTATTTTGGCGAAAATTAAATAAAACTCTGCGACCGATTCAGTGAATAGACTTGAGTTTTTCCTTAGCCAAAATGACAACTTTTTCTTGAAGATTTCCTAAGAAAAACTAAGGGTAAAAAACTAGACTTAAGATAAACTACAAATTCTAAAAAAATAAAAAATAAAAAATAAAAGGAGGGGCACTATGATTCTTTGAGAATTATGGGGATTAAGTTGCAGTAGCAACATGATGACAATCCATTTATTATATTTGCCCCCAATTAGGCATCGTGAGAGCACGAATTGAAATGGATTGACATGCGCTATAACAATGGTTTTCCTAAGCAAAATGTAATGTTGTAATTGTTGGACTGCATGAACAGTCGCAAGGGCCAATTTCTCAACGTGACAATATCTCAGTTCAACATCTATAAGGTTTCGACTAAAATAATAGACAACATGCTCTTGAAGCACATCATCCACCTGAACTAAGACCATACCAATTGTCTCCTGAGACGCAGCCACATAAAGGAAAAAATATCTTGCAAAGTCAAGTGGACTAAGAAGAGGGGCCGATACCAAGGATTTCTTTAAAGCATCAAAATACTGGTGGGCTCACTCATCCTAGATAAAAGGAGTGTCATTCTTCAATAATCGTGCGAAACCCTTAGTAATATTGGCATAATTCACAATAAAACGACGTAAGAAAGTGGATCTCCCTTGGAGGCTCTGAAGTTGAATCAAATTACATGGGGGAGGGAATCGAAGTATTGCATCAACCTTTAATGGATTGAATATAATACCCTCTTTGGAAACTACAAACCCTAGAAGGAAATTTGTTTTCATGACAAAGATGCACTATTTGGGATTCAAACGAATCTTATAGCACCGACATCTTTCGAAAATAAGGCGGAGGTGACTGGGGTGATCTACTCTCTTATGAGAGTGATAAACAAGATCATCCAGATAAGCCTCCACTATGCTCTTAAGGTCATGAAAGGCATAGGTCATGACCCGCTAAAAAGTTTCTTCGACATTTTTAAGGCCGAAGGGCATGTTCCGGTATGCAAATTTACCCCAAGGGCATATAAATGTGGTCTTATGTTGATACTCAGGTTTAATTTGGATCTGATTGTATCTTGAAAAACCGTCCATGAATGAAAACACTTCGCTTCTTGCACATGCATCCAAGATTTGGTCTATGAATGGAGTGGAAAATTTATCCTTAGGACATGCTCGGTTCAGATCTCTAAAATCGGTACACACTCGGATGGTTCCCTGCTTCTTATCCACAGGAACGGGGTTGGAAACCCATTCGATAAGGGAAACCGGGTAGATGAAACCAACTTTGAGTAGTTTCCCTACTTCTTCCTTAATAGTGGCTTCCTTCCTAGGATTCACAGCTTGAAGACGACATCGAACAGGCTTAGCATTTGGATAAGTCTTAATTTCATGCTCGACAATACTAGGGTCTATACCTGGCATATCCTCATATGACCAAGAGAAAAAATCCCGAAATTCTTTGAATAACTTGGAGTAAATGCGAATCTCCTCGGGGGAACAATTGACGCCGATGTAAACGTTTTCAATCTTTTCGGGAGTGCGAGAAATGTTGATCGGAATGGTTGGGGAAATGTTAGCCATATTCCCCTCTGCGTAAATACCATGCGAATCCAAAGGAGCCATAGGGTGACCAACTTTCTCTGCAAGAGTCGACGTAAACTCCTCCTGCTCAATAAGGTCAAGGTTGGGAAGAAAATAAGATCGATGATGGAGATCTTCCCAAGGCTTATCACTGCCATACATGGCCTCAATAATAGCTTCATCCGAAGGCAAAGTACCATCAAGGAAATCATGCAAGCAATATGAGTTGATTTCCCACGCGGGTAGCATAATGGGATCTTCTTCTTCTGTCCATAAAGAGGAGAGATCCGGCTTTGCAGTGGCTTGTTGAATATCACGATAAGCAAGCTCTGCTAGAGACAAGGGCATAGTCGTCCCGATGTGCAACATGTCTCCAAACAAGGAATTCATGGAAGGTAAATTCCACGAATCACTTAAATATGATGTTCGGAATGGTACATTATGCGATGAGGAAGGGGCACTATCGAAAATAGTTCCTATGAAGGAGATTGGTGCAACAAAGTCGAAAGATCCCATCAAAGAAGAATACAATCCTACACCAATATTCCCAGTTGCCGGCTGAGAATTTTCAATCTGAGGAAATTTAGTTCCTGGTGATGCAATGGTATTGGAACTAGTAAAATCTAGCTGATCGAAAGTCACAATATTGCCTTCGTGGGGAAAGCAAATAACTCTAAAAACAGAGGACACGATCGCTCTCATACCATAGATCCAATTCCTACCTAGTCAAAGGTTGTATTCGATGGGTGCATCAACCACCTCGACTTCAATTGACACGGTCTTCCCACCCAAGTGGACCTCAAGGGAGGGGATAACACCATGCGGCCTAAATGAATGACCATCACATGTAGTAAGCATGGTCATAGATTTCAACAATGGAGGGGAACCTAGAGCATTCCAACAAGCCAACGAAATTACTGAAGTGGAAGCACCTTTTTCAACCATAGTACGTTTAATGATCTTTTGTAGGCACCTAACATGGACTTGGAAAGCCACATGATAGGGAAATCGAGGCTAAACATCAATAGTGTCGAACTTGATAATATTAGTGTTGATGTATATGTAACTTCGGAATGTATTTCATCCATGTATTTCATATATATTTATTGTACCCTTATAAGAGATGTGTTATTCCTCTATAAGGAAGTGTTGTCATTGTTGATGTATATGTAACTTTGGAATGTATTTCACATATATGTATATTGTATTCCCATAGAGATGTTATTATTCCTCTATACGAAAGTGTCCTAAGTGTCGTAACTTATACTTGATGGGTTATTAGACCACCTTGTTAGGGTCGGCCCTGTATAAGTCATGTGGGTCAAAGGGTTATTAGACCACCCTATTGGGGGTCGGCCATGTGGTTCAAAGGGTTATTAGACCAACCTAGTGGGGGTCGGCCCAATCAGCATTATGTTAAGTGGTTAAGTTGAGGCCGACTTAGTTGAGTAAAGGTCAAGTCAAGTTAGTGTATAAATAGAGAGTGTGTCTCTCTCATTTTACACATTCTATTCTCTCACTCACACTGTGGAGAGTGGCGCACTTGTGGAGGAGGAGGCTCTGCTGCTAGGAGAAGACTATCTCTTGTATTCTGGTTGTATCATTGCTCTATCTATCTCTGAGGAAGTTATTGGGGTTTTTCACCTTTATGGTTTTCCCCAAGTAAACTCGGTGTCTCTTCTGTGCTTGCATTATTGTGTCCATGAATGATATGCTATAGATTTGTTTTACATCTTGTTCTCTCAGTTAAGATCCTAGATCAGATTGAATTAAATTCTAAAAATTTAACATGGTATCAAAGCTAGCCTAAAAGAAGGCATGATATGGCATGTATGACACTTGTTGCACTTACGATGCTAGGGCTTGATATAGAAAAAACCAGTCATCATATCACTTTCGCTATAAATCCGTTTTGGTAAAGTTTTCAGATCTAAAACCTTTACAGGTTGAAGATTAAATCCCCATGTACCTTGTGTTGAAAGATAAACCTCTAATTCGTTTTAATTTGTGATTTATGATCTGTATAATATAGGGTTTTTGCCTCTTCCAGATCTGAGTCAAAATCAGGTGACCTTGGGAAAAAGGTCATAACTTGATATAGGAATCTCCAAATTAAATTTCGTAAAAAGTGACAGGTAGTACACAGACTGTACTATCTCAAGAAAATTTTTTAGAGGCCGAAGTTGAACCAGTGACACGTGGCACGCTGTACAAGTTTGATCTCCTGTATTATCTCATAAACAGGTCACGTTATGACACTTGGCATAACGCTCTCTCAGAGAATCCAATTGAGGTAAGACCTATCAGGATGGAAAGATAACAGGTCGGGAAATCTCAAAAAAAAATTTCAAAGGCCGAAGTTGAAACAGTGACATGTGGCACGCCATACAAGTTCGCTCTCCTGTATTATCCCATAAACAGGTCACGTTGCGACACTTGGCATAACTCTCTCTCATAGAATCCAATTGAGGTCAGACCTATCGGGATGGAAATATAACAGGTCGGGCTATCTCAAGAAGATTTCTCAGACCCTATGGATCAAAAAGTTTGAAGGTACACCAAAAACAATCAGGTACATATTTCTGTCAAAACAGAATTATTTTTTAGTACCTTCATTCGTGGCTTCCGAAATTGAGGGCTTCGTAGAAAGTTGGAATTTTTGTCATCGGAGACCACGGCTAGATGCTACTCATCAAAATCGAAATTTAGAGACCAAGATCATAATTTTTGGTTGGGCAGAAGGCCGAGCTTGATCAGACCCTAGTTCGGGACTTTGATCAGAAAAGTGGAAAATTATGGCTTCTGCAAAAATGGGAATTTTTGAAATCTATGACCACAGCTGGAAGCTCCTCATAAAAATAGAAGCTTAGAGATTTGGATCAGACCTTTTGATTGGGAAGAAGAGTGGGCTTCATCAAACCCTAGTTCGAGGTCACGTCCAGCGAATCCAAAAGTTTCAAAGGCAAAATTGAGGAGTGAAACTTTGCAGTTTTCAAATTCTGAATATACTAGCTTGATCAGCTCATCAACGCGCATATTTCTATCCTTTCGGAAGTTTGAAATTCAAAGTTTGAATTTTTGGGGTTTCTCTGACAAATCCTATTACAGCTCAAGATCCAGTTCCTGCAAATCAAGTGGATTGGGTTAATCCTAGAAGAGGATGGATTGGTCACCTGCATAAGTGAAGAAGTTCCTGTTTTAGAGGGAGATGAGGCTACGGCCTTCCATAAGAAGATTACAAGCAATCTTGACAGGTATGGCTTATAGGTATGTTTCGAATTATGTTCATGATTAAGTTTATGATATGTTTGTCTTGATATCATTACAGTACAATCTTGATTAATTACTAGACTTGTTGTATTACCTTATAGAAGATATTCATTGATTAAGGTTTTGACACTTATGATTGTACTAATGCATTGTGATGTTGTATGAGGTTTATGTTGTTTGCTAACACAAAAGGTACACCAATAAAGTCAAATCATGTTCTACTTCAAGAACATATGCTCATGGTGACATGAAGACAAAGATTCATCCATTGTCATGGATGACATAGAAGATCTACTTTCGAGGTATGTATAACTTGGTCATACAATGGTTAACTTATGAGACATGCAGGTTACTAGCACAAGTCACTGAAGAGAACCAGAAGACATTATGTGGGTATGTTAGACATAACTAGCTAGCATGCTAATCCAGGTATGTTTTTCCTATATCAAGCTAGAATCCTACCTTGTGTTAGGATCTTATACTGTTGTGTTGTTGATAATGATTATTCATGAAGTCATAGGTTTGAATAATCATGGTTGTATGCATATTATGTTTCTTACCATAATTGATGATATGACTAACTAGAAGAATCATGAAGGTATAGGTTTGAATAATCATAGGTTTTATGCATATTATATCTCTTATCTTGATTGATGATTCAACTAACCAGAAGAGTGCTATGATCAAATAAGAAAATGTATGAGTAAAAGAAGACTTCCCTGAAACTTTGAATACTAATGTTTATTATCTGTGAATGATCATGAATATACATGTTTAAGATTATTGTGTTTTTATAGTATTAAGATTATACTAATAAATGTGTGATTATGTATGAGACCTAAAGGATAACACAATGATGATACTAATAAGCATGCATACTGATTAAGGATGGATGTAAGTTCAAGGACAGGTAATCCAGGAAGCAAAGATCAAGAGGGAGCACACTCTAGTTGTTCCTGCAAGAAAGCAAAGGATCACACTTCAGCAGTTTCTGCAAGGATGCAGATATTCAGAGGGAGTTGACCACTTCTCACAATCCACATAAGAATGGAGTTGCAGAAAAGAAGCAAAGACTGAGAGGGAGTCAACCCAACAACCACACAAAGATAAGTATTTGAATTGTCATTACTTGCATATTTTATTGTTTAAATAATACTGTTCAATAATGTATATAATAATGTTCCTAGAATTAGTTTGTGTATTATGCATATTAGAATAGTTGTATTGATGAACAGTATACTACTAATATGCATGGGTAAGTGGCCTATGGCACTGTACAAAATTCTATTGCTACTTATCTAGAATGAAACCTCTTTGCTAACATGTTGGGAGTTGTGCACACTCTTAACAATGTTCTGGTAGAGATTGGAAGGCATCTAGAAAGTTACGGAATATGGATAAATGTTGTATGGAAGCATTGGCTAAGATAATTGCATGACTGTATGACATATTTCTTTATGTGTAAGAATTTGTTCTAAAAACTATGAGATGTTTTCTAATCATGCAATTTAACTTGTTGTGTAGGAAATATCGTATGCCATCACCTACAAAGGAAGAACTACAACATTTGTTCAGCAACAAAATTATCTATTAAAGATATTGAAGTTCCCAGGATACGGGAAGAATGCCATGATCCATCGATCATGAAGAACGATGTTTGGGATGCGGTCCCAAGAGTTGAAGGGAAGTCTGTTGTGACTTCCAAATGGAACTATCAGATCAAGCATGTTGCAAATGGCAGCATTGAGAAATATAAAAGTGATGAAATAGAAGATGCACCAGATGGATTTCAAGACAACATGATGTAGTCATATATGTGTGCAGAACTTGGTATGGTAGGATAGACAGCTTTCTATCCAGTTTGGGATTTACCAAGAATAAAGCGGATTCCAACCTTTTCTACAAGGTTGAGGAAGGAAATCCAGTGGTACTACTTTTGTATGCGAATAACCTGTTTGTTACAGGTGAAGATAGATTGATTGCTGACACGCAGCGGAAGCTTGCTGCCGAGTTCGAGATGAAGAACTTGGGGATGATGCACTATTTTTTTTGGCATGGAGGTGTGGCAGAGTGCAGATGGAATCTTCCTTGGACAAGGGAAGTATGCAGTAGAGATCCTGAAGAGGTTCGGGATGACGGATTGCAAGGCCATGGCCACACCTATGACATCGAATCTGAAGCTTCTTTGTGATGCTTCATCTGAGCCGGTTGATGTCTCTATGCATCGTCAGATGATTGGGTCCTTGATGTACCTGACGAACACGAGACCAAATATTTGCTTTGCGGTGAACACATTGAGCCAGTTCCTAACGGATCCGAGGAGTGTTCACCTGGTTGCTGTAAATCATATTCTGAGGTACCTAAAAGGTACAGTGGATTATGGGCTCAAGTATGAAGTGAATCAAAAGTTTAACCTACAGGGTTATGTTGATTCAGATTGGGCAGGCAGTGCTGCAGATAAGAAGAGCACATCTAGGTGCTGCTTTAGTATGGGACCAAGTGTGATCTCTTGGTTCAATAGGAAGCAATCCTGCGTAGCACTGAATATAGCTGAGGCAGAGTACGTTGCAGCCTGTTCAACTAGTTGTGAGGCAGTATGGATACGGAAGCTACTGTCTGAGTTATTTGATTTCCCGTTGGATGCTACTGGTATCTTTTGTGATAACCAAAGTTGTGTGAAGCTATCCAAGAACCCAGTGTTTCATGACAAGTCGAAACACATAGAGATCAAATATCACTATATCATGGATATGGTGCAGAGAGGAGCTGTGAAGCTCCTGTACATTGCGACGGACGAGTAGATTGTAGATGTGCTGACGAAGCCACTAGCCAGGGTGAAGTTTGAGTACTTCAGGGAGAGGCTTGGTGTTCTTCAGATTGATGACACTTCGAGGAAGAAGTGATGGACACATCTGCAGATGCCATTCCAAGCATGTTGGAAGGAGGATCCTTCACATGGCTGTGGATGTAAGCGTTGGATGATGAGCATCAGGACGATGCTCCAGTTACTGCTCTGTATACGCATCATGTTGGATGCTGGATATGATCAGTTGGATCATTTATATATGTACGCATCATGTTGGATGTTGGATATGATCAATTGGATCATTTATATGTATATGTATGTACGCATCATGTTGGATGTTGGATATGATCGGTTGGATCATTTGTATGTATTTTGTATATGCATCATGTTGGATGCTTGGACCATGTATCTGTATATGTATCAGGTGGATACATTGTATGATCAGGTGGATCATGTATGGTGATATGTATCATGTATTTGTATTTGTATCAGGTGGATACACTGTATGATCAGGTGGATCATGTATGATGATATGTATCAAGTAGATACTTGGTATGCATCAGGTAGATGCATTGTATGATCAAGATGATCATGGATGACGAGCTTCAGGATGTTGCTCCAGATGACATGTAGCAAGATGTTGTAGTGATGATGATCAAGATGATCATGTGTACATCAGGATGATGTATGGTGAGTATCAGGTTGATACTCTATGGTCGTGGAACAGGTTGTGCAGAAGCATGTAATTTGTGCCCTGGGAGATTTGCAGATAGTCTTTTGAGGTTTTTCCTATGGCATGTAATTTGTACCCTGGGATATATGGCAAATGCTCTTTCGAGGTTTTGCTTGGGAGGACATATAATTTGTGCCCTGGGAGATCTGCAGATAGTCTTTCGAGGTTTTGCCTATGGCATGTAATTTGTGCCTTGGGATATCTGGCAGATGCTCTTTCGAGGTTTTGTCCTATGGCATGTAATTTGTGCCCTGGGAGATCCGATAGGTTGAGCCGTGTGCTCGTAATTAGTCCTGGGATGCTCTTTCGAGGTTTTGCCATGACCACATGTAATTTGTGCCCTGGGAGATCCGATAGGTTGAGCCTTGTGCTTGTAATCAGTCCTGGGATGCTCTTTCGAGGTTTTGTGGTGACCACATGTAATTTATGCCCGAGGAGATCCGATAGGTTGATCCTTGTGCTCGTAATCAGTCCTGGAATTCTCTTTCGAGGTTTTGTGGTGGGGTCACATGTAATAAGTCCTGGAGATCTGAACAGGATGAAAAAGGCCTCAGATGCTCTTTAGGGTTCTTGCTAGTCAAGAGACTCTTTTAAGGTTTTGTGACGCACGTAATAAGTCCTGAGATTTCCACAGTATGGCCAGTGATGATGAAGACCTGCAGGTGGTGGGCCTACATCCAGTATGAAAAAGGATTGGCTCTGTAGAACTTCCTGTGACGAGTAGATTCAGAGATTGATTGAGATAGTAGTAGCAATGACGATGATCCAGAGAAGATGACTTGTGCTAGAAGACCTGTGTCGAGAAATACCTTCCTAATTAAGAGGGAGTGTTGATGTATATGTAACTTCGGAATGTATTTCACATATATGTATATTGTATTCCTATAGAGATGTTATTATTCCTCTATACGAAAGTGTCCTAAGTGTCGTAACTTATACTTGATGGGTTATTAGACCACCTTGTTGGGGTCGGCCCTGTATAAGTCATGTGGGTCAAAGGGTTATTAGACCACCCTATTGGGGGTCGGCCATGTGGGTCAAAGGGTTATTAGACCACCCTAGTGGGGGTTGGCCCAGTCAGCATTATGTTAAGTGGTTAAGTTGAGGCCGACTTAGTTGAGTAAAGGTCAAGTCAAGTTAGTGTATAAATAGAGAGTGTGTCTCTCTCATTTTACACATTCTATTCTCTCACTCACACTATGGAGAGTGGCTCACTTGTGGAGGAGGAGGCTCTGCTACTAGGAGAAGACTATCTCTTGTATTCTGGTTGTATCATTGCTCTATCTATCTCTAAGGAAGTTATTGGGGTTTTTCACCTTTATGGTTTTCCCCAAGTAAACTCGGTGTCTCTTCTGTGCTTGCATTATTGTGTCCATGAATGATATGATGTAGATTTGCTGTACATGTTGTTCTCTCAGTTAAGATCCTAGATCAGATTGAAGTAAATTCTGAAAATTTAACAGTCATGTGGATTGACAAGTGTCGCAAGTGTGTGTACTTGTCGATGGGTTGTTAGACCACCATGTGTGGGGTCGGCCTTGAAATATATATTATATTGTGTATGTATCTAGATAGACAAGTCGACCCCATAGTGTAACTGGGCAAACAGGCTAGTATAAATAGAGATCGGGAGATCTCTATTTTGATCACTCGGAAACTCACACTTCTCTCACTCAAAAAGTGGTGCACTAGTGAGGAGGAGGATCATCTGCTACTAGGAGACTATCTCAGTGTATTTTGGTTGTAATTTGGTTGAGCCATTGCTCTCTCTATCTCTGAGGAAGTTGTGGGGTTTTTCACCTTAGGGTTTTCCCCACGGAAACTCTGTGTCTCTTGTCTCTCATGCTTTTGATTCTTGTGATGCTTGTCATGCTTCTTGTGATTGTTATGCATTAATATACTATATATGTTATTCTCTCAGTAAATATCCAAGAGTATTGTGAATTAATGCTCAAAATTTAACATGGTATCAGAGCTAACCTGAGAAGAAGACATTTTGCAGTGATAGAAACTTGAGCTTCTTGTTTATTAGGTTTCTCTTCACAGTTTTTGGAAAAGCAGTATAGTATATTGACTCTACTCATCAAGGAGAATCTATTTGTCCAATCAGAATTCAATTATGAGCATTTTCAGATTTGGCCCTAAAAATTAGGGTTTCCACAAAAATAGGAATTTCTGAAATCTGAAGACATAGCTGGAAGCTCCTTGCAAAAATCGAAGTTTAGAGTCTTGGATCGAGATTTTTGGCTGGGTAGATCTCTGGGAAACTCAAACCCTAATTCAAGGCTCTCCCTAGTGAACCCATGAGGACAAAAAGACAAATCTAAAGGGTAAAGCTTTGATAATCTCAAATTCTGAATATACCAGGCTTATCAGCTCATCAAGGCGCATCTTTCTATCCTTCCAGAAAGTTGAAATTCACATTTGGAATTTTTAGGGTTTTTCCGACAAACCCTAATCCGGGACTAGATCCAGTTTTCAGCATTTCAAGTGGTAAGACCTAAATCTTTTCTATTTCCATTTGAAGTACTCTTTAAGATGTCTCACCACACCAAGCTTGAGGATAAGCTTGAAGGGGCTGATAACTTCCGAGCTTGGAAGTATAGGATTGGGTTAATCCTGGAAGATGAGTTGGACTCATACATAAAAGAAGACATCCCTATCCCAAAGGATGAAGAGGCTAAGGTATTGCATAAGAATAACTTGGTCAAGGAAAAGAGAATCATTGCTGATTCAATCAAATACCATCTCATACCCCATGTGTCTTCTCTAAAGACACCCAAGGAGATGTTTGACTCTTTGACCAAGCTATTTGAAGGGAATAACATAAATCAGAAGATGACCTTACGGAATCAATTGAAAGGAGTCAAGATGTCGAATGGAGAAACCATTCAATCCTATTTCTCCAAGGTCTCTCAGATCAAGGAACAACTTGAAGCTGTAGATGAAATGGTCGAGAATGGTGAAATTTTTATGACCACTTTGAATGGCCTACCTAGGTCATGGGACTCTTTCATCCAGGGGATCTGTGCCAGAAATAAATTAATCTCCTTCAGCATATTGTGGGAGGAATGTTCTCAAGAAGAAGCAAGGCTTGTGGCAAGATAAGAAAAGATGGGGAATGAATATCAAGCTCTCACAGCTCACACTAAGAAGGGCAAGTTCAAGAGGGAGCCAACCCATCACAAGAAGAAATCTTCTCATCATTATCACAAAGACAAGAAAGATCTAAGGTGTTTCACTTGTAATGAGAAGGGTCACTTTGCTTCAAAATGTCCCAAGAACAAAAGGGACAACCACAACAACAACAACTTCAACAAGAAGAAGAAGGACAGCAAAAGAAGGTTTCATGCTCATGCTACCGAGGATGATGAACCTCCCAAGAAGAAGGCTAGAGCAGAAAGTGATGATGATAACTCATCAAGCGAAGAACAGTATGTTCTAATCTCTGCTCTCACAGGTACTATCTCCCATGGTTGTAATGATTGGTTAATTGACAGTGGGGCTTCAAAACACATGATTGGGTTTAAATAATCCTTTGCTAACCTATCTGAACATGAGTCACCCCATAAGGTGAAACTTGGGGATGACTACCAATACCCTATCAAAGGAAGTGGTGAGGCCTCCTACAACCTAGAATCTGGAAAATCTTTGAAGATGAAAGAAGTCCTTTATGTACCTGGGCTCAAGAATAAACTTCTCTCCATCTTTGCATTGGCTGCAAAAGGAATGAGGGTTGCATTTGTGGATGGGCAAGTCCTAATGTGGCCAAAGGGTAAATCTATTGATGATGCAGTGGTGATAGGAGAGCAAGAGGGAGAATTGTACAAATTGAAGGGACAACCTGAACATGACATGGTGACATGAAGACAAAGATTCATCCATAGTCATGAATCACATAGAGGTATGTATAAATTGTTTGAAAAGGTTAACTTATGAGTTATGCAGGACATTGAAGAGAACAAGAAAACATTGCTAGACATAACTAGCAAATATGGTGAACAGGTATGTTTTCCTTATATCATGGCATGATTGATGATGATTGTTCATAAAGACATAGGTTTGAATAATCATGGGTATATGCATATTATGTGTCTTACCTTATTTAATATTATGACTAACCAAGAAGAGTCATAGGTTTGTGTGATCACAAGTTTAGACATGTTATGACTAACCATAAGAGTCCTATATAAACCCTGAATGCTAATGCTTATTATTTTTGTTTGAAATGATCATGACTATACATGCTGGAGATTATTGTGTTTTGATAGTATTGAGAATATGCTAATGAATGTATGATTTTGTATGAGATCACAAAGATAACACAATCATGATACTAATAAGCATGCTTAGGGACCAAGGATGAATATAAGTTCAAGGACAGGTGATCAAGGAAGCAAAGATGAAGAAGGAGCACACTCCAGTGGTTTCTGCAAGGATGCAGATATTCAGAGGGAGTTGTCCATCTCTCTACATTCCACAACAGAAAGGTGTAGAAGAAGCTACTTCAGATTAGGACTCCAGCAGCTTCTGCAAGGAAGCAAAGACTCAGAGGGAGTCCACCCAACAAACAAACAAAGATAAGTATTTTAATTATCATTTCTTGCATATTTGTTTGTTTAAATAAAATTGTTTAGTGATGTATATACTCATGTTCCTAGACTTAGGATATGTATTGTGCATATTAGAATGATTGCATTAATGAACAGGATACTACTAATATGCATGTGATGGGTAAGTGGCCTATGGCACTATACAACATTCCATTGCTACTTATCTAGAATGAAACCTCTTTGTTGACATGTAGGGAGTAGTGCAAACTCTTAACAATTTTCTGGTAGAGACTGGAAGGCATCTAGAAAGTTATGGAACATGGATAAATGTTGTATTGAAGCATTGGCTAAAATAATTGCATGACTGTGTGACATATTTCTTTATGTGTAAGAATTTGTTCTGAAAATTATGAGATGTTCCTAATCATGCAATTTAACTTGTTTTGTAGGAAAGACCATATACCTTCACCTACAAAAGAAGGACTACAACATTTGTTCCAGCAACAAAGATATCTATTGAAGATATTGAAGTTCCCAGGATATGGGAAGAATGCCATGATCCGTCGATCATGGAGAATGATGTTTGGGATGTAGTTCCAAGACCTGAAGGGAAGTTTGTTATGACTTCCATATGGATCTATCAGATCAAGCATGCTGCAGATGGCAGCATAGAGAAATATAAAAGCAATGAAATGGAAGATACACCAGATGGATTTCAAGACAACTTTCTTGAATGATGTAATTGAAGAAGAAGTGTATGTGGAGCAGCCACTTGGTTTTGAGACACATGACAGGGAGTCATATATGTGTAGAACTTGGTATGGTAGGATGGACAGTTTCCTATCTAGTTTGGGCTTTACCAAGAGTAAAGCGGATTCCAACCTTTACTACAAGGTTGAGGAAGGGAATCCTGTGATTCTACTCCTGTATGTGGATGACTTATTTGTAACAGGAGATGACAGATTGATTGCAGATACTAAGAGGAAGCTTGCTACCGAGTTCGACATGAAAGATTTGGGAATGATGCATTATTTCCTAGGTATGGAGGTGTGGCAGAGTGCAGATGGGATCTTCCTTGGTCAAGGGAAGTACACAGTAGATATCCTGAAGAGATTCGGGATGATGGATTGCAAGGCCATGGCTACACCTATGGCATCGAACCTGAAGCTTCTATGTGATGCTTCATCTGAGACAGTTGATATCTTTATGTATCGTCAGATTATTGGGTCCTTGATGTACCTGACAAACACGAGACCAGCTATTTGCTTTGCTGTGAACACATTGAGTCAGTTCATGACAGATCCGAGGAGTGTTCACCTGGTTGCTGTAAAGCATATTCTGAGGTACTTGAAGGGTACAGTGGATTATGGGCTCAAGTATGAAGCGAATCAAAAGTTTAACTTGCAGGGTTATGTTGATTTAGATTGGGCTAGCAGTGCTCCAGATAGGAAGAGCACATCTGGGTGCTGCTTCAGTATGGGATCAGGGGTGATCTCTTGGTTTAGCAGGAAGCAGTCCTGCGTAGCACTGAGTACAGCTGAGGCAGAGTATGTTGTAGCCTGTTTAGCTAGTTGTGAGGCAATATGGCTACGGAAGCTACTGTCTGAGTTATTTGATCTCCCATTGGATACTACTGGTATTTTCTCTGATAACCAGAGTTGTGTGAAGCTGTCTGAGAACCCAGTGTTTCATGGCAGGTCGAAACACATAGAGATCAAATATCACTATATTAGGGATATGGTGCAGAGAGGAGCTGTGAAGCTCATGTACGTTGCGACGGGCGAGCAGATTGCAGATGTGCTAACGAAGCCACTAGCCAGGGTGAAGTTCGAGTACTTCAGGGAGAGGCTTGGCATTCTTCAGATTGATGAAACTTCGAGGAAGAAGTGATGGACACATTTGCTGAAGCCATTCCAAGCATGTTGGAAGGAGGATTCTTCACATGGCTGTGGATGTAAGCACTGGATGATGAGCATCAGGATGATGTTCTGGTTTCTGCTTGGTATGATCAGTTGGATCATTTATATGTATATGTATGTACGCATCATGTTGGATGCTGGATATGATCAGTTGGATCATTTATATGTATGTACACATCATGTTGGATGCTGGATATGATCAGTTGGATCATTTATATGTATGTATGCATCATGTTAGATGCTGGATATGATTGGTTGGATCATTTGTATGTATTTTGTATATGCATCATGTTGGATGCTTGGACCATGTATCTGTATATGTATCAGGTGGATACATTGTATGATCAGGTAGATCATGTATGTTGATATGTATCAGGTATGATCAGGTAGATCATGTATGTTGATGGATACATTGTGTGGATCATGTATCTATGTATCAGGTGAATACACTGTGTATGATGATATGTATCAGGTAGATACTTGGTGTGCATCAGGTGGATGCATTGTATGATCAGGATGATCGTGGATGACGAGCTTCTCCAGATGACATGCAGCAGGATGTTGCAGTGATGACGATCAGGATGATGTATGGTGAGTATCAGATGATACTTTGTGGCTGTGGATTAGGTTGTGCAGATGACCATGTCTGGGAAATCCTATAGGTCGGAGTTGTGTACCCGTAACAACCTGGGATGCTCTTTCAAGACATTGCTCTGGGAGGACATGTAATTTGTGCCCTAGGAGATCTTCAGGTCGGAGTTGTGTACCCGTAACATCCTGAGATGCTCTTGCGAGGTTTTGTCCTATGGCATGTAATGTGCTCCTGGGAGATCTGGACAGGATGAAAAAGGCCTCAGATGCTTCAGCTAGGTTTTTCCATGACCACATGTAATTTGCTCCTGGGAGATCTGGACAGGATGAAAAAGGCCTCAGATGCTTCAGCGAGGTTTTGTGGTGGATCACATGTAATGTGCTCCTGGGAGATCCGACAGGTAGAGCTGTGTGCTTGTAACAGCCTGGGATGCTTCAGCCAGGTTTTGTGGTGAGATCACATGTAATGTGCTCCTGGGAGATCCGACAAGTAGAGTTGTGTGCTCATAATAGCCTGGGATGCTTCGGCCAAGTTTTGTGATGGGTCACATGTAATGTGCTCTTGGGAGATCCGACAGGTAGAGCTGAGTGCTCGTAATAGCCTGGGATGCTGCAGCCAGGTTTTGTGATGCACGTAATAAATCCTGAGGATTCCACAGTATGGCTAGTGATGATGAAGACTTGCAGGTGGTGGTCCTACATCCAGTATGAAAAAGGACTGGCTCTGTAGAACTTCCTATGACGAGTAGAGTCAGAGATTGGTTGAGATAGCAGCAGTAGTGACAATGATGATGACGATGATCCCGAGAAGAAGACTTGTCTAGTAGAACTGTGTCGAGAAATACCTTCCTAGTTAAGAGGGAGTGTTGATGTATGTGTAACTTCGGAATGTATTTAATCTATGTATTTCATATATATTTATTGTACCCTTATAACAGATGCATTATTCCTCTATAAGGAAGTGTCGTCATGTGGATTGACAAGTGTCGCAAGTGTGTGTACTTGCCGATGGGTTATTAGACCACCATGTGTGGGGTCGGCCCTGAAATATATATTATATTGTGGATGTATCTAGATAGACAAGTCGGCCCCATAGTGTAACTGGGAAAACAGGCTAGTATAAATAGAGATCAGGAGATCTCTATTTTGATCACTTGGAAACTCACACTTCTCTCACTCAGAAAGTGGCGCACTAGTGAGGAGGAGGATCATCTGCTACTAGGAGACTATCTTAGTGTATTTTGGTTGTACTTTGGTTGAGCCATTGCTCTCTCTATCTCTGAGGAAGTTGTGGTGTTTTTCACCTTAGGTTTTTCCCCATGGAAACTCTGTGTCTCTTGTCTCTCATGCTTTTGATTCTTGTGATGCTTGTCATGCTTCTTGTGATTGTTATGCATTGATATACTGTATATGTTATTCTCTCAGAAAAGATCCAAGAGTATTGTGAATTAATGCTCAAAATTTAACAATTAGGAGTACATTGATCCTTGACTCTTAAAGCACATAAAAGGGCATTCCTTTGTGAAGGAAAATCCTGGAGAACCCCGAGAGCCAACATAGCACACAGAGTCTAGCCTAGATCTTCCACAATTGAGTAGTTCTGGGTGGATCGAGCATTGGGATTGTGCGCCAAACGCTTGAAAACACCTTTTGGTATCCGTGGTATAGAGTTAGGCTTCTCGATATGTAGTGGAGTCTCAAGTGGAGGGGGCTCATTCCCCAACAAAGGTTGTGGAGATCCATAATCACGTGAGCGAGTAGCAATACTAACCTTCGATTTAACCATGTTAACACATCCATAACCGCTGGTATGGGTAGAGGAGTTCGAAGTTTCATTAGTCCCATTACCGAAGACGGAAGCACTCGAAGTCATATTTTGATGATGAGGAAGGGGATCCTTCAACACAGCTGGGCTTTGTGCAATATGCTTCGATGCTTCTTCAATACGAGGACACAAATGTGCAAGGTGATCTTCCGTACAAAGTTTATAAGGAAACTTCACTTTACCTCTAGGTTTGCAGTCCCAACCAACATTTCCACCGTCCCGAGGAGGGTTGGCATTCTCTTTATTAGGGTTATTGTTCCTATTGTTCCCACCCCTATGATTATTTTTCCCCTTTTTCTTCCCACCAGGTTGTTGGTTACCAGATGGGTTCATCGATTGTATAGAATGAACATTAGACGATTAGGTGGAAATGGACGAGGCGTGAGCCTGTCCAGGGGTAGATTGGATAATAGACAGATTGTGCATCTGATTCGTAACCAAATCTATAGGATGGGTACTTATGGAACCAACAATACCATCGGCATGTGGTCCAGGAACGGGCTTGGGCTCATGTCGTGACTGTGGTGCATCAGGTATAATGTCGTACAAAATGCCAGACTGAGCATAGACTAGGTCTAGCTGTTGGGCTTTAAAAATAGCTTGTTCCTCAATGATGATACCAGATAATGAAATTTTCTTTGAAACGTAAGTGAGCAAATACTTGAGGAACCATTCCAACAAAAAATCTAGAGGAATGTTGGCTTTCACTAGCCTCTTCCGTCGGCACCATTCTTGAATATGATCAAAGATATGTGTGGCTTTGTCCTGGCAGAAGGTAGATATGATCCAGTTGGATCTTTCTAAATTCGATCAATTTTAAAGTCTTCAAATAGCAGTACAAAGGTTACGGTGGCAAAGGGCTCGTCGGCATCTTTCCAACGACGCTTGTTTCCTAAAAAATGGACTTCGGATGAAGAAGTTGTGTACATTTGAAGTTTTGTCAATGATGGTTAAAATGATTAAAAACATGGTTTAATAATTATTTTGGGGCTATGGGAATCGAACCCAAACCTTGGGACAAGGCCACCAAGACCCCATAAATGAATATGGTCAAAAGAATGTGTAAAAAAAAAGGTGATAGTAAACCGTATTCAAACTTTATGTTTAAATCAAATATTATAAGCCATATAATATGCACATACCATATCATAAAGCTCCAACCATGTTAACGTGGAGCACATCATATCATATATTATAATGTGAGCATATGATATTAAAAAAAAACCATATCATATATTATTTGGAGAAAAGGATATGTAATAAGGTATGCGCTAAACCCTTATGTAAGGTATCAACGTGCAACCATATTGTTATAACCATATACCATAATGTTTAAACCATGGCTAATGCAAAAGCGCCACCACACCAAGGAATGCGCCAATATTAGATAACAATATTATAACCAAAGTATTATGTGGTATGTAATATAGTGCGCCACATGGTAAAAATACACGGAAGGAGGAGAGGCCCACGGGTTTGACTCTAGGGCCTCTTTCGAAATATTGCGACACTTTACCATTGGGCCAGAGGAGGCCTCAGGCAAACAGGGTCAACTTTATACTCATTTTGCTCAGAATTTTGAGACGGACGCAGTGGCACAGTCTGTTTCTATGTTTGACAGACAAAAAATAGAGGTGTTTTCCAGAACGCCCAATTTGTAAATTTTGAAGACTGAATAAGATCGGCCTTTCCATTAGAAGTGGCCAGGAGACGTAACCCAGGAGGGGTGAACTCTGTTATCAGCTGTTGTGTTATTTTTCTAGTTTGCATCTGTTCTTTATGTGCTTATGTGTTGATTTGAAGCATTTTTAAATCATCTTTTAAGATAATTTTATGAATGTTTTCATGCAAATTTCACATGCAAGTTTATTGGTTAAAAAGATCTTGAGATTTTTAGATCAAGATAATATCTCTGTACCAATATCATAACGAACTGGCAACTGAAAGTGATCTAGGGAAACCAAATCTAAATCATTGAAACCCCTATTTGTGCCCCCAGGAAACTCGACATACCATTTTGCGGATGCCCCCGTGAGGGTGCATTGAAATAGCCTCAAATGAATAGAATCGTGGTTTAAGGAATTCAAGGAGCACCATAAATGGAAAGTGGTGATGTGATCACTTGTATCCTCACCCTTCTTCCCCTCAAACTTTGGAACGTTAAAAGGGAGCTTAGTGGGGACTGGGGGCCATGTAGGATCATGACACAACGAATCATTCATGATCTTCAAAAGATCGGGTAAATTTAACCTAGCAAGAAACAAGAGCTGAGGCTGTGAGGCTTGATTATAAGCTGCCGAAAGAGACTGAATCTGCAAAGGTGAGATTGTGTTCATCGTAGCCGACACCTGAGGTGTCGATGAACTCTGATAGACACCATGATCGTGACCATAAGGATGATAACCTCCTCAGAACTGACCCATGTTATGATACAAAGGTATGTGCATAGAAGGGATTCCATGGGAGGGATTTGGATAATAGTTAGGACCAGTTGAAAAGCCATAAGAATGACCTCAATAAGAATGGGGTCCCATATAACCACTCGGGGAAGGAAAACTAGATGAGTGAGGGCCGTATGAAAACAGTATGTTCCCACTCCATGGAATCGACGAACTAGAGACAGGGGGAGGATTCGACATCATATAAGCATTCGAGGGTACATGCATAGAGGTATGCGAGTTAAAATATGGAATGTAAGTCGTAGATCCGATACCTATCATGAAACCTCCACTCGAAAAAGGGTTCACACTAACACAAGGGGTTGACGAAGAAGGTGGTCCTCCACCAACACTCGGAAAAGATGGAGGGATGTGACCACTCCAAAAATGATGAGCGGTGTAAGGAGGCATGGTTCCCCCGACTCCAATACTAGAGATAGCATGACTCTTAGACATGGTGGAAGTAACAGTCGGCATAAAATCGGGCATACCCAATGAAAAAGGGTTTGAGGTCGTAGGGACGAATGTAGAACCAAAACCTGGCATCCCCAAGGATGAACCATATAAATAACCTGATGACCATGTTTCATCAAAAGGGTTTGTGCTCGTGGGCTAGGATGTTCCAAACCCAGGAGGAGTGTTGTGTGACGAACGTCCTCCCCATCTATCTCTAGGAGTGGACGGAGGGGAGTTCCCTATGGTGCCACCGAACGGAGTCACGGGGACCCCCATCGTTCTAATGTGGAACTCATAATGGGAGCTCTCTGAATCTCATGAGATGTGAATAATGGACGAGCGGTAGTCCTCCGACGTCTCTTGCGAAGAGACTGTGATGGATTGCTAGATGGTAAACCAGCCAACCGACGATATCGACGGAGAGGCGGATCTCAATCCATGATGACTTCAAAAGGTCATCAAATAAACGTCTCATAATGGCTTACTAGATAGTCACAGAGCATACACCTAAAAGAAACTACAACCAAATGCACACAAATAGGATTGGCTCAAGGGACCTCCCAACACTACAGCTGGTATGTCTCTCCTATGAGAGGCTTGAGACTCCCAAACTATAACCGGAGGTAACAGAATCAGTTATAAGGGCCCTCAGTCTTCACTGTGTGAACACAATTGTGCTGTCCGATCCCTATTTGAGTCAGGACACTCACAGAATAACTGCTGCAAGTACCCTATGTGATACATAGGTAAATCAACTATGGCCACCATGTATAACCAATTATTAGGCGGACAGTCGAAGGTGGGATCCGTCGTATGGGCAGGGTAGCTAAGCTTGAAACTCAAGAGGGTCGATCCCCCAAGAATCTCCATATACAAACAAATATTGGAAATATCTCCCGCGTTTAGCTAGTATTGGAGGGCTATCTCAGCAACCAACCTCCCATGACCTCATGCTTAACTCTGGTTTGAGTAGAGCTTCCTGAGAACACTGATGTATACCATGGGTTTCACCACTCCCTGGTCAGACACATAATGTTTGTTTAATAGTCTTGGATTGTTAACTCACAGTGATCTATTCAAGACTCTAAACCTATACTAGTTGGTGCACGCTAGAAAAGAAAATGTTCTAATCAATTCTTTAGTTAAGCGTTAGTTTTAATGGCTATGATTACTCAAAGGATATGGTCGCGAAACTAATGATGTGAGATGACTCAATAAATGCACATCCAATAAACACTAGACTCTTCTATCAATAGGAAAAATATGCCACTAAATGACAATCAAACCAACGTTTTGTTTTCAAAAATAAAAAATGCAATCTCTTTATAATTTCATGCACAAGCAAGTCCTAATGAAAGCACAAGCACTCTAATGCAAAATGCAGATACATAAAGCAATTTTTTCTTTTTTTGTATTTTCACTATAAATGAAATGAAAATGCAAAATAATGTTTTTGTATTTTTCAATATAAATGAATGAAAAATGCAAGTGAAATAAATTTTTTTTAGAAAAGAATGCAGAGCATGCAAAGCAGACAACCCAACAAACTCCAAAAAGCAAGACTCAGCTAAGCTAATGAGCTATAAAAAGAAAAAATGGTTAAAAACCAAATTCTCAAAATCTAAAGAAAGAGGAGTTTCTAGTCAGTAAAAGGGCATGGAACAATCATAATATAGGCCTACTAAGACTCAGGAACACCCAAAATTCACCCAACAACAACCAAAGATCACAAACAAGACAATCCCGGAGTTGTACGCAACTGTTCATAGAACAGTATCGTATATACGTTGGCTATTGTACTAACAATAACAGGTCCACGCGAGCTAACCAAGGCTGACTCGCGTACATGGAAAGGTAGGTGGACCAAAAATGAATCCAAATTCAAGAAAAATCAATATTTTCTATGCAGACCCTAATAGCCAATCAACGACACAGAAACTCGACAGAATAGAGACTCAAAATAAGGAAAAATGCCCAAAATCCCCAAAATGGAGGTTCCTCCCCAGTAGGGACGCCATTTCTTTTACGAAGAAAAAATTCCTATGGCTCAGGGCAAACCACAACAAACAGATTACTACCAGAATCAACTCAATTCCCAATGCAATGCTACATAAATGTAAATGCTAAGATGTGGAATAAAATACCAACCTTCAACCGGATGTTTGATGTAGATCCTTGTTGACCTTTCAAATCTCTACACTTGAACCTGCAACTTAGTCTCAACAATAAACGCAAGCAAGTGCATATAATATATGAAAGATGTTAGCATAAACAATAGCATGGTCCATGATATAATAAGCAAATGTTACCCAATGTTAATAAACAACCATTCACAATATCAATTGGATGAGAAAATGAGTATTTCTATTAAATTGAAAAAACAAGTACATGATACAACCTCTTGCCGGAAACTCATCTGAACCAAGAACTAGGTCCCTCCACTTGTGCCTCCACCACTTCAATCCCCCATGCAATGGAAAACTCACGAGTAAAGGATAGCGTCCTTCACAAAATATGAAAGAGTTTGGTAGGTGAACATAAAAGGTTCACAACAACTAGGATCAATGGATGTAGACTCAAACTATGGAAAAATCCAATAGAGTTTTGATGCTCTCTTTTTCCTCCCCTTCCATGCACCATAAGAGCTCAATATATAACCTTCCAAAGGTAGGTGAAAGGTTGAATCGAGTCGTTTCGGGATACATGGAGGGCCAAAGGTCACAATGGCCGCTTTTTGGAGTGAAAAAATAGAGTTTTACTATGATTTACCAATTAACTCGATGTACGTGGGCTATAGTGGTACAGCCTGCGTATACGCTGGTTGCAGTGAAACAACTAGCGTATAGGAACAAAAATATGGAAACAAGGGTTCCTGGAGGACAATAAATGGTTATGAGTCAATCAAATGAATAATGGAGGCCAATGAGTGCTAATGCTCCCAAGGTGGAAAAATGCGCTATAACAATCCTAAGCATAACAAGGTGGTCCGTGATAGCTCACAAATCTAACCTGGCATTTAGTTATTTTTTCGTGGCTTTCTAGCCCTTCTTTTTAAATCATTTTCCACAATAATTCCATATAAATTGGGTAAAAGAGAACTAAGCATAATGGTCCTATAATCAAAGGGATTGTTTTATCCTCACTTTTAAAAATAAGAACAACGAAGCTTTGAGTCCAGGGCTTAGGGAAACCTTGCTTGACTGCTAAATTGAAGATCCTGTGAATGCGAGGGATGAGAATAGGCCTCCAATTTTTAGGATTTCTCATTGGGAGCAATTGATGTCCTTAGCTTTCCTTTTTGCAAGATGCTTAATCCCAAACTTTATGTCTTCTGAAGAAAAAACATTCCTCTATAGAAAAGGCATGAATGTTGTCAATGACATAAAGGGATTCTAAAGCTTTTAAAATCGGGAATTCTTCAAGGGAATCATGTTGCTTTATTTAATTTTACAAGTTATAAGTTACCTTTAAAATTTCTTAAGAACTAGCTTAAAAATATCCTCTTGCATTATATTTATAAACTACAATTTTTAATTAAATCTTTCTACTTATTTATTTTATCGAATTTTAAAAACTTGTTAAAAATATTAATATTAATGTTACAATTTTATATATTATTCAATAAACATTGAAATTTACATTTTTTATAATTTATATTAAACAAATTAAATATTATTTTAAATAAAATAAATATATTAAATTTTTTATATTATAATAATTTAAAAATTAAGATATAGTTTTTTTCCATTTATTTAAGTATAACATTACATACGAAAACAAACATAAAATTACATATCTTGCTTTCCCGAATAAAATCAAAACCAGTTAGCTATACTCTTAATTGTATATTGTTATTTTGAAATCACTTTGTTGTAAACTCAAATCAATTGAGAATTTTATATGTAAATATGGCTTTAGATATTAGGTTCTTCACCCTTGGTAAATGGAAAGAGAAAGAGTTATTTGCTTCTTAATATCAAAATTGCATAACATATGGTTACACTTCATGTTGGAAAATGAAAGAAATCTTTGTTTTTAAGAGCAAAATTGTATACCTTGAAATTTTTTATAATTTATTTGTATAACTTATATTTATGAGTATCACATGTCACCAACCACATTACAAGAAAAACAAAAAAAGGCATAGATTGAAAAAGTATATCGAAGACTGATTAGAGTGAGATATCAACAAAAATATCACCTAATAAAGTGAGCTATTACATGGACATAGAAGCAACAAACAAAAGTGTAGACTGGCATAGCCCATCAAAGAAAGTTCACATTGGGATACTAACCAAAATGATCAATAAAATACAAAAAAATTAGTTAAATGAGTCAATATGATTGTAAAGTTGAGCAAATAAGATCACATTAGCATTGAAGCAATAAACAAAAGCGTAGAGTGGTATACCAACAAAAATGAACATTGGATACAAAAGATTTAGTTAAATGAGTCAATAGAATTAAATAATACCACATTGGCAGAGAAACAACCAACAAAGTTGTATACCAACAAAAATGAACACATAAATACAAAAGGTTTAGGTAAATGAGTCAATATAATTGCAGAGTGAGCGAATAACACCACATTTATAGAGAAGCAACAAACAAAAATGTAGAGTTGGAGAGCTCATCTCAAAAAAGACCACACCAGGATACCGACAAAAATGATTACCAAAATACAAATGATTTAAAATAAAGTGAATCAATACAATTTTGAAAAGTATTGGTGGTATCAATTATGTGTTGTGGTATTACTAAACTTCAAACGGTTTATTAAAGTGATCAATACAATTTTGAAAAGTATTGATGGTATTAATTATGTGTTTTTAGTAATAGATATGAGTCATTGTTGGGTTAAAGATTTAGTTTCAAATTATAATAAAATATAAAATTATTAGTTAAATTTAATAATAATATAAATTTAAAAATATTAGTTAAATTTAATAATAATATAAATTTAAAAATATTAATAATAATAACAAAATTATAAGATTTAAGTTTAATAAATGTTTTTTAAAATATATGATCGTTATATCAAGAAGTTTCAATGTCATGTGTGAAAGTAACTCAAAATTGATGGAGTAGATTTACAATATTGTTATAATTAAAAAATATATAATTATATAATTTAAATAATGGGTATTTATGATAGTGAGAAATATTTATAGTAATTTCAAAATATTTGTACAATATTAATATTTTTAACTTTTTAACTCATTATAATCATGGTGATCTAAGATTGATTTTCTTAAAACCTTTTTAAGCAAAAGAATAAAATTCTAAAAAAAACCAAGTGATTTCTTATTTTTAAGATTTGATATACCAAAGTAGGTTTGATATACCAAAATTGGTCATCATCCTCTTGGACACCACCACCACCACCATCAAATTATCATATTTCCTTAAAAAAACAAAAAAAAATCTATATTAATATAAACTATATCTATAAATTTTATTAATATCTTCCTCCACCATCACCACTACCTATATAATGATATAAACTATATCTCTAAATTTTATTTATATTTCACAATATTTATATAACTTTCTCAAATTATATTTTAAAGATTATTCAAAATTTACTTAAAACTACGTTAAAATAATATAACAAAAAGTTCCAAATAAAAACATATAACTTCTCATACTCCTAAGTTCTAAAATATAACTTCTCATACTCCTATAAGTTCTAAAATATATTGTTATCTAGACATACCTTTCTCAATAATTTGGCAAAGCATCTAACAATAAAGTTTTTTTTTTCAAGGCGAAAAAAACATCTTTTATTAAATAAGGAAAAAGATGTGTAAGGGAAGGTTCACATAGTTACATTCAGAATAGTCACATATGTCGACCGACAAAATAGGCTGATAAAATCCAACTACATACAAAATCAAAGTTATAGGCTGCTTATAATAGCGACACGACCACATATATATCATATGAGTCGGATAAAAAAAGCACAAAACAAAAAGTAACATGTCAAATGACAGGTCTCACAGTTGATAACCGGAGAGGCAACATTCATCTAACAGAAGGAAAAACAACAGAACGCCCTCACGAAATTCCTTAAAAGAAATCTTTCCATCCATCATACCTAGAGCCTGCTTTGATAGACCCTCAACCTCATTGAAACATCGACGAATATGAGAGAAAACCAGTTCCTTAGATCGGAGAATCAGCTTACGTACCTTCGTCGACCAGTGTTTGAGAGAGAGTGGACACAAACCAGTCTTACCAATAGCCCAATCGATAATACAAAGAGAGTCACCAAAGATGTGAGATAGAGCAATATTCTGAGCCTCAACGAACTAGAGAAGCCCCCATAATTGCAGAGTCAATATAATTGCAGAACGAGCAAATAAGACCACATTTATAGAGAAGCATTATAGAGAAGCAACAAACAAAAATGTAGAGTTGGCGAGCTCATCGAAAAAAAGACCACACCAAGATATCGACAAAAATTATTACTAAAATACAAACGATTTAATAAAGTGAATCAATACAATTTTGAAAAGTATTTATGGTATTAATTATGTGTTGTGGTATTACTAAACCTCAAACGATTTAATAAAGTGTTCAATACAATTTTGAAAAGTATTGATGGTATTAATTATGTGTTTTAGTAATAGAGATTAAAGATTTAGTTTCAAATTATAATAAAATATAAAATTATTAGTTAAATTTAATAATAATATAAATTTAAAAATATTAATAATAATAATAAAATTATAAGTCTTAAGTTTTAATAAATATTTCTATTATAAAATATATGATCGTTATATAAGAAGTTGGATTGTCATGTTTTAAAGTAACTCATAATTGATTGAGTAATTATAATTAAAAAATAAATATAATTATATAATTTAAATAATGATATTTATGATAGTGAAAAATATTTATGGTAATTTCAAAATATTTGTACAATATTGATATTTTTAATTTTTTAATTCATTATAATTATTATGATCTAAGATTGATTTTCTTAAAAAAAATTGAGCAAAAGATTAAAATTTTAAAAAAGACCAAGTGATTTTTTTATGGTGCAATCTACGTTTTCAATCTTTTTCGAACATATTTTTAGTTCGGTTGGAAATTTGGAAATTGTATAATTTGGGTGTCATGGAGGTATTCGTGGGTGCTAAATCTATTTATGGATTCAAAAACACAATTTAAACATTTCCAAATTTGGATTTTACTAAAAACAAATTTACCGGAATTCCGACCAAAACTCACCCTAAAGTCCAAAACTTGGAATAAATAGACTACTCCATTTCTTATTTTTAAGATTCGATATACCAAAGTAGGTTTGATATACCAAAATTGATCATCATTGTAGTGGCCACCACCACTACCACCATCAAATTATCATATTTCCTAAAAACATCCATATTAATATAAACTATATCTTTAAATTTTATCAATATCTTCCTCCACCTCCACCACCACCACTTATATATTGATATAAACTATATCTAAAAAATTCATTTATATTTCACAATATTTATATAACTTTCTCAAATTATATTTTAAAACTTATCCAAAATTTATTTAAAACTACATTAAAATAATATAACAAAAATTCCAAATAAAAACATATGACTTCTCATACTCCTATCAATAATAAAATATAACTTTTCACACTACTATAAGTTCTAAAATATATTGTTATCTAATATTATTCTAATGATGATTAAAGATATCTAATAAACATAGCTTTCTCAATAATTTGGCAGAGCATCTAACAATAAAGTTAACACATACAACCACATTGGCATAGAAATAATAAACAAAAGCGTATTGTGTGAGAGTACACCAAAGAAAGACCAAAATAAAATACCAACAAAAATTATCACTAAAATACAAAAAGAGTTAGTAAAGTGAGTCAATACGAGTAACATACATAACATCTTATTAGGAAAAGACAATACATAATGATGTACATAGTATTTGTTGTTTGCTTAGATAGCTTCACTTATTTAATACATATTATTTATTGTTGGTTGATTTATGAGATATTTTTACTGAATTGTTAGGAGGTGAAATTAATATTTAGGTTTATGGCATTTTCTTGTAGAGAGGTAGGGGACTATCCCAATACGCAATTCATATTTACTAAGGGTATATGGGCGGGACCTTGTGGCCCAAGGGTCAGGGATGGAGCAATTAAGGGGAAATTTTTTAAAACTTTTTAGTATATTTTGGTTTCTTCTAAAACCTTTTTATGTATTAAATAAAAGGGAAGTGATTTCTAGCATTTTATCACAAGCAAAAGCAAAAAAACATTGTAAGATTTTTGCCTAGTATTAACAAAAAATTAAAACCGTTAGTTTTATCTATTGATAGAAATATTTCCAAGTAAATCTTATATTTTATTTTCACTGTTATTTGCTTCTATTTTTTGTATATTTTTCTAACATAATTAAGTTTTCTCAAATACAAAAAAAAAAAATGGTTATGCTATCTTGGTGAAAGTATAATTGTGAACTCTATGGGTGGGATGAGATATATGTTAAAAGGGACTTCAATAAATGATTATAAGAATCCAATAATCTTCATATCACGAAGAAGCGAAGAAGTTTGCATGACATTGAAAGTAGTTCATAATTTGGTAAATTTGCAATGAAAAGGTTTCACACTCTAATTATTTGGTATTCCTCCAATAGTTCTATATATGTAAATTCCTTTGTGTGATGAAGGACAAAACATATAAGAGAGGAGACTTTGAGTTCTTAGGTTGAAGCTGTAGAGGCTGCGAGAAGCATGGAGTTCTAAAGGTTCTAGAGAGTGGCTTTGTTGAATGTAATCCGAGAGTAGTCCATCTTCAATAAATAAATATTGTAGAATTGTGGTGTTGTGAATGTGTGGTTTTTAAATTATATTATTGATATTTATCTACATTTTATTTTCATTCTACTCCTATCTATGGGTAGTTTTCATGTGCATCTATGTGTGTAGGGTTATTGAGTTTCACTTTGCATCAAGTGGTATAATAGTTGATACTGTGGCGGGGAGGATCAGAGAAACCGTGGCTGAAGATTGAGTAATTTGTGGATGGTGTTAACGTGGGGATCACACAAAAAGAGATCCTAGATAAGAATCAAATTGATGGCCAATAGAGGAAGGGGTCATGGATGTTAATTTTTCAGAATTTACTTCAATCTGATCTAGGATCTAAACTGAGAGAACAACATGTACAACATATCTACAACATATTAATCATGGACACAATAATGCAAGCACACAAGAGACACAAAGTTTACTTGGGGAAAACCATAAAGGTGAAAAACCCCAATAACTTCCTCAGAGATAGATAGAGCAACGATACAACCTAAGCATAAGAGATAGACATCTCCTAGTAGTAGCTTCTCCTCCTCCTCCACAAGTGCGCCACTCTCCAAAGTGTGAGAAAGAATAGAATGATGAAATAGAGTGCCTCCCGCACTCTATTTATACTTGACTTGACTTGCCTAATATCCTTTACTAGGTCGGCCTCAACTTAACCACATAACACAATGCTGACTGGGCCGACACCCAATAGGGGCGTCTAATAACCCTTTGACCCACATGGCTGACCCCCAATAGGGTGGTCTAATAACCCTTTGACCCACATGACTTATACAGGGCCGACCCCAACAAGGTGGTCTAATAACCCATCAAGTATAAGTTACGACACTTACAATATACATGACAACACTTCCGTATAGAGGAATAATAACATCTCTATAGGAATACAAACACTTCCGTATAGAGGAATAATACCATCTCTATAGGAGTACAATATACATATATGAAATACATTCTGAAGTTATATATACATAAACACTCCCTCTTAACTAGGAAGGTATTTCTCGACACAGATCTGCTAGCACAAGTCTTCTTCTCTGGATCATCATCAGCGAATCATCATCCTCGAATCATCATCACTGCTGCTGCTATCTCAGTCAATCTCTGAATCTACTCCTCATAGGAAGTTCTACAGAGCCAGTCCTTTTTCATACTGGGTGTAGGCCCACCACCTGCAAGTCTTCATCATCACTGGCCATACTGTGGAATCCTCAGGACTTATTACGTGCGTCACAAAACCTCGAAAGAGCATCCCAAGCTATTACGGGTACACAACTCCGACCTATAGGATCTCCCAGGATCTTTTACATGTGACAGTCACAAAACCTTAAAAGGGTGTCTTGTCAAGAAAGAACCCTAAAGAGCATCTGAGGCCTTTTTCATCCTGTCCAGATCTCCAGGTCTGATTACATGTGACTCCTACCACAAAACCTTAAAAGGGTGTCTTGCAAAGCAAGAACCCTAAAGATCATATGAGGCCTTTTTCATCCTGTCCAGATCTCTAGGTCTGATTACATGTGGTCATGGAAATGCCTTGAAAGAGCATTTGAGGCCTTTTTCATCCTATCCAGATCTCCCAGGTCTACTTACATGCCATAGGACAATGCCTCGAAAGAGCATCTGAGGCCTTTTTCATCCTGTCCAGATCTCCCAGGTCTACTTACATGCCATAGGACAATGCCTCGAAAGAGCATCTGCGGCCTTTTTCATCCTATCCAAATATCCCAGGTATACTTATATGTCCTCCCAGAGAAATGCCTCGAAAGAGCATATGAGGCCTTTTTCATCCTGTCTAGATCTCCCAGGTCTACTTACATGCTCATCTGCACAACCTGTCCATGGCCACAAAGTATCAACCTGATACTCACCATACATCATCCTAATCATCAACACTGCATCATCTTGATGCATGTCATCTGGAGCAACACACTGAAGCTCGTCATCCATGATCATCCTAATCATACAATGCATCCACCTGATGCATACACAATATCTTCCTGATACATATCATCATACATGATCTACCTGATCATACAATGTATCCACTTGATACATCTACAGATACATACACATGAACCAACTGATCATATCCAGCATCCAACATGATGCATACATACATATAAATGATCCAACTGATCATATCCAGCATCCAACATGATGCGTACATACATATACATATAAATGATCCAACTAATCATATCCAGCATCCAACATGATGCGTACATACATATACATATAAATGATCCAACCAATCATATCAAGCATCCAACATGATGCATATACATACAGAGCAGTAACTGGAGCATCATCTTGAAGCTCATCATCC
Source organism: Larix kaempferi (assembly GCA_027924585.1). Lineage (NCBI taxonomy): Eukaryota > Viridiplantae > Streptophyta > Pinopsida > Pinales > Pinaceae > Larix > Larix kaempferi. Next base: position 18,104,297 of record BSBM01000001.1, read on the forward strand.
AACGCTTACATCCACAGCCATGGAAGGATCCTACTCTCACCATGCTGGGAATGGCTCCTGCAAATGTGTCCATCACTTCTTCCTTGAAGTGTCATCAATCTGAAGAACACCAAGCCTCTCTCTGAAGTACTCGAACTTCACTCTGGCTAGTGGCTTCGTCAGCACATCTGTAACCTGCTCATCCGTCGCAACATACAGGAGCTTCACTACTCCTCTCTGCACCATATCCTTGATATAGTGATATTTGATCTCTATGTGCTTCAACCTGTCGTGGAACACCGGGTTCTCAGACAAATTCACACAACTCTGGTTGTCACAAAAGATACCAGTAGCATCCAATGGGAGATCAAATAACTTATACAATGTAATGTCCCCATTCAAATAAGTGCATAGTAAGACAATCCCATCAATCCTACTAGTTTCCTAGGTTGGATGGGCACATGTGGGATGGTAATAAGGAAACTAATAAATGATATTTAGACATTAGAAGGGTTCAAGAATTTAATAAATATGATGAATAAATAAATTCAAGAGAAATTCTAGGTGGCAAGTGGTTTTGGAGACATATGGAGGTGGTGGGACCCACACTAGCTTGATTTTTCAATGACACATGGCAGCTCTCTCTTGCCAATTCGAATTCATGGGAAGGTGAACACTCTTGGGTGATTTGGTAAGTCATAACACATGGAATTGATCATATTAGGTCGAAATGGGAAGGAATAGTAACCTCCATGGGAGAGGAAGAGTCAAATTGGAGACTAGTGGACACATGGGCTAGATTCCCTAGTTTTATGACAACAATAATGAAGCATCTATGACATTTTATGACAAAATTCAGACCTTAATTCTTACACCTGACCATTATGACATGTCAGCCCCAAAAATAGGCTCAAGAAGGCGCTCATGGAGTTGGAGGAATCTAAAGAGACTCAAATTCGAATTTGGGAGAAGATGGAAGGTTGGAACTAGGAGACAAGTGGCAAATGAGGAATATTTTTTAAATGGAAAATTATTGAATCTATTGAGAGGATTTCGACCCCTTGAAGGATAATGTTGGTTATAAAATGTAGAAATCAAGTATGAGAATGGCTTTTGATGATTTGAGAAAAATTGCATTTGTGAAGAGAGAGCTAGTGGATGACTAGTTTCTTGCCTTAGCCAATTTCGAGGGTGAAAGATTCCCATCCAAGTTGGTGTTTGGAGAGGCCACTCAGGTCTTTCATGGTGCTTTAATGGAGTTTGTATTTGTAGGTAGCAGCTACAGGAAGTTTCATGGTTTGGTTTAGTGCAGCACTTTCTCTCCACCGTTTCCAGTTTTGAAGGCATATTCGTGCTCCTTGAGGGAGGGCATTTTTGGTGAGCTATTGTAGTCTTTGGGGGAGCTTCTAATGCCCCATTTATTTTGTAATATGAAGTAAATAATCTGTTCTTCATCTCCAAAAAGTTTCAGGTCGAAATTCCAAGTAGAAATGTATAAATCTAATTTTTAATGGAAGAACAATGCCATTTCCCCACTACCTTGTTGTGAGCCAATGTATTGATGATGATTTCGAATGTATGGATGATTCTCTGATATATTTGTGATAAATATATTTCCATGGATGTCTTATACAAGTTTCATGTACTGTACTTGAGCATTTGAAGCATTTTTACTCAGTTTAGTTGTATTGGGAGGTGAAATAGTGCCATTTCCCCAAGGGTCGAATTGGGGGTTTTTGCTGTTGAATGTGAGAGAGTTAGAACAATATTAAAAATCAATTAATGGTGCATATGAGACCTTAATCACATACTTAACACATTATATATCTCTGTTCATAAATTTGTGGGAGTTTGGAGGCATTTGGAAGGCCATTTGCAGTGTTACCCGAGGGGGATTTGATGCACAAATTACTAGTCAAAATTACATATATTGATCAGAATACAAATCAAGTTTGCAGCAGTATTTGGAGGGCCATAAAACATCCCTGAACCTTATATTCAAGTCTAAATACCATTCATACACTCCTACAGAAGATTTGGGAGCATTTGGGTTGATTTGGAGGTCAAAACAGTAAAACTAGTCAAAGGTCGAAATTGGAAAAAAAAGTGGAAAATTGGGCATTTTAATAAAATTTGAAAAAGGGATATTACATACAACAGCTTCTGTAGCCATACTGCCTCACAAGTAGCCGAACAAGCTGCAACATTCTCTGCTTCGGATGTACTCAGTGCTACATAGGACTGCTTCCTGCTAAACCAAGAGATCACACCTGATCCCATACCGAAGCAACACCCAGATGTGCTCTTCCTATCTGCAGCACTGCCTGCCCAATTTGAATCAACATAACCCTACAGGTTAAACTTTTGATTCACATCATACTTGAGCCCATAATCAATTGTACCCTTCAGGTACCTCAGAATATGCTTTACAGCAACCAAGTGAACACCTCTGGGATCCGTCAGGAACTGGCTCGATGTGTTCACTGCAAAGCAAATATTTGGTCTCGTGTTCGTCGGGTATATCAAGGACCCGATCAGCTGACGATACACCGTGACATCAACTGGATCAGATGAGACATCACACAAAAGCTTCAGGTTCGATGCCATAGGTGTGGCCATGGCCTTGCAGTCCATCATCCCAAACCTCTTCAGGATCTCTACTGCATACTTCCCTTGTCCAAGGAAGATTCCATCTGTACTATGCCACACCTCCATGTCTAGAAAATAGTGCATCATCCCCAAGTCCTTCATCTCAAACTCGGCTGCAAGCTTCCTCTTGGTATCGGCAATCAAACTATCATTACCTGTTACAAACAGATCATCTACATACAACATTAGTATCACAGGATTGCCTTCCTCAACCTTGTAGTAAAGGTTGGAATCTGCTTTACTCTTGGTAAAGCCCAAACTGGATAGAAAGATGTCTATCCTACCATACCAAGTTCTGTACATATATGACTCTCTGTCATGTGTCTCAAAACCAAGTGGCTGCACCACATACACTTCCTCCTTGACTACACCATTCAAGAAAGCTGTCTTGACATCCATCTGGTGTATCTTCCATTTCATCACTACAGCCAGAGCAAGTACTAATCTAATGGAAGTGGATCTGGCTACAGGAGCAAAAGTCTCTATGCAACTACCTGCAGCATGCTTGATCTTATAGATCCACTTGGAAGTCATGACAGACTTCCCTTCTGGTCTGGGACCACATCCCAACCATCATTCTTCATGATCGACAGATCATGGCATCCTTCCATTACTTCATCCCCGATCCTAGGAACTTCAATATATTCAATAGATGGATTTGTTATTGGAACAAATGTTGTAGTACTTCTTTTGTAGGTATGGTATACGATCTTTCCTACAAGACAAGTTAAATTGCATGACCAGAAACATCTCATAGTTTTCAGAACAAATTCTTACACATAAAGAAATATGTCATACAGTCATGCAATTATTTTAGCCAATGCTTCAATACAACATTCATCCATATCCTGTAACTTTCTAGATGCCTTCCAATCTCTACCAGAACATTGTTAAGAGTTTTCACTACTCCCAACATGTCAGCAAAGAGGTTTCACTCTAGATAAGTAGAAATGGAATGTTGTATAGTGCCATAGGCCACTTACCCATCACATGCATATTAGTAGTATACTGTTCATTAATGCAATTATTCTAATATGCATAATACACAACCTAAGTCTAGGAACATAAGCATATACATCATTGAACAACATTATTTAAAAAAAATAAATATGTAAGAAATGACAATTCAAATACTTATCTTTGTTTAGTTGTTGGGTTGACTCCCTCTAAATCTTTGCTTCCTTTCTACAACTCCAGTTTGATGTCGATTGTGAGAAGTGGTTGACTCCCTCTGAATATCTGCATCCTTGCAGAGACTACTGGAGTGTGCTCCCTCTTTATCTTTGCTTCCTGGATTACCTGTCCTTGAACTTATATCCATCCTCGATCACTATGCATGCTTACAAGTATCATTATTGCGATATCCTCGAGATCTCATACATAATCATACATTTATTAGTATAATCTCAATACTATCATAAACACAATAATCTTAAACATGTATAGTAATGATCATTTTAAACACAGATAATAAACATTAGTATTCAAGGTTTATATAGGACTCTTCTGGTTAGTCATATCATCAATTAATGTAAGAAACATAATATGACTAAACCCATGATTACTCAAACCTATAACTTCATGAATAATCATAATCAATCATGCCAAGTATACTTATATAAGATATCCTAACACAAGGTAGGATTTTAACTTGATATACGAAAAAACCTACCTGGATTAGTATGTTAGCTAGCTATGTCTAACATACCCACATGATGTCTTCTTGTTCTTCAATGACTTGTGCTAGTAACCTGCATATCTCATAAGTTAACCATTATAGAACCAAGTTATACATACCTCGTAAGTAGATCTTCTATGTGATCCATGATAATGAATGACTCTTTGTCTTCATGTCTCCATGGTCATATGTTCTTGAACTAGAACATGATTTGTCTTTCTTTGATGTACCTTTCATGTTAGTAGACAACATCAACCTCATACAACACCACAAGGAATTAGTACAATCATAAGTGTCAAAACCCTAATCAATGAATATCTGCATTCATAATTTTATTAAGGTGATACAACAAGTCTAAAGTTAATCAAGATTGTACTAACCTTAGTGAAAACAAACATACCATAAACTTAATCATAAACAGATCTCGAAACATACCTGGATAAGTCATACCTATCGCGATTGCTTGTAATCTTCTTATGTAAGGTCTTAGCCTCATCTCCCTCTGAAACAGGAACTTCTTCACTTATGCAGGTGACCAATCCATTTTCTTCTAGGATTAACCCAATCCACTTGATTTGCAGAAACTGGATCTGGAGCTGGATTGGGGTTTGTCAGGGAAACCCTAAAAATTCAAACTTATGAAAGGATAGAAAGATGCATCTTGATGAGCTGATCAACCTGGTATACTCAAAATTTGAAAACTGCAAAGTTTCACCCCTCAAAATTGCCTTTGAAACTTCTGGATCTTCTAAACAGGATCCCAAACTAGGGTTCTATAAATCCCACCCTTCTTCCCAACCAAAAGGTTCGATCCAAATCTCTAAACTTTGATTTTTCTGAGGAGCTTCCAGCCGTGGTCACAGACTTAAAAAATTCCAACTTTTGTAGAAGCCCTAATTTTCCACTTTTCCAATCAAAGTCCTGAACTAGAGTTTGATCAAGCCTGGCCTTCTACCCAACCAAAAAGTTTGATCTTGGTCTCTAAATTTCGATTTTGATGAGTAGCATTTAGTCGTGGTCTTCGATTACAAAAATACCAACTTTCTCTGAAACCTTAATTTCCGGAGCCATGAATGAAGGTGCTCAAAATCCAATTCTGTTTTGACAGAAATATGCACTTGATTGTTTCTGGTGTACCTCTGAAATTACGAATCCAAAGGGTCTTAAAATTCTACCTATGGTAACCCTACCTGTCATCTTTCCAACCCCATAGGTTTGACCTCAAATGGATTCTTTGAGAGAGAGTTATGCCAAGTGTCGCAATGTGACCTGTTTATGGGATAAAAAAGGAGAGATAACTTGTACAGCGTGCCACGTGTCACTGGTTCCATTTTGGCATCTAAAAAAGGTACCTAAGAAAGTACATTCTGTTCACTACCTATCAATTTTTACGAAATTTCATTTGGAGCTTCCTATCCCAAGTTATGACCTTTTTTCCTAGGTCACCTGTTTATGACTCAGATCTGGAAGATGCATAAACCCTAGATTGTACAGATCATAAAACACAAAGTACAATGAATTAGAAGTTGTCCTTTGGACACAAGGTACATGGGGATATTTTATTCGACCTGTAAAAGTTTCATATCTGAAAAAATCACCAAAATGGATTTATAGCGAAAGTTCTACGATGACTGGTTTTTGCTATATCAAGCCCTAGCATCGCAAGTGCAACATGTGTCATACATGCCATACCATGACTTCTTTCAGGCTAGCTCCGATACCATGTTAATTTTTCAGAATTTACTTCAATCTGATATAGAATCTTAATTGAGATAACAACATGTACAGCATATCTACAACATATCAATCATGGACACAATAATGCAAGCACACAAGAGACACAGAGTTTACTTGGGGAAAACCATAAAGGTGAAAAATCCCAATAACTTCCTCAAAGATAGATAGAGCAATGATACAACCCAATCATAAGAGATATACATCTCCTAGCAGTAGCTTCTCCTCCTCCACAAGTGCGCCACTCTCCAAATTGTGAGAGAGAATAGAATGATGAAATAGAGTGCCTCCTGCACTCTATTTATACTTGATTTGACTTGCCTAATAACCTTTACTAGGTCTGCCTCAACTTAACCACATAACACAATGCTGACTGGGCCAACACCCAATAGGGTGGTCTAATAACCCTTTGACCCACATGACTTATATAGGGCCGACCCCAACAAGGTGGTCTAATAACCCATCAAGTATAAGTTACGACACTTACAATATAAATGATGACACTTACGTATAGAGGAATAATAACATCTCTATAGGAATACAAACACTTCCGTATAAAGGAATAATACCATCTATGTAGGATTACAATATACATATATGAAATACATTCCGAAGTTACATATACATCAACAATGGAATACCTAGAAGACTAGATGTTATTTCATATATGAATAAACTTGTAGCAATGGTGAGGACAATGATGGCCAGAATGGATGCCATGGAGGTACTCCAGAGGAGAGGTATTGCACATGTGGTGCAATACAAGACTGATTGTTATAGGTCAAATCTGCACTTCTCCGTCCGTGATCACATTGCTCTGTTGATCACACAAAAGGACACTATGGATGGAAGAGCTAGGTTGACCTGGATGAGTGATTACTGAAACTACACTCTTCAGCTGAAAAACTTATTTTTTCTACAGTTTTCATGACATGTGTGCTACTATTGGCATAGTGAACCAGTGTTCTAAATGCTCTTTGCTCAAATACAACCATCACACACCCTTAAAATGTTGCAAACGCTTTTTGTAAAGAGTAAAAGTTGCTTACTGTGCACCACTCTGGTTGTATGAAACCTGTGCACATCTTAAGATGAAATGAAAAAATATATTAAGATTACAAATTGGGATTAGTTGAAGTTGGTTCTACAACTTCCCCAACCTCCCAATTAAACCACCTCTCGATTTCAACTGCCTACCTTGTCCCATAAATACAAGGAGGATCCATGAGAGAGGGACCTAGAAGGAATGCTTTAACTGTTGTTACACTGGAGGAATTCCCAAGTCATTATGAAGAACAAGAGCACAGGACTTGGTTGTAGAAGTGTCTGGAAAAATCAGGTATATCTATACTTTTCTACATTTCTTTGACAATAAAAGGCGGAAATACCCTTCCCGTCCCAAATTGAATGTCTATTGGATTGAATGTTCATTTGGTTTAATGTCTGATTGTATTTGATGTTAAGTTATTTATGCTTTCATCATATTTATTATAGTCAAGATACGTTGAGAAAGGTTTACTTTGTGTTGCAGGTTCATCATAGCAGAAGATTAAGCGAAAGCTAGGACCAACCATCAGTAAAAAGGTACTTCTTTCGATATCTCGATCTCTTTCCATTTGTAGTAACTAATGTAGTAACTAATGCAACACAATGAATGTATTTACCTGTCACTCCACCCAAGTTGGTAGTGTTGTCTCTCCACTATAAGGTATTTTTCCTGCATGGCATATAAATGAAAGTTGATCGACTATGACGATCTTGCCTTCGTGAGGGAACATTATAATCCGAAAAACAGCTGACGGCACTGCCTGCATGGCATATGTCTAGCTCCTACCCAACAGCAAGTTATAATCGAGTGGAGCATCCAGAACTTCAACCTCTACACATACTAGTTTTCCCGCAAGTTCAACATCAAATGATGGTAAGACTCAGTGTGGACGGAAATATCTTCTATCAAAGGCGGTAAGTACTGTGTTTGAGGGAGCTAACTTAGGTTCTTCTAAAGCCTTCCATCAAGAAATGGACATTACGCACGTAGACGCACCCTCATCCACAATAGCTCGTCCAATGGTCTTGGGACCATGGATGACCTATATTTGGAGAGCAACGTGGTATGGAAACCAGAACTTGATATATTTCATATCAAAATGGGCAAGCATGTTGGATGAGTCTATGCTCCCGATCGTTGCGAGGAGTGCACTGCGTTGTAATGGACAACTGTGCAGTACCTCCAAAGTGGACATGGCATAGGGGTTTGGGATAAATCTTTCACAACATTGTAGTTGGGGGCAGCCTATGCATTGGAATTGTGCACAACCCGTTTGTAGACACCTTTCGGTATCTTTGGCAATGAATCCACCGGTCTCTCGATATGGAGAGGGGTAGAAGATTCAGGAACATCCTTCTGCTGCGGATCCGGGGTACTCCCCAGCAGAGTCGCCAGTCTGTTGTGCAGGAAAAATACCTTATAGTGGGGAGACGACACTAACAACTTGGGTGGGGTGACAGGTAAATACATTCATTGTCTTGCATTAGTTATTACAAATGGAAAGAGATCGAGATATCGAAAGAAATACCTTTTTATCGACGGTTGGTCCTAGCTTTCGCTTGATATTCCACTATGATGAACCTGCAACACAAAGTAAACCTTCCTCAGCGTATCTTGACTGTAATAAATATGATGAAAGCATAAACAACTTAACATCAAATACAATCAGACATTAAACCAAATGAACATTCAATCCAATAGACATTCAAGTTGGGACGGGAAGGGTATTTCCACCTTTTATTGTCAAAGAAATGTAGAAAAGTACAGATATACCTGATCTGTCCAGACACTTCTGCAACCGAGTCCTAGGCTCCTGCTCTTCACAATGACTTGGGAATTCCTCTAGCGTAACAGCAATTAAAGCATTCCTTCTAGGTTCCTCTCTCATGGATTCTCCTTGTATTTATGGGACAAGGTAGGCAGTTGAAATCGAGAGGTGGTTGAATTGGGAGGTTGGGGAAGTTGCAAAACCAACTTCAACTAATCCCAATTCGTAATCTTAATATATTTTTTCATTTCATCTTAAGATGTGCGCAAGTTTCATACAACCAAATCGGCGCACAGTAAGCAACTTTTACTCTTTACAACAATCGTTTGCAACATTTTAAGGGTGTGCGCTGGTTGTCTTTGAGCAGAGTAGCATTTAGAACGCTAGTTCACTGTGCCAATGGTAGTGCACATGTCATGAAAACTGTAGAAAAAATAAGTTTTTCAACTGAAGAGTGTAGTTTCAGTAATCACTCATCCAATTCAACCTAGCTCTTCCATCCATAGTGTCCTTTTGTGTGATCAAAAGAGCAATGTGATCACGGACAGAGAAGTGCATATTTGAGCTATAACAGATTCCCCCTAATGTGTGAGGTCATAGGGAAACGATGGCTGAAATATATTATAATTCCAAGTCAGAGGAGGAGAAAGAAACCATAGAACCAAGTCACAAAAGTACCTGAAAATAATGATCAAGGTCAGTGAGCAATTACAATATTGACATCATATAGATGTGTAACAGGATACAACATGATCTCTAATACATAACTAGGAGATGTATATATAGCATGGCCACTGAAATACAAGGGTGGATCCATGACAAAATGAGAGATCATAGCCATAACAACAAGTTGGAGCTATGTCTCATAAAGAGCCAAAATGAGTGAGGCTCAGTCTTGCGCAGCTTGGGTGATAACATAAATATGGTGATTCTATTAGAGTCCCAAGGTCTTCATCCAAACAACCCAAGGTACAAACCCTAACCATGTGAATAGATGAGATGAAGTCAAACATGGGGGGTATTGTTTGATTACTGGTCATTGATGTATATCATTAACAAACGCGAGGGATTCCATCGATAATGATAATGGGGCCCAATGTACCTAGTACGTTCCAACAAGTGTGAATAAGTGTACTTGAAGTTGAACACTTGAGGAACCTGTCGAATAAGAGACATTGATGTATTCCCATTATTCAACAGCAAGGGAAACTTCCACTAATGACTGCAATCCCCAAGGTACTAACCGAAACTCTAAACTTCATTCCTAGAGCATAATGAGTTGAAGTCGATGGGAAAAAGTTTGCTAGAAGGGAGGCCTTAATGCATCCTCCATCATCCAACATGCAGAACACTCACAAGTTTGAGGTGATGTGGAGTAGGAAAAGTAACAAAATGAAACAAAATGACACCTAGATGGCTGACACATGAAGTCAAGGTAAACTGCAGAATGGTCGACACAGGTTGTATCCTTGAATAGTGAACATGACACAAAGTGACTTAGGTAGTTTTCAACATGAGGGGGAAGTGATATAAGCCTGCAATGTAGGAGACATTAACAGACCCTCCATATGATAGGAAGAATAACCAATCGGGGGAGTGAAAACTTGGAGATCAGGTTCAGCCTATGGTCAAAAACCCAACTGAAATGAAAGACTCAAATAGGTGTTGTGTTCAAGGACATGACTGGCTTAACTGCCTTTGAAACTGAAAAGATGTGAGATACCCTTCTCATCCCTTATTCTTTTTGGTAAAAGAATGTCCTTCTTGTTGTTTTAATGAGTCCAAGAAAGAAAACTCAATAAGCCCAACCATGTAAAAGTTTTAACGAGCCCATGGGAGGAAGACTCAGGACCTTCTTCATTGTTTACAGAGTTCGAAGAAGAGATAGAAGAATACTCTATAATACCGATCTCTGGATTTTAATATCGAGCCAATATATGTTCTTGCTCGCTGGTGTTTTCAATTTTAAGGAGTCTGAAAAACTTAAACAATAACTCCATACACCTACCCGTGGATTTTAGTATCGATCTCGGGTTGGTATATGCTCGCTGGTTTTTTCCTGTTTATAGAGTCTGAAAAACTTAAACAATCCTCTATACACACTCTCGTGGATTTCACATTGAGCCCGAGTAGGTGAATGCTCGCTTGGTGTTTTCATATTTCGAGAGCCTGAAAACCCTAAAGAAGGCTTCAAAAGTCCTTTTTCGTATAGTTAGTCTCCTCCCCCGAAAAAGTGTAAAACGATGAGAGAAGAAATCTTCTAGCCACTGATGACTAGAGTATTCTTTTTTCGTAAGTAATCCGGAAAAGTCCAGAAAATGGTTAAACTTATACCTAAGCGGATGTACCTTCAATTCCTTTAACAAGCTTGAAGAGAACAAGTATGCTCAACAATCTTGTTTAGTTTTTTAAAATAGTCAAAACAAGAGCTTAAAGCGACTTAAAAGACAACTTCTAGGATTGTAAGTTCATGACTTGCCAGAGAATAGAATCTCAACAACCGAGTTAGTAACTATTGACAAATTTTCTAAATGTCCTAATAATAAAACAATATGGTACCTATATTGGCGTGTTAATAAAGAAAATAAGTCATATCCGGTTTAATACTTTATAGTGAAAATTTGAAATACATAGTTTAATTTAATTCACCAAAATTTGTCAATATTAATGATTAAATAGAACATTTTACAAACAAAATGAAACTATACACTTTTGAAAAAAGTGGGTAAAAATCAAAGTCAATTTTTATAAATAGTTTCAAATTCAAAAATCAAATATCACAATTGAAGTTTTGAGGGCACATTGGAGCAAAACCTTGATCTTACTCCGTACATTGCGATCAAACCAGGCCACCAATCAATCTTCTACTTCCACCAAGTAAGTTATTTCCTCCCATACTTGCAATTTCATATAATGTTTGTAAATTTTCATGGTCAAAATCATTTTTAAGCAAAGTTTCAAATGCGTTTCTGCATGTGCGCTGCTATGCTTGAGTGAAACTAGTGCATTCGACAAAGATGCGTTGCTTCACTTCAAACAAAACAACGTTCGAGCGTGACTGTGTAGTAATAACAGTAGCGCACACCACTGAAAGTAGGGTAAAAAATCAAAATGACCAACACTTGACTATTTGCTTGGCAGGATGGTTCTCATATGGCATGAAAGGGAGCATGAGGAGATGGATTGAGAAGCATTACAAGATCCATTGACTCTCCATGCGCTTCGAATATGTGGATTGTTGAAATTTTATAGAACGGTCAACATGCAGCCACAAATCCGCTTGCTTGAGAGGCTTATCCAATATTGGGATGCCAATGCATTGGTGTTCGATATCCAAGGAGAAATACTAGAACTTACCATAGACGACATCTATTTTATCACGGGTCTCTCTCGGAGGGGATATTTGGTGATCTTGAAAGGGTCCTCTCGCAGAGTGGGTGCCTTATCCGCGCATGACTATGTCAATGCCTATTGCCTACCAGGAACTGAGAAATCCGGTAGTCAAATTCTTATCTCGACTATTGCAAGCTTCCCCCTCAAAGTCATTGTGAGTATTCTTAACCGGATGGGAGGGAGTGCTACCCAACATCTTGCTTCGAGACATTACATGCATATAGGTACTGAATGCTTGCAAGGCAAAGTATATGAATGGTGTTCAAGTCTTTTGGCGAACATGGAGCTTCAACTTTCCGGGTGTAAGACCAGGAGGATGAAGAATTTTGGGTACAGAAGCATACTTTGCACCTTCTTCTTTGAAAGGGTGCCTGCTATAAGTCTAGGCATGACTTTGCCCCCAATCAACCCTCGTGAGCCAATGTTGGCTCGTTGGGGTGAGATCTTCCTCCACCAGGGTGGTGGCAAGAGAAACTTCTGTTATCATGAGGATGATTTCTGGGGTTGGTGGGAATGGCAAGTGCCAGCTCTTGAGCAGTTTCCATATGCGGGTATAGACTTCCGCAACGATCTTGAGCTGATCCTTCCTCCAGGAGCAGCCTGGGGAGATATGGGTATGTTTATGCTTTTGAAAAATTATTTAATTTTTACATTTTATATATGTGATTTTTATGATGAGTATGAAGTACTGAAACAAAATGTTATATGCAGATGTTGGACCAGTATGTTCTGAGGGACACCCTGGTACTTTCGTGAGACTAGTGATAGTGGGTGCAGCTGATTCCATGCTAGGAAACATAGAGGGGAAGATGAGTCGGTTGAATCATGACATTCCGACTTACAGGATCGAGCGGATACCACTCGACATGCAGGAGAATGTGGTTGGTGTGCCCTCAGCATGGATTAGGCTACTGCGGAAAGTAGCTAGGTTGGTAATTTTCTATCGAGAGGAAGCAGAGGCAGATGAGGCCCCTCCTTCTCCATAGGACAAGGATATTCTATGTATATTTTTGAGGCCATCGAGCCCAATTTTGTATATTATGACATGACTCTGTGACAGACTTATGACCCAAACTCATATTATTTTTTGATACGGATTATATATATACAGTATCGATATTATTTACATGTGTGTTATTGTGTTTTATGCATGAATTACTATGTGTGTGAATGATGCAAATGCCAATCTAAAACGTAGTTTGCAAATGAATCAGCTAATGCATTCAAGTTTCTTGGAATATGTTGATATGTGATATAATCAAACTGTCTCTCAAGTAACTTAACGCGCAAAAACTGACATAGCAAAGTAGGATCTCTAACCTGATAAACACCCATTAATTGAAAAACAACTAATTGCGAGTCGAGTCGTACCTCCAAATGTGAAATTCCATGGAACAGAGCATGTCAGAGTAGCTCTATGACTGCACTGTATTTAGCCACATTGTTCGTTGTGGGACCTAAACAAGCCCCTCCCGAAGACACCAGTTGGCCAATTGGTGAGTAAATAACCCAAGTAGCCGCAACCAACTGACGGCTGTGGCGGCTAGCGCCATCAACAAACCCTATAAAGTGTTCAGTCGACATTTGAAACACAAAGAAATAGATGCATAAGACATAACTACAACCGTAAAGAAAGCTAACTCTACAAAATGTACAACTATAATACATGAAAAAGAATAGATTCCTAAGCGTAGTACTTCTTCAAGTAGAGCCCATTTCTAGGCTCCGACAACTTATTACCTTCATAGCTTGTTAACTCGTATGCACCCTTCTTCAGTACCTTAGAAACTATGTAGGGACCGAGCCACATGGAATTAAACTTTCTAGCCCCTAAAGGTTCCTTGTCTTGATCCCAGAGCAGAACAAGGTCTCCTTCGAGAAAAACCCTAGGTCTGACAGACTTATCGTACTGTCCATTGACTCAGTTCTTATGCACTTCGTTTGCTATGAGCGCGTCGCGGCGCTGCTCATCCAGATGTTCTAAATGCATCAAGCGTTCTTCCAAGACTAAAGTGTCAGGTAGTATTTGGACATCCAACTTCAATGAAGGAATATTGCACTCAATCGGAATGATTGCTTCTATCCAATGTACTAGCTAGAAAGGAGAGAACCTGGTAGCAGTCTTTACATTAGCTCGGTAGGCCCAAAGAGCAGGATACAGCATAATGTGCCAGTTATTTCTACTGGCATTAACGGTCCTTTGTAAGATGGTCTTTAAATTTTTATTGACCGCTTCGACCTGACCATTCGCCTGTGGGTAAAATGAAGATGAGTGCTCCTGTCAAAAACCTAACATGGTGTATAGATTGGTCATCATGATGTTCTAAAAATGACGACCGTGATCAGTCACGATCTTTTTGGGTATACCAAATCTTGCAATGATCTGGTTGAAAATGAAATAAGCGTCCGTTTATCCATCTTCCTTAACAGTAGGCATTGCCTCGGCCCACTTGGTGAAGTAGTCGATGGAAACAACGATATGGTGATGACCTCCAGCCGAAACTGGATTACAATTCATAAAATCAATCGCCCACTTGGTGAAGGGGCCTGATGTGATTACAGGATGGAGAGGAGCTGGGTGTGCTCGCATCTGCTTGGTGAAAAACTGACATCGCTGGCAGCGTTTTACACCTTCCACACAATCTTTGAAGATTGTGGGCCAAAAATAACCGACACGCAGTATTTTTTGGGCTGTTTCCAACCCATAAAGATGACCCCCACAAGCTCCACTCTTGGAATCATTCAATACTGATTATGCTTCCTCCAGGGTCAAACAATGGCGTAAGATGGAATCTACCCCACGTCTGTACAAAGTGTCAGAAATGATGAGGTAGTTCTTCGCATGACTCTTAAGCTTGCGTTGTTCATCCTTAGAGAAAGTGGTGGTACACATCAAAGTCTAGAGATATACTAGGATATCCCCATACCATGGGTCAGAGGATGCAATGAGAAAGATATGCTCATCCGGGAATGATGACTCTTCCTCAATGTGTACCATGTGACTAGGAAACTGTGAGGCACCTGCAACAATTAATTAATACAAATATGCGAAATAGCAGAAATGACAGAACTCAGAATCACTTTTATATTGATCACAGGCCACTTCGAGGGGGCAACCTCCTATGAGCAAGCTCAATACAAATAAATTCACGGTGCCTTCATAGGTCTCAACACACACTTATATACTAATTCTAGGTGTCAATACTATGGGTCGAAACCATGGGCCGTTACAAACTATGGATCAACAATACTACGGGCGACTTACAAAGCATATGCGCCAACAACAATAACACAAACTATTGATCAACAAAAACTACGGGACGACTTACAAAGCATATGCATCCAACAACAACATACTAACAAAGTAAAGACATGGGTTCCTAACATCCCCTCCCCCTTAAAAAAATCTTTTTCCTCAAAGCTTTAGATGTGGAAATTGTTGTTGAATCTGAAGGAGTGGTTCCCATGTAGCATCCTCTGGTTGCATGCCGTGCCACTGAATTAAGACCTCTGTGATAGAGCGAGAGCGAAGCTGACACGTGCGCCGATTGAGGATGGCCTCTAGCTCCAAAAGGATGGATCCTTCATTATCCAGTTCGGGTAAAATCGTTTGTCCGCTGATGTTGGTGCCAAGAACTTTCTTCAGACAAGAGACATGAAAGACTAGGTGAATGCGGGAAGAAGGAGGAAGTTCCAATTTATAAGCAACAGACCCAATCTTCTGAAGAATCTGATATGGCCCATAGAACTTTGGAGTGAGCTTATGACACCCTTTGAGTTTCAAGAAGAATTGTTTGTACGGCTAGAGACGAAGAAAAACCATATCGCCGACTTGAAAAGTGCGCTCCGAACGGTGTTGATCAGCTTGTTGCTTCATGCAATTTCTTGCCATGTGAAGATTGTCCCGCAAAATGCGAAGAATCTGATCGCGGTTTCGAAGGACCGTGTCAACTTCCTGAACTGGTGAACTGGTGGGGGTGTATGGAAGAAGAGTTGGAGGTGCCTGACCATAGACTGCTTCATATGGGGTCATTTTAGAGGCAGTGTGGTAAGAGGTATTGTACCACCATTCAGCGAGAGGGAGCCACTTTTTCGACTGATGTTGTTGTTCCGAGGTGAAGAAACGAAGATAAGTTTCCAAGCATTTATTAACAATTTCAGTCTGACCATCTGTTTGTGGGTGATACCCTGAACTCATCTTCAGTTTGGTGCTAGTGTGGCGAAATAGTTCTATCCAAAAATGACTGGTGAAAGTTGCATCACGATCCGAGACAATGGAAGAAGGGATGCCATGAAGACGAAAGATCTGGTCCAGAAAAATTTGAGCGACGGAGGAGGCTGTATAGGGATGGCTGAGAGCACAAAAATGACTATTTTTGGAGAGGCGATCAACCACAACGAGAATCACTGTCTTCCTGCCAGATTTAGGGATCCCTTCAATGAAATCCATAGAAATATCTGTCCAAATCCATGTAGGTATGGGCAAGGGTTCAAGCAATCCTGGAAGGAGTGTTGTTTCACCCTTATTGCGCTGGCAGGTATCACATTCGGCCACCATCTGTTGAATTGTCCTTTTCATGCCCTTCCAAAAGAAGTTACGCCGTGCTAGTTCATATGTTTTGAGGAACCCAAAGTGCCCTACCGATGGAGAAGCATGGAGTTCATAGAAGACAGCCTGTTGAAGATCTGTGCTCTGGGGAAGCACCAGACGACGGTCCTTGTATCGCAGAAAAGCACCATCCCAAGAGTAATGTGGTACAGCAGAAGGGTTGTTGGTCAAGCGTTGGATGATTTGAGATAAGGAAGAGTCATTGACATAACCCTGTTGAACAGATTGCAACCAATTTGGAACAGGCATAGAAATAGCTGAAAGAGAACCTTGGGCATCAAATGTGCGAGAAAGAGCATCTGCCACAATATTAGCTTTACCCTTCTTGTAAGTGATCTCATAGTCATAACCCATGAGTTTTCTAACCCATTTCTATTGTGCCGGGGAGGAGACACGCTGGTCCAAGAAATATTTCAGACTGGTGATCAGTCTTGATGCAAAAATGATTCCCTAGTAGGTATGGCCGCCACTTCTGTACTGCATGCAAAATAGCCATCATTTCCTTCTCATAGGTAGAGGCAGCTAAATTCTTACCTGAAAGGGCTTTGCTGGTGAACGCAATGGGGTGTTCATCTTGAAGGACAAGAACACCAAGTCCATTTCCGCAAGCATCACTCTCAATAGTGAAGGGCTTGGAAAAATCGGGCATAGCTAGCATAGGTGTAGTACACATAGCTTGTTTTAATTTGTCAAATGCACACTGAGCAGTAGGTGTCCATGTAAAAGCATCCTTTTTCAATAGAGCAATTAATGGAGCTGCAATCTTCCCATAATCCTTGACAAACTTGCGGTAGTAGCCAGTCAACCCCAAAAAACCACGAAGGCTCTTGAGTGTCTGAGGATGCGGCCAATTGTTCATGGCATCGATTTTGGTAGGATCCATGTGAACCCCTTGTGCTGAGATAATGTGCCCGAGATACTCAACTTCC
Source organism: Larix kaempferi (assembly GCA_027924585.1). NCBI lineage: Eukaryota > Viridiplantae > Streptophyta > Pinopsida > Pinales > Pinaceae > Larix > Larix kaempferi. Next base: position 18,122,084 of record BSBM01000001.1, read on the forward strand.
TTCTGTCCAAAAACACATTTAGACTACTTGGCATGGAGATGATGGTCAGAGAAAAGTTGCATGACAAGATCCAGATGCTGGAGATGTTCATCCCATGTTTTACTGTAGATGAGGATATCATCAAAGAATACTAGAATGAATTTCTACAAGTAGGGTTGAAATATTTTATTCATTAAGGCCTGGAATGTGGAAGGAGCATTAGTGAGGCCAAAGGGCATGACCAAAAACTCATAATGGCCATCATGTGTGCGGAAAGCTGTTTTAGGAATATCATCCTCATGAACCCGAATTTGATGATACCCAGAACGAAGATCCAACTTGGAGAAAAAGTGAGCCCCATGAAGCTCATCAACAACAGGAATTGGAAACTTATCCTTGATGGTGAGGTGATTAAGTGCTCGGAAGTCAATGTAGAGGCGCCATGACCCATCTTTTTTGCGGACAAGAATAACTGGAGAAGAAAAGGAACTAGTGCTTGGGCGAATAATACCTTGCTTCAATAAGTCCTGAACGAGCATTTCAATCTCCATTTTTTGGTGAAATGGGTAGCGATAGGGCCTGATGTTGGGTGGAACGCTGCCAGGAAGGAGCTGAATACGATGGTCTTCTGGCCTGAAAGGTGGCAATCCCACTGGTTCAGCAAAGACACCTGTATATCGATCCAGAATTTGTTGTAGATCCAAAGGAGCAGTGGAGACCACTGATGGTTGCATCTGGATGGAATGGATCTGAGCGATGACACCATGTGAATTCTTCTTGAGGAGTTTTTCCATGCGATGTGAACTGATGATGCTGAGAGAACCTGGTTGTAATCCTGTCAATGTGTGTTTTTGTCCATTAAGGGAAAACTGCATCCAAAGTTCAGCAAAATCCCATAAGATAGGGCCAAGTGTGCGTAGCCATTGAGCGCCCAAAACCAAATCACATCTGCCTAAGGGAAAGGCAAACATGTCAGAGCGCAAGGTATAATCTCCCATAGAGATATGCACATTTCGACACTTCCCTTTGCAAGGTAAGGTTCCCCCATTGGCAACCATGACTTCAAAGTTGGAGCAAGGATGGATAAAACAATCAGCTTGTTTGGCGATCCGAGGGTCAATGAAATTATGAGTGCTACCAGAATCAATGAGTATTGTAAGAGGAAGCTTCTTGAAGTAACCCCTGACCTGCATTGTTTGGGGGGTGGTGATTCCAGCTAAATCATGGAGAGATATCTCTGGCTGGTCATCTTGAGACGGAGGGTCAATAGGCGGTTCCTGAATGTCGACCAGAGCATCCAGTGTTTCCGGATCTTCATCACCAATTTCAAAGGCAGGCGGAGACTCCACATCCAAGAGATAGAGCTTTTGTTAAACACATTTATGTCCCCAAGTGAATTTCTCATCAAAATTATAGCAAAGCCCCTTTTCTCTGCGTGCTTGCATCTCTGTTTCAGAAAAAACGCTTGATAGGAGTCCGTCAAGGAGCCTGCGGTATAGGTGGTCGCTGAGAACCCATATTTTAGAAGGGAACAAAAGTGGGCTTGAAGCGTTGTTGGGCTGCAATCTTGTCTTCTGCCAACTTAGCCAACCCTAGGGCTTCCATCATTATGTTGGGACAGAACATTTTGACCTCAGAGCGGATGGCATCCTTTAGACCACTGATAAAACAACTCTGATAAAAGTCATCAGACAATCCTTCGGTGTGGTTGGCTAGATTTTCAAATTCAGTTTGATACTCTCTCACCGTGCCAATTTGGCGAAGTTTAGTGAGGGCTCCTGTGAATTCATCAAAAGCACTAGGACCAAATCGCTGCAAAAGGAGCTGGCAAAAGTCTGGCCATTTGGGCTCTGGATGAGCCTTGATGTACCAACGGTACCATTGAAGAGCTTCCTGTTCCAAGTGAAAGGATGCCAGCGGAACTTTGTTGACATCAAAAGTATTATGCAGACTGAAATACTGTTCTGCATGATAGATCCATCCAGTTGGATCAGTACCATTGAAGCGAGGAAAATCAAGCTTCGTACCACAGAAATTGCTGGAAGAGGAGAACCCATTGTCTGATGAAGACTCGGACTGCCATTTGTTGTTCATAGCTGAATGTTCAAGATGGAGGCCGAGAAATTTTTCATCCAGATCCTGGAGTTTGGCTTGGATGGCTGCAAGTGCTTCCTCCATGGTTTTTGCTCTTGCACGGGTGACAACCATAACCAGGAGTTTTTTTTTGTTTTTTTTTGTTTTTTTTTGGAGGTGACAACCATAAACAAAAACAGAAACTACTTCAGTAGGGGAAAATGTGGACTAGGGAAAAAATCTGAAGGGTAATTGGGGTTTGACTAGGTTTTGGACACTGTTGAATAGACAGGGAAACAAAAATGAGGATTCCAGAAGCAGGGTGAAAGAATGGGAAAATTTGGCAGAGGGGAACAAGAAATAGAATTCAGAAATGAACTCTGTGGTAAAATTTGAGGGTGATTGGGTGAAATCTGAGGAAGTTATGGCAAACTCTAAAAATAGACAAATGTGGGATTTCGGGCTTTGGGAAGGGGAATTGTGGATAGGGTCCTCAAGAATGAAATATGCAGAATGGGGTGACAGGGGTTCCCCAAAAATTTCAAGGGAAACAGAGTGAAAACAAGGGAGATATGGAGAAAAAACTGAATTTTATACTTTTTCAGACTGGAGCGGCTACGGCTCGAAAGGGATCTAAAACGGCGCCGAATGGATTGAAAATGGTTGGATCTGGAATGGCTTGCAAAATGGATCTGAACGACTGGATGTAAAACGACGCAGCAACGATCGACGACAGTTCAGCTGAAATTAGATATGAACCCCAGGTATGTGCGGCTTCCTAACAGTTCAAGGGTTTCACTCGACCACCAATGTTGTCTGACGGCTTGCGTATTGGGGCAGTACCCCTCACTCCACGGCTCAGGTAAAATTGATAACCGCTTTGCCACAAACGACAGCTCTTGGTTTACCTCACGGGTGGGAACTAGTCAATCAGGTAGGGGTCGTTGCCCTTTTCGCTGGCAGGTCCTCTCAATGGGCCAGCTACTTCGGGGTTCCTGTGGTACTCCTCACAATGAGTTTTAGGGCTTATGCCCAAGTACTTCCCACAGTTAAGAGGATAGGGATTATTCCCAATCCGAACCTGCAACAGATGCGAAAATTTTTTTTGGCATAAATTTCACCCAGCGAGCCCAAGAAAGTGCTCTGATACCAGATGTGAGGCACCTGCAACAATTAATTAATACGAATATGCAAAACAACAGAAATGACAGAACTCAGAATCACTTTTATATTGATCACAGGCCACTTCGAGGGGGCAACCTCCTATGATCAAGCTCAATACAAATAACTTCACGGTGCCTTCATAGGTCTCAACACACACTTATATACTAATTCTAGGCGCCAATACTATGGGTCGAAACCATGGGTCGTTACAAACTATGGATCAACAATACTTTGGGCGACTTACAAAGCATATGCGCCAACAACAATAACACAAACTATTGATCAACAAATACTATGGGACGACTTACAAAGCATATGTGTCCAACAACAACATACTAACAAAGTAAAGACATGGGTTCCTAACAGAAACACTAAAATCAGTTCGGCGAACACCAGTGATTTCTTTGACTTAGCGGACTGAAAAACCAAATCAAATTCTTGCAAGATGACAATCCATTAGTTAAATTTCCTACCGATTATGCGTCGAGTGAGAACATATTGGAAAGGATTGACCTCTGCAACCACTGTGGTGGTACGCAATAATATGTAGTGACTTAGCCTCTGAACCGCATAGACAGCAGCTAATGCCAACTTCTCTACGTGAGAATACTTGATCTCAGGAGCTATCAGGGTCCGCAACAGATAATAAATGACATGCTCCTGGATCTTGTCATCCTCCTGAACCAGTACTATGCATATTGTGTATACTGATGTAGCCAGATATAAGAGGAAATCATTCGTATAGTCTGGCGGGCTTAACAAGGGGGATGAAAGTAATTCCTTTTTCAAGGCCTCAAATGATGCTTGAGAAGCCTCATCCCACAAAAATTAGGTGTCTTGTTTAAGCAGTCTCATGAAAACTTTTGTAATTTTGGCATAGTTAATGATAAAGCGTCTCAAGAAGTTGGACATGCCCTGCAAACTTTGAAGTTGTCTCAGGGTTCGAGGAGGAGGAAGATTTACAATCGCCTCAACTTTCAATGGGTCCACCATTATGCCACAACTGGATACTATGAAACCCAATAATCGTCTAGATTCAATGCAAAATACACATTTGTTGGGATTCAATCGAATCTTGTAGTATCTGCATCATTCAAACACGAGTCTTAAGTGATCCGGATGCTCCCGTCTCTTGCAAGATCGTGCTGGGAGATCATCAAGGTAGGGTTCTACTATGTGCTTGATGTCATGAAAAGCAAAATTCATTGCTCGCTGGAAGGTAGCTCCAACATTTTTTAAACCAAACGGCATCTTCTGATAGGAAAAGGTGCCCCAGGGACAAATAAAGGTTGTCTTGTGTTGGTCTTCAGGTTTGATCTGTATCTGGTTATATCTTGAAAACCCATCCATGAAGGAGAACATTTCATGGCCCGCAAACGCATCGATGATTTGATCTATGAATGGTGTGGGGTAATTATATTTCAGACAAGATCTATTTAGGTCCCAGAAGTCAGTACAGACTCTAATGGTACCTTGCTTTTTGTCTACTGGAACAGGATTTGAAACCCATTATGTCATAGCTATCGGATAGATAAATCTGGCTTTGAGCAACATTTCTACTTCCGCCTTGATGGAAGCAGCTTTTCAAGGGTTAACTGGATGGAGCTTCTATCTCACAGGTTTAGCATTGGGATACATTATGACGACATGCTCAACAATGGCGGGGTCAATGCCTGGCATCTCCTTGTAAGACCAGGAAAAAACATTGTGGAATTCATTAAAGAGATTGGTATACAAAATGATCTCGTCGGAAGAACAGTCTACTCCAATGAAAATATTATCCACGACCCCAAGTTTGATGGAAATGTTGATCAGAATGGTTCTGGATATATTTGCCATATTCCCTTCATCATAAACAACTTTCGAAGTAGAAGGGATAGCAGAAAAATCAACATTCCCACCGGGTCTCATCGAAAACTCACCTCTCTCAATCCTGTCTAGATCAAGAAGAAAATAAGACCTGTGGTGCATGTGTTCCCAAGGGTGGTCCAGACCTATCATTGCTTCCAAGGTTGCCTCATTAGAGGGAAAAACAGTGTTTAGACAGTCAAAAGAGTGGATAGAGTCCACTGACCATGCAGGAGCATAGTCCATATCTGACTCGGTAGAGACCAATGGAGTCACGATATGTTCTGTTGTAACATGTTGTGAATTTAAGTAAGCCACCTCTGCAATAGATAAAATTCGCGACTGGTTTTGATTCAGTTGGGAGAATCCATGGATCTATCGTTGGACTAACCGTGAAAATCGCAGATGAAGAACATTCTTCAGAACCAATAAAATGAACAGGAGAACCTAGGTCAAAAGTGCCTATTAATGACCCATAGAGACCTATTCCCAAACTCTCAGTAACTGGGCAGGACTGATCAACCAATAAGAATGTTGAATTCGATGAAGTCTGGTTGTTCTTCCAAGAAAACGAAAGTTGATCGACTGTGACGATCTTTCCTTCGTGAGGGAAGATTATAATACGAAAAATAGCTAACGGCACTGCCTGCATGGCATATGTCCAGCTCCTAACCAACAGCAAGTTATAATCGAGTGGAGCATCCAGAACTTCAACCTCTACATATACTAGTTTTCCCGCAAGTTCAACATCAAATGATGGTAAGACTCCTTGTGGACGGAAAGATCTTCCATCAAAGGCGGTAAGTACCTTGTTCGAGGGAGCTAACTCAGGTTCGCCTAAATCATTCCAGCAAGAAATGGACATTACACACGTAGAGGCGCCCTCATCTACAACAGCTCGTCCAATGGTCTTGGGACCATGGATTACCTCTATTTGGAGAGCAACGTGGTACAACAACCGGAACTTGATATCTTTCATATCAAAGTGGGAAAGCATGTTGGATGAGTCTACACTCCCTATCGCTGCGAGGAGTGCACTGCATTGTTGTTGCTTGGGTTTTCACCCAAGCATGTGCTTATGAGCACCTACTAACTTGTAGTAGCAGTTTATAGAAAACAATAAAAATAACTAGATGTAAATAGTAAATTTTGATCTAACATGTGCAAATAAATAATTCTAGATTAAAAACTTTAAACAAAGTAGATCTATGAAAGACAGAAATAAAAAACTATAAAAATTTGTATTACCTCAAAGGGTGAGGATGGTGAGTTTGAGCAGCTCCAAGGTTGAGGTGCTCCAATGTCCAATGGTCTCTTCTTCTCCAATGCTCTAATGGGGATCTTCAAATTCGAAAATGGAGGCAAGGACTCTCAAAGGGAATTTGGAAGCATAAGGATACGATGAAATGTGGATGAATAGTGAGGAGCCCCTATCACCTTTTTATAGTTTTTTGGTCATGGGGAATACCATTATGGTTTAAGGAAACCAATGGTATTGACCAAAATAGTTTAGGTTTCTTTTTCCCTCTTTTTCCTTTTTTTGAATATATTTTATATTTTTATTCCCTTTTAATTGATTTTTGGGAATTTTGGACCCCTTTTGAGGGTTTTTTGTATTTTTTGAGGAAAGTTACATATTTTGAGTGGAAAAAGATGGGTTTTGGTCTTTTTGGTGACCTTTTGAAGGTTTTAAAGGCTGAAATGGTGGAAAAAGTGGACAAATGGGTCATGTGAATAGGGGAATGAGCTAATGAGAACTTTTTGGGTGTTAACAGATTGCCCCCTAATGTGTGAGGGCAGGAGCTCGTCGTATGGCCGATAGACATTATATTTATTTTGTCTTTTTCCTGGGGTTTGGAGAAGAGAAGAGACCGATTGGAGACTGGAACACCGGGCCCTTGCAAACTACACAAACTGAAAAAATACATGTCCTCAAAATGAATGAGGAATTTTCTCTGATAATGGACGAGGCGGGCATACCCATGCTCGTATCAAGACATATAAACAACAATGAGGCCCAAAAAGGGGACCTAAACAATACATATAAACCTGTTTGTGTACATCTTAATGGTCCAGAGGGGACACAATGTTGGGACATACACATGGTCAAACCATGACTAATATGAAGGACTGATACACTTGAAAAGAGCAACAACCATTCTGAATATGGTGTCAGAAGGGTTGATGAACTGCTAAATCTGAAGGTATCCAACAACTGTAGGGACTCAATAACCGTGAGTCAACTACTGAAGAGTATATGGAACTATATACTCAAGGGAGTATAAAATTGTGGTACTTTCAAATACTGTCGCCAAGCGCAACCCGGATATCCATAGGAACATGTAACTGGTTGTTTCCGCAAGTAGACTCACAAATGTGCTAGAGTCAGATGACATCTGAGGTCTTCAACAAATAACTGAAAGGACCAATACCCTATACGAGTCTCAAAATGCGATCAAGGTGTTGATGTCGAGCATGTGAGAAACAATCATTCGTAGAGGCACTAATGACTCCTTTCAGAATGACCTGTAGGCACTCAACATTGATGGTGATGAGTCCAAGGCATAGGTACCTCTGGGTCTATCCTCTGGAATAGATTTGGTTGGAGTCGACAGAGGGAGACCGAAAACTACCAAGGAAATGATGTTTCCTTGGTTGAAGCATGAGGTGTACAACCGAAGTGTGATAGTACTGATGGTAGGACTGACATACTGTGAGGATGGGGAACAACCAGAGTTTTAGAGTGGGGGGGGGGGACTCAAAATTCCTTTGTTCAAAGCATGATGACATGGTTGACCTGACAGCATATGAAACTGACTTTTAGGTGTGGGGATCATAGCTTAAGGGATCAGGGGTATGTATTGCAGACTGGAGTGACTCTGGGATATAGGCTGACGGATGTTTATCGGGGAGACTCTCAGGTAATGTTTTGCAGAATACTTTGAACAAATGAGACCATCTTGGGGAAGTTTCCATGTGAGTATGCGTGGTCTATTGTGGCACCGATAGGCACCGTTGGGGCCTTCTTCGTGGTTTTAATGATCTCCAAGAAGGGATAAAAGTGTGCTCTAAAATGGTACTATCCTGTGGATTTGTGCGAGCCCAGGACTGTTCATGATCGTGAGTGCTTTCATTTTTAAGGAGTCTGAAAACGATAAGAAGACTCTGAATTGGTGGAGGAGTACTGTCATGTGGATTTATATGATCCCAAGATAGTTATATCTCATGGTTGCTTTCAATTTCAGAGAGTCTGAAAGCGGTAAGTAGACTCCATTGGTGGTCTTTTTTGTATGTTAGTCTCCAAGGCTCGAAAAAGCATAAAATGATGCAAATGGAGAACTCTTCTAGCTGATGTGACTAGAGTATTCCTTTTTTGTAATTAGTCTACAAGGTTCGGAAAAGGAGTAAACTTATACTAGGTAGACGCCCTTTCAGATACTTTTAGCGAGCATGAAAGGAAGCAATATTTCTCGGAGATCTTTTCATTGTTTTGGGAGTCAAAAAAGAGCTTAACAGAAACTCCCTAAGTGCCTTTTTCGTAAAAGAATTGGTCAGCCCGAAAAAGGGATAAAATTATACCGAACAAAAAGGTATTGGTGAGTGCGAGAAATGATCTCAAGCATTGTCATGAGCACGGAAAACTGAATCCGACTATATAAAGAATGTAAAAAATGGACAACGGTCGATGTGGCACGCGAACTGAGGTGATGAGGGGCATGGAAAAAGTGCCTGAAAATGTGGTGGTGAGAGCAAGAAATGATCTCAAGCATCATCACGAGCGCGGAAAACTGAATCCGGTGATGTAAAATTTGTCAAAAACGGACAACGACCGATGTGGCATGCAAACCGAGGCGATGAGTGTGTGTGAAAAAATGCCCAAAAAATGGGACTGGTGGAATTGGAAAACATACTAGACCATCGTGGATTTCTCGCCTTGCTGAATCCAATGGTGTCAATGGTTTGAAAAACGGACGTCGTATGGCTCCGGAATGGCTGATTGAAAATTGGTCAAATGTCTATAAATGGTGAGTGGGCCCATAAGGATATGTGTCATTTTCACGGTTGAGTTTCACAGGAGATTTGATTTGGTCAGAGCTCTTTCTTCATTTGCGGGAGATTCAACTGTTGGTTTTCAATTTTGTGAGTTCCAGGTAATCCTATTGGCCTTAGTCTTTAATTTTATTTACTGTCGGGGGGAAACTAGGTCTCGAGAGTGGCGTATATGCCATGTTGGCTTTCCAACAAGGAATATCGCAGCTTTTGGGACTTTTTGCGTGATCCACATCGCGACTATGGGCTTCACAGTTGCGATCTACATCGTAGCTGTATGTTTGACAGCCGTGATGTGGATCACGGCTGTGGGCATCTATAGTTGCGATGTGGATCACGACTGTGGGCATCTACAGCCGCGATGTGCATCGCGGATATGGGAATCTATAGCCGTGATGTGCACCGCGGCTGTGGGAATTCATAGCCATGATATGCATCGTGACTGTTGGCATTTACATTCGTGATCTGGATCGCGACTATGGGATCCAAACCCACGATCTGGATCGTTGGCTTGGGGGAAAAAATTTTGTGGCATTTTTTCTAAAAAATTCTTTGTTGACTTGCCAGGATGATCAGGAAGCCAAGAGCATCGTGGAGGGAGAGAGAGATTCCAGAGGAGCTGATGGAGATTATCTAGGGGGACCACCATGCACAAGCGGCTTTGGCTCTGGGCGGAATGCTGAAGTTTGCTCAGATTCCTCTCATGCGTTCAACAAACTTGTTGCTGAACAAGTTGATTGACTTCTGGGACCCGGAGATGGTAGTATTTATGGTTCAAGGTGAGAGACTGGACCTCACCTTGAATGACGTTTATTTTCTTACTGGACTTCCTCGTTTGGGTGAGGTAGGGGATCTTCTGCCGAGGATACCGGCGAGTATCGATATAGAGGATCTCCTAGAGAGGTTTTTCCTTCTGGGTGCAAGTGTACATGCTAGTGCACTGCTCGTTCGTGATTTGCGGGATCCATCGATGTAGGTAGTTGCAACTTGTGTGCTTCGGGTACTTTGGGCACAGGCACCCCACCGTCTGTCAGGGGGGCAGATGTTGATGGTGCAGCATGTGTTGGATTGTTGTTTCGATGCTCCACGTGAGTGGAGATCGATTCTACGGAGGGTGGCTATGTTGGTCGTTGAGAGGAGAGTTTAGGATGAGTATGATCTGGAGGAGGAGGAGCCAGAGGAGGCGGACGATTGTGATGATGATGATTAGGTTTGATTGTACTTTCCCCCAAATGCTAATGAGCATATGGGGAATTTTGTGGATATTTCGATGTATGGCTGGTGTATTTTTTTGTACATTCGAGTTTTGAGGGCACTCTTGATGTTGTGACTATATGATGTTGTATATATATTTATGCATATGGATGCGTTCTTTATTATACAGTCGTGTTATGCACGTGGATGCACATCTTGTCATTGCTTTTATGTCTTGTTGCACGTGGATGCAATTGTATGTGTTTTGTTTGCCCGTAGAGGCACATTTTATGCACATGGACGCAATACTTTGGTTTTTGTATGCTCGTGGAGGCACATGTTATGCACATGGATGAAAATACTATGATAGTTTCTTTTATTTGGTTTTTTGATTTTTTGATGCCTATGTGATGCATGTTTTGATATCCCACATGTTTTGGTTGACGTGCCAATCTAGAATTTATTAGCCATTTGGTCTGCGACACTGTTTAGATTTCGTGGGACATGAGTGAATGAAATGGATTCAAAGTGTCGAATCATTTGTTTAGTGCGTATAAATTTTCTAAATAGACAGGGATCGCGTACCTGGTAACATTTGTTGAGCTGGGAAATAAGAAGTTGGGAGTCGAGGTAAATGTGAAGGTGACTTATGCCCATCTGGAGGGCAGCGGTCAAGAGACTGGTCACGACATTGTACTCAGCTTGGTTATTGGTAGCAGCACCTATACACACTCCATCGAGGTGGATCAACTCGTGTGAGGGGGAATAGAGTACCCAAGTTGCAAAGGCGAGATTTGGGGACCAATGACTTGCACCATCAGCGAAGCCGACATAGTAGAGTGGAAAAGGATCCATCTGTGTTCATGTAGGAAAAAAGGAAAATGTAAGGTTTTGAAAATTTACAGTGAAAAAATGAATTAAAAACTGTACAATATGGACTGTGGTGTCCAGAAGATTTTTATCGATAGAATCGTTTAAGGTACAACCCGTTACGAGGGTTGCGCATGGGGTTACCTTCTGAGTCGGTTAAAATGTATGCCCCATGTCCAAGGCAAGTGTGTATGATGTATGGTCCTTGCCAAGTGGATTCGAATTTTCCTTTGCCTGTTTTGTCATGGGCTTGATCGTAAACGAGTACTAGGTCTCCTTCACTAAATGCTTGTGGGTGAACATTTTTATCATAACTAACTTTAGATCAGTTCTTTGAGGCTTCGATTGTTTGGAGAGCTACGTGGTGATCTTCGTCGGCTTGCTCTAAAAGAAGTAGGCATTGTTCAATTGGTGAAGTATCCAGGAGGAGTTCGATGGCGATGTGCAATGTCGGGATCTGACACTCAATTGGGAGGACAGATTCTACGCCGTGAACTAAATGGAAATGGGTGAAACCATTGGTGGTTTTGGTGGACGTGCGGTAAGCACACAATGCGGGGAAGAGAATGTGATTCCAATTGGACTTATGTCGGTCGACAGTGCGCTGGAGGATGGTCTTCAAAATTTTGTTAACAACTTCGACTTGGTCGTTCCCTTGGGGGTAGTAGGCGGAAGAGAAATAATGTTCAAACTTAAGGAGGGTTGACAATTCTCGCCAAACAGAATCCTCAAAGTGAGATCCATGGTCTGAGATGAGTTACTTTGGTACTCCAAAATGAGCAATAACATGATTGAGGAAAAAGCCGGCTGCAGTGTCGGCTTTGCAGTTATAAGTAGGCATAGATTCGGCCCATTTGGTAAAGTAATCAATGGTCACAATGATGTGTTTATGGATGCCATCTGATGTGGGATTACAATCCATGAAGTTGATGGCCCATTTGCAAAATGGTCTGACGGTGACAACTGGATGAAGGGGGGAGGGGGGTTCTTTCCTTGGGGGAAAAAAGCTGGCAATTTTGGCAATGTTTGACTGCTATGATGCAGTCAGTAAATAGTGAGGGCCAAAAATAACCTGTGCGGATCACCTTTTTGGAAATGGTCATTCAAGAGAAATGGCCACCGCAGGCACCACTATGACAGTCGTTAAGTACTTGTTCTGCTTCTTCTTGAGAAAGGCAACATCGTAGGATTGTGTCGATGCCACATCGATAAAGGACATCATCTAGGAGGAGATAACGGGGGGCATGGTGACGGATGCAACAGCATCCATCACAGTCGATATTAGGTCGAAGCTTCTGTGTGCGGAGGTAAACCAAAATGTCGCCGTACCAAGGGTCGTCAGACGTGATGATGAATAAATGGTCATCAATTAGATCAGTATGGATATCTGGTGATGACGATGAGGATGGTAGGTCCGTAATGAGCTGAGCGAGTGCTAAGGATTTGGTGCTCTTTGGGGTTTTAAAAGTCAGGTCATATTCTTGTAGGATAATTACCCATTTTGCTACACGGCCTTGGAAAAGGTGATGTGTTAAGAGATAGACCATTGGGTTGAAATTTGTGACAACTGTGGTATGGCTGAGGAGAATGTAGTGACGCAATTTCTGTACTGAAAAAAGATGGCGAGGGACATTTTCTCTTCATGTGGGTAGCGCAATGGTGGGCCTGATAAGGTTTCGCTTACATAGTAAATGACATGCTCTTGATGAGCAGAGTCCTCTTGGACGAGTACTCCAGAAAATGCATAATGGGATGCCGAAACGTAAAGGATGAAGTCTCTTGTGAAATCCAGAGGAGAAATCAAGGGGGAATTAGTGAGTGATTTCTTCAGGTCTGTAAAATCTCTTTCCACTTGATCATCCCATACAAAACGGGTATGAAGGCATAGTAGACGAAGGAAAGCATGTACTGTTGTGGCATAATCGGGGACAAAGCGGCAGAGGAAGTTGGACATCCTCTGAAGGATTTGTAGCTGTCATAGTGTATGAGGTAATGGTAGGTCTACTATGGTTTGGACCTTTAATGGGTCAATGGTGATCCCTTTTTCTGAAATGATGAAACCTAACAGACGGCCTGCTGGAACGCAAAAAACACACTTGAGTGGGTTCAAGCGGATTTGGTATTTGCGACAATGCAAGAAGACTTGTCGAAGATCATCTAGATGGTCGGATCATTTCTTAGATCGATCCGTGAGGTTGTCTAGATAAACCAATATGATGTTAATCAGGTCATGGAAACAATAAGTCATGGCCCGTTGGAATGTGGCTCCAGTGTTTTTGAGACCGAAAGGCATGACGCGATAGGCAAAAGTGCCCCATGGGGTGGTGAATGCTATTTTGTATTGACATTCCTTACGAATTTTGATTTGGTTATACCCGAAAAAACCATCCATGAAAGATAGTACCTCGTGACCCATACATGCATCGATTAGTTGGTCGATAAATGGTGTTGGGAAGTTGTCTTTGGGACAAGCTAGATTGAGGTCGCGGAAATCAGTACAGACACGAATGGTGCCCACTTTTTTATTGACTGGAATTGGGTTGGAAACCTAGGTGGTATAAGCAATAGGGTATATGAAACCTGCTACTCGAAGCTTCTCAATTTTGGCCTTAACAACTAGAAGCTTAGATGGGTGAATGGGGTGTTGTTTCCGGCGGACAGGAGGTATATTAGGCCAAGCGTCTATGTGATGTTCTACAATGGTAGGGTCGAGACCAGGAATCTTAGTGTAAGACCATGAAAAGACATCGTGAAACTCTTGGAAGAGTTTCTTGTAGGCTTAGACTTCCTCTTCAGTGCATGATGCGCCTAAGGAGATAAGTTCAGGTTTTCCAGGTGTAGTGGAGATGTCAATTTTTATGATAGGTGAAATGTTGGCCATATTACCTTCTTCAAAGGCATTTGGAGCTGGGATTGGATCTTTGAACCAATCGACATTGGTTGGTAAAAAATCTTTGGATTCAACAGACAGTTGGTTTTCTGCGATGGAGGTAGATGCTTCAGGGATGAAGTATGACCGATGGTGTATATCATCCCAGGGGTAGTCTGGTGCAGTAAGTGTTTCTAGTATTTCCTCGTCGCTACGGAAGTAGTGTGTCATCAAATCAATTGGTTCAGGATTGTAGGTGGATGAAATCATATAAATGGTATTGATTTCTTATGAAAGGGAAGGTTTTGGGGGGTATATTTCCTCAATGAGCGGGGGCGATATCTCTAGGTCGGCATTATCCAATTCGTAAAGAGCTACTCTATAATCTGGGAGATCGCGGTAGTGATGTGAATAATGGCTACAAATGCCGCATATCACACAAGGGTGGTTGGTACGCAATGATTTATCACAAGGTTGAGGGGGCAGTTCTAGTTTGACCACTGGAATATTAGTATCATCATCCAACATTTGCATGTGTTCTTGAAGTGTCGGTAATTGTGGACATTGATGGGTATCATGGCCTATATCATTGCAAAAACAGAACTTACGGGGAGCACGAGTTGTTGGGGGGGTTCTTCTCCAAATTGGGGGTTGGTGGGGCGGTACGGGTTGTGGGTCCGGTGGTGTATGATTGTGGGCCTTTGCCCCCATTGTTGCGGAGTTGAGGGGGAGCATTACTGGATGTGGATGTAGTGGTCCCAGTTGGAGGTGGTCGATTTTGGATGTTTGCTACACCAGGTGGTGGACGGTTTGAAGTATTGATTGGTTGCACCGGTTGTAAAACAACATTCAGTGTTGGGGGAGGGGTTGGGGCAGGTAGGTACCACACAGGTAGTCCTAACATTAAACCTGGAATATTTAGCGTAGCCATTACTGGTGTGTTGATGACTCATGTCCGATATGACTAGGCACTGTAGGTGGTTGTGGCAGTGATGGAGGTTGTTGAGTATGCGGCTGTGTGTTGTGCAAAAGGGTGCACAAATCAGATATTTCAATTGTCCGCAGAGGGGGTGGGATAGATTGGAATGTGTAGGTCATGGGAGTATCTGAATATATACTAGGTCTAACTGAGGAGACGAACGATGTAGGTGCACTCTGAATGGGTTGTTCGATCATAGGTAGAACATTTTTAGGTGATGCGGGGGCATTAGGATCATATTATGTTATCTGGTCAATTTTGACTACGCGTCCTTCGTGGGGAAACATCATGAGGCGGAAGATAGAAGAAGCGACAACTTTCATTTTATACATGTAACTTCGTCCCAAAAGGAGGTTGTAATCAAGTTGTGCGTTGATGACCTCTATATCTATGAGAACTATTTTTCCCCCAAGCTGTATGGGCACGTTAACTAACAGGCCCTGCGGTTGAGCTGAACGACCATAATAAGCTCGCAATTCAATAGTGGATGGCTGCAATGCGGGGGATTCGAGTTTCTGCTAGACAAAAGTCAACATTACACAGGTGGAGGCACCTTCATCGATGATGTATCGATGAACGGTAAGGTTTCGAATGGATACAGACACCTGAAAAGCTAGTGACGAAGGCAAACGTGGTTCAGCTTGGTCTAATTCGAATGCAATCATATGGGAGTCATTAGGGTCTATGGAACCCATGGCGGACAATAATAATTTTCTTTGTGCGGGACAAGTTTTTATGATTTCTAGAGAGGACATAATAGTGGGGGATTGGGCTAAGTCCTCTACAATGTTGTAGTTGGAAGTTGCATGAGCGTTTGGATTGTTGTTGATCCATTTTAGGGGGACACGAGGGGCTTTGGGACCCCCGTCCATTGGCATATTAGGTATGCGTAATGCCTGATTAGTTGGGAGGGTGCTTGAGGATGGATTAGTAGGCATGGTTTCAGGGGCTGAGCCGTATTGGTTTGGACGAGTTTGAATGTTGATGTCATTTGATGACATCATTAGCAGATGGTGAGTGCTTGACTCTGTACGCTGGTAATCAGTTGCATCATAGGTAATTTGCTGCTATGGTGCAGCAGATCCTTGTAGGGGATCCATTGGATAGGTGTTTACTGCTCCTTGGTTGGGTAGAGGATTTTGCAATATCATGGGTTGCGACTGAGGAGATGGCACTGGTTGTGCAGCGTGTCCTTGATGTTGGGCATCGTCAGCCCAAAGTTGACGTGCTTTCTCCAAATGGGGACAATTATGTGTATAATGGCCATATACCGAACAAAAAGAACATTGATTGTTTGTTCTTAAGTTGGGGTTTTTGCCCTGCTTCTGTGGACGATTAGGGTGATTGGAAGGAGCAGCATTGTTTTTATTGGGAGGATTGGGTGGCTTCCCACCTTAGTTTTGTGGTTGATTATTTCCACGGTTGCGTCCTCTTCCATGATTCTGTTGACCTCCTTGGTTACGCTGGTTGTTCTGGTTTTGAGGTTGGTTTTGTTGTGCGTATACTTGCCCCTAGGCAGTAGGTGGGTTTTGAGGTCGTTCAGGTGCTAGAGCAGGTTGCGGTGGATAGTAAGCAGGAGGTTTCTGAGGTGGACCTGGTGCTAGTTGCGGTTGTTGGTAACCTTGAGCTATTGGAAGTGTTGGGGCGGACGGTGCTGCCTGTTGAGCGTAATAAACCGATTGGGCTTGCGGGTGTACCGAGGTATGATTGGCCTACTGGTTATAATATGCAGGTTGTGCATAAGCTGAGGGTGCTTTCCCATAACACTACGGTGGACATGAGGGTCCGTGAGTGTGGTGGGTGTGCGTCATTGGAGCATACGAAGTTGTAGCTACAGAATGAGATGTAGCCCTAGAAAGGTCTAGGGCGTTGTTAGTACTCATCATGGTGAAAGGTTTGTTTTGTGCCATAACCTGGCCAATGATACCGTCAGCGGCATGGGATGCCCCCGACGCATCGCTTCGGGAAGGATCGCCGCGCGGGGTTGTTGAATATTGTAACTTCAAAGAATATTATATTTGTACTTTATTATTCCGGAGATGTTTCATTCCTCCGAGGTAACCCTATCATGTATCTGGAGATGTTTATTCCTCCAGGGGTTTGTATTAACTAGGGTTATTAGACCCACCATGTGTGGGTCGGCCCTGCAGTTATATTTTAGGGGTTATTAGACTTCTTCAGGTGAGGTCAGCCCCATTAGGTCTTTTAGTCAGTTGGGAGTCAAGTATAAATAGAGGAGGTGAACTCCTCATTAGATCACTCACTCACTTGTGGAAGAGTGCGCACTAGCCTGGGAGATCTGCTAAGGAGTCAAGGAGAAGGAGCACATCTTGTATTTTGGTTGATCATCTTATTGAGGAAAGCTTTGCTGGGTTTTCTATCCCATGAGGGTTTCCCAGGGTATATTGTGTGTCTATCTTGTGATTGTGTTTCTTTCAGAGATCTTGTTTGTCTATTTGGTTTAAACTTAACATGGTATCAGAGCTAGACTGAATAGGACATCTTTCACAAGGTAAGAATACCTCTTTCTCTCTCTTTGGTGAAGTTAGGGTTTTCAGCCCAAAGTTGGTATTATTGATTTTTGGTTGCATGGCTGGATAGCTCTCTTCAATACCTTTCTTTTGAGCTATAGATCGAACTTTTTGGTTGGGTAGAACTTCGGGAAATCCAAACCCTAATTCTACCAAAAGTGCGATACGTCAGATTTTGGTTTCAGAAAAAAGTTGTAATTTTTGATTTCTGATTACATGGCTGGATAGCCCTTCTCAAGAGCATTCTTTTGAGCTATAGATCGAACTTTTTGGTTGGGTATAACTCCGGGAAAGTCAAACCCTAATTCTACCAAAAGTGCGATAAAATTCTGTTCCAGATTCCGGAAAAGTGAAAAGTAACTTCCCAGGTAAGTCTACTCTGTCTCTTGGACTCCCCCAAGAGAAGATGGCTCCAAATACTAAGCTTGAAGACAAGCTAGAAGGCATAGAGAATTTCCGGGCATGGAAATACAGAATTGGTCTCATTCTTGAGGAGAATGATCTTGCTCATTATATCAAGGAGGAAGTTGCAGAACCAGAAGAAGATGAAGCCAAAGAAAAACACAGGAAGGATCTGATTAGGGCAAAGAGAATCATAGCTGATTCCATTAAAGACCACTTGATTCCCCAAGTGTCTTCCAAGAAGACTCCAAAGGAAATGTATGATGCCCTAGGAAGAATGTATGAAGGAAAGAACATCAACAGAAAGATGAATCTAAGGACTCAATTGAAAAGTACCAAGATGCACAAAGGAGAATCCATTCAAGACTACTTCTCAAGAGTCTCTCTAATCAAAGAACAACTAGATGCCATTGGTGATACTCTTGATGAAGATGAACTTGTGATGACAGCTCTAAATGGTCTCACTAGACCTTGGGAGTCATTCATTCAAACTATGTGTGCCAGAAAAGAAAGTATGAAGTTTGATGTAGTATGGGAAGATTGTGTTCAAGAGGAGGCTAGGGTTTCCAACAGAGAAGCACTTCTCAAAGAGGATGACCAAGCTTTGGCCACCCACACCAAAAGAGGAAAGAGAGGCTACTTCAAGAAAGTAAACCACAAAAGGCCTCAACCCTCTCATAGATTCAAAAAGAAAGGGGGAGACATCTCCACAGTCCAATGCTTCAATTGTCTCAAGCTAGGACACTATGCCAGAGACTGTACCCTACTAGAGAAGAAGAAGAAAAGGTTTGTTCACAAAAGACATCATGCTCATATGGCAGAAGATGACAGTGAAGAAGAAGAAGAAGAAGAAGAAGAAGAAGTAGAGGAAAGGCCTCAAAAGAAAAGATCTAAAGTAAAGAAAGAAGAACCAGAAGAATATGTACTATTTTCTGCTCTCTCTGGATCTGTGTCTCCTGGTGAAGGCACTTGGCTCATTGACAGTGGTGCTTCAAAGCACATGACAGGTCATAAGGAAACTCTCTCCAAGATTGAAGAGAAGTCTTCACCCCAGAAGGTATCTATAGGAGATGATTATCAATATCCCATCAAGGGAATTGGTGAAGCAAGCTACAAGCTTGATTCAGGAACACCTTTGAAGATGAAAGAAATTTTATATGTCCCAGGTTTAAAGAAGAATCTACTTTCTATCTCAGCACTAGACAAGAAAGGCTTTAGAGTAGCCTTCATAGATGGACAAGTGCTCATGTGGTCCAAAGGAAAATCAATCAAAGATGCAATTGTCATTGGTGAAGAAGAAGGAGGACTCTATAAACTCAAGGGTCATCCAGAATCTGCCCTTGCTCATGAAGTTTCCAGTCCCAGTGAACTATGGCACAGAAGACTAGCTCACATCAACTATAAAGCTTTACCCTATGTGAGTAAGATGGTCATAGGATTGCCAAACTTGAAGGTTGATCATGATGGATCATGTAAAGGATGTAAGAAAGGGAAGAATATCAAGAATCCCATTCCGAAAAGTGAAACAAAGACTAAGAGCTCTCTAGAACTAATACACTCAGATGTATGTGGACCTATGCCTACCACATCTCTAAGTGGGTTTGAATATTATCTCTCCTTCATTGATGACTATTCAAGAAAAACTTGGATATACTTCCTAAAGGGTAAGAATGAAGTCTTTGGAAAATTCAAAGAGTTCAAGGCTCTATTAGAAAACCTCTCAGACAAGAAAATCAGGATTCTCAGAACAGATAATGGTGGAGAATATACTTCAAAGGAATTTGAAGATTTCTGTAAAGAAGCTGGAATCAAAAGGGAACTAACCACTCCTTACAATCCCCAACAAAATGGGGTAGCTGAGAGGAAAAATAGAACCATCATGGAAGCTGTAAAGACTATGATACATGATCAAGACCTTCCCATGTATCTATGGGCTGAAGCAGCCAAGACAACAGTATATGTGCAAAATAGACTATCTCATAGTGCTCTTGACTTCAAAACTCCAGAAGAAGTCTTTACAGGAAAGAAGCCTGAGGTAAGTCATCTCAAAATATTTGGGTGTCCTGTGTACATCCACATTCCAAAAGAAAAGAGATCCAAATTGGATCCCTCAGGTAAGAAGGGAATGTTTGTTGGTTATTGTGAAACTTCCAAAGCCTTCAGAATCTACATACCAGGTTTCCATCATATAGAAATAAGTAGAGATGTAACCTTCGATGAGGAAGCAGCTCTCAAGAAATCTAGAAAGTGTCAACTTGAAGAATTTTATGAAGAATATACATCTCCCAGAATCTCAGAGACTGTTCACATCCCTGAAGAGGACATACCAGAGGATCATGACATGCTGGAACCACAAGAACCTCCTGTTGCAGAATTATCTAGGAAAAGAAGACCAGCATGGGCTAGAGATATTATTCAAGGAGCAGAAAGATATGGTGCTCCTGAAGGCTCCACTAGAGAAAGGAAGAAACCAAAGCTAGTGTCCAACTATATGGCCCTGATGTGTGATCTTGTGGATCAACTACCTACTAGCTATGAAGAGGCATATCAAAAGAAAGAATGGGTAGAAGCAATGACTGAAGAATATCAGTCAATAATGAAAAATGATGTTTGGGATATAGTTCCCAAACCAAAAGATAAAAGTGTGGTTTCTTCCAAATGGATCTTTAAAATAAAACATGCTGCGGATGGAAGTATTGAAAAATACAAAGCAAGATTTGTAGCCAGAGGTTTCTCTCAGAAGGAGGGAATTGACTATGAAGAAACATTTGCACCAGTTGCTAGGTACACTTCAATTAGAACTATCATGGCTCTTGCATCCATGATGAAATGGAAATTACACCAAATGGATGTTAAGACAGCTTTTCTGAATGGTGTAATTGAAGAAGAAGTATACATAGAGCAACCACAAGGTTTTGAGATAAATGACGGAAGGACTCATGTATGCAATCTGAAAAAGGCATTATATGGGTTGAAACAAGCTCCCAGGGCTTGGTACGGAAGGATTGACAACTTCTTAACTAGCATGGGCTTCACCAAAAGTAAAGCCGACCCAAACCTTTATCTCAAAGTGATGGATGATGAACCAGTTATACTTTTACTATATGTAGATGATCTATTTCTAACTGGAAATGAGAAACAAATTATTGAAAGCAAGAAGAAGCTTTCTTCAGAATTCGAGATGAAAGATCTCGGATTAATGCACTACTTCTTAGGCTTAGAAGTGTGGCAAGAACCAAGAGGAATCTTTCTAAATCAAGGTAAGTATACTGTGGAAATTCTGAAAAGATTTGACATGTTGGAGTGTAAACCCATGACCACTCCCATGGACTCCAACTTGAAGATTTTGGTTAATGACTCATCAGAATTAGTGGACCTAACTCTATACAGACAGATCATTGGGTCACTAATGTACTTAACAAATACTAGGCCAGATATATGCTTTGCTATAAATACCCTAAGTCAGTATCTAGTAGAACCTAGAAAGGTTCATCTAATAGCTGCAAAGCATGTAATGAGGTACTTAAAAGGTACATTAGATTTTGGTCTACTCTATGATGGAAGTCATGAACTCAAATTGCATGGATACTCAGATTCTGATTGGGCAGGCAGTGTATCAGACAGAAAAAGTACTTCAGGTGGATGTTATAGCCTTGGATCTGCCATGATCTCTTGGTTCAGCAAGAAACAATCTAGTGTGGCTCTCAGCTCTGCTGAGGCAGAATACATAGCTGCTTGCTCTGCCAGCTGTGAAGCAGTATGGCTTCGGAAACTGTTATCTGGAGTGTTTGACTTAGAAATGGATCCCACTATGATTATGTGTGATAATCAAAGCTGCATCAAGATGACAGAAAATCCTGTGTTCCATGATAAGTCAAAACACATAGAGATCCGATACTTCTATATTCAAGATATGGTGTAGAAAGGAGCTATCAAGCTTGAGTACATGAGCACTGAAGATCAAATTGCTGATATCCTGACCAAACCACTGTCTCGTGTGAAATTTGAATACTTTCGAGACAAGCTTGGTGTAGTTCAAAAGGACTCTCCTAGAAAGGGGGAGTAGCATGATTCCTGATGGCAAGCAAGTCTCATCAATAATGAGACTTCACCTAGTCACTTAGAAATAGTTAGATTTAGGACTATTTTATTTCTATTTAGTTTTACTTATACATGATTTTGATGTTAGATGTATTAGTGAGAATACATGCTAGATGTATACATGCTTTTGATGTTAGATGTATACATGATTTTGATGATAGATGTATTAGTGAGAATACATGCTAGATGTATACATGCTTTTGATGTTAGATGTATATATGATTTTGATGATAGATGTATTAGTGAGAATACATGCTAGATGTATATATGTTTTTGATGTTAGATGTATACATGATTTTGATGATAGATGTATGTATACATGCTTTTGATGTTAGACGTATACATGATTTTGATGATAGATGTATTAGTGAGAATACATGCTAGATGTATACATGCTTTTGATGTTAGATGTATACATGATTTTGATGATAGATGTATTAGTGAGAATACATGCTTTTGATGACAGATGTATACATGCTTTTAGATGTATTAGTAAGAATACATGCTTTTGATGTATGATGTATACATGCTGTTGATGCTAGATATTGATTAATGTACTTGTATGGATGAGGATACTTGTACTTGTATTAATGAGAATACAGATTGAGGGGATTGGATCATCCCTGGACTTTCAGTCCTAAAGAGAGCCGTAGACGTGAGGTCTCCGAGAATGAAGTCCTTAGTGGACAGTTGAGGGGATTGGATCATCCCTGGACTTTCAGTCCTAAAGAGAGCCGTAGATGTGAGGTCTCCAAGAATGAAGTCCTTAGTGGAAAGTTGAGGGGATTGGATCATCCCTGGACTTTCAGTCCTAAAGAGAGCCGTAGACATGAGGTCTCCGAGAATGAAGTCCTTAGTGGACAGTTGAGGGGATTGGATCATCCCTGGACTTTCAGTCCTAAAAAAGAGCCGTAGACGTGAGGTCTCCGAGAATGAAGTCCTTAGTGGACAGTTGAGGGGATTGGATCATCCCTGGACTTTCAGTCCTAAAAAAGAGCCGTAGACGTGAGGTCTCCGAGAATGAAGTCCTTAGTGGACAGTTGAGGGGATTGGATCATCCCTGGACTTTCAGTCCTAAAGAGAGCCGTAGACGTGAGGTCTTCGATAATGAAGTCCTGAATGAATAAGCAGGGGATTGTATCGTCCCCGGACTGAGGTCCCAGAATAGAACCGTAGACTGGGTCTCCGATAATGAAGTCCTGAATGAACAGGCAGGGGATTGTATCATCCCCGGACTAAGGTCCCAGAATAGAACCGTAGACTCGGTCTCCGATAATGAAGTCCTGAATGAACAGGCAGGGGATTGTATCGTCCCCGGACTGAGGTCCCAGAATAGAACCGTAGACTGGGTCTCCGATAATGAAGTCCTGAATGAACAGGCAGGGGATTGTATCGTCCCCGGACTGAGGTCCCATAATAGAACCGTAGACTGGGTCTCCGATAATGAAGTCCTGAATGAACAGGCAGGGGATTGTATCGTCCCCGGACTGAGGTCCCAGAATAGAACCGTAGACTGGGTCTCCGATAATGAAGTCCTGAATGAACAGGCAGGGGATTGTATCGTCCCCGGACTGAGGTCCCAGAATAGAACCGTAGGCTGGGTCTCCGATAATGAAGTCCTGAATGAACAGGTAGGGGATTGCATCGTCCCCGGACTGAGGTCCCAGAATAGAACCGTAGACTGGGTCTACGAAAAATGAAGTCCTGAATGAACAGGCAGGGGATTGCATCGTCCCCGGACTGAGGTCCCAGAATTGATCCGTAGACTGAAGTCTCCGAGAACTGAAGATTGGATTGTATCATCCATGGACCTATGTCCTAAAAAGAGCAGGATTGATCATCCTAGGAATATGATCGTGTGATGACGATGCTGATGATCGTATGATGATGATGCTGATGATCGTATGATGACGATGCTGATGATCGTGTGATGACGATGCTGATGATCGTATGATGATGATGCTGATGATCGTATGATGACGATGCTGATGATCGTGTGATGACGATGCTAATGATCGTATGATGATGATGCTGATGATCGTATGATGACGATGCTGATGATCGTGTGATGACAATGTTGATGATCGTATGATGACGATGCTGATGATCGTGTGATGACGATGCTGATGATCGTGTGATGACGATGCTGATGATCGTGTGATGACGATGCTGATGAACGTATGATGACGATGCTGATGATCGTATGATGACGATGCTGATGATCGTGTGATGACGATGCTGATGATCGTGTGATGACGATGCTGATGAACGTATGATGACGATGCTGATGATCGTATGATGACGATGCTGATGATCGTGTGATGACGATGCTGATGATCGTGTGATGACGATGCTGATGATGATACTGATGACGATGCTGATGATCGTATGATGACGATGCTGATGATCGTGTGATGACGATGCTGATGATCGTGTGATGACGATGCTGATGATCGTGTGATGACGATGCTGATGATGATGCCGATGATCGTAGTGATATCGACACTATTGACATTGATGTTCCAGTAACTGGTTGAGTTACTGATGAAGATGAATTGAAGAAAGCTTCCGATGATTTATAGATGTATCATGTATGATGACTCCTTGCTCTTGCAGATGTTGTTATAATATCCTTCTCGTTAAGGGGGAGTGTTGAATATTGTAACTTCAAAGAATATTATATTTGTACTTTATTATTCCGGAGATGTTTCATTCCTCCGAGGTAACCCTATCATGTATCTGGAGATGTTTATTCCTCCAGGGGTTTGTATTAACTAGGGTTATTAGACCCACCATGTGTGGGTCAGCCCTGCAGTTATATTTTAGGGGTTATTAGACTTCTTCAGGTGAGGTCGGCCCCATTAGGTCTTTTAGTCACTTGGGAGTCAAGTATAAATAGAGGAGGTGAACTCCTCATTAGATCACTCACTCACTTGTGGAAGAGTGCGCACTAGTCTGGGAGATCTGCTAAGGAGTCAAGGAGAAGGAGCACATCTTGTATTTTGGTTGATCATATTATTGAGGAAAGCTTTGCTGGGTTTTCTACCCCATGAGGGTTTCCTAGGGTATATTGTGTGTCTATCTTGTGATTGTGTTTCTTTCAGAGATCTTGTTTGTCTATTTGGTTTAAACTTAACAGGGGTGTCTGATAAGATGGTGTATAAATATCCAGACTAGGCGTAGAACAAGTCGAACTGCTAGGCTTTTAAAATGGCTTCTTCTTCCGACTGGGGTCGTTCAAAATCTAGATACTTGGATATGAGTGGAAGGAGGGATTTCAGGAACCAATCCAGGAAGATACAGTCTTCTATCTTGATCTTGCATAGACTGCGTTGCTTACTCCATTCATGGATATGATCTGTGATATGGGTGGCCCTATTCTATCTACAAGATAGTAGGATTTCTACTTCTCCATCATAGCGAACGGATAGTTGAAAGAACTGTAGGAAAGTTGAGGCGAGGGATGTAAATGTAGGATGTGTCCCATGGGGCTGCTCAATATACCATTTGGCTGCCGAGCCAATTAAAGTTCTTTGTAAAAGTCGGAGTCGAATAGAATCATCGACTATGGAGTTTGAGGAACACCATAGGTGAAATGACATAACATGATTTTGTGGGTCTTCTCCAGCCTTCCCTTCAAACTTTGGGATGTCTGAGGGGAGTTTTGTGGGCATGAGGGGCCAAGTAGGGTCATGTTTAACTGGGTCATTTATCAACCTTGCCAGGTCTGGTAAGTTCATACTAGCCATAAATGGCAGACTGGCAGAGGGGTATGACATGGTTGCTGGGGCATAAGTGCTAGTGGTAGCATTATGAATCGGGCCACTGCCCCCAAGGGGGATATTAGATGTAAAAGGGATGTGCCCCCCACCTAAAGATGTGTGGGAGGGGCTAGCACCACCAAGTGAAACATGAGTTACATATGGGTTTGGAATGGTTCTAGTAATCACTGGGATCTGAGTAGTGGCAATGATGATAGGTGTAGGTCCCATATTAGGCATACCTAAGGTGGGTGTGGGTCCCATGTTGGGCATACCTAAGGGAGGTGTGGTATTTGTGGCTACCATGGTGGCCATTGTGGTGGTGGGGGTGGTTGATGTTCCACCAATAGTCCTTGTGAAGAGAGGGTCAAAAACCGTACCATCCATGTGGCCAGTAGGTGTGGTGTAGATGGGATTTTCAGATTCTACCTCAGAGTCAGATGTGAAATGAGGTGCGTCAGAATCGGATGATGGGGCTCTATGTCGATGATGAGTGGAGTTAAGTGACAATGCTCTTCGTCTATGACAAGTGGTGTCAAGTGAACCATATTGTGGGGGTTCACCCCGGAAACGTCGAGAACATCTCGGGGACTCAATGGTGACAATTGTTTATTAAAAATAATGGGTGGTGGTGAGTGGAAAGCTCAGAAAAACCCTAATGCAACCGTGTGTGCAAGAGGGGAGCACAAAAAACAATGGCACTCAGGCCAACAACCAAACTCAAAACACTTACTATAACAACTATGCTATAGTAAGTGGAGTAATAAAAAAATGTGGTCAAAAATACCAACATGCAAAACGACTCCTAAAAATAGAAAATGGTGGACTCACTAACCAAGGGGAGGTAATAGAGCATGCAAACACCTAACTAAAAAGTATTATGATTCAACGATACATATCCTCTGCAAGGTGATGAAATACAAGTCAGACAATATGAATTGTAGAACCAAAGGCTAGATATCCCCCTACTGGAAGGGACACCGGGTAGACAATCCTATAAGATAGGCCACTAAGATACCCCGTTCATGACACGTCCAGAAAGGTGAATATGCAGCTCTTGTTCTATCACCGTTGTACTCCCACAAGGGTGGTACAACGAGAAAAACGAGTAGGTATCCTTCGATGACTGAATGGATTGCGGTAGTCCACTCAGGCCTCCGGAACCAATCTGGCTACTTCGACCCTCCTAAGGGAGAGGCCTTTCCGACGAATTGGTTTAAAACCGTGCCAATACATACTAGGGATTTTGGTACCCTAAATGTCAACCATTATGTCTCAAAATGTAAGTGAGTGAGGGGTGTTATTTGGATACTTATCCCCTCAGTCCTACCTAACTACAATATTCTTTTGGTGTTCCCCAAATGGGGTTAGAATGTTGGTTGAGTTAAGAGAATTTTAAGGCTCACTTGAATTTATTGTGACAGATTGTGTGATGGTGTGGTCATGTACTTAAAAACAAAGATGCCTCGCTTGGGCAAAAAATTCACAAATTAAAATAAAGATTTCAACTTGCAAAATATGACAGCAATGTAAATATGGAAACGATTTGAATGAAAATGCTTTTAAAAACTTTTAAAAAAATATCTGAAATTATTTAAAAATTTATGGTAAGGCAAATAGCATAAAAATGAACGCTTGGGCGAAAGATAAAACAAATTAAAATTATGGTTTTAATTTGTAAAATATGAAATTTCTAACTGAAAAATGCTTCACTCTTTTTCCTTTCACTAAATTGAAATTTTTTTTAAAATGTAGTAGCAAAGCAAAAAATAGGAAATAAATATGAGTTTTTAATGCTGCAAAAAATAAAACAGTAGGCTGTCCAAACATGCAGGGGAGATGGCTGGAAAAAATGGACTTTACTAGATGAAATCGCAGCTATCTGTGGTGAAAGTCGCGATCTGGATCGCTGCTTTTGGGCTAAAAGCCATGATCTGAATCGCGTCGATCTAGGCAAAACCTGCGATGAGAATCGCGGTTGTCAGGCAGTAAACCCGCGATGCGGATCGCGGCTGTCAGGCAGTAAACCCGCGATGTGGATCGCGGCTGTAGGCTAAAAACCCACGATGTGGATCGCGACTGTCAGGAGGTAAACCTGCGATGTGAATCATGGAAAACAGGCTAAAAGCCGCGATGTGAATCGTGGCTATGGGTGCCGAAATCCGCGATGTACGGGACGAAAAACATCGCCGAAAATGAACCCAAAAATTGAAATTTTGGGCTGTTAAATCGCTGCTGTCTGTGGCAAAAGTCGTGATCTGGATTGCGGCTTTCAGGCTAAAAGCTGCGATGTGAATCGTGTCGATCTAGGAAAAACCTATGATGTGAATCACGATTCTCAGGCAGTAAACCCACGATGTGAATCGTGTCTGTCAGGCAGTAAACCCACGATGTAGATCGCGGCTGTCAGGCAGTAAACCCGTGATGTGGATTGCGGCTGCAGGCTAAAAACCCACGATGCGGATCACGACTGTCAGGAGGTAAACCCGCGACGTGAATCGCGGAAAACAGGCTAAAAGCCGCGATGTGAATCGCGGCTGTGGGTGCCGAAAGCCGCGATGTGTGGGATGAAAAACGTTGCCAAAAACGAACCCAAAAATTGAAATTTTGGGCTGTTCAGGCTGCAGAAAAGGCCAATAGCTATGGTAGTAATCTAGGGGCTTAGAAGCAGGCTAGATCTACACTATTAAAGGTAAAAAACAACTAAAATATGGATCTAAATCAAAGATTGAAAGTTTTGAAAACCGGTGGAGTCGCCAAAAATTGTTGCTTGGATTTTCACCCAAGCATGTGCTTATGAGCACCTACTAACTTGTAGTAGCAGTATATAGAAAACAGTAAAAATAACTAGATGTAAACAGTAAATTTTGATCTAACATGTGCAAATAAATAATTCTAGATTTAAAAATTTAAACAAAGTAGAGCTATGAAAGACATAAATAAAAAAAATTAAAAAATTTGTATGGGTGAGGATGGTGAGTTTGAGCAGCTCCAAGGTCAAGGTGCTCCAATGTCCAATGGTCTCTTCTTCTCCAATGCTCTAATGGGGATCTTCAAACTTGAAAAGGGAGGCAAGGGTTCTCAAAGGGAATTTGGCAGCATAAGGATAGGATGAAATGTGGATGAATAGTGAGGAGCCCCTATCAACTTTTTATAGTTTTTTGGTGATGGGGAATACCATTATGGTTTAAGGAAACCAATGGTATTGACCAAAATGGTTTAGGTTTCTTTTTCCCTCTTTTTCCTTTTTGAATATATTTATATTTGTATTCCCTTTTAATTGATTTTTGGGAATTTTGGACCCCTTTTGAGGGTTTTTTGTTTTTTTTAGGAAAATTACATATTTTGAGTGGAAAAAGATGGGTTTTGGTCTTTTTGGTGACCTTTTGAAGGTTTTAGAGGCTCAAATGGTGGAAAAAGTGGACAAATGGGTCATGTGAATAGGGGAATGAGCTAGTGAGCACTTTTTGGGTGTTAACAGTTGTAATGGACAACTTTGCAGTACCTCCAAAGTGGACATGGCATAGGGGGTTTGGGCTAAATCTTCCACAATATTGTGGTTGGGGGAAGCCCGCGCATCGGGATTGTGCATAACTCATTTGTAGACACCTTTCGGTATATTGGGCAACGAATCCACCGGTCTCTCGATATGGAGAGGGGTAGAAGATTCAGGAACATCCTTCTGCTGCAGATCCGGGGTATAATTTCAAGCTCGAGTTTGCCAAAGAGCATCTGAATTAACCATATTAATGAATCACTGATCAACTAAGGTGGCACGAGTGGTGCCCCCAGCACCGGAGCTGCCAGAAGATGAACTCTGTCCATGAGGGAAAGGATCTTTTAAGACAGCTGGTTTCTTTTCACGGATCAGCTTTTGGGCTTCTTCCATTAGAGGGCATTGCTGGGTAAGGTGGTCCTCTTGACATAGCTTGCAAGGGAACTTCACTTTCCTTTTTTCCTTTTTACCCTCCTTGGCATTTTGTGTGGGTTTTTGGGCTTTTGTTGGTTTCCCTCCCCTTTCTTTCCCTTTCTTTTGTTGTTGGGATGCCGAGGGCCCTTTTGGTTTGTCTGCACTTTTTGTACAGATTATGTTGTTGAAGGGGAGGATGCAACCGAAGTTGCTTCTGCAGCAGATTGTTTGACTGACAAGGCATGAACCTGCTTTGTTAAAGCATCAAACACTGTAGAGTCTACTGAACCCACAATGCCATCAGCATGTGGTCTAGGTTTAGGTTTACCTAAGTCTATGTTAGACCTCGACGCATCAGGAATAATCTTGTATGAGATCCCAGACTGAGCATATACCAAGTCAAGCTGATGGGTTCTCAAGATGGATTCCTGTTAGGAGGACATCCCTGAAGTTGCAACTTCCTTAGAAATATAAGGAAGGAGTGATTTGAGATATCACTCTAATAAAAATGTTGTATGGATGTCAGCTTTAATGAGCCTCTTTCTCCTTCACCACTCCTGAATGTGATCAGATAGATGAGTGGCTTTGTTTTGTCGAAAGGTCGATAGAAGGTCTGTGCTGGCTTCATACCGGACAGGAAGTTGAAAGTGTTGCAGAAAAAACAATAGCTAGATCCCAAAAGGTGCCATAAGCAGCTGCAGGTAGTTCAATATACCATTTGGATGCAACACTTGTCAAGGTTCTTTGAAAGAGCCTCAACCTGATGGAATCATCATTCAACAAATTTGAGGATCACCAGAGATGAAACGTTGTGACATGGTCACCGGGGTCCTCACGAGTCTTACCTTCAAACTTTGGGATTTCTAAGGGAAACTTAGTGGGAACAGGTGGCCATGCAGGATCATGGCACACGGGGTCGTTTGTGAATTTTGAAAGATCTGGAAAATTCAAAGTTTCCAGAAAAGGTAAACGGGCTCGAGTCGGTGGCATTTGATAGACAGGAACCTAGTATTGGGGACCACCCATTACCTGGTTTGTGTACTGCTAGTTGGGGTTGCCACCATCCATTGGTTGTGAAGTGAACGCATTAAAATTGCTCCACCCAAAAGAAAGCGGATTACTTCCCAGGGCAGTGTTCCATTGTGGTTGGGTGTTAACCCCACCGTATTGTGGATTGATAATATTACCCCCCTCCTCCAGCAAACAAATAGAAAGGGATACTCCCTGCAGGTATATTTGATGGATTAACATTGTAACCTGTGTAGGGGTTAAAGCCAGGCATAGTTGTAATAGATTGTGTCATCATCGTACCCATAGCAGGAATAGATGCAGAAGGGATCGATCCTACAACGGATGTGGAAGCAATAGTTTGAGTTACACCCTATAACTGTTGTGTAACAGGAGGCTGATTGAAATTCACTATTGGTATCCCCGTCAAAGGGACATTGTTTGGTCTGAAAGTAGGGGTAGAAACCAAGGTAGATGTCGAAGCTTGTGAGCTTGGCATGCCTAGAGTACCAGCATTAAAACTAAAGGACGGAGTCAAAGCAGAAGTAGTCTGCGATGAGCTTGGTGTTGCAGTGTTTGTGAAAGAAGGATTAACAATCCTTGTATCCATAGAAGTTGTGGGAGTTTGAGGAACTCCTTGCTCATCTCCTGGGTTAGTCATGGTGTAACCAGGTGTAAACAAGTACGCACTATACTCAGGTTGTCCTGGAAAGCATACAGGTACTAGTAGTGGATCGTTGGGTCCAGTAAGAGGAGGGTTGAAGGGAGTACTAAAATCTCTAGAAGTTAATTCCTCAACCTCAATAGTGTCAAAGACCTGTTGATCCTGAACTCTGGGCTGTGGTTCTCCAAGAACTTTTGTTTCACCCATAAGTTCAAATGAACCATGGGAATCCGTCCTTCGGCGTCGCGATGGAGATGGAGGCTCCACAGTGAGTGGGGGAAGGTTTTGTAACCTCCGAGACCTACAGAGAGGTTGGTCCTCCACGGCTATAAAAAAGAAAACTAAGTAAAAAACCTAGTGGCCCCTACGACTAAGGATCAAACAACATACCACTAAAAAAAATTCCTAAGTGATCAAACCAAGCAATACAAGGAAAATACTCTTAGAAGCAAGTATGGGATGATTAGGGCCCAGAACAGACTAATAGAGTACTGACGGTCAGTTACGCAATGTCCAATGGAGGTCCTCTGGGTGCAAGCATTTGAATCACCAAGCCGCCCTCTCGGGATTACTTCCAAAGGGTTACCTTCCGCGTTTTTCTGAGGTGAAGTGGAAATATCCTTCCACTCTACCTATGTAGATACCTAGGTTTATGATATTAAGGATACCACCAATATGAAAAAACTTGGGTTAACAGTCATCATCCTAGCCAAAACGCATGGGCAGGGTAGCAAAGCTCGAAGTCCAAAATCACTTTAAAAGTACTAGTGAAACCTCGTACGTGAATCAGTGATGGTTTATGGTTGAGAGGAAAGTGAGGGGGTATCCTCAACAGTTCCAATTGCCCACATCCTCGTGCTTAACTCTGGTTTGAGTAGAGCGTTCGCAAGATAATTTTATAGAGGTGGATTTACCTAAGAGATAGTCATACTACGATTTTTGAGTAATGAATCCAATTTCGGGTGGTTTAAGGTGATTTAAACCCGAAACCCTATCCTAAGCTAGTTGATGATGTGTATACCTAAAAAGAAAAAGTTTGCTAGTTAATTTTATTAAGATTTCTTTTTAAGGGCTACTTTTTACTCAATAAGGGTAGTGCGGTGTGTGGAATGGTTTCAATAGAAAGCAAAGTGCGTAAAGAAATAATGCATTCAAATTCACAAAAGACTCTTTTCTTTTCGTTTATATTCTTTCAAAAACTGAAACTAGGCAATCCTATATCAAATTTATTTTTAATTTTCTTTTAAATTTCAAATCAAAGCAAACTATGCTACTTCAAAACAATGATAAATCTCACTACTGAGCTACCAAATTCAATTTTTTTACTTTTCTAATATTTGTAAAAGAAGAAGAACTTGAAAAGGAGGAAGCAAGACCTAACACAAAGTGTGAGTAAGGAAAAGCAACCTAATGGCTCAAAACAATCAAACCAAAAAGACTTGAGAAAGACTTGACCTACCAAGTTGTTTCAAAGGAAAAAACTCTAGGCTTGGAACAAAGTGTAAAAGAAGCAAGGAAAAGAGATGCCCATAACAGAAAACCAAACCTAAAAGGCTGCTCCTAAGCACCAAAACCTAAAAAACACACTCGCCAAACAAAGGAGTAGGTAAGCAAACCAAAAAGTGACCCTACCAACACATGGACTCAAAAGAAAAGCTGACTAGAAATCTTTAACTCACTCAGACTGATCTAAAAAGATATTGAAAAGGTATCTAGACTAAACAGCCTTTCAAATCCACCCTAAGAACTCAGACTGGGGTCAGAACCTAATAAAAAGGATGAGACATAGTAAAAGTGTGCTACTGTTTCCATAGACAACAAGTGTTCAGAACGCAGGTCTGTATAACTGCAACAAGTGTCTAGGGAAAAAAATGCACAGTTATGTCTATTAGGGAGTAGCGCACAGCCTTGAACAACGTTAAAAAAAAGTAAAGACACCTTAAACAAGTACTCAAGCAAGTAAAGGAAAACTAAAGGCCTTCAGAGAGGCAAACAAGACTCAACAGAGACATACAAGTCTCAGGAGTCAGTCAGAGAAGCAAAGCAAAAGGCTAGAAGTGAACCCAAATATCTGGAAATCAAACCCTAACAAAGGATTTGAACCTACAGGAAAAATGCACTACTGTGTGGTAGAGAAACCCTCTCCTGTCACAGGAAGTGCGCTACTGTATGCAAGACAAAGCAGTGTCCATGACAAAAAATGCGCTATTGTGAGTACAGTAAACCAATGCACAGGGACTTGAAGCAACCAACAGGCTTTGCTAAAGCTGACTGAGATGAATCAAGATAGAAAACACAGGCAAAAATGACCCATAAAGCCTCTCAGAGAACAAAAAGACTGAAATAAACTGGAAGAAAACCTAACAAGGTCTCCTAGAGCAGAAAAACAACCGGTTACTCCCCAGCGTAGTCGCCAGTCTGTTGTGCAGGAAAAATACCTTATAGTGGGGAGACGACACTACCAAATTGGGTGGGGTGATAGGTAAATACATTCATTGTCTTGCATTAGTTACTGCAAATGGAAAGGGATCGAGATATCGAAAGAAGTACCTCTTTATCGACGACTGGTCCTAGCTTTCGCTTGATCTTCCGCTATGATGAACCTACAACACAAAGTAAATCTTCCTCAACTTATCTTGACTGTAATAAATATGATGAAAGAAGAAACAACTTAACATCAAATACAATCAGACATTAAACCAAATGAACATTCAATCCAATAGACATTCAAATTGGGATGGGAAAGGTATTTCCACCTTTTATTGTCAAAGAAATGTAGAAAAGTACAGATATACCTGATCTGTCCAGACACTTCTGCAACCGAGTCCTGGGCTCCTGCTCTTCACAATGACTTGGGAATTCCTCCAGCGTAATAGTAGTTAAAGAATTCCTTCTAGGTCCCTCTTTCATGGATCCTCCTTGTATTTATGGGACAAGGTAGGTGGTTGAAATCGGGAGGTCATTGAATTGGGAGGTTGGGGATGTTACAGAACCAACTTCAACTAATCCCAATTCGTAATCTTAATATATTTTTTCATTTCATCTTAAGATGTGCGCAGGTTTCATACATCCATAGTGGTGCATAGTAAGAAACTTTTACTCTTTACAACAAGCGTTCGCAACATTTTAAGGGTGTGCACTGGTTGTCTTTGAGCAGAGTAGCGTTTAGAACGTTGGTTCACTGTGCCAATAGTAGCGTACATGTCATGAAAACTGTAGAAAAAATAAGTTTTTTAGCTGAAGAGTGTAGTTTCATTAATCACTCAACCAAGTCAACCTAGCTCTCCCATCCATAGTTTCCTTTTGTGTGATCAACAGAGCAATGTGATCATGGACGGAGAAGTGCAGATTTGACCTATAACGGTGATGATGAAGTAGAGTAAGATACTACAAGAGGAGAAACATAGGATAACATGATAGTGGAAGGTATAATGATTAGATCCATTAGCGGTATTGGCGGTAAACATAAACTTGATACCCTTGTCTATTCTAGAAGTTTAAATCTCAAAGAACTAATAGATTGGACACGGGAAATGGAAAAGTTCTTTAAGTTTGAGTAGATAAGAGATCATGTTAACTCCCATCTGGTAACGTTCCCACCAAGGAGGAGGAGACAACCCCGAGCCTCACCGATCAATATTTTACACCAAATAAAGAACCAGAAATCCCGAAAAATGGCTAGTTGCCGAGCGATTTCGAGCCAAATGATAGAGCCACGATGAAAAGAATGAGAAAAACCAACCATAAAAGTGTCTTCCGAAACTAAAAAGGACAAAATGGGCTTCTTCTGCAGCAAAAGGAGATTCGACGGCCATGATTGAACGGCGGGATCAGATCTGCAGTTGAAAATACGTTCCATAAGCCGGTTTTGATTTCCGCATCCTCATTGTGGATTGCAGAAAAGCAATTTTCCAAAGAGCACCAAGATAAGTTTCCGCATTCCGCAATCTGCAATATGCAATGCGGATTTCGGATTGTGGAGGGAAAGTTTTGCAAATGGTGCAAAGGTATGTTTCTAAATCCCGCATTTCGCATTTCAAATTGCGGAAAGGCCATTGCGGAAGGTCATTGCGGAAAGGTCGTTGCGGAAGGTCATTGTGAAAAGGTCATGGTGGAAAGGCCATTGTAGAAGGCCATTGCGGAAAGGTCATTGCAGAAATGCCATTGCGGAAAGGCCATTGCAGAAGGGAAATTGCGGAACGGAAATTGCCGATCGAGAAAAATTTTGCAGAGCAAATCGCAATCACTGGGAATGAATATTTTCATAGAAAAACAACGCATTTCAGAACAACAAAGGGGGATTGTTTCAGTTTCTTATCCTAATCAATCTAAACAACTCAATTCGAAGGACAATCAGGAAGATTCGACGACCCAATGACTCACTTCTAGCACGTGAAATACCCCACCATCACTCCGAGCAGGTGGATTCCGTGGCCCAATGGTGCACTGCCAGCACAAATGATTTCATTCCTCCACACATGACAAAATCAAAGGCTGTTGATTCAGGCGGCCAGCTCGAGCGGCATCGTCATTACCAGTCTGATTTTTTTTTTAATTAGTTAATATATTTTGATGCTCTGTAAGCCTATAAATGCAAGGTTTGAAGTAGACCAAAGGGTTGGATTTTTTTGTTTCAGAGAGATTATTGCTTTGCGCTTGTATTGAACTCGGACTCTTAATTAAATGAGCAGACCCAATTTTGGAGCTTGAGATTCTTGTGATGTGTTTTCTGAATATTTGTTATTTCTTGTGTATGTTTTCATACATTCATATTTCCATTTATTGTTTACTTCTG
Organism: Larix kaempferi; assembly: GCA_027924585.1. Lineage (NCBI taxonomy): Eukaryota > Viridiplantae > Streptophyta > Pinopsida > Pinales > Pinaceae > Larix > Larix kaempferi. The sequence continues at coordinate 18,158,282 of BSBM01000001.1, forward strand.
CAGTACCTAAAGATCAAGATTACTTGGTCTGGAATTCATGCCCACATGCTCCAGATACATATGACTAGGTATTCCACCCTTTTCCTCTTGAATTTGGAGGTTAGAATTCATTCTCAAATGCTCTAACCTTGTGACCGAACTTGTTTCCTTTCTCTTCCTTCAACCGCTGATTACTTTGACTTGAAAGAACCCCATCTACCTTTCATCTTGCCTCTACAAGCGTGGTATGAATCTGTAATTAGTGACTTTAAACCTACCGGAGTTGACTCCATGCCCAACTATCCTCCTGTTCTTAACCCCAACCAACCAAAAACCCCTTTAAATTCATTGTTTTGAAGGTCTAGCCAACACTTTTACCAATATCCCAACTCCTTCAAGATATATCTCGTTGCTGGATGCACAAAAGAGAGATCCCTCTCTGTGTTTGGAAAGGTCAGTTTCCATCCACTAAATATTGGTTTGCAATAGTTAACCCATGGTCTTTCCTGCCACAACCCAGGAAAATCTTGGGTGATAACAATTTGGAGACTCTGCTCGGGAGAATCTCTAGTTTTCACTATGTTCGTGTTATTACCATAGGAGAGTCGTTTAATTGGGCCCAGATCTTATTAGTCATGCTAAAGGAAGCCATTGAAAAATATATGAAGACTCCTGCCTAAAGAAATCCAACATTTTACCTCTCTGCTATGTTCTGTTCAACATTTCCATTTCCTGCCATGGGATGGAATTGGACAAAGGAATCACCTCCAGTCCATATTTGTTGTTCTGCATTATGGGAGGATAACTTCATACCTCTCATTTATGACATTTGTGACCATTTTCTAGGATCCCTTTATCAGAAGATATTCAAGGAAGATGCTCCCACGTTTTCAACTCAAGCTAAGCCTTAATCTACACAATGGGAGATTGGTATGTGGGAGAATACTTTTCTTATATCAGATTTTGCGGAAGTAACACAACTCATTTGTTACCCAGAATTGTACCTGACAGGATGGTGCTGGAAGAGATATCTTTTCAAACTGTGGTTGATGGTGTATTCCCTAGGTTAACTGGATCTAAAAGAAGAGGGTGGCCTACGTTTCCCCTTACCCTTGGGTCATTAGTAATTCAGAACTCTACCCATGCAACCTTGCTTGGGAAAAGAACTGCAACCTTTAATCTTGGGAATCCCCTAGGAGGATGCATGATCCAAAGTCCTTTTTGGCCAATCATTTCACTCAGGAGCATGTCAAAATTTCCTATGTGCCTCAAAATTCTCATGATGATTTCATTTATGAGGGTGCAAATTATTTCAATGAGGTATTTAATAGAGTCACTTCTCAGGAAGAGAATAATTTCTTACACCAGTACATCAAGAGCTCAAGGTTAAAATATTGCAGTATAGAAATCTTGAACTATCAATTGAAGAAAGAGCTCAGAAAGAGTTAGTGGAGAAATAAGAACATAAAACACAAGCTAGCACTCCTTTGATGTTGACCTATCCAACGGATGACAAAGAGAAATCTCTAGTCGAGGATACTCAGCAGACCCAACCCATAGACAATATGAATGCTCTCATTAAATCAACAGAGGAAATGAAAAAGAGCCTAGCAATGATGGGTTCTGCACTTGAAACACAAACTGTAACTCCAAATCCTCCAGTCAAGAAGAAGAATACTGAAGGGTCAATGGCGAAAGTTACAATGCTGCATATTGAATATTTTAGAAGACGAGCCACTTCCTACAAACTTTTCATGTACAGTTTCTATCTTTGTTATCCTACCAGTAGTCACTCCAATTACTCAAACTTCTTCTGATCCACTGGAAAATATGGTTGTTGATGATTCTTTCCCTGATATCCATTTCCCTGAAATCAACACTTATACTGCTGTGACAACCTCTTCACCTATCACATCCCTACTAGTTTGATTTATGTCTCATCATCAGATATTACAATCCCTCCATCCACATCAAATGATGAGCCTGTTGCCCCTGTTGAAACCTCCCTAGATCTAGTTGTAATTCAAGCCTCTACTGCACCTTCAGAGTGTATCCGTTCACCCACCACTTCTATTCCTACTCCTTCATCCTCCAATGCTATAACGTCATCCATTTCCATTCCCCAAATAACTATGCCAATTCCAACCCCTAGTGTGTCTCAACCTGTGTCTTTGGTATCAGTTCCAGGAATGCCATACTCAATTGGTGAAGAAATTATAGACTTCAGTGATGAAGCAGTGGTATCACTTGGCCAATATTATTGTAGTAAAACAGAAAAATCAGTGGTCAAAAAGGGTTCTAAAATATCTAGGGAAGGTACATTGGTGCAAGGCTCAGTGCCAAAGCAGATTATCTGGAAGAGGGCCTCCACAGATGTAAAACAAGAAGCTTTAGAAACAATTGTAGCTTTGGGGGCCTTTGCTGGTGCAAATTATGACTCTGTTGCCTCACTCAACAGAGAAATTGAGAAAAAGAAGAGATGTTGCAAGAGCTTAGACAAAAACAAGCTCAGTTGAATGAATATCATCAGTTGCAGTTACAAGGTTTGAAAGTTAATTATGAATATCAGCTTTAGAAGATGCAATCCTTGAACGAGGATCTTAAACACCATCTTTCAGAATCCCAAAGTCAGAATGCACAGTATGCTAAAAAGATGATGTATCTTGAGAAACAGTTGGAAGCATCACAATTTGCTCCCGCTGCCTCTTCATTTTCACAATTTTCTAAGGAAGAGATTCAAGAATTCACTTTGAGAATAAATGATGATTTCAGAAATTTGTTAACTGAATTCTTTCAGGGCCTGGATGATATTCAGGAAGTCTTTAATTATTTTGAACATTGATCAGATCTTCTGTCAGATCATAATCAAAGGAGAATCGATGTTTCCAAAGCCTTTGAAGATGTCATTGATTGACATAAATATATGAAGGACAACTCAGACAAGCCTGCAGAAATCCCTATTTTGGATAAACTCAAACTGAGGAGAATCAATTTCTCTTTGGAATCCTGGAACAATTCTTGTGACATTGTTTAAACAACCATTGAAGAAGGTCAGAAGGTTTGCATAAAAAGGTAGTTTGCTTCTGACAGTTTTCTTGGCATGATAGATTTTCATGTTATAACTGAGATCGAGACTTCGCTTCCTCATAAGCTTATAATTCAATAGGTTGAATAAAAACATCAAAAATACCAAGGAGCGGATCGAGCAGCTCACACAGATTCAAATTACAAATATCAAGGAGTTGGTTGAGACACTCGTTGCTTTGGGAATGCAAATTAATGTTTTCCTGCGGGAGTTGTCAAAGACTAAGAGTAAAGAGATTGAGGACTATATAAAGCAAAACTACAGCTGGATCATGCTCAATATAAGGCTATAGATGATCTCCTAGATGTATTTTCCAAGTGGAAATATGCCCTTGGCAAATCTTAAACTGATAATTTGTAATCCCTATTTTCATGGGAAATCAATTCCTATGAAATTTTGTAATTTATTATTTAAAGAGATTGGTATCTCAGGGAAAAGGGGTTGGATCCAAGGGAAAAACCATCGAGGGAAAGACTTGGAGACCTTCTGTACTTTGAACAGTTGTAATGTTTTACAATCTTTAATGCAATTCAGTCAGTTTCCTTTCCTTTCTTTGTTATGTGTATTAAGTTTGCTTGATGCATTCTGGTTCTTGATTTCAGTCATGTATTTAATAATCTTGTTTTATATTGTTAATTCATAATACATATAGATCTTTGTGTTGATGTTTCATCATAAGATTTATTGATTCTATAGCAGCAGAATCAACACACATGATTTCCTGGAGCAGAATAATTTCTGGGTTAGTATCCCTTATGAGTTTAGATAAAGCCCTTACCCTTACAGCTTTACCCAACCCTTGAACATTTAAGGACATGATAGACATTAATGCACCGAACCAATGGGGTTTTGTGCTCTAAGTTCCCCAGAAGAAAATAATACCTTATGACCACTGTTACCTGCATCAACTTCCTCCAACCTACTGGACACAGGTATATAATCTTGAGATGACAAATCAGGTCCCACTTTTTCCTGGTTTTTTTTTCTTTTTTTCCGGATTGTAACATTTTGAAATCGAATAGAGTTAACCAATGGATTGGAGGATGGATTTTTAGAAAAAATCTGTAAGGGAGAAGTAAAATTTTGGACCTTCGATAACTTGTACCCACTATCATTTAAGATATTTAACTCAAGAGAGGAGTCCTGAGGAAGAGGAGAGATGGAAGGACTCTCACAAACGCCCATGGGAGTATTAGTGGACTTATGGTTTCTATCTGATTCCACCTTCTTCTTTTCCCCACCCAAATCAATCAACTTCTCAAGCACTGGGGACTTAAATAATGAGTTTGAACCAATAAAAGCCCTCCCCTGACTGGTCTAAATATGGATTTTTCTTAAGCTCCGCCCCACATAAAGGTTTATCACACCCTAAAATTGAGTTTTCAACATAAAATAATTTCACTTCCCTCATTTAAATTTGACGATCTAAATATTTTTCTAGAGAAAGATAGAAATCCAATTCTTTTATGCTTACATCAATAGACGGAGTGGGAGAATCAATAAAGGTTGTATCTTCCTTACCCAAAGAAGTATAAGCATCAGGATTTGGTGAAGAGATCTTAGCCATGCCAGAGTCCAATTTTGAATTCGAAATAGGGTCGAAATCTAAACTATCAGAAAAGAAAGAGGAACTACCTAGCAAAGATGGACATTGAGCTTTAGTATGTCCAAGTTGACGACATAAGTAGCACCTTAATGGGATTTTGAAATAATCCAACCATTGTCTCAACAGCCTGTCGCCCCAAAGAATTTCCACCTCTGCAGGAAGGCCTCGTGCCAAATCCAAATCAACCATCACCTTCGCCACTTTTTTATCCATGCCAAATAACGAGTTTTTATCAAACCTAATGAACTTGCCGACTGTGTTAGCTAAACCCTCCAACACATTGTGAGACCATAATTCCAGTGGGAACCGGGAATTAACATCCATAAATGTCTGATGGTTTGTCACTCCTTCTCCGGATTGAAACCTGTATGCCAACGCTTTAAAAAAAGTGAGCCTTCCTTGTATATCTATACCTTGTGCATAATAGTCTATATATGATCCTCATATGAAAATATGAAATTATCCACCCTTTGAGCAACAAGTTGATTCTTGGATCATATCCACAAATTGGGACCCATCATTTTTGAATGCATTCATTTAATTCTGCCTTAATACCCTTGGCGAATTCCATCCTTCCCACCAAAGCCCGCTTCGATAGCATTTCCACCCGATCAATGTTTACATCTGCACTAAGTACATAACGTTCTAACCCTTCTTGAGCCTTAATGGTCTTCAAATTTCACCTAAGTTTAGACTACTCACCACAAAGCTTCTTATTATGAACCAGAGGGGGATCCCCATTCGCCGAATCTGGAATAGAACGAAGGAAACCATCCTCCAAACCAAAGGACACCCCCGAATGACACCTTAGACCATTTTGACTCGCAAAATGCAGATTAGGGTTTTTGGACAACGAAAATCGATCATTAGTTACCGGCTTCATCAGTGAAAATTTTCAAAACAAGGACACACCTGTATAAAGACAAGTGTAAAAAAATCCCTAAAAGGCTATTCACAAACTGAAAAGGCAAGTAAGGCTAAAAAAGATCAATGCCATCGTACATCAAACTCATCAACCGAGGAAAGGGTAATAACAAGGGGGGACTTTCGAAAGTCCCACCACAACCACCGGGTAAAAGTATCATTTCAAGAAAGATAACAAAGTCTAATAACCCAAAACCTTCACCAATCCACCAAGACAGAGAAAAAACCTAAAACCGAGATAGTAGGGTTTAAAAAATAAAAGATAAAAAACCATCGTTACCGGCACAATGAAAAAGAAAACCATAGAAAAAACCTTCCCATTTTTTTTCTCTTGGTTGGTACTAGGCCAATCGTCACCGATCGGCTGGACTCCAAGTATGCAGGTTCTTTCTATTAACTGACAACTAGGGTTTCTAGTAAATAAGTTTCAAACCCTAACTTGAACCAAAATCCCTTGCGAGCCATCCAATCCCAGTTACATAACAATTACATATAAGAAAGACTCCTTCAAAAAGGAGGATAAACGATTAAAATAAGAAGAAGATGGAAAATATGTAGATAAGGATAAAGAAAGATCTGATCTCTCTACCCATGAAGAACATAAACCCAAGTCTCCCACGACTTTCTCTTTTGAATATTTTTCTCCCGATGAAGATGGAAGAATTGAGGAAATTGGTTACGAACTACTCCTTCCTTATCCATACCTTAGTTAGATACCAATTATCATATATATATATATATATATTTCGAATTTCGAATGACTGCCATAAAATAAATCTTGAAAGTGCACTTGTCTCATCTTCTTGCAATTAGGAAGATGACCCTTCCTCGTCCACCCCAAATTGTACTAGCACAACCACTTAACTTGTGGTCAGTGAACACCCATAGGCCACAAGTTAAGTGCTACGGATAAGTTATCTCTTACTTGTTCTCCATGTGTAGTTGTAATCACCCGTTGTTTATGCCTCAACTACCTAGTATCACCCACCTTCTTCTAGATAAATGGGTTGTTTGCCATGAAATGCTCATTATCCATGCACAAGCTACGAGATATCCATGCATCAACTACCAATATTATTTTTTATAATTGATTAATTCGGATTTGAAACGACTACCATAAAATCAATTTGGACAGTACACTTGCCTCATCCTCCTGCAATATAGGAAAAGCATACTTGCTAATCCACCCCAAATTCTAAAACTAGCACAACCATGTAACTTGTGTTCGGTGAACACTGATAGGCCACAAGTTAAGTGCCATGAAAAAATTAAATATGTTACTTTTTCTCCATGTATTTGTGATCACACATTGTCTATGCTACAGCTAGTTGTTATCACCCGCCTTCCTATAGTTAAATGGGTTGTATGCCACGAACTGCCCATTATCCATGCATTAGCTACCAATTATTATTATTATTATTATTATATATATATATATATATATATTATACTTGTTTATTTCAAATTTGGAACGACGACCATAAAATCAATTTGGACAATAAACGTGTCTCATCCTCATGCAATTTGGTTCGAATTTGGAATCAATCTGGACAATACAATTGTCTCATCCTCATGCAATCTAGGATTTGTGGATATCACGGGGGGTTCACTAGTGAGGCAATATCATACCACATCCATTCATATTGGGGGTTTGAATACTCTTAAAAACTTCAAAAATATATTGCCCTGTATTAAGGGGTCAAGGGGGGTTTTTAAATTGACATAGTAATATAAATATTGGGCGTTATTTTATTTGGTTGTGCTGAGGAATAACCTCCAAATCACCTTTGAATCATGGGCTGAACTCATACCCACCTAAAACTTAAGGACCCTCCATTTTTATTTGATATTGCTTATAATCCTAAGTTTTGGATAAATTTGATAATAGTGTACCAATGATAATATCAATGGAAGTCTCTTTGGATTATTGTCCTTGAGAAATCCTCATTTAATATCTTATTTAGGCTTGGTTTGAATTGATGTTATATTGTTTTTCATCTTTAAGTTAAGATATGTAGCTAATTAGGAGTTTAGGACTTGAACAATTGTATTGTATTTTTTGTAGGCATTCAAGTAAAATATCTAACTCTTCATTTTTTAGGTTGGAGTTTAGGTGGGTATTGATATTCAATTAAACCTTTCTCCACAACAACCAAGAAAAGTGAGATCAATCTTTATTGGCTCACTGGAACCAAGAAAAGTTAGATCAATGTTTCTTGATTAATTATTTCTTTCAACTTTTTGTATTCTTCTTTAATATTTTCATATTACCAGTTAGGAATAGCTGTTAGATTGAGTTATATTTGGCACATTGATAATTGTAATTTCAATTCTTATATGCAAGGCATTTGTCTTAATATTGTATTGGAACTGACATAAACATAGGTGAAAATATAAATCCTTATTTATATACCCTATGTGTTATCGTTTCCATGAAATGGTATCATATAAGTTTCACCACTCGTGTATCGTTATAACTATTACATGCTTGAAACCTAACAATGGATATTTTTCCCTCTCTTGTAAAGATAAAAAAACTAGATATAACTCAATAAAAAGTAACTAAATGTTGTTAATCCCCTTGATTGCAAGAATAAATGTAGAGGAAGTGGAGGAAATTCATTGGATCTTCTGAATGACCCAAATACAAGATATGCACATGATCATATGGTGTTAATGAAAAGTAAGAGGATTTTTTATATGTTCATTGGGTTCAAACATCAATGATGTTTGTTTTGATAGGAAGGTAGGGTAGTCCATCCATGAAAGGGTTTCAATTTTTCATTTTATGGATTTTAATTTATTAAGCTTATAGAAAACATGATCTCTCAATGGCTATACTTGTATTTACATGATATAAAATTGGTAGATTAGCAGGATGTGGTATGAAACATCTGCAATTCTAATTTTTTCAAGCATTGCACTAACTATTAGACTATGAGTCTTTTACATTCTTTGTTATGTTGATATCTTGACCATGTTTCCTTTTACACATTTTTCCTTCCTCGGTACTATTTCATTGGGTATTCCACTGTCCAATACTACAAATTGATTAGTCACCCCTGCAATCCTATTGGTATCATTATTAGCATTATACTATTATTTTATTTAGCATCTTGTTTGCTTATACCAAGATGTGTTAAGGCTCATGTTTGTTACAACTTGATAATATGATATAAAGTGGGTGTTAAAAATGGGTTGATAAAAATGGATACCTACAATATATAGTGAAACTAGGGATTTTCTTAATTGGAAAGGCATATTAGGAGGGGAGTTCAACAATACAATTTTAGGATGCATTTTTCAATATTTAGTGAAATTAGGGATATTCTTTAATATCATGTGAACGTGTTAGGATATTTAGACACTTAGGAGTTAGTTAAGATCAACTTGTGTAATATATCCGTTAGGGATAGTGTGTTTCTTTAGTATGCATTAGTATGCATTTGTATATACTTAATCCGACGGTCACGATATGTTTCCGACATAGAGTGATCCGACGGCTCAACTTCTCTTAGATCAAACCTAACCTTGATCCGTGGCTTAACACCCGATTGGTTCATGATCTCTATTTAAAGAGCATGGAGGGTCATTGTTTAGTTGATCGATTATGAGAAGCTCATTTGTAACTTTCTTTCTTTGCATAATAAATTGTCCCGTAGAAGCTATTTGGCCGGGGCCGTGGAGTGTTTCCCTCAAGAGGGTTTAAACCACGTGAAAACATCGGTGTGTTGATCTATGATCTGTTTGTATGAAGTGGTTGCTCTTGGTGTTCGGTCCTTTGGTAGTACCCTGTGTACCCGGACATGGTATCAGAGCTTTTATGAAGTGCCGCTTCCGGTTATGATCTAGATCTTGAACTGCTGTTGCCGAAACTCGAAAGGGTTTCTAGTTCTAGTATTTCTGTGCATTTCTGGGCTGTGGGAGGTGTTCCATTGCGTCCGGAGCGTTGTTTCCATTGGGAAATAGTTTTCGTTTGATCGAAAACGGTTCCCGGTTGCTCCAGAAACGTGTTTTTCATCAGATCTGAAGGTATAATGTTACAGTGACGCATTTTTTTATTTCGTTTTTGAAAAGAAAAAATCTCATATTTCATTTTTTTTTACTGTTAGATTTTTTTTGGTTTGGATTGTTGCTTTCCCGTCTGCGTATGCTCTTTGCCGTGCACCTTGAGCGATCTCGGCAAATCAGAAACAGAAAGGGAAAGGGTTTTTTCGGCTGCGTATGCTCTTTGCCGTGCACTTTGCGCGATCTCGGCAAATCAGAAACAGAGAGAAAACGTAGACTTTCCGGGCAAGCTAACAAGATCTAACTCCACAAGTGTGGAATTTTTTTTTTTGTTTCGTTTTGTGGTTTGTTTTGCAGGAAAAATGGCAAGCACGCAAACCGAGCAAGAAGAGTAAAAAAAAAAAAAAAGCCCCCTTCCTCATTTCCATATTTTACATACCTTTTAAACTAGCTCACTTGGTCCAAAGTTGCTTTATTCCTTAATAGGTCTTGAGTTCAAGTCTTAGGAAGTTACTTTTAAAAAGAAAAGTGCATGCAATTTCTATTTTCAAGTTACTTTATTGTAAAAGTGCATCTCACTTAAATAATAAAAAATAAAAATACAAGTGAGTCACTTAAGCTTTTTATTTATTGTTGCACTATTTAAAAGTAATATCATTGTAAAAGTGGAATCACTTATTTTACAAAAGTGATTCACTTAAAAACAACTTTTTTGTAAAGTGATTGTCAAAAGGTTCATCTTGGGAAGAGGGGGGTTCTTTTTTTTGCTGGACATTCTCTAGCTGCCACGTCACTATTGGGGACATCTTCAACAGTTTCTTTGTTCAAGCATAACTTCATCATACAGAGTCCGTTTTCAGTGCCGTTTTTTTTGAAATCGCCTATTTTTTCGAGCTCTTCACATCCAGACTATTGGTTTCTGCTTTTACAGCCATTAATTTACAAATATGGCCACCCTTTGTGATATTCTACTTAACAGTTCCAACTATTTCTCATGGAAATCTCGTATGGAGGATGTTCTACGAAGTAGGGGACTTTTCAGAATTACAACAGGGAAAGAAAAAGAACCCACTGATGATGATAAGAAAATAAAATGGGCAAATAGATGTGATGAAGCTCGTGGATTGATTGGGATGTCAATCTCTACTGATTTGCGATTCCACATATCTGGAATTGATGAACCTAATGCTGCTTGGGACAAGTTGGAATCTGTGTTTGGTAAACACAATGAAATTCGGGGTCACCAACTCGAAAATGAGTTGATTTCTTTAAATCCAAGTGACTTTTCATCCATTCAAGATTATTTATCTAAGTACAAAACTCTCAAGCTCTTATGTGCAGAATGTAAGATTGAGAGGGAAGACAAACAATGCATTTATCATATTCTTTCCAAATTTGGACCTGCATATTCTGTTTTTGTATCTACATTTTACTCCATGAAAGCGTCATTGAATGCAGCTAGCTATCAAAAGCCTAGTCTTGAATCCTTTTGTGATTCTTTGATTAGAGAACAAGATAAACTCATTCATCTTGGAATAATCAACAATGCAGATACATCTGGGAAAGCCTTATTGTCCCAACAGAAAGAAAAGTCCAAGCCTCCCAAGAAACAAAATTTTCGCAATAATAAGTCAAACAAGGGTCCAAAACCCTCTCAGTCAGCTCCTTCTTTAAAAAATGACAAAGGATCCAAGCCAAAAGGCAAGAAGACTGAGCGTCATTGCAACTATTGCGGGAAAGATAATCATGATGAATCTAAGTGTTTCAAGAAGATGGCAGCCTTGGAAGCAACAATGAAGAAGCACCACATCAGCCTAGATTCGCCTTCAGAATCTGCCTCTCATGGACATGCACTTTGTGCTTCTGGTTATTCTTATAATGCATCTTCTTCTTCTACTTCAAATGAATGGCTCATTGATTCTGGAGCATCTTATCATATGGCTAAGGATCAAGCCATCTTTTCTACTATGCATGAATGTAACACCAAACAAATATTTGTTGGTGATGATAGATCTCTAAGTGTTGTAGGAGCTGGAACAGTTCCAGTAGATAATGGTCATTTTAGTGATGTACTATGTGTTCCAAGAATTTCCTGCAATTTGTTATCAGTCTATCAGATCACTCATTCTGGTGAAGGTAAAACTGTGACCTTTACACCTCACCAAGTTGTAATCAAGGATTTTAAAGATCCTCAACAGGTTCTAGCTACCGGAATTGTTGATGATATTACCAGGTTGTACAAGTTTAACAACTTTGGGTCATCACCTTTCCCTTCAGTTTTTGTTGCTCATAGTGATAACTTGAGCAAACTTTGGCATGAGCGATTTGGTCACTTAAATTATCGCTCATTGCAACAACTATGTAAAGAAAATATGGTGACAGGTCTTCCGATGGTATCTTGCAGAGATGGTGTTTGTTCCGGTTGTGTACTCGGAAAACATCATCGGGACAGTTTTGACAAACGTGCCTCTTGGCACGCCTGGGTTCCCTTGGAGCTTGTGCATAGTGACTTGTGTGGTCCTCTTCCATCTGTTTCCTTTTCTGGTTTCAAGTATTTCTTAACTTTCATTGATGATTACACCAGACGCACTTGGGTTTATTTCCTAAAACTTAAGAGCGAAGTATTTAACATGTTCTTGGCCTACAAGGCCCTTGTTGAAAAATAATCTGGTCATCAAATTATCAAGTTAAGATCTGACAATGGAGGAGAATATGTTAACAAACAGTTCACTACTTTCTGCACTGAACAAGGCATCCAACAACAACACACTGTTCCATATACACCACAACAAAATGGTGTAGCTGAGCGGAAGAACCGCACTTTAAAAGAAATGGCAAATTGTATGATCCAATCTAAGGGACTAAGTCTTGAATTTTGGGCTGAAGCCATAAATTGTGCAAATTACATAGTTAATCGCACCCCCACAAAAGCATTACAAGGTATAACACCGGAAGAAGCATGGAGTAAAGTTAAACCTGATGTAAGTCACTTTCGTGTGTTTGGTAGTGAAGCATGGGCTCACATTCCGGATGAAAAACGGAAAGCATTGCAGCCTAAAAGTGAAAAGTGCATATTTGTTGGATATTCTGAAGATGTAAAAGGTTATAGACTTATTCAACCACATTCTCATGCTATAATCATTAGAAGAGATGTTAAATTTGATGAAAATATCTTGGCCTGCAAGCCTAACTCGGCGAGTGTGCCATCTTTGGCCTGCGAGCCTGATTCGGCGTTTGTGCCTTCTTCTTCTTCTTCCAACTTCCTTGACAGGTTTCCAACTCCAGTTTCTGATGATGACAGTGAGGATGAAAATCCACCTCTGCCTGCTCATGTTCCTCCAGTTGCACCAGCACAAGTGCTTCCTCGATGGGTCCGTTCAACATGTGAAGCAGCTGGTGATCTTGCCGGTGATCCTAGAGATCAACGTCGAACACGTTCTCAGTTTCAACGAGCCTCTTCTCTTTTGGCTCAAGTTTCCGAGAATCATGATCCAGAAACTTTTGCAGAAGCTTCAGGGAATCCAGATTGGGATGCAGCCATGGATGAAGAATATCGTTCCTTAATGGCGAACGATACTTGGGATCTTGTACCTCTTCCAAAAGGAAGAAAACTTGTCAGATGTAAATGGGTCTACAGAACTAAGTATGCATCAGATGGAAGTGTTGAAAGACTTAAGGCAAGGTTAGTTGCCAAAGGTTTTTCTCAGGTTGAAGGGATTGACTACAATGAAACCTTTGCTCCCGTCGCCAAAATGAACTCCATCCGCCTTGTTCTTTCCCTTGCAGCCTTACACAACTGGGAAGTCCATCAAATGGATGTCAAGTCTGCCTTCTTACATGGTGATTTACAGGAGGAAATTTACATGGAACAACCTCCTTGCTATGTTCAGAATAACTCTAGCCTTGTCTGTCGCCTTAAGAAATCCTTATATGGCCTTAAGCAAGCTCCTAGAGCTTGGTATGCCAAAATGGATAACTTTCTCCTTGACACTGGTTTTTCTAGATGCCATTCTGACCCCAATGTCTATACCAAGAAAGTAGGAAACCATCTCATCATACTTGTTCTATATGTTGATGACCTTATTCTTACTGGTAGTGACCCTAAGCTTATAACCCATGTGAAATCCAGTCTTAAACAAACTTTTGAAATGTCAGACTTAGGACATTTGCATTATTTTCTTGGTCTCCAAGTTCTGCAAACCAAATAAGGAATCTTTCTTTCTCAGTCTAAGTATGCTTGTGACCTTCTTCGTCGCTTTCACATGGAAGATTGTAAACCAGCCCCTTCTCCCTTCCAGTCTGGAGTCAAACTTTCTGCCACTTGTACTTCACCTGAAGTAGATGCCACATTGTATCGTCAGCTTGTTGGTAGTCTTTTATACTTGACTCATTCCCGTCCTGACCTTTCCTTTGCCGTTGGTCGAGTTGCCCGTTATATGCAGACACCTCATGAAAGTCACTGGAAAGCAGCTAAAAGAATACTTCGATATATTCGAGGTACAGTTCAGTTTGGGATTCATTACAGTACAGGGGGGAAACCTTTGTTGGTTGGTTTCACTGATTCAGATTGGGCCGGCGATCCTGATGATCGAAAGTCTACTGCAGGTTATGTTTTCAGTCTGGGATCTAGACCTATTACTTGGGCTTGTAAGAAACAACAAGCTCTTGCTCTTTCTTCAGCAGAGGCAGAATATCGAGCAGCCGTCAATGCCAGTCAGGAAGCTTTATGGCTTCGACAGATCCTTTCAGAGTTTGGATTCGAGCAGCAGCAACCTACTCCACTTTGGTGCGACAATCAAAGTGCCATCAAGCTTGCCAAAGATCCAGTTCTACATCAACGCAGCAAACACATTGAGCTACATATGCACTTCATCAGAAATCTTGTTCATGATCATGTTCTCGAAGTGCTCTTTTGCCCTACAGATGATCAAGTTGCAGACATCTTCACCAAGTCTCTTATAGAAGCGAAGTTTTCTAAACTTCGATCTATGTTAGGAGTTCAGGAACTTGTCATTAAGGGGGGATAGGCTCTAATGCCTCCTTCCTTCTCCTAATAGTGTCACTTTTGTAAATCCTTCAATCCTATCCCAAGTTGTTCTTAAGGGGGGATGTTAGGATATTTAGACACTTAGGAGTTAGTTAAGATCAACTTGTGTAATATATCCGTTAGGGATAGTGTGTTTCTTTAGTATGCATTAGTATGCATTTGTATATACTTAATCCGACGGTCACGATATGTTTCCGACATAGAGTGATCTGACGGCTCAACTTCTCTTAGATCAAACCTAACCTTGATCCGTGGCTTAACACCCGATTGGTCCATGATCTCTATTTAAAGAGCATGGAGGGTCATTGTTTAGTTGATCGATTATGAGAAGCTCATTTGTAACTTTCTTTCTTTGCATAATAAATTGTCCCGTAGAAGCTATTTGGCCGGGGCCGTGGAGTGTTTCCCTCAAGAGGGTTTAAACCACGTGAAAACATCGGTGTGTTGATCTGTGATCTGTTTGTATGAAGTGGTTGCTCTTGGTGTTCGGTCCTTTGGTAGTACCCTGTGTACCCGAACAGAACGATTGTGCTATGTAACAAGTTCACTGGGTGAACCCCCCGTGCAACCCGCAAGAATATTTTGCAGAAGCAATCTTTGTTGAAAAGTATATGTTTAGTCTAAAAGAAAACCCTGATATACAAGCCTATCAACCTTCCACATATCGAAAGAAATAGGAAAACAACCCTAAACCCACAACACAAAATAAAGACCCTTTTGACATGGACTGTGTGGAAAACGTTTTGCAGAACATTTCTAATGAAATGGTAGATATGAGGAAGACTAATATCGAGGGTCATGCCAATAAAATAGGGTTTGTAAGGCCACCTTTTAGGAGACCCTACCAACCCCCTCAACATCAAACTGCACCTAATCCTGGTGAAGGGTTATCTTAATCCTGGTGAAGGGTTATCTTCTGAAGAGATTTATTCTATTTTTAGAGCGTTGGTTGTTGAAACACAAACTACGCTTGAAATTAATGAGGAAATTCCAAAAGAGAATGAGGAGTATGAACCTCCCGATGATGAAAAAGATCATCATGTTAACACCATTATTTATTTTTATGAACTGCCTGTGGTAGAAGAGGAATGTGAACCTGAAATGGTTTTAAATTTCCAACACCCTTACAACACTAGAAGTAAAGGGAAAACACCACAGGAATCTTCACCATCAACATCTAGTCCCAATAAAGGAAAAACAACAATACAAAAGGAAACAATTATTCCTGAAATTGAATATAATCTAGTTGATGATTTGAAAAGGGTAAAAGCTAATATTTCCTTGTTTGAACTTCTAAAAATACCCTCTATGAGGGGAAATCTGCCTAAATGCATGATCTTAAATAAATCAAGAGAAGCTCAAAACAACACTCTAGAAATTTCTTCAACACCAACCGGCCAAAAACCAATGGGAAGAAGACTCCCCCTTTTCTGCTCACCTTTGAAATATTCAACAAGAATGTACACAATTGCATGATAGAATCTAGTACCACATTTAATGTAATGCAATTATCTGTCTGCAAAAATCTCAGTGCATCTTGGGAACTTTCACCTACTCAGATTGTTCAACTTGATAGATCTAGAGTCAGGGTAGTAGGGCAATTGAGAAATGTACTTTTGACATTATCTGATGATCCAAGGATTCATCAGACTATTGATATTGTGGTAGCTGACATTCCTGAAGCATATGGCATGTGGTTGAGTAGGGACTGGTCAGAGAAACTTAAAGGATACTTTTTCACTGATTGGTCCCACTTATGGCTCCCTTACAATGGACAACCCAACAAAATTAAGATTCACAGAGAGCCATTTATGAAACAGATAGTCATTGATCTGAATGAGCCTAGTGAACCCACTGTATACTACAACTCACACATTGAACATTATAGTTTTGATACATTCTTTGGGAATTTACCTGCTGACTCTTCACCTGCTGAGAACATTGAAAGTCAGTTTGAAATTGTTAATTATACTGCTGTTCCATTCTCTGGTTCAATCATACATAATTTTTATAATATAAATACAAATTTTAGAGTAGATCTAAATTCGTGGACTTTATTTTTTGATGGATCAAAATCTAAGGATGGAGCTGGTGTAGGTTGTATTTTGATAGATCCTAAAGGCACAAAGATCATGATTGCTTGTTGATTAGAGTTTGAATGTACTAATAACATTGCTGAGTATGAGTCTCTTGTCCAAGGGCTTAGAAAAAACAATTGATTTGGGTGCATAGGTCATAGAATTTTTTGGGGATTCTGAAATCATTTTCAAACAACTAAGAAACAAAATTCATTGTATATCCCCTCTCTTAATAAATGATCAAAATATGGTTAGGGATTTTACCAACTCTTTCACATCATTTAATATTAAGTCTATCCCTAGGTCTCAGAATTTCGATGTTGATTTATTGGCTAATACTGCTTCTAGGCTTATTCCCCTTGAAGGTATTTCTCTTGATACTTTCTCAATTGAATTAATATATATACCATCAATTCCCTATAACATCACCAATTGGAAAGTCTTTGATGGTGACCAACAAATTCTGGACTTCTTAACAACCCAAGATACCTTCAAGGATTCATCCATTGATGAGGATGATCATGACAAATCCTTATCGAATCCCAATTTTCTTTCAAGCTTGACTCCTAAGTCAGTAATTAACTTAGAAAGATACTATGACTTGTAGGATAAATTTAAGAATATAACTAACTGCAAGACACATAGCTATTCACTAAACTATTAGCCTATAAACTTAGGGACCGAGCATAATCCATAGCTAATTAATTTAGGGATTGATTGTACACCCGATGAGAGGAAATATTATATCAAGTTGTGTAGGGAGTTTAAGGATGTGTTTGCATGGAACTATAATGACCTGAATACATTTGATACCAACATCATCCAACACAACATCCCTATGAAGCCAAATATCAAACCATATCAGTAGAAACTTATAAAAATGCATCCTAGTTTAGAACCATCTGTGAAGAAAGAACTGGAAAAACTATTGACAACAAAAATAATATTCCCTGTAAGACACACACAATTGATTTCCAATTTAGTCCCCGTTCGTAAAAAGAATGGGGAAATTAGACTCTACGTGGATTTTAGAAACCTAAACAAGACATCCAAAAAAGATAACTACCTTGTTCCTCCTATGGAGAAGATTTTGCAGAGAGTTGCAGGTACTGAAATGTTTTCTCTGTTAGATGGTTTTTCTAGCTACAATCAGGTATTGGTCACACCTTCAGATCAACTCAAAACTGCTTTTAGAACACCCTAGGGCCCCTTTTCTTAAAGGATAATTCCTTTTGGGTTAATAAATGCGGGTGCTACTTTTCAGAGGGCCATGGACATAGCTTTCAGAGGCCTAATGCATAATTCGGTAGTTTTTTTTATCTTGACGACATAACTATTTATTCCAATAAGAGACGTGACCATCTGTTTGCTTTGAAACAAGTTTTTGAAAGGTGGCGCAAGTACGGTATTTCTTTGAACCCAAAGAAGTCTATTTTTGTAGTTATAGAAGTGTTATGTAGAATTTTGTCCTACGGATAAGCCAAAACTCTCTTAACTTTAAAGCAGACTTTAAACTAACCTTAAAGCAAGAAACAAGTCAAAACAAATGCTACCTTGAATCCCTAGATCTAACAAACATCTCAGGATTAAAATGCTTGAGAGAGTAGAAGAAATTTAACTAACCTTCTATCTAGACGCTTGTTCTTGTAGTTGCTCCAATCTCCAAGCCCTCACAAATGAACCTGTCAAAATGGAACCAAGACATAAGAATGCACTATACTCTAGCAACCTGAAACATGAGTTAGAATCTAAATCTATGAAAGATACAAATCACGTCATTAAAACAAGATTAACACAAATGATTTGGGAAAACAAGACAAGTTATTCCATTACAACTTGAAGAATACTTACAAAAGGTGCTTGATGTCCAAGCCAATCCTCCAGCTCCAAGTGTCTTCTCCTCTAGCTATTTCCACAATGCTGCAAGACCATAAGTTTGGTACTCTCAAGAGTCCTCCCCTTTTCCAATGGAATGCCTCTCTTTTATAGTGAATGGTGAGGTTAACCAACAAGAGAGATGGGTGGATCTAAGGAGAGATAAGTGGATCAGGGTTTCTAATCGAAGGAAATGAGTTGAGATCGAATCAGGGATCCCAATCTTCCATTATCTTCAAAAATCCAAAATCCCACAAGCCAAGGGAAAAAGGCTATTAAAAGAGTACCGCGTTCTGCAGTCTCTGCAGAACACGGTACTGCTGCATTTTGGGAAAATAGCATAGCGCGGTAGTACCTAGTACCGCGTTTTGATAGATGAGCAAGGCGCGGTAGTGTATGTGGATAAAGTCTAAGGTGGGTCAAAACTTGTCAGGGTAGATTCACCTTCAAGGTTGACTCATCATCTGTCTCTTCCGGATGGTTTAAAACAGTAGGGAAAGCGTCGTCAACTCGTTTTGTGATGGAGATGCGACACTGTGAAACATAGAGGTATAACAGATGCCCCCTAAAGTGTGAGGTCAGAAGGGACTGATGGCCGAAAGACTTTACGAATATAATGTACAGAGACAGCATCGAGGAGAGTGACACTGAGCTGAAATAGAAACAAAGTGTTAGATATACCACCGAGGCGGGCATTCCCATGCTCGGAAATAGATGACTCAAAGCATGGCTGCCGACCAATACATTGCAGATCCATGAGTACTGAGATAATGTAAACTGCGGACAGATCATGGCTACTATGAACAATCGTAGATCCATGAGACAATAATGACACAGCCACGACCAATACAATAAGTGGATCTGTGTGACAATACAAGGGACATCTCCATCGCAGCCTCGACGCAGTCAAGATAGAGCGATGCGCTCCAGGGTCTTCTACCCGATCGCAAAAGATACGAATCTAACCATGTGATTACAAGGTATTGAAGTCGAACATGGTAGAGACCATTTGATTACCGGTCAATGATGTGGACCGTTAACAAATGAGAGGGAGATCACCAATGATGACGATGATTCCCAAGGTATCAATAGTACATCTCAACGAAATGCGAATGAATGAGTTGATGTCGAGCATCCGAGAGATTGCTTGATCAGAGGTCAATGATGTGAACCTACTGTCAAACACGAGGAAACCTGCCATTGAGGCATGCAGGTACCAAGGTACTAATGGTTGATCTCTAAGTCTAATTCCCGGATAGTGATTTGGTGTCGACAGGAATAGACTCGTCGAAGGTGGGCCATGATGGTTCCCACATCATCAACACGAAATCGGCACAGATGATAAGATGATGAAGCAATGGAGTATGTACTGATACAGCGGAGGCCTGACACAATGAATGACTCGAAACAATGCAACCCTTTGAACATATAACGGCATGTAACAGGACTTGGCAGCAGGGATTATTGATAAATAGAGGATAGACACCGGATGAGTGGACTCGTGGCCAGGGAGACGACTCATGATGATGACCATAACTCAGTGAAAGATGGATACCCAAATATAGACAAGAGACGGACACATGCCATGTTCAAAGGTAACGACTGACAAGCTGCCATAGATAAACTTGACTTATTCCCCCATATTTCCCCGACATGATGGACGAGTACCTCTTTCTTGTTTTGCAAGCTTGAAGAGGATAACAGATGCTCGGTGTAGCTCATCTCATAGATGAGTCCAATCTCACATGTTTTACGAACCTGAGAAAGGAGGGGTTCGTCCCAAAGTGGGTCCTTCGATGTTGATATTTTAATGAGTCCAAGGAAGGAAAACTCGGTAGTTTTTCATATTTAGAGAGCCTGAAAAAACTCAAAGGAAGCTCGATAATGTACTTTTTCGTAAGATTTAGTTTCTCGATCCCGAAAAAGTGTAAAACAATTCCCGAGAGAACTCTCCCAGCCGAGATTGACTGAGGTATACCTTTCTCGTAAATAGTCTAGACGGGCCGAAAAAGGGGTAACCTATCACCGAATAGACGACCTTTCAAATACTTTTACAAGTGTGAAAGAGTCAAGATCACTTGGCAATCTTTTCAATTTTAAGGAGTCTGAAAAGAGCTTAACTATGGACTCCTTTGGTCTTTTTCGTAATTTTAAATTATTATGGTCCGAAAAAAGAATAAAATACAACCAGGATAATACTTTCCTCATTGTTTAACGAGCATGAGTAAAGCTGACCGTACTCGACACCGTTTACTCGAGTTTGACAAGCACGACACGAGTGTAAAAGCGCTTGGAATCTTTTTCAAGTTTTAAATCCAGAGCACGAAAAAGATAAAGTATGCTCAAAATGAAGGTCAAATCATGAATAAACACCAGTGTGAATGTATCACATTTTTACCGAGGATCCTGTCAATAAATGCTCAAAAACTGGACATTAATAATGTGAACAAGGGTTTATTTTAACTATTTAAAATAGTAATTAATTAAAAAAAAATGTGAAAAAATGCTATATAAGGAATGGTAAAAATAGAAATTACTATTCATTTGTGTTTTTTACCCAAAGGAGACATTTTCACCCATTTAGGAGCAAGATTTCAAGGATCCATACCGGGAGTTCTGGGACACCATTTCGACAGCCGTCTGCGCCAGGTAAGAGTGCTTGAACCCCTCTTTCATTTTATGTAAGAATTTTTTGCTTTCACCAAGAAAAATTTGATTTTTTGGCGAGCCCTTTTGGGCAAGAATCGCCCTTCACACTACCGCGTGGGGGGCCCTATCGAAAAACGCGGTACTGTGTAACAGTACCGCGCTGTATCCTCAAACCGAGGCGCGGTAGTGTGGACTGCCGCGCGGTAGGATATCCCTTAGACGCGGCACAGGCGAATTTTGAGTTTAAAAAATCAAATTTTCTCCAATTTTCTGCTGGAACTAAGTTGCTAAATAGTTACTAATTGTTTTGTTTGCCCTTTTGCAGGGATTTGCAACTTATTTGGAGCAAAATGGTAAGCTGGAAAGAGAGAGAACACGAAGCGGATGATTTTGCGGCCGAAAATGACTTACCAACCGTGACCGCATTGCGAGAATGTGGTTTGCTAAAGTTCTTCAAAACCAAAGGGATTCGCTAGCAACCCAAGCTCCTTACTCATCTTATCCAATTGTGGGACCCTGACATTCAAGCTTTCCGAGTGGGAGAGCATGTGCTTGAAATCCAACTCGAGGATATTTATTTCCTCACGGGCCTCTCGAAAAGAGGGGCCCGGGTGAACTTTACCGGATACTCAGCTTCAGAATCAAGCACAGATGACTTGATTGCTCGGTATTGCCAGGTGGGTTCGAGTAAGAAAAGTGGGAAGGTGGCCATAAAGGAGGTCATAAATCTTCCTGTAAAAACCGTGCTATTCACTATCACGCGTGCAGTGGGAAGCGTGAGTCCACATCAGGCATCCCGCACACAAGTGAATCTCGCAGCAGAGTGCATGGGAGGAACAGTTTTCAACTGGTGTGAGGCAGTGTTGTCCAATCTGAAAGAACAAGTGCACAAGTGTAGGACTGGGAAAAATACCCAGTTTGGCTATGGGAGCATCCTGGTCACTTTCTTTTTGGTGAGGGTGCCGCTACTGCGTCCACAGATATCCATGCACCCTCGTCCACCTACTGAGCCATGGATGGCTCGATGGAGTGACTATGCAGGACACCTCGGGGGACCTCAGCGGTTAGCCTTTGGCGAGGACTTCTTCTCTTGGCTAGAGGAGCAGATAGTCATGATTGATGACTATCCCTACTCAGGGGTAGATTTCCGTGAGGACATCGACTTGGCATTGCCAGAGGATGATGACTGGGACGACTCTGGTATGACCTTCATGGATATGTATTTTTTCTTTTTGAATATTTAATTTTTATTACTTTTTTAGAATGTGTAAAAGATGTCTAATGTATAATCGCATGCGTGTTGCAGACCGTGGACCACAGAGACCAGCTGGGTACTCTCCACTCCGTCGTGGTGGTGTCGATCGTCAAGCTGTTCCTGACGAAGAGGAAGATGAAGACGAGGCAGGAGGCGTTTGGGATATTGAGAGGAACCTGCAGGGATTGACTCATGGCATCCCTGCTATGCGGATGGATGACGTCCCTTACCACCTCCAGCGGCATACTGTAGGTGTGCCTGGTCGTATCAGTCGACTTCTTCGCAGGGTGGTTCGAGCCATAGTATGTTATCACCAGCGGCGGGAGGAGTCCGATGAGGGACATGATAGGTCTCCTAGATCTCCATAGATGGTCTTTCGATCTTTTTGCGGCATGTACCCGATATGTAGGCTTTGAGGGCCAATTTTTGTATATGGGATTTGATCCCCAATTTTGTCTTTGACACAAACTTTATGTATTTTTGAGAAAACACTCTTATATACAGTGATATGGACCTATTTATGATCTAAATATTTACAATGACTTGTGCATTTTATTTTTTATGATGTGTTTATGTATGGGCAAGATGCCAATCCAAAATGTAATTAGCCAATGAATCAACAATAAAATTGAATTCTCTCGGTATATGTTGATATGTGATAAAATTAAATGACCATTCCAAGAGGCGTACTCTTCGAAATAAACGAAGTAGTGTAGGATCACGAACTATGTAAACGCGGTTTAGATGAGAAACCACGAGTTGGGAGTCTAAAAAGTCTGATAAGAAGTCAATCCCGAGTGAAGCAACCTCTGTCAAGAGACCAATGACTGCATGGTACTCCCCGATATTGTTGGTTGCGGGACCTAAACAATTGGCTCCTGAAGAAATCAACTCGCCAGTGGGGGAATAGATTACCCATGTTGCGGAAGCAAGATTCCGGGTATGTCGGCTTGCACCATCGGCGAATCCAAAGTAGGCAGACATCTGCGCATAAAGTCACGAGTCAAAGTAAGACTGGATACATGAGGTCCACGTGCACACTAAAAAGAAAGCAAAAAGCAAACTAAGTACATTATGTACAACAAGTAACCCGCGTAGGGTAACCTCACGCGTAGAAACGTTTGAGGTATAGCCCGTTGCGGGGCCGTGCCAATGGCGTACCATCACAATCGATTAGTTCATAGGCTCCTTTTTCTAAGACACGTTTTACAATGAAGGGGCCGTACCACATAGATTCAAGTTTACCTTTTCCAAGCTTATCATGCATCTGATTATATGTAAGTACGAGGTCACCCTCATTGAATATCTGAGGTTGAACGGATTTGTTGTATTGAGCTTTGACGCGTTTTTTGTGGGCTTCATTAGCCAAAGCAGCGTCGCGGCGGGTTTCATCTAGCTTAGCTAGGTATAGAAACCGTTCCTCTTCGGAAGTAGTGTGTGGAAGTAGCTCTATGGCTATCTTAAGTGATGGAATTTCACATTCAATCGGCAGAATTGCTTCTAGGCCATACACCAGTTGCAATGGTGTAAACCCGGTAGCACTTTTCACTGAGGTCCGGTATGCCCACAGTGCTGAGAACAGAGCTGAGTGCCAATTGGATTTCTGGGTACCCACAATGCGCTGAATCATTCGTTTCGGGACTTTATTAATGGCTTCAACTTGGCCATTAGCTTGTGGGTAATACGGGGTTGAGTTTTCGTGGCGAAAACCCAGTTTGGCACTTAGTTCTTCGATCATATGGTTCCTGAAATGGGAACCATGATTGGTCACAATAGACTATGGGACACCGAATCTAGCTATAATATGATTGAATATGAACTGCGCTGCTGTTTTGCCGTCTTCAGCATACGTAGGCATCGCTTCAGCCCATTTTGTAAAATAGTCGACAGCTACTATGACATAGCTATGCCCCCCGGCTGAAGTGGGCTTACAGTGCATAAAATCAATGCCCCATTTGGAAAAGGGGCCGACGGCAATGACAGGATAGAGTGGAGCAGGATGCGAGCGTGCTTTGCTATGAAAGAATTGGCATGGCGGACACTTCTTGACTGTTTTAATGCAGTCTTTGAAAATCGAGGGCCAGAAGTATCCTACTCGCAATATTTTCTGGGCCGTAGCCATCCCAGAGAGATGACCACCACATGCTCCAGCGTGGCAGTCGTTGAGAACGCGTTCCGCCTCATCTAAGGTCAAACAACGTCGAAGGACAGTGTCAACACCACGGCGATACAGAGTATCGTTCACTATAAGGTAGTATTTTGCGTGATGTCTGATACGTCGCCGTTCATCGCGGGTGAGATCGGGACGGAAGCGTTGGGTTTGGAGATATAAGAGAATATCCCCATACCACGGATCAGACGTGCTAATGAGGAACAATGATTCGTCGGGAAGAGAATCAATGGGCTCGGATTGCTCAGTAGCACGGGGCAGGTTACAAATTAACTCAGCGAAGACCAAGGATTTCTTAGACTTGGCTTTGACAAATTCCAAGTCAAACTCTTGAAGGATGACAATCCAACGGGAGTACTTGCCCCCAAGCACTTGTCATGTGAGGATATAGTACATTGGATTGAAATCGGCGATGGCGGTGGTCCGACGGAGTAAGATGTAGTGACGGAATCTCTGGACAGCAAATACTGTTGCTAGAGCCAGCTTTTCAACATGTGAGTAGCGAGTTTCAGAGTCAAGAAGACTCTTGCTGAGATAGTACACCACATGTTCTATGCCGTTGTGGTCTTCCTGGACTAACACCATACCAATGGTGGAAATCGAGGCTGTGAGATAAAGGATGTAGTCCTGTGTGTAATTGGGGGGTTGAATCACAGGATCTTTGGTTAAGGCTGCCTTTAAATTGTCAAAGGAGCATTGGGCTTCATCATCCCATATGAAGGGAACATTCTTCTTGAGAAGCCGCATGTAGCCTTTTGTTATCTCGGACAGATTGCAGATAAAACGGCGTAGAAAGTTTTCACGCCCTTGCAAACATTGAAGTTCTGGAATATTGGTAGGTGAAGGCAGAGCTAAGATAGCTGCTACCTTTGCGGGATCTAAACGTATCCCGCCTTTGGAGACTATGAAGCCCAACAGTTTTCTGGCTTCTACACAAAAGACGCACTTATGCGGGTTCAAACGTATATTGTAGCGCCGGCACCTTTTGAAAATGGCACTCAAGTGGTCTGGATGGTCTTCCCGCGTCCGAGAATGAGCGGGAAGATCATCAAGATATGGCTCTACAATATGTTTGATGTCATGAAATGCGTAGGACATCGCCCGTTGGAAAGTTGCCCCGGCATTTTTCAGGCCAAAAGGTAACTTTCGATATGCAAAGATCCCCCAAGGGCAGATAAAGGCCGTTTTGTGCTGGTCGGTTGGGAGGATATCGATCTGATTATAGCCAGAGAAGCCATCCATAAATGAAAAGATAACACTTCCGGCGCAGTTATCGATGATCTGGTCGATAAACGGAGTTGGGTAGTTGTCCTTGGGACAAGCCTTGTTCAAATCACGGTAATCAACACAGACTCTAATCATTCCCTGTTTCTTGGCTACGGGAACGATGTTGGATACCCATTCTGTCAATGGGACAGGATAGATAAAACCAACACGCAAAAGCTTTTCAACTTCTGCTTTAATGGCGGCTACCTTACGAGGATGAACGGGTCGAAGCTTTTGCCGAACAGGTCGGGCGCCAGGGAAAGTTGGAATTTCGTGGACCATAATCGACGGGTCCATCCCTGGCATCTCTTCATAACTCCAAGCAAAAACATCGCGGAAAGTTTTCAAGTAGGCACTATAGAACTCCGTTTCGAGGGGAGTACATGTTTTTCCAATGTGTACGTTTTCCACGATACCAGGCTTCACTGAAATATCGATGGGAGTGGTTGCCATAAGATTGGCCAAGTTTCCTTCGGAAAATATCTCATCGAGGGACGTGGGGAACTTGGTTTGAACCATCCCAAGTGAAGCGCTGGATTTTGTATCAGGCTCAAGTGGCTGAATAGTGGGGAATGAAGATCGATGATGAAAATCTCCCCATGGTGGCTCATCACCGCACATAACCTCTATGATTGATTCGTCAGTAGGAAAAATCAAGTTGAGAGGATCAAAAAGTGGTGGGTGTGGATGAGTTTCAGCCGAGAGCTGTGCCACGGTGTGATCAGAAGAACAATCGACCCAATCTGTGGCTGATTGGATCGCGTCATATGCTGCAAGGTTTCTGTTCAAAGGCATGGAATTGCCATAGCCTTGAATCTGAGTGGGACTCGGAATCACCCATGAATCGTCGGAAGGGGTGACATGTGATGAAATCATGTTGACTGGTTGAAGATGGGTTCCCAGCTCTGGAAAAACTCCAATGCGGGATGAATCCTTCATGAGACCAACACCTATGTCTTGGAACCGGTACAGAGGTTGATCCAATAATGGGACGATATTGGTGGAGTTCGGATGGGGGTCTGGGATACAGTAATCCAGTTGATCAATAGTGACAATTTTCCCTTCATGAGGAAATTGTACAATCCGGAAGACTGTAGATGCTATGGCGGTCATGGCATAGAACCAGTTCCGACCAAGTAGGAGATTGTAATCCAAAGGTGCATCTACGACTTCGATGTGTACGGATACTGTTTTGTCCCCCAGTTCAACACCGATTGAGGTAATGAGTCCATATGGTTGAAAACCATGTCCATCAAACGCCCTAAGAGTAGTGGGAGAAGTTGTGACCTCGGGTGACCCTAAGGCTCTCCAGCAGTTCAAGGACATAATCGACGTGGAAGCACCCTCATCTAACATAGTGCGGTGGATGATATTTCCATGGATTTTTGTGTGCACCTGGAAGGCTAAATGGTGAGAAAGCCTAGGTTTAGCGTGCTCCAAGTTAAACATGATGGAGTTTGAAGTATCCGGGTCCATTGCCCCCAGTGCTGAAAGTAGGGTTCTACGCTGCATGGGGCAGTGTTGGAGAACCTCGAGAGTCGGCATGGCGCAAGGGGCTTGAGCCAAATCCTCAACAATGTTGTAGTTTTGGGCAGCTCGTGCATTCGGATTGAATGTCGCTTTTCGAATAGTGCCCTTGGGTGGGCGTAGCACTGTGTCCGTTAGCGGTCTCTCGATGTGGATATGACCGTTAGGGGGGGGGGGTAGGAATCGGATCTTCAACAGGAGATTTGCCTTTGGCTATCTCTGATTGTTTGTTTGAATTTGGAGGATTATCATACGTCTTTGAACGAGTGGTGATATTAATCTCCTCATTACTTGTCATTAGGATTTCACTGTTTGTGGACGTCTCTCCACGGGAAGGATTGGTCGGGTTGCCCCCTTGTGGGGATTCTTAGGCAACCATTTGCTGTTGCTGTTGGGGGAAAGGGTCAGTTAGCACTGCCGGGCGAGATGATCCTTTAACGAACTTGTTGACCTCGTCCTTGTAGGGACAGTCATGCGTATAATGATCATCTTGACAAATCAGGCAGGGAAACTTAGCTTTCCGACGTGGTTTCTGGTCATTCTGGGTAGACTGTGGCTTGGGGTTCTCCTGCTGGTTCTTCTTAGTTTTGCCATGATTGTTTTTCTTCTTTCCTCCGGATGGTTGTGACGTAGATTGAACTGCATTCACTTCGGAGGAGACAGCAGGAGAGGTGGAAGCTTTTGAAGCGACCTGGGTAAAAGCGGGGGAAGCTGAAGCTTGTTGTCCCGTCGAGTTGGTAGCAGGCTGAGCCTTGACTGAACCAACAATACCATCAATGGGTGGTTCAGTGGTAGGATTTGTTGGATCAGTGTGAACACGGGAGGCATGTGGAAGAAGTTCATGTAAAGTATCGGATTGAGTATATACTAAATCCATGTATTGTGCTGCCGAGATGGCTTGTTCTTCTGTAACCGGTCCGCGCATAGCAATATCTCTGGCTATGGGAGGAAAAAAGGATTTTGTAAACCAATTAGCAAGTAGCTGATCCGGAATAGGTGCCTTTATTAGCCTACGGCGTCTTCGCCACTCATGGATGTGATCCGAAATATGTGTAGAAGTGGTTTGACGCAGTGAAGTTAGCAGTTCTGTTCCAGTCTCATACCGGATAGGGAGCTGGAAATGTGTCAGAAACTGCATAGCCAAAGTGTTGAAATCACGAAAAGAGTGTTGTGGAAGCTCGATATACCATTTTGCTACCATTCCGGTGAGCGTGCGTTGGAAGAGCCGAAGTCGGATGGAATCATCCATCAAGGAGTTGGATGAACACCAAAGATGGAAGGTCATCACGTGGTTCTTGGGGTCTTCCCCGGGCTTGGCATCAAACTTAGGAATGTCCGATGGTAGTTTGGCTGGAATAGGTGGCCAGTGAGGTTCATGCCATATAGGATCGTTAATAAGCCTCGACAAATCAGGTAGATCAAGTGTGGCCAAAAAGGGAAGTTGACGGTTGGTCTGCGTGAATGAGTAATAACCATGTGGTGCCGAGAACCCTGGAGGGACCTACATAGCATACTGCTGTGTGTTATACCCATATGAGTTTCCCACGGGATACTGCTGGAAATTCTGTGGATGGTAAGCCATCTGGTTAATCGGTTGATTGTAAGCAACCGGTTGGTGAGTGTTCTGCTGAGTGGGTATAGTACCTTGGGGTTGCTGGAACCCAGGAACAGTTGATGTTCCTTGTTGGGGAAAAGTTCCCTAGAATTGTTGTGTTCCAGGGATGTTACCACTATACTGTGTAAGTGGAGGGTTTCCCATAGCAGGGTTGGGGGGTGGCTGCGACAGTGGTGTCCATGGAAGGCTCGTTCCTGCTTGAGGAGCGAGTGGGAATTGGAGTGATGGGTTCCATGGAGTTGTAGCAGCTGAAGGGTAAGGGAAACCAGAATTCACGTTGGGGGGAATCTGAGATTGCCCCCCAGCTTGATTCCAGTTTCCAAAAAGTGAGTACCCCCCACTCTGTGGGATTTGAGTATCCCAAGAAGGAAGTATGCCTGACAGGGGTTGTTGAGAGTAAGGTCCGGTTAGAACACCGGAATAAGGTTGCCCACTGCCAGGTGGATTGTACATACCGAACTGAGTAGACGCTGCTGGTTGGGAGGTTTTGTTGGAACGAGCCAATAGGTTGTCCGCCAGCAGTTAGGTTGGATGGCCCTATATGAGGAGGCTGTTGACTGGGAACGGGGTTCCCAGCAAAAGGTTGTCCTCCAACTGGTTGGGTTAATGGCCCGCCAGGTGGGGGTTGTTGACCTGGAACAGGGTTCCCAACAAAAGGTTGTCCACCAACTGGTTGGGTTGATGGCCCACCAGGGGGAATTTGGTAGTTAGAGTTAGGGACCACTGTAGTCGGTTTTCCACCTCCTGAGATAGTGTAAATGGTGGCTGAAGGTGATCCTCCGGTCCAACCGGAAGATCCAGCAGTATGACTAGTTGTTCTCCCGCCGCTGGTCAAATATGATAATGTGGATTGGCTAACGGCACCAAAAGTATCGATTTGCGGAGGGGGTCGTCCATATCGAACAGGTGAGGACGGGGAAAAAACTGGGTTATCCCTCATAGAATGTGCACCAAATATAGGTGATGACAACAAATGCGGGGAATTTAGCCCAGGGGTATTAGCATCGTCCATGACATGTTCAATGGTAGGAGGACCCTCGAAAACTGGGTCCGAGTTCATGTCCTGGAAAAGGTTTTGGGGATCCGGCAGGAATCTAGGTATGGTAATGTCCGAAGGTCCTGCGCCGTCTGCAAAGGAGTGTCGAAACTCCGTGCTAGACGGGATGTTGGGATCCCTATAGTCAGAAGGATGAGTGTCAGGGGGATATCAAGAGACTGACGAGAGCATTTGTTCTGTGCTGCGTCTAAACCGTGCCGATGCTAACGGAGAGTTCGCTAGGCTAACCATACTAGACTAGATGGAAGCCATGATTTCATGTCCCAGAGGGAGGTTGGGTAGAGTAATAGTACGAGGTACGTTGCTAGAAGAACTCGTTTCCTGCGGGTGAACACTGGGTGACGTAGTGATAACAGGCGGAAGATCTGCTTGGGAAGTGATGAAACCATAATCAGGTTCAAAGGGTGTGTCAGGAAGTCGAGTATCTTCAATGATTTCAACTTATCCGCCTGGGATTGAAATCAAGCCAGGTATGTCCTGGTCGGACCCTTCTATGGTGCCAACAGATCCATCTGTATCATTGTGAAAAGTGTCTGGTGGATGGGAAGTGCTGACATCCGGTAGAAGGATGACCTCGGGTCTAGTACTTTGGGTTGTACTAGGTTCAGTTGTGGTAACTGTGTCCACTGTGACAGATAAATCTGGAATGACAGTGGGTGAAGTGACAGTGGAGATCTCAGATATGCTAGTGGTTGCAGAAGCTGCAATAGATTCTGAGGCTGTGCTGTGAGTGGCAGTTACGGGTGGAACTGAATCCGTTTTACGTATCGGCGGTGGAATGTTCCCTCGACCAGCACCGCGGCCAGGAGGAGCAGGAATGCGTGATGCAGGCGGACCAGTAGTCCGTGGCGGGGGTGGTGGTGGAGGGCTTTGGCCCTGTTGTCGTCGTGATCTTCATGGTAGATCGGACATGATGACAGGAAAATGAAAATCGGGGGCAGTATCGTAAACAAAGAACTCAAAAACTCTAATGCAACTGAGTGTGTAGAAGAGGAGCTAGAAAAAGCAAGGCTCACAGGCCAAAAAACAAGCTCTAAAATCTATACTGAGACCGGTGTCTCAATAAGCGAGCTGATCAACAAAACTGGCCAGAATGCCAACAAGCAGTCCCTACAAAGAAAAAATGACCCTCTACAAAGATGAGATAGCAAGCAAACTCCTAACTAAGAGCCGGAGACCTCAACAGGCTGTATCCTTCGCAAGGTGATGAAATCCAAGTCGAACAATACAACATGAGAGACCGATATAAGAAGGATATCCCTCTACCGAAAGGGATCCTGAGTAAAAGAGCCCTAGTAGAATAGATACTAAGCCACCTCATTCATGACACGTCGAAAAAGGTTTTGGGCACTTCAGCCTTCCGAAGAAGACAGCGATCGATGTTGCCTTAGGGCTAAGTGGAGTGCGGTATTCCACAGAGTCCGTCCGGTTCTCAATCTCGCGGCCGTTTAACCCCTGAAAGTTGTAAACAGTCAGGAGGCCCCTCCACAAACTAGTTGTGACCGTGTCAATAAGTACTAGAGGATTTTAGTTCCCTAAATACAACGACTATGTCTCAGATGAAAATGACAAGGGGGAATTATTTTGATGCCTATCCCCGGTGTCCTACCTAACTACCAAATTCTTTTGATTTCCTCAAGTGAGGTTAAGGTTGGTTTAATTAGGGTGATTAATTTTAGTGGCTATCTTTACTCAATCAGGTAGTGGACGTGAAACTTGATGGTGTTATGACGACTCAAACCATGCAAATGAGAATGAATCACAAATAAGCCTTTGTCTTCGATGAAATCTAGCTAGGGTAAAGATAGAGGTTCTTCGATCCAATATGCATGAAATTTTTCACAAGCAATCAAAAAACCAAAGTAAAAGATTTTTCCTTTTTGATTTATAAACAAAGCCAAACTGAAGTAAACACTCTTTTCAATGCACTGATTCTATAATCTACAATGCTTCTACTATGAGAATTTCTGTGGCAAAATTAATGGTTCATTTCCCTATGCAAAATACTAGTAAACTTTTTCAATTTAAACAACAAAATTGCTCTCAACTAATGATCTTTTTAATTTACTGAAAATAATAATATGACTGTAAAAGCTACAGGATTCAGTAACAGAGAACAGTGGTGTTGAGTTGGTTGTGGTGAAAAAGTCAAGTCAATGCAATCAAACTGGAAAAATGACCAATATGTCAAAAATGCCACTAATTCAATCAACAATCAAGCTCACAAACTGGGTAATAAGCACACCATGCAGACTGGAAATTGACCAGGATGCTACCATGCAACAGTAAACACTACTTAAGGCAGAGAGACACTCAGGAAACCAAGCAAGGATAAAAAATTTACAAACTTACAGACACTACCGCGGGTCAAGGTCTAACTGTAGCGCGGCACTGTGACAGTACTTCTCTGGTACTAAGGCAGAGAGCGCGGTACTACCGCGCTGGAAGTAGTTCTGAGGGCGCGGTACTGTGGCAAGGGAAGGAAAAGCGCAAGAAGAAAAAATAAATTTTTCAGGGTTGTTGCTAACCTAGGGGACTCAGTGATCAAACAGGGAGAAAATCACAACGAGGAGTGGTGAATAAGGGTCAAGAAAGACTGATATTCAAACTGGTTTGAAGTGCAATAAAACAAATCACAATCAACAGATGAGTGACAGTGAACTGAATCAATCAAGCAGTAATCAAACCCAGCGGAGTCGCCATTCTTGTTATGTAGAATTTTGTCCTATGGATAAGCCAAAACTCTCTTAACTTTAAAGCAGACTTTAAACTAACCTTAAAGCAAGAAACAAGTCAAAACAAATGCTACCTTGAATCCCTAGATCTAACAAACATCTCAGGATTAAAATGCTTGAGAGAGTAGAAGAAATTTAACTAACCTTCTATCTAGACGCTTGTTCTTGTAGTTGCTCCAATCTCCAAGCCCTCACAAATGAACCTGTCAAAATGGAACCAAGACACAAGAATGCACTATACTCTAGCAACCTGAAACATGAGTTAGAATCTAAATATATGAAAGATACAAATCACGTCATTAAAACAAGATTAACACAAATGATTTGGGAAAACAAGACAAGTTATTCCATTACAACTTGAAGAATACTTACAAAAGGTGCTTGATGTCCAAGCCAATCCTCCAGCTCCAAGTGTCTTCTCCTCTAGCTATCTCCACAATGCTGCAAGACCATAAGTTTGGTACTCTCAAGAGTCCTCCCCTTTTCCAATGGAATGCCTCTCTTTTATAGTGAATGGTGAGGTTAACCAACAAGAGAGATGGGTGGATCTAAGGAGAGATAAGTGGATCAGGGTTTCTAATTGAAGGAAATGAGTTGAGATCGAATCAGGGACCCCAATCTTCCATTATCTTCGAAAATCCAAAATCCCACAAGCCAAGGGAAAAAGGCTATTAAAAGAGTACCGCGTTCTGCAGTCTCTGCAGAACGCGGTACTACCGCGTTTTGGGAAAATAGCATAGCGTGGTAGTACCTAGTACCGCGTTTTGATAGATGAGCAAGGCGCGGTAGTGTATGTGGATAAAGTCTAAGGTGGTTCAAAACTTGTCAGGGTAGATTCACCTTCAAGGTTGACTCATCATCTGTCTCTTCCAGATGGTTTAAAACAGTAGGGAAAGCGTCGTCAACTCGTTTTGTGATGGAGATGCGACACTGTGAAACATAGAGGTATAACAAGAAGGAAAGATTTTGGGGTTTATAGTGTCCAAACACAGTATGATCATTGACCCTGAAAGAACAGCCGCAATTTCCAAAATCGAACTTCCAGGTTCCAAGAAAGCCATGCAGTCTTTTCTAGGAAGGGTTAATTTCGTTAGGAGTTTTGTGCCTATTTTTTCCCATATTGTTAAGCCTTTACAAGAATTGATAAAAAAGGATGTACAATTTAAGTGGTCTGACAATCAAAGTAATTCTTTTGCTGAGATTAGGAAAGCTATTGCAGAAGCTCCTACGTTAATGTCCCCTGACTTCAAAAAGGATTTCATTCTCTACACATTTGCTACTGATTTTTCTTATGCTGTTGTGCTTACACAGAAACAAGCGGAGGATACCGAAATCCAAATTTGTTTCACAAGTTCAACATTTAAAGGAGCTGAATTAAATTATTACCAGATTGATAAATGGGATTATGCGGTTTATAAATCTGTTAAAAATTTCAGGCCTTATCTTTTAAAATCTAAAACTAAATTCATTGTGCCTTATGCAACAATAAGAAATGTTTTGATCCAGAAGGAGCTTGGAGAGAAACGTGCCCACTGGATGACTGCGCTGTAGGAGTATGATATAGACATCAAACCTGATAGAATTTTAAGAGGACAAGGTTTTTTTTTATTAGCTGATCAATCTAATGATCCTGAACAAGCGCAACTTGAATGGAACCAGGAGGAAGCTACATCTGAAGATATTGTAAATTTAATATCTGCCCCAACATCTGAATGGTATGACAATATTAGGATTTTTCTTACACATGGGTTTTCCCCTCAAACTCTAGACTTCAAGAAACGTAGGGCTCTTAGACTAAAATATGCACCTTACCAATTCATTGATGAGGTTCTTTTTTGGAAGAATTGTGATGGATTTTTGCCCAAGTGTTTAGAGAAAAGTGAAACTGATAATATTTTGTTGGAATTTCATGCAGGGCCTACTGGAGGGAATTTCTCAGGAGATACAATTGTACACAAAGTTCCTGTTAAATTTTCATAATTTACTTCAATCTAATCTAGGATCTTAACTGAGAGAACAACATGTACAGCAAATCTACATCATATCAATCATGGACACAATAATGCAAGCACACTAGAGACACAAAGTTTACTTGGGGAAAACCATAAAGGTGAAAAACCCCAATAACTTCCTCAGAGATAGATAGAGCAATGATACAACCAGAATACAAGAGATAGTCTTCTCCTAGCAGTAGAGCCTCCTCCTCATAAGTGCACCACTTTCCGAATGAGAGAAGTGTGTGTAATGAGTGATCAAATAGAGATCTCCCGATCTCTATTTATACTTGTTCTGTCCTTCCCAATAAACTAATGGGGCCTACATGTTTAGATTAACCCATGGTTAACTTAATCCGGGCCAACCCCACACTTGGTGGTCTAATAACCCATCAATTATAAGTTACGACACTTACAATATAAATGACGACACTTCCGTATAGAGGAATAATAACATCTCTATAGGAATACAATATACATATATGTGAAATACATTCCGAAGTTACATATACATCAACACTCCCTCTTAACTAGGAAGGTATTTCTCGACATAGGTCTTCTAGCACAAGTCTTCTTCTCTGGATCACCATCAGCGAATCATCATCCTTGAATCATCGTCATCGTAACTGCTGCTGCTATCTCAATCAATCTCTAAATCTACTCGTCATAGGAAGTTCTACAGAGCCAGTCCTTTTTCATACTGGATGTAGGCCCACCACCTGCAGGTCTTCGTCATCACTGGCCATACTGTGGAATCCTCAGGACTTATTACGTGCGTCACAAAACCTGGCTGCAGTATCCCAGGCTATTACAAGCACACAGCTCTACCTATCGGATCTCCCAGGAGCACATTACATGTGACCCATCACAAAACCTAGCTAAAGCATCCCAGGTTGTTACGAGCACACAGCTCTACCTATCGGATCTCCCAAGAGCACATTACATGTGATCTCACCACAAAACCTGGTTGAAGCATCCCAGGCTATTACGAGCACATAGCTCTACCTGTCGGATCTCCCAAGAGCACATTACATGTGGTCCACCACAAAACCTGGCTGAAGCATCTGAGGCCTTTTTCATCCTGTCCAGATCTCCCAGGAGTAAATTACATGTGGTCCACCACAAAACCTGGCTGAAGCATCTGAGGCCTTTTCATCCTGTCCAGATCTCCCAGGAGAAAATTACATGTGGTCATGGCAAAACCTGGCTGAAGCATCTGAGGCCTTTTTCATCCTGTCCAGATCTCCCAGGAGCAAATTACATGCCATAGGACAAAACCTTGCAAGAGCATCTCAGGATGTTACGGGTACACAACTCCGACCTGAAGATCTCCCAGGGCACAAATTACATGTCCTCCCAGAGCAATGTCTCGAAAGAGCATCCTAGGCTGTTACGGGTACACAACTCCGACCTATAGGATCTCCCAGACATGCTCATCTGCACAACCTGATCCACGACCACAAAGTATCATCCTGATACTCACCATACATCATCCTAATGTACACATGATCATCCTGATCATCATCACTGCATCGTCCTAATGCATGTAATCTGGAGAAGCTCGTCATCTACGATCATCCTGATCATATATTGCATCCACCTAATGCATACCAAGTATCTACCTGATACATATCATCATACATGATCTACATGATCATACAATGTATCCACCTGATAAATACACAGATACATGATCCACACAATGTATCCACCTGATACATATCAACATACATGATCTCAGTATCCACCTGATACATATACAGATACATGGTCCAAGCATCCAACATGATGCATATACAAAATACATACAAATGATCCAACTAATCATATCTAGCATCCAACATGATGCATACATATAAATGATCCAACTGTTAATATTCGGCATCAACATGATGTATACATACATAAATGATCCAACTGATCATATCAAGTATCCAACATGATGCATATACATATACAGAGCAGTAATTGGAGCATCATCCTAATGCTCATCATCCATGATCCTCCTAATCATCATAGCATCGTCCTCTTCAGATCATCTCATCGTCCACGAAGCACAGCCCAGATGCACATCATCTAGCACTTACACCACCGACATGGGAGAACACATCTACCACCATTCGGGAAGGCTCCAGCCCTTACTTTTTCACCATTGGAGAACAAATCTACCACCATGTGAAGAATGGCTTCAACCCTTACATCTACACCATGGGAGAACACATCAACCATGTCAGAAAATCTCATGTGCATTTGCATCTTTTGGACTCATCACTTCCCTTTGGAAGGAACCTCGATCTGAAGTGCACCAAGCCTCTCTCTGAAGTACTCAAACTGTACTCTGGCCAACGGCTTGGTCAATACATCTACAACCTACTCATCCATCGTAACATACTCTACTTCGGCTGTACTCAGTGCTACGCAAGACTGCTTCTTGCTAAACCAAGAGATCACACCTGATCCCATACTGAAGCAGCACCCAGAAGTGCTCTTCCTATCTGTAGCACTGCATGCCCAATCTAAATCAACATAACCCTGCAGGTTAAACTTTTGATCTGCATCATACTTGAGCCCATAATCAACCGGATCAGATGGAGCATCACACAGAAGCTTCAGGTTCGATGCCATAGGTGTGGCCATGGCCTTGTAGTCCATTATCCCGAACCTCTTCAGGATCTCTACTGCATTCTTCCCTTGTCCAAGGAATATTCCATCTGCACTCTGCCACACCTCCATACCAAAAAAAAATAGTGCATCATCCCCAAGTTATTCAACTCGAACTCGGTAGCAATATTCTGCTACATGTCGGCAATCAATCTATCCTCACCTGTTACAAACAGGTCATCCACATAGTAGTATCACTGGATTGCCTTCCTCAACCTTGTAGTAAAGGTTGGAATCGCTTTATTCTTGGTAAAGCCCAAACTGGATAGAAAGCTGTCTATCCTACCATACCAAGTTCTGCACATATATGACTCCCTGTCATCTGTCTCAGAACCAAGTGGCTTCTCCACATACACTTCTTCTTCAACTACACCATTCAAGAAGGCTGTCTTGAAATCCATCTGGTGTATCTTTCACTTCATCACTGCAGCCAGAACAAGTACGGATCTAATGAAAGTGTATCTGGCTACAGGAGCAAAAGTCTCTATGCTACCAACTGCAGCATGCTTGATCTTGTAGATCCTCTTGGAAGTCACTACAGACTACCCTTTGGGACTGCATCCCAAACATCTTCATGATTGACTGGTACTCCTCGATCATGGCATTCTTCCCAGATCCTTGGAACTTCAATATCTTCAATATTTTCAATAGATAACTTTGTTGCTGAACAAATGTTGTAGTCCTTCTTTTGTAGGTGATGGTATATGATCTTTCCTACACAACAAGTTAAATTGCATGATTAGAAAACATCTCATAGTTTTCAGAACAAATTCTTACATATAAAGAAATATGTCATACACTCGTGCAATTATCTTAGCCATTGCTTCAATACAACATTTATCCATATTCCGTAACTTTCTAGATGCCTTCCAATCTCTACCAGAACATTGTTAAGAGTGTGCACAACTCCTAACATGTCAGCAAAGAGGTTTCATTCTAGATAAGTAGCAATGGAATGTTGTACAGTGCCATAGGCCACTTACCCATGTATATTAGTAGTATACTGTTCATCAATGCAACTATTCTAATATGCATAATACACAACCTAATTTTAGGAACATAAGCATATACATCATTGAATAACGTTATGTAAGAAATGACAATTCAAATACTTATCTTTGTTTGGTTGCTGGGTGGACTCCCTCTGAATCTTTGCAACTCCATTCTGATGTGGATTGTGAGAAGTGGTCAACTCCCTTTGAATATCTGCATCCTTGCAGAAACTACTGAACTGTGCTCCTTTGTTTTCTTGCAGGAACAACTGGAGTGTGCTCCCTCTTGATTTTTGCTTCCTGGATTACCTGTCCTTGAACTCATATCCATCCTCAATCACTATGCATGCTTATTAGTATCATCATTGTGTTATCCTTGAGGTCTCATACATAATCACACATTTATTAGTATAATCTTAATACTATCAAAACACAATAATCTTAAACATGTATAGTCATGATCATTCACAAATAATAAACATTAGTATTCAACGTTTCAGGGAAGTCTTCTTTTACTCATGCATATTCTTATTTGATCATAGGATTCTTCTAATTAGTTAAATCATCAATGCATAAACCCGTGATTACTCAAACCTATACCTTCCTGATTCTTCTAGTTAGTCATATCATCAATTATGGTAAGAAACATAATATGCATACAACTATGACTATTCAAACCTATGACATCATGAATAATCATTATCAACGACACAATAGTATAATATCCTAACACAAGGTAGGATTCTAGCTTGATATAGGAAAAACATACCTGGATTAGCATGCTAGCTAGTTATGTCTAACATACCCGCATAATGTCTTCTGGTTCTCTTCAGTGACTTGTGCTAGTAACCTGCATGTGTCATAAATTAACCATTGTAGAACCAAGTTATACATACCTCGAAAGTAGATCTTCTATGTGATCCATGACAATGGATGAATCTTTGTCTTCATGTCACCATGAGCATATGTTCTTGAAGTAGAACATGATTTGATTTTCTTGGTGTACCTTTTGTGTTAGCAGACAACATAAACCTCATACAACACCATAATGCATTAGTACAATCATAAGTGTCAACACCCTAATCAATGAATATCTTCTATCGTGCATTCATAATTTTATTAAGGTGATACGACAAGTCTAGATTTAATCAAGATTGTACTAACCGTAATAATATGAATACAAATATACCATAAACTTAATCATGAACAAATCTTGAAACATACCTGGATAAGTCATACCTGTCGATGTTGGTTGTAATCTTCTT
This sequence comes from Larix kaempferi, assembly GCA_027924585.1. Lineage (NCBI taxonomy): Eukaryota > Viridiplantae > Streptophyta > Pinopsida > Pinales > Pinaceae > Larix > Larix kaempferi. The sequence goes on from BSBM01000001.1 coordinate 18,198,070, forward strand.
ATGTAAGGCCTTAGCCTCATCTCCCTCTGAAACAGGAACTTCTTCACTTATGCAGGTGACCAATCCATCTTCTTCTAGGATTAACCAATCCACTTGATTTGCAAGAACTGGATCTGGAGCTAGATTAGGGTTTGTCAGAGAAACCCCAAAAATTCAAACTTTGAATTTCAAACTTTCGAAAGGATAGAAATATGCGCCTTGATGAGCTGATCAAGCTGGTATGTTCAGAATTTGAAAACTGCAAAGTTTCACTCCTCAATTTTTCCTTTGAAACTTTGGGATTCACTAGACATGACCCCGAAATGGGGTTTGATGAAGCCCACTCTTCTGTCCAATCAAAAGGTTTGATCCAAATCTTTAAGCTTCTATTTTTATGTGGAGCTTCCATCCGTGGTCACAGATTTCAAAAATTCCCATTTTTTGCAGAAGCCCTAATTTTCCACTTTTCTGATCAAAGTCCCGAACTAGGGTCTAATCAAGCCCAAATTTCTGCCCAACCAAAAATTCTGATCTTGGTCTCTAAATTTTGATTTTGATGAGTAGCATTCAGCCATGGTCTCCGATTACAAAAATTCCAACTCTATCCAAAACCCTAAATTCTGGAAGCCATGAATGAAGGTGCTAAAAAATAATTATGTTTTGACAGAAATATGTACCTGATTGTTTCTAGTGTAACTCCATTTTCGATCCACAAGGTCTGAAAATTTTTCTTGCGATAGCCCGACCTGTCATATTTCCATCTCGACAGGTCTAACCTCAATTGGATTCTCTGATAGAGAGTTATGCCAAGTGTCGCAACGTGACCTGTTTATGGGATAAAACAGGAGAGCGAACTTGTACGGCGTTCCACATGTGACTGGTTCAACTTCGGCCTTTGAACAATTTTCTTGAAATAGTATAGTCTGTGTACTACCTGTCACTTTTTACGAAATTTCATTTGGAGCTTCCTATCCCAAGTTATGACCTTTTTTCCAAGGTCACCTTTTTTTGACTCAGATCTCGAAGAGGCAGAAACCCTATATGGTATAGATCATAAATCACAAAGTACAACGAATTAGAGGTTGTCCTTTGGACAAAAGGTATATGAGGATCTGATCTTAGACCTGTAAATGTTTCAGATCTAAAAAAATTCGCCAAAATGGATTTATAGCGAAAGTGCTATGATGACTGGTTTTTTCTATATCAAGCCCTAGCATCGTAAGTGCAACAAGTGTCATACATGCCATATCATGCCTTCTTTCAGGCTAGCTCTGATACCATGTTAAATTTTTAGAATTTACTTCAATATGATCTAGGATCTTAATTGAGAGAACAACATGTACAACAAATCTACAGCATATCAATCATGGACACAATAATGCAAGCACACTAGAGACACAGAGTTTACTTGGGGAAAACCATAAAGATGAAAAACCCCAATAACTTCCTCAGAGATAGATAGAGCAATGATACAACTAGAATACAAGAGATAGTCTTCTCCTAGCAGCAGAGCCTCCTCCTCATAAGTGCGCCACTTTCCGAATGAGAGAAGAGTGGGTAATGAGTGATCAAATAGAGATCTCCCGATCTCTATTTATACTTGTTCTGTCCTGCCCAATAAACTAATGGGGCCTACATGTCTAGCTTAACCCATGGTTAACTTAATCCGGGCCAAACCCACACTTGGTGGTCTAATAACCCTTTGACCCACATGGACGATGTTGAATATTGTAACTTCAAAGAATATTATATTTGTACTTTATTATTCCGGAGATGTTTCATCCCTCCGAGGTAACCCTATTATGTATCCAGAGATGTTTATTCCTCCGAGGGTTAGTATTAACTAGGGTTATTAGACCCACCATGTGTGGGTCGGCCCTGTAGTTATATTTTAGTGGTTATTAGACATCTTCAGGTGAGGTCGGCCCCATAAGGTCTTTTAGTCAGTTGAGAGTCAAGTATAAATAGAGGAGGTGAACTCCTCATTAGATCACTCACTCACTTGTGGAAGAGTGCGCACTTGTCTGGGAGATCTGCTAAGGAGACAAAGAAGGAAGGAGCACATCTTGTATTTTGGTTGATCATCTTATTGAGGAAAGCTTTGCTGGGTTTTCTACCCCATGAGGGTTTCCCAGGGTATATTGTGTGTCTATCTTGTGATTGTGTTTCTTTCAGTGATCTTGCTTGTCTATTTGGTTTAAACTTAACATGGTATCAGAGCTAGACTGAATAGGACATCTTTCACAAGGTAAGAATACCTCTTTCTCTCTCTTTGGTGAAGTTAGGGTTTCAGACCAAAGTTGGCATTATTGCTTTTTGGTTGCATGGCTGGATAGCTCTTTTCAATACCTTTCTTTTGAGCTATAGATCGAACTTTTTGGTTGGGTAGAACTCCGGGAAATCCAAACCCTAATTCTACCAAAAGTGCGATACGTCATATTTTGGTTTCAGAAAAAAGTTGTAATTTTTGAATTCTGATTACATGGCTGGATAGCCCTTCTCAAGAGCATTCTTTTGAGCTATAGATCGAACTTTTTGGTTGGGTAGAACTCTGGGAAAGTCAAACCCTAATTCTACCAAAAGTGCGATAAATTTCTGTTCCAGATTCCGGAAAAGTAAAAAAAATAACTTTCCAGGTAAGTCTACTCTGTCTCTTGGACTCCCCCAAGAGAAGATGGCTCCAAATACTAAGCTTGAAGACAAGCTAGAAGGCATAGAGAATTTCCGGGCATGGAAATACAGAATTGGTCTAATTCTTGAGGAGAATGATCTTGCTCATTATATCAAGGAGGAAGTTGCAGAACCAGAAGAAGATGAAGCCAAAGAAAAACACAGGAAGGATCTGATTAGGGCAAAGAGAATCATAGCTGATTCTATTAAAGACCACTTGATTCCCCAAGTGTCTTCCAAGAAGACTCCAAAGGAAATGTATGATGCCCTAGGAAGAATGTATGAAGGAAAGAACATCAATAGGAAGATGAATCTAAGGACTCAGTTGAAGAGTACCAAGATGCACAAAGGAGAATCCATTCAAGACTACTTCTCAAGAGTCTATCTAATCAAAGAGAAACTAGATGCCATTGGTGATACTCTTGATGAAGATGAACTTGTGATGACAGCTCTAAATGGTCTCACTAGACCTTGGGAGTCATTCATTCAAACTATGTGTGCCAGAAAAGAAAGTATGAAGTTTGATGTAGTTTGGGAGGATTGTGTACAAGAGGAGGCTAGGGTTGCAAATAGAGAAGCCTTGCTCAAAGAAGATGACCAAGCCTTGGCTACCCATACCAAAAGAAGAAGGAGTCAATCCTACTTCAAGAAAGGTAGTCACAAGGAGTCTCATCCTCCTCACAGATTTCATAAGAAAAGAGGATCTACTCAAAGAAGGGATTACTCTTCTTTCCAGTGCTATTCTTGCCACAAATTAGGACACATTGCTAAATATTGCCCTCTACAGAAGAAAAAGGGTAATCACTACAAAAGACACCAAGCACATCTTGCAGAAGATGATAGTGAAGAAGAAGAAGTAGAGGAAGAAAGGTCTCACAATAAAAGGCCTAGAGATGAAGAGGAAGAAGAAGAAAGAACCTTCTTCAAAAGAAGGTCAAGAAGAAACACAGAAGAAGATGCAGAAGAATATGTTCTCTTCTTCGCACTCTCTGGATCCATAACCCCTGGAGAAGGTACATGGCTTATTGACAGTGGTGCTTCAAAGCACATGACAGGACAGAAGAGGACTCTCTCAAATCTTGAAGAAAAGAATTCTCCCCAAAAGGTATCTCTAGGAGATGACTATCAATATCCCATTAAGGGAATTGGTGAAGCAAACTACAAACTCGATTCTGGAACTCCCATGAAGATGAAGGAAGTTCTATATGTTCCAGGATTAAAGAAGAATTTGCTTTCAATCTCAGATTTAGACAAGAAAGGATACAGAGTTGCATTCATTGATGGACAAGTGTTAATGTGGTCCAAAGGCAAATCCATTAAGGATGCAATTGTTATTGGTGAAGAGGAAGGAGGTTTATATAAACTCAAGGGTCATCCGGAAGCTGCTCTTGTTCATGAAACCTCTAGCCCCAGTGAGCTATGGCATAGAAGACTAGCTCACATTAACTACAAATCCTTACCTTATGTAAGCAAGGTGGTCATAGGACTACCATATTTAAAGGTTGATCATGATGGCTCATGTAAAGGATGTAAGAAAGGCAAGAATGTTAAGAACCCCTTTCCAAAGAGTGAAACAAAGACCAAAGGTATCTTGGAGTTAATACACTCAGATGTATGTGGTCCAATGCCCACCACCTCTCTAAGTGGGTTTGAATACTATCTTTCATTCATTGATGATCATTCAAGGAAAACTTGGATATACTTTCTAAAGGGTAAGAATGAAGTTTTTGGAAAGTTCAAAGAGTTCAAGGCTCTAATAGAAAATCTCTCAGAAAAGAAAATCAAAATTCTCAGAACAGACAATGGTGGAGAATATACTTCAAAAGAGTTTGAAGAATTCTGTAAGGAAGCTGGAATCAAGAGAGAACTAACCACTCCCTACATTCCCCAACAAAATGGGGTTGCAGAAAGGAAAAATAGAACCATCATGGAAGCTGTGAAGACTATGATACATGATCAGGATCTTCCCATGTATCTGTGGGCTGAAGCAGCCAGAACAACAGTATATGTTCAAAACAGATTATCTCATAGTGCTCTTGATTTCAAAACTCCAGAAGAAGTGTTTTCTGGAAAGAAGCCCGAGGTAAGCCATCTTAAAATATTTGGGTGTCCTGTGTACATCCACATTCCAAAGGAAAAGAGAACCAAGTTGGATCCTTCTGGTAAGAAAGGAATATTTGTTGGCTACTGTGAATCATCCAAAGCTTTCAGGATTTACATACCAGGCTTTCATCATATAGAAATAAGTAGAGATGTAACCTTCGATGAGGAAGCAGCTCTCAAGAAATCTAGAAAGTGTCAACTTGAAGAAGTTTATGAAGAAGATACATCTCCCAGAATCTCAGAGACTGTTCACATCCCTGAAGAGGACATACCAGAGGATCATGACATGCTGGAACCACAAGAACCTCCTGTTTCAGAATTATCTAGGAAAAGAAGACCAGCATGGGCTAGAGATATTATTCAAGGAGCTGAAAGATATGGTGCTCCTGAAGGCTCCACTAGAGAAAGGAAGAAACCAAAGCTAGTGTCCAACTATATGGCCTTGATGTGTGATCTTGTGGATCAACTTCCTACTAGCTATGAAGAAGCAGCTCAAAAGAAAGAATGGGTAGAAGCAATGACAGAAGAATATCAGTCGATAATGAAAAATGATGTTTGGGATATAGTCCCCAAACCAAGAGATAAAAGTGTGGTTTCTTCCAAATGGATTTTCAAAATAAAACATGCTGCAGATGGTAGCATTGAAAAATACAAGGCAAGGTTTGTAGCCAGAGGATTCTCTCAAAAGGAGGGAATTGGCTATGAAGAAACATTTGCACCTGTTGCTAGGTATACTTCAATTAGAACTATCATGGCACTTGCATCCATGATGAAATGGAAATTGCATCAAATGGATGTTAAGACAGCTTTTCTGAATGGTGTAATTGAAGAAGAAGTATACATAGAACAACCTCAAGGCTTTGAGGTCAAAGACGGAAGGACACATGTATGCAAACTGAAAAAGGCATTATATGGATTGAAGCAAGCTCCCAGGGCTTGGTACGGAAGGATTGACAGTTTCTTAACAAGCATGGGCTTTACCAAAAGTAAAGCTGACCCCAACCTTTATCTTAAAGTGATGAATGATGAACCTGTTATATTGCTGTTGTATGTAGATGATCTATTTCTAACCAGAAATGAGAATCAAATCATTGAAAGCAAGAAGAAGCTTTCTTCAGAATTCGAAATGAAAGATCTCGGACTAATGCACTACTTCTTAGGCCTAGAAGTGTGGCAAGAGCCAAAAGGAATCTTTCTAAATCAAGGTAAGTATACTGTGGAGATTCTCAAAAGATTTGATATGTTGGAGTGTAAAGCCATGGCCACTCCCATGGACTCCAACCTGAAACTATTAGTTAATGATTCATCAGAACTAGTGGACATAACTCTATATAGACAAATCATTGGATCATTAATGTATTTGACAAATACTAGGCCAGATATATGCTTTGCTGTAAATACCCTAAGTCAGTATTTAGTAGAACCTCGAAAGGTTCACCTTATAGCTGCAAAGCATATAATGAGGTACCTAAAAGGTATAGTGGACTTTGGCCTATACTATCTTGGAGGTAATGAACTCAAGTTACATGGTTACTCAGATTCTGATTGGGCAGGAAGTATCTCAGACAGGAAAAGTACTTCAGGCGGATGTTATGGCCTTGGATCTGCCATGATCTCTTGGTTCAGCAAGAAACAATCTAGTGTGGCCCTCAGTACTGCCGAAGCAGAATATATAGCTTCTTGCTCTGCCAGCTGTGAAGCAGTGTGGCTTCGGAAACTCTTATCTGGAATTTTTGACTTAGAAATGGATCCCACGGTGATTATGTGTGATAATCAAAGCTGCATTAAGATGACTGAAAATCCTGTGTTCCATGATAAGTCAAAACACATTGAGATCCGTTACTTCTATATACGAGACATGGTGCAGAAGGGAGCCATCAAGCTTGAGTACATAAGCACTGAGGATCAGATTGCCGATATCCTGACTAAACCTTTGTCTCGAGTAAAGTTTGAACACTTCCGAGACATGCTTGGTTTAGTCCAGAAGGACCCTCCTCGAAAGGGGGAGTAGTATAGTATTTGATAGCATTTTTGTTTTGTTGCTCTTAGCTACTTTCAAATTATTTAGATTTAGAACTCTTATATATCTTTTATTTTTTCAAATAAATGTTTTGATGCTATATGTATACATGTTTTAAGTGTGATGTATACATGTTTTGATGTATTAGTAAGAATACATGCTAGTTGTGATGTATACATGTTTTAGTATGATGTATGCATGTTTTGATGTTAGATGTATTAGTAAGAATACATGCTAGTTGTGATGTATACATGTTTTGGTGTGATGTATACATGTTTTGATGTTAGATGTATTAGTAAGAATACATGCTAGTTGTGATGTATACATATCTTGATGATTAGATGTATTAGTGAGACTACATGCTAAATGTGATACATGCTCTTGGATATTTGTACCTGTATAGATGAGAATACAGAAGGGGATTGGATCATCCCTGGACTCTCAGTCCTAAAGAGAGCCGTAGACGTGAGGTCTCCGAGAATGAAGTCCTTGGTGGACAGTTGAGGGGATTGGATCATCCCTGGACTCTCAGTCCTAAAGAGAGCCGTAGACGTGAGGTCTCCGAGAATGAAGTCCTTGGTGGACAGTTGAGGGGATTGGATCATCCCTGGACTCTCAGTCCTAAAGAGAGCCATAGACGTGAGGTCTCCGAGAATGAAGTCCTTGGTGGACAGTTGAGGGGATTGGATCATCCCTGGACTCTCAGTCCTAAAGAGAGTCGTAGACGTGAGGTCTCCGAGAATGAAGTCCTTAAAGGACAGTTGAGGGGATTGCATCATCCCGGAACTGATAGTTCAAAATGTACGTGATGGGGATTGCATCATCCCGGAACTGATAGTTCAAAATGTACGTGATGGGGATTGCATCATCCCGGAACTGATAGTTCAAAATGTACGTGATGGGGATTGCATCATCCCGGAACTGATAGTTCAAAATGTACGTGATGGGGATTGCATCATCCCGGAACTGATAGTTCAAAATGTACGTGATGGGGATTGCATCATCCCGGAACTGATAGTTCAAAATGTACGTGATGGGGATTGCATCATCCCGGAACTGATAGTTCAAAATGTACGTGATGGGGATTGCATCATCCCAGAACTGCTAGTTCAAAATGTACGTGATGGGGATTGTATCATCCTCGGACTTCGGTCCCTGAATTGATCCGTAGACAAATGGTCTCTGAGAAAGTAATGGTATTGATGATGTGGTTACTTTTATCGGTAGGATACTTGTATTGATGATGTGGTTACTTGTATCGGTAGGATACTTGTATTGATGATGTGGTTACTTGTATCGGTAGGATACTTGTATTGATGATGTGGTTACTTGTATCGGTAGGATACTTGTATTGATGATGTGGTTACTTGTATCGGTAGGATACTTGTATTGATGATGTGGTTACTTGTATCGGTAGGATACTTGTATTGATGATGTGATTACTTGTATCGGTAGGATACTTGTATTGATGATGTATCGGTAGGATACTTGTACTGCTGATCGTGTGATGACGATGCTGACGATGCTGATAATGTGATGACGATGCTGCTGATCATGTGATGACGATGCTGCTGATCGTATGATGACGATGCTGCTGATCGTGTGATGACGATGCTGCTGATCGTGTGATGACGATGCTGCTGATCATGTGATAACAATGCTGATGATCGTGTGATGACGATGCTGCTGATCGTGTGATGACGATGCTGCTGATCGTGTGATGACGATGCTGCTGATCATGTGATGACGATGCTGCTGATCGTGTGATGACGATGCTACTGATCGTGTGATGACGATGCTGCTGATCGTGTGAAGACGATGCTAAAGATCGTGATGTTGATGTTGATGTTGACATTGATGTACCAGTAACTGTTTGAGTTACTGATGAAGACGAATTGAAGAAAGCTTCCGATGATTTATAGATGTATCATGTGTAGTGACTCCTTGCTCCTGCAGATGCTGTTATAATATCCTTCTCGTTAAGGGGGAGTGTTGAATATTATAACTTCAAAGAATATTATATTTGTACTTTATTATTCCGGAGATGTTTCATCCCTCCGAGGTAACCCTATTATGTATCCAGAGATGTTTATTCCTTCGAGGGTTAGTATTAACTAGGGTTATTAGACCCACCATGTGTGGGTCGGCCCTGTAGTTATATTTTAGGGGTTATTAGACATCTCCAGGTGAGGTCGGCCCCATAAGGTCTTTTAGTCAGTTGAGAGTCAAGTATAAATAGAGGAGGTGAACTCCTCATTAGATCACTCACTCACTTGTGGAAGAGTGCGCACTTGTCTGGGAGATCTGCTAAGGAGACAAAGAAGGAAGGAGCACATCTTGTATTTTGGTTGATCATCTTATTGAGGAAAGCTTTGCTGGGTTTTCTACCCCATGAGGGTTTCCCAGGGTATATTGTGTGTCTATCTTGTGATTGTGTTTCTTTCAGTGATCTTGCTTGTCTATTTGGTTTAAACTTAACAGCCGACCCCCAATAGGGTGGTCTAATAACCCTTCGACCCACATGACTTATACAGGGCCGACCCCAACAAGGTGGTCTAATAACCCATCAAGTATAAGTTACGACACTTACAATATAAATGACGACACTTTCGTATAGAGGAATAATAACATCTCTATAGGAATACAATATACATATATGTGAAATACATTCCGAAGTTACATATACATCAATAGTTCTGAGGGCAAGTTACTATTGGCCAAATTTGTTTAAAGATGCATATGTTTTTGCTATAAAATGTGAGGCCTGCCAAATATGTGTTGGTAAGGTTAAGAAACCTGATTTCCCCTTACAACGAGTCACTGTTTAGTTTCCTTTCAAGTAGTGGGGTCTAGATTTTGTTGGTCCAATCACTCTTGAGTCTTCTTTGCAAAGTCCTTACATCCTCACTGCAACAGACTATTTCACTAGATGAGTAGAAGTGGTTCCCCTTAGGGTTTCCAATACTAGCCAAGTGATATCTTTTATTTAGAGCAATATTGTCTCTAGGTTTGGGGTTCCCGAGTCCCTGGTTTTTTATAATGCCTCTTATTTTTCTTCGATCGATCTCACCTAGTATGCCCTAGAAAAATGGATTAAACTCAAGTATTCCACCAATTATTACCCACAAGGAAATGGATTGGCCGAGTCTTCTAACAAAAATTTGATTAATATATTGAAGAACACTGTAGCCACCCATCATAAAAATTGGCATACCCAACTTTTCAATGCTCTCTAGGAAGACAGAGTTACTCCAAAAGCTGCTGTTGTAAATTCCGCTTACTGCCTAGTCTATGGAAATTAATCCATTTTACCCTCAAACCTCTTACTCCCATCATTACAGTTGTCTCAATATTTCTTACAGCATGACTCTCCCCCTCTTCAACACAGAATTGATTCATTACTCAAATTAGAGGAGGATAGGGAGAAGTCCAAAAATAAACTATACCAACATCAACAATTAGTCAAAAGATGGTTTGATGAAAAATATTCAACTGAAAGAGACTTCCAAATAGGGGATTTGGTTTTGAAATGGGACAAACAGCACAAGGATAAAAATGATAACACAAAATTTCAACAGTTGTGGTTGGGGCCATTCATTGTTACAGAAAAACTTGGCCCTAGCACCATCCGATTACAGACACTGGAGGGTTCCATAGAATCCTATCCAATCAATGTCCAACTTTTGAAGAAGTATTTCATTTAATATAGGCCTTTGCTTATCTGTACATAGGAGTGGTTTTGTTTTACTTGTTGTTCTCTTTTGTTTTGTTTTCTTCTGAAGCATCATGTCTATGAAACATTTGGCCAACTGGTTGATCAATCTATTTAAAAATCAATTGAGTTCGAAGTTTGGAAGAGCTATGGCAGCTTATACTTCATTCAGTCCTTATATGAGAATGTTCTTTCCATAAAATCCAGCAAGTAATCCATGCAGACCAATCAATTGGTGTTTTATTATTTGAACCACCATTTTAAATCCCTCATTTGATCATTAAGCTATAGAAGTGATTTGGTAATCATGTCGTGTGTTCCATTAGTGCTTGGACGTAAATTCTTTAGTCTGGTCAACCTTTCTGCTATTCTGATTCCCATATTAATCATCTTAGAATTAAATAAAATTCATTTAAAGGATTGTAAGTTGTAATATGAGGGGTCTTATCACTAGCCAACCTATCGTGTTCATAGATATGTGGTGGAATTAAACCTCCACATCTGGTCATCAAGCCAGGGGGTGGATTTCAGCTTCTGCTGGAAGAATGGAAGATCCTATCACAGGTCGGTCCATTCATGATCTGCAGGTATTAGTGAATGACACTACTAATATTTGGTTACCAAGCTAAGGCAGTGTCTTACAATTTACAATTTAATAAATTTTGCTTCTATTTTTTTTTTTAGATACTTTTTTGAACTCGGGGACATGGGGACCTATAACAAGCCATCTTGACCATGATCATGAGTTCTATTTCGGACTGGAATTACTGTCATATGGTTACCAAACCATGGTAATTGATTTTTGTCAAAATCTCAAAGCCAGGGGTCTCTTGACAGAGCCATCTTGTTCATTTTCTAGGTGGGATTTGTGAATGGCATTGCCAAAATATGACCACCAAGGTAGGGAAATGGTCTTGTTTCAACAAAGTCTCATTTTTCGTTTCCTTTCAAAAAAAGAAAAGAAAAAAAAAAGAACGAAATATATGAATAAATTGATAACAACTCAAGATGATTGATGATCTGGCGATCTTGAATTAAAAGAAGGTTTTTCCTAGACTTATCCTCAAATTCCATATCATGCTTGCATATTAGCACAGTGAATACCATTTGTTTCTAGGTGACTTTTCAATTGAGTGCAATCTTATGTGGTTTGGATAGAGCAAGTATCAATTATGTATATGTCGACTATGTTGATTCTGTCATGTTTTGTGAAGACATTTTCAGGTTATTGACTGACATAATTTTCATGCTGACATGTTACTTCTCAAATTTTGGAGACTAATTTTACAGATATAACTACTTCACCTAGCCATTTTCCATTTTTTGTAGGCACAACATATCTCATTTTTAGCTCATAAAAATGGGAGCCCTTGCTAAAACTAATTGTTAGTCCCAGAGATGTTCTAAGGCTGTCTTTAGAACTGTGCCTGGGAATCAATAAAATCTTCTATACTCTTTTTACTTTGAATAAAATCACATTCACCATAAAATGATACAGATATCCAATCTTAAACAATATGGGCAGTATTTCAATGTGCCAGAAATGAGACTTTGTGTATCTATGTGAAATGGGATGGCATAGAAAAAAGGTACTGCAGAGAGTAAATATTTATTCTATGTTAAAGAATAATGTATTGAGCCTAGGAGAGGAATTCAAGAGTCTTAACAAAATGATTACAGAATTGTGACTAAATAATATAAGGATATTATTTCCAAATACATTAACATGAAAAATTCATGTGCTAACCATCTTAGAAACAACAATTCAAGCTTACAACACTCATATCAAATTTAGAAACAAATTCACAAATCATAGATAACATGAAAGAGATGAAATAACAGGAGAAAATACTAACTGTACACATCAAAGTTTTGAATCCATAAAACTTCAAGATCAGGCAAATGATAATCTTCTTTATATATTGATCGGACTGCCAAATATTAGAAGAAATACTTCTTACAAAAGAGAGATGGACCTTTGGCTACTGTCGATTCTACTATATATAGCCTTTCGGTCATTTACAAAAATGAATTGTCACAAAGAGTTTGTTACATCCCAACGGCTTATAAAATTTTGTTTGTGATTCACAACAAAATTTGTTACAAAAGAAACAACCTTAAGGACTAAGGTTGACTAGTACGCTACCGGGATTGGGACCCACTTGCTTGCTGCGGAAGGATACCATGTTGACTAGAAGATACTTCTGTTGTGGGTTGTGCGGTTGAAGCTGCAACTAATGCTTGATTTTTGGTGAACTCCTCTGACTGCTTGACTGTGATAAACCTGGAAATAGCCTTCCAATTCTTACCCATAGGGTAGCCATAGAACTTGAGCTCTCTAAGGGTTGAATCCAACTCGGTACATCGCTCAAAAGAGGCTTTATGTATTCCTTTGAAGATAACCTAGAGGTTGTTAAGTATTTTAAAATTGGAACGTAGCCTGTCCATAACTTCCTTCCCGCTAAGCTCCTGCAGGTTATCCGTGAAACGGATCTCTATGTTTACTACCTTTGCTATTAGGGACATGTAATCATTATCTGGGTAAAGATCCCCATTTCTGTCCCAGAAGGATGGGATACCAACGGAGAAAATTGCTTTGAATAGCTCCTTAAAAGCATGCACGTCCTGCTTTAGTTTAGCCGCCATGTCTGCAACATTTTGAGCAAGTGCTCCTTTAGTAATCACCTTGTTTGCTTCCATCACTATATTAGTACGATCCTGGATGGAATAATTTTGAAGCTCTTCAAATGTTTTCTTATTCAAGAAGTCAATCACTTCTCGGGCAATCCCATGCTTTTTTCCTATAGTGCTTTCCACGGCCCGTGCATCCTGAGCGGTAGTTCTAGCAATCTTGAATTCCTCCTGAGCTATGCTGAAATGAATCCACCGTGAGCTTACCAAAACTGCTACCTGTTCCCATATCGCGATCTTGGCACCTTTAATCAAAGGCTTGCTAGTGAGCTTCCTAGTTAATTCCTGAATCTCAACATGAAGTTCATCACTAGCTTGCTATATTTTGAGATGAATTGATCTTTCTTGACCAACTTTTCATTTATATTAAATAGGTCATCACACTTGGCCCTTAGCTGGTCTTGAACCTGGTTCAGCTTGGCATTCTTAATGCTCATTTAGGCTATCTCTTGAACCAACTTATCAGCAAGATCTGAAACTGAGGAAGCTTGTAGGGATGTTGCTTTCTATTGGATAATCTCCTGATTCCTCTTTCTTGAGTCCTCCAACTTACCTTCTAATGAGATGATCCTCTCCCTGAGCGCTTGGCTATCAGTTACTGACATTTCCATCTCTGACTGTAGCGCGACCACTTTAGCGGTCTGAGAGTGCTTAGTAATAGGAATGCTGAGCTTCTTCCTTAGGGTTGTGATTTCTTTATCCTTTTCTTTTAGCATGGCCTCTAATGGAGCCCTATCACTCAGATTTTGTACCACTTTAACGACTTGCTGTTCCAAGTCAGCTATTTTCAGCTGCTTGGCTTTATTTGAAGACTTCTCGTTCTTTAGCTACTTCTTTAGTTTATGCACTGTGGCCTGTAGCCTGTGAGTGCTCATGGTGAACTTACGTAAATCTTTGTATACTCCCTCTTCTGTCTGTCTATGCAACTCCATGATGTCTTTAGACAAGACCTCATCTAGCTTTATGGTTATCTTGGTGGTTTTGAAATTGGAGGTTGCTTTCTTCCCCCCCTGGCACAATCTGCTTTAAGATAGCTGTTAACACCCAAAAAGTGCTCACTAGCTCATTCCCTTATTCACATGACCCATTTGTCCACTTTTCCACCATTTGAGCCTCTAAAAACATCAAGAGGTCACCAAAAGACCACAATACACCTTTTTCCCCTCAAAATATATATTTTTCCTCAAAAAACACAAAAAACCCTAAAAAAGGGTCCAAAATTCCCAAAAAATATTAAAACGGAATAAAAATATAAAAAAAATATTCAAAAAATGAAAAATAGGGAAAAAGAGACCTAAACCATGTTGGTTAATACCATTGGTTTCCTCAAAACCATAATGGTATTCCCCATCACCAAAAACTATAAAAAGGTGATAGGGGCTCCTCACTTTACATCCACATTTCATCCTATCCTTATGTTGCCAAATTCCTTTTGAGAGCCATTGCCTCCCATTTCGAGTTTTGAAGATACCCATTGAATATTTGGAGAAGAAGAGACCATTGGATATTGGAGCTTCTCAACCTTTGTTGGAGAGAACTTCCGCAGCATTTAGGAAGCTGCTAATTTTGGGAAAGATAACCATTTTTGGGGAGAAAGCACCAATTTTGGCGACAAGACAAAGATATCGCCGTAGCGCAAATTCCGACGGGAATTGCGGCGATATGTACAGAAAAGTCAAAGCATGTGGTACAAGGAAGAGGCCGAAGGGAGAGCTCAACCACCATAATAAAGGCGCCGAAGATGAAGAGAGGGTTCAGCTACCCTCATTAAGAAGAAGGACCACAATCAGCATTGCTGGAACCAAGAAGAAGCAACGGGCTGATGCATTAAAGACTAAGGACTGCAGGAAGCGGCGACGAGACAGGAGGCGGCTATGGAAGTACAGCTAGTTGACTGTAAGTGGTTAGGGTTGAGTCACTGTTGGGATAAGGCCCACAGTTTTGTAACTGCGATGAGACCTTCGGGCCATCTATATATAGGAGTCTTTTTATATGAAAAGGGGTTGGCCACATAGTGACAGAAGTAGAGGGTAGTTGAGTCTTTGTAATACAGAGTCTGAACATTCCCCAGAGGCAGGGGCCGACCCATTAAGAGATTGTGCAATCCACTGGGATTGAAAAAGAAAGAGAATGCATTGTAAGAGGCAGGAGAAGAAGGGAGGTCTATAGAGAAGGGCTCCCAAGGGGGTGGAGTTTCCCAGAAGACCTCTGTTGCAAAGAGTTGTGACAGAACTGCGTTTTACTCTCCGAGTTGTTAACAGGAAACACAGTTCCTGTGAATGTAGCTCCTCTCCTGGGAATGACGACGTGCTTATCTAAGTAGCGCGATTGTAGTTGTGTAGCTATTGCTCTTATTTACTTATCTCTATTATACATGAATGCTTCCTTCAGTTTATAAGTAATGTATATGGTCGTCAGTTTAGTTCCGGTTGATGTGTAACCATTGTGAGAATCATAGCTAAATCCTAGCGAACTAGATCTTTGTTTAATAAAGGACAATGCTCGGGTATGGAATGAATGTAATGCATGAAGAGTGTAATTAGAACAATGCTCAAAGTAATACTCTATACAGTCACATCGTTGCAGAACATCAGGGGTCAAGCTCATTAGTGAGGGTTATGCTTAGAGATTAAATAATATTACTATCTTCAGTAATAAGATAAGGGTGGTCGGGACCGCGTATTAATCCAGGAAGCGGCTAAGAATAACATACCGCAGGGACAGAAAGGGGGAAGATATCGCACCCTGCGATATCTTAGGTATCGTTAGACGGGCTCATATGAGGGGAAGACTTATCGCACTTCCTGCGTGATGCGATAAGGCAGGGGTATAGCCGGAGTAATAGAATGCGATAAGTTAGCCCTTGAGGAGAGAGCAAGGGTGGGTTAAGCACCCTGGATGCCTCGGAACCTGGCTGAGGACGCTTGAGTCTTCTGCCACCCATTAGAATCACTTCGGGTGAGACTTCAGGTTGCTTCTGCGACCTGTTGCCGAAAGGGCCAGTGAGCTAAGGGTTCTGTTGGTCTAGAAAATACAGCTAACCCGGGTCTACCCAGGGAAAGTAGCCAACAAATGGTTCCGTTGCCGGTTTGAACACATTAAGCTGATGTTCTGTTGGCATCCTACCAAGAAAGAACTTAACCAGTGGGTTGAGTCAAAAGAAAGAGAGTTTGCTGTAAAAGAAAACCAGAATCCTAGACTGAGCACTGAGGCTTGGCTACAGAAGCACATTTTTATAGATCTCCATGAGATATTCTTCGTAACCTATGCTATTGAGTTATATGATTGGTTATCAAAGCTTGCTGACAACAGCAGTCTCAAGAAGAATCGACAAGTTGTCTGGACAACAGGGCTGATTCAGACCTTGAAAGGTGTCGATAATCCCATCTCACGCGCAGTAGATTTCTGGCTCGCGAGTTTGCTGGAAGGCTTCATCACCGAGTTTGCGGTTGATCAGAGAAAGAGTTTCAGCGCAGCAGAACAATTCTTCTTCAAGGGTTATCGCGGTAAGTACCTAAATTCTCTAAATCTGTCCATTAAGCAATTACTATATGAAAAAGGAGTACTGGATATGATCTCAGATGAATAGTAGTATGATATTGTAATGTCAGTAGACTCTGAGAGTGATTACGAGCATCTTGGACATACACGTAGTGGTAAAAGATATAGAGTCAACGATTCATCTTCTTCTGAAGAAAACAGCTCAGGTAACCCTAGACAGCAGATTCAGAACCCTAGGACTCCTCAAAAACCAGTCGGAACTCAGAGTAATCCCGTAGGAACCCCGTCCAGTAGCTCTCATACAGCGCATACTACCGCTACACCCTCTACATCTACACCGCCGAGTGGTAGTAATACAACACACCAGAACCCACCACCTAGAAACAGAATGGGAGATGATATGAAGTTACCAACATTCAAAGGTACAGGGTCGGAGGACCCTGAGCAGCACTGGTTCCTATGCGAAGCCATATGGACCATTAAGCAAATACAAGATGATAATGTCAAGCTTGTCCAGCTGGACACCACATTCAGAGAAAGAGAATTAACTTGGTATATGAAGTATACCACTGGACATAACAGAACGCTTGCACAGGTCAGAACTGCTATGATCAAAGAGTTTAAAAAACCTAAATCCGAGTCACAGTGCATAGCAGAACTTAAAGATATTAAGCAATTGCCTACGGAGACTGTTTGGGATTTTGACCAGAGATTCAAAACCCTCATTGATCAGGTAAGCTTTGAGCTTGCGCCTCAACAGCATAAAGAGTGGTTTATCGCAGCAATGTTACCACACATCAGACTTCCACTAATGCAACAGAAATTAAATACACAAGATGAAGCATTAGAAATGGCAATGAAACTAGAGGCTTCACCCCTAGCAGAGACTAACACAGGTATCACTAATCTGCAAAATCAGCTAGCTAATCTCACCTTACAGATGCATGAAATTAAGAAAGGAAAGGAGGTTGCGCATGAAATTTGGTGTACTAAGTGTAAAGCGCAGGGACACAGTAAGGATAACTGCCCTGTCTTTGTTGACTATCTCGCCAGCGGAGCTCCTAACCCGTTGATGCAGAATCAGGGGCCATGGTGTGAGATTTGTAGAACTAGAGGACACAGGCCTCAGGAATGTCCACTCTTTCAGAAATATGTGCAGACACCAAAGAACCTATATTGCAATTTTTGTAAATCTGTTGGACATGACGAAAACAACTGTAGAGATTATGAGTTAATGATAGAAAGAAAGCATGACCTTTACAGAGTCCAATCAGAAGCATCTGGACCATCAGTACGTCCACAAATTGATCCGGCTCAGGGAGGCCATGGAGGAAATTTCAGAGGTCGAGGACGTGGAGGAGGCTATGAATCTGGCCGTGGCCGTGGACCTATTACCTGTTATAATTGTGGAGGCACAGGACATTACGCTAGGGACTGCCAGAACCCTACTACAACATGCAAGTATTGTAAATCTTATGATCATACAATAGAGGAGTGTCCCATATTGATAGCTAAGATCAAGGACGCCAAGCCAGCAACCAATCAGACTATCCAGTTTATCGCTGCCGAGCAGAAAGAAACAGAACCACGAGTTAATATTGTAACTCGTAGTGGTCTTTCTACAAGTAACATATCGCAGGATGAGAAAAAAACGACAGGAACGCAGTGGGTGCGCAAAGCTCCAGAAAAACCTATCCCACTTGATCTACAGAAGAATAAGGAGGCATTTCAGCAAACTAAGACCTCCTTTGCTGAACAGACACATTCCAGATCACTATTATTACCATCTCAGGGTATACCGCGGAAGCTACCACATGATGTTAGTACTGTACAGATACCGCAGGCTAGCACATCTGGAAGATGCGACGAAGAGGTATTGACAGGAAGTGTACAGTCCTTCCTGCAGAGTTGTTTGAAACTTCTGAGAAATGGGAAAGCTGTAGAGGAACTTCAGAAAGTTATCGATCAATGTCAACAGAGCCCTTCCTTGAGCAACACACAGCGAACTATTCACCATATAATGGGCCATACAAGGACAGGAAGAGAGATGAGGCTCACAGCGCAGATCGGACTATTTGAAATGGATGAGGTTATCCTAGATTTAGGATCAGAAGTAAATGTCTTGACTAAGCATACATGGGAACAGATGGGTAGTCCAAAACTAAGCAGATCTCCTATCCATCTGAGACTAGCCAATCAGCAGAGAATATCACCGATGGGTCGCCTATCGCATGTCCCAGTGGACATCGATGGAGTTCACACGTATGCAGATTTTGAGATCATAGAAATTATTGGTGATACCAAACCCTATCCAGCTCTATTAGGTATTGATTGGGCTTTTGATAACAAGGCTGTTATCAACTTGAAGAAAAGGCAGATGACATTTGAAGATGCTCAAGTCCGGGTTATCGCACCACTAGACCCTTTACAGGGTCCTCGCTACATTGAGCCGATCAAAGCGGAAGAGGAGGTGCATAACATGGAAAATTTGTACCAAATGACTTCTAATCAGACAGATTACATTGATCCTACAGCCGATGGACATATTAGCTGGAGATGCGATAGCTCATGCACATCAGATTCAGATGTCGGCTTAGATAATTGGCAAAATCGACTCCACGAAGTTTCTACTCGCAGATGCGCATTCATGACTAAATCACTGCGATGGATTGGGGCAGAAAATAGGTATATTCCAACTTTTGATGGATTAGCGGACGTCAATGATTTTTTACAGCAGTTTGAACAAGAGATTCCTCAAGAGCAGAGGATGGAGGTTTTTGATCTCGCAGTTAGAGCCACACCTGCAAGATGGTGGTACACACACAAGGAACATATCACATCGTGGTATGATTGTAAGAGACTGATGCGTATCAGATTCTCTAAAGAAAGAGACTGTACACAGCAGAAATACACAGGAGAAAGTGATCCCAGAACACACATTATGATCTGTGAACAGAGTTGGCTAAAAATTCCAGCAGATGAGTGGGTTCATTTGTTTATCCACACACTGGATACAGTTCCAAGGAACTGGTATACAGAAACAGAGCTAAGAAAAGGAACTATCTCATGGCCTATTATGATTGAAAACTTTTTGCTTACTTTCAGTTTTGAATCTGAGTATCCAAGCATTGATCGGGCCTTGAAGATCATAAAGACTAAAATATTTGAGGATTGCACATTACCAGCGGATTCGCAACCCGAGTGGGCTATTCAGATGGAACATGCTTTGGAATGTTACAACTTCGCACAAGATTCAGGCGATGAGGATGAAGATCCTCGCAGTATCAATATCACAGAAACAGAAGGTACGCGTGAAGTTGAAGGTCCACACTTAGAAATCCCAGCTGTAACAGAACCAATCAAGATTAAAATGAGCAATATTGGCACAGAAACAGAACCTAAGTTTGCCTCTATTGGAGATTATTGGGATGATGAGACAATTGGCCAAATCACAGACCTACTACATGAGTATCAGGACCTATTTCCTACCAACTTTACAGAAATGAAGGGAATAGTGGGTGACTTAGGAGTCATGAGAATACCGCTTAAGGAGGATGCTAATCCGGTTAAGCAACGTCCATACAGGTTGAACCCGCGGTATAAAGCAAAAGTAAAAGATGAAATAGATAAGATGCTAGCAGCAGGCATCATTGAGCCTGTTGAAGAAAGTGAGTGGGTTAGTCCCATGGTAGTACAAGAAAAGAAAACAAAAGGAGACATCAGGATCTGTGTCGACTTGCGCAAACTGAATGATGCATCGCTGCATGACCCATTTCCGACACCCTTCACTGATGAAGTCTTAGACAATGTTGGAGGACAAGAAATATATTCATTCACTGATGGCTTTTCAGGCTATCACCAGATAAGAATCCATCCAGACGACAGGCACAAGACCACGTTTGCGACAGCATGGGGCTCCTTTCAGTATACGGTAATGCCCTTTGATCTTAAGAATGCCCCAGCAATTTTTTCTAGAGTAGTTGTTGCTGTCTTTAAGGAATACATCCATCGATTTCTAGAAGTTTATTTTGATGATTGGACTGTATTTGGACTACTAAAGAAGCACATAGGAAATCTGAGATTAATGTTTGAAAAATGTAGACAGCACCAGATTTCCCTTAACTTAAAAAAATGTATATTTTGTGCGCCTTTTGGTACGTTGTTGGGTCACATTGTGTGCAGACAAGGCTTGATGGTAGACCCTGCGAAGATCGCCATCATTGTCAATTTACCAGCACCTAACTCAGTAAAGCAACTGAGAACTACACTTGGTCATACCGGGTACTACATAAAGTTTATTAAAGGTTATGCCAAGATTACCGCACCAATGGAGAAATTATTGAAGAAGGATATCAGATTTCAGTGGAATGAGGAATGTCAGAAAAGTCTCGACACTCTTAAGGAAAAAATGGTTACAGCACCTATTTTGGTATTTCCAGATTGGAACAAGCCTTTTCATGTTCATGTGGATGCATCTGGCATCGCACTAGGCATTATTCTCACGCAACCAGGAGAAGGGGGTATTGATCACCCTATCGCATATTCGAGCAGGAGATTATCGACAGCCGAGAAGAATTACACCACCATAGAGAGGGAAGGGTTAGCAATGGTGTATGCTCTACAGAAATTTCGGCACTATCTGTTGGGTGCCCCGTTCAAGATGTTCACTAACCATTCTGCATTAAAGTACTTGGTCAATAAGCCAGTGTTAGGGGGAAGAATATGCAGATGGCTATTGTTGTTTCAGGAATATGATTTCGAAATCATTGTCAAGCCAGGAAGACTAAATGCAAGACCTGATCACCTGTCAAGGATAGACTCAGGCGAAGAACCAAGTAACTTAGAGGACAACTTGCCTGATGCGCAATTGTTTTCTATTCAGGTCGCAGACGAATATTATGAAGACATACTTCAGTTTCTCACTACAGGGTGGGCACCGTCTGCGTTTACTAAGCAACAAAAGAAACAATTAGTGGTGAAAGCAGCAGACTTCACCTTGATTGCAGGACATCTCTATAAGCTGGGCCCAGATGAAATTTTGCGCAGATGCGTTATGCCCCATGAGAAACAGACCATTCTTAAGGAAGCACATTCGGGCATCGCAGGAGGTCATTTCGCAGGGAAGCCTACTACTCAGAAAATCCTATCAGCCGGATTATGGTGGCCTACATTACATAAAGACAGTAAAGAGTTTTGCAGATCATGCGACATCTGCCAGAGGACAGGAAAGCCCTCCAGAAGAGATGAAATGCCGTTGCGACCACAGATAACGCTACGCGCATTCGATAAGTGGGCTATAGACTTTGTGGGTCTTATTAACCCCCCAAGAAAACGAACTGGTGCGAGATATATTATTACAGCAACAGAATACCTCACCAGGTGGGCTGAGGCAAAACCAGTCAGGAATTGTGATGCTGCTACAGCAGCACAATTTATTTTTGAAAACATCATCACTAGATTTGGATGCCCAGTGACTTTGATGAGTGATCAAGGCACACATTTTTTGAATTGCACCATAGAAGCCTTGACAGAGGAATTTGAAATCCAGCACCATAAGAGTACACCTTACCACCCTCAAGCTAATGGTACGGTGGAGGCTTTCAATAAGATACTAGAACATGCTCTGACAAAGATCTGTAATAGTCAAAGGGATGATTGGGACCTTAGAGTTAATGCTGTATTATGGGCTTACAGGACCACGTGCAAGAAATTAACAGGACACACACCTTTCAGCCTGGTATATGGACAAGAGGCTGTTATGCCTATGGAATACATCTTACCCAGTCTAAGGATTGCTCAACTTACAGAGATGGCTGATTCTGATACTTTAGAGGAGAGATTGGCACAGCTGCTCAATCTGGAGGAAGACAGATTTATCGCAGGATTCCATCAGAAAGTGCAGAAAGCACGAGAAAAAGCTTGGCATGATAGGCATATCAAGAACAAAACCTTTCAGCTTGGAGACTTGGTACTCCTTTATGACATTAAGTTTATAAAATTCCCTGGAAAATTCAAGACTCATTGGTTAGGGCCATATCAAATTCAGCACGTAACAGATGGAGGTGCTATCCAGCTTCGTACTATGAGTGGGGAGTCTCTTCCTACCTTGATCAATGGCAGTAGGCTTAAGCTGTATTGTGAAGGCCATGCTACCTCCTAGCCCTAGCCCAGAAAAGAAGCAAATGGTGCAGATGTCCAGTGTAGTTGAAATGAGGCATCGCACCCTAAGGAGTCTACACCGGGAAATACTTTAGGCGCCGCGATATCGTATCGCAGAAGACAGAAAACAGATCGATGCGATACCAATTTTTGAATTGATCAGAGGGCTAGTCACTTCGCCTTCTGACAAGCATTAAGTGTACTACTGACAAGTATCTGTTGTACTAAGATTTGGTAGCAGTACGATGATTCTTCTAGATTTGGAAAATCTGATGCGACACCACTCCAGCGCACAGTTTCCCAGCGAAATTTCAAACGGCGTTTTCAATAAATGGGCGCGGGGTGCTGTCTTGTCTATGCATTAAATGCCGCCAACGGGTCCAGTTTACTGGTCCGTTGCCGTTTGAATTTCCCGCCTTATGATAAATACATGTCTTATTCAAAGAACGGGGCTACTTGGTCATTTTTACCGAAAGAGTTGAGCGCATTTGAGACGAGCCAAGCGTATTCTCAGCAGAGTTCTTAGCAGGGAAGCCAAAAACAGTTGCAGACTTTGATTTGTATCAGATTAGCAATCATAGGAAGTCCAGAGTACCACAGGGGAAGGTTCCTCGCGCCAGACGAGCCTCTCGAAGACGTGTTGCAGAGATTCCAAAGGGGTGGAATTGAGTGTGCTATGACTTCAGCCGTGGCTAAGAAAGGAAAGAAAGTTACTGCTCATTCTCCATCCACACGGCAGTCACCAAGAACCTTAGCTAATATGGAGCATAGCGAGACCCCGAGTAGCACAGAGTCAGAAGAACCGGAGCAGGAACTTCCGGAAGAAGTCACAGTCGCTACCGTATACTTTCTGCCAAGGATAGAAAATGCACCAGCAATTGTCCTTCCGAAAGACTTTAGATATGAACTCGTACTCCCACCACTGGATAAGCGAGTGAAGGAAGAAGGTAACCTGTGGGGGAACATGCATGCTATTAAGTTCACTGATTATAATCTGAGAGATTATAAGCTTTACCCACACTTCCGTCGCGATCGTTATATGACGATTCAGAGGAACCCAAGGACAGAGCGCGATGAGTTCGTCCCCATGGACCATGCAAGCCATTTAGCACCGTCGGGACTGCTCAATCTCCTGGACATTCCACACTTTGGACGAGGCTCAGAGGTAAATACTGTAGTGCGGATGCTACTCTCATGTGTGCATGGTGGTTACTTATGGTTGGGTAACTGGATAGATGTTAATGTTGACCTTATTCACCGCATTACCGTTCTGTCGAAGACTGGCTTCGACCCCCAGATAAATATTGATGGCGCCACAAAGGATACCAGGCTCTCAACCAAGCAGGTTGCGGAGTATAAGCTGCAAAGAGGAGGTCGCGCCTACGATGTCAACTCAATACAGGATGACGCCTTGCGATTTACTGTTAGTCTGTTGGCAAGAAAGATCCTCCTCAAGGTGAGGCCAAAGGAAGTCACAGGCTCAGTTATCCGCCTAGCGATTGAAGTCATAAAAGGTAAACCTTACAACTGGAGTTTATTTTTGTTGAATAGTTTCTTTCAAGACTGTGCGCAGGCGCAGCAGGATCCGCTTCACAGCTTCCACTTCTCGTGGCTGCTGATCCTTATGGCTTTTATTGGATGGAAAGAGCCTCCCAATTCGTAGTTTCCACAACTGGCACCAGGGGCGTGCAGAGGCACGAGGTATTCAAATCTATGGGCGAGTAGTCACCCAGAGAAGCACAAGAATAATGCAATGGTATTCCATGACTATTATATGCTATTGCTTGAGTCCGTAGCAACTATTCCGCGTGTCGACTCGCCGGTCGTTGATCTTTATCAGTCCAAGCTGGAATTTAAAGTCGACAGGGATAAAACATATATCAGACCCAAGGGATTCAGGAAACATAAGGAATGGGCCCCTGGCCCATATCGCATGGAAATCCAGCAGGTTGAAGACACCATTAAGAACTGTTTTGATGAGGAAATGAAGCAGATGTATGATGATCTATCCTCTGGCCTAGTTCCAGTTGATGCCCCAGTGGAGGATCCAGAAGATGTTCCGGAGATAGATCCCAAAGATAAAGTGAAAGAACCAATAGGTTCTAGGAGAAAGGGTACTGAAGGGCCTTCTCCACTGCGAGCAAAGAAGAAGAGAACAAAGGCGGTTACTTTCTAAGAACCGCAGGCACCGATCATGACAGAGGATGAGTATGATCTCATCGCCAGCCGAATACATGAGAAGATGCGGGATAAATTCGCTGCGATTCAGTCATCGCAGGATCTGATGCGCATAAGCCTTGACAAGAAATTGCGAGAGATGAAGGCAATAACTGAGAAGACTGCTTCCATGCAGATTCAGCCAGCTCCAACCGTAGTAGCAGAAAGTTCGCAGCCCCCTTTACAGACCAGAGAAGAAAGTATTGCAAGGGACCGCACGAACATTGTTCGTATACCGCCGGGAAGCATTAAGTTCCCTGTTCCTATGGAAGTATAGATGGTTCATCCTCTTGAGGTGAACCTACCAGAAGTACCTGTGGACCAGTTGTACGAAATTTTCCAGCAGATAGGCACGGAGCTGAGGCACAGAGAACAAGTCACATATGAGCATAATGTTTTCCTTTCTAACGAAAATGTGCAGCTCATTGCACAGCATGAGGCAGAGAGTGCCCAGTTGACGCAATATGTTCAGCGGGAGCAGGATGTCTCTCTTGTTTTAAAGAATATCGCAGCAGAACTTCCGCAGTGCGATATCAGGCTTGAGTTAGAAATAACTCAAAAGATCAGAAAAATAGCGGAAAGAGCAAAGGCTCTAGATGAAGAGAAGAAAAAGATGGAGGAAGAATATGAAGCAAGGATTGCTGCACTGGAAGCGAATAGGCCGCTTACTCCAGAGGAAATCCAAGAAGCAAGAGTGCAAGCTATCAGAATTGTACAGACACAGATGCAGTGTCGAGTGGAAGCAACAGAGGCTATCCTAGAGGATGCATCAAAAACATGGCTGGAGCTCGAGGAGCTCCCACAGAAAGCCGAGCTCAATCAGCATATTAAGCACTTTGAAGATGCGATATCAAGAGCTGAAGAAGAGTACAAGGGCTTGAGTGCTCTTGCGAAGATAAGGAAGAAAGGAGAAATCACGCAATTTCAACAGCAAGTGCAGAAGTACAGAGAACAACAGATCAACCTGGCTAACGAAGTTAGCCCGCACGAAAGCAAAGTCGCACATCTGGTTGATGAACTGGAGAAAAAGGTGAAAAGCTTCACCTCAAGTAAAGGAGTCATTGAGAGCATCGAAGACTCCTTGGTAACAGCTGAGTTGCTAAGCGCAGCGCAGGAAGAAGTAACAAGCATGGATGAAAGTATTAAAGCGCTTAAGGCACAATTCGCAACAATCTCATGGGCAGCAAAGGATAAGCTTAGGCAGATGAAGCAGGCTGATGTTGCGAGTGGCTCGGGGACGAGCCACAAGTAAGTGTTAGGGGAGTTGTTGGAGAGAACTTCCGCAGCATTTAGGAAGCTGCTAATTTTGGGAAAG
Source organism: Larix kaempferi (assembly GCA_027924585.1). Taxonomy (NCBI): domain Eukaryota; kingdom Viridiplantae; phylum Streptophyta; class Pinopsida; order Pinales; family Pinaceae; genus Larix; species Larix kaempferi. The sequence goes on from BSBM01000001.1 coordinate 18,224,437, forward strand.
ATAACCATTTTTGGGGAGAAAGCACCAATTTTGGCGACAAGACAAAGATATCGCCGTAGCGCAAATTCCGACGGGAATTGCGGCGATATGTACAGAAAAGTCAAAGCATGTGGTACAAGGAAGAGGCCGAAGGGAGAGCTCAACCACCATAATAAAGGCGCCGAAGATGAAGAGAGGGTTCAGCTACCCTCATTAAGAAGAAGGACCACAGTCAGCGTTGCTGGAACCAAGAAGAAGCAACAGGCCGATGCATTAAAGACTAAGGACTGCAGGAAGCGGCGACGAGACAGGAGGCGGCTATGGAAGTATAGCTAGTTGACTGTAAGTGGTTAGGGTTGAGTCACTGTTGGGATAAGGCCCACAGTTTTGTAACTGCGATGAGACCTTCGGGCCATCTATATATAGGAGTCTTTTTATATGAAAAGGGGTTGGCCACATAGTGACAGAAGTAGAGGGTAGTTGAGTCTTTGTAATACAGATTCTGAACATTCCCCAGAGGCAGGGGCCGACCCATTAAGAGATTGTGCAATCCACTGGGATTGAAAAAGAAAGAGAATGCATTGTAAGAGGCAGGAGAAGAAGGGAGGTCTATAGAGAAGGGCTCCCAAGGGGGTGGAGTTTCCCAGAAGACCTCTGTTGCAAAGAGTTGTGACAGAACTGCGTTTTACTCTTCGAGTTGTTAACAGGAAACACAGTTCCTGTGAATGTAGCTCCTCTCCTGGGAATGACGACGTGCTTATCTAAGTAGCGCGATTGTAGTTGTGTAGCTATTGCTCTTATTTACTTATCTCTATTATACATGAATGCTTCCTTCAGTTTATAAGTAATGTATATGGTCGTCAGTTTAGTTCCGGTTGATGTGTAACCATTGTGAGAATCATAGCTAAATCCTAGCGAACTAGATCTTTGTTTAATAAAGGACAATGCTCGGGTATGGAATGAATGTAATGCATGAAGAGTGTAATTAGAACAATGCTCAAAGTAATACTCTATACAGTCACATCGTTGCAGAACATCAGGGGTCAAGATCATTAGTGAGGGTTATGCTTAGAGATTAAATAATATTACTATCTTCAGTAATAAGATAAGGGTGGTCGGGACCGCGTATTAATCCAGGAAGCAGCTAAGAATAACATACCGCAGGGACAGAAAGGGGGAAGATATCGCACCCTGCGATATCTTAGGTATCGTTAGACGGGCTCATATGAGGGGAAGACTTATCGCACTTCCTGCGTGATGCGATAAGGCAGGGGTATAGCCGGAGTAATAGAATGCGATAAGTTAGCCCTTGAGGAGAGATCAAGGGTGGGTTAAGCACCCTGGATGCCTCGGAACCTGGATGAGGACGCTTGAGTCTTCTGCCACCCATTAGAATCACTTCGGGTGAGACTTCAGGTTGCTTCTGCGACCTGTTGCCGAAAGGGCCAGTGAGCTAAGGGTTCTGTTGGTCTAGAAAATACAGCTAACCCGGGTCTACCCAGGGAAAGTAGCCAACAACCTTGGAGTTGCTCAACACCCATCATCCTCACCATTTGAGGTAATACAAAATCAAATATTTTTCAAGTTATTGTTTTTCCATAGATCTTATTTCTTATGTTTTGAAATCTAGTTTTTTATTTATTTGCACATGCTTATGTTAGATCGAATTATATTAGTTTATTCATAGTTATTTTTGTTTTATATTGAAACTGCTATTACAAGTTAATAGGTGCATCTTTAGCACATGCTTGGTTGAAAAACCAAGCAACAGTTTATGGCGACTCCGCTGGGTTTCCGATTTTAAATTTTTGCTTTAGATCTTTGTTTTTTACTTGTTTTTACCATTCCAATTAGCAGATCTGCCATACTAGACAGTATATCCATTGTTTCCCTACATGTTGGCCCTTTCTGTAGCCTTTAAACAAATCAAAATTTCACTTTTCGATTTCGTTTCCGGCGACCTTTTTTTTCATTTTCGCATCGCAACTTTTCTCCCGACAGTCACATGGCTCATCGCAACCTCGTGGCCTTTTTCTACGCTACACATCGTGGCCTTTTTTCACACTGCGCATCGCAGCTTCACGGCCTTTTTCCTCGCTGCACATCGCGACTTCGCAGCCTTTTTCCGCGCTGCACATCGCGACTTTTTTTCGCGCTGCACATTGCGACTGTGCGCCTAAAACCTGCGATGCACATCGCAGATTTTGCCCAAAAACTCGCAATGCTATTGTTTTTTGCTCGGCCCAATTTTTAGAAAAATTTCTGCTGCGTTTTTGCCTATTTAGCCTATTTCGTCCAGCATCATTTTTTCCTACAATTTTTTCCAGCATTCTGTTTTAATTATTGCAGCAATAGTAAATCATTTTCTATTACATATGCTCAATTAAAATCTTTTTAAAAAATTTCAACTAGTGAAAGAAAGGTTTTTAGCACTTTGTTTAGATCACAGATTTTATTTCTTTGCAAATTGTTGTGGGGAAAATGCACCTATAGTTCAGGGGAGAAACTACCAACTTACGGTGATAAAGATAGACTTACAAGCATTCTGCAAGTATAACTAATAAATGAAGAGATTAGGGTTTAGAGATGTAGGCACCTTATTCAGAAGGTTGATCCTAGCTTTTCCTCCCTCGCTCTTCAATGCTTATCCAGTGTCGCAATGCCCAGACCTGCAAAACAACTTGATACCTTTCTCAAATACATTTGACTACATATATAATACTGATATCTATAATGGAAAGAGACATCAAACTATAATCAAACAGTGATCAAATCTTAAGACACATTAATAGGTCATATTTGGAAAGAGAAGAACGTCTGATCTTTATTAATGAATGAAAGCAAGTACATACAATTATACCTTCCTTCAAGCTTGGCACTTCATGAAACCTAGATTCAAGGTCTCCTGCTTCCGTTCTCCAAGGATCCCAACCTCTAAGCAATTGTACTAGGGTTTACCAAAACTGAAGCACAAGAGAGGGGGATGAGGGTCTCCATTCCTCCAGCATAACTTTGCAATTAGGCTTGCTCCTTCACATGACCCTTCTACCCTCCTTATATAGCCAATGAGGAAGAGGAAAAGAAGTTACAACCACTCAAGAGGTTTCCCAACCAACTTAACTTACTCGAATTTCGAGATTTTGACCAAAACAAGAGTGTACCCTACTCTACAGTATACAAAGTCGCGTACATATGGCAATGGGCGCTACTTTAAATGAGACAAAGTCGCGTACACACGCTACTATTTCAACAGTAGAGTCGCGCTCATAGTGAAAAATGGCCAAAAACAGGCTTTTCTGCTCATTTTCAGGAGATGGTTTGGTCTGGAAAAATGTTCCTAAGGGTCATATACATCAAATGGGTCAAGAATGAGGTAATTTCAACCATTTTTAGTGTCCCAAATGACTCCTCCATCCACAATTGTCCTGTTGTGTGACTGAACTTGATCTCAAGAAGTGTCGTCATGCGACCAAGGGAAACAAGTGTCGTCACGGACGGAGAGGTGTCATTTCAAGCTATAACAGATGCCCCCTAATGTATGAGGTCAGAGGGAGTATGGGAAACGATGGCCGAAATACATTATAAATAAAAAAGAGTTGAATCGTGGAGGAACGAAGAAGCCAAGAATCATAGGCTCAAATGAAGTACCTGAAAGCAAAGGCAATGTCAGACAAACTTATCCTTGGGGTAACTGTCCATGTTCAAATGGTGGAACATAACCTCCAAGAGGATACAATAATGATCCAAATACTGATGCATATATCATGGCCACTAAAATACAAGCGTGGATCCATGAGGAACATAAGTGTAAACATAGCCACATAAATACAAGGTGGATCTATGTCAAAACTGGAGAACATAGCCATAGAGAACAAGCTGGATCTATGTCTCATCAAGAGCCAAAAAGAGTGTGGCTCAGTCTTGCGCAACTTGGGCGATAACATAAATGAGGTGATGCTATCGAGGATCCCAAGGCCTTCATCCAAAAACAACCCAAGGTACAAACCTATCCATGCGAATAAATGAGTTGATGTCGAACATGGGAGGTATCGTTTGATTACCGGTCATTGATGTATACCGTTAACAAACGCGAGGGTATCCACCAATAATGAAAATGGAACCCAAGGTACCTAGTACATTCAAGCAAGTGCGAATAGATGGTCTTGCCGTCGAACACTTGAAGAATCCATCGGATAGGAGACATTGATGTATTCCCATCTATCCAATAGCGAGGGAAACTGCCACTAATGACTGCAATCCCCAAGGTACTAACCGAAACTCTAAACTTCATTCCCAGAGCACAATGAGTTGAAGTCGATGGGAAGAAGTCCGTTGGAAGGGAGGCCTTAATGCATCCTCCATCATCCAACACGAGGGACACTCAAAAGGTATGAGCTTATTTGGAGTAGGACGGAACACAGGATGAAACATACTGACACCAAGGAATGGCCGACACATGAGGTCAAGGCAACTGCAGAATGGCCGACACAGGTTATATCCTTGAACAGTGAGCACGACACAAGAGTGACTTAGGAAGCTTTGAACACAAAGAGACCACGATACATATCTGCAATGTAGGAGACATTAACAGATTCTCCAAATGATTGGAAGACTAACCAAACGGAGGAGTAGGAACTCTGAGATCAAGTTTACCCTAAGGTCAATACTAGAACCCAACTTGTTTGATAGACTCAAAACAGGTGCTTTGTTCAAGGAGATAGTTGACTTGCTGCCATCATATTGAAAGATATTTTGACATTCTTCCCTTCCCTTTCCTTTTTCATTTTTTAACGAGCTTGACAAAGAACTAAAGCATGCTCGACGGTATTTTCATATTTAAGGAGTCTGAAAAACCTAGAAGAAAACTCCATACACCTATCCGTGGATTTTATATCGAGCCCGGATTGGTCTGTGCTCGGCGGTGTTTTCTTGCTTATAGAGTTGAAAAACTTAAACAGTCCTCTATACACTTATCCGTGGATTTTATATCGAGCCCGGATTGGTATGTGCTCGCTTGGTGTTTTCACATTTCGAGAGTCTGAAAACCCTAAAGACGACTCCAAAGGTCCTTTTTCGTAAAGTTAGTCTCCTTCCCCGAAAAAGTGTAAAATGATGGAAGAAGAACTCTTCTAGCGCATACAAGAGTATACCTAGAGTATACCTTTTCCGTAAATTATCCACCAAGGCCCGGAAAAGGGGTAATTCTATACCTAAGTGGATGTCGGTTCAGTTATTTTAACGAGCCTGAAAAGACAACTATGCTCGGCAAACTTTTCCTATTTAAGGAGTCTGAAAAGGGCTTAAAAGAACTCCATAGGGATCTTTTCCATAAAGGTTTAACGAGTCTGGAAAAGTAAACTCATGACCTCCTTACTGTTTTTAATGAGCTCAAAGGAGATAGGAAAATGCTCACAACTTCCTTACTGTTTTTAACGAGCTCGAAGTGAAGATGAAAGAAATGCTCATAACCTACTTACTGTTTTTAACGAGCTCGAAGTGAAGGTAGAAGAATGCTCGTAGCCTCCTTACTGTTTTTAACGAGCTCGAAGGAAAGGTGGAAGACTGCTCGTAACCTACTTACTGTTTTTAACGAGCTCGAAGTGAAGGCAGAAGAATGCTCGAAGGAAAGGTGGAAGAAATGCTCATAACCTACTTACTGTTTTTAACGAGCTCGAAGTGAAGGTAGAAGAATGCTCGTAGCCTCCTTACTGTTTTTAACGAGCTCGAAGTGAAAGAAGAATGCTCGAAATGGGAGGAAACGAGTGTCAAGGACATGCAAAACTAGCTCCAAGCGCTTGGAACAAAGCTATGCCTAATGCAAGGAACATGGGCAAGATAAGGACACTCAGGGTGTGTCTCCTCCAGGTAAAAGGTGTCAAATTGAAAAGGCAAAATGATACAGGGCTTAGCGGAAATGAGATCAGAGATGGAGGCTTATACAACGGGCTAAAAGCGTGGAAGCCGGCTTCAGGCTCATTAGCGCAAGCGGGATCATAATAGATGCATATGCAATTTGAACACAAAGATGGGAGCCTTATCAGGGATGGCCAGAAATATATGAGGAAGAAAGATATGAGGCTTCTTCTCAAAGTCATGGTAAATCTAAAAAGGCTCCCGATCCTATGAGAAAAACTCAGCATGGGCACCAGAATGGCATAAGGGTGCTGACTAGGGTTACCCATGTTAGGTAGGCTCTGCTGTCGGACTGGTGCACAATGCATAAAGAGATGGCTAACACACCAATATCCAACAGGTTCGACCCTATGGCGAATTCGGATGGCAAAAGGTTCAAATGCAACATAACAGCGGGGAAGCCTAAACCTATATGCAAGGTTCCGAATATACCTGACATAGTCGCACAAGGTGTCGAAAAGGACCAGTAAGCAAGTATACATCCAGCTAAGAATCCTGTCTCCAAGAAACATTAGTACCGGGATCATATCTAAAACATATGTAAAGGAAGACCCGATACAAGTCACTGTGGTAGAAATACTTTCAACTTCACTATCATCAACAACAGGCATAAACAAAGCAGAGTTTTCGAATGAGGACTCTATGGTGCCCAAGCCCGAGGACTTACAATCAACAAGATCAAATTCAGGATGAAGATCAAAGTTGAAGGACATGATGGAATCTGCAGAAACAAATTCATCATCACGGGAGTTGAAAATTCTAGAAGCATAATCAAACTCAGCAGGAACACCGATTTGCGGATCTATAGGAGAGTCCAAAGACTCAACAGTAGGAAGATCAAACTTTAAGGTCAAACCGGGGCTAGACATGACTGCGACTGGATCAACATCCAAGTGAATGGAAAACTGTACCATAGACTCTAGGAAAACTTCATCGGAAGGAAGTATATCATCCCAGATAGAATACATATCTAAACATTCAGATGGAGGTGTCACTTGGTCAAAAGCTGGGACCAAGTCCCGAGAAGGTAAGCATGAACTCAGAGACTTCTTCTCAGTAGCAGTTGAACTCAAGGAACAATATGCCACATGAGGCGCATGTGACATAGTAGTGCCTAATGACGAGGGATCAGACTGGTCTACAGTTGGGTAATAAGGAGGATCAACGAATGCAAGCTGGTCGATGGTGACAATGTTTTCGTTATGAGGGAAATGCATCACACGAAAAAGTGTAGACACCACAGCATGCATAGCATAAACGTAATCACGCCCGAGGATCATATCAAAGTCCATAGGGTCCTTTAAAACCATAAAATCAACTAAGACTGTTTTTCCACCCAAGGTAACAGGTGCCTGACGGAGGAATCCGATCGGTTCACTAGGTCTTCTATCAAAGGTCAACGGCCAATTAGCAGCTGGAAAAACATTAGGGAAACCCAAATCTCTCCAAGCATAAGCGGATAAGATACTAACAGAAGCACCTTCATCAACAATGCATCGATCAACCGTATGGTTCCCGATATCAACCTTTATCTGGAAAGGTGTCGAAGAAGGAAGGCGAGGCTCGGCTAGACTATTCCAATCAAAGGAAACAATCCTAGGGCTTGGTAGGGGTTCACATGGCACAGATGAAGTGCCCCCTTTTTCAGGAACATCCAAACTGGAAATGCAGAAGACTTCAGTAGTAGGTGCATCAATCTCTGAAGGACTGATGGGATCGGTCGAAGATTGCATCGATTAAATCACTTCACTCTCCGAAGGAAGAGTGGGGTCGACCAAAGATTTCATTGGTTCAACCACTTTATCAACCAAAGGTTGATCTGACTGTAGGGAATCTATAGACAACTCAGGAACAGAAGTTCCTTCAGACATGGACCACACTCTTCTTGCCTCTGGAATGGCAGGGCATCGGTGAGTAAGGTGATCTCCCTTACAAAGTTTACAAGGGAACTTTGGTTTCCGTCCTATAGGTTTAGACTCCTTTACAACATCAGTACTCTCAGCATGACTAGCATTGGCTGACAGCTTGCCCCCAGCATGACTCACAGAGGCTGGTTGCTTAGAAGCAGAAGACTTTTGAACTAAGGACCACACTTTTTGCACTTCTGGAAGTACAGGGCACAAGTAAGTAAGGTGGTCTCCCTCGCAAAACTTACAAGGGAACTTAAGCTTCTGTTTGTTGGGTTTGTCGACAATGTCAACTCCCTCAGCATGACTTGCAGTGGCTGATCTGGTGTCTCCAGTATGACTCACAGGAACTGGTGACTTGTCATTAATATGGCTAGCAGTGATCAATGACGTGTCCTCAACATGACTGACAGTGGTTGAAGACAAACTTTCAGTATGATTTTCAGTGACTAAAAGTTTTCTCCCAGCATGACCTCCAGAGGCTGGGTGGGTGCCCCCTGCATGATTTGCAGAGGCAGGGTGCTTGCCCCCTTGTTTTGGCATCTTCTTCCTATTCTTCCCCCGTCTATTCCTTTTAGACTGCTGGTTACTAGTATTGCTACTTTCGCCACATGAGGTAGAAGGAGGAGGAGAAGATGTTACTGGCAAAGGAGGCACAGGGTTCTGATGCTCTTGATTTGAGGTGCTCACAAAAGAAGCGTCAGGAGCATGCAAGGCATTCGGAGTGGAAAACAACCAAACCGGCAGCCCAATAGTGAATCCAGGAAGATTCAGAGTAGCCATTAAGGGAGCACCAATGTTTCCAATGAATGGAACAGCACAAGGATCCCCCGGAACAGGGGTACCTTGATTGGCACTCGCCGGAATGCTAGACATAGTTTCCTGCTCAAATGAACAAGAAGTTCTCTAAGGCAAACTAAAAAAAAAAGTAGCACAAAGAGCACACCACTAAAAAAAAGGTCCTAAGTAAATCAAACCAGGCAAACAGATGCCTTCCGGAGAAGAGTCTGGGATGATGAGGGCCCAGAACAGATCAACGAAGGATGAAGGACAGTTACCCGGGGTCCACAATACAATGACTAAGGGTGCAAGCGCTGGAATCACCCAACCGCCCTCCCAAAGACCTGCAAGGGATTTCCTCCCACGTCTGTCCTAGGTACAGCAGATATACCCTCCGCTGTCACCTGTGTATGAACCTAGAGTCTGATACTAAGGATACCAAAACACCGAAAAATCCTGGGGGAACAGTCACCGGTCGAATCAGAAAACGTGGGCAGGGTAGCTAAGCCCGAAACTCGAAAGAGTCCCCAATACGCTATCCGATCCTGGCGTATGCTCAATCAGAAAGTAGGAGAGGTATTCCCACAAACCGATCTCACATTGACCTACTGCATATGCTCCCAGGCAATTTTTGAGTGTAGTGGATTTGCCTAAATGATAATCTCACTACGATTATTGCGCAATGTGTGATCTTGGGTGGTTTAAGGTGATTTAAACCCAAGACCCTAACCAAGACTAGTTGGTGTAGTGTGCCCTAAAAAAAGAAAAGGTTTCTAGTTCATTTTATTAATAAATTTTAAGGGCTTTTATTACGCAAAGGGGATAGTGAGTGTGTGAGAGTGGTTATAACAGAAATAGAGTACTGAAAATGAAATATTTACCACCAAACAAATCTTTTTCTTTTCAATGCAAGTCTTAAAATTCTGATCTAGAATGCATGTGCAAATGCAATTTTTTAATCTTTTGAATGCAAAAAGGGTAAAAATAAAGTCTAAATGTACAAAAGTAAACTCAAAACCTAAAAATGCAGCTACTCAAACCAAAAAGTATGCAAAAGAAAACTTGTTCTTTTTGATGCAAAGCACTCTAAAATCTTTTAAGCCACTTGCAAGGTACTCTATTTAGAAAATGAATTAAAATTCTTTATGCTTTTCAAAGGTAAGAAACAAAAACTGAAACTAACCTACTATCAAAGCAAAGCAAAGAAACTTTCAGGTTCTCTTTATGAAACAGTAAAAGCTACCAAATATGACTTTCAAATTCTTATTGATGTAAGCATGCCAAACATTGGGAAAAGAGTACAAAAACTACTTTTAGACCCAAACGAAGAAAATGACCTACGAAGAAGTATGGTTTGGTAAAGTCAGGTCTGCACGTAAACAATGCAAACAAGGTCTTGAACAACAGCCAAAACACTTGAGCTTTCACTACAAAAGAAAAACTAAAAGCATAAGGGAGGACAAGAAACCAACCTAAAAGAGAAATTTCACTCAAATAGATACAAACAGGGTCAAAAAGACTCAAGAGGTTTCAAATCCAGTGGAAATGGGGTAAGCAAGTTCAATCAGACTCAAATTAGGGTACAAAACACCAAACAGGTCCACAACCCCCCAACTTAAGTCAACAAACCCCAAAACTTTCCAAACAAGCCCAAAATGATCAAAAGAGGTTCAAATCATGAATGTAGGATCAATACAAGGATGGGAGACCACTTACAGGGGTTTAACACAGACCTAAGGTCATCAGGGACCCCAAAAAATGCAGCCACAGCCCCCAGATTTGGGTCCACAACCCAAAAACTCAAAAATTTCAAACCCAGATTTTGAGCGCTACTGTATATGAAGGAAACTAGTGCTCATAGCAGTATGGGCGCTACTGTGTATGAAGGAAACTAGCGCTCATAGTAGTATGGGCGCTACTGTGTGGTACAAACAGTAGCGTACAAAAAAAAAAGTCTAAAAAACGGGGTTAAAACCCCCAAACTGGGTCCACAAAGGTTTGCAAGGGCTGGGAAGGGTCTGTAAAAAGCCCAGGAGGGTCAAACAGAGCCTACTAACTGATCCTAATCAAGAAAATGAACAAAGACCATCAAACAAGACTGAAGAAATGACCTTGGATACCCCTAAGCAGTTAGGCTTTCCCCAGCGGAGTCGCCATTCTGTTGTGGGGAAAATGCACCTATAGTTCAGGGGAGAAACTACCAACTTACGGTGATAAAGATAGACTTACAAGCATTCTGCAAGTATAACTAATAAATGAAGAGATTAGGGTTTATAGATGTAGGCACCTTATTCAGAAGGTTGATCCTAGCTTTTCCTCCCTCGCTCTTCAATGCTTATCCAGTGTCGCAATGCCCAGACCTGCAAAACAACTTGATACCTTTCTCAAATACATTTGACTACATATATAATACTGATATCTATAATGGAAAGAGACATCAAACTATAATCAAACAGTGATCAAATCTTAAGACACATTAATAGGTCATATTTGGAAAGAGAAGAACGTCTGATCTTTATTAATGAATGAAAGCAAGTACATACAATTATACCTTCCTTCAAGCTTGGCACTTCACGAAACCTAGATTCAAGGTCTCCTGCTTCCGTTCTCCAAGGATCCCAGCCTCTAAGCAATTGTACTAGGGTTTACCAAAACTGAAGCACAAGAGAGGGGGATGAGGGTCTCCATTCCTCCAGCATAACTTTGCAATTAGGCTTGCTCCTTCACATGACCCTTCTACCCTCCTTATATAGCCAATGAGGAAGAGGAAAAGAAGTTACAACCACTCAAGAGGTTTCCCAACCAACTTAACTTACTCGAATTTCGAGATTTTGACCAAAACAAGAGTGTACCCTACTCTACAGTATACAAAGTCGCGTACATATGGCAATGGGCGCTACTTTAAATGAGACAAAGTCGCGTACACACGCTACTATTTCAACAGTAGAGTCGCGCTCATAGTGAAAAATGGCCAAAAACAGGCTTTTCTGCTCATTTTCAGGAGATGGTTTGGTCTGGAAAAATGTTCCTAAGGGTCATATACATCAAATGGGTCAAGAATGAGGTAATTTCAACCATTTTTAGTGTCCCAAATGACTCCTCCATCCACAATTGTCCTGTTGTGTGACTAAACTTGATCTCAAGAAGTGTCGTCATGCGACCAAGGGAAACAAGTGTCGTCACGGACGGAGAGGTGTCATTTCAAGCTATAACACAAATTTTGAACCATCTTTCCAATTTGCTCAATAGTTTTCCCCTAGCAAGCACTTAGAAATCCATTTATTTCTAGCATTTTTTACGATATTTGCTTTCCTTTAAAAATTTATTTCAAAAGTCCATAGTTTTTGAATTATTTTTGTTAAATCATTTACATTTCAGAAAAAGCCTTTTATTTTTTGCAAATTGAAATCGTCTTGTTTTTAATTTGTAATCAATCGCTCAAGCGAGGAAAATTCATTTTCAGTTAAATAATCACACTTGCACCCAATATGCCACATTTTTAATTAACTGAGCCTTAAAATCTACCTAAACTCAACAAACACTTTAACCCCACTTGGGGAACACTTGAAGAATCTTGTAGCTAGGTAGGATTGGGGGGATAGGTGTTCCAATAACACCCATCAATTATTTACATCTGAGACATAGTGTTTTGACTTTTAGGGTCCCAAAAATCCCTTATTATTTGTTGACACTATTATACACCAATTTATCGGGAAGGCCTCTCCCTTAGGAGGGTTGAAGTAGCTAGACTGGTTCCAGAAGCCTGAGTGGAATACCACTATCCATTCAGTAACCAAAGGATACCTTTCGCAGTTCTCGTTGTACCACCCTTATGGGAGTACAACAACGATAGAACCAAACTGCAAATTCACGCAACGGAACGTGTCATGAATGGGGTATCTTAGTGGCCAAACTTTTAGGATTGTCTACCCGGTGTCCCTCCCGGTAGGGGGATATCTAGCCTTTGATTCCACTACTCATATTGTCTGAATTGGATTTCATCACCTTGCAGAGGATATGTTTTCGTTGAGTCATAATACCACTTCTAGTTAGGTGTTTGCATGCTCCATTACCTCCTTTTGGTCATAGAGTCTACCTTTCTCTATTTTTAGGAACTGTTTGCATGTTGGTTTACTGACCACATTTTTTTATTACTCCACTTACTATAGCACAGCTGTTATAGTAAGTGTTTTTGAGGTTGATTTTTTAGCCTGAGTGCCATTTATTTTTTATGCTCCCCTCTTGCACGCACGGTTGCATTAGGGCTTTACAGCTTTCCACTCACCACCACCTGGTAATCTTTCGATAAAACTATCACCATTGATTCCCCGAGATGTTCTCAGTGCTTCCAGGGAGACCCCCCGCAGTATGATTCCCTTGACTCCACATGTCATCGGAATAGAGCCCCGTCATCTGATTCTGACGTGCCTCATTTCACATCAGATTCTGAGGCAGAATCCGAAAATCCCACATACACCGCACCCAGTAGCCCTATGGCTGATTTTTCTTCCAACCCTTTCAACACAGGGACTATTGGTGGAACGTCTTCCACCATCCCATCTACCACATTGGCCACTACTCCCACAACCAATGTTGGTATGCCCAACCTAGGAATTGCTTCCACTCTAGGCATGCCTAATATGGGAACTACATCGACTCTAGGGATGCCCAACACAGGACCTATGTTGAATATTGTAACTTCAAAGAATATTATATTTGTACTTTATTATTCCGGAGATGGTTCATTCCTCCGAGGTAACCCTATCATGTATCTGGAGATGTTTATTCCTCCAGGGGTTTGTATTAACTAGGGTTATTAGACCCACCATGTGTGGGTCGGCCCGGAAGTTATATTTTAGGGGTTATTAGACTTCTCCAGGTGAGGTCGGCCCCATTAGTCTTTTAGTCAGTTGGGAGTCAAGTATAAATAGAGGAGGTGAACTCCTCATTAGATCATTCACTCACTTGTGGAAGAGTGCGCACTAGTTGAGGAGATCTGCTAAGGAGTCAAGGAGAAGGAGCACATCTTGTATTTTGGTTGATCATCTTATTGAGGAAAGCTTTGCTGGGTTTTCTACCCCATGAGGGTTTTCTACCCCATGAGGGTTTCCCAGGGTATATTGTGTGTCTATCTTGTGATTGTGTTTCTTTCAGAGATCTTGTTTGTCTATTTGGTTTAAACTTAACATGGTATCAGAGCTAGACTGAATAGGACATCTTTCACAAGGTAAGAATACCTCTTTCTCTCTCTTTGGTGAAGTTAGGGTTTTCAGCCCAAAGTTGGTATTATTGATTTTTGGTTGCATGGCTGGATAGCTCTCATCAATACCTTTCTTTTGAGCCATAGATCGAACTTTTTGGTTGGGTAGAACTTCGGGAAAGTCAAACCCTAATTCTACCAAAAGTGCGATACGTCAGATTTTGGTTTCAGAAAAAAGTTGTAATTTTTGATTTCTGATTACATGGCTGGATAGATCTTCTCAAGAGCATTCTTTTGAGCTATAGATCGAACTTTTTGGTTGGATAGAACTCCGGGAAAGTCAAACCCTAATTCTACCAAAAGTGCGATAAAATTCTGTTCCAGATTCCGGAAAAGTGAAAAGTAACTTCCCAGGTAAGTCTGCTCTGTCTCTTGGACTCCCCCAAGAGAAGATGGCTCCAAATACTAAGCTTGAAGACAAGCTAGAAGGCATAGAGAATTTCCGGGCATGGAAATACAGAATTGGTCTCATTCTTGAGGAGAATGATCTTGCTCATTATATCAAGGAGGAAGTTGCAGAACCAGAAGATGATGAAGCCAAAGAAAAACACAGGAAGGACCTGATTAGGGCAAAGAGAATCATAGCTGATTCCATTAAAGACCACTTGATTCCCCAAGTGTCTTCCAAGAAGACTCCAAAGGAAATGTATGATGCCCTAGGAAGAATGTATGAAGGAAAGAACATCAACAGGAAGATGAATCTAAGGACTCAGTTGAAAAGTTCCAAGATGCACAAAGGAGAATCCATTCAAGACTACTTCTCAAGAGTCTCTCTAATCAAAGAACAACTAGATGCCATTGGTGATACTCTTGATGAAGATGAACTTGTGATGACAGCTCTAAATGGTCTCACTAGACCTTGGGAGTCATTCATTCAAACTATGTGTGCCAGAAAAGAAAGTATGAAGTTTGATGTAGTATGGGAAGATTGTGTTCAAGAGGAGGCTAGGGTTGCCAACAGAGAAGCACTTCTCAAAGAGGATGACCAAGCTTTGGCCACCCACACCAAAAGAGGAAAGAGAGGCTACTTCAAGAAAGTGAACCACAAAAGGCCTCAACCCTCTCATAGATTCAAAAAGAAAGGGGGAGACATCTCCACAGTCCAATGCTTCAATTGTCTCAAGCTAGGACACTATGCCAGAGACTGTACCCTAACAGTGAAGAAGAAGAAGAAGAAGAAGAAGAAGTGGAGGAAAGGCCTCAAAAGAAAAGATCTAAAGTAAAGAAAGAAGAACCAGAAGAATATGTACTATTTTCTGCTCTCTCTGGATCTGTGTCCCCTGGTGAAGGCACTTGGCTCATTGACAGTGGTGCTTCAAAGCACATGACAGGTCATAAGGAAACTCTCTCCAAGATTGAAGAGAAGTCTTCACCACAGAAGGTATCTCTAGGAGATGATTATCAATATCCCATCAAGGGAATTGGTGAAGCAAGCTACAAGCTTGATTCAGGAACACCTTTGAAGATGAAAGAAATTTTATATGTCCCAGGTTTAAAGAAGAATCTACTTTCTATCTCTGCACTAGACAAGAAAGGCTTTAGAGTAGCCTTCATAGATGGTCAAGTACTCATGTGGACCAAAGGAAAATCAATCAAAGATGCAATTGTCATTGGTGAAGAAGAAGGAGGACTTTATAAACTCAAGGGTCATCCAGAATCTGCCCTTGCTCATGAAGTTTCTAGTCCCAGTGAGCTATGGCATAGAAGACTAGCTCACATTAACTATAAAGCTTTACCATATGTGAGTAAGATGGTTATAGGTTTGCCAAAATTGAAGGTTGATCATGATGGCTCATGTAAAGGATGCAAGAAAGGGAAGAATATCAAGAATCCCTTTCCAAAAAGTGAAACAAAGACTAAGGGTTCTCTAGAGCTAATACACTCAGATGTATGTGGACCTATGCCTACCACATCTCTAAGTGGGTTTGAATACTATCTCTCTTTCATTGATGACTATTCAAGAAAAACTTGGATATACTTCCTAAAGGGTAAGAATGAAGTCTTTGGAAAATTCAAAGAGTTCAAGGCTCTAATAGAAAACCTCTCAGACAAGAAAATCAAGATTCTCAGAACAGATAATGGTGGAGAATATACTTCCAAGGAATTTGAAGAGTTCTGTAAAGAAGCTGGAATCAAAAGGGAACTAACCACTCCTTACAATCCCCAACAAAATGGGGTAGCTGAGAGGAAAAATAGAACCATCATGGAAGCTGTAAAGACTATGATACATGATCAAGACCTTCCCATGTATCTATGGGCTGAAGCAGCCAAGACAGCAGTATATGTTCAAAATAGACTATCTCATAGTGCTCTTGACTTCAAAACTCCAGAAGAAGTCTTTACAGGAAAGAAGCCTGAGGTAAGTCATCTCAAAATATTTGGGTGTCCTGTGTACATACACATTCCAAAAGAAAAGAGATCCAAATTGGATCCCTCAGGTAAGAAGGGAATATTTGTTGGTTATTGTGAAACCTCCAAAGCCTTCAGAATCTACATACCAGGTTTCCATCATATAGAAATAAGTAGAGATGTTACCTTCGATGAGGAAGCAGCCCTCAAGAAATCTAGAAAGTGTCAACTTGAAGAAGTTTATGAAGAAGATACATCTCCCAGAATCTCAGAGAATGCTCACATTCCTGAAGAGGACACACCAGAGGATCATGACATGCTGGAACCACAAGAACCTCCTGTTACAGAATTGTCAAGGAAAAGAAGACCAGCATGGGCTAGAGACATTATTCAAGGAGCAGAAAGATATGGTGCTCCTGAAGGCTCCACTAGAGAAAGAAAGAAACCAAAGTTAGTATCCAACTATATGGCCCTGATGTGTGATCTAGTGGATCAACTACCTACCAGCTATGAAGAGGCAGCTCAAAAGAAAGAATGGGTAGAAGCAATGACTGAAGAATATCAGTCAATAATGAAAAATGATGTTTGGGATATAGTTCCCAAACCAAAAGACAAAAGTGTGGTTTCTTCCAAATGGATCTTTAAAATAAAACATGCTGCGGATGGAAGTATTGAAAAATACAAAGCAAGATTTGTAGCCAGAGGTTTCTCTCAGAAGGAGGGAATTGACTATGAAGAAACATTTGCACCAGTTGCTAGGTACACTTCAATTAGAACTATCATGGCTCTTGCATCCATGATGAAGTGGAAACTACATCAAATGGATGTTAAGACAGCTTTTCTGAATGGTGTAATTGAAGAAGAAGTATACCTAGATCAACCACAAGGGTTTGAGGTAAATGACGGAAGGACTCATGTATGCAAACTGAAAAAGGCATTATATGGGTTGAAACAAGCTCCCAGAGCTTGGTACGGAAGGATTGATAATTTCTTAACTAGCATGGGCTTTACCAAAAGTAAAGCTGACCCAAACCTTTATCTCAAGGTGATGGATGATGAACCAGTTATACTTTTATTATATGTAGATGATCTATTTCTAACTGGAAATGAGAAACAAATCATTGAAAGCAAGAAGAAGCTTTCTTCAGAATTCGAGATGAAAGATCTCGGATTGATGCACTACTTCTTAGGATTAGAAGTGTGGCAAGAACCAAGAGGAATCTTTCTGAATCAAGGTAAGTATACTGTGGAAATTCTGAAGAGATTTGATATGTTGGAGTGTAAACCCATGGCCACTCCCATGGACTCCAACTTAAAGTTTTTGGTTAATGACTCATCAGAATTAGTGGACCTAACTTTATATAGACAGATCATTGGGTCACTAATGTACTTAACAAATACTAGACCAGATATATGCTTTGCTATAAATACCCTAAGTCAGTATCTAGTAGAACCCAGAAAGGTTCATCTAATAGCTGCAAAGCATGTAATGAGGTACTTAAAAGGTACATTAGATTTTGGTTTACTCTATGATGGAAGTCATGAACTCAAGTTGCATGGTTACTCAGACTCTGATTGGGCAGGCAGTGTCTCAGACAGAAAAAGTACTTCAGGTGGATGTTATAGCCTTGGATCTGCCATGATCTCTTGGTTCAGCAAGAAACAATCCAGTGTAGCCCTCAGTTCTGCTGAGGCAGAATACATAGCTGCTTGCTCTGCCAGCTGTGAAGCTGTATGGCTTCGGAAACTGTTATCTGGGGTGTTTGACTTAGAAATGGATCCCACTATGATTATGTGTGATAATCAAAGCTGCATCAAGATGACAGAAAATCCTGTGTTCCATGATAAGTCAAAACACATAGAGATCCGATACTTCTATATTCGAGATATGGTGCAGAAAGGAGCTATCAAGCTTGAGTACGTGAGCACTGAAGATCAAATTGCTGATATCCTTACCAAACCACTGTCTCGTGTGAAATTTGAATACTTTCGAGACAAGCTTGGTGTAGTTCAAAAGGACTCTCCTAGAAAGGGGGAGTAGCATGGTTCCTGATGACAAGCAAGTCTCATCAACAATGAGACTTCACCTCGTCACTTAGAAATAGTTAGATTTAGGACTATTTTATTTTCATTTAGTTTCACTTATACATGATTTGATGATAGATGTATTAGTGAGAATACATGCTAGATATATCCATGCTTTTGATGTTAGATGTATACATGATTTTGATGATAGATGTATTAGTGAGAATACATGCTAGATGTATACATGCTTTTGATGTTAGATGTATACATGATTTTGATGATAGATGTATTAGTGAGAATACATGCTAGATGTATACATGCTTTTGATGTTAGATGTATATATGATTTTGATGATAGATGTATTAGTGAGAATACATGCTGGATGTATACATGCTTTTGATGTTAGATGTATACATGATTTTGATGATAGATGTATTAGTGAGAATACATGCTTTTGATGACAGATGTATACATGCTTTTAGATGTATTAGTAAGAATACATGCTTTTGATATATGACGTATACATGCTGTTGATGCTAGATATTGATTATGTACTTGTATGGATGAGGATACTTGTACTTGTATTGATGAGAATACAGATTGAGGGGATTGAATCATCCCTGGACTTTCAGTCCTAAAGAGAGCCGTAGACGTGAGGTCTCCGAGAATGAAGTCCTTAGTGGACAGTTGAGGGGATTGAATCATCCCTGGACTTTCAGTCCTAAAGAGAGCCGTAGACGTGAGGTCTCCGAGAATGAAGTCCTTAGTGGACAGTTGAGGGGATTGAATCATCCCTGGACTTTCAGTCCTAAAGAGAGCCGTAGACGTGAGGTCTCCGAGAATGAAGTCCTTAGTGGACAGTTGAGGGGATTGAATCATCCCTGGACTTTCAGTCCTAAAGAGAGCCGTAGACGTGAGGTCTCCGAGAATGAAGTCCTTAGTGGACAGTTGAGGGGATTGAATCATCCCTGGACTTTCAGTCCTAAAGAGAGCCGTAGACGTGATGTCTCCGAGAATGAAGTCCTTAGTGGACAGTTGAGGGGATTGAATCATCCCTGGACTTTCAGTCCTAAAGAGAGCCGTAGACGTGAGGTCTCCGATAATGAAATCCTGAATGAACAGGTAGGGGATTGTATCGTCCCCGGACTGAGGTCCCAGAATAGAACCGTAGACTGGGTCTCCGATAATGAAATCCTGAATGAACAGGTAGGGGATTGTATCGTCCCCGGACTGAGGTCCCAGAATAGAACCGTAGACTGGGTCTCCGATAATGAAATCCTGAATGAACAGGTAGGGGATTGTATCGTCCCCGGACTGAGGTCCCAGAATAGAACCGTAGACTGGGTCTCCGATAATGAAATCCTGAATGAACAGGTAGGGGATTGTATCATCCCCGGACTGAGGTCCTAGAATAGAACCGTAGACTGGGTCTCCGATAATGAAATCCTGAATGAACAGGTAGGGGATTGTATCGTCCCCGGACTGAGGTCCCAGAATAGAACCGTAGACTGGGTCTCCGATAATGAAAACCTGAATGAACAGGTAGGGGATTGTATCGTCCCCGGACTGAGGTCCCAGAATAGAACCGTAGACTGGGTCTCCGATAAATGAAGTCCTGAATGAACAGGCAGGGGATTGCATCGTCCCCGGACTGAGGTCCCAGAATTGATCCGTAGACTGAAGTCTCCGAGAACTGGAGATTGGATTGTATCATCCATGGACCTATGTCCTAAAAGGAGCAGGATTGATCATCCTAGGAATATGATCGTGTGACGACGATGCTGATGATCGTGTGACGACGATGCTGATGATCGTGTGACGACGATGCTGATGATCGTGTGATGACGATGCTGATGATCGTGTGATGACGATGCTGATGATCGTGCGATGACGATGCTGATGATCGTGCGATGACGATGCTGATGATCGTGCGATGACGATGCTGATGATCGTGCGATGACGATGCTGATGATCGTGTGATGACGATGCTGATGATCGTGTGATGACGATGCTGATGATCGTGTGATGACGATGCTGATGATCGTGTGATGACGATGCTGATGATCGTGTGATGACGATGCTGATGATCATGTGATGATGATGCTGACGATCGTGTGATGACGATGATGATGATCATGTGATGATGATGCTGACGATCGTGTGACGACGATGCTGATGATCATGTGATGACGATGCTGATGATCGTGTGACAACGATGCTGATGATCGTGTGATGACGATGCTGATGACGATGCTGATGATCGTATGATGGCGATGTTGATGATCGTATGATGACGATGCTGATGACGATGCCGATGATCGGATTGATATCGACACTGTTCCAGTAACTGGTTGAGTTACTGATGAAGATGAATTGAAGAAAGCTTCCGATGATTTGTAGATGTATCATATATGATGACTCCTTGCTCTTGCAGATGTTGTTATAATATCCTTCTTGTTAAGGGGGAGTGTTGAATATTGTAACTTCAAAGAATATTATATTTGTACTTTATTATTCCGGAGATGGTTCATTCCTCCGAGGTAACCCTATCATGTATCTGGAGATGTTTATTCCTCCAGGGGTTTGTATTAACTAGGGTTATTAGACCCACCATGTGTGGGTCGGCCCGGAAGTTATATTTTAGGGGTTATTAGACTTCTCCAGGTGAGGTCGGCCCCATTAGTCTTTTAGTCAGTTGGGAGTCAAGTATAAATAGAGGAGGTGAACTCCTCATTAGATCATTCACTCACTTGTGGAAGAGTGCGCACTAGTTGAGGAGATCTGCTAAGGAGTCAAGGAGAAGGAGCACATCTTGTATTTTGGTTGATCATCTTATTGAGGAAAGCTTTGCTGGGTTTTCTACCCCATGAGGGTTTCCCAGGGTATATTGTGTGTCTATCTTGTGATTGTGTTTCTTTCAGAGATCTTGTTTGTCTATTTGGTTTAAACTTAACAACCTACACCTGCTCTAGGTATACCTTTGACTGGAATCACTTCCAGCATACCAAATCCTGGGTCTACTATACCAAATCCAAACCCTTTTGTAACTCAAGCTACACTTGGGAACACAATTCCCACCCATACCCCTTTGATTGGAGGACATATCCCTTTCACACACATTCCCCTAGGAGGTAGTGGCCTAATACATAATGCCACCACCAGCACTTATGCCCCCATGACAACATCACACCCCTCCGCTAATTTTCCATTTATGGCTAGCCTTAGCCTACCAAACTTGGCTAGGCTAATAAATGATCCCATCCGACATGACCCTACTTGGCCCCCTATGCCCACAAAGCTCCCTTCAGACATCCCCAAATTTGAAGGAAAAGCTGGGGAAGACCCCCAAAACCACATCATGTCGTTTCACCTATGGTGTTCCTCAAACTCCATAGTAGATGATTCTATTTGACTCAGACTTTTACAAAGAACTTTCACTGGCTCTTCAGCCAAGTGGTACATTGAGGAGCCACATGGGACACACCCCACTTTTACATCCCTCGCCTCAACGTTCCTTCAATTCTTTCAACTACCTGTACGCTATGATGCAGGAGTGGAAATACTTTTGTCTTGTAGACAGAACACCGCTACACACATCACTGATCATATCCATGAGTGGCGTAAACGCTGTAGCCTCTGCAAGATAAAGCTTGACGACCGCATCTTTTTGGATTGGTTCCTCAAATCACTCCTCCCCCTCATATCCAAGGATGTAGCTTCTGAACGACCCCAGTCAGAAGAAGAAGCTATCTTAAAATCCCAGCACTTTGACCTGATTTATGCCCAGTGTCGCTACTTATATACCATTCTACCTGAAGCTCCCCGTGGCAATTCCCACCGGACTGACGCGCTGGGGGCATCCCACGCCGCCGATGGCATCATTGGACAAGTTGCATCCCACAACCAACCCTTTTCCATTATGCACAATAATAATGGCCCCGATCTTTCATGGGCCACATCTCACTCCGGAGCTACAACTTCGTATGTTCCCATGGCCCACCCCCACCACACTCATGGACCCTCATGTCCACCACAGTGTTATGGTCACGCACCTTCAACCTATCCACCTTTGGTTTCACCCCCTATGTATTACCCTCAATAGGCCACACATGCTGCTGTTCACTCACAAGCCCCAGCGGCTTATTACCCACCACAGGTAGCACTTGCTGCACCACAACCTCCAGTCTCTCAGACTTATCCACCAAACAACAACAACGCTGCCCCCGCCAACCAAAACCCTGATCGACCACTGAAACAAGGTAAGAACCCAAATTTACGAACAAACTACCCATGTTCCATATGCAGAGTATACGGCCATTACACACACACTTGTAGCCATTTGGAGTGAGCGCGCCAACTGTGGAATGATGACGCCCAACGCCAAGGGCACGCCGCACAACCAGTGCCACCTACTCAACCACAACCCATGGTGCTGCAGAATCCTTTTCCCACACAAGGAGTGGCGAACACTCGTCTGTTGGATCCTCGTCAAGGAACCACAACACCACAACATCAAATCACATATGCTGCACACACAAACCAACCGATGGATTCAAGTAGTCATCATCTCCTTATGATGTCATCGTCCGACATGAATCTCCAAACGCGTCAAAACCAATATGCCCCCACTGCACCTAAAAATGTTCTCCCTATGATTGAACAACCAGTTCAAAATGCACCTACATCGTTCGTCTCCACAGTCAGACCCGGATTATACTCGGAATCACCTATGACTTCCAAATTCCAATCCAGCCCACCCCCTTTAAAGATAGCCGAGATATCTGATTTGTGCACCCTCTCGCATAACACACAGGTACCAAACCAACAACCCCCTTTACTCCCACAACCACCCTCAGTGCCAACTCATGTAGGAGCCACACCAATTCATACTATCCCATTTTGATTTCCCTCTTCAGGTGCCATCAACACACTAGTCATGGCTACACTTAATCTCCTAGGATTAACATTAGGACTACCTATGTGATACCTACCTGCCCCAACCCCTCCCTCGACACCGAATGTCATTTTACAACCGGTGTAACTCATCAATACTTCTAACCGTCTACCCCCTGGTGTAGCAAACATCCAGAACCGGCCACCTCCAATAGGGGCCACTGCATCAACATCTAGTAATGCTCCCCCTGAACTCCACTACAATGGGGGCATAGGCCAACAAACCTACACCACTGGACCCACAACCCACACCACTGGACCCACAACCCGCACCGCCCCACCGACTCCCAGGTTGGCGAAGAATCCCCCAACAATCCGTGCTCCCCCCAAGTGCTCTTTGTGCGATGATATAGGCCATGCGACCCATCAATGTCCACAATTACCGGCACTTCAAGAGCATATGAAAATGTTGGATGATGACACTAACATTCCAGTTGTCAAACTCAAGCTGCCCCCTCAGCCTCGTGATAAATATTTGCGTACCAACCACCCTTGTTCTATATACGGCATCTACGACCATTATTCACATCACTACCATGATCTCCCAGATTATAGAACAACACTATATGAACTAAATAATGCCGACCTAGAGATATCTCCTCTTCTCATTGAGGAAATATATCCCCCAAAATATTCCTCCTCGGAAGAAATTAACACCATTTACACGGTTTCCACAAGAGACCCCTCTGTCCGGTCGACCCCTTCCACTGATCCCTTTGACACACATGTTCAACCCTTTCACATCGACGAGGAAACCACATGTCCAAAACATGGGGGTAGGCCCAAAACCTTGCCTACTCATCATCATCATAATTTTCGTCAGAGATACTGGGGGCATCCACCCCACAAGAGGAATCCCCCATCATCATATCATCACTTCAATATGCCACCACGACCCACAGCCTCGTGGTATACCCCCCCGCCAGCAGTTGGTCAATGCCCTGTTGATCCCTCTCTAAGACAGCATCTGCACCGCATTGACACCTCTGATTTAGGGGGCATAATAGATTACCTTGACCCTGGGATAGGGGGCATGATTAATCATTTTGAACCTTCCCTGTCACACCTATCTTAGTATTTCAATGATCCCATTGTTCAAACTAACACATCTGTGATCCACAATCATAAACCCCATGCACATAGCATGGGGGCAGGTCATTAACCCTACTCACTTTTTCACATGCGTGATCTCAACCATTTTTGAGGTCACATATCACTTGTATATTTGATTTGATTTGATACACCTAGTATTTTCCCCCGCGGGTCATCATTTCTCCCCACCACTACATCCTTGGATTGGTGGGGTCACCTTTATTTGTAGCCATTTTTTAACCTAGTTATTTCCTTTGACCATTCCGGAGTCCTTATGACCTCTGTTTTTTGCACCATTTGCACCGTAGGATTCATATTTCTGTGCCTGTGATGATGCTTGAGATCATTTCTCGCTCTCACTAAACACTTTCGGGCATTTTTTTCCCATGCCCCTCATCGCCTCGATTTGCGTGCCACATCGGTCGTCGTCCATTTTTTACAAGTCTTTTATCGCTGGATTCAGTTTTTTGCGCTCGTGACGATGCTTGAGGTCATTTCTCGCTCTCACCTCCAGATTTTCTGGGCATTTTTTCCCATGCCCCTCGTCGCCTCGATTTGCGTGCCACATTGGTCGTCGTCCATTTTTTACGAGTCTTATATCGCCAGATTCAGTTTTCCGCGCTCATGATGATGCTTGAGATCATTTCTCGCTCTCACCTCTAGATTTTTTGGGCATTTTTTCACCCGCCCCTCGTCGCCTTGGTTTGTGTGCCACATCGATCGTTGTCCATTTTTGAAGTTCTTTATATCGCCGAATTTAGTTTTCTGCGCTTGTGATGATGCTTGAGATCATTTCTCGATCTCACCAGAAACCCTTTTTGACATTGTGTCCCTACACCTTGTTACCTCAATTTGCGGGCCACATCGACCGCTGTCGAGTTTTACAACTTTGCGCATCACAACTTATACATGAGCCATCCACTCCATCCATACCCCAATTATGGCATTGTTTTGCTACCATTCATCAACCCGCAAGGAGGCCCCAGTAGTGTTCCCCCCTATCACCGTTCTTGATCCCCATACTCGCCCTTTGATTGAACACTTCCTCCTTGTCTCTCCATTACTTTTGTTCGGTATAATTTTATCCCTTTTTCAGGCCGAGCATTTCGTTTACGAAAAAGGCACTTAGGGAGTTTCTGTTAAGCTCTTTTCTGACTCCTAAAACAATGAAAAGATCACCGAGCAATCTTGCTTCCTTTCATGCTCGCTAAAGGTATCTGAAAGGGCGTCTACCTGGTATAAGTTTACCCCTTTTCCAAACCTTGTAGACTAATTATGAAAAAGGAATACTCTAGTCACATTGGCTAGAAGAGTTCTCCGTTTGCATCATTTTATACTTTTTTGGGCCTTGGAGACTAACATACGAAAAAAGAACACCAATGGATTCTAATTACTGCTTTTAGACTCCCTAAAATTGAAAGTAACCACGAGCAATCACCGTCTTAGGCTCATCCAAATCCACAGGACGGTACTCATCTACAAATTTAGAGTCTTCTTATCATTTTCAGACTCCTTAAAAATGAAAGCACTCACGAGCATAAACAATCCTGGGCTCGCATAAATCCACAGGATAGTACCATTTCAGAGCACACTTTTATGCCTTCTTGGAGCTCATTAAAACCATGAAGAAGGACCCAACGGTGCTTTTCGGTGCCACAACAGATCATGTCTTCTCATAAGGAAGCTTCCCCAGTATGATCGCCTTTGTTCAAAGCATTTTGCAATATGTCACCATGAGAGTCTCCCAAAAGCATCCATCAGCTTGTCCCCACAGAGTCACTCCAGTATACAATACATACCCCTAAGCTATGATCCCCACACCTAAAAGTCAGTTTCCTATGCTGCAAGGTCAACCATGTCATCATACTCTGAACAAAGGAAGTTTGAGTTCACCCACTATATGACCCCAGCTATTCCCCATCCCCACAGTATGTCAGTCCTACAATCAGTACTATCACACTTCAGTTGTACACCTCGCGCTCTTATCAAGGAAACATCATTGCCTTGGTAGTTGTTGGTCTCCCTATGTCGACGCCAACCAAATCTATTCCAGAGGATAGACCTAGAGGTCCCTGTTCCTTGGACTCATCACCATTTGTGATGAGTGCCTACGGATCATTTTGAAAGGAGTCCTCAGTGCCTCTCCAAATGATTGTTTCTCACATGCTCGACTTCAACACCTTGATCGCATCGTTGAGACTCATACAAGGTATCGACCCTTTCAGTTATTTGTTGAAGACCCCGGATATCACCTAACTCTTCCACATTTAAGAGACTACTTATAGAAACAACCAGTTACATTTTTTCTATGGAGATTCGGTTTGCGCTTGGCAACAGTATTCAGATGTACCCCAATTTTATACTCCCTCAAGTATACAGTTAGAGATACTCTTCAGGAATTGACTCATAGTCATTAAGACCCTACAGTTTCAGCAGTTCATCAGCCCTTCTGATACCTTGTTCAGAACGGCTATTGCTTTATTCCAGTGTATCAGTTATTGAGATCAGTCATGGTATGACCTGTCCCAGCATTGTGTCCCCTCTGGACCATTATGATGTTCCAACAATTTTTCTTTTATGTATTATTCAGGACCCACTTCTTGGGCCTAATTGTTATGTATATATCTTGATACGAGCATGGGTATGCCTGCCTCGTCCACAATCACAGATTATTCCTCATTCATTTTGATGCCATGTATTTTTTTAGTTGTTGCAGCTTCCAAGGGGTCGTTGCTCTAGTCTCCAACCAGTCTCTTCTCTTCTCCAAACCCCAGGAAAAAGACAAAAGAACTATGATGTATATCGGCCATACGATGAGCTCCTGCCCTCACACATCAGGAGGCAATCTGTTAACACCCAAAAAGTGCTCACTAGCTCATTCCCTTATTCACATGACCCATTTGTCCACTTTTCCACCATTTGAGCCTCTAAAACCATCAAAAGGTCACCAAAAGACCACAATACACCTTTTTCCCCTCAGAATATATATTTTTCCTCAAAAAACACAAAAAACCCTAAAAAAGGGTCCAAAATTCCCAAAAATATTAAAAGGGAATAAAAATATAAAAAATATTCAAAAAAGGAAAAAGAGGGAAAAAGAGACCTAAACCATGTTGGTTAATACCATTGGTTTCCTCAAAACCATAATGGTATTCCCCATCACCAAAAACTATAAAAAGGTGATAGGGGCTCCTCACTTTACATCCACATTTCTTCCTATCCTTATGCTGCCAAATTCCTTTTGAGAGCCATTTCCTCCCATTTCGAGTTTTGAAGATCCCCATTGAAGCTTTGGAGAAGAAGAGACCATTTGATATTGGAGCTTCTCAACCTTGGAGTTGCTCAACACCCATCATCCTCACCATTTGAGGTAATACAAAATCAAATATTTTTCAAGTTATTGTTTTTCCATAGATCTTATTGCTTATGTTTTGAAATCTAGCTTTTTATTTATTTGCACATGCTTATGTTAGATCGGATTATATTAGTTTATTCATAGTTATTTTAGTTTTATATTGAAACTGCTATTACAAGTTAATAGGTGCATATTTAGCACATGCTTGGTTGAAAAACCAAGCAACAATAGCCATCTTCAGGGCTCCCTCCTTAAGATCCAGTGGAGATAACATACTGGATTGGTTTCCTGTATCAAGCTCCTGCTTCGGGAATAGAGACTTTTCCAAGACCATGCTATCTTCTTTAATATGTGTATAGAGTCCAAACATGCCTGTTTTGACGGGTGAAGTGGTGACCAAAGCTCCTTCCATAGATTGAGAATCCTGACTCTGCGGCCACGTTGCAGATGGGAAGCTTTCTAGGATGACAGGTGTCACAGGAGTAGATGTTGGCATACTCCTTGAGGTCGCACTAGACGTACCCTCTAGCTTCAACCTCTTTGTCTTCGATCCTATACTACCTGATTCTTCCTTCCTAGTTGAGGACTTACTTTCCTACATCTCTCGCTTCCCTAATGTATCCATCTTAAGGGGTGTCGAAATAATTGTTAATTTGTGTCCTTACCAGGATTCAGTGTAGCTTGACATTCTTGCCAACTATTCAAGTTGGCCATCTTGTCCAACAAAGGATGTGGAACGTGGGGGTAAGCAGCAGAACGGGATGCGTGCCTCTTCTGAGAAATGATCCCTCTGGGATCATATTTTTTCTTCATGCTTTCAGGGAAGTTGTACGAAGCCAACAACTCCTCGACTTCCTTCTGAGAGGCTCTTCTCTTTACTTTGAATGACCCTGCTTCATTAGGGACTTTAAAAGTCCTGGCGCTGTTCCACTTCATAAAATGTACGTCATCACAGTTAAATATCTGACGAATGTACTCTAATGCAAATAGCCAAGGAATTAAGAATGCAAGTAACCTATATGGAGCCAATTATTCCCCGTACACTCGAATTTATGTATGCTTTTCAAAGCAAAGCCAATCAACCACCTGTTCATTAGGATTCATCTGGAGTAGCTGCTTTCTTTCCGGAAAGATTCTCGGTGGGGAAGCATCAAAGAGTAAAGTATAAACACTAGAGACCACTATATCCACAAACAGGGAGAAATCCTTATGTGGGGGAACCATAATTACAGATCTATCAAGATCATCCTTACTGAAATATCTCTTGTTGCTAAAGATAATCATGTACAAGAGGAAAGAGCATAATCGAAACAAATTTTTCGATGAAAAGTTCTTCAGCTGGAGGTGAATTGACTGAGCTAGAAAGGCCAACCAATGCAGCTTGACATGATTCTCCTGTTGTGAAAGGTTCATCATAAAAAGCAATCCCAACATAGCGTCATCTATCACAATGTCATTATCATACCGAAGGAAAACACATATCATTGACAGTATCGGCTTAACAGGATTTGAAAACATCTCTAAGCTAAACAGGGAACTGTTTTATAACAAGCTAGCCCTAGGTGGCAAAAAAAGCTGGATGAAGGCATCCCTATTTTCTGCAGGGAGCTCCCGCATCTTGTTCATTAAGACTTATTCATCAAACTACAAACTTGAGGCATCTTCGTGGGTGCCAGTTAATTCCATGATGATCTCCTTACTTATAGGGAAGACTACGTTTCATTTTCGGGAAACAATAGCCTTCCTCTGTGGTACATAGCACTCCGCACACCACTGTATCATTTTGGGAAAAGGTCTGGTTACTGAGAGAATCATTTTAACCATTTTGGAAGTTGATGCATTAAAAATATCATTTCCGCTTTTTGCTTGCTCTCCGGCATCACGAGCTATCTGCTATAGGTTGGGGAAGGAGGAGATTGGGTCATGAACGTCAAAGAAATCGTCACCGAGGTGGTCATCTGGACTGCTGGTAAAGGACGTGGAAGCGACCTCATGGGCGAGCTCAGAGGCCATGTTTACGCAGGGGTATGGAGGGGATGTGGAATTTGAATTACTTCGGGAGCCTCGGAGCAGACGAGTGCAGAGGATAATGATTGGAGAGATTTAGAGCTGGATGAAGAGTGCGTAAATGGCTTCTCTGGGAAGGTATTTGTAAAAAAGACTTGAAAAAAGGCGGAAACAAATGAAGGAACTATGTGGAGAGCCTAGATTAGCTTGCAGACTAAGGGGTAGATGGCCTCTTAAATGTCGGGGGGGCGTTTACTCGCAAATGACGGCAGTAATGACCGTTTAAGTATGTCGTAAGTTAATGCGAGGGGGGAAGGAATGCGATGCACTAGAAAGCGGTGAGTTGTAAACAAAGGTGGTTTCAGGGGCTAGATAGAACGGTTTAAGGAAACCGCTTTCTGGGTAATGACTCAATGAAAGGATGCCACGTGTAAATAGCGGTCTTCATTCAAGCATGACCTCGGAGTGCTAAAGTTCGAGCAGCTTAGGCATACTAAAGCAATGACTGCCGTTGATCTTGTGTGCTGACCTCCTCAGGATGAGCGCGCCTGTTAGTGTACCTTTTGTGTGTGGATCCCGCTTCCGTCGTCGGTCAACTTCCCAGTGGCTTGTGGTCAGGGAAACCACTATAGCCTCTTTTTGTGGTTTCAGGGGACCGAAAATATGGTTTAGGAAAACCATTTTTTGCCCCCTGAATTATTACGATGCTAACACGTGTCACTGGAGGTTTTCCATTAGGGGGGCCCTAAGAGTGTTAAAACCTGGGCTCTTCTCGTATCTTGATTGGATCTCGCCCGTCGATGCTTTCCCCTTGACTTATCGAGATACCCGCCAACTCGTGCAACTTTATGAGGGAGAGTCCATCTGTCATATAGTATTTCTGCTCAATGATGATGGTATCTTTTTGTGGTGCAACTGGGCTTCTTGCGACTGCTCCCCGCTGATGATAATAGTACTAACATTAATAGTACTAACATTGGCTCTAACGGAGGCATCCCTTTTCTCCAGAAGAGGCTGAGAACTGTAGACTAGTTCCTTTTAATTCCATTGGTTTGTGGAGTCATGTGTATCTTCAAACAAGTAACTGCAAATGCTGAGAAATAATGACAATGAATGAACACTACTGCTGTGGTAGCGAAAGGAAAGAAAACTTATGTTACACGTATGATACAAAGGTCATCCGATCGAGCTAGATGTAGACTTCTAAAAACGTTTCTGGAATCTCCACTCAAGGTTCGCCCATGAATCGTAAAACTTCCTATGGCTGGCTCTTTTTTCCAAAAATTCCTTTTGAAAACAACATTTGACATATCTCCAATCAATTGTTATTTTAAACTTGTTCTGGTGCATCCTGATGGAACCCTTAATTCTTCTGCGACCATCAAGTGCCTGCCAACATTTCGGATTTTCCGAGGTAAAAGTGTGAGATCGCCTTCCAATTCAAACTTTAGCTTTGGTTTTTTTGGGGAAATGGAACTACTAGGAGGTTTACCCTGGTCCACTATCGACTTAGATTTTCCCGAAACTGCCAACTCGACAACCATAAAAAATTAAACAACCTGATGGCCCAGGAGGGGAGCTTCGTACTTATTAACGTCGGTTTTTTCATCTGAGCTCATCTTGATAGGCAGATTAATTTCGCCCCTTGCAGGTGAGGCCACTATTGTCCCTTATCCAGACTTCATTTTAGCTATAGCCCTTCCAAACTGTGTTTTTATTGCTTCATCCTGGTCATTCTTGACAATATAGTTGAACTCTGGTGATGGTGTCGTTTTCTCTGTACATAAGTTTCCTATAGACAAGATGTAACAACTCACGTCTTCACCACCTGAATATGCAGGATAATTTCTTGGGCTGTCGTACTTTCTCACTGCATAAGCCAGCATGGCTTCTCAGTACAACTTTAAATATTTTCCAGCAACCATGGGTATCGTAGTGTATTTCATATCCATCTGCATGGTTCCTCCCATCTTCTTCGTCCAGTTTCTTGATAAGAGCATGTCGTACTTTGTTGGAACATCTTCCACTACTAAGTCCATCTTTATAATTTTGGTTGGCAGTTGAGCGAGAGCGACTGTCAAACCCGTTATCATACCTATGCATTTTACCTTTCTTGAATCAAAACTATAAAGGTCATGATAAGGACTGGTAACTTCTAGTCCCAATTGTTCCATAATTTCTTTGGGAATAAAATTGTGAGATGCTCCAGAGTCTAGCATGCGGTTGTGAAGTAATTTCTTGTGTACGTTAAGGGTGACATAAAAGGGAGCATTGTACCCTTCCCTGCCATCAACGTGAGGGTTACAATGAAAAGCTAGAGACTGATCATTTAGATTTATGGACTCCTATTGATCACCGTATTCAACCTTGAGTAACAGCTTAACAATATGTTTTTGGTATATCAGATTCTTTATCAATTCGGTCAAGGGGATAGCTATTTTCAGTTTACTCAACTCATGTTCCAGATCAAATGGGGTAGACACTTCTTGACAAACTCTAGCTTGAGCTGACCTTTGAGGAGAGCTCTTGGGAGGGGCTCCATTTTTTCTAGATGTTAAATCGTGTCTTGGTCTCAAGTCGCACTTCCATTGCGGCTCATCCAGTTGAGCATTGTACAAAAATGGAGAATTAGGGAATTGATCTCTCTCTTGGAGGTTCAATAGCTCTGAACCATTTTGCTTCTCCAATAGTGAGTCCTCATAATATTCTCTAGTGAGGTGCATAAGGGAATAATCGTCCTCCATCTTGTTCAACTGCTCATTGAATTCTTCATACCCTTCTTCTGTTAGGACTTCGACCAGATTATTTTCATTCTCATGGACAGGTGACCTTAAAGGTTGTTCCCCCCTCCTCTTGTCTCTGTATGACATCCGGGGATTGTAAGGCCATCTGAATTGCACAAGAGGTCGGGTAGGAGATTGTCTGTTAGGAATACTACTTTCTAATTCCATCTTGGTAATTTTATTTGACAGACTCTTTATAATGCGGTTCATCTCGTCAATCTTTGCATCCTAAGATTCTCTTATTTATGAAGAGACACCTTCTTCTTTGGCCTTTCCCTTGTCTTTTGGTTCGATATCATTGGTCATTTTTATCTTGCCTCCTGGTCTCATGTTTCCTTCGACGTCTATGGCATCATCTTGCATCTCATTGAGTGAGAGCGGTCTTCTCTCCCTTAACGTTATGGAAAAATCAGAGGGGAAAGCTGTTGCATAAGTGACTCGAGCTGCTACTTTGGTGGGACAAATGTCCTTAGGAATCGTGAAGTATAACTTGTTGAATCTCACAGTAAAGTCAACCACATTTTCAGAGTTGTTCTTCTTCAGGGTGGAGAATTCCATTAGATAATAGAGATTGTCATGTTTAACTCCCCACTTCTTGACAAAGGTGGTTTCCAAGATATCCATAGTGCTAATGGAGGCATTGGGTAGTGATCTGAACCATTTTCTAGCTTCTCCTTCCAGCGACTAAACAAAAACTCGCATAAACACATCATCATGTTCAATCAGGATATTGTCAGTGAAATTTTGGAATCATTCTACATGGTCCTTAGCCGACATTCCCTTACTTCCATCGTACTTTGGTAACAACTTTAGGTAGTGGGTAGGCATATCATTCAGGGGTGTGGGTAATTGCAGAGGTCCATGCCGGCTCGCCACCCATCTTGGTGTTCTGGGTGGTGGTGGTGGTGGTCCTCCGCCTCCTCCTACTGTCATGAGGTGGCTGGCGACTAGCTTCTCCGCCTGTGAGGAGATGGAAGACTTGGGTGGATTCGTATGAGCTGCTAACTCTTTGCTTACAACAGGGATCTTTTGAAAACTAGGAAAATCACGAGTGTGAGGATCTTGGGGAGAAGGTTCTCTTTTAGGGGTTTGGATAATGAATTCAGGCTGAGGGAATTGAGGGCCAAACAAAGGGGAGGAGAAACTTCGCTGATAGTTTGGTGAAGTAGACTGGTATCTTGCACGTCTATGTCTCCAATAAACTGAATCTTCTAGAGCCACAAATTCTTTGTGGCTTGGGTTCTAGCGGGTATGTCTTCGTCCAGATGCTAGTTTAGCTACTGTGGAGTTACCAAGTGGATTACAGCCTGCAACCCAACTTCATCCACTATGAAACTAGGAGTGTATAATTTTTTCATTATACCCAGGGAATATTTATCTTCTTGATTTCATTCCTCATCAACGATGCCAAAAAATATGTTAGTCCCAGAGACAATCTAAGAATATCTTTAGAACTGTGCTTGGGAATCAATAAAATATTCTATACTCTTTTTACTTGGAATAAAATCACATTCACCATAAAATGATACATATATCCAATCTTGAACAATATGGTCAGTATTTCAATGTGCTAGAAACAAGACTTTCAGTATCTATGTAAAATGGGATGGCATAGAACAAAGGTACTGCAGAGAGTAAATCTTTATTCTATGTTAAAGAATAATGTACTAAGCCTAGGAGAGGAATTCAACAGTCTTAACAAAATGATTACAGAATTGCAACTAAATAATATAAGGATATTATTTTGATATACATTAACATGAAAACTTCATTTGCTAACCATCTTAGAAACAACAATTCAAGCTTACAACACTCATTTCAAATTCAGAAACAGATTCACAAATCATAGATAACATGAAAGAAATGAAATAATAGGAGAAAATACTAACTGTACACATCAAAGTTTTGAATCCATAAAACTTCAAGATCAGGAAAATGATAATCTTCTTTATATATTGATTAGACTGCCAAATATTAGAAGAAATAATTCTTACAAAAGAGAGCCGACCCTTTGGCTACTATCGATTCTACTATATATAGCCTTTTGGGCATTTACAAAAATGAATTGTCACAAAGAGTTTGTTACAGCCCAATGGCTTATAAATTTTTGTTTGTGATTCAAAAAAAAATTGTTACAAAAGAAACAACCTTAAGGACTAAGGTTGACTAGTACGTTGTTGGGATTGGGACCCGCTTGCTCGATGAGGAAGGATACCATGCTGACTGGAAGAGACTTTTGTTGTGGGTTGCATGGTCGAAGCTGCAACTAATACTTGATTTCTGGTGAACTCCTCTGACCGCTTGATTGTGATAAACCTGGAAATAGCCTTCCAATTATTACCCATAGGGTAGCTATAGAACTTGAGCTCTCTAAGGGCTGAATCCAACTCAGTACATCGCTCAAAAGAGGCTTTAGGTAGGCCTTTGAAGATAACCTGGAGGTTGTTAAGTATTTTAAAATTGGAACGTAGCCTATCCACAACTTCCTTCCCGCTGAGCTCCTGCAGGGTATTCGTCAAATGGATCTTGGTGTTTCCTGCCTCCGCTATTAGGGACATGTAATCCTTCTCTGGGTAAATATTCCCATTTCCATCCCAAAAGGATTGGAGACCAAGGGAGAAAATTGCTTTGAATAGCTCCTTAAAAGCATGCATGTCCTGCTTTAGTTGAGCCGCCATGTCTGCAACATTTTGAGCGAGTGCTCCTTAAAGCATGCATGTCCTGCTTTAGTTGAGCCGCCATGTCTGCAACATTTTGAGCGAGTGCTCCTTTAGTAATCACCTTGTTTTCTTCCATCACTATATTAGTATGATCCTGGATGGAATAATTTTGAAGCTCTTCAAATTTTTTCTCATTCAAGAAGTCAATCACTTCTCGGGCGATCCCATGCTTTTTTCCTATAGTGCTTTCCACGGCCCATGCATCCTGAGTGACAGTTCTAGCAATCTTGAATTCCTCCTGAGCTATGCTGAAATGAATCCACCGTGAGCTTACCAAAATTGCTACCTGTTCCCATATCGCGATCTTGGCACCTTTAATCAAAGGCTTTCCAGTGAGCTTCCTAGTCAATTCCTGAGTCTCAGCACAAAGTTCATCACTAGTTGCTATTTTTCTGATATGAATTGATCTCTCTTGACCATATTTTCATTTATATTAAACAGCTCATCACACTTGGCCCTTAGCTAGTCTTGAACCTGGTTCAGCTTGGCGTCCTTAATGCTCATTTCAGATATCGCTTGAACCAACTTATCAGTAGGATCTGAAACTAAGGAAGCTTGGAGGGATGCTGCGTTCTGTTGGAGAATCTCCTGATTCTTCTTTCTTTAGTCCTCCAACTCACCTTCTAATGAGAAGATCCTTTCCCTAAGCGCTTGGCTGTCAGTTACTGACCTTTCCAGGTCTGACTGTATCGTGACCACTTCTGCGGTATGAGAGTGCTCAGTAGTAGGAATGCTGAGCTTCATCCTTAGGGTTGCGATTTCTTTATCCTTTTCTTTTAGCATGGCCTCTAATGGAGCCCTATCACTCAGATTTTGTACCACTTTAATGACTTGTTGTTCCAAGTCAGCTATTTTCAGCTGCTTGGCTTTATTTGAATACTTCTTGTTCTTCAGCTGCTTCTCTATTTTATGCACTGTGGCCCATAGCCTGTGAGTGATCATGGTGAACTTACGTAAATCTCTGTATACTCCCTCTCCTGTCTGTCGATGCAAATCCATGATGTCTTTAGACGGGACCTCATCCAGCTTTATGGTTATCTGGGTGGATTTGAAATGGAGGTTGTTTTCTTCCCCCTTGGAACAATATGCTCTAAGATATCCATCTCCAGGGCTCCCTCCTTAATATCTAGTGCAAATAACACCCTGGATTGATTTCCTATATCAAGCTCCTACTTCGAGAATAGAGACTTTTCCAAGTCTATGTTATCTTCTTTAATCTGTGCATAGAGTCCAAACAGGCCTACTTTGATGGGTGAAGTGGTGACCAAAGCTCCTTCCATAGACTGAGCATCCTGACTGTGCGGCCATGTGAAGCTTTCCAGGATGATAGGTGTCACAGGAGTAGATTTTGGCATACTCCTTGAGGTCGCACTAGACGTACCCTCTAGCTTCAACCTATTTTTCTTCGATCCTATACTGCCTGATTCTTTCTTATTGGTTGAGGATGTAGGTTCCGACGTCTCTCTATTCCCTAGTATCCATCTTAAGGGGTGTCGAAATAATTGTTGTTTCTATGACCTTATCAGGATTCAACGCAGCTTGACATTCTTCCCAACTATTCAAGTTGTCCATCTTGTGCAACAAAGGATGTGGCATGTGGGGGTAAGCAGCGGATTGGTCTACGTTCCTCTTCTGAGAAATGATCCCTCTGTTGGTAGTATGGCTGTCGTTACACCAAAACCCGCAGGTGATTGGTAAACTTACCACCGCCATATTTCAAGGATCCACGAGAGGCGATTAGTCCCTTGTCACGATACACCAGGGAGCACTGACTACTTGCAATTTCATGCAACAATCTAGCCCTCAACACGAGCCGAGTGTGTATCGAACTCGTGACCTCTAGCTCTGATACCAATTGTTGGTAGTGCGGCTGCCATTACACCAAAACCCGCAAGTGATTGGTAAACTCACCACCACCAGATTTCAAGGATCCACGAGAGAGGATTAGTCCCTTGTCACGATACATCGAGGAGTGCTGACTACTTGCAATTTCGTGCAACACCCTCTGGGATCATAATTTTGCTTCATTCTTTTAAGGAATTTGTACGAATCCATCAACTCCTCGACTTCCTTCTGAGCGGCTCTGCCCTTTACTTTGAACGACCCTGCTTCATTGGGGACTTTAAAATTCCTGGCGCTGTTCCCCTTCATAAAATGTACATCGTCACAGTTAAATATATGACGAATGTACTCTAATGCAAATATCCAAGGAGTCAAGAATGCGGGTAACCTGTATGGATCCAATTCTACCCTCGTACACTCGAATTTATGTATTCTTCTAAAAAAAAAAACAATCACCGACTGGTTCATTAGGATTCAACTGGAGTAGCTGCTTGCTTTCCGGAAAGATTCTCAGTGGTGAAGCATCAAAGAGTAATGTATAAACACTGGGAACCACTATATCCACAACAAGGCAAAATCCTTCTATGGGGAATCCATAAGTACAGACCTATCAAGATCATCCTTGCCGAAATAGCTCTTGTTGCTG
Organism: Larix kaempferi; assembly: GCA_027924585.1. Classification (NCBI taxonomy): domain Eukaryota; kingdom Viridiplantae; phylum Streptophyta; class Pinopsida; order Pinales; family Pinaceae; genus Larix; species Larix kaempferi. Next base: position 18,262,048 of record BSBM01000001.1, read on the forward strand.
AAGATCATCATGTAGAAGAGGAAAGAGCAAAATTGAAACAAATTTTTCGACAAAAATTTCTTTAGTTGGAGGTGAATTGACTAAGCTAGAAAGGCTGACCAATTCAACTTGACAGGAGTCTCCTACTATGAAAGGTTCATCATAAAAAGCAACCCCAACACAACGTCATCTATCACAATGTCATTATCGTACCCAAGGAAAACACATATCATTGAGAGTTTCGGCTTAACAAGATCTGAAAACATATCTAAGCTAAACAGGGAAGTGTTTTCTGACAAGCTAGCCCCAGGTGGAAACAACAACTGGATGAAAGCATCCCTATTTTCTGCGAGGAGGTCCTGCATCTTGTTCATTAAGACTTCTTCATCAAACTGCAGACTTGAGGCATATTCGCAGGTGCCAGTTAATTCCATGATTAGCTCCTTACTTATAGGGAAAACTATGTTTCCTTGCCGGGAAACAATAGCCTTCCTATCTGGTACATAGCACTCCGCACACCACTTTATCATTTCGGGAAAAGGTCTGGTTACTGGGAGAATCATTTTAACCAGTCCGGAAGCTGATGAATTAAAAAGATCATTTCTGCTTTTTGCTTGCTCTCCCGACATCAAGGGTTATTTGTTGTAGGTTGGGGAAGGAGGAGATGGGGTCATGAACGTCAAAGAACTCGTCACCGAGGTGATCATCTAGACTGCTATTTAAGGACGTGGAAGCGACCTCAGGGGAGAGATCAGAGGCCATGTTTACGTAGAGGTATGTAGGGGATGTGGACTTTGAATTGCTTCGGGAGCCTCGGAGCAGACGAGTGCAGAGGATAATGATTGGAGAGCTTTAGAGCTAGATGAAGAGTGCGTATATGGATTCTTTGGGAAGGTGTTTATATGAAAGACTTGAAAAAGGAAAAAATAAAAGCAGGAACTACGTGGAGAGCCTAGATTAGCTTGCAGGTTAGATGGCCTCTTAAATGCCAGGGGGCATTTACTCGCAAATGACAGTGGTAATGACCGTTTAAGTACGACTTAAGTTAATGCGAGGGGGGAAGGAATGCGATGCACTAGAAAGCGGTGAGGTGTAAACAAAGGTGGTTTCAGGGGCCAGATAGAACAGTTTAAGGAAATCGCTTTCTGGGTCCTAACTCAACCAAAGGCCGCCACTTGTAAATAGCCGTCTTCATTCAAGCATGACCTCAGAGTGCTAAAGTTCGAGCAGCTTGGGCATCCTGAAGCAATGACTATCGTTGATCCCATGTGTTGACCTCCTCGGGATGAGCACACTTGTAAGTGCACCTTTTGTTTGTGGATCCCACTTTCATCGTTGGTCAACTGCCCAGCGGATTGTGGTTAGGAAAAACACTATAGCCTCTTTTTGTGGTTTCAGGGGAACCAAAATATGGTTTAGGAAAACCATTTTTCACCCCCTAAATGATTATGGTGCTGACATGTGTCACTGGCGGTTTTCCATCAGGGGCTCCCTAAGAGTGTTAAACCCCGGGCTCTTCCCGTATCCTGACTGGAACTCGTCCATCAATGCTTTCCCCTTGACTTATCAATATACCCGCCAGCTCATGCAGCTTTATGAGGGAGAGTCCGTCTGTCATATAGAATTTCTGCTCAATGATGACAATATCTTTGTGCGGCGCAACTGGGTTGCCTGTGACTGCTCCCGCTGATGATAATAGTACTAACTCTAATTACGATAATGTTGAATATTGTAACTTCTAAGAATATTATATTTGTACTTTATTTATTCCGGAGATGTTCCATCCCTCCGAGGTAATTCTATTATGTATCCGGAGATGTTTATTCCTCCGAGGAGTTGTGGTAACTAGGGTTATTAGACCCACCATGTGGGGGTCGGCCCTGAGGTTATGTTTTAGGGGTTATTAGACTTCTCCAGGAGAGGTCAGCTCCATAAGGTCTTTTAGTAAGTTAGGAGTCAGTATAATAGAGGAGGTGAAATCCTCATTAGATCACTCACTCACTTGTGAAAGAGTGCGCACTTGTCTGGGAGATCTGCTAAGGAGACAAAGAAGGAAGGAGCACATCTTGTATTTTGGTTGATCATCTTATTGAGGAAAGCTTTGCTGGGTTTTCTACCCCATGAGGGTTTCCCAGGGTATATTCTGTGTCTATCTTGTGATTATGTTTCTTTCAGTGATCTTGCTAGTCTATTTGGTTTAAACTTAACATGGTATCAGAGCTAGACTGAATAGGACATCTTTCACAAGGTAAGAATACCTCTCTCTCTCTCCGATGAAAGTTAGGGTTTTAGCAAAAAGTTGGTAGTATTGAATTTTGGTTACATGGCTGGATAGCTCTCTTCAATACCTTTCTTTTAAGCCCTAGATCGAACCTTTTGGTTGGGTAGAACTTCGGGAAATCCAAACCCTAATTCTACCAAAAGTGCGATAAGTCAGATTTTGGTTTAGAAAAAAGTTGGCATTTTTAAATTCTAATTACATGGCTGGATAGCCATTCTCAAGAGCATTCTTTTAAGCTATAGATCGAACTTTTTGGTTGAGTAGAACTCTGGGAAAGTCAAACCCTAATTCTACCAAAAGTGCGATAAATTTCTGTCCCAGTTCCGGAAAAGTGAAAAGTAACATTTCCAGGTAAGTCTACTCTGTCTCTTGGACTCCCCCAAGAGAAGATGGCTCCAAATGCCAAGCTTGAAGACAAGCTAGAAGGTATAGAGAATTTCCGGGCATGGAAATATAGAATTGGTCTCATTCTTGAAGAGAATGATCTTGCTCATTATGTCAAGGAAGAAGTTGCAGAACCAGAAGGAGATGAAGCCAAAGAAAAGCATATGAAGGATTTGATTAAGGCAAAGAGAATCATAGCTGATTCCATTAAAGACCACTTGATTCCCCAAGTGGCCTCCAAGAAGACTCCAAAGGAAATGTATGATGCCCTAGGAAGAATGTACGAAGGAAAGAACATCAATAGGAAGATGAACCTAAGGACTCAGTTGAAGAACACTAAGATGCACAAAGGAGAATCAATTCAAGACTACTTCTCAAGAGTCTCCCAAATCAAGGAGCAACTGGATGCCATTGGTGATACTCTTGATGAATATGAACTTGTGATGACTGCTCTAAATGGTCTCACTAGACCTTGGGAGTCATTCATTCAAACTATGTGTGCCAGAAAAGAAAGTATGAAGTTTGATGTAGTTTGGGAGGATTGTGTACAAGAGGAGGCTAGGGTTGCAAATCGAGAAGCCTTGCTCAAAGAGGATGACCAAGCCTTGGCCACCCACACCAAGAAGAAGAAGTAGAGGAATAAAGGTCTCACAATAAATGACCTAGAAGTGAAGAGGAAGAAGAAGAAAGGACCTTCTTCAAAAGAAGATCAAGGAGAAATACAGAAGAAGATGCAGAAGAATATGTTCTCTTCTCCGCACTCTCTGGATCAATAACGCCTGGAGAAGATACATGGCTTATTGACAGTGGTGCTTCAAAGCACATGACAGGTCAGAAAAAGACTCTCTCAAGTCTTGAAGAAAAGACTTCTCCCCAAAAGGTATCTCTAGGATATGAGTTTCAATATCCCATCAAGGGAATTGGTGAAGCAAGCTACAAGCTTGATTCTGGTACCTCCTTGAAAATGAAAGAAATTTTGTATGTACCAGGATTAAAGAAGAACCTGTTATCCATCTCAGCATTGGATAAGAAAGGCTACAGAATTGCATTCATTGATGGACAAGTCTTAATGTGGTCCAAAGGTAAGACTATCAAGGATGCAATTATCATTGGTGAAGAAGAAGGAGGCTTATATAAGCTTAAGGGCCTTCCAGAAGCAGTTCTTGCTCATGAAACTATTAGCCCAAATGAATTATGGCACAGGAGACTTGCTCACATTAACTACAAGGCACTACCCTATGTAAGCAAGGTAGTTATAGGCTTTCCAGAATTAAATACTAATCATGATGGCACATGCAAAGGATGTGCAAAGGGGAAGAATGTCAAGAACCCATTTCCCAGAAGTGAAACTAAGACTAAAAGTACCCTGGAGTTAATACACTCTGATGTATGTGGACCAATGCCCTCCACATATTTGAGTGGATATGAATATTATGTCATATTCATTGATGACTACTCAAGGAAAACTTGGATATTCTTCCTAAAAGGTAAGAATGAAGTCTTTGGAAAATTTAAAGAGTTTAAGGCCTTAATAGAAAATCTCTCAGAAAAGAAAATCAAGATTCTCAGAACAGATAATGGCGAAGAATTTACTTCAAAGGAATTTGAAGACTTTTGTAAAGAAGCTGGAATCAAAAGGGAACTAACCACTCCCTACAATCCCCAACAAAATGGGGTTGCTGAAAGGAAGAATATAACTATCATGGAAGCTGTAAAGACTATGATACATGATCAAGATCTTCCTATGTATCTATGGGCTGAAGAAGCCAGGACAACTGTCTATGTTCAAAATAGACTTTCTCATAGTTCTCTTGAATTTAAGACTCCAAAAGAAGTCTTCACAGGAAGAAAGCCCGAGGTAAGTCATCTCAAAATAATTGGATGTCCTGTGTACATTCACATTCCAAAAGAAAAGAGAACTAAGTTAGATCCCTCTGGAAAGAAAGGAATTTTTGTTGGATATTGTGAAACATCCAAAGCTTTCAGAATTTACATACCTGGTTTTCATCATATGGAAATAAGTAGAGATGTAACATTTGATGAAGAAGTAGCTATCAAGAAATCTAGGAAGTGTCAACTTGAAGAAATCTATGAAGAAGATTCACCTCCTAGAGTTACAAAAGTTGTACCCATTCCTGAAGATGATACACCAGAAGATCATGATATGATAGAACCTCAAGAACCCTCCCTTCAAAATTGTAACGTCCCCAGCTTAACCCTATTGCATTAATATTGTAAATGATGTAAATATTGTCATTTAGTCATGGCGAGGAGCTCAAGGCCAAGGCCCCGCCACTGACATATCGTTTTATGTATCGGAAATTAGAATCGATGCATATGGTTCTTATGCGAGATGGGCACAATGTAAATAAGACACCATGTAAATATGCAATTTTAATGAAAAACCCACAATCAACTACGCAATGCAACAAAGAGACAGGGGCATGATCTTTACAAGGAATAAGGGGGGGGGGAAATAGCCAAACCCTTGAGCCATGGTGTTAAGCCATTTCATTGAGGAAACCCATGAACTCTCAACTACCCATTTGGTCTCATGCACCCAATCATTTAATTCTCCCAATAAATTGGTTAAGGCAGTAAATGCCTTGGAAATGATGAGGTATGGGAAAGCCATTTTCGTGCATCGGCAAGCCATCAACCTAAAAATTCGTGTTTTTGCTTGTTGGGCAAGAAAACACCCACGAAATGGTGCCCAAAGCCATTGGGAATGGGTAGTCTTCACTCACTCACGTAGTTGGAGTTAGCTGGGCCTTTCCCTGCACGTTTTTCATCCAAATCCTGCATTTCTCCATGCCCGGGAGTTCGTTTTTGCATATGCAGTCGCCTGGGAGAGGAGAGCCACGATTTGGGGACTGTATGGAGGTCGTTTTTGCCCCCGAATGTCCAAGGACGTTTTTCTAAAAACGGATTGACTTCCCAGGGTTGTTTCCCATCTTCCCATTTCGTTTTTGTGTGTTCCCACCTTTTTCTGAGTGAGTCGAACCCCATCTCATGCATCCCACTGTGGAAATCGTTTTTCCTCATGCCCAGTAATTGTGGTTTTGTTGTTCAGTGCATCCCGTTTTAGATTTGAACCTGTGAGCAGGAGCTTCAAGAGTGGAAGAGGATAGATTTGGCTTGATGAGCCCAATGGTGTACCCATAGCTCCATGGTTGAGCCACTAGCCTAGTAACTCACCTCTGCCCACCTCTTAGCAGCCTGAGAAACCCAACTGCTAGTTGGCCTGGCTGATTCTGGCATATATTTGGCTATGTGAGATCCTGTTTCCCCTTTTCCTTGTGGAGATTGTGCCCAGCTCGGGGGGTGGCAGTGGTGCTGAGAGATTAAGGAGCACACTGGCCTACGGTTGGGTGGAACGTTGCAGAAGCGTAGCTGGTTGCTTGGGATTACTTGGTTTAAAGATAAGTATTTTCATTTGCTATTTCTGTAATGTCTACACTTAATGGCTATCATGAAAACGTTGGATGTGTGTTAATTCTGCACATGACTTACTTCCGCTGTGTTTTTAAAAGATTTATGCATCTTCATATCTCCATTTAGTATGTGATTACTCATGAAATGAGTTTATGGGGCTGGATGCCCGGCTTGGGATCACGATCCTCTCCATTGCACTAGTATTATGGGAGGCGACATGACAGAATGGTATCAGAGCTGCTGGTTGCAGCATTGGGCCTCTATGGTCCAAATCCAATTGCAGTGTTAAGTGCTTTTGAAAAAAGTGTTTAAGTGTTTTCAAAAATTTGTGTTTAAGCCTGTTTCTGGAAATTTTGATTTTGAGTCTGTTTCGGGGAGTCCTCCCGAAACTGCGGAAAGGTTCTGCGAACCTTCCCGCAATTGCGGAAGAGTTCCGCGAACCTTCCGGCAATTGCGGAAGCGTTCGGTGAACCTTCCCGCAATTGCAGAAGAATTCAGCCAACTGCTCCGAAACAACGGAGAAAAATGTTTTTAAGTGAAAAATTTTCTAAGTATCGAAAATTTCGGAAAGAATTCTCTTCCGAAATTGCGGAAGGAATTCTCTTCCGAAATTTCGGAAGGATTCCGCGAATCGTTCCGCAACGCGGAAGAGTTCGGCGAGTCGTTCCGAAATTGCGGAAGACTTCGGCGAATCGTTCCGAAACTGCGGAAGACTTCACCGAATCGTTCCGCAACTGCGGAAGACTTCGGTGAATCGTTCCGAAAATTGCGGAAGCATTCCGCCAGTTGTTCTGAAAAAGGCATTCCAAAAATCGCTCCGAAACCCGGAAGCATTCCGCGGACGGCTCCAAAATTGCGGAAGCCTTCATCGAATGGCTCCGCAATTGCGGTAGCATTCTCCGAATGGCTCCGCAATTGCAGGAGCATTCGCCGAATGGCTCCGCAACTGCGGAAGCCTTCGCCGAATGGCTCCGCAATTGTGGAAGCGTTCGGCGAACTGCTCCGCAGCTGCGGGAGCCGTCGCCGAACCGCCCCGCAACGGAGGTGAGCCGAAAAACACCTGAACGGCGGGAGCATTCCGCCAGCCGCCCCGCAGTTGCGGGGGCATATAGTGAACCTCCCATCGCGGAAGGATTCATCGAACTGCCCGTTGCGGCAGGATTTTGCGAACCGCCCGATGCGGCATGATTCGTAAAAAAAAAAAAAAAAAAAAAAAAAAAAATGAGGGCGCTACCCTCGACCCGCCCTGCAGTGGCGGCCACAAGGGGGCAAGCCCCCCTTGACCCCCCTTTCTTTTTCCCCCTCCTGTGTCTTTGATTGTGATTTGATGAATTGTCAGTATGGCATTCTTCCCACGTGCATGAAGTAATTTGTGAATTTCTGAGAATATAATGCAGCTGTGTAAAATGTGCAGAATGGGAGTGAAAGTTGTCATTTTTGAAAGGATGCAGTTCCTGCACCTGATGTCAGAATGGAGCATGAAGATAGGCATTGGAAAGCTTGTCCAGTAGGGAACAATGATACATGACTAGAGTTTGAATGAGGATATGGAAGAGGAATTCCGTGTCACGATGGGGGATCGAAAAGGGAAGAATTTCTTAAACCTCTGTTTGTTATCATACTTATAATAATGAAATTGTCATATGGCATAAAAATGTTAAAAATGTAAAGGATTACATAGATGTATATGCACTAGATGGCATCTTAACAAATAGCATAGTGCATATAGAAATGCTTGTGCATAAATGGGATATTGCACATTGGTAGAATAATGAAGTCGGCATATGCAATAAACCACTAATGGAGAATATGGTGGTCGATAATCACTATTGATGTTGGTATTGGTTGTAGGACCAAAGATAACAAAGAGCATGGCTACACGTTCTGAGGATGTTGTTGCATGAAGCCAACAACCTTATGCAAAAAGGATGGAGCAACAAATCTGTGATCATAAAGTTGGAAAAGGACTGAGTAACCTTGGTAAGAGGCCAACTGATCAGGTGACATCAGATGATGTCAATGGTAACCATGCAGGTAATGATTATTGGTGCCAAATTGCAGGAATGCTGAAAGGGGATTTGGTAAGATCCCTTCAACTATGTTTGAACTATGTTGAGCTGATTTGCATGTTATATTGGATATCGACTGGGGCTGTTAACCTACCAAGCTTGGTGAGGTGTGGGTAAGAGAAGGGGATGACCCTTACATCCTATGACTGTTTAGAAATCTCAATGCATCCATGTGAATTTATATCATGCCATGCGTATGATTGGTTATGTGCTTAATAACCCATGCAAGTGGGGACTGGTGGTCCTAATTATGGTAATGCAGGTTATATGAGATAGTCATGTTTCGATCATAATATGCTTGAATGCATAGTACTCATGAAACAATGCAAGGTAGCATTGAGTAGATGAGCATTAAGAGATTTTATAAATCTTGTGATGCATTGTATGAATGCATAGGGATGATGCATATGTTATTGCAAAAGAAATAATGAATGAAATGATGAATTGATGATAATTCTAGGATCATTTCATGGCCTGTTATGAGTGCAGAATAGTAAATGCATGAAGAGCCCAATCATGATAATTGATGAATTGATGAATTGTGATAATGATGCATATATAGAAGTATATATATTTTGTTGCATTTCAAATGTTAAACAGCTGAAGGTGTTGGAATTATTGAGTGTTATAATTCTGAGATCACTTCAGTGACTGTTATGGCAATAAATGATTATGTGCATAGATACTCACAACGTATTTGGGTGATTGAAGTTTCAGTCTTCGGTAGGAAGGTCTTACATATGGCAATGAGGATAAGTCCATAGTATAGATCGGGATCTACCACATGCCGAAGCCAAGGGTTATGAGAAGGTTCTCATGGTTGAGAGCTCTAAGTTCTGATAATAAGAACAGTTGTAGATATCAAATTGGTAAATATGTCGGATTTGAAATTTTGCTAATAATTGCTAATGACTATTTGGCTTATATGAAAATGTGTCAGGAGGACATGCTGAAAGTGGATGCTCATGTATGGCAGCAGGCATAAGACCATAACGGGCAGAGTGGTGTCCCTTACAGGAGCCAAACAATATGAGGATAGCCTCATGGATAAGAAAACTAATTTCTGTAGGAAACAGAATTGTAAATTCATATTGAATTTATTTATGAATGCTATTGATTGGTTATGGAACAATCGTATTTGAAGCTTATTGCTAAATGTTGCTGACGGTGTGGCTATTTGATAAAGTGTGCCAGGATGACACATTGCAGGGAGATCATGTGTGATGGCTTGCAGAAGCCAAACCAGATGGGAAAGCCCCCATGCTTTGGAAATGGGTTTCGGGTGAAACGCCATTGATAATGTCTCAGCCAAACTGTTGGACGGTAAACCATGAAGTGAGATGGTAAAGCTATGCCCAGAAGGCATGTGAGACACATCCGCAAAATGAATGAGTATTCTGTGACCCTAGACGAGAACATTCATGTCTAAATTATTAGGGTTGATATGCAGAGCATGCTCTATCTTATTTATATCATTGCAGATGGCTTGAGTATGATTAGGGCCTACATGACGCACATCGGAAAGGGGGTACACACCTTTTCTGGTGCTGGGTCATGATAGGGTTTTCAATATTGACTACACCCTAAGGGAATGGACGCATTCCTGGTGTTTCAATAGTTGATAGTGAATGATATGAAATATGATTACGATTTTTGAGCAACAATACTGATGAATCTGCTTATCCTTCTTGTGCTATCAGCTTACACAGATGCAATTTGGTGTTGCACGTAAGAGGAAAAGTGAAGAAGGGTGCTCAAGAGGACTGTATGGGCAGTGGTAACCTTTCTATGCTCACACTAAAGGACACTGGAAGGGATGGATAGGCCCGGGGAGCTGTGTTGCAGAAAAGGGGTATCATCCTTGTGTAGTGTGAGTGGGTATTGTGGGGCCGTGCTAGCCTGCAGTCAAGTGAGTCACCTATGGAGTTCCTGGAGGGAACCGCTGGTTGCACAAGGGAAGGAGCCACGTTATCATATTATGTTGTTCATATTGCCTGATAAACCCAGTCGGCGTATTGGCTTGGCATTGGTTATTTGGGAGTTGTGACGAATGGTTGTTGTATGCATGACAAACCCAGTCGGTGTACTGGCTTGGCATTGGTGATTTGCATGTTGTGGAGGTATTGATGAAGGGTGTTATTTCCTGACAAACCGAGTCGGAGAACTGGCTTGGAAATGGTTTTTGAAATGCTTGATAAACCCAGTCGGCGTACTGGCTTAGCATACTGATTTTTGAAATGCTTGATAAACCCAGTCGGCGTACTGGCTTAGCATACTGATTTTTGAAATGCTTGATAAACCCAGTCGGCGTACTGGCTTAGCATACTGATTTTTGAAATGCTTGATAAACCCAGTCGGCATACTGGCTTAGCATACTGATTTTGAAATGCTTGATAAACCCAGTCGGCGTACTGGCTTAGCATACTGATTTTGAAATGCTTGATAAACCCAGTCGGCGTACTGGCTTAGCATACTGATTTTTGAAATGCTTGATAAACCCAGTCGGTGTACTGGCTTAGCATACTGATTTTGAAATGCTTGATAAACCCAGTCGGCGTACTGGCTTAGCATACTGATTTTGAAATGCTTGATAAACCCAGTCGGCGTACTGGCTTAGCATACTGATTTTGAAATGCTTGATAAACCCAGTCAGCGTACTGGCTTAGCATACTGATTTTTGAAATGCTTGATAAACCCAGTTGGCATACTGGCTTAGCATACTGATTTTTGAAATGCTTGATAAACCCAGTCGGAGTACTGGCTTAGCATATTGATTGGTGGGATGCCTGATAAACCCAGTCGGTGCACTGGCTTGGCATTGCCTATTCGGATGATGTTGTGGAGCAGCATGTGTGCTGGCCAAGCATCCACCCCACAGGTGATCCAAGGCTTGTAAAGCAGAGAAGGAAACCTGTGGAGTAGCGAGGAAACGCACAATACAGATAAGTATTCATTTTCATTTAATTCTTGTTTGGAATAATGAAGATTTCGGGTACGAATCTTATTGTAACCCCGCTAATACACTGATTGTTTCTTTGTTGGAAACCTTGGCCATTACAGGAAACAAGGACCTTGGAAAGAGCTATAAATGCTTGGTAAAGCCAGAGAGTAACTGGTTGGAACTATAAAATTCTCGGTAAATTCAGAGGGTAGTTGGTGGGAACATTAACCACTTGATGTTGTGGAGCAGCCGGTGTGCTGGCCAAACATTCCCTTAAACAATTGATAAAACCAGTCAGCGTACTGGCCTGGCATTGCCTATTCAAATGGTTGTGGAGTAGCCTGCGTGCTGGCCCAACAGTCATTGTTGTATCCATGGGAAATCCAATGCTTGGAAAGCAAAGAAGGATCTTGTGGGATAAAGTGAAGACATCCAACGCAGGTATTGTTGGAAGCAAGAACCTTGAAGCATCTTAAGAATGCAGGTGGACATGTAACCACCTTGAAGAGCTCAGTATGAGCAGTAATGGAAGATGGTGCTAGTGGAACTGTATGGGTCCTAGTAGCCAAAGGTTCTGTAAGCGACAATGGGGAAGGGTTCCCTAGTTGAAATCCATATGTAGACCTTAGACACTAAGTGTCATAGCCAAAAAGGGCAATTCGAGCATTCACGCGAAGTGAAAGAGGATGGGAGCATGAAAACCACAGTGGTGGTGTGGGATTCCGGAACGGAACAAAACTAAGAGGAGAAACTCTTACGGCTCTCTCTCTTTCCTTTTATTGATGCATTTATAGAGTTAGAAAGTTGCTGAATGCATGCATGACTGAAAGTAAAAGTGTGTTATTTGACTAAAGTGAATTGTGAATGCTAATTAATGAATTTCTTGTGAATGAATGAACATGAAGGAATTCATGTGTATGTTAGGCAAGCATGAAAAGTGTGGAAGTCTCATGAGTAAGGCATGGACTACCCATGTCAACCGAGGAAAAACCATTTAATGATTTTAATGTTTGGGTTATGCTTGGCCTAACGAGAATTGTAATGATGGATTTCACAGGTGGAAATTGAATCAATTGGTTGCAGCCGGTGCAGGCAAGTGTTGCTAGTAAGCAAAGTGTGGTCTATCGTTCCATTGACCATGGCGGCAGACCAAGGGCTATTAGAATTGGCTGGAAGTCTTCTTCAAACAATTGCCAAGACCCAAGAAAATCTTGAAGAGATGCTCAAGATGCAAAAACAACAGAACAAGATGAACCACAAGGTCTTGCAGGACTCTATTCGTCTGCAGAAAGAGGTAAAAAGTATTATGAAAGCAATCAGCAAGGGAAAGAAAAGTGGATCAGTGAAGAAGCATTCATCCAATCGTCCGATTAAGAAACGATCCAGGTGGGAAGACTCAAAGGAAATTGAGCAGATTAAGATGAAGCAACCCGTGAAGTGTTGGAATTGTGAGGGGGATCATTACCTCCGCAACTGCCCAACAAGAGAACCTCAAGAGGGTAGCAGCCATAAAGTTTTCAGACTTATGGATGAGCTAGAAGATCCGAATCAGCAGGAGCAGCTCGTGAAGATCAAAGGACTTGGTCCTGAAAGTTCAATGTAAAGAACAGAATGTAGGGGCAGATCTGCAAAGTTTTTGTGAATGTTTGGACATATGTAAAGTGGGTATCTATTTTCCGAAGTGTTGGAACACCGAGGACGGTGTTATTCCAAGGGGAGGGGAATGTAACGTCCCCAGCTTAACCCTATTGCATTAATATTGTAAATGATGTAAATATTGTCATTTAGTCATGGCGAGGAGCTCAAGGCCAAGGCCCCGCCACTGACTTATCGTTTTATGTATCGGCAATTAGAATCGATGCATATGGTTCTTGTGCGAGATGGGCACAATGTAAATAAGACACCATGTAAATATGCAATTTTAATGAAAAACCCACAATCAACTACGCAATGCAACAAAGAGACAGGGGCATGATCTTTACAAGGAATAAGGGGGGGGGGGAAATAGCCAAACCCTTGAACCATGGTGTTAAGCCATTTCATTGAGGAAACCCATGAACCCTCAACTACCCATTTGGTCTCATGCACCCAATCATTTAATTCTCCCAATAAATTGGTTAAGGCAGTAAATGCCTTGGAAATGATGAGGTATGGGCAAGCCATTTTCGTGCATGGGCAAGCCATCAACCTAAAAATTTGTGTTTTTGCTTGTTGGGCAAGAAAACACCCACGAAATGGTGCCCAAAGCCATTGGGAATGGGCAGTCTTCACTCACTCACGCAATTGGAGTTAGCTGGGCCTTTCCCTGCATGTTTTTCATCCAAATCCTGCATTTCTCCATGCCCGGGAGTTCGTTTTTGCATATGCAGTCGCCTGGGAGAGGAGAGCCACGATTTGGGGACTGTATGGAGGTCGTTTTTGCCCCCGAATGTCCAAGGACGTTTTTCTAAAAACGGATTGACTTCCCAGGGTTGTTTCCCATCTTCCCATTTTGTTTTTGTGTGTTCCCACGTTTTTCTGAGTGAGTCGAACCCCATCTCATGCATCCCACTGTGGAAATCGTTTTTCCTCATGCCCAGTAATTGTGGTTTTGTTGTTCAGTGCATCCCGTTTTAGATTTGAACCTGTGAGCAGGAGCTTCAAGAGTGGAAGAGGACAGATTTGGCTTGATGAGCCCAATGGTGTACCCATAGCTCCATGGTTGAGCCACTAGCCTAGTAACTCACCTCTGCCCACCTCTTAGCATCCTGAGAAACCCAACTGCTAGTTGGCTTGGCTAATTCTGGCATATCTTTGGCTATGTGAGAGCCTGTTTCCCCTTTTCCTTGTGGAGATCGTGCCCAGCTCGGGGGTGGTAGTGGTGCTGAGAAATTAAGGATCACACTGGCCTATGGTTGGGTGGAACGTTGCAGAAGCGTAGCTGGTTGCTTGGGATTACTTGGTTTAAAGATAATTATTTTCATTTGCTATTTCTGTAATGTCTACACTTAATGGCTATCATGAAAACGTTGGATGTGTGTTAATTCTGCACATGACTTACTTCCGCTGTGTTTTTAAAATATTTATGCATCTTCATATCTCCATTTAGTATGTGATTACTCATGAAATGAGTTTATGGGGCTGGATGCCCGGCTTGGGATCACGATCCTCTCCATTGCACTAGTATTATGGGAGGGGACGTGACACAAATATTTCTAGAAAAAGAAGACCAGCATGGGCTAGAGACATTATTCAAGGAGATGAAAAATATGGAGCTCCTGAAGGCTCCACTAGAGAAAGGAAGAAACCCAAATTTGTATCCAACTATGTGGCATTAATGTGTGATCTTGTGGATCATCAACCCAACAGCTATGAGGAAGCAGCTCAAAGAAAGGAGTGGGTAGAAGCTATGACAGAAGAGTACCAGTCAATAATAAAAAACGATGTTTGGGACATAGTCCCCAAACCAAAGGATAAAAGTGTGGTTTCTTCCAAATGGATCTTCAAGGTAAAACATGCTGCAGGTGGTAGCATTGAAAAATATAAAGCAAGGTTTGTAGCTAGAGGGTTCTCTCAAAAGGAGGGAATAGACTATGAAGAAACATTTGCACCAGTTGCTAGGTACACCTCAATTAGAACTATCATGGCACTTGCATCTATGATGAATTGGAAATTACATCAGATGGATGTTAAAACAGCCTTCCTGAATGGTGTCATTGAAGAAGAAGTGTACATGGAACAACCACAAGGCTTTGAGGTTAAAGATAGAAGAACTCATGTATGCAAGCTGAAAAAGGCTTTGTATGGATTAAAGCAAGCTCCCAGAGCTTGGTACGGAAGGATTGACAGTTTCTTAACAGGTATGGGCTTTACCAAATGTAAAGTTGATCCAAATCTCTACCTCAAAATTATGGATGATGAACCTGTTATATTACTACTATATGTGGATGATCTATTTCTGACAGGAAATGAAAAACAAATTATCGAATGTAAGAAGAAGCTTTCTTCCGAATTTGAAATGAAGGATATAGGATTAATGCACTACTTCTTAGGACTAGAAGTATGGCAAGAACCAAAAGGAATCTTGCTAAATCAAGGTAAGTATGCTGTGGAGATCTTGAAAAGATTTGACATGTTGGAATGTAAGGCCATGGCCACTCCCATGGACTCCAACTTGAAACTACTAGTTGATGATTCATCAGAATTAGTGGATGTAACTCTATATAGACAAATCATTGGGTCATTGATGTATTTAACAAATACCAGACCAGATATATGCTTTGCTGTAAATACTCTGAGTCAATTTCTAGTAGAACCAAGAAAGGTTCACCTAATAGCTGCAAAGCATGTAATGAGGTATCTAAAAGGTACTTTAGATTTTGGTCTTTACTACCTCAGAAATCATGAACTTAGATTACATGGTTATTCAGATTCTGATTGGGTAGGAAGTGTTTCATACAGGAAAAGCACTTCAGGTGGATGTTATGGACTTGGATCCGCCATGATCTCTTGGTTCAGCAAGAAACAATCCAGTGTGGCTCTCAGTACTGCTGAAGCAGAATATATAGCTGCCTTCTCTGCTAGCTGTGAAGCAGTATGGCTTCGGAAACTACTATCTGGAGTATTTGACTTAGAATTGGATCCCACTGTGATTATGTGTGACAATCAAAGTTGTATCAAGATGACAGAAAATCCGGTATTTTACGATAAGTCAAAACACATAGAGATCCGATACTTTTATATACGAGATATGGTGCAAAGAGGAGCCATTAAGCTTGAGTATGTAAGCACTGAGAATCAAATTGCTGATATCTTGACCAAACCTTTGTCTCGAGTGAAATTTGAATACTTCAGAGACAAACTTGGTGTGGCTCAAAAGGACCCTTCTCGAAAGGGGGAGTAGTGTGATCTCTATTAATGAGTTTGCCTCATCGATAGCAAGGTCGATGATATGATTACATGTTTTAGATACTTAGATTTAGGACTCTTATATTTAGAAACACTTATTTTTTCTCTCACTTACTTTTATTTATTGATGTATTGATGAGGATACATGTTTTATTGATGTATTGATGAGGATACATATTTTATTGATGTATTGATGTGAATACATGTTTTGATAACATCTGTATTGATAAGGATACAGATAAGGATTGTATCATCCCTGGACATTGGTTCCCTGAATTGATCCATAGACGTATGGTCTCCGAGAATGAAGTCCTTAGTGGACAGATAGGGTTTGTATCATTCCTGGACCTTGGTCCCTGAATTGATCCATAGACGTATGGTCTCCGAGAATGAAGTCCTTAGTGGACAGATAGGGATTGTATCATCCTTGGACCTTGGTCCCTGAATTGATCTGTAGACGTATGGTCTCCGAGAATGAAGTCCTTAGTGGACAGATAGGGATTGTATCATCCCCGGACTTTGGTCCCTGAATTGATCCGTAGACGTGTGGTCTTCGAGAAGTGGGGATTGTATCATCCCCGGACTTTGGTCCCTAAATTGATCCGTAGACGTGTGGTCTCCGAGAAGTGGGGATTGTATCATCCCTGGACTTTGGTCCCTAAATTGATCCGTAGACATGTGGTCTCCGAGAAGTGGGCATTGTATCATCCCCGGACTTTGGTCCCTGAATTGATCCGTAGACGTGTGGTCTCCGAGAAGTGGGGATTGTATCATCCCCAGACATTGGTCCCTGAATTGATCCGTAGACGTGTGGTCTCCGAGAAGTGTGGATTGTATCATCCCTGGACTTTGGTCCCTGAATTGATCCGTAGATGAATGGTCTCCGAGAAAGTGATTTTTTTATTATGATGTGGTTACTTGTATCGGTAGGATACTTGTATTGATGATGTGGTTACTTGTATCGGTATGGATACTTGTATTGCTGATGTGGTTACTTGTATCAGTAGGATACTTGTATTGCTGATGCGGTTACTTGTATCGGTAGGATACTTGTATTGATGATGTGGTTACTTGTATCGGTATGGATACTTGTATTGCTGATGTGGTTACTTGTATCGGTAGGATACTTGTATTGATGATGTGGTTACTTGTATCGGTATGGATACTTGTATTGATGATGTGGTTACTTGTATCGGTAGGATACTTGTATTGATGATGTGGATACTTGTATTGTTATGGATACCTGTATTGATGACGATGTTGATGATCGTGTGATGACGATGCTGATGATCGTGTGATGACGATGCTGATGATCGTGTGATGACAATGCTGATGATTGTGAGATGACGATGCTGATGATCGTGAGATGACGATGCTGATGATCGTGTGATGAGGATGCTGATGATCGTGAGATGACAATACTGATGGTCATGTGATGACGATGCTGATGATCGTGCGACGACGATGCTGATGATCGTGTGATGATAATAATAAATTGAACAAAGCTTTCGATGATATATAGATGTATCATGTATGATGTAGTTGATGACTCCTTGCTCCTGCAGACGCTGTTATAATATCCTTCTCGTTAAGGGGGAGTGTTGAATATTGTAACTTCTAAGAATATTATATTTGTACTTTATTTATTCCGGAGATGTTCCATCCCTCCGAGGTAATTCTATTATGTATCCGGAGATGTTTATTCCTCCGAGGAGTTGTGGTAACTAGGGTTATTAGACCCACCATGTGGGGGTCGGCCCTGAGGTTATGTTTTAGGGGTTATTAGACTTCTCCAGGAGAGGTCGGCCCCATAAGGTCTTTTAGTTAGTTAGGAATCAGTATAAATAGAGGAGGTGAACTCCTCATTAGATCACTCACTCACTTGTGAAAGAGTGCGCACTTGTCTGGGAGATATGATAAGGAGACAAAGAAGGAAGGAGCACATCTTGTATTTTGGTTGATCATCTTATTGAGGAAAGCTTTGCTGGGTTTTCTACCCCATGAGGGTTTCCCAGGGTATATTCTGTGTCTATCTTGTGATTATGTTTCTTTCAGTGATCTTGCTAGTCTATTTGGTTTAAACTTAACAGATAATATGAAATTTTTCTGTAATACCCCATTTTGACCCCTAGGATATATTAGTTTTTTATGTAAATATTGTATACATGTGATGTATGTTTACCTAGCGTGGAGCTCAAGGCCAAGGCCCCACTAGTGTATGTTCGTATTTTATTTAAAATGGCAAAGCATTGGACATTATGTTACCCATGTGCTATTTAGCCATGGAACATTGTAAAAATAATGTAAATAAATATCAAGCAATAAAATACCAAAACTGGCTATGGAGGCAACGAATGAGAAGGGGCCATGTGTATCCACTAGGGAGTGGTGAGGGGGTTGTGGGATTGAACGATAAGCTACCATATGTCACCTTGAGAACCCATTTGACTTTCCTTGCTGACATTTAATTTTGTTGTAAGGAAGTGGTTGAAGAAAACAGTCCATGGCTTTAATGGAGCATGGGCAGCCCAAAAATTCATATGGCAGAGTATGGGCTCTGTTTTCTTGTACCACAAGTCACTCTACCTCATGGGGATTGCTTCTTCCTCATCCCCATCCCATTGTGGAAGTTACCAGCATCATTTTTTTCACCCAAAAACGAATTGCCAGCAGTGAGAAAACCAAAAATCGCAACCTTGCAAGAACCCACGTTTTGAAGAGCCAAAAATGCCCAGATTTGGTATTTGACAGTGAAATCAAATGGGGGATCCATAGATATGAACCTTGGGGCGAAATTGGGAGTATTGGCTACCCCGAAATCCATAGGAAAACCCAGTTTTTGCATCCCAGAAAACCAGTGACGGATTTGAGTTATTTGTTGACAGAATGGTGAGAAATCCAAGTGTGGATGTTGGAACAGAGGATTGGATTGCTTGAATTTAGCCTAAGATGTCTGTAGCTCTGTGGTTGAGTTCGTTGGCTTAGCACCCTCCTCCTCTGCTATTTGCATGCTGGCTTAGCATGACCATTTGAGTGAACCCATGGCTGTGAGTGAGCCTGCCTAGTTCCTCCTTAGTGGATGCACAGCCCAGCTCAGGGGTGATCCCTCAGCTGAAAGAATAGAGGCTGGACAAAGATCTATGGTTGGGTGGAACATTGCTCTCACATAGCCAATTGCTGGACAGCTTCATCTCAAAGATAAGTATTCTCTGTGGTTTGAATGATGTTCATTCTATGGTTTTCCCTATATGTTAATTTACTCATGTTACTTGGATGAAATGATTATCTTAAATTAGTTGGAATGATGCATGTGCATAGCATGAGAATGGGATTGATTATTATGTGGTTGTTTCACTATTCTGCCTGGAAGAAATATGCTGATGCATTCCAGTCTGTGTGTGTGTCTATATGGTTAATTCGTTGTGTTTACTAATTGAATTGTATTAATTCCATGTTCTGCAATGTCTTAATTAATGAATGATGTTTACATGCTGATTGCATGATGAAACTGTGTGCATACATAGTGTTTAATTCCGCTGTGTTGGCTGAGTATGAATAGGTATGTACAAGTTTTATTTAACCATGCATTTCTAATGAAATTGACTAGGTCTGAGTTTTTCCAATAAGCCCGGTAGCTTGGTTAACGTTTCCTCCCTTGCAGCGGATTGATGGAAGGGGATGTTACAGAGTGGTATCAGAGCTTAAGGTTCAACACTACGGCTGTTGGGACGACATCCACACAGCAGATTAGGAAAATATGATTTTGTGTGTTGTGCAGAGGGCATGTTGTTGTGTATTTGTTATTGTTTATAGTTAATTGTTGTGCATATGAGATAACGCATCATGCGCTTGAGGCCTTGATTAATTATGACTCCTTGTCCCTTGGATGTCCATGATGGTTTGAATGCATGAAATTGAATGTTGAGCATGGGTGGAAATGAGTTTCCGTGTGTTAATTTCATGATTGAGAACCTGAATAGTTGGTTGTTACAGCCCCATATCTTAATGATGTTTGTTAATTACAAATGAACCAACATTTATGTGGCCGATTGATGGTTTTCAGAAGTGAGGAAAGCTTGCGAATTATGCCCTTATGCTCATGAGTTTTTCTTGCCCGTGCTTGTTGGATGCTTGTAGATTAATTGTGAATCCATTGGTTGGATTGTTGAATTTGAAATGAAAAGAAAATCCCTTTTTAGAGATGCAAGTTCTTGGCATTCTCTTACTATTTTTATGCAAGTTTTTATGCAAGTTTGATCTATAATAACTCACCTCTGTAAAGAATGAAGGGCACATTCCAGAAAATTTTCTAACTGTCTTTGAAAAATTTTGTTTGTTTGTGAAAATTTGCAATTTTTTTAACTATTTATGAGTTCTGCTAAAGGATCTGTCGGTGATTTTAGCATTAATTTATGCGTTGCGCTGGCGGCAGAGTTAGCGCTAAGTTTCTGCGCTGCGCTGGCGGCAGAGTTAGCGCTAAGTTTCGAGCGTTGCTGGTGGTAGAGTTAGCGCTAAGTTTCGCGCGGCAGAGTTAGCGCTAAGTTTCGCGTGGCGCTGGCGGCAGAATTAGCACTAAGTTTCTGCGCTGCATTGGCGGCAGAGTTAGCGCTAATTTTCGCGTGGCGCTGGCGGCAGAGTTAGGGCTAAGTTTTAGCGCGGCGCTGGTGGCAGAGTTAGCGCTAAGTTTCACGCGACGCAGGCGGCAGAGTTAGCGCTAAGTTTTGCACGGTGCTGGTGGCAATTCTAACGATAAAACCTGCACTGGGACGGGTAAGTTAAGGTCAAATCCGGTGATTGTCGCAGAAGTTGAGCCGCGACCAGCAATGGGAGGAGCAAAAAAAAAACTTGATTTTTGGGTAGAAGGAGTAATCGGGCTCAAATTGGGATGATTCCTATGGGGTTTGGAGGCCATCAACGAAGGCCATGAAAGAACTAGAAAGAGCTCCGAACCCAATATGCTCCAATTTGACAGAAAATGGGGAATAGTGACTTTTGCAAAAGGGTGTCCTGAGGCTCGACGGAAAGTCGGTTTGGGCTTAAATCGATATGGCACGGCCATGGAAAAGGCACAGTGTTAATTTTGGAATCTTGGAGCCAAAATCCAAAGGATGTGGAGTCGGGGTGAGCAAGAAGGCCAAAAAGCACTATTCTAGGCCACTTTTTCGGGATTTTGAAAAGCTTGTGGACAGTAGAAGTGACCTAGATGTTGGAATCAAAAATTCTACTGAACTAGACATTTCATATTCTTATTAAGACAGACAGTTTCCATTAGACGAAAATTTTCCAGAAATGCATAGTTTGGGAGATAGCCATTTTTTGCCAAATTTTGAGATTTTGGGGGAAAAGTGAAAAGTGAGAAGTAGTAAAACCCAGAAATTCATAGAAGATGAATGGTGCATCAGAACAGATATCCACGAGATTTTGAGCGTTCCTTGTTATATGGGCTAACCTCGCCCGATAGAAACATTTTCGTGCTTCTTCATAGATTGTCTTCCACAGGTGGCTAAAGTTGGCTTTCCGGACCAAAATACAATGGTGTAAAATGTGCAGAATTGGGGTAAAGGTTGTCATTTTTGAAGTAATGTAGTTTCCACACCCGATGTCGGAATGGAGCAAGGGGACAGGCATTAGAAAGCTTGTCCAGCAGGGAATAATGGCACATAATCAAAATTCGAATGGAGCTATCATACATCATAGATAACTGGAGAAGAAAAGTGCCAGTAGTTGTTTGGCAAATTGTTGTCATTATGGGCAGATTCTAGAATTACATGCCTGGAAGTAGCATGCCATGAAATCGAACCAGCTATGATGTGGAAGATGAAGTTCATGCAAAGATGAGGGATTGGAAAGGGAGAATTCCTTAACCCCTATCTTGCTAACTGCATTTATATTTTATAAGCTTTATGTGCATAAAATTATGGCATTAGAAAGTTGAAAATGCAAGAGATTAGATGAGTGGCATGAAGATACATTGATTGACATATTAATAAACATTGCACAGTGCATGAGTACATGTTTTGCATGCATATGACATTACATATTGGTAAAAGTAGTGAGATTTCACATATGCAATTAACCACTAATGATAAATATTGTGGTTGATAATCACCATTGGTGATTGGTTTTGGTTGTAGGACCAAAGACAACAGAAGCATGGCTAAAAATGATGATGTTGTTACATAAAGCCAATAACCTTATGAAGAAAGGATGGTGTAGAAAATCTGTGATCATGAGGTTGGCAAAAGGGCTGTGTAGTCTTGGTAAAAGGCCAACCGACCAGGTGACATCAAGTGATGTTAATGACAACCATGCGGGTAATGGTTATTGATGCATAATTGCATGAATGTTGAAAGAGAATTTGGTAAGATTCCCTCAACTATGTTTGAACTATGTTGATTTGATTTGCATGTAGTATTGAGTGCCCGAATGGGAATGTTAACCTACCGAGTATGGTGAGGTGTGGGTAAGTGAAGGAAATGATCCTTACACCCTATAATTGCTTAGAAATCTCAATGCATTCATGTGAAATTATATCATGGCATTTGAGTATGTCAATTGTGAGTTTAACAACCAGAGCAAGTGAGGACAGGTGGTCCTGATTATGGTAATGCATGTTATGCGAGATATTCATGATTAAGTCATAATATGTTTGAATGCAGAACATTCATGAACCAATGCAAGGTGGCATTGAGTGAATGCATATGAAAAACTTGAGCAAATGTTGTGAGTATGCTTGCATGTGGGTAGTTACACCTGAGGAGCTGTATTGTGTGCATGCATGATTGTGATATATGTATATGTTTCACTATAATTGAATAATAGATGAAATGATGAATTAATGATAATTATGGGATCATTTCATGAGTTGCTATGAATGCAAGGGAAGAATTGCATGAAGGTAGTCATGATTGACAGGCTTCCAGAGTGCTATGTTGGAAGGACAGAGTTGCATAAATAATGTGACCGTACCTTGCATTTTTAGTGTGATAATGATTTACGTGAAATAAATGAGTTTGGTGATATTGATATGTTAACATCTAGAAGTGTTTGAATTATGGAATGTTATAATTATGGAAATGCTTCAGTGACTGTTGCAGCAATGAAATATTATATGCAATGAGACTTACAAGTGTTTGTCTTATTGAAGTTTCATATTTTTGGTAAATTGTTTTGGGCATGGGAATGTGGGTAAGTCCATGATGAAGGCTGGAATCTACCATGTTCAAAAGCCAAAGGTTATGAGAAGATTCTCATGGGTGTGAAATTTAACTTATGAATGAAACAAATCTGAAAATATTCTCACTTAAGTTTATGAGAATAATATCATGGTTGCAAATCTAATTTCTGTAGGGAGGAGATTTGAAAATTCGATTTAGAGCTTATGAGAAGGAATATCATGGTTGAGAAATCTAAGCTCTGTTAGAAAGAAGGATTGAAAATCTCATATTTGTAAATCTCTTATTTGGAAATTCGCTAATAATTGCTAATCACTGTTTGGCTTACGTAAAATTGTGTCAGGAGGACATGTTGTAGGTGGATGTCCATGTATGGAAGCAAACATAAATCCATAATGGACAGAATGGTACCACTTACAAGAGCCAAGCAATATGAGGATAGCCTCATGGCTAAGAAAATCAATTTCTGTAGTAGACAGAGTTGCAAATTCATATTGAATTTAATTATTGATGCCATTGATTGGTTATAGAACAATTAGACTTTAATTTTATTGTTAAATGTTGCTGACTGTTTGGCTATTTAATAAGTGTGCTAGGAAGACACATTGCAGTAAGACCAAGAGAGAGGGCCTGCAGAAGCCAAACTTCATGGGAATAGATTCCATGATTTGGAAATGGGTTTCAGGTGAAACGCCATTAGACATTATTAATGTCTCATCTGCACTGCATGATTGGTAAACAATATGAGTGAGATGATAAAGATTATGTCAGTAAGACATATGAAGGTTATGTAACATTAAAAGGAATTGGGATGGCAAACCGAGGGACTGTCAACTTAGAGAAGGAGCCCCCATTCCTCATTAATCAAGAAAGAACTACACCTGCAAATGGATAAGTGTTCTGTAAACCTTGACTGATATATACATATATGTGTGCAAGTCTAATTGTTAGAATTACTATGCAGAACATACTTTATTTATGTACATTATTCAGACTGCTTGAAGTATGATTAGGACTTGCATAGCTCCCATCAGTAAGGAGTGCACGCCTTTCTAATGATGAGTCATGTTAGGTATGCCAATATTGATTACGCCCTAAAGGAATGGACGCATTCTTGGTGTTTCAATACTTGATAGTGAATGCTATGAATTATGGTTATAATTCATGAATAAAAGCACTGACAAGTTTGCCTATACTACTTGTGTTGTCACCTTAAACAGATACAATTTGGTGCCATACACTAAAAGAACAAAGTAAAAGGTTGTTGTGAGGGGTTGTGGTGGAAGGGTTAATGTGTATGAAAGGATGTTGTGGAGGTTGTGGGGATTTTGATGAAGGGTAGTAAAGGTCTTGATGAAAATGATGTTATATGCCTATGGATCCATAGTAGAGCCTTGACCTAGAAATGGTCATAGTGAAGTTTCCTTCCAAGTCGGCATGAAGGTGTACTGGTTGGACATTAATTATTAATGTTTTGGAGTAGCCTGTGTGCTGGCCAAACATCCTAGTCTGCAGGAGGATCCCAAGGCTTATAAAGTAAAAGCAGGACCCTGTGGACCAGAGAGGAAATGCACAATATAGATAAGTATTCAATTTCATTTATTTCTTGTTTGGAATAATGAAGATTTCAAGAATAAGTCTTGTAACAGTTAAGCTAATGCACTATTGTTTCTTTGTTGGAAACCTTGGTCATACAGGAAGCAAGGACCCTGAAAGAACTATAAATTGCTTGGTAAATCCAGAGAGTGACTGGTTGGGCATTGATTATTGATGTTGTGGAGCAGCCTGCGTGCTGGCCAAACATACAAGATTATTGATGTTGTGGAGCAGCCTGCGTGCTGGCCAAACATACCAGATTATTGATGTTGTGGAGCAGCTTGCGTGCTGGCCAAACATACCAGATTATTGATGTTGTGGAGCAACCTGCGTGCTGGCCAAACATATAAGATTATTTGATTTAGTGGAGCAGCCTGCATGCTAGACAAACATACAAGACTATTTGATGTTGAGGGGCAGCCTGCGCGCTGGCCAAACACCCAAATCCATAGGCGATTCCAAGGCTTGTAAAGCAAAGAAGGACTCTATGGAATAAAGTGAAGACATCCAATGCAGATAAGTATTTGGTTATCTTCTAATTTCTTGCTTATGAATATACATGTGTATATGATTTCGTTATGATTTCCTATGAAAATAATATAAACATGTGAATTAATTCAATGTTTGAGTGTAGGTATTGCTGGAAGCAATGACTATGAAAGCATCTTAAGGATGCGTGTGGACATGTAACCATCCTAAAGAGCTCAGCATGAGCAGTAATGGAAGAAGGGGCTAGTGGGATTGTGTGAGTCCTAGCAGCCAAGATTTGTAGATAAACCATGTGGAGGGAATCCATGGTTGAGAGGTCTGAAATAGACCATACACATTAAGTGTCATAGCCAAGAAGGACAGGTCAAGCATTCACATTGAAGTGAAAGAGGCTAGGAGCATGAAAAGCACAATGGTGGTGTGGGTTCCAGAATGGAACAAGACTAAGAGAAGAAAACTCTTACTGCTCTCTCTTTCTTTTTTATTGATGCATTTATAAACACAGAAAATTGTTGAATGCATGTATGGATGAAAGTAGAGTGTGTTTATTTGCTTGAAATAAATTGTGAATGCTGAAGTAGTTAATTTCTTGTGCATGGATGAACATGAAAGAATTCATGTGTATGCTGGGAAAGAATGGAAAGTGTGAAAGTCTCATGAATAGAGCATGGGCTCTCCATGTCAATTGGGGAAAAACAATTGACTGATTTTTAATGTTTAGGTTATGCTTGGCCTAACAAGATGTGTAATGATGAATTTCACAGGTGAAAATTAAATCCATTGGTTGCAACTGTTATGAGCAAGTGCTGCTTGTGAGCAAACTGAGAACTAGCTATGCACAGTGACCATGGCAGCAGACCATAGGCTGTTGGAATTGGCTGAAAGTCTTCTTCAAACAATTTACAAGACCTAAGAAAATCTTGAAGAGATGCTCAAGATACAGAAGAGGCAAAATGAGATGAACCACAAGGTTTTGCAGAACTCTATTTGCCTGCAAAGAGAGGTAAAAAGCATTATGAGGGCAATCAGTAAGGGAAAGGAAAATGGATCAATGATGAGGCATTCGTCCAATCGGTCCATTAAGAAACATTCCAGGCATGAAGACTCAAAGAGAATTGAGCAGGTAAATATTAAGCAACCAGTGAAATGTTGGAAATGTGGAGGACATCATTGCCTCCTCAACTGCCCAACAAGGGAACACCAAGAGGGTAGCAACCATAAAGTTTTTAGACTTGTGGATGGGCTGAAAGATCAGAACCAGCAGGAGAAGCTCGTGGAAGCCAAGGGACTTGGTCCTGAAAGTTCAAAGTAAAGGCTAGAATGCAGGGAAGATTTGCAAAAACTTTGAAAATTTTGGATGTGTAAATTGTATATGTATTCCTAAGTCTTGGAACACCGAGGACGGTGTTATTCTAAGGGGGAGGGGATTGTAATACCCGATTTTGACCCTTAGGATATATTAGCTTTTTATGTAAATATTGTATACATGTGATGTATGTTTACATAGCGTGGAGCTCAAGGCCAAGGCCCCGCTAGTGTATGTTCATATTTTATTTAAAATGGCAAAGCATTGGACATTATGTTACCCATGTGCTATTTAACCATGGAACATTGTAAAAATGATATAAATAAACATCAAGCAATAAAATACCAAAACTAGCTATGGAGGCAACGAATGAGAAGGGGCCATGTGTATCCACTAGGGAGTGGTGAGTAGGTTGTGGGATTGAACCATAAGCTTCCATATGTCACCTTGAGAACCCATTTGACTTTCCTTGCTGACATTTAATTCTGTTGTAAGGAAGTGGTCGAAGAAAATAGTCCATGGCTTTAATGGAGCATGGGAAGCCCAAAAATTTGTATGGCAGAGTATGGGCTCTATTTTCTTGTACCACAAGTCACTCTACCTCATGGGGATTACTTTTTCCTCATCCCCATCCCATTGTGGAAGTTACCAGCATCATTTTTTTCACCCAAAAACGAATTGCCAGCAGTGAGAAAACCAGAAATCGCAACCTTGCAAGGACACACGTTTTGAAGAGCAAAAAATGCCCAGATTTGGTAATGGACAGTGAAATCCAATGGGGGATCCATAGATATGAACCTTGGGGCGAAATTGGAAGTATTGGCTACCCCGAAATCCATAGGAAAACCCATTTTTTGCAACCCAGAAAACCAGTGACGGATTTGAGTTATTCGTTGACAGAATGGTGAGAAATCCAAGTGTGGATGTTGAAACAGAGGATTGGATTGCTTGAATTTAGCCTGAGATGTCTGTAGCTGTGTGGTTGAGTTCATTGGCTTAGCACCCTCCTCCTCTACTATTTGCATGCTTGATAAACCCAGCTATGTGCTAGCTTAGCATGACCATTTGAGTGAACCCATCGTTGTGAGTCAACCTGTCTAGTTCCTCCTTAGTGGATGCACAACCCAGCTCAGGGGTGATCTCTCAGCTGAAAGAATAGAGGTTGGACAGAGATCTATGGTTGGGTGGAACGTTTCTCTCACATAGCCAGTTGTTGGACAGCTTCATCTCAAAGATAAGTATTCTCTGTGGTTTGAATGATGTTCATTCTGTGGTTTGCCCTGTATCTTAATTTACTCATGTTACTTGGATGAAATGATTATCTTAAGTTAGTTGGAATGATTCCTGTGCATAGAATGAGAATGGGATTGATTATTATGTGGTTGTTTCACTATTATGCCTGGAAGAAATATGCTGATGCATTCCAGTCCGTGTGTGTGTCAATATGGTTAATTCATTGTGTTTACTAATTGAGTTGTATTAATTCCATGTTCTGCAATGTCTTAATTAATGACTGTTGTTTACATGCTGATTGCATGATGAAACTGTGTGCATACATAGTGTTTAATTCCGTTGTGCTTGCTGAGTATGAATTGTTAAATTTTTTGAATTTTCTTCAATCTGATCTAGGATCTTAACTGAGAGAACAACATGTACAACAAATCTACAACATATCATTCATGGACACAATAATGCAAGCACAGAAGAGACACCGAGTTTACTTGGGGAAAACCATAAAGGTGAAAAAGCCCAATAACTTCCTCGGAGATAGATAGAGCAATGATACAACCAGAATACAAGAGACAGTCTTCTCCTACCAGTAGAGCCTCCTCCTCCACAAGTGCGCCACTCTCCACAGTGTGAGTGAGAGAATAGAATGTGTAAAATGAGAGAGACACACTCTCTATTTATACACTAACTTGACTTGACCTTTACTCAACTAGGTCGGCCTCAACTTAACCACTTAACATAATGCTGACTGGGCCGACCCCCACTAGGGTGGTCTAATAACCCTTTGACCCACATGGCCGACCCCCAATATGGTGGTCTAATAACCCTTTGAACCACATGACTTATACAGGGCTGACCCCAACAAGGTGGTCTAATAACCCATCAAGTATAAGTTAAGACACTTATAATATAAATGACGACACTTCCATATAGAGGAATAATAACATCTCTATAGGAATACAATATACATATATGTGAAATACATTCCGAAGTTACATATACATCAACACTCCCTCTTAACTAGGAAGGTATTTCTCGACACAGGTCTTCTAGCACAAGTCATCTACTCTGGATCATCGTCACTGGATAATCGTCATCAAGTCATCATCATCGTCACTACTGCTGCTATCTCAATCAATCTCTGAATCTACTCGTCATAGGAAGTTCTACAGAGCCAGTCCTTTTTCATACTGGATGTAGGCCCACCACCTGCAGGTCTTCGTCATCACTGGCCACACTGTGGAATTCTCAGGACTTATTACGTGCATCACAAAACCTCGAAAGAGCATCCCAGGCTGTTACGATCACACGGCTCTACCTATAGGATCTCCCAAGGCCATATTATATGTGACCTCACCACAAAACCTCGCAAGAGCATCCCAGGCTATTACGAGTATGCAGCTCTACCTACAAGATCTCCCAGGGACAGATTATATGTGGTAACCACAAAACCTCGCAAGAGCATCCCAGGCTGTTACGAGCACGCAGCTCTACCTATAGGATCTCCCAGGGACAGATTATATGTGGTCATGGAAAAACCTCGCAAGAGCATCACAGGACTTATTACGGGCACACAGCCCAACCTATCGGATCTCCTAGGGATAGATTATATGCCATAGGACAAAACCTCGAAAGAGCATCTGCCAAATATCCTAGGGCACGAATTACATGCCATAGGAAAAACCTTGAAAGACTATCTGCAGATCTCCCAGGGCCAAATTATATGTCCTCCCAGAGCAAAACCTCGAAAGAGCATTTTCCAGATATCCCAGGGCACGAATTACATGCCATAGGAAAAACCTTGAAAGACTATCTACAAATCTCCCAGGGCCAAATTATATGCTCATCTGCACAACCTGATCCACGGCCATAGAGTATCAACCTGATACTCACCATACATCATCCTGATGTACACATGATCATCCTGATCATCATCACTGCAACATCCTGCTGCATGTCATTTGTAGCAACATCCTAAAGCTCGTCATCCACGATCATCCTAATCATATAATGCATCTACCTGATGCATACCAAGTATCTACCTGATACATATCATCATACATGATCCACCTGATCATACAATGTATCCACCTAATACAAATACAAATACATGATACATATCACCATACATGATCCACCTGATCATACAATGTATCCACCTGATACAGATACATGGTCCAAGCATCCAAGATGATGCTTATACAAAATACATACACATGATCCAACCGATCATATCCAGCATCCAACATGATGCGTACATACATATAAATGATCCAAATGATCATATCCAGCATCCAACATGATGCGTACATACATATACATATAAAAATGATCCAACTGATCATACAAAGCAAAAACTAGAACATCATCCTGATGCTCATCATCCAGCGCTTACATCCACAGCCATGTGAAGGATCCTCCTTCCAACATGCTTGGAATGGCTTCAGCAAATGTGTCCATCACTTCTTCCTCAAAGTGTCCTCGATCTGAAGAACACCAAGCCTATCTTTGAAGTACTCAAACTTCACCCTGGCTAGTGGCTTCATCAGCACATCTGCAATCTGCTCGTCCGTCGCAACATACAGGAGCTTCACAGCTCCTCTCTACACCATATCCTTGATATAGTGATATTTGATCTCTATGTGTTTCGACCTGTCATGAAACAATGGATTCTTGGACAGCTTCACACAACTCTGCTTATCACAGAAGATACTAGTAGCATCCAATGGGAGATCAAATAACTCAGACAGTAGCTTCCGTAGCCATATTGCCTCACAACTAGCTGAACAGGCTGCAACATACTCTGCCTCAGCTGTACTCAGTGCTACCCAGGACTACTTCCTGCTAAACCAAGAGATCACACCTTATCCCATACTAAAGCAGCACCCAGATGTGCTCTTCCTATCTGCAACACTGCCATCCCAATCTGAATCAACATAACCCTGCAGGTTAAACTTTTGATTCGCTTCATACTTGAGCCCATAATCCACTGTACCCTTCAGGTACCTCAGAACATGCTTTACAGCAACCAGGTGAACACTCCTCGGATCCGTCAGGAACTGGCTCAATGTGTTCACCGCAAAGCAAATATCTAGTCTCGTGTTCGTCAGGTACATCAAGGACCCAATCATCTGACGATGCATAGAGACATCAACCGGCTAAGATGAAGCATCACAAAGAAGCTTCAAATTCGATGTCATAGGTGTGGCCATGGCCTTGCAATCCATCATCCCGAACCTCTTCAGGATCTCTACTGCATACTTCCCTTGTCCAAGGAAGATTCCATATGCACTCTGCCACACCTCCATGCCAAAAACAAATAGTGCATCATCCCCAAGTTCTTCATCTCGAACTTGGCAGCAGGATTCCGCTGCGTGTCGGCAATCAATCTATCTTCACCTGTAACAAATAGGTTATCCGTATACAAAAGTGGTATCACTGGATTGCCTTCCTCAACCTTGTAGAAAAGGTTGGAATCCGCTTTATTCTTGGTAAAGCCCAAACTGGATAGAAAGTTGTCTATTTTATACCTCTATATTCCACAGTGTCGCATCTCCACCACAAACAGAGTTGATGACACTTCCCCTGCTGTTTGAACCACCCAGAAGATGAATGAACCTTGAAGGTAAATCAACCTTGACAAGTTCTGACCCAGATGAGACTTTATTTACCTACACTACCGCGCCTTGCTCATTTATATGCACGCGGTACTCCACACTACCGCGCTATGTTTTTTCCCCAAAACACGGTAGTACCGCATTGTGCTAAGACCACAGGGCGCGGTACTCTTTTATTAGCCTTTTTTCCATGGCTTGTGGGATTTTGGATTTTCGAAGATAATGGAAGATTGGGGTCCCTGATTCGATCTCAACTCATTCTCTGTGTTTAGAAACCCTGATCCACTTATCTCTCCCTAGATCCACCCATCTCTCTTGTTGGTTAACCCTACCATACACTATAAAAGAGAGGCATTCCATGGGGAAAGGGGAGGACTCTTGAAGTACCAAACTTATGATCTTGCAGCATTATGGAGATAGCTAGAGGAGAAGGCACTTGGAGCTGGAGGATTGGCTTGGACATCAAGCAACCTATGTAAGCATTCTTCAAGTTGTAATAAGATAACTTGTCTTGTCTTTCCCATTTCATGTGTATTGTGCAAGTCTTTAACATGAAATGTATCTAATCTGGATTTGAATCTAACCTTTACACTCAAGGTATTTGGAAGTTTGTATGTTTGTTCTTTGGTTGATCTTAACAGGTTCTACATTGGAGCTTTGGATCAAGAGCTAGAAGTAGGACAAACGTCAGTTTGAAAGGTGTGTCTTATCTCTCATCATTTCTGAGTACATTTAATCTTGCTATAAAAGTTAGTTCAGGGATTTCAAGGTAGCATTTGTTTTGACTTGTTTCTTTCTTTAGAGTTAGTTTAAAGTCTGCTTTAAAGTTAAGAGAATTTTGACTTATCCGTAGGGAAAAATTCTACATAACAGTCTATCCTACCATACCAAGTTCTGCACACATATATGACTACACCATGCTGTCTTGAAATCCATCTGGTGCATCTTCTATTTCATCACTTTTATATTTCTCAATGTTGCCATCTGCAACATGCTTGATCTGATAGTTCCATTTGGAAGTCACAACAGACTTCCCTTCAGGTCTTGGGACTACATCCCAAACATCATTCTTCATGATTGACGGATCATGGCATTCTTCCCATATCCTGGGAACTTCAATATCTTCAATAGATAATTTTGTTGCTGAACAAATGTTGTAGTTCTTCTTTTGTAGGTGATGGCATACGATCTCTCCTACACAAGAAGTTAAATTGCATGATTAGAAAACATCTCATAGTTTTCAGAACAAATTCTTACACATAAAGAAATATGTCATACAGTCATGCAATTATCTTAGCCAATGCTTCAATACAACATTTATCCATATCCCGTAACTTTCTAGATGCCTTCCAATCTCTACCAGAACATTGTTAAGAGTGTGCACAACTCCCAACATGTCAGCAAAGAGGTTTCATTCTAGATAAGTAGCAATGGAATGTTGTACAGTGCCATAGGCTACTTACCCATGCATATTAGTAGTATACTGTTCATCAATGCAACTATTCTAATATGCTAGGAACATCAGTATATACATTATTGAACAGTATTATTTAAACAATAAAATATGCAAGTAATGACAATTCAAATACTTATCTTTGTTTGTTTGTTGGGTTGACTCCCTCTCAGTATTTGCTTCTTTTCTGCAACTCCATTCTTATGTGGATTGTGAGAAGTGGTCAACTCCCTCTGAATATCTGCATCCTTGCAGAAACTACTAAAGTGTGCTCCTTTGCTTTCTTGCAGGAACAACTGGAGTGTGCTCCCTCTTGATCTTTGCTTCCTGGATTACTTGTCCTTGAACTTACATCCATCCTTAATCACTATGCATTCTTATTAGTATCATTATTGTGTTATCCTTGAGGTCTAATACATAGTCACACATTTATTAGTATAATCTTAATACTATCAAAACACAATAATATTTAAACATGTATATTCATGATCATTCAAAGATAATAAACATTTGTATTCAAGGTTTCAGGGAAGTCTTCTTTTACTCATACATTTTCTTATTTGATCATAGGACTTTTCTGGTTAGTTGAATCATCAATCAAGATAAGAGATATAATATGCATAAAACTTGTGATTATTCAAACCTATACCTTCATGATTCTTCTGGTTAGTCATATCATCAATTATGGTAAGAAACATAATATGCATACAACCATGATTATTCAAACCTATGACTTCATGAATAATCATTATCAACAACACAACAGTATAAGATCCTAACACAAGGTAGGATTCTAGCTTGACATAGGAAAAACATACCTGGATTAGCATGCTAGCTAGTTATGTCTAACATACCCACATAATGTCTTCTGGTTCTCTTCAATGACTTGTGCTAGTAACCTGCATGTCTCATAAGTTAACCATTGTAGAACCAAGTTATACATACCTCGAAAGTAGATCTTCTATGTGATCCATGACAATGGATGAATCCTTGTCTTCATGTCACCATGATCATATGTTCTTGAAGTAAAACATGATTTGTCTTTCTTGGTGTACCTTTTATGTTAGCAGACAACATAAACCTCATACAACACCATAATGAATTAGTACAATCATAAGTATCAACACCCTAACCAATGAATATCTTCGATCATGCATTCATAATTTTGTTAAGGTGATACGACAAATCTAAAATCAAGATTGTACTAACCGTAATAACATGAAGACAAGCATACCATAAACTTAATCATGAACAAATATCGAAACATACCTCGATGAGTCATACCTATCGAGATCTCTTGTAATATTCTTATGTAAGGCCTTAGCCTCATCTCCCTCTGAAACAGCCTCTGAAACAGGAACTTCTTCACTTATGCAGCTGACCAATCCATCTTCTTCTAGGATTAACCCAATCCACTTGATTTGCAAGAACTGGACCTGGAGCTGGATATGCGTTTGTCAGAGAAACCCCAAAAATTCAAACTTTGAATTTCAAACTTCCGAAAGGATAGAAATATGCGCCTTGATGAGTTGATCAAGCTGGTATATTAAGAATTTGAAAACTGCAAAGTTTCACTCCTCAATTTTGCCTTTGAAACTTCCAAATTCACTGGACGTGACCCTGAACTGAGGTTTGATGAATCCCACTCTTCTGCCCAATCAAAAGGTTTGACCCAAATCTCTAAGCTTTTATTTTTCTGAGGAGCTTCCAGCCGTGGTCACAGATTTCAAAAAATCCCATTTTTAAAGAAGCCCTAATTTTCCACTTTTCTGATCAAAGTCCCGAACTAGGGTTTGATCAAGCCCATCCTTTTGCCCAACCAAAAATTCTGATCTTGGTCTCTAAATTTTTATTTTGATGAGTAGCATTCATCCGTGGTCTCCGATTACAAAAATTCCAACTTTCTCCAAAGCCCTAAATTTCGGAAGCCATGAATGAAGGTACTAAAAAATAATTTTGTTTTGACAGAAATATGTACCTGATTGTTTTTGGTGTAACTCTGAAATTTTCAATCCATAGGGTCTTAAAACGTTTCCTGAGATAGCCCGACCTGTTATCTTTCCATCCTGACAGGTCTGACCTCAATTGGATTCTCTGAGAAAGAGTTATGCCAAGTGTCGCAACATGACCTGTTTATGGGATAATACAGGAGAGCGAACTTGTACGACATGCCACATGTCACTGTTTCAACTTCGGCCTTTGAAAATTTTTATCTCAACTTGTTATCTTTCCATCCCGATAGGTCTGACCTCAATTGGATTCTCTGAGACAGAGTTATGCCAAGTGTCGCAACATGACCTGTTTATGGGATAATACAGGAGAGCGAACTTGTATGGAGTTCCACGTGTCACTGGTTCCACTTCGGCCTCTGAAAATGTTTTTGGAGATAGTACAGTCTGTGTACTACCTGTCACTTTTTACGAAATTTCATTTGGATCTTCCTAGCCCATGTTATGACCTTTTTCCCAAGGTCACCTGATTTTGACTCAGATCTGGAAGAGGCAGAAACCCTATATTGTACAGATCATAAATCACAAAGTACAACGAATTAGAAGTTGTCCTTTGGATACAAGGTACATGGGGATTTAATATTCGACCTGTAAAGGTTTCAGATCTGAAAACTTCTCCAAAATGGATTTATAGTGAAAGTGCTACGATGACTGGTTTTTGCTATATCAAGCCCTAGCATCGTAAGTGCAACAAGTGTCATACATGCCATATCATGCCTTCTTTCAGGCTAGCTTTGATACCATGTTAAATTTTCTGAATTTTCTTCAATCTGATCTAGGATCTTAACTGAGAGAACAACATGTACAGCAAATCTACAGCATATCATTCATGGACACAATAATGCAAGCACAGAAGAGACACCGCGTTTACTTGGGGAAAACCATAAAGGTGAAAAACCCCAATAACTTCCTCAGAGATAGTTAGAGCAATGATACAACCAAAATACAAGAGATAGTCTTCTCCTAGCAGCAAATCCTCCTCCTCCACAAGTGCGCCACTCTCCACAGTGTGAGTGAGAGAATATAATGTGTAAAATGAGAGAGACACACTCTCTATTTATACACTAACTTGACTTGACCTTTACTCAACTAGGTCGGCCTCAACTTAACCACGTAACATAATGCTGGCTGGGCCAACCCCCACTAGGGTGGTCTAATAATCCTTTGACCCACATGGCCGATCCCCAATAGGGTGGTCTAATAACCCTTTGACCCACATGACTTATACAGGGCCGACCCCAACAAGGTGGTCTAATAACCCATCAAGTATAAGTTAAGACACTTATAATATAAATGACGACACTTCAATATAGAGGAATAATAACATCTCTATAGGAATACAATATACATATATGTGAAATACATTCCGAATTTACATATACATCAACATGAATAGGTATGCGCAAGTTTTATTTAACCATGCATTTCTAATGAAATTGACTGGGTCTGAGTTTTGCCAATAAGCACGGTAGTTTGGTTAACGTTTCCTTCCTTGCACCGGATTGATGGAAGGGGACGTTACATTTTCCTATATTTATTATGGGGTCCTATGATTATTTGTCCTTCATATTTAGGTCTATTTGCTTTGAATCCAATAAAACTTTCAAATTACACTTGTTTTCATACATATTTGTGAGTTGCGAAAAACCTTGTTTTTTTTTAAAATACAATGGTTTCGCAAACCCGCAATCCGCAATGTGGATTGCGGGAACCTGAATTTTTTAACTTTGGATTTCTTAGTTCCACATTTCCGCAACCTGCATTGTGGATTGCAGAAGTCAGAAACCATTTTTTCCCAATAAAATCACTTTTACACTTCCTCATTTCCGCAACCCGCAATGCGGATTGCGGAAGTCGGAAAGCACTTTTTCAATAAAATCAATTTTTCGGTTCCGCAATTCCACAACCTGCAATGTGGATTGCAGATTGCGGAAGTTGGAAACTAAATTGAAAAATGAGTTCGGATCTAATTTTCCAAACCCGCAAATAATTTGCGGATTGTGGGTATCAAAATTCCCGTAAATCATTTTCGCAAACTTTCGCATCCCCACATCCCGCAAGCGGATTGCGGGAAGATTTTTTTTTCCCATAACTTGTCCACTCTGCATTCCTGACTATGGATTGCAGATTGTTGAAAAAATAAATTTCCCAGTTTGTAATTCGCACATCTGCATTTCCGCAACCCGCAATGTGGATTGCGGATTGCGGAAACATAAATCATAAATTTTCAAAAGGCACTCCCGCAATCTCTTTTCCGTTTTTTCCTATTTTAATCTTGACCGTCGATTTCTTTGAGATCTATGATCCAGATTGATTTCACTGATAATATTTTGGTTAAATTTTTGAAATTTTATTATCTTTTTATCATTTGTAAAACTGTGAATTCCACCTTTGGCGAACGCATTTTACTACGGTTTTTTACCCTATTCACAACTTTTCTTCCTTCATCGGTTTTCAGGTAGGTTTCTTACTTCTTTTACCAATTATCTGCTTGAAATTTGGAATTTGAAATTAATTTTAATCGAATTTCTTTTCGTTATTTTTATCAGAAAATTCCATTTTTCAACCATATCGGGGAACACCAGGTCTAACACAGCCTTGAAAGAATTGAAAAACAAATACCCAAACAGTGGCATATTCTCTGATACCAATGGGAGGGTTTCCAAAACCTATTACCTGGACTGGTCGCATATTTATGCCATATTTGACAACGATGATTTTTCTAAAATCCAACATGGCCAAGAAGCATTTGTAAACATCAATAAGTCCCAGCTTCATGCTATAGCAATCAGTCCATCCTTGATGCCCTATATTGATGTCGTAAAATGGGATATTGACCATGCCAATCCTCAAGACCGTTCATTTGATGATGCAGCTCAATCCCAGTTAGCATCCTTCTGACCTAAGGTATTTGCTAGGGCCTATGCGCTCAAAATTCCCAAGCAACTTCTCACCAAGCAGTTCCTGGAGTCTTCCACGACCCGATTCAACTTTGATGAAATGATTAAGTCCTGGATGGAAAACCCAGCTATATTTCCCCCTAAAGCTAATAAAATTATCCCATTTCCTGGTTTAGGGAACCTTTCTCTTTGTTGGTAGCCATGTTGTGTAGGCTGTATGGATTGTTGAACTGTTCAGTCTTCAAAGCAGTGTGGGCGCTCGTGGCCCATCATGTTCTGACCACATTAGAGTCATTTAATTGGGCCCATATCTTATCAGTCGTGCTAAAGGAATCCATTGAAAAATATAAGAAGAATCCTGCCTCAAGAAGGCCAACATTTTACCTCTGTAGATATGTTATGGATGTGGATGGTTCAACATTTCCATTTCCTTCCATGGGATGGAATTGGACAAAGGAATCACCTCTAGTCCATATTTACTGTTCTACATTATGGGAGGCTAACTTCATACCTCTCATTTACGACATCTGTGACCATTTTCTGGGCTCCCTTTATCAGAATATCTTCAAGGAAGATGATCCCACGTTTTCAACTCAAGCTAAGGCCTTAATTTCCACAATGGGAGATTGGTATGTGGGAGAATAATTTTATTATATCATAGTCTGGGGTAGTAACACAACTCATTTGTTACCTAGAATTATACTTGACAGGATGGTACTGGAAGAGATATCTTTTCAAATTGTGATTAATGGTGTATTCCTTAGGTTAACTAGAGCTAAAAGAAGAGGGTGGCCTAAGTTTCCCCTTACCCTTGGGTCATTAGTAATTCAGAACTCTACCCATGCAACCTTGCTTGGGAAAAGAACCACAATCTTGAAGCTTGGGGAAGCCCCTAGGAGGATGCATGATCCAAAGTCCTTTTTGGCCAATCATTTCACTCAGGAGCACGTCAAAAGTTCCTATGTGCATCAAACTGCTCCAGATGATTTAA
This sequence comes from Larix kaempferi, assembly GCA_027924585.1. NCBI lineage: Eukaryota > Viridiplantae > Streptophyta > Pinopsida > Pinales > Pinaceae > Larix > Larix kaempferi. Next base: position 18,300,790 of record BSBM01000001.1, read on the forward strand.
TTTATGAGGGTGTCAATTCTTTCAATGAGGTATTGAATAGAGTCACTTCTCAGGAAGAGAATAATTTCTTACACCAATACCAGCAAGAGCTCAAGGATAAAATATTGCAGTATAGAAAGCTTGAACTGTCAATTGAAGAAAGAGCTCAGAAAGAGTTAGTGGAGAAAGAAGCACAGAAAACACAAGCTAGCACTCCTTTGATGTTGACCTATCCAACGTATGACAAAGGGAAATATCCAATCTAGGATACTTAGCAGACCCAACCCCTAGCCAATATGAATGCTCTCATTGAATCAGTAGAGGAAATGAAAAATATCCTAGCAATGATGAGCTATGCACTTGAAACACAAACTGTAACTCCAACTCCTCCAGTCAAGAAGAAGAATACTGAAGGGTCAGTGGATAAAGTTACAATGTTGCATATTGAAGATATTGATTTAGAAGATGAGTCACTTCCTACCAACTTTTCATGTCCATTTCTATCTCTGTTAGCCTACTATTAGTCACTCCAATTACTCAGACTTCTTCTGATCCACTAGAAAATCTGGTTGTTGATGATTCTTTCCCTGATATGCATTTCCCTGAAATAATCACTGCTACTGTTGTGACAACCTATTCACCTATCACTATCCCTACTATTTTTCCTTCTATCTCATCATCAGATCTTACAGCCCCTCCATCGACATCAATTGATCAACCTGTTACCCCTTTTGAAACCTCCCTAGATCCAATTGTAATTCAATCCTCTACTGCACCTTCAGAGACTATCACTTCACCCACCACTTCTATTCCTACTCCTTCAGCCTCCAATGTTGTAATGCCATCCATTTCCATTACCCAAATAACTATGCCAATTCCAACCCCTGTTGTGTCTCAACTTGTGTCTTTGGTATCAATTTCAAGAATGTCATCCTCAATTGGTGAGCAAATTGTATACTTCGGTGATCAAGCAATGGTATAACTTGGACAATATTATTGGAGTAAAATAGAAAAAGCAGTGGTTAAAAAGGGTTCTAAAATACCTAGGGAAGGTACATTGGTGCAAGGCTCAGTGCCAAATCATTTGATCTGGATGAGGGCCTCCACAGATGTAAAACAAGAAGCTTTAAAAATAGCTGCATTTATGGGGGCATTTGCTGGTGCAAATTATGACTATGTTTCCTCACTCAACAGAGAAATTGAGAAAATAAGAGATGTTGCAAGAGCTTACGCAAAAACATGCTCAGTTGAATGAAGATCATCAATTACAGTTACAAGGTTTGAAAGTTAATTATGAAGATTAGCTTCAGAAGATGCAATCCTTGAATGAGGATCTTAAACACTAGCTTTCAAAAGCCCAAAGTCAAAATGCACAGTATGCTGAAAAGATGATGTCTCTTGAGAAACAGTTGGAAGCCTCACAATCCGCTCCTGCTGCCTCTTCATTTTCACAATTTTCTAAGGAAGAGATTCAAGAATTCACTTTGAGAATAAATGATGATTTCAGAAATTTGTTAACTGAATTCTTTCAATGCCTGGATGATATTTAGGAAGTCTTTAATTATTTTGAACATTGCTCATATCTTCTGTCAGATCATAATCAAAGGAGAATTGATGCTGCCAAAGCCTTTGAAGATGTCATTGATTGGAAGAAATATATGAAGGAAAATCCTACAGAAATCCCTATTTTGGATAAACTCAAACTGAGGAGAATCAAGTTCTCTTTGGAATCCTGGGACAATTCTTGTGACATTGTTGAAACAACCATTGAAGAAGGTCAGAAGGTTTGTAGAAAAATGTGGTTTGCTTCTAACAGTTTGCTTGGCATGATAGATTTTCCTGTTATGACCGAGTTTGAGAATGCCCTTCCTCTTAATCTTATGATTCAACAGGTTGAATAAAAACATCAGAAATCCAAGGAGCGGACCGAGTAGCTCACATAGATTCAGATTACAGATCTCAAGGAGTTGGTTGAGACACCTGTTGATTTGGGAATGAAGATTAATGTTTTCCTGCAGGAGTGGTCAAAGACTAAGGGTAAAGAGATTGAGGACTATATCTGCAAAGTACAACTTCAGTTGGAGCATGCTCAATATAAGGAAGTAAATGATCTCCTATATGTATTTTCCAAGTGGCAATCTTCCCTTGGAAAATCTTAAACTGATAATTTGTAATCCCTAATTTCATGGGAAATCAATTCCTGTGAAATTTTGTAATTTATTATTTAAAGAGACTGAGATATCAGGGAAAAGGGGTCGGAACCAAGGGAAAAACCATCGGGGGAAAGACTTGAAGACCTTCTGTACTTTGGAGAGTTGTAATGTGGGGTGGGTGTGTGGGTGTGTGTGTGGGGGGGTGGGTGTGTGGGTGTGTGTGTGGGGGTGGGGTGTGTGTGGGTGTGGGTGTGTGTGATGGGATATGGATGATGGTTTGCTCCAAGAATCCAAAGCTGCAAGTTCCTCATAGGCACTCAATTCCCTATTCACCTATCAGATCACCTTCTGTATAGACATATGATTGCTTGGACGTCACCTCTCCTTTTTCACCTATGTGTAAGCCTTCCAATGATGGAACTGATGCAGATCGACTAGCTCCCAAGATTTCAATATTTTTCACATGTCTCTACTCTGTGTGTGTGTGTGATGGTATATGGATGATGGCTCGCTCCAAGAATCCAAAGCTAAAGATTCCTCATAGGCACTCAATTCCCTATTCATATATCATATCACCTTCTGTATAGACCTATGATAGCTTGGATGTCACCTCTCATTTTTCACCTATGCGTAAGCCTTCCAATTACGGGACTGGTACAACTTGACTGGCTCTTAATATTTCAAAACTTTTTCACATGTCTCTGTTGTTTTTACCACCTCCTTAATTCTCATCCTTCACTCTATATAACCATATTTACCTCCCAGAAGGACAAACATATACCATTCCTCCACCATATTCTACGCATCCACTTTTCCCCTAGATCTTGTTTGATCAAATGCCACTCTCCCCGTGTTTACAAAATCCTCCTCCTTTAATTTCTAATAACCTCAGCCGCAAATAACATCTTCACAAATCAAATAACGTTCAAAACTAAGGCACATTTCAGAATATATGGAGTGATATTGAAGTTTTGGTGAAGTTTCATGATGGATCCTTGAAGTGGGGTACTAACCCTTGAGACCCCCTTAAAAATTGGAAATCATTTTTTTAAGGAAGAGTAAAATGTTTTTGCAAAAACGAGTTGGAGCCCCCTTGAGGAATATAAATAAGAGATGGAACTTTTCATTTTCACTCAATCAAAATTGAATATATAGCATACAAGAGTAGAGGACCAAATTTAAAGGGTACATGAATTGAACAGTGCCAAAATTTTAGTGGAAGATGAAATATTGTGATGATTTCTATTTGGGATTTTTGTTGTGAAATATGTTTCAGTTCATATTGGAATTTTAGCTATAAATTATGTTATAGGACGATTCAGAAAGTTTTTTTCAGATGAGATGAATTAGACATTTATATGAACATGTGGTAGAATTTTTAGATGTTGATTCTCTATATCTTAGGAGATATGACCTAGGGAAGTTAGGGTTTCTGAATAACCTTCAAACAAGTCATTTTGGAATTTTCTTTATATAGTTTGATCTAGAAAGTTTCTGATTGTTCCATTTGGTGAGGAAGTATAAGAGATCTTTAAGAATATATGATTCAAGTTTTAGACCTTGATTCACTACAGTTTTAGATATATGATCTTGGGAACTTAGGTTTTTTGAATGACTTAGAAATTATTTTGTAAACAAGTCAGTTTGGCATTTTCACTATAAGTTTTGATTGAGGATGTTTTAGAGAGTGCCCCTTGGAGAAGATGCAGTAGATATCTGGAAGAACATATGATATAATTTTCAGATATTGATTCATTACATGTTTGGATTTGTACTTGATGGAAGTCATGGTTTGTGATAGTGACAGTGATAGTGAAAATTCAAGAGAAGAAGGTTGAATAAATATTGCGTAACTTTTTCATATGGTATCGAAATCATAAACTTCTTGGCTCATTGGAAATATTGTTGTAAGGTATATGTCGTAGTATAGGGAATAATATAGGTTACCAGTATTACATCATATAAACATACACATAGATCACATGAACATATATCATACACACATAAGTAAAGAGAGTATGTGGGACAACAACAAAAATCCTTTGTATTAACATATATACAATACTATACAATGCTCAATGCCAGATTCTCTATAGATCATGGCTCAACAACCTATATATATTTTTTACAATTAGTTAATTGGTTATAACTACAAGTTTGGTCAGCTAACCTACCAACTGCATCGATCCTACCATAGTCAGGTGGAGGACCTAGTTGGTCAGTCGACTAGGCTACTCCAGCATCTCCCCCACCAACAAAACATGTCTTCATCCTGAAGAGAACATGTGGGTCAAAAAAATAAAACTGGAAAATATAATTGCTTATGCATATTTTTCTTATGGTTGCTGATGAGTAAATGGAACAATGGGTTGGTTATATTCACTGCATGCTTCGACGATAGCACTGGAAGAGGAGTCAAGTCAATGATGGAAATATTCCCAGTCATGAAGAATTGTATAGATGCTTAAGATGACTGCGGTGAGGTATGATAATTTGGAAATATTTTCAATGACTGTATCATTTTTTATATTTTTCATTTTTGTCTCAAGAATCAAGTGTCGATTGTTGGCATCAACAAGTAACTTGTCAATCTAGCCAGTGATGAGGTGAAATTCTGCTTGTGCTGGTTTTTCTTGCTCTGCCCACTACTCATCCTTTTTCTAAACTGCTTGTAATCAGTTTTGTTCAATCTCAATCTATTTCTCTAGATCCTATTATGGCCTTCTGTTGAAATATAGTTGCTAGAGTATTCTGGATCTTGCTCATTTCTTCAAAAAAAAGTCCATAATGTGAGTACTAGTTGTTCGGGACACTGGCCAACCATTTTTCTACTGGTTCATAACCTTGCAATTTAGTATGTCATTCCAGAAACAGTCGATACTCATTGTCAAGTAATGTTGTTGTTTGTTGTTCATTTTCTTCGTTCCGTTGAGTAGAGACTTCTTCTAAAAGTGCAAGCAATGACCTGAATAAGCTATTTATTTTATCTAGTGGCTTTTTAATAGAGGTTCCACACAAGGTTGGATCTACATGTCTTATCAAGTTGTCACAACTTTTTAATACTTCATCTTGCTCATATTCGACAATGTCTAGTTTCCTTTTGTTCCTTAATTATAGTCTAGAGGAGAACATCGATTCCATAATCTTTGTCTGTGGATGAATCAAAATTAACTGGTGCACCTGAAGAATCTGTGAGTGACTGCAGGGGTATCCTTAGAGGATTCTTTTTCGATTGCTTTCTCTTTCTCTTCTTTTTCTAAGCTGGATTGCCTAACTGCTGAGTAGATTGAAGTGGGGTTGACGGGCATTAGAGGAAATTTGAGGTCTAAAATGGGATTCCTCAAGAAAAAATAAATAATAATTAAAATGATGAAATAATAGTTAAAATAATAAAATAATATTTATTAATTTTGGAGAAAGAAAGAAAAAACTACTTTTTTGTTCGTATTTTCAACATATCTCCCTGTGTTTTTACTCAAATTTCGAGCGAGAGCACTCATTGGATGCGGAATTAAATTCCGCTTCGAACAAGTACCCACATTGCATACTTTTAATGAACCCCAATTCCCCAAAATCAAGAAATACCTTAAAAAGTAGCTTTTTTATGATAGATATCTCAAGTCAACCATTATGGTTGACTCATTTTATTGAAATTCTATTGTTTCTTGAATTCCAACTCATCAAGAATTGTGGCTGGATCATTTTCTTATATCATGGATCGTTTTCTTATAAGGCCCATTTTCAACCCCAAATTTCCTCTAATGGTTACAAAAGCACTGGAGGTGGAAGCAGTTGATACTAGTACACTCGAAGGGGGAGTTAGAGGAAAAAAAATCGTCACTAGGGAGATATTCGGGATATGCATGGATGACAGAAGGATATTGACAGTCGATTGAGTAGGTACAGTTGAGATGGATAGAGAATTCATGGAAGATGGAAGTTGTACGGCTGGGTCGGGGAATCCAATGATGGGGGGCGGTGTGGTGGTTGTTACCAACAAAATCAAAGATGTTGAAGTTCCTACTAAACTGGTGGAATCTTGAAATGGTTGTGTAGAAGTGACCATGGTGATTTTGGATTGAGTAAAATCGACGTATCTATCGGATTTGGGGAGACTCTTTCTATACTGACTTGGTCTGTTCCTACTTTATTTGGTCGACTAGGGGTTTTTAGTGACTTTGCAAAAAGTTTTGCTCCAGGAGGGGGTCTGGCATAGGTCTCGGGTTGAGACATTGAATCTATGGTAGGTTTGGTGAGGACAATTTTTTTCAAATTGGGAAATTTGTCTGGAATGGAATCAATAAATTTGTGAAAATTTGGATCTTGCAAAGTGGCAAGGTAAGCTTTCTCTGAAGGGTCAATTCAATACAACATACAGTGCAATTAGGTCTTTTAAATCATCGAACTTATTGAGCAGGGGTGTGTTTAGGTAATTCCTTATCTTTACTATAGCCAATTTGTTGTCTTCTTCAATCCATCGATCATTTTGGATACCCCATTCTTGTATTTCTTTCCAATATCTCTTCAATTGGTTCTCTTCTATACAAGCTTTTCTGATTCTAGTCAGTCATGCTTTCAACAGTGGCATGGAGACTTCTTTTGATTCCCATCTTGATTTTTCTGCTGCTTTCATAGCTATAGTGACGACAACGAATTTCTTTGGAGCCATTTCAATCATGGTTATAGGTACAAGTAGAGGGTTTGTGATCTTTGGAATTTTAAGTTCTTGATGTGATTGCTTGGACGTCACCTCTCCTTTTTCACCTATGTGTAAGCCTTCCAATGATGGAACTGATGCAGATCGACTAGCTCCCAATATTTCAATATTTTTCACATGTCTCTACTCTGTGTGTGTGTGTGATGGTATATGGATGATGGCTCGCTCCAAGAATCCAAAGCTAAAGATTCCTCATAGGCACTCAATTCCCTATTCATATATCATATCACCTTGTGTATAGACCTATGATAGCTTGGATGTCACCTCTCATTTTTCACCTATGTGTAAGCCTTCCAATTACGGGACTGGTACAACTTGACTGGCTCTTAATATTTCAAAACTTTTTCACATGTCTCTGTTGTTTTTACCACCTCCTTAATTCTCATCCTTCACTCTATATAACCATATTTACCTCCCAGAAGGACAAACATATACCATTCCTCCACCATATTCTACGCATCCACTTTTCCCCTAGATCTTGTTTGATCAAATGCCACTCTCCCCGTGTTTACAAAATCCTCCTCCTTTAATTTCTAATAACCTCAGCCGCAAATAACATCTTCACAAATCAAATAACGTTCAAAACTAAGGCACATTTCAGAATATATGGAGTGATATTGAAGTTTTGGTGAAGTTTCATGATGGATCCTTGAAGTGGGGTACTAACCCTTGAGACCCCCTTAAAAATTGGAAATCATTTTTTTAAGGAAGAGTAAAATGTTTTTGCAAAAACGAGTTGGAGCCCCCTTGAGGAATATAAATAAGAGATGGAACTTTTCATTTTCACTCAATCAAAATTGAATATATAGCATACAAGAGTAGAGGACCAAATTTAAAGGGTACATGAATTGAACAGTGCCAAAATTTTAGTGGAAGATGAAATATTGTGATGATTTCTATTTGGGATTTTTGTTGTGAAATATGTTTCAGTTCATATTGGAATTTTAGCTATAAATTATGTTATAGGACGATTCAGAAAGTTTTTTTCAGATGAGATGAATTAGACATTTATATGAACATGTGGTAGAATTTTTAGATGTTGATTCTCTATATCTTAGGAGATATGACCTAGGGAAGTTAGGGTTTCTGAATAACCTTCAAACAAGTCATTTTGGAATTTTCTTTATATAGTTTGATCTAGAAAGTTTCTGATTGTTCCATTTGGCGAGGAAGTATAAGAGATCTTTAAGAATATATGATTCAAGTTTTAGACCTTGATTCACTACAGTTTTAGATATATGATCTTGGGAACTTAGGTTTTTTGAATGACTTAGAAATTATTTTGTAAACAAGTCAGTTTGGCATTTTCACTATAAGTTTTGATTGAGGATGTTTTAGAGAGTGCCCCTTGGAGAAGATGCAGTAGATATCTGGAAGAACATATGATATAATTTTCAGATATTGATTCATTACATGTTTGGATTTGTACTTGATGGAAGTCATGGTTTGTGATAGTGACAGTGATAGTGAAAATTCAAGAGAAGAAGGTTGAATAAATATTGCGTAACTTTTTCATATGGTATCGAAATCATAAACTTCTTGGCTCATTGGAAATATTGTTGTAAGGTATATGTCGTAGTATAGGGAATAATATAGGTTACCAGTATTACATCATATAAACATACACATAGATCACATGAACATATATCATACACACATAAGTAAAGAGAGTATGTGGGACAACAACAAAAATCCTTTGTATTAACATATATACAATACTATACAATGCTCAATGCCAGATTCTCTATAGATCATGGCTCAACAACCTATATATATTTTTTACAATTAGTTAATTGGTTATAACTACAAGTTTGGTCAGCTAACCTACCAACTGCATCGATCCTACCATAGTCAGGTGGAGGACCTAGTTGGTCAGTCGACTAGGCTACTCCAGCATCTCCCCCACCAACAAAACATGTCTTCATCCTGAAGAGAACATGTGGGTCAAAAAAATAAAACTGGAAAATATAATTGCTTATGCATATTTTTCTTATGGTTGCTGATGAGTAAATGGAACAATGGGTTGGTTATATTCACTGCATGCTTCGACGATAGCACTGGAAGAGGAGTCAAGTCAATGATGGAAATATTCCCAGTCATGAAGAATTGTATAGATGCTTAAGATGACTGCGGTGAGGTATGATAATTTGGAAATATTTTCAATGACTGTATCATTTTTTATATTTTTCATTTTTGTCTCAAGAATCAAGTGTCGATTGTTGGCATCAACAAGTAACTTGTCAATCTAGCCAGTGATGAGGTGAAATTCTGCTTGTGCTGGTTTTTCTTGCTCTGCCCACTACTCATCCTTTTTCTAAACTGCTTGTAATCAGTTTTGTTCAATCTCAATCTATTTCTCTAGATCCTATTATGGCCTTCTGTTGAAATATAGTTGCTAGAGTATTCTGGATCTTGCTCATTTCTTCAAAAAAAAGTCCATAATGTGAGTACTAGTTGTTCGGGACACTGGCCAACCATTTTTCTACTGGTTCATAACCTTGCAATTTAGTATGTCATTCCAGAAACAGTCGATACTCATTGTCAAGTAATGTTGTTGTTTGTTGTTCATTTTCTTCGTTCCGTTGAGTAGAGACTTCTTCTAAAAGTGCAAGCAATGACCTGAATAAGCTATTTATTTTATCTAGTGGCTTTTTAATAGAGGTTCCACACAAGGTTGGATCTACATGTCTTATCAAGTTGTCACAACTTTTTAATACTTCATCTTGCTCATATTCGACAATGTCTAGTTTCCTTTTGTTCCTTAATTATAGTCTAGAGGAGAACATCGATTCCATAATCTTTGTCTGTGGATGAATCAAAATTAACTGGTGCACCTGAAGAATCTGTGAGTGACTGCAGGGGTATCCTTAGAGGATTCTTTTTCGATTGCTTTCTCTTTCTCTTCTTTTTCTAAGCTGGATTGCCTAACTGCTGAGTAGATTGAAGTGGGGTTGACGGGCATTAGAGGAAATTTGAGGTCTAAAATGGGATTCCTCAAGAAAAAATAAATAATAATTAAAATGATGAAATAATAGTTAAAATAATAAAATAATATTTATTAATTTTGGAGAAAGAAAGAAAAAACTACTTTTTTGTTCGTATTTTCAACATATCTCCCTGTGTTTTTACTCAAATTTCGAGCGAGAGCACTCATTGGATGCGGAATTAAATTCCGCTTCGAACAAGTACCCACATTGCATACTTTTAATGAACCCCAATTCCCCAAAATCAAGAAATACCTTAAAAAGTAGCTTTTTTATGATAGATATCTCAAGTCAACCATTATGGTTGACTCATTTTATTGAAATTCTATTGTTTCTTGAATTCCAACTCATCAAGAATTGTGGCTGGATCATTTTCTTATATCATGGATCGTTTTCTTATAAGGCCCATTTTCAACCCCAAATTTCCTCTAATGGTTACAAAAGCACTGGAGGTGGAAGCAGTTGATACTAGTACACTCGAAGGGGGAGTTAGAGGAAAAAAAATCGTCACTAGGGAGATATTCGGGATATGCATGGATGACAGAAGGATATTGACAGTCGATTGAGTAGGTACAGTTGAGATGGATAGAGAATTCATGGAAGATGGAAGTTGTACGGCTGGGTCGGGGAATCCAATGATGGGGGGCGGTGTGGTGGTTGTTACCAACAAAATCAAAGATGTTGAAGTTCCTACTAAACTGGTGGAATCTTGAAATGGTTGTGTAGAAGTGACCATGGTGATTTTGGATTGAGTAAAATCGACGTATCTATCGGATTTGGGGAGACTCTTTCTATACTGACTTGGTCTGTTCCTACTTTATTTGGTCGACTAGGGGTTTTTAGTGACTTTGCAAAAAGTTTTGCTCCAGGAGGGGGTCTTGCATAGGTCTCGGGTTGAGACATTGAATCTATGGTAGGTTTGGTGAGGACAATTTTTTTCAACTTGGGAAATTTGTCTGGAATGGAATCAATAAATTTGTGAAAATTTGGATCTTGCAAAGTGGCAAGGTAAGCTTTCTCTGAAGGGTCAATTCAATACAACATACAGTGCAATTAGGTCTTTTAAATCATCGAACTTATTGAGCAGGGGTGTGTTTAGGTAATTCCTTATCTTTACTATAGCCAATTTGTTGTCTTCTTCAATCCATCGATCATTTTGGATACCCCATTCTTGTATTTCTTTCCAATATCTCTTCAATTGGTTCTCTTCTATACAAGCTTTTCTGATTCTGGTCAGTCATGCTTTCAACAGTGGCATGGAGACTTCTTTTGATTCCCATCTTGATTTTTCTGCTGCTTTCATAGCTATAGTGACGACAACGAATTTCTTTGGAGCCATTTCAATCATGGTTATAGGTACAAGTAGAGGGTTTGTGATCTTTGGAATTTTAAGTTCTTGATGTGATTGCTTGGACGTCACCTCTCCTTTTTCACCTATGTGTAAGCCTTCCAATGATGGAACTGATGCAGATCGACTAGCTCCCAAGATTTCAATATTTTTCACATGTCTCTACTCTGTGTGTGTGTGTGATGGTATATGGATGATGGCTCGCTCCAAGAATCCAAAGCTAAAGATTCCTCATAGGCACTCAATTCCCTATTCATATATCATATCACCTTCTGTATAGACCTATGATAGCTTGGATGTCACCTCTCATTTTTCACCTATGCGTAAGCCTTCCAATTACGGGACTGGTACAACTTGACTGGCTCTTAATATTTCAAAACTTTTTCACATGTCTCTGTTGTTTTTACCACCTCCTTAATTCTCATCCTTCACTCTATATAACCATATTTACCTCCCAGAAGGACAAACATATACCATTCCTCCACCATATTCTACGCATCCACTTTTCCCCTAGATCTTGTTTGATCAAATGCCACTCTCCCCGTGTTTACAAAATCCTCCTCCTTTAATTTCTAATAACCTCAGCCGCAAATAACATCTTCACAAATCAAATAACGTTCAAAACTAAGGCACATTTCAGAATATATGGAGTGATATTGAAGTTTTGGTGAAGTTTCATGATGGATCCTTGAAGTGGGGTACTAACCCTTGAGACCCCCTTAAAAATTGGAAATCATTTTTTTAAGGAAGAGTAAAATGTTTTTGCAAAAACGAGTTGGAGCCCCCTTGAGGAATATAAATAAGAGATGGAACTTTTCATTTTCACTCAATCAAAATTGAATATATAGCATACAAGAGTAGAGGACCAAATTTAAAGGGTACATGAATTGAACAGTGCCAAAATTTTAGTGGAAGATGAAATATTGTGATGATTTCTATTTGGGATTTTTGTTGTGAAATATGTTTCAGTTCATATTGGAATTTTAGCTATAAATTATGTTATAGGACGATTCAGAAAGTTTTTTTCAGATGAGATGAATTAGACATTTATATGAACATGTGGTAGAATTTTTAGATGTTGATTCTCTATATCTTAGGAGATATGACCTAGGGAAGTTAGGGTTTCTGAATAACCTTCAAACAAGTCATTTTGGAATTTTCTTTATATAGTTTGATCTAGAAAGTTTCTGATTGTTCCATTTGGCGAGGAAGTATAAGAGATCTTTAAGAATATATGATTCAAGTTTTAGACCTTGATTCACTACAGTTTTAGATATATGATCTTGGGAACTTAGGTTTTTTGAATGACTTAGAAATTATTTTGTAAACAAGTCAGTTTGGCATTTTCACTATAAGTTTTGATTGAGGATGTTTTAGAGAGTGCCCCTTGGAGAAGATGCAGTAGATATCTGGAAGAACATATGATATAATTTTCAGATATTGATTCATTACATGTTTGGATTTGTACTTGATGGAAGTCATGGTTTGTGATAGTGACAGTGATAGTGAAAATTCAAGAGAAGAAGGTTGAATAAATATTGCGTAACTTTTTCATATGGTATCGAAATCATAAACTTCTTGGCTCATTGGAAATATTGTTGTAAGGTATATGTCGTAGTATAGGGAATAATATAGGTTACCAGTATTACATCATATAAACATACACATAGATCACATGAACATATATCATACACACATAAGTAAAGAGAGTATGTGGGACAACAACAAAAATCCTTTGTATTAACATATATACAATACTATACAATGCTCAATGCCAGATTCTCTATAGATCATGGCTCAACAACCTATATATATTTTTTACAATTAGTTAATTGGTTATAACTACAAGTTTGGTCAGCTAACCTACCAACTGCATCGATCCTACCATAGTCAGGTGGAGGACCTAGTTGGTCAGTCGACTAGGCTACTCCAGCATCTCCCCCACCAACAAAACATGTCTTCATCCTGAAGAGAACATGTGGGTCAAAAAAATAAAACTGGAAAATATAATTGCTTATGCATATTTTTCTTATGGTTGCTGATGAGTAAATGGAACAATGGGTTGGTTATATTCACTGCATGCTTCGACGATAGCACTGGAAGAGGAGTCAAGTCAATGATGGAAATATTCCCAGTCATGAAGAATTGTATAGATGCTTAAGATGACTGCGGTGAGGTATGATAATTTGGAAATATTTTCAATGACTGTATCATTTTTTATATTTTTCATTTTTGTCTCAAGAATCAAGTGTCGATTGTTGGCATCAACAAGTAACTTGTCAATCTAGCCAGTGATGAGGTGAAATTCTGCTTGTGCTGGTTTTTCTTGCTCTGCCCACTACTCATCCTTTTTCTAAACTGCTTGTAATCAGTTTTGTTCAATCTCAATCTATTTCTCTAGATCCTATTATGGCCTTCTGTTGAAATATAGTTGCTAGAGTATTCTGGATCTTGCTCATTTCTTCAAAAAAAAGTCCATAATGTGAGTACTAGTTGTTCGGGACACTGGCCAACCATTTTTCTACTGGTTCATAACCTTGCAATTTAGTATGTCATTCCAGAAACAGTCGATACTCATTGTCAAGTAATGTTGTTGTTTGTTGTTCATTTTCTTCGTTCCGTTGAGTAGAGACTTCTTCTAAAAGTGCAAGCAATGACCTGAATAAGCTATTTATTTTATCTAGTGGCTTTTTAATAGAGGTTCCACACAAGGTTGGATCTACATGTCTTATCAAGTTGTCACAACTTTTTAATACTTCATCTTGCTCATATTCGACAATGTCTAGTTTCCTTTTGTTCCTTAATTATAGTCTAGAGGAGAACATCGATTCCATAATCTTTGTCTGTGGATGAATCAAAATTAACTGGTGCACCTGAAGAATCTGTGAGTGACTGCAGGGGTATCCTTAGAGGATTCTTTTTCGATTGCTTTCTCTTTCTCTTCTTTTTCTAAGCTGGATTGCCTAACTGCTGAGTAGATTGAAGTGGGGTTGACGGGCATTAGAGGAAATTTGAGGTCTAAAATGGGATTCCTCAAGAAAAAATAAATAATAATTAAAATGATGAAATAATAGTTAAAATAATAAAATAATATTTATTAATTTTGGAGAAAGAAAGAAAAAACTACTTTTTTGTTCGTATTTTCAACATATCTCCCTGTGTTTTTACTCAAATTTCGAGCGAGAGCACTCATTGGATGCGGAATTAAATTCCGCTTCGAACAAGTACCCACATTGCATACTTTTAATGAACCCCAATTCCCCAAAATCAAGAAATACCTTAAAAAGTAGCTTTTTTATGATAGATATCTCAAGTCAACCATTATGGTTGACTCATTTTATTGAAATTCTATTGTTTCTTGAATTCCAACTCATCAAGAATTGTGGCTGGATCATTTTCTTATATCATGGATCGTTTTCTTATAAGGCCCATTTTCAACCCCAAATTTCCTCTAATGGTTACAAAAGCACTGGAGGTGGAAGCAGTTGATACTAGTACACTCGAAGGGGGAGTTAGAGGAAAAAAAATCGTCACTAGGGAGATATTCGGGATATGCATGGATGACAGAAGGATATTGACAGTCGATTGAGTAGGTACAGTTGAGATGGATAGAGAATTCATGGAAGATGGAAGTTGTACGGCTGGGTCGGGGAATCCAATGATGGGGGGCGGTGTGGTGGTTGTTACCAACAAAATCAAAGATGTTGAAGTTCCTACTAAACTGGTGGAATCTTGAAATGGTTGTGTAGAAGTGACCATGGTGATTTTGGATTGAGTAAAATCGACGTATCTATCGGATTTGGGGAGACTCTTTCTATACTGACTTGGTCTGTTCCTACTTTATTTGGTCGACTAGGGGTTTTTAGTGACTTTGCAAAAAGTTTTGCTCCAGGAGGGGGTCTTGCATAGGTCTCGGGTTGAGACATTGAATCTATGGTAGGTTTGGTGAGGACAATTTTTTTCAACTTGGGAAATTTGTCTGGAATGGAATCAATAAATTTGTGAAAATTTGGATCTTGCAAAGTGGCAAGGTAAGCTTTCTCTGAAGGGTCAATTCAATACAACATACAGTGCAATTAGGTCTTTTAAATCATCGAACTTATTGAGCAGGGGTGTGTTTAGGTAATTCCTTATCTTTACTATAGCCAATTTGTTGTCTTCTTCAATCCATCGATCATTTTGGATACCCCATTCTTGTATTTCTTTCCAATATCTCTTCAATTGGTTCTCTTCTATACAAGCTTTTCTGATTCTGGTCAGTCATGCTTTCAACAGTGGCATGGAGACTTCTTTTGATTCCCATCTTGATTTTTCTGCTGCTTTCATAGCTATAGTGACGACAACGAATTTCTTTGGAGCCATTTCAATCATGGTTATAGGTACAAGTAGAGGGTTTGTGATCTTTGGAATTTTAAGTTCTTGATGTGATTGCTTGGACGTCACCTCTCCTTTTTCACCTATGTGTAAGCCTTCCAATGATGGAACTGATGCAGATCGACTAGCTCCCAAGATTTCAATATTTTTCACATGTCTCTACTCTGTGTGTGTGTGTGATGGTATATGGATGATGGCTCGCTCCAAGAATCCAAAGCTAAAGATTCCTCATAGGCACTCAATTCCCTATTCATATATCATATCACCTTCTGTATAGACCTATGATAGCTTGGATGTCACCTCTCATTTTTCACCTATGCGTAAGCCTTCCAATTACGGGACTGGTACAACTTGACTGGCTCTTAATATTTCAAAACTTTTTCACATGTCTCTGTTGTTTTTACCACCTCCTTAATTCTCATCCTTCACTCTATATAACCATATTTACCTCCCAGAAGGACAAACATATACCATTCCTCCACCATATTCTACGCATCCACTTTTCCCCTAGATCTTGTTTGATCAAATGCCACTCTCCCCGTGTTTACAAAATCCTCCTCCTTTAATTTCTAATAACCTCAGCCGCAAATAACATCTTCACAAATCAAATAACGTTCAAAACTAAGGCACATTTCAGAATATATGGAGTGATATTGAAGTTTTGGTGAAGTTTCATGATGGATCCTTGAAGTGGGGTACTAACCCTTGAGACCCCCTTAAAAATTGGAAATCATTTTTTTAAGGAAGAGTAAAATGTTTTTGCAAAAACGAGTTGGAGCCCCCTTGAGGAATATAAATAAGAGATGGAACTTTTCATTTTCACTCAATCAAAATTGAATATATAGCATACAAGAGTAGAGGACCAAATTTAAAGGGTACATGAATTGAACAGTGCCAAAATTTTAGTGGAAGATGAAATATTGTGATGATTTCTATTTGGGATTTTTGTTGTGAAATATGTTTCAGTTCATATTGGAATTTTAGCTATAAATTATGTTATAGGACGATTCAGAAAGTTTTTTTCAGATGAGATGAATTAGACATTTATATGAACATGTGGTAGAATTTTTAGATGTTGATTCTCTATATCTTAGGAGATATGACCTAGGGAAGTTAGGGTTTCTGAATAACCTTCAAACAAGTCATTTTGGAATTTTCTTTATATAGTTTGATCTAGAAAGTTTCTGATTGTTCCATTTGGCGAGGAAGTATAAGAGATCTTTAAGAATATATGATTCAAGTTTTAGACCTTGATTCACTACAGTTTTAGATATATGATCTTGGGAACTTAGGTTTTTTGAATGACTTAGAAATTATTTTGTAAACAAGTCAGTTTGGCATTTTCACTATAAGTTTTGATTGAGGATGTTTTAGAGAGTGCCCCTTGGAGAAGATGCAGTAGATATCTGGAAGAACATATGATATAATTTTCAGATATTGATTCATTACATGTTTGGATTTGTACTTGATGGAAGTCATGGTTTGTGATAGTGACAGTGATAGTGAAAATTCAAGAGAAGAAGGTTGAATAAATATTGCGTAACTTTTTCATATGGTATCGAAATCATAAACTTCTTGGCTCATTGGAAATATTGTTGTAAGGTATATGTCGTAGTATAGGGAATAATATAGGTTACCAGTATTACATCATATAAACATACACATAGATCACATGAACATATATCATACACACATAAGTAAAGAGAGTATGTGGGACAACAACAAAAATCCTTTGTATTAACATATATACAATACTATACAATGCTCAATGCCAGATTCTCTATAGATCATGGCTCAACAACCTATATATATTTTTTACAATTAGTTAATTGGTTATAACTACAAGTTTGGTCAGCTAACCTACCAACTGCATCGATCCTACCATAGTCAGGTGGAGGACCTAGTTGGTCAGTCGACTAGGCTACTCCAGCATCTCCCCCACCAACAAAACATGTCTTCATCCTGAAGAGAACATGTGGGTCAAAAAAATAAAACTGGAAAATATAATTGCTTATGCATATTTTTCTTATGGTTGCTGATGAGTAAATGGAACAATGGGTTGGTTATATTCACTGCATGCTTCGACGATAGCACTGGAAGAGGAGTCAAGTCAATGATGGAAATATTCCCAGTCATGAAGAATTGTATAGATGCTTAAGATGACTGCGGTGAGGTATGATAATTTGGAAATATTTTCAATGACTGTATCATTTTTTATATTTTTCATTTTTGTCTCAAGAATCAAGTGTCGATTGTTGGCATCAACAAGTAACTTGTCAATCTAGCCAGTGATGAGGTGAAATTCTGCTTGTGCTGGTTTTTCTTGCTCTGCCCACTACTCATCCTTTTTCTAAACTGCTTGTAATCAGTTTTGTTCAATCTCAATCTATTTCTCTAGATCCTATTATGGCCTTCTGTTGAAATATAGTTGCTAGAGTATTCTGGATCTTGCTCATTTCTTCAAAAAAAAGTCCATAATGTGAGTACTAGTTGTTCGGGACACTGGCCAACCATTTTTCTACTGGTTCATAACCTTGCAATTTAGTATGTCATTCCAGAAACAGTCGATACTCATTGTCAAGTAATGTTGTTGTTTGTTGTTCATTTTCTTCGTTCCGTTGAGTAGAGACTTCTTCTAAAAGTGCAAGCAATGACCTGAATAAGCTATTTATTTTATCTAGTGGCTTTTTAATAGAGGTTCCACACAAGGTTGGATCTACATGTCTTATCAAGTTGTCACAACTTTTTAATACTTCATCTTGCTCATATTCGACAATGTCTAGTTTCCTTTTGTTCCTTAATTATAGTCTAGAGGAGAACATCGATTCCATAATCTTTGTCTGTGGATGAATCAAAATTAACTGGTGCACCTGAAGAATCTGTGAGTGACTGCAGGGGTATCCTTAGAGG
Organism: Larix kaempferi; assembly: GCA_027924585.1. NCBI lineage: Eukaryota > Viridiplantae > Streptophyta > Pinopsida > Pinales > Pinaceae > Larix > Larix kaempferi. The sequence continues at coordinate 18,319,255 of BSBM01000001.1, forward strand.
ATTCTTTTTCGATTGCTTTCTCTTTCTCTTCTTTTTCTAAGCTGGATTGCCTAACTGCTGAGTAGATTGAAGTGGGGTTGACGGGCATTAGAGGAAATTTGAGGTCTAAAATGGGATTCCTCAAGAAAAAATAAATAATAATTAAAATGATGAAATAATAGTTAAAATAATAAAATAATATTTATTAATTTTGGAGAAAGAAAGAAAAAACTACTTTTTTGTTCGTATTTTCAACATATCTCCCTGTGTTTTTACTCAAATTTCGAGCGAGAGCACTCATTGGATGCGGAATTAAATTCCGCTTCGAACAAGTACCCACATTGCATACTTTTAATGAACCCCAATTCCCCAAAATCAAGAAATACCTTAAAAAGTAGCTTTTTTATGATAGATATCTCAAGTCAACCATTATGGTTGACTCATTTTATTGAAATTCTATTGTTTCTTGAATTCCAACTCATCAAGAATTGTGGCTGGATCATTTTCTTATATCATGGATCGTTTTCTTATAAGGCCCATTTTCAACCCCAAATTTCCTCTAATGGTTACAAAAGCACTGGAGGTGGAAGCAGTTGATACTAGTACACTCGAAGGGGGAGTTAGAGGAAAAAAAATCGTCACTAGGGAGATATTCGGGATATGCATGGATGACAGAAGGATATTGACAGTCGATTGAGTAGGTACAGTTGAGATGGATAGAGAATTCATGGAAGATGGAAGTTGTACGGCTGGGTCGGGGAATCCAATGATGGGGGGCGGTGTGGTGGTTGTTACCAACAAAATCAAAGATGTTGAAGTTCCTACTAAACTGGTGGAATCTTGAAATGGTTGTGTAGAAGTGACCATGGTGATTTTGGATTGAGTAAAATCGACGTATCTATCGGATTTGGGGAGACTCTTTCTATACTGACTTGGTCTGTTCCTACTTTATTTGGTCGACTAGGGGTTTTTAGTGACTTTGCAAAAAGTTTTGCTCCAGGAGGGGGTCTTGCATAGGTCTCGGGTTGAGACATTGAATCTATGGTAGGTTTGGTGAGGACAATTTTTTTCAACTTGGGAAATTTGTCTGGAATGGAATCAATAAATTTGTGAAAATTTGGATCTTGCAAAGTGGCAAGGTAAGCTTTCTCTGAAGGGTCAATTCAATACAACATACAGTGCAATTAGGTCTTTTAAATCATCGAACTTATTGAGCAGGGGTGTGTTTAGGTAATTCCTTATCTTTACTATAGCCAATTTGTTGTCTTCTTCAATCCATCGATCATTTTGGATACCCCATTCTTGTATTTCTTTCCAATATCTCTTCAATTGGTTCTCTTCTATACAAGCTTTTCTGATTCTGGTCAGTCATGCTTTCAACAGTGGCATGGAGACTTCTTTTGATTCCCATCTTGATTTTTCTGCTGCTTTCATAGCTATAGTGACGACAACGAATTTCTTTGGAGCCATTTCAATCATGGTTATAGGTACAAGTAGAGGGTTTGTGATCTTTGGAATTTTAAGTTCTTGATGTGATTGCTCCAACTCTTTGAAAATTTGTTTCCAACTTTGCTTGATGTCCCATTTGCAGTTTGGCTATCCAATGTGCCTTCATGGTGGTTAGGTGATGGCATTAATTGAAATTTATGTACTTGACAACTTCTTGGCATGTGTGGGGAGTCTTTCGAATCCCGCTTCGGATGTCTTTCTTCATGACTTCTCCGTCAGGGTTGATCGTAGACTGTAGTAACATGTGTTATGCTCCGATCGAATTTTCCTATGCTTGCTTGAATATTCTCTTAGTTGGTCATGGATGACTTCAGCTCATTGGTCAGATATGGATGAATTTTTATGATCCATTCTCTTGCTCTGACTTGCCTCGTTCTCCTTATTCCAGTCTACCGTCATTGCTTTATGCTTATTTATGCCAACATGCTTAAGGTGCAAGTTAGTTTTTAAAACTAATTTCCTCTAACTAATGTAGTTAAACATGTTAAGATACTAATTAATTTACAAACTTGGGGAATGACAATAAACCAAATGGTGATACATCCATTCAGTCAACGTCATGCCACTTCTACGTTTTATATCTTTTTAACCTTGCATCATTGACAAATTTGGTGAAAACTTTGCCTTGTAAAGTATTTAGTTGGACTAGGCCATTACTATTTATTTCCTCAACGATATATGGTCCAAGCCACGTTGTATGAAACTTTTTGGGTTTCCCTTTTATTCAACTGTCGTATAGTAATGCTAGGTCACCGACTGATATGTCTTTCCTTCTTATATTACGGTCGTGCCAAGCTTTCCGTCATTGCTTTTCAACTTCCTGATGATGGATTACTATTCGACGATGTTCTTCCAACTTTGATAGGTCAAAATTTCTATATTCTGTGGCTTTAACAATATCTAAATGAAGTATGTTTTCAACGATGGGTTCCTGTTGTTTGAAATGTAACAGGATGACTTACTCTTTCCCATAGACAGTTTTAAAAGGTGTTATAAGATGTTCTATAAGCACATAGAATGGAGGGTATCATGTCATCCCAATCATCCTTATCATTATTACATAGCTTTGTTAGAACTTTAGCTAATTTTTTGTTGAATGCTTCATTAGATCCATTTGATTGTGGATTATATACTGAGCTATTTTGGTGGTCGATCATAAATTCCTTCAATAATATTAATATAGTCTTGTTTATAAAATGTGTCCCTCTATCATTGATGAGATTAAGGGGGAATCCAAATATAGTGATGATGTTTTCATAAATGAACTTTGCGGATACTTCACTGGAACATGAGTTGACAGGTTCAATTTCTTCCCATTTAGTAACATACTCAACTGTTGTTATAATGTATCGAGCTCTGGTTCATCGGCCAAGGACTGGAAAGGGTTCGACGAAGTTGATAACCCATATTTAAAATTACAGGATCGAATGAACAAGCATTAATGGAATCTCATTTCTAGGAAACGGTCGTCCTACTCTTTGTAATCTTTATGTATAGTTGGCCACCATATTCTAGACTATAGAATTTTCTTTTCAGTTGTGTCGACTTGTTAGTGTTCTCCTGCCGGTCCACTATGTGCCTTGTTGATAATATTTTTGCGTTCATGCTCTAAGACACATCGCCATAGTACTTCATCCAACCCCAATTTATATAAGAATCCTTTTATCAAAGTGTATGGCGTAACCTTCATTGCAAGTATCTTATTTTTCTTTTCTGGCATTCCTTCCGGGGAGTGAAATTTCTCGAGGTATTGTGCTATCTCTTCCAATTCCATAGGTCCAAATTCGGCTCTAAATAAGTGAGCGTCAGGTAAATCATTGTCGATTCTGACGGGATCTTCGCATGTTTCTATTCATGATAGGTGGTCGGGACCGATATTAGTCTTTCCAGGTCAGACCATTATTTCAAACTCAAATTCTTGGAATAGGAGTAGCCATCTACATAGCCTTCCATGATAGAGAGGTTTATTTACTAAGTATTTGATCGATTGATGATCTGTGCAAAATATACACGGGTTATCCAAAAGGTAGTGTCGATACTTCTGCAGTGCAAAGATCATGCCCAGGGATTCTCATTCTGTTGTAGAGCAGTTTCTTTCTGCTAGCATATGCGTTCGGGTAATCCATTCCATCTTCTCTAGGTTGCATAATTATTGAACCGACCACAATATCATATGCATCGATATGGACATGGAATTTTATTGACCAATTTGGAAATCTTAGAATTGGGGCTCCGACAAGCCTTCTCTTAAGTAACTCAAATGATTATGCACATTCTTGAGACCATCTAAAATATTGATTTTCCTTTAGTAGTTCTTCTAGAGGATATGTCATATCAAAGTAGTATCTTATAAATTTTTCAGTAGTATCATGTATGTACAAGGGGTATTCTGACCTGCTTTGCATTTACTAGTGGTTTTAAGTCAAGAATAATTTTAATCTTTCCATAATCGACTTTGATTCCTTCTTTTCAAATGACATGTCCTAGCAGAATTCCAATTGGTATTGAGAATATGCACTTTTTAATATTCAGAGATAGTCGTATTTTTTTCTGTAGCATTCTAACATAATTAGAAGGTATTAAACATGGTCTCTTAATAGTGAATATATGATGTTACTTTAGAAAAAATCTCTGCTAGGGTTCCTCTGCATACTCCTCGGCTCTCTCTGCTAAGTGCGGTGGCCATTGGACGACCATCCTTGGTTGCTTCCATGGAATCCCCCTCAGGAGGGGCAGCCGGCCCTTCCCATCAGAAAACCCAACCGAATAAAAAAACTACACTTTCTAACAATGGCGCGACTATACAGATTGGGTCCTCGGATGTACTTCTGGGCAACAACGGTGACCCTCGGCAAGATCAGGAAAATATGATAAACATCTCAGCTGTAAAAGGTACTATGACCTGTATTGCCGGAACTGCAGAACGACCGACTCTCTGTCTCCCAGCAGAACGAATAAACGCCAGAGCCCAGCATATGAAATATCATGCCCTCATTGGAAAGTTCATGGGAATCTGGCCCACTGAACAAGCTCTCAGAGGCTGGATCACAACCAAATGGAAACCTAAAGCGCACTTCGACCTGCAGCTTGGATCCAAAGGCTTTTTCATAGTAATTTTCCAAAGACTGGACGACAAAGCAAGAGTGGAAGAAGGAGGGCCTTACTTCTTCAACTCAGCTAGTTTATACCTGAAAATTTGGACGGAGATATTCAGTCCCAAGAGGGAAGATTTCACCTGGGCACCAGCCTGGATTCACATGTACTCACTCCCACAGGAATACTGGGACGAAGACACCCTCTGGGATATTGGCAACTCCTTAGGAAGCTTAGTCAAAGTAGTTGAACAGAAAAAACATAACAGGTATACCTCATATGCTAGAATCTACGTATACATGCATATAGCCAAGGCGCTACCAGACTCCATCACTCTCAATCATGATGACTTTGAATGGATCCAACCCCTGGACTATGAGCACATTCATTTTCATTGCATGAGATGTCATGAACATGGACATATATACATAGATTTCCCTTTAGGTCAGCCGTCTCAAGAAACAATCAGAGACGAGGAGGGATTTCAAAAAATAGGACATAGAAAGTGGCACAACCATAGACCTCGGCAAGAAGGAAAAAAACTGGACACCCCTAGCACCAACAACAATTTTGATGTACTCAACGATCAGCCAGAGAATCCCTCCATTGAACCTGAAAAAATGGAGACGTCCACTGAAAACCCCAGTGATCCGAATGCAAAGAATGAGATGCATGCCTTGTCTGAAATTCATTCAGAAGATACCTCTCTACCTCAGGATAGTGCTCCGAAATATTCATCATACGAGACAACCATAATGCTGGAAATGGGTGAGTATATCAACCCTGAAACCCTTATGGATGATTCCATGATGGATCTGAAACTAGGAGATCTTGATATTCTGGGTCTGGAAGATGCATGCTCCAGGAAAGCCTTCAACTCCATCTCTCCCAAGCAGATCCAACTCCTATCAGAAGTTTTAAAAAAGGTCAAGAATAACAAACTAGGAGTCCTAAATCTTCCCCAAAAGGATAAACAAAAGCTCCAAAGGGACAACAAGAAAAGAGGTAGAAAAATTGATCTACAAAGAATAAGCCAGCTGGGCACAAGACTTATTGAATCGGGGCAATACACCCAGGTCACGGAATTTTTTCCTACTTTTAACTATGTTTCTCAATGCAGCTAATCCCATGGAATGTAAGAGGGATGAACGGAGCCTCTAAACATCGTATGCTGAAAAGAAAAATAATGCAAGACAAGCCCACAATCATTTTCCTACAGGAGACCAAATGTTCAGATGCCACTCTTCAAAATCTCTTTCAAAATAAAATTTGGAGAGGGTTCCACACAATGGAAATTGATGCTAACGCAGCCTCTAGTGGTCTAGAAATCGCATGGAACCCCTCTCTGATCCAGCTTAATGACTTTGCTTCTACTGCTCACTCCCTCTATGCCTCTTTTCACCTGGAAGGTACGGAAATCTCTGGACACCTCATGAATGTTTATGGACCTCAAATCCCTGCCTCAAAAACTCATCTCCTCAATCATATCACTTGGTTCTCTCAACTTCACTTGGGATAAATGATGATCATAGGAGGCGATTTCAACATGATAACCTATTTGAAAGACAAAAAGGGCGGACGACAGACTCTCTCTAGTGAGGACACCAGCTTCAAAGCCTATATAGAAGACTGCAATCTCATTGATATTCTTCCTTCAGAAGGATTCATGACCTGGAACAATAAAAGAGCGGGAGACAATCAGATCTCTTCCAGGTTAGATCGCTTTCTCATCTCTCAAGAAATCATTGAAGCTCCTAGCAATATTACCACCGTTGTTCTTCCGTCTGCTGGATCTGATCACTGGCCCATTTCCCTAACATGGCAAAACTCGGGTAATCTTAAATTTCACCCCTTCAGATTTGAAAATTTTTGGCTAACACACCCTACTTTCATGGAAATGGTGAGCTCCTGGTGGGATAATACCAATGTTGAGGGTCGTTCCAAAATGACAATCATGCACCAAAAACTAAAGCTCCTAAGGGCTAAGTTAAATATCTGGAATCAAACCTCCTTTGGAAATATCTTCAAAGAAAAAAGATCCCTGGAAAAAGAGCTTGAGCAAACTCAAAAAGATATTATGGAGGAAGGATATTCTGATTCCCTCAAAGAAAAAGAGAAGAACCTCCAAAAACAGCTTGATAAAAGATGCAATCAGTAGGAAATTCTTTGGAAACAAAAGTCCCACAACAACTGGTTGAAGGAGGGGGGAAAAATACCGCTTTTTCCATACGGCTATGATTCGACACAGAATGTCCAATCGTATCTCCTCCATCAAAGATGAACAAGGCAGTCTTCTAAGGACCCAGGACAACAATGAGTAGGATCTCACCACTCACTTCCACAACCTCCTCTCTGAAGACACCCCCAGTAGGGCCGAGGCTATCAGTGAGGTCACTCGCCACATTCCAAAAATTCTGACTGCTGAGCACAATTCCTCACTCATGAAAGTAATTACTCTTCAGCAAGGGGAACTCATGGTGAATCAAATGGCAGAAGAAAAATCACTAGGATCGGACGGGTTCACGATCAACTTCTTCAAATATTGCTGGAGCTTTCTAAAACAAGACATTCTGGATCTTGTGGATGAATCCAGAAGGAAACACTGGGTTCTCCCAGCCTTGAATTCCACCTTCCTCACGCTGATTCCAAAATAAGTGGGGACTACCTGCCCTGGTAAGTTCCGGCCTATCTCCCTATGCAATGTTATTTATAAAATCATAACCAAGGTGATTGCCAATAGGCTGAAGGCCCTGCTTCCACTCCTCATATCCCCGGAGAAGACTGGTTATGTCGAAGTTCGACAAATTCTAGATGGAATTATTTTAGCTCATGAAGTGATTCACTCCCTAAAAACTACCAAAACTCCTGGCATGCTTGTCAAGCTAGACCTCTCCAAAGCCTTTGATAAGCTCAGCTGGGAGTTTATAGAAAAAATGCTTCAAGCCTATGGCTTCTATAATGAGTGGATTCAATGGATTCTTGCCCTTACCTCTTCCTCTTTTTTCTCTGTCTTGGTCAATCGTTATCCGGCTTCCACCTTCTCTCCTTCCAAAGGCATTCGACAGGGTGATCCCCTCTCTCCCTTCCTTTTTATCCTTATGATGGAAGGCCTAATTTGTATGCTCAAAACCCTAGTCTCCACCAACTCTCTCAGAGGTCTCTCCCCCCATGGCTTCCCTCCTGTCACCCACCAACAGTTTGTAGATGACAATCTCCTTTTTGGTCACCCCTCTGTGCAGGAAGCCCACACTCTGAAAAAAACTCTCAATACTTTTTCTGCGACCTCTATTACCACTATCAACCTTGAAAAATCTTATCTCTTCTTCTTCAACACCAATGCCATCACCCAAAGAAGTATTTCACTCATTCTTGGCTTTCAAGTCTCCCTTCTACCTTCTAAATACCTGGGTGCTCCTCTCTTTGAAACCGCTATAAAGCACTCCTCCTGGAGAGAGCTCCCTAATAAACTCGAATCTATAATTTTCTCTTGGACTTTCAGAACCCTACACCTACCTAGCTGTCTCATCCTGCTCAAAGTCATTTTACAATCCATGCCCCTCTACCTTTTCTCTGTGTTGGCCGCCCCTAAGTGGGTCCTAAAATCCATGAAGAAAATTCAACGCTCTTTTCTCTGGGGAGGAAATCATGACAATCGCAAATGAGCCCTTGTCAACTGGAAAACCATTTGCAGGACAAAGAATTATGGCGGTCTAGGTCTTAGAGACCCTGAAATCAACAATCAGGTTCTCTCAGCCAAAATATGGTAGAATTGGGTCACTGCTGAAAATGCCACCAAGACCAAACTTTGGAACAGCAAATACACAGACACCTGGGACCCTTAGCAAAAAATCCATTATAATATGGATCCCCCAGGCTCCCTAATTTGGCAGGTAGCCAATAGTCAGCGCGCACTGGTACAACAGCATAGTTTCTGGGAAGTTTGTGCAGGTGATCAGGCTCTCTTTTGGCATGATTCCTGGAAACAAAGACCTAGCCTCTACTCAATTACTGCACATCTGGACCTCTCTCAGCATCTTTAGGAAAAAGGAAAAGACACTATCAAAAGCTACTGGCAACAGGATGACCAACTTGGCAACAGAATCTCGAAAGATCCAAAAACTTGGGACCCACCAATACCCTTGATCAGTGCGGAGATAATTTGGATTGAATTGCAGACTCGTCACCAAAAGGTTAATCAATATCATGGCATTCTTAGATGGGGATACTCCACCAAAGGCACTTTTACTGTAAAAGAAGCATACCAGGTCAAAACTCAGGAAAACGAGGACCTTGTAGATCCAATCTGGAAAAAGATATGGAATTCAAATTTCTGGCCCAAAGTTGCAACCTTTCTTTGGCTACTCGCTCACTGCAAGATCCTCACCTGGGATAATCTCCTTAAAAGAGGCTTCTGTGGACCTTCAAGATGCATCATGTGTAGCTCTCAAGCATAAGACACCAATCACCTCCTGAACTCCTGTGAAATGGTGGAAAACTTCTGGAGTCTTATAACTGACAAATTTCAACATACCAATAGAACACCTGGGGACAATGTCAACGCAATCTCCATCTGGAATCGCCATCCTTTCCAAAGCAACCTGTTCAACCGCATCTGGGATCTGACTCCAGGCTTGGTCACTTGGAACATTTGGAAGGAAAGAAACCGAAGGATATTTGAAGGAAAACTCAAAAACTTCCCTGATCTCTGGCACTCTTTCAAATCCAATATACAGGAAACTCTTGCCATCTCAAACTGGAGTACTGCAGATCTCCCTTCTACCACCCACGAAAAGGATATTCATAATAGGTGGGAACTCTCCATCCCTCCTCCCACTCTTACTCCTCGTCTGTCTACAACCAATACTACCAGTCCTTAGATATGGAGCAAACCACTACCCAAATTCTTCAAATTAAACTTTGATGGAGCTTCAAAAGGAAACCCGGGAGCTGTTGGATTTGGAGGAGTCTTCAGAGATTCTTCAGGAACCATTATCTGTCTCTTCCATGGATCTCTAGGCCATGACACCAACAATGCTGCTGAACTTTCAGGGATGCTAGAAGGTATAAAAATTGCCAATTCCAACAACTACATCCCCCTGATCATTGAAGGAGATTCCCAAATCATTATTTCCTTAGCAAGAAAACTCTTCCACGGGACTGCTGTTAAAAAGAACTCCCCTAGCTGGAGGCTTGAAAAATGCCTCCATGATCTCACTGTGTTTCTCAAGGAATTCAGATCTCTCTCCTTACAACACATCAAGCACAAATCCAACTCTGTTGCTGATATTCTTTCCAACAAAGGAGCCGAAGATGTCTCTCTACTCACTATCAACACTGCGGCCACAATGGATAATAGAGACCTTCATCAAAACTATCGAAACCATGCAGAGAAAGATCTCGCCACCCCGGATGCGGGTGACCACGTTCCCTCCACCTCGACCACCATGCACATGGATCAAACGTACACCCAACCTACCTCATGTGGTGACGTCTTTGACATGCATGAACTTGGACATGAGATGACACCAGCCTCACACCTGTCAACTTACAACTTGGGAGACGATGATTATTTAAGGAGGGAGGACGAGGGTGATAATCACACTCTCCTTCGAGCGTGTCTAGAATGGCGTTCTCTCTCGGTCGGTGTGATCTGCATTCAATTCTGCCACCCTTTCCAACGATGATAGTATGTATCATTTATTGCATCCACAAGAGGAACTTGGCTTGGCTCAACCCTTTAAAGGCTTTGTTTGACATGATTTCTAATCCTACTGCTGTGTTTTGGTTATTCTATGTGGCTCCCTCTGCTGAGTTTAGGATAATATTTGCGGTCTCCCCTGTTGCACTCACTGCCATGACGCCACGCAATAGAGGTATATCTCGACGCGGCAGTGGTAGAACTAGCTCTAGTCGAAGGTGCAAGGTTTCCATGGACTGGACTGTCATCGATGGTTATGCTGAGCACATCTCTGCGCGGACTCGTAACCTAATTGATGGGTGGGAAGCTCGTAGGGTGGAGGCTCTGCTCGCCTCTGGCAGCAATGGTGGTGCCATAAATCACTATTGGCTGCTAAAAAACATGATGAGTACCCTTGTTGAAGAGATGGAGGCAAGCTGGCAAGCCAGCAACAACATTGTGAGGAACATCAACTCCAGCCTGAGCCACAGACCACTAAAATACCTTGGACGCCAATATGACCTGGGACATTTTCTCCCTGGGTGGCAATTATGAACCGGCCGTGCAGGAAAACAATGAGGATGCTGCAGCTCCTGAAGCTCTAAAACTTGGGTCTGCACAGAAAAAGTTCTAGGTAAGAAAGGACAAAGGCTCGGCTCTTACAACTCTCACGACCGACGCTGCTTAAGACGGTACATATGCTCCAGGTTCTCCCTCTCCCACTCTCCCCTCTCCGGGGACTTTTGAAGATTTCTATGCTGCATGTCCCATCCTCGAGGAGAAACCAGACGAGCCACCAACAAATCGCTAAATGGGCTGCCATAGCTCTGGGTCATCTTTGTGATTATCAACTTTTTTGTTTTAATTTTCTATACAGTTTATTTTACAGCAACACCAGGCAGTATGAAACTTTATTTTTGAAGCAAGTCCCAATCTTTTTATGGGTAGATCATACCCAAGAGGTCTATATTTTGTATTATGTCAGTCATTTCAGCATTTTTGAGCGATTGGGATGGTGGCTTCACCACTTGAGGCCTCCCCAATCTGCTACAAACATTTCGGCTCTGTTAATTAAATTCCTATCTGCAATTTACAACAAAAATAAATAGTGAATATATTGTCCAATCGTCGAAATGGGAATCCATGGTTTTGTATAGATATTCTTGAAATGTTTTTACTACTATTCTGAAGAATATTGTTGGTGCATTCTTTAGGCCAAAGGGCATAACCTTATATTCCAAACATCCAAATTCACAAACAAATGTGGTTTTGTGATGATCTTCTTTCATGATAGGGACTTGATTATATCCTAAAAATCCGTCAGTGAAAGAATAACACTCATGACCTGAAAATTCGTTGATGATTTCGTCAGTGAAAGGTGTAGTAAATGGGTCGGTTAATGTTACCTTATTTCATCATATGAATTCAACACATATTCATAATATTATTGGATCATGATTCTTTGGTTGAACTACCATAGGGATGGCCCATTCTGATTGATCCACTAGGTATATGATTCATGCAACTAGCATGTTCTCAATTTCTTTCTTTACTATATATTCATACTTGTGTGCTAGCTTATATGTTCGTTTCTTGATAGGTTTGGTATCTGGATTTATGTCAATTTTAATTTCGCCCATTTCTTGAACTAACCCTTTTAAATATTTGTAATCTCTTGCAAAGACATCCTGATATTCCTTTAACAAACTGGTTATTTTTGCTACCTGTTGGTCGGACCAATAATCTCCAATATTTACCATCTTTGGTTGATCATCATTTGAAATATCAACTTCTTTCATTTTTATTTGCGCATCCAACGATTCTGGTGACTTTTTTTCATTAATTGGTCGATCACCTTCTTTAAATTTTGTGAATGCCAGGGGAAAATATTTTTCGGTGAATATTTCTTATTTTGCCTTTGCTTTGGTAATGATTTGCATCAAAGTTTTTACAAGTTTTACAACACCAGGATGATTTATTTTCCATCTGAAACTTTTAACCAAAATTTTGTCATTCTCAAGTGTTGTTCAATAATTTAACCTCTGAAAGGGAAGTTCAAGAGATCATCAACATACTACTCCTAAGGTACAAATTCTAGATGACAAACAAGTACATCATACAATATTTCTTTAATCAAGAAATAACTAGGGTTTAAAGCCAAGAAACATACCTAGACAAACGAATTTTGATCCAAGATTTAAGCTGTAATCCTCCAATCCACGATCCCAGATGATAAACCTGCAATACAGAAGACACCTTCCTCAAATATTTTTACTACATCAACATGAATAAACTAGCATGAAACTCATATATAAACAAGATATGATGGATTCAATTAACTAGATTCACAAAAGAGACAAATTATTTGATGGGAAATAAATTATCTTGTATTATAATCATCAATGGTGACTAGTTATACCTGATCTGTAACCTGCACTATTTGAACTTGATCCTGGGCTCCTTGATCCTCTTCATTCAATGGATATTTATCTAGCATTTCCTTACTCAAAATGGTTCTCCCTTTCTCAAGGCCCTCTCCTTGTATTTATAGCAAGCTCTAAGAGGATAGACTCGAAAGGTAAATGGTTAGGGAAGTTATGGTAGTTAGAGTAACTACCATAACTATCCTTAATTCGATTTTTTAATATATTTTTCCATGATTTAAAGAGATACCCACGGGTATATCACTTTACAACAAGCGAGTAACTCGCAAGTTTAGTGTCAAACAACTAATGGGTGCAACTTTTAGGTAAAAAACCGCGGGTGGTCAATGGAAGCTCCAACCGGTGACCCACGAGTTGACAATTGTGAGAGTTGTAGTTAAGTCTTAAAAATAGTTCAAAAAAATAGATAAACTGGAGGTAATATTGTAAGGTTCAGATCAAATGAATCTATAGTCACTGAGGCTCTTCCATCCATAAGGTTCTTTTGTGTGACCGACAAAGCAGTGTGTCCACAGACAGAGAAGTGCCAATATGGATAATAACAATAATCTCCAATCTTTTCCATCTTTGGTCAATCATCATTTGAAATATCGACTTCTTTCATTTTTATTTGTGCGTCCATCCATTCTAGTGCCTTTTTTTCATTAATTGGTCGATCTTCTTCTTTAAATTTTGTGAATGCCAGGGGAAAATATTTTTCGGTGAACCTTTCTTATTTTTCCTTTGCTTCGATACTGACTTGCATCAAAAAATTTACAGGTTTTACAACACCAAGGTGATTTATTTTCCATCTGAAACTTTTACCCAAATTTTTGTCATTCTCGAGCTCTAGTCGAGTCGATTGACATGTGGGATTAGTCAAAATATTATTACAGGTTGGTTGCGGTTGTTATGTTGATGTCGATGTAATATTGCTTTTTCGTTGTAATTTTTTTTTTATTTCTTCGATTGCTTCTTTTTTGTATTCTTTTTTCTGGAGTGAACAAAAAATATTTGATAATTTTTTCTTTTAATTCTTTCCAATTGAATGCTTCTCCTCTAGCTTCTTCCATCTTATACCATTTGTTTGGTATATCTTCTAGCGTATTCTGCAAAATATAGGGATATAATCTTTCATCTATGTATCCTACTCATTTCCATTCATTTTTACATATATTGATAAACTTGACTGGGTCTTGACCTTGTATGAATTCTGGTATCTCTACCTAGGCAGTGAGTTTCTTACCTCCAAATCGTTCAATGAAATTTGTTGAAGTAGTAGTTCATGTCTAGCGACGGGACTGATGCATGTCCCGCCATCTTGTTGCTTGTCCTGTCAATTTTTCAACAAGAGTTTGAAATCAACCTTGGTCACCGACGTTTTTAGTGACTTCCTCAATATGTGCAATTGGTGATTCTCGTTCCTTGTATCAAAGGAGCATAATACTTGTCGGTTCCTTTTTCATCGAGATGATCATCATATATTCTCTTACTTTCTTCTCAAATATTTTTGGAATGATGGATATACTAAAGAACTGTTGCACTCTCTTTCTAGGAATAATATCGGCTGACCAGGATTCATGAGCTTGTGCTTCGTAATTTTCTATTTTCCAGTCACACATCTTTGATTCGGAGTTATATCCAACTGATAGGGGATTTCCCAAGTATATTTCACCATGATTATTTGGTCCAACGATATCTTTGATATTTGGGACTATCTCATATAGTCATATAACATCATCATCATTGTCATCTATCTCATCTCGGGTTTTCCCTTGAGATGGATTAAATGGCACAATGATTTTATTTCCCTCTCCTTTAAGTTTAACTCTTTCTTTTTCTAGTGAGATGGATGCTTTCATTTTACGTCCCCATGGTTGTCCAAATAAAGTGGGAAAGGGATTATATTCTTCTCATGGGTCGATGATTTCAAAGTTGATGTATGTGTTGATCCCGATAATTGAAGTTTTAACAATTTTCCACACTCCAATAGGATCAATTAAACCTTGGTTGGATTGCTTAAGATACATACCCAACTCCTCTAGTCGAGGTCGACCGACACTTTCTCATGTTGATCTTGTCATTATATTTGCTTGAGATCCAAATTCAAGGATGACTTGTGCGATGCAAAATTCTTCGACTTCAAGGTCAACAAGTGGGTCGATATCAATTTTTTATTTATGATTCAGACTGCAAAGATTTTTCGTAATTCTTTCATTTTGTGCATTATTTCTGAGAAGATTCATTAAATCAATCAATAGTGCAACAACTTCCTATTTTGTTAATAGGTGTAGCAACTCATTAAGTGTTGTATTCTTATGCTTAGCATTACTTTCTTCACCATCAATTGGTGCAAATATGTCTGACGCATTGTTAAATATTTCTTTTTGCTTTATTCGATTGGGGTACTCCTCTTGCTTTCTTTGTATTCTTGTAACCTGGGGGTTATCTCCAATTTTTTTGCCTCCTCCAATTTGTTTTCCTTGTCTAGTGATGATTTGCAATTTTTTAGTATTACATGCTTCATTTTTAGAAATACAAGACAAGACATTAAATTTTTTTATTTTATTAAGTGCATCTAGCATTATGGGGAACTCTTCTAGATTGTGCTCCCCAACGCCACATTTTGTACAAAATTTTAAATATGTCTTTTCTTTCCAAGGACAGTCAGGGCTCAAATGATCTTCATTGTAGTATACATAGCAGCAAGGTCTACTTAGACCTTGCGGTCAGTATCCTCGATTATTGTTTCTTTCGCAACCATTGTATCCTCCTCGATGATAGTTTCCATTGTTGTGTTGATCGTTGTTACGAATATCCCGACCTTTTTGCTCCATTGTTTGAGTCTGATATGCTGTGTGGTAGTTTACTTTAGCCTTCAATTTCTTTATGCATTTTTCAGTTGAATGTTGTGTTGTTCGTAAAATTCCACACCATTTAGGATTTACCTTGTTGGCATTGTATGGGTAGTCTGTGGCGAATGAGACTTAAATAATTCACAGATGTCACAAAAATATGTCATCCATGTCAAATGGAAGTTCTATGGCTTCCTTTCTTTTGGAAATACGATTGCAGTTTCTTCTAGTGGTATCTCTTCTCATTGGTATGCGTTGTAATCATTGTGATACCTTGTTCTTTCATCATAGGGGGAGACATATTTAGTATGTCCTTCTTGGGAGCATTTGGTACACCATATGTTATATTTCCACTATATCAAATGTTGTAGTGATTTATCGATCATGTCAAGTCGCTTTTCAACTGGTCCAGAAGAATAATTTGCATTTGATTAGACTCAGATATTTCTTCAAGATGTCATCATAAGTTGTATATTATTTTATTAGTATTGGAGTCTTGATTTTCACGTGAATACCTTTGACAAAGAATTGAACCACTAGATAAGGTTCCATCTTAGCTGGCATTTGGATGAGGATATATTTGAATCTTCTATCGTATGCTCATACATATTCTCCTACTCTTTGTTTAATCTGCTTCAATCTATGTCCAACCAAATGATTTATGTCGTCATCTTTAAAAAAATATAGAAAATTATATTTCATTTGTTGTTTTATCTTTGGACCATCTTCAAGAAGATTCATGTACCATGTAAAAGATCTATTTACAAGTCCTCCTACAAACTGTGCAATCTGCTAATTCTCATGATCAATAAGGTTAGCTTTGTAGAGGGATTCACATATAAACCAATGTTTCCTAGGATCACCACCCCCCTTAAAATAATGAGTGTTAATTGGAGGACGATAAGCCATGTTGCTAGGTATACACTTTTTTGGACTTACCATGGTAGATTGATTACTTGAAACACTTACTGGTTGATGATTACTGATGAATTCTTGCGATTTGGACTTATGCCAAGACATACGTACTTCTTCTACAGACTCCTCGTTACCGGGTCAGTTCTTTGACGGATTGTTTGCTTCTATCAATAGTGTTGCTGGAAGGGGGGGTACTTCAATATGTTCTGAATAAAATAATTTAAACGAGTGTCTTTTGAATTCAAGTGTGAAGGTAATCCATTTTCCATGCTCTGGGAGCTTAATCATCAACCTATCTTCAATTCGTCTACTTTGTTCTAGTCAATTCTATATTCTAGTATCGTGTGGTAGTAGTCCCATATCGTGCTCAACTATTTGTCTAATGGTCGGCCCAGTCGTCATTATCATGGGTAAAGAACCGATGGGCATCAAGGCATCCATGATTGTAATGCACAATGTCTATGGGGTCAACAACATTGCGTGCAAATGATATTCGGGTGTCGACACGTCACTTTCTTTCTCAATTGGTCAACTTTCCTTCGACTTGGGTAGGAATTTTGGTTGCTCGATCATCTCACTCGTCTTATTTACACTTATTTTGGTGTGAAAAGGACTATACATTTCTCTCATATGCTCTTGTTGTCTCTATCTTTTATCTCTTTCTAATTTATGTATGTTTGTTATTTGCTTGTGAGTGGTTGGGCCCTTATTTCGACAAAGTAGACTCGACTTTTTATAGGCCTTCATTATTTTCCTATTTCATCAACTAGCCTCATTCCTTTATTCATAACACATTGTCAGCGACCCCCCCCCCATTTACAACCCAATTCCTATTGTTCGACGGAAGTGAGTCTGACAATGGTCATCATTTGTTTAAAAAATATTCCCACAGTTGTTCCTTGACAAAACGCTCCCAATATTCCTACTGCTTCTTCCAATTTGTTGTGGCAGGTTCTACTATTGGATGTCATGGCTTAACTATGCATCCAACTCCCTTTTTCGATCAGAAATTTATATAGTAAACATGCTATAGCACACAGGAATCCTTCATGGAGGTCGGTATAGAACTTACGTTGGACTTCATTGGAAGATGATATCTCTTCTATAGCTTATTCTTCACATAATTCATCACAAATTTTCTCAAGCCACTCACATAAATTTGTTCTTCCTCCATTATAAATCTTGTGCATCAGCAGTTTCTCATTCTGAGCATCCAATTTGGTCATGAATGGTGTTCAGAAATTTCTTTATCTCCTAAGGAACTGTCTCTATAAACTTTTCCTGGGACTCAGTGAAGAATTTCTCCCTTTCCTGTGCTATTGTTAGCTTGTTCCTCCTTGCATAGTTTTGAATATAATTTGCTACTTTCTTGTCCCAACACTCTCGAATTTATCTCTCGATTATAATTTAAATATGCTCCTCATTTCCTCATAATTATGTACTACCGGCAACAAAACCAATGTTGTATTCTAGGGAATTGTACAGGTTATCAGTAGTACATCATATAAACATACACATATATCACACGGACATATATCATACACACATAAGTAAAGAGAGTAAGTGGGACAACAACAAAAAGCCTTTGTATTAACAGATATACAATACTGTACAATGCTCAATGCCAAATTCTCTTTGGATCATGGCTCAATAACCTATATATATTGTTTACAATTAGTTATTCAGTTATAACTTCCAGTTCAGTCAACTACCCGACTGACTGCACCGACCCGACCATAGTCGGGTGGAGGACCTATCCAACCAGTCGAATAGGATCATCCAACATGATATGTGATGACATGATATAGGGTTTATTTGGTTCCATCTTGTTGTCTTGAAAAATGTATGAATTGTGTACATGCTCTAGTGCTTCTCTCTTGGCATACTTTATGATGATATTGGCACAAATATTGGTGATTATCTTGGCATATTGTTGGAATTTATCTTGGTTATTTGATGGTATAGATCACGGTGATTATCTGGGCATATTGTATGATGGTCTTGGAATAGATCATAGTGGCTATCTTGGTATAGTCCATCGTTATGTTTTGGCATATGGCTCATCTCTTTGAGTGTTCAATGTTTTGAAAATGTCCATGACGTAAAAGTTGAGGATGCAAATGAAATCGATGGATGATTGTTTCTTGGTATATATTTGAGGCATGTACAGGTTGATATAGTGTGACAGATATTGAGACAATGTGACAGTGATTTTGGCATTGTGACATTAACAGTGGCATTGTGTTAGAGTTAGTGATTGTGGCAGTGAGATAGAGATACAATGATTGTGAAAGGTACAATGATACAGGTATAGAGATATAGATGCAGGTGCATGTTGATCGATACAAAGATACAGGTTGTAGAGATAGTGATTGGGTCATTGTGACATAAGTAGTGATTGTGATAGGTTGATAGAGGCAGCGATACGGGTTGACAGATATAGTGATATAGGTATAGATTGACAAAGGGATTGATATAGGTATAGGTTGTGATAGAGACAGTGATAGTGACAGATTGATTCTCTTATTCATATCAAGGTGGAAGGATAGGGAACGGATAGGGATTTGTATATTCCTTCCATTCGATGCTAGTAAATTAGGGAGTTGGAGCCTGTAAATTTGGGGGTTAGAGCCTCCTTCCAGTCGGTGATGGAAAATCATGGGGTTGGATCTTCCCTTAGGTTGGTGCTTTTAAATCAAGGGGTTGGTTCCTCCTTCCAGTCAATGATGGATAATATTGGAATTTGTTTCTTCCCATGAATGTAATCTTTTTATTATATAATAAAAGAATTCTGTGGTTTTCTCACATTTGGGTTTCCACGTTAAATCTCTTGATAACTGTGTATGGTTTATGTGATGATGAATGACATTGTTAATGGTTAATGTTTACATGATATAATTAATGTTTGAAATGGTAAAAAGTGCTCAATACCAATTCACCCCCCCTCTCAGTATTTCCAACAATTGGTATCAAAGTCAGTTCCTTCAAGGATTTTCTAACAGCTGGAAGGAAGATATCTAGAGAACGTGGATGAATATGAAAGTCTTTACTTTGTAGATGGGCTTTCTCTTTTCTATGTATCAAAGTTTAATCATTGTATTATAAGGATGAGACTCTATTTACAGGGACAAGGTATTGATATATGGAAATATGTTGTGAATGGTTACATTGCTCCGAAAAGACCACCAAAAACAACATCCAAGAAGGAGTTAAGGAAGAATAATGCAATGGAAATGGATATTATCTTGCATGGACTATATGATTCTATGAAAGAAAAAGTTGGAAAGTGTACATCAACTAAATAACTTTGGGACAAGCTACAAAAACTCTACACAAAGGGATCTCTATATCAAGAACATGAAGACAATCAAAAGGAAAGTTCAGATACAAAAAATGAAGAACATCTAGAAGTAGATGATGAAGTTTCTGAAAGCGATGCTTCTGAAGATAAAGAAGAATAAAAAATTGAAGGGGTTGCAGATCTTGAAGTAGAATTGATTAGTGCCATGGATGACTTGACGGAATAAATAAAGAAGAATAAGATGCTAATAGAACAACTACAAAAGTATCAAGAAGAGAATACAGTACTAGCTAAAGAGTCTAAGAAGACTGAAGAAACATTATCAACTCAACTAAAAGAGAAGGAGGAAGCATGTAAAAGAAAGGAAAACTACTGTCAAGCACAAGAAGTTGAAATTGGCCCCTTAAAGAAATAATTTCAAAAATTAAGTATGGAAACCATGGAAACTGAAGTGGAACTCTCAAAGCTCAGAGAGGAGAACTAGTTACTAAAAGTTCAACTGCAAAAATCTAATGTGGATGATCATAATTCAAAAGGAAAGATGGTAGACAGTATTGAAGAAGCTGAAAAGACCATTGTTGATCTAAGAAGTAAAGTAGAAGAAGTTAAGAAAATTGAAGAAGACCTAAAAGTGAACTTCAAGAGAAGAAAGAAATTTGTCAAAGGAAAGAACTTGAGATCATTTCTCTAAAGGAATATTTGGACAAGATGACTTCTCAGTTAAAGACAAATTCAATGGTAGAAAAGGATAAGAGTTATGCAGATACTCTTAGAAGCTTCCATAGAGGAAAATACTACAAAGGAAGAAGTCATGGCCAACAATATTCAAGGAAGAATGGATACATAGAAGTTACATCACAAAGAAGATCCTTTACTCCTAGGTACCAAAGTTTGTTTTTTCGGTTATTGTTTTTCATGTAACAATTTTGGACACAGGGCTAGATACTGCAAAGCTTATGGAGGAAATGATCAAGAAAGGAATGGAAGTGTCCACATGAACTACAATGTTGAATTTTACATCTGCCACAATTATGGACACATGGCCAGCGATTGTAGAAGTATGATGAACCATAATATTGAATGTTACAAATGCCACATATTTGGAGACAAAGTTTGTGAATGAAAAAACATAATGAAGTCTTACATGAAAGAAAATTCTTATACGAAATTCTGGAAGAAGAATTCAGAAGGACAAAAGGAAGAATCTTATGGATTGGTCCTCTCTATAGAAGATGAAATTTCAAATTTTAGGACAGGAAACCAAAGCAATTCGCTTATCTTAAAGATGGGAAACAAATTGAATGAAAGCATAACATATCTCAGGATCAAAGATAGAAAGGAATTGGTATTACATGATGAATATGATAAGGAAAAATAGGTCAATAGAGAAGTATCAAAGGACATACCTGCAACAGTTGCTAATTCAATTAATAAAAATAAATCATCAAGAAGAAAGAAAGATTTGGGTTTACCGATGATGATCCTATAGCAGAGCAATGCCTATTGTTCTAAACAGTTTGTCATAGATACTCCTAGTATTTTGGATAATGATGAGGGGGAGTCTAAGTAATAGGAAAGGAATATCAATGAAAATTCAAAAAAGAAATGGTTTGGTAAATCATTGAGGAGCACAGGGAGAGCTACTTCATAAAGATTGAAGAAATGGCCAAGTCAAAGGGGGATCATTTTCAGCAAAGAAATATATTTTTAGAAGGAATTCATAATCAGGTAAAGTTATCTTCTATAAAGGAGAAAATGATCAAAAAAACAAATTCATAGAAGAGAAGCATATTGATAGGGGGAGTCAGCATAATCCCATGGGGAGCAAGTCAACAAATTTGCTTCAACCCTTTTTTCAATTATGAATCAGGGGGAGATTGTTGGAAGAAGTTGTCATTGATGTCAAACATGATATCATTAAAGTCAAAATGGTGAAGAGATTTGTGGTGTTTCCATTCATGTCAAGGTCATAAAGATGATGTGTTTGTAGTAGAGATAGATTATTTGGGAATGTTTGATGAATCCTTGAATCCCCTAGAGAAGACTCTAATGATCCTAAGGAATACCTTGGAGAAGAATCCTTGTCACAAGTGTACATAACTCCAAAGAGATCCCATTATGGGACAGTGGTTGCACATGTCCCTCACAAGAAGACACTTTGAGTTGTACACAAGTGGTGCAAATCCCCTAGATAAGCTCCTAATGAACATGATGATGTGGAGTGTAAAGGAGTCCCTAAAGTGTCCTGGGGAAGTGTGAAGAATTTCATAAAGAAATGATGTTGCGTCTAGATAACCATGATAATGGGTCAGATGACCATGATGGTGGGTCACCTAACCATGATGATTAGAAGTATAAGGAAGTCCCTAAAGTTTCCTTGAAGCAATGTTGGAAAGAATTGTAAAGAAATCCCTAAAATAGTGGTGTTGGGTCCACATGACCATGTGGTTGGGGTCGCATAACCCATGGTGGAGAAGAACCTATAGAGTCCCCAAAGTTTATTAGAAGCAAGTTGGTTTGAATCTTGAAGTATCCCCAAATAATGATGTTTGGTCTACATGACCCAAAATTTGTGGTACTTTGGCCCATTGGACCACATGAAGTGGCAATGATCCCCACAATAAATAATGGTGTGTCAACCAAGTATGATGATGTGGAAAATACATAAGGCCCCTTGTGAGGAACCTGCAACAATTAATTAATGAAAATGCAAAATATATCAGAAATAACAGAACTCAGAATTGATTTATTGATCGCGGGCCACTTCGAGGGGGAAACCTCCTTTGAGAAAGCTCAATACAAATAACTTCACGGTGCCTTCATTGACCTCAACACGCACTTATATACTAAGTCTATGCTTAATACTATGGGTCAATACCATGGAAGATATAATACTACGGGACGACTTACAAAGCATATGTGTCCAATACTATGGGCCAATACCATGGGCTAATACAAACTATGGATCAACAAATACTACGGGACGACTTACAAAGCATATGCGTCCAACAACAATATACTAACAAAGTAAAGAGAAGGGTTGACACATGTTCCTAACATCCCCTCTCCCTTAAAAAAAACTTTTTCCTGAAAGATTTAGATGTGGAAATTGATGCGGAAGTTGAAGGAGTGGTGCCCCTGTAGCATCCTCTGGTTGCATTCCATGCCACTGAATTAATACCTCTGTGATAGATTAAGAGAGAAGCTAGCTCCTTTTGAGTTTCAGGGAGGATTGCTTGGAAGGCTGTAGAAAAAAAAGAACCATATCACCTTCTTGAAAAGTGCGCTCAGAACGGTGTTGATCGGCTTGTTGTTTCATTTGAATTCTTTCCATGTGAATATTGTCCTACAAAATGAGAAGAATATGATCGCGGTTTCGAAGAACCGAGTCAATTTCCTGAACTGGTGAACTGCTGAGGGTGTATGGAAGAAGAACTGACGGTGCCTGATCATATATTGCTTCATATGGATTAATTTTAGATGTGGTATTGTACCACCGGATCCCTTTAAGGAAATCCATAGAAATATCTGTCCAAACCTTTGTAGGGATGGGAAAGGGTTCGAGCAATCCCGGAAGGAGTGTCGTTTCACCCTTGTTGACCTGGAAAGTATCACATTCAGCCACCATCTGTGGAATTGTGTAATGTCCCCATTCAAATAAGTGCATAGTAAGACAATCCCATCAATCCTACTAGTTTCCTAGGTTGGATGGGCACATGTGGGATGGTAATAAGGAAACTAATAAATTATATTTAGACATTAGAAGGGTTCAAGAATTTAATAAATATGATGAATAAATAAATTCAAGAGAAATTCTAGGTGGCAAGTGGTTTTGGAGACATATGGAGGTGGTGGGACCCACACTAGCTTGATTTTTCAATGACACATGGAAGCTCTCTCTTGCCAATTCGAATTCATGGGAAGGTGAACACTCTTGGGTGAGTTGGTAAGTCATAAAACATGGAATTGAGCATATTAGGTCGAAATGGGAAGGAATAGTAACCTCCATGGGAGAGGAAGAGTCAAATTGGAGACTAGTGGACACATGGGCTAGATTCCCTAGTTTTATGACAACAATAATGAAGCATCTATGACATTTTATGACAAAATTCAGACCTGACTTCTTACACCTGACCATTATGACATGTCAGCCCCAAAAATAGGCTCAAGAAGGCGCTCATGGAGTTGGAGGAATCTAAAGAGACTCAAATTCGAATTTGGGAGAAGATGGAAGGTTGCAACTAGGAGACAAGTGGCAAATGAGGAATATTTTCTAAATGGAAAATTATTGAATCTATTGAGAGGATTTCAACCCCTTTAAGGCTAATGTTGGTTATAAAATGTAGAAATCAAGTATGAGAATGGCTTTGGATGATTTGAGAAAAATTGCATTTGTGAAGAGAGAGCTAGTGGATGACTAGTTTCTTGCCTTAGCCAATTTCGAGGGTGAAAGATTCCCATCCAAGTTGGTGTTTGGAGAGGCCACTCAGGTCTTTCATGGTGCTTTAATGGAGTTTGTATTTGCAGGTAGCAGCTACAGGAAGTTTCATGGTTTGGTTTAGTGTAGCACTTTCTCTCCACAGTTTCCAGTTTTGAAGGCATATTCGTGCTCCTTGAGGGAGGGCATTTTTGGTGAGCTATTGTACTCTTTGGGGGAGCTTCTAATGCCCCATTTATTTTTTAATATGAATTAAATACTCTGTTCTTCATCTCCAAAAAGTTTCAGGTCGAAATTCCAAGTAGAAATGTATAAATCTCATTTTTAATGGAAGAACAATGCCATTTCCCCACTACCTTGTTGTGAGCCAATGTATTGATGATGATTTCGAATGTATGGATGATTCTCTGATATATTTGTGATAAATATATTGCCATGGATGTCTTATACAAGTTTCATGTACTGTACTTGAGCATTTGAAGCATTTTTACTCAGTTTAGTTGTATTGGGAGGTGAAATAGTGCCATTTCCCCAAGGGTCGAATTGGGGGTTTTTGCTGTTGAATGTGAGAGAGTTAGAACAGTATTAAAAATCAATTAATGGTGCATATGAGACCTTAATCACATACTTAACACATTATATACCTCTTTTCATAAATTTGTGGGAGTTTGGAGGCATTTGGAAGGCCATTTGCAGTCTACCCGAGGGGCATTTGATGCACAAATTACTAGTCAAAATTACATATATTGATCATAATACAAATCAAGCTTGCAGCAGTATTTGGAGGGCCATAAAACATCCCTGAACCTTATATTCAAGTCTAAATACCATTCATACACTCCTACAGAAGATTTGGGAGCATTTGGGTTGATTTGGAGGTCAAAACAGTAAAACTAGTCAAAGGTCGAAATTGGGAAAAAAAAGTGGAAAATTGGGCATTTTAATAAAATTTGAAAAAGGGATATTACAAATTGTCATTTTCAGTCTCGGCCAAAAGAATTTACACTGTTCCCGGTCATACGGTTTGAGGAACCCAGAGTGCCCTGCCGATGGAGAAGCATGGAGTTCATAGAATACATAGCCCTGGTGAACAGATTGCAACCAATTTGGAACAAGCATAGAAATAGCTGAAAGAGAAACTGGGTCATCAAATGTGCGAGAAGGAGCATCCGCCACCAGATTGTCCTTACCTTTCTTGTAAGTGATATCATAGGCATAACCCATGAGTTGGCTAACCCATTTCGGGTGTGCTAGGGAGGAGACCCATTGTTCCAGGAAAATTTTCAGACTCTGGTGATCAGTCTTGATGTAGAAATAATGCCCTAATAGGTATGGCTTCCACTTATGTACTGCATGCAAAATAGCCATCATTTCCTTCTCAGATGTAGAGGTGGATAAATTCTTACTGGAAAGGTCTCTTGAAGGTGGCAATCCCACTGGTTCAGCAAAGACACCTTCATATCTATCCAAGGGAGTAGTGGAGACCGTTGATGGGTGCAGCTGAATGGAATGGAGCTGAGCAATGACACCATGTGAATTCTTCTTAAGAATATTTTTCAGGCGATGTGAACTGATGATGCAGAGAGACCTTGGTTGAAAGCCCACAAATGTGTGTTTTTTCCCATTAACTGAAAACTGCATCCAAAGTTCATCAAAATCCCATAAGATGGGGCCAAGTGTGCGTAAAAATTGAGTGCCCAAAACCACATCACATCCGCCTAAGGACAAGGAAAACATGTCAGAGTGCAGGTTATAATATTCCATAGAGATACGCACATTGTGACACTTCCCGTTGCAAGGTAAGGTGCCCCCATTGGCAATCATGACTTCAAAGTTGGAGTAAGGATGGACAAAACAATCAGCCTGTTTGGCTATCCGAGGGTCAATAAAGTTATGAGTGCTACCAGAATCCATGAGTATTATTAGAGGGAGCTTCTTGAAGTAACCCCTGACCCGCATTGTTTGTGGGGTGGTGACTCCAGCTAAAGCATGGAGAGATATCTCTAGGTGGTTGTCCGAAGAAAGAGGGTCAACATGCACCTACTGAATGTCTACCTGATCATCTAGTGTATTTGGAGCTTCTTCACCAAGTTCAAAGGCAAGTGGAGATCCACATCCAAGAGATAGAGTTGTTGCTCAACACATCTATGTACTCGAGTGAATTTCTCATCACAATTATAACAAAGCCCTTTTTCTCTACATGCCCGCATCTCTGCTTCAGACAAATTCTTGATAGGAGTTGTGGGAGGAGCTGGCGTGATGGGAGGTCGTTGGGAAACCATATTTCTGAATGGAATAAAAGTGGATTTGGAGCGTTGTTGGGCTGAGATCTTGTCCTCTTCCAACTTAGCCAACCCTAGGACTTCCATCATTGTGTTGGGATAGAACATTTTAACCTATGAGCGTATTTCATCCTTGAGACCACTGATAAACCAACTCCTATAGAATTCATCAGACAATCCTTCTATGTGATTGGCCAGTTTCTCAAATTATGTCTGATACTCTCTCACAGTGCCAATTTGGCGAAGTTTAGTGAGTGCTCCTGTGAAGTCATCAAAAGCACTAGGACCAAATCATTGCAAAAGGAGTTGGCAAAAATCTATCCATGTCGGCTCGTCATGAGCCTTGATGTACCATCGGTACCATTGAAGGGATTCATGTTCCAAATGAAAGAATGCAAGTGGAACTTTTTGGACATCAAAAGTATTATGCAGACTGAAATATTGTTCTTCCCGGTATAGCCATCCAGTCTGATCATTACCATTGAAGCGAGGAAAATCAAGCTTCGGCCCACGAAAATTGCTGGAAGAAGAGAACCTAGTGTCTGCAAAAGAGTCTAGTTGTCATTTAGAGTTCATGGCTGAATGTTGAAGATGGAGGCTGAGAAATTTTTCATCCAAATCTTGGAGTTGGGTTTTGAGGGCTGCAAGTTCTTCCTCCGTGATTTGTGCTCCTGCGTGGGTGACAACCATAACGAGGGGTTTTTTTTTTTTTGGTGAATGGGTAGAAAAACACAAACAAAAGCTTCTTTAGGAAAAGGAAATTTGGATTTGGGAAAAACTATGATGGGGAATTGGGGTTTGACTATGTTTTGGACACTTTTGAATGGACAGGGAAGCAAAACATGAGGATTTCAGAAGCGGAGTGAAAGAATGGGAAAATTTTCCAGAGAGGGACAAAGAAGCAAAAATAGGAAATGAACACTGTGGCAAAATTTGAAGATGATTGGGTGAAAATCGAAGAAGTTATGACAAACCCTAAAAATAGAAAAATGTGGGATTTCTGGCTTTGGGAAGTGGAATTTGGGATAGGGTCCTCAGGAATGAAATGTGCAGAATGGGAGTGTAGGGGTTTCAGGGAATTTTCAAGATAAACAAAGGGAAAACAAAGGAGATATGGAGAAAAAACGGAAGTGATCGGAAACAGATGGATCTGTTAGGAACCTATGTCAACCCTTCTCTTTACTATGTTAGTATATTGTTGTTGGACGCATATGCTTTGTAAGTCGTCCCGTAGTATTTGTTGATCCGTAGTTTATATTAGCCCATAGTATTGACCCATAGTATTGGACGCATATGCTTTGTAAGTCGTCCCGTAGTATTATATGTCCCATGGTTTTGACTCATAGTATTGGGCATAGACTTAGTATATAAGTGTGTGTTGAGGTCATTGAAGGCACCGTGAAGTTAATTGTATTGAGCTTGCTCAAAGGAGGTTGCCCCCTCGAAGTGGCCCGTGATCAATATAAAAGTGATTCTGTTATGTTATTTCTGATATCTCGTGTATTTGCATTAATTAATTATTGCAGGTTCATCTCATCTGGTATCAGAGCACTTTCCTTGGCACAAGTGGGAATTTTTTTTCTTTTTTCGGGCGGCGACTTTCAGATCAATTTCTGAAACTTTCTGCACAAAATCAGAAGAAACGGATTGCATATCTGAATTTATCTTTCAAAAATACGCAGTTTCAAAAAAAAAATCATCTCATTTGGAGTTCTAAAAGTGGAGATATCGCGGATTTAAAATCAGCAATTTTTCAGAATTTCGGTTACGGCCGCGGAAATTGCGGCGAGAAAATATTTTGACCGAGTGCCCAGATTTCTATTCCGCTTTCATGGGTAGAAGCAGAGTGGTTGTTCCAGTTCCGGAAACATGCTATAATAGCAATTCTGAGCAATATAGATCCGGTTTTTGAACATTGGGTGGAATTTCTGCCCAAATTTTTTCTATTGCAGGTTCGGATTTGGGAATCATCCCTATCCGCTTAACTGTGGGAAGTACTTGGGCATAAGCCCTAAAACTCATTGTGAGGAGTACCACAAGAACCCCGAAGTAGCTAGCCCATTGAGAGGACCTGCCAGTGAAAAGGGCAACGACCCCTACCTGATTGACTAGTTCCCACCCGTGAGGTAAACCAAGAGCTGTCGTTTGTGGCAAAGCGGTTATCAGTTTTACCTGAGCCGTGGAGTGAGGGGTACTGCCCCAATACGCAAGCCATCAGACAGCATTGGTGGCCGAGTGAAACCCTTGAACTGTTAGGAAGCCGCACATACCTGGGGTCCATATCTACTTTCAGCTGAACTATTGTTGATCACTGTTGCACCGTTTCAGATCCATTTGCAAGCCGTTCCAGATTCAGCCATTTTCAATCCATTCGGCGTTGTTCCAGATCCCTTTTGAGCCGTAGCCACTCCAGTCTGGAAAAAAAAAAAAAAAAAACAACAACTTGGTTATGGTTGTCACCCGTGCAAGAGCAAACACCATGGAGGAAGCACTTGCAGCCATCCAAACCAAACTCCAAGATCTGGATGAAAAATTTCTCAGCCTCCATCTTCAGCATTCAGCCATGAACAATAACCGACAGCCAGAATCTTTTGCAGCCACCGGGTTCTCTTCTTCCAACAATTTTCGTGGGCCGAGGCTTGATTTTCCTCGCTTCAATGGTACTGATCCGACTGGATGGATATACCGAGCAGAACAATATTTCAGTCTGCATAATACTTTTGATGTCCAGAAAGTTCCACTTGCATCCTTTCATTTGGAACAGGAAGCCCTTCAATGGTACCGTTGGTACATCAAAGCTCATCCCGAGCCAAACTGGACAGATTTTTGCCAACTCATTTTGCCACGATTTGGCCCTAGTGCTTTTGATGATTTCACAGGAGCACTCACTAAACTTCACCAAATTGGCACCGTGAGAGAGTATCAGACAGAATTTGAGAAATTGGCCAACCACACAGAAGGATTGTCTGATGAATTCTACAGGAGTTGTTTTATAAGTGGTCTCAAGGATGAAATTCGCTCAGAGGTCAAAATGTTTTGTCCCAACACAATGATGGAAGTCCTAGGGTTGGCTAAGCTGGCTGAGGACAAGATTGCAGCTCAACAACGCTCCAAACCCACCCTTGTTCCCTTCAGAAATATGGGTTCCCAACGACCTCCTATCACGCCTTCTCCTCAACCAACTCCTATCAAGAATTTGTCTGAGATAGAAATGCAGGCACGCCGAGAAAAAGGGCTTTGCTATAATTGTGATGAGAAATTCACTCGGGGACATAGATGTGTTCAACAAAAGCTCTATCTCTTGGATGTGGATTCTCCACCTGCCTTAGAACTTGGTGAAGAAGCTACGGATACAGTGGATGATCAGATCGACATTCAACAACCACCTGTTGACACCCCATTTCAGGACGACCCACCTGAGATCTCTCTCCATGCTGTAACTGGCGTCACCACCCCACAAACAATGCGGGTCAGGGGATACTTCAAGAAGCTCCCTCTTACCATACTCATTGATTCTGGTAGCACTCATAACTTCATTGACCCTCGGATTGCCAAACAAGCCGATTGTTTTGTCCATCCTTGCTCCAGCTTTGAAGTCATGGTTGCCAATGGGGGCACCTTACCTTGCAAGGGGAAGTGTCACAATGTGCGTATCTCTATAGAAGATTATAACCTACGCTCTGACATGTTTGCCTTGCCTTTAAGCGGATGTGATGTGGTTTTGGGAGTTCAATGGTTATGCACACTTGGACCCATCTTATGGGATTTTGCTGAACTTTGGATGCAGTTTAAAGTCAACAGGGCACTCTGGGTTCTGCAAAATGTATGACCAGGAACAATGTAACTTATTTTGGTCGGGACTAAAAATGACAATTCAACAGATGGTGGCTGATGATGATACTTTCCAAGTCAACAAGGGGGAAACAACACTCCTTTCAGGATTGCTCAAACCCTTTCCCATCCCTACACAGCTTTGGCCAACTATTTCTATGGATTTTCTAGCAGCGCTCTGGTGGTACAATACCACATCTCAACGGACACCATATGAAGCAGTCTATGGAAAAACACCGCCTGTTCTTCTTCCATACACCCTTAACAGCTCTCCAGTTCAGGAAATTGACTCGGTTCTTCGAAACTGTGATCAGATTCTTCTCATTCTGCAGGACAATCTTCACATGGCCAGAATTCGCCTAAAACAACAAGCCGATCAGCACCGTTCTGAGCGCATTTTCCACGCAGCTGACAGGGTTCTTCTTCATCTACAGCCTTCCAAGCAATCCTCCTTGACACTCCAAAGGCGTCAGTGGCCCGAAATGCAAACCGAGGATGCTACCGGGGAACCACTCCTTCAGATTCTGCCGCAATTTCTCCAACCAAAGCTTTGAGGACAAAGATTTTTTTAAGGGAGAGGGGATGTTAGGAACCTATGTCAACCCTTCTCTTTACTATGTTAGTATATTGTTGTTGGACGCATATGCTTTGTAAGTCGTCCCGTAGTATTTGTTGATCCGTAGTTTATATTAGCCCATAGTATTGACCCATAGTATTGGACGCATATGCTTTGTAAGTCGTCCTGTAGTATTATATGTCCCATGGTTTTGACTCATAGTATTGGGAATAGACTTAGTATATAAGTGAGTGTTGAGGTCATTGAAGGCACCATGAAGTTAATTGTATTGAGCTTTCTCAGAGGAGGTTGCCCCCTCGAAGTGGCCCATGATCAATATAAAAGTGATTCTGTTATGTTATTTCTGATATCTCGTGTATTTGCATTAATTAATTATTGCAGGTTCATCTCAGGATCTGCAACGACGCGGAAGTGATTGGAAACAAGTCTGTTTTTTTTTTCCAGAATAAATCTGCAACGATGCGGAAGTGATCGAAAACATATGGATCTGCAATGGCGCGGAAGTGATCAGAAACAGCTCTAGACAGATGTAATCTGCGATTTAGCAGCTGAAAATAGATATGGACCCCAGGTATGCTCGGCTTCCTAATGGTTCAGGGATTCACTCAACCACTAATGTTTTCTAACTGCTTGCGTATTGGGGTAGTACCCCTCACTCCATGGCTCAGGTAAAACTGATAACCGCTTTGCCACAAACGACAGCTCTTAGGTTACCTCACGGGTGGGAACTAGTCAATCAGGTAGGGGTTGTTTCCCTTTTCTCTAGCAGGTCCTCTCAATGGGCCAGCTACTTGGGGTTCCTGTGGTACTCCTCACAATGCTTTTTAGGGCTTATGCCCAAGTACTTCCCCCAGTTAAGCGGATAGGGATTATTCCCAGATCCGAACCTGCAACAGATACGAAAAACAATTTTGGCAGAAATTCTACTCAATGAGCCCAAGAAAGTGCTTTGATACTAGATGTGAGGAACCTACAACAATTAATTAATGAAAATGCATTGAGATATGAGAAATAACAGAACTCAAAATCGATTTATTAATCGTGGGCCACTTCGAGGGGGCAACCTCCTTTGAGCAAGCTCAATACAAATAACTTCATGGTGCCTTCATTGACCTCAACATGCACTTATATACTAAGTCTATGCCCAATACTATGGGTCAATACCATGGAACATATAATACTACAGGACGAATTACAAAGCATATGTGTCCAATACTAGGCCAATACCATGGGCTAATACAAACTATGGATCAACAAATACTACGGGACGACTTACAAAGCATATGCATCCAACAACAATATACTAACAAAGTAAATAGAAGAGTTGACACAGATTCCTAACACCCATTTGAGAATATATGGAGTGATATTGAAGCTTTGGTGAAGTGTCATGATGTATCTTTGAAGTGGGGTACTAACCTTTGAGACCCCCCTAAAAATTGGAAATCGTTTTTTGAGTAAAATGTTTTTGCAAAAAATAGTTCGATCCCCCTTGAAGAGTATAAATAAGAGATGGAAATTTTAATTTTCATTCAATCAAAATTTAATATCTCACATACAAGAGTAGAGGACCGAATTTCAAGAGTAGATGAAGTGAACAAGGCTGAAATTCTAGTGGAAGATGAAATCTTGTGATGATTTCTATTTGGGAATATTGTTGTGAAATCTCTTTTGGGTCATCTTGCAATTTTATCTATATATTATGTTGTAGGATGATTAAAAAAGTGTCCTTCAGAGGAGATGAATTAGACATCTTGATGAAAATTGAGTAGAAGTTTCATATGCTGATTCACTATATTTTAGGATATATGACCTCCGGAAGTTAGAGTTTCTGAATAATCTTCAAATAGGTCAATTTGGAATTTTATTTATATATTTTGATCGATAAATTTTTTTATTGTGCCTTTTGTAGGGGAAGTGTCAGAGATATTGAATAATATATGGTTCATTTTTCAGACCCTATTTCACTACCTTTTTGGATATATGATCTCAGGAAGTTAGGTATTCTGAACGACTCATAAATAATCTTTTAAACAGGTCAGTTTGGAATTTTCACTATAAGTTTTTATTTAAGATGTTTTAGAGAATTAACCTTGGAGGATATGTGTTATATATATTGAAGAAAATGTGGTAGAAGTTTTAGATCTTCATTCATTACAGGTTTGTATTTGTACTTGTTGGAAGTCATGGTTTGTGATAGTGATAGTGATAGTGATAGTGAAAATTCAAGATAAGAAGGTTGAAGAAATATTGCGTTACTTTTTCATATGGTATCAGAATCATAAACTTATTAGATCATTGAAAATATTTCTATAAGGGATATGTGATGACATGATATAGATTTTATTTTGATTCCATCTTGTTATCTTGAAAAAAGTATGAATTTTGTACATGCTCTAGTGCTTCTCTCTTGGCATGCCTTATGATGATCTTGGCACGAATCTTGGTGATTATCTTGGCATGTTGTTGGAATGGATCTTGGTTATTTGATGGTATATATCATGGTGATTATCTGGGCATATTGTATGATGTCCTTGGCATATATCATAGTGGCTATCTTGGTATAATCCATGGTTATGTTTTGGCATATGGATCATCTCTTTGAGTGTTCAATGTTTTAAACATGTCCATGATATAAAAGTTGAGGATGAAACTGAAATCGATGGATGGTTGTTTCTGGGTATATATTTGAGGTACGTACAACTTGATATAGTGTGACAGATATTGAGACAGTGTGATATTGATTCTACCATTGTGAAATTAACAGTGGTATTGTGTTAGAGTTAGTGATTGTGGCAATGAGATAGAGATATAAGGATTTTGAAAGGGATAGTGACATAGGTACATAGGAAGATAGACACGTAGATTTTGATAGAGACAGAGATACAGGTTGCATAGATAGTAATTGGGGCATTGTGACAGAGATAGTGATTGTGACAGGTTCACAAGGGCAGTGATACGGGTTGACAGAGATAGTGATACATGTATAGATTGACAGAGATAGTGATACAGGTACAGGTTGTGATAGAGATAATGACATTGATAGATTGATTCTCTTATTCATATCAGGGTGGTTGTACATGGCAAGGATAGGGAATTTTAGATTCCTTCCAATTATCGGTTCTGGTAAATCAAGGAGTTGGAGCATCCTTCAATTCGGAGCCTGTAAATCAGAGGGTTGGAGCCTCCTTCCAATTGGTGCTGGTAAATCAAAGAGTTGGAACTTCCTTCAGTTTGGTGCTTGTAAATCAGGGGGTTGGTGCCTCCTTCCAGTTGGTTCCGGACAATATTGGAAGTTGGTGATTCCTATGAATGTAATGTGGTTATTATTTAAGAAAAGCATTATGTGGTTTTCTCCTATTTTGGTTTCCACATTAAATCTCTTGTGCATTGTGTATGGTTTATGTGACGATGAATTAAGTTTTTAATGGTTAATGTTTACATGATATAATTAATGTTTGAAATGGTAAAAAGTGCTCAATATTGATTCACTCGCCTCTTAGTATTTCCAACACATAAGGCCTTTCTTTCATTCCAACATGGAAAATCACCTGGAGCGGATGAATGATCAGCTGAATTCTATATTGGATTTTGGGATCTCATGGGAAACAACTTGTTAGCAGTGGTATAAGAAACCTAAATTTAAGGTAAAATCGACTTGCCTTTCAATTCAACCTTTATAGCAAATATTCCAAAAAAGGATTCTCCTTTTGGATTTGATCATTATAGACCATTTTCTCTCTGTAATTGTATTTATAAGCTCATTTCCAAAGTAATAGCTCATTGTCTCAAGCCCTTTATTTGAGCCCATATATCCCACCAATAGTTTGGGTTTTAAGACAACAGGAACATCCATGATGCTATAGGTCCTTCCCAGGAAGTCCTCCATTCAATTAATACAAAATCCTAGTCGTCATTTATGCTAAAACTTGATCTTTATATGGGTTTCGATAAGGTTAATTGAAATTTTCTCAGTCACATTATCACTCAAGTTGGGTTTCCTCCTCCCTTCATAAATTAGGTTGAAGCATGTTATTCTAGTGTATCATATGTTGTTCTTGTCAATGGATCCTCAACTTACTTCTTCAATCCTTACCTTGGACTCTGTCAAGCATGCCTTCTCTCCCTTAGGCTCCTCTTCCTTTTGGTAGCCAAAGCTCTCAATTGCCACTTAAATCATGAAAGATAACTTGGGAATCTTCAAGGTATAAAAATCACATCTACTATGTTGCTGCTCCAAATACTATTTGTGGATGATATCATATTGTCTAGTTCAGCCTCAGTGGGTGAATCAAAGTGCATAGAAAGAATTCTTAGGATTTTTTCGTCCTCTACAAGAATGGGGATCAACCTTCAAAAATCCACTAATCACTATTTCTCTGTCTGTGAAGTACATAAACAACTGATTAAAAAGTTTTTCCCATTTCTGGAAGCTTCAACATCAGAATGTTTTACATATCTTGGGTTTCTTCTTAATAAAAATGATTACATGGTTTTGGATTGGCAATGGTTATTGGAAAAAATCAAGAAGAGAATCTGCTCCTGGTACCATCACTAGATTTCTACGACTGGAAGAGTTACATTAATAAAAATCTTTTGGAGGCTATTCCATTATTTTGGATTGAATTGGGTTACATCCCCAAAGTAGTCATCAAATCCATTAGGAAGATTTGTACTAATTATCTATGGGCTAGAAAAGAAGGCAATCTCAACTATCCTTTGTGTAAGCTTAGCACATAATTTCATTTCTAAATGACAAAAATATCAAATATCTATTAAAAAGCAAACATGACATTGTGGATAGGTGGGTGGAGAACACTGACTCAACTCCAACTACCATATTATTATCATCCACATTGGAACATGTATACTGCTAGGATGAAAATAACATGCATATCCCTCACAAATATGGAAGACAGGTTGATATGGACAAACAATACTGAAGAAATAAGAAAGGTAATGAATTATTTGGTTTGCTTTAGAATTGTATTTTTGTGCTTGAAAAGATTTAAGATAATCATTCTTAAATCACCATATTTTTTTATGAGTTAAAGGTTACAAAGGTTAATATTGTAACAAATATTTTGAGATTTAGATCTAATGTGGTTGTACACAATGCTTTCTAGAGATTGTGCCTTTCATATCCAATCCTTTTAGTCTCACAAAGATGACAAATTCTTTCAACCCCTGACATTTTAAGAATTGTCCAACTTTTTGTTTCAATATAGAGCTCATGGGAGTTTGTTCTTATTCTAGCAATATTGATTTTCTTCTTTTCAAGGTAGCTAAAACAGAGAAATATTTTGTATCTTCTAGATTAGGGTTGATCATCTCATTTTAGTATCTTAATTTTCTCTTATTCTCTAATTATTTATCTTGCTATGATTTTTCCTTAAATTTAAGTATAATAATATTTTTAATATTACCTTTATTCTACAAAGTAACCTCTTGATTGATTCCCCAATGATTTAGCCAGACATGGAATCTTTATGCCAACCTCACTTGAGTCATATGTGGTTTTGGCTGTAGTTTGAAGCAGTCTTAAGAAACATCTTGTCTTCCATGTTGTTTATAGTTTTTTTCTTTCACATTAGGTACCTAGTCATAGCCATGTTCACAATGGGGGATAGACTCACTTCTATGAGGAAGATATTATAGGCTATATTACCTTTAATTTTAAGATTATAAATTATAAAATGATTTTGGATTTGCTCTATATTTCTCCATGATTCTATAGAGATGTTGCAATCCCAAACTTCATGAATATATAAGATAATAGGAGTGATGATAGTCTCAAAGATGAGTTTCTACTTATCCGAAATCCAAAGGTTTACTGATTTACAATTGTTTTTAAGTATATAGTAAGATTTTCACTCTCCATTTATCATTTTATCAATGTTATAGTTTCAATTAAGTTTGTGATGAAGATGAATTCTAAGATATTTGTATGAAGTCACTTCCTGTCAATGTAAAGATGAAGGATGATAAATATTCCGACTAAATTCATCGAGAAAACTTGTTTCTTCAAAACCGTGACACTGGCTAACTTTTCGACATATATGCCAAAAAGTATAGGGGATAGAGGACACCCTTAACTCTTATATTACAATTATTTTCTTCTTACTAGCCATTGCTTTTATTAAACTTGGTAATAACATTCTCATACAACCTTATTGCAATAACTCTCAATTTGAAGGGAACATTCAACTCTTCTAATTTATTCCAAAGGTTAGTTATGGGCATTATGTCAAATCATTTTCTAAAGTCAATGAAGCAACATGAGATTGTTTTTATTAGTGTGACTCTCCTCTACAATGATCCTAAGCATAAAAAGGTGGTCCTTCATAGCTCATAAATCTAACCTAGCATTTAGTTATTTTTTCGTGGCTTTCTAGCCCTTCTTTTTAAATCATTTTCCATATTAATTCCATATAAATTGGGTAAAGGAGAACTAAGCATAATGGTCCTATAATCAAAGGGATTGTTCTTATCCTCACTTTTAAAAATAAGAACAACGAAGCTTTGAGTGCAGGGTTTAGGGAAACCTTGTTTGTCTGCTAAATTGAAGATCATGTGAATGCGAGGGATGATAACAGGCCTCCAATTTTTAAGATTTCTCATTGGGAGCAATTGATGTCCTTAGCTTTCCTTTTTGCAAGATGCTTAACCCCAAACTTTATGTCTTTTGAAGAAAAAATATTCCTCTGTAGAAAGGGAATGAATGTTATCAATGACATAAGGGAATTCTAAAGCTGTTAAAGTTGGTAATTCTTCAAGGGAATCATGTTGCTTTATTTAGTTTTACAAGTTATAAGTTATCTTTAAAATTTCTTAAGAACTAGCCTAGAAATATCCTCTTGCTTTATATTTATAAACTATAATTTTTAATTAAATCTTTATATTTATTTATTTTATCGAATTTTAAAAACTCGTTAAAAATATTAATAATAATTTTACAATTTTATATATTATTCAATAAACATTGAAATTTACTTTCTTTTTTACCTTTCTTTTTAATATTATAATAATTTAAAAATTAAAATATAGTTTTTTTCCATTTATTTACGTAACATTACATAGGCAAACAAACATAAAATTACATAGTGTCTTGCTTTCCCGAATAAAATTAAAATCAATTAGCTATACTCTTAATTGTATATTGCTATTTTGAGTAAAATCAAAATTGGTTAGCTTTACATTTAAATTTTGACCTTGAATGATTTTCTTGGGCATGTAGCTAAGGCTTTTAATAAAAGTCATCATGTTATTGGTTTGAAATCACTTTGTTGTAAACTCAAATCAATTGAGAATTTTATAAGTAAATATGGTTTTAGATATTAGTTCTTCACCCTTGGCAAAGGGAAAGTGAAAGAGTTCTTTGCTTCTTAATATCAAAATTGCATAACATATAGTTACACTTCAAGTTGGGAAAATGAAAGAAATATTTGTTATTAAGAGCAAAATTGTATACATTAACCATATTATAATTTATTTATATAAACTTATACGTGTGAGTATCACCAACCACATTACAAAAAAACAAAAAAAAAAGTATAAATTGAAAAAGCATATAAAGAATGATTAGAGTGAGATATCAACAAAAATATCACCTAATAAGGTGAGCTATTACATGGACATAGAAGCAACAAACAAAAGTGTAGACTAGGAGAGCCCATCAAAGAAAGGTCACAATGGGATACTAACCAAAATGATCAATAAAATACAAAAAAAATAGTTAAATAGTCTATATGATTGTAAAGTTGACAAATAAAACCACATTGACAAAGAAGCAATAAACAAAAGTGTAGAGTGATATACCAACAAAAATGAACATTGGATACAAAAGATCTAGTTAAATGAGTCAATAAAATTAAATAATACCACATTGGCAGAGAAGCAACCAACAAAGCTGGATACCAACAAAAATGAACACAAAAATACAAAAGTTTTAGGTAAATGAGTCAATATAATTGCAGAGTGAGCAAATAAGACCACATTGATAGAAAAGCAACAAACAAAAATGTAGAGTTGGAAAGTTCATCTCAAAAAAGACCACACCAAGATACCAACAAAAATGATTACTAAAATACAAATGATTTAATAAAGTGAATCAATACAATTTTGAAAAGTATTGATGGTATTAATTATGTGTTGTGGTATTACTAAACTTCAAACGGTTTATTAAAGTGATCAATACAATTTTGAAAAGTATTGATGGTATTAATTATGTGTTTTAGTAATAGAGATGGGTAATTGTTAGGTTAAAGATTTAGTTTCAAATTATAATAAAATATAAAATTATTAGTTAAATTTAATAATAATATAAATTTAAAAATATTAATAATAATAACAAAATTATAAGATTTAAGTTTTAATAAATGTTTCTGTAAAATATATGATCGTTGTATCAAGAAGTTTGAATGTCATGTTTGAAAGTAATTCAGAATTGATGGAGTAGATTTACAATATTATTATAATTAAAAAATATATAATTATATAATTTAAATAATGGGTATTTATGATAGTAAGAAATATTTATGGTAATTTCAAAATATTTGTACAATATTGATATTTTTAACTTTTTAACTCGTTATAATTATGGTGATCTAAGATTGATTTTCTTAAAACTTTTTTAAGTAAAAGAATAAAATTCTAAAAAAAACAAGTGATTTCTTATTTTTAAGATTCGATATACCAAAATAGGTTTGATATACCAAAATTGGTCATCATCCTCTTGACCACCACCACCACCACCATCAAATTATCACATTTCCTTAAAAAACAAAAAAAAATCTATAATAATATAAACTATATCTATAAATTTTATTAATATCTTCCTCCACCATCACCACTACCTATATAATGATATAAACTATATCTCTAAATTTTATTTATATTTCACAATATTTATATAACTTTCTCCAATTATAATTTAAAAATTATTCAAAATTTACTTAAAACTATGTTAAGATAATATAACAAAAAGTTCCAAATAAAAACATATAACTTCTCATACTCCTAAGTTCTAAAATATAACTTCTCATACTCCTATAAGCTCTAAAATATATTGTTATCTAGACATAGCTTTCTCAATAATTTGGCAAAGCATCTAACAATAAAGTTTTTTTTTCAAGGTGAAAAAAACATTTTTTATTAAATAAGGAAAAATATGTGTAAGGGAAGGTTCCAATAGTTACATTAAGAACAGTCACATATGCCGATCGACAAAATAGGCTGATAAAATCCAGCTACATACAAAATCAAAGTTATAAGCTACTTATAATAGCACCACGACCACATACAGATCATATGAATCAGATAAAAAAAACACAAAACAAAAAGTAACATGTCGAATGACAGGTCTCACAACTGATGACCAGAGAGGCAACACTCATCTAACAGAAAGAAAAACAACATTCATTGGTAAGAACGCCCTCACGAAATTCCTTAAAAGAAATCTTTCCATCCATCATACCCAGAGCCTACTTTGATAGACCATCAGCCTCCTCATTGAAACATCGACAGATATGAGAGAAAACTAGTTCCTTAGACCGGAGAATCAGCTTACGTACCTTCGTCGACCAGTGTTTGAGAGAGAGCGGACACAAACCGGTCTTACCAATAGCCCAATCGATAATACAAAGAGAGTCACCAAAGATGTGAGATAGAGCAATATTCTGAGCCTCTGCAAACCAGAGAAGCCCCCATAATGCCAACAACTCCGCTCTAGTGTTGGAGCCAAGACCAACTTTCATGCGAAGATGGAAGTACTGACAATGAGACAGTTTGATGATCATACCAGCTCTGCATACACCATGCTGGGCTGCACCATCGAAGAACCTGATGGGATATGAGACCTAGTCTTCAGAGAAAGGAGGGGCACAATTAAGATCCCGAATCGGGGTGACTTCTGAGCTAGAATACCAGACAGAGATCCGCGCAACCATTAGATCAATGCATGGTTGATAACCATTGAAGAGCAGGCCATTGCGAGCTCGCCATACTTCCCAAAGAGTAAGGAAGGAAATGAGAGCATCACCACTCGAACCATCGTAACAACAGACTAATTTATCCATTGCAGTAAATTATCCATTGCAGTAGTTAGCTCCCAAGCAAGTAGAGTCCTCCATCTACCACGAAGAATCGACCAAAACTTATGGAAAAATACACAACCTCCAAAGAGATGATTAATATTCTCCACATCACATCTACACAAAACACACATCCCCGAACCATTGAAACTACGACGTTGAAGATTCAACCACATAAGAATCTTATTATGCATGAAGAACCACACGAAACAACTAATTTTC
Organism: Larix kaempferi; assembly: GCA_027924585.1. NCBI lineage: Eukaryota > Viridiplantae > Streptophyta > Pinopsida > Pinales > Pinaceae > Larix > Larix kaempferi. The sequence continues at coordinate 18,360,448 of BSBM01000001.1, forward strand.
AATGAAATCGTATTAACAATAAAGTTAACACATACAACCACATTGACATAGAAGTAATAAACAAAAGCGTGTTGTGTGAGAGTACACCAAAGAAAGACCAAAATGAAATACCAAAAAAAATTATCACTAAGATACAAAAAGAGAGTTAGTAAAGTGAGTCAATACGAGTAACATACATTACATGATACATCTTATTAGGAAAAGAAAATACATAATGATATACATAGTATTTGTTGTTTGCTTAGATATCCTCACTTATTTAATACATATTATTTATTATTGGTTGATTTATGAGATATTTTTACTGAGTTGTTAAGAGGTGAAATTAATATCTAGGTTAATGGCATTTTCTTGTAGAGAGGTAGAGGATTATCCCCATACGCAATTCATATGTATTAAGGGTATATGGGTGGGACCTTGGTTCCTTCTAAAACTTTTTTTTATGTATTAAATAAAAGGGGAGTGATCCTTAGTATTTTATCACAAGCCAAAAAAGCTAGGGATGGAGTTCTTAAGGGGAAAATTTCTAAAACCGTTAGTATATTTTGGTTCCTTCTAAAACTTTTTTATGTATTAAATAAAAGCGAAGTGACCCTTAGTATTTTATCACAAGAAAAAAAGTATTGTAATTTTTTGGATAGTATTAACAAAAAATCAAAATTGGTAGTTTTATCTACAGATAGAAATATTTCCAAGTAAATCTCATATTTTATTTTTACTGTTATTTGCTTTTATTTTTTATATTTTTCTAACATAATTAAGTTTTCTCAAATACAAAAAAAAGAAAAAGAAAAATGGTTACGCTATCTTGGTGAAAGTATAATTGTGAACTCTATGGGTGGGATGAGATATATGTTAGAAGGGACTTCAATAAATGATTATAAGAATCCAATAGTATTCATATCACGAAGAGGAAAGAAGTTTACATGCCATGTAAAGTAGCTCATAATTGGTTAAATTTGCAATGAAAATGTTTCACGCTCTAATTATTTGGTATTCCTCCAATAGTTCTATATACATAAATTCCTTGGTGTGATGAAGGACATAACATAGAAGAAAGGAGGCTTTGGGTTCTTAGGTTGAAGTTATAGAGGCTGACAGAAGTATGGATTTTTGGAGGTTCCAGAGAGTGGCTCTGTTGAATGTAATCCGGGAGTAGTCCGTCTTCAATAAATAAATATTGTAGAATTGTGTTGTTGTGAATGTGTGGTTTTTAAATTATATTATTGATGTTTATCTACATTTTATTTTAATTCTACTCCTACCTATGGGTAGTTTTTATATGCATCTATGTGTGTAGAGTTATTGAGTTTCACTCTGCATCAAGTGGTATAAAATCCGGCTGATACTACAGTGGGGAGGATCAAAGAAATCATGGCTAAAGATTGAGTAATTTGTGGATGGTGTTGAAGTGGGGATCACACAAAAAGAGATCCTATATAAGAATCAAATTGATGTCCAATAGAGGAAGGGGTCATGGAATGCCTAGAATACTAGAGCCTATTGCATATATGAATAAGCTTGCAACAATTGTGAGGACAATGGTGGCCATAATGGATGCCATGGAGGTACTCCAGAGGAGAGGTATTTCACATGTCAGGAAAGAAAAGAGTGATGATGAAGTAGAATAATATACTACAAGAGAAGAAACAGAGGAGAACATGATAGTGGGAGGTAGAATGATCAGATCCATTAGCAGTATTGGAGGTAACCCTAAACTTGATACCCTTGTCTATTCTAGAAGTTTAAATATAAAAGAACTAATAAATTGGACATGGGAAATGGAAAAGTTCTTTAAGTTTGAGTGGATTAGAGATCCTATGAGAATTAGGTTTGTTATCACGAAATTGAAAAGTCATGCTTCTTTGTGGTGGGATAAGTTGCAGCTGAATAGAGAATTTAGTGGTAGAGGGAAGATGAAAACCTGGGATAGGATGGTGCCAAAATTGAAATGTAAATTCTTTCCTATGGATTATGATTTAAATTTGTTGAAAAGATTGCAGAATTTGAAGTAGTTGAAGATGTTAGTAAAGGAATACACAAAGGAATTTTACATGCTTTCTATAGGCTCTAGACAAAATGAGGATTCTGGAATCCATTGTCATTTATGTGAATGGTTTAAGTTATGCCATTCAAGATGATTTTAATGTTTTGAATTACCATTCAGTGGAAGAGGCTTGTAAAGAATCCTTGATAATTGAGGATAAATTGTTGAGGAAACAACAAAATGTGAAGAAACCTCCACGATATGGAAAAAAGTAGCAAAAACAAAAGTGAGTTGAAGAAGGTGAAAGTAATCCCAATAGAATTAATGAGCTTGTTAGACGAAGATTTAATACTGAGAAAGGACGAGGTTGATCAGTAAGAGGAAGAGGTAGAGGAGGAAAATTTGATGGAATTTGCTTCAAATGTGGAATGAAAGGCCATATGGCATTTTGAATGCCCAAAAATTGTGAAGTATAGAAGAAGAAAAGAATGGATAACACATCTTATTGAAACATAACCATCAGTAGTAGCAAGTGAGGTGATTGAATTGCGGTCAAAACAAGGGGAAATATGATAATGAGGAAGATACTGTTGCATCTTGAGAAAGAGGTTGAGAGAGAACTAGAATAGAGGAATACACTATTCATAATGAAATATAAAATAGAAGGTAAGTGTTGTGATTTGGTTATTGATGGTGGTAGTTCTAAGAATTTAATGTCTACTAAAGTTGTTTACAAATTGAAATTAAAGTGTACACCTCATCCAGAGGCATATAGGGTGTCATGGTTACAAAATGGGAATAGCGTCACTATTATAAGTTTTAAACATGTGTAGAGAAGCAAAGCATACATATTATTTTAAGAAAAACAGAGATTGCATCACAACATTCACACATAGTACACAGAAATTTACCCTAGAAACCCTTAACCGGGAAAACCAGCAAACCTTGGAGCTACACCTCCTATTCTTCTCATTATTTCATTATGAATCACTCACAATACTATATAGGTATTCCACAGCATCCAATACCCTAATCCGTTAACCTGGATTAGTAAATAGACCCCAATCCCTTAACCGGGATTAAATCACATATTTTTAGAAAAATCCCCAAAATAACCAAAAAACAACCCAAAAATTTTGGGATCGTCACACGTAGCGCTGACAGGCGCACTCTCCCATTCACATACATGCAGGGAATATAACACATACCCAACAACCTATGAACAAGCAATTCTTGGTTAGTTTTAATATTGGGGATTATAATCATAGCATTCTATTTGATGTTTTCCCATGGATTCATGTCACATTTTGTTGGGGAGGCCATGGTTGAGTTTTCTCTGCATCATTTCATAATATTTATATTGTCTTTTTCAATCTTTTAGAGCTCAACCAAAAATTTATTAAAAAATACTTAGTTATTTGTTTTATCATTTGGTATAGAGAATCGGGTGGCATGTGTGGGGTCCTTCTAAATCCCAATAGAAATGAAGAAATGAAATTTCCACGGGATGTCTCTTTGTGACAAATAATAAAGTTGAAATGTATTCCTTATTACTAGGTACATAAATTTTGAAGAGTATTTGAATAAACCACATTATAGCTCTTTGGGAGTCACTTCTTGTCGTAAAATAGGTGAGGAAAAAAACAGTGAAAGAATGGAATATCCAAGGTAATTTTTAATTCCTTAACAATGTAAAAATTAGGCACGTCTAACATCATAACAATTCAGTGTCATATCAACTTGCAAGTGATGTAATCAAGTTATATAGGGGAATTATTGTTCAAAATGCCACCCCTTGTAGGAATTCTAAATAGTTTCAAGACCATGATAGAATTCTAATAAGCTTGGATCTAGAAGCAAAGAAGTCGTCACAAGAATTTATTTAGATATATGCAAGAATAAGAAGAAATATTTCCACATAGACTAGTATATAAGTTTTGGTTGAGGCCAATGAAGGCACCATGAATTTATTTGTCTTGAGCTTGCTCAAAGGAGGTTTCCCCCTCGAAGTGGCCAGTGATCAATAAAAACATTCTGTGATCTAATATATCGTGCATTTTATCAATTAATTGTTGCAGGTTCCTCATATAAGCTTTCCCACTGGACCATATATTGGTTGTGTTGGCCTTGCTGAGTATGAAGGGTCTTCATATCAAAAATGTGTGCAATCTTTTCCTTTTTCTTGCTCAGAATGGCATGTTTTCAATCCACCTCCACCTCATTGTCATCACCTAGGTCGTTTGCATGGAAGATATATAAATCAGAAACATTAAACACAGGGGAACATCAAGATCAGCTAGTAAATTAACATTATAAGCATTGTCATTAATTTTCTTGAGAATGTTCCAAGGACCAATTTTCTTATACTTCAATTTGTGGTAGGTTCCTGTACGAAACTACTCTTTCTGTAAATAAACCATCACCAAATCGCCTTCATTGAATACCTGATGTCTTCTGATAATATTTTATAATTTTTTTTTGCTCGTTACTATCCTAGATATTTTGTCTCATTTGATGTTGCAATTGTTGAATGTGTTATGCAAATGATTCCCCGTCATCGTTGATTCTATCTCCAAGCGGTAGCTGCACCAATTCTTGGACACCCCTAGGATTTCTACCGTAAACAATCTGAAATGGAGATTTACCTATAGATCTATTCACTAAACTATTGTAGGAAAATTATACTTGAGGTAAATCCCAATCCCACTTCTTGGGATTCTCTCCAACAATGCTCCATAATAGGTTTCCCAAACTCCAATTTACTACCTCAGTTTAACCATATGTTTGGGGGTGATAGGCACTACTAAACTGTAATTTAGTACCCATTTTCTTCTATAAAGTCCTCCAAAACTAACCCAATAACCCAGTATCTCTATTAGAGGTAATAGTTTTTGGAACACCGTGTAATCTAACGATTTAAAAAAAAAAAAAATCCACCCTTGATGCATCACTAGTTTTCTTGCAAGCAATGAAATGAGCCATTTTACAAAACCTAACAACAACCATAAAAATAGAATTATTACATCGTTGTATGTATGGGATACCTAACACAAAGTCTATTCTCTAATCTGTCGATGGAGCTGTGGGAACTAGTAATGGCATGTACAACATTGTATTATGTGAGTGTATCTTAGCCATTTAACAAATCTTACATCGTGCAAAATCCCTGTTTATATATGTTTTCATCTTTGGCTAGTAATATTTATCTTGGATTAAGGCTATTGTCTTATCCTTCCCAAAATGTCTTTCCAAAACAGTTCTGTGAAGTTCTCTGATAATATTTTCTCTAATAGAACCAATTGGAATGTATAGTTGTTTTCCTTTGAAGAAGTAGCCATATTGCATAAAATATTCACTATGACTAAGATCCATGTTCCTAGCAACATGATTCTTCAACTATTCCACAATCTCCCCAAAATCGTTATCAAACACATAGAGATCCCTCAATGTAGCAAACCCAATTACTTGATTTCCATGGTTGTCAAAAGAACAGTGTGTCGACTCAAAGCATCTGAAACCTGATTTTTCCTTCTTGATTTGTGCTTCGGAAAAAAGGTGTAGCCTTGTAAGAAAGAGACCCATTTTCCATGTCTACTGTTCGATTTATTTTGGGTGTTTATATACTTTAATGCAATGTGATCTGTAAATAAAAAAAACTCTTTCGACACTAAATAATTCCTCCAATGTCGCAATGCTTGGACAATGGTATCAAATTCTACATCATATGTGGATTAGTTCTTTATTACATCATTCAACTTTTCGCTAAAAAATGCAATTGGTCTACCTGCTTGTCTAAGCACATCTCCAATGCCTACATGTGAGGCATCATAGTCTACCTCAAATACTTTATCAAAATATATTAAGGCTAATATGGGTGCCTCAGTTACCTTCTTCTTTAGAAACTCAGAACTGTCCTCAGCTTCATTGGTCCACTTGAATGTCGTGCCTTTGGTGCAATCTATTATGGGCACTACAATGCTGCTAAAATTTCAAATAAACTTTCAGTAAAAGGTGTCCAACCCATGAAAAATTCTTACCTCTGTTATGCTCATAGGAGTAGGCCACTCCAAAATTGCTCTAACCTTCTCTGAATCCATCTTGACTCCTTCTGTTGAGATTAACAAAACCCAGAAATACCAAAATTTCTTGCAGGAACCTACATTTCTTCAAGTTTGCATAAAGCTGATGTTTTCTCAACACATCCAATATAATTTTTAAATGTTGCAAGTGATATTATTTGTTGTTACCGAAAACTAGATTGTCATCAAAATAAATGACAACAAACTTACAAATATAAGGTCGAATCACAGTATTCATCAAACGCATGAAGGTACTTGGTGCATTGGATAGCTCGAATGGGATCACCATCCATTCATATAGTCCATCCTTGTTCTTGAAAGATGTTTTCCATTCATCCCATTCGCGAATCTAAATCTGGTGGTATCCATTGTGCAAATCAATTTTACTAAACTACTTATCTCCAGCTAGCACATCCATCATGTCATCCAAGCACGGTATAGGAAAATGGTATTTGATGGTAATTTTATTGATTTATCTCCTATCTGTGCACTTCCTCCACGTATTATATTTTTTTGGATTCAACAATGTTGGTATGGCACAAGGACTCATGATTTATCTTACTGGACCTTTCTTTATAAGTTTTGTTACTTGTCGATTGAGCTCTGCACGTCTTGTAGAACTCATCCTACAGGCTTCCTGATTAGGTAAATATGATCCTGGGATTAGATCAATGTGATGTTGAATATCCATCTTCAGTGGAATACCATCAGGTAGTTCATTAGGGATAACATCAACATATTCTTCTAGTACCTTGGCCACTTCAACAGGTATTGGTATGTATTCCTCGGCTCCTTTTTTCATTATTAATGCATAGCAGAATCCAGTTGCATTCATTTCCTTAACAAGCTGTCTTTCTGGAAAAAGATTCTCATATTTCCCTTTATCCTTAAGGGGCAATAAGACAACTTTTGATCCATCCTTCCGAAAGGTGTAGGTATTCTTTTCTCCATCATGCATGAATTTTATGTCATATTTCGAAGACCTCCCTAATAACAGATGAGATGCATCCATTGGAATGACATCACACCTTACTTCATATTCATAATTCTTATCGATGGAAAAATTGATCAAACATATTTTATTAATGGTGACTTCATTCCCTTTTTTGATCCATGTGATTCAGTAAGGATGGGGATGTGTTTGACAGCGTAATTTCAACTTATCTTCCATCTCTTTGGAATCTATATTTTCACAACTGCCACTATCAACAATAACTTGGCATACCTTTCCCTCTAATGTGCACCTGGTTTGAAAAATATTTGTCCATAGCCATGAATATTCATTGTTGCTACATTGTCTTTGCTCTTTTTCTGGAATCACCATTGACCTCTGTATCATGAGATTCTCCCCCATATCGGGTGGGACTTCATATTCAACTCCTTCTTCTTCATTCACAGCTTGGACCAATTTTAAACTAGGTTGTTTTCCTTTCTTCAGCTCTTGCATGTTATAACTTTGGCATTCAAATGCTTGGTGGCCCTATAAACCACACCTAAAACACATATAAGGTCTTCCTCTACCACCACCATAACCTCTACCCCTATGAAATCCTCTTCCTCGTGGTTGATTCTGTTAATATTTGGTTAAGATTTGATCTTTAATTCGTTTGGATGCAAAGACTTGAAGAAATGAGACAACTCAATCCATGAAATTCATACAACCATAACACAAGATATACGCTGGGGAAAATCCTCAAAATTATGAGAACACCCCAACAATTATTCTCAGTATAATATAAGGGATAGCAGAGAATGCTTTATTTTACAACATAGCAGATTGCTTTTGGAAGATAAGAGATCGCCAAACACTCTTGATGAAGGTACATAAGCAGTAGAGAAGAGAGATCAATCGGATGTGTGCCCAGCACAACAAGAACAAGAATGAACAATACCCTGCACAAAGAGAAGTGCCTTGCCTTCAATGGAGAAGAGAATTCACTTCACATTGGATTCATCAATCCCGTATAACATATTTATACATTCTTCTCTTCTATTTTTAACTTCTAACTTCAGGATGAACTCGCACTCAAACTGGATGCATTAATCTTGTTAGTAGAGGTGTGCCCCACTTCTCATGCAATGCTTGATCTCATTGATTTTTCACTTAGGATGAACTCGCCTCTTAACTGAAATATTTCCCAGTTAGTTAGGTGGCTAACTTAAGTGTGGGCATGAAAGTGTCACAAATCACGTGTCATCATTTAGTTTAACATAAGTGTCTTCATGCAATAACTCTTAGTTAACTAGATCTTCTTTGTTGTCACTTAGTTAACTCTCTTTAACTGAAGTATTGTCTTTTAGTTAACTAAAGTGAAAACACTTTAGTTAACTACTCCTTCGTATTTAACACTTAGTTAACTGAAATCATGCTGATTGATTTACTTCAAGTGACCACTATGAGTTCTTTAGTTAACTAAGGCATACCTTTAACTGAAGCATTGATACTTAACTGTAGCTTTATAACCGAAGCTTTAACAATTCGAGTTCTCTTTAATTAGATGAAGTGTTTGCATGGGAAATTTCGAATTCTATTGATATCTATGCTTTATCTTTTACTGCATGGTCAATATGTGCTAGCTTTAATTATCCATCACTAGGCATCATTTTAAGGACACATACTTATTTAAAAGTGTATACACCTTGGTGAATATTACTAATTCTTAAAATGTCAACTATAAAATATTTGGCAATATTTTTAGAGTGAAAAAGGTTTATCCCATCAAAATTGGGCTAAACGGGGCTTCAAAAAAAGCAAATTGGCAAATACGTTTTTGGGAAAAAACATGGAAAAATAGCCCATGGGATAAATTTCACCCCTAAAATTATCCTTGTCCATCACATTACATTATACTAAGAAGAATTATCGGATGTTGTGATCATATTATATTATTCTGGACCAAATGATCATATGCTAAAGTGACTCAATTTAGAGATGATCAATCTCTAAAGGAAACTTAATAGAAATCTGGTGATCATGGTTAATAATACATCACACAACATTAAATGCTTTTAACAAGTAAATCATGACCTTTATATGGAAGGTATACCTCTATACGGGAGGTCCATCTCATGGATACCTTTATACTGAAGGTTCACATGATAATAATGACTTGACACACAAGTGCGAAGTCTTGTCCAACAATACTTTACAACATCATTACTTTTATCAAGTACCTCTATATGGGAAAAATAACCTTTACACGGAAGGAAATCAAAGTGCTCACCTCTATATGGGAGGATCATTCTTGGCTACACAAGATTGGTTTGGAGAATGTCTCCTGATGTTGTATATTTAACACTCCCTCTCAGCGAGGGAGGCTTTCTTTTCCATAGCAAGCTTCTCTCGGAAGTACCTAAACTTTGTCATTGATAGAGGCTTTGTTAACACGTCTACAATATGCTCATTAGTAGAAATTTACTAAAGTTTCACTGTACCTTTCTAGACCATGTCTTGGATGAAGTGACACTTCATTTCAATGTGATTCGACTTGTCATGAAACACTCGGTTTTCAGAAAACTTGATGCAACTTTGATTATCACACCTAGTAAGTACTGTAGGGTCAATATTTTCACCAAACAACCCTGCAAGTATATTTTAGAGCCACACTGCTTCTCGGCAGGAAACACTAGCAACTATGTATTCTACTTTGGTGGTGTTGGGGGATACAAAGCTCTACTTCCTACTGAACCAAAATATCATAGTTGATCCTAGGATATAACAGTAACTGGATGTACTCTTACGGTCCACAATGCTTCCACCCCAGTCTGAGTCTATATAACCAAGTACTATGAATCCTCCACTAGAGGCATATCTGATTCCATATGAAATTGTACCTCGAAGGTACCGAAGCACATGCTCAGCAGCTATCCAGTGTTTGTGTCTCGAATCATACATAAATTGACTCGGAATTCTCATGGTATAACCTATATCATGCCTCGATGTATCAAGTACATTAGCGAGACTATAAGTTGTCTATACAAAGTGGGATCTACTAGATCTGATCCAAATCTTGACTCATGAAGTTTCCTCAAATTGGAAACAATCAGTGTAGTCATAGATTTGTAATATATCAGGCCAAACCTATGCAATATATCCACAGTGTGCTTCCCTTGAGATAGAAAATTTTCATCTTTTCTTTTCCATATCTCAAGGGCAAGAAAGTAGTGCATTAGTCCTAAGTCTTTCATCTCGAACTCTGAGGTGAGCTCCCTCTTGCACCAAGAAATCAGATGTTCCTCTCTAGTGAGAAACAAATCATCAACATACATAACCAATATCGATGGTTGGTTCTTCACTACTTTTAAGTACAAATTTGGATCAGCTTCACTCTTATAGAAACCCAGTTTTTGAAGGTAGCTATCAATTCTGGAGTACTAAGCCTCAGGGACTTACTTAATCCCATATAGAGCTTTCTTTAGCTTTCAAACATGGGACTCCTTACCATGCACCAAAAATCCTTCAGGATTTTGAATATAAACCTCTTCCTCAACCTCCCCATTGAGGAAGGTTGTCTTCACATCCATCTGGTGAAGTTTCCATCCTAGAACATATGCAAGTGCAATCGTTGATTAGATTTTGGTGTGCCTTGCCACAGGGGAAAAGGTCTCATCATAATCGATGCCTTCTTTCTGAGAGAAACCTCTAGCAACGAATATGGATTTATTGAATAATATATGGTTCATTTTTCAGACCCTATTTCACTACCTTTTCGGATATATGATCTCGGGCAGTTAGGTATTCTGAAAGACACATAAATAATCTTTTAAACAAATCAGTTTGGAATTTTCACTATAAGTTTTTATTTAAGATGTTTTAGAGAATTAACCTTGGAGGATATGTGTTATATATATTGAAGAAAATGTGGTAGAAGTTTTAGATCTTCATTCATTACAGGTTTGTATTTGTACTTGTTGGAAGTCATGGTTTGTGATAGTGATAGTGAAAATTCAAGATAAGAAGGTTGAAGAATATTTCGTTACTTTTTCATATGGTATCAGAAATATGGGATATGTGATGACATGATATAGAGTTTATTTTGATTCCATCTTGTTATCTTGGAAAAAGTATGAATTTTGTACATGCTCTAATTCTTCTCTCTTGGCATGCCTTATGATGATCTTGTCACGGATCTTGGTGATTATCTTGGCATGTTGTTGGAATGGATCTTGGTTATTTGTTGGTATATATCATGGTGATTATCTAGGCATATTATATGATGTCCTGGGCATATATCATAGTGGCTATCTTGGTATAATCCATGGTTATGTTTTGGCATATGGATCTCTTTGAGTGTTCAATGTTTTAAACATGTCCATGATATAAAAGTTGAGGATGAAACTGAAATAGATGGATGGTTGTTTCTAGGTATATATTTGAGGCACGTACAACTTGATATAGTGTGACAAATATTGAGACAGTGTGATATTGATTCTGCCATTGTGAAATTAACAGTGGTATTGTGTTAGAGTTAGTGATTGTGGCAATGAGATAGAGATACAATGATTCTGAAAGGGATAGTGATATAGGTACATAGGAAGCTATACACGTAGATTTTGATAGAGACAGACATACAGGTTACATAGATAGTGATTGGGGCATTGTGACAGGTTCACAAGGGCAGTGATACGGGTTGACAGAGATAGTGATACATGTATAGATTGACAGAGATAGTGATACAGGTACAGGTTGTGACAGAGATAGTGACATTGATAGATTGATTCTCTTATTCATATCAGGGTGGTTGTACATGGCAAGGATAGGGAATTTTAGATTCCTTCCAATTATCGGTTCTGGTAAATCAAGGAGTTGGAGCATCCTTCAAGTCGGAGCCTGTAAATTAGAGGGTTGGAGCCTCCTTCCAATTGGTCCTAGTAAATCAAAGAGTTGGAAATTCCTTCAGGTTGGTGCTTGTAAATCAGGGGGTTGGTGCCTCCTTCCAGTTGGTTCCGGAAAATATTGGAAGTTGGTGATTCCTATGAATGTAATGTGGTTATTATATAAGAAAAGCATTATGTGGTTTTCTCCTATTTTGGTTTCCACATTAAATCTCTTGTGCATTGTGTATGGTTTATGTGACGATGAATTAAGTTTTTAATGGTTAATGTTTACATGATATAATTAATGTTTGAAATGGTAAAAAGTGCTCAATATTGATTCACTCGCCTCTTAGTATTTCCAACACATAAGGCCTTTCTTTCATTCCAACATGGAAAATCACCTGGAGCGGATGAATGATCAGCTGAATTCTATATTGGATTTTGGGATCTCATGGGAAACAACTTGTCAGCAGTGCTATAAGAAACCTAAATTTAAGGTAAAATCGACTTGCCTTTCAATTCAACCTTTATAGCAAATATTCCAAAAAAGGATTCTCCTTTTGGACTTGATCATTATAGACCATTTTCTCTCTGTAATTGTATTTATAAGCTCATTTCCAAAGTAATAGCTCATTGTCTCAAGCCCTTTATTTGAGCCCATATATCCCACCAATAGTTTGGGTTTTAAGACAACAGGAACATCCATGATGCTATAGGTCCTTCCCAGGAAGTCCTCCATTCAATTAATACAAAATCCTAGTCGTCATTTATGCTAAAACTTGATCTTTATAAGGCTTTTGATAAGGTTAATTGAAATTTTCTCAGTCACATTCTCACTCAAGTTGGGTTTCCTCCTCCCTTCATAAATTAGGTTGAAGCATGTTATTCTAGTGTATCATATGTTGTTCTTGTCAATGGATTCTCCACTTACTTCTCCAATCCTTACCTTGGACTCTATCAAGCATGCCTTCTCTCCCTTAGGCTCCTCTTCCTTTTGGTAGCCAAAGCTCTCAATTGCCACTTAAATCATGGAAGATAACTTGGGAATCTTCAAGGTATAAAAATCACATCTACTATGTTGCTGCTCCAAATACTATTTGTGGATGATATCATATTGTCTAGTTCAGCCTCAGTGGGTGAATCAAAGTGCATAGAAAGAATTCTCAGGATTTTTTCATCCTCTACAAGAATGGGGATCAACCTTCAAAAATCCACTAATCATTATTTCTCTGTCTGTGAAGTACATAAACAACTGATTAAAAAGTTTTTTCCATTTCTGGAAGCTTCAACATTAGAATGTTTTACATATCTTGGGTTTCTTCTTAATAAAAATGATTACATGGTTTTGGATTGGCAATGGTTATTGGAAAAAATAAAGAAGAGAATCTGCTCCTGGTACCATCACTAGATTTCTACGACTGGAAGAGTTACATTAATAAAAATATTTTGGAGGCTATTCCATTATTTTGGATTGAATTGGGTTACATCCCCAAAGTAGTCATCAAATCCATTAGGAAGATTTGTACTAATTATCTATGGGCTAGAAAAGAAGGCAATCTCAACTATCCTTTGTGTAAGTGGGAAACACTATGCTTACCGAAATCACATGGAGGACTGGTTTTTAAAGATCTTAACCAATTCTCAAAATCTCTTGCAGCCAAAGGCATGTGGACAATGATCTCTCAAGAAGGTCTATGGAAATCTACTATTATTCATAAATATATAGCCCCCATATTTTTAGTTAGATGTCTCACATCCTCCTCATATGAAACAAAGGGATCACTATTTTTGTGGGTAATGCAAAAAATACTCTCACTAATCATAGATTACCTTTCCTAGAACCCGATGAATGGTAATCAAATTCTTCTAGGCTCATATCCAATCCTATGTATCAATCAACAAGATCTATTAGCTTAGCACATAATTTCATTTCTAAATGATAAAGGTATCAAATATCTATTAAAAAACAAACATGACATTGTGGATAGGTGGATGGAGAAAATTGACTCAACTTCAACTACCAGATTATTATCATCCACATTGGAACATGTATACTGCTAGGATGGAAATAACATGCATATCCCTCACAAATATGGAAGACAGGTTGATATGGAAAAACAATACTGAAGAAATAAGAAAGGTAATGAATTATTTGGTTTGCTTTAGAATTGTATTTTTGTGCTTGAAAAGATTTAAGATAATCATTCTTAAATAACCATATTTTTTTATGAGTTAAAGGTTACAAAGGTTAATATTGTAACAAATATTTTGAGATTTAGATCTAATGTGGTTGTACACAATGCTTTCTAGAGATTGTGCTTTTCATATCCAATCCTTTTAGTCTCACAAAGATGACAAATTCTTTCAACCCCTGACATTTTAAGAATTGTCCAACTTTTTGTTTCAATATAGAGCTCATGGGAGTTTGTTCTTATTCTAGCAATATTGATTTTCTTCTTTTCAAGGTAGCTAAAATAGAGAAATATTTTGTATCTTCTAGATTAGGGTTGATCATCTCATTTTAGTATCTTAATTTTCTCTTATTCTCTAATTATTTATATTGATATGATTTTTCCTTAAATTTAAGTATAATAATATTTTTAATATTACCTTTATTCTACAAAGTAACCTCTTGATTGATTCCCCAATGATTTAACCAAGACATCGAATCTTTATGCCAACCTCACTTGAGTCATATGTGGTTTTGGCTGTAGTTTGAAGCAGTCTTAAGAAACATCTTGTCTTCCATGTTGTTTATAGTTTTGTTCTCTCACATTAGGTACCTAGTCATAGCCATGTTCACAATGGGGGATAGACTCACTTCTATGAGGAAGATATGATAGGCTATATTACCTTTAATTTTAAGATTATAAATTATAAAATGATTTTGGATTTGCTCTATATTTCTCCATAATTCTATAGAGATGTTGCAATCCCAAACTTCATGAATATATAAGATAATAGGAGTGATGATAGTCTCAAAGATGAGTTTCTTCTTATCCCAAAGCCAAAGGTTTATTGATTTACAATTGTTTTTCAGTATATAGTAAGATTTTCACTCTCCATTTATCATTTTATCAATGTTATAGTTCCAATTAAGTTTGTGATGAAGATGAATTCTAAGATATTTGTATGAAGTCACTTCCTGTCAATGTAAAGATGAAGGATGATAAATAATCCGACTAAATTCATCGAGAAAACTTGTTTCTTCAAAACCGTAACACTGGCTAACTTTTCGACATATATGCCAAAAAGTATAGGGGATAGAGGACACCCTTACTTAACTCTTATATTACAATTATTTTCTTCTTACTAGCCATCTCTTTTATTAAACTTGGTAATAACATTCTCATACAACCTTATTGCAATAACTCTCATTTTGAAGGGAACATTCAGCTCTTCTAATTTATTCCAAAGGTTAGTTATGGGCACTATGTCAAATGATTTTCTAAAGTCAATGAAGCAACATGAGATTGTTCTTATTAGCGTGAATCTCCTCTACAATGATCCTAAGCATAACAAGATGGTCCATCATAGCTCATAAATCTAACCTAGCATTTAGTTATTTTTTCGTGGCTTTCTAGCCCTTCTTTTTAAATCATTTTCCATAATAATTCCATATAAATTGGGTAAAGGAGAACTAAGCATAATGGTCCTATAATCAAAGGGATTGTTCTTATCCTCACTTTTAAAAATAAGAACAACGAAGCTTTGAGTGCAGGGTTTAGGGAAACCTTGTTTGTCTGCTAAATTGAAGATCATGTGAATGCGAGGGATGAGAACAAGCCTCCAATTTTTATGATTTCTCATTGGGAGCAATTGATGTCCTTAGCTTTCCTTTTTGCAAGATGCTTAACCACAAACTTTATGTCTTTTGAAGAAAAAATATTCCTCTATAGAAAAGGCATGAATGTTGCCAATGACATAAGGGAATTCTAAAGCTGTTAAAGTTGGGAATTCTTCAAGAGAATCATGTTGCTTTATTTAGTTTTACAAGTTATAAGTTATCTTTAGAATTTCTTAAGAACTAGCTTAGAAATATCCTCTTGCTTTATATTTATAAACTACAATTTTTAATTAAATCTTTCTATTTATTTATTTTATCGAATTTTAAAAACTCGTTAAAAATATTAATAATAATTTTACAATTTTATATATTATTCAATATCGAATTTTAAAAACTCGTTAAAAATATTAATAATAATTTTACAATTTTATATATTATTCAATAAACATTGAAATTTACTTTCTTTTTTACCTTTCTTTTTAATATTATAATAATTTAAAAATTAAAATATAGTTTTTTTCCATTTATTTACGTAACATTACATAGGCAAACAAACATAAAATTACGTAGCGTCTTGCTTTCCCGAATAAAATTATAATCAATTAGCTATACTCTTAATTGTATATTCCTATTTTGAGTAAAATCAAAATTGGTTAGCTTTACATTTAAATTTTGACCTTTAATGATTTTCTTTGGCATGTAGCTAAGGCTTTTAATAAAAGTCATTATGTTATTGGTTTGAAATCACTTTGTTGTAAACTCAAATCAATTGAGAATTTTATAAGTAAATATGGTTTTAGATATTAGTTCTTCACCCTTGGCAAAGGGAAAGGGAAAGAGTTCTTTGCTTCTTAATATCAAAATTGCATAACATATAGTTACACTTCAGGTTGGGAAAATGAAAGAAATCTTTGTTATTAAGAGCAAAATTGTATACATTAAACCATATTATAATTTATTTATATAAACTTATACTTATGAGTATCACCAACAACATTACAAGAAAAACAAAAAAAAGTATTAATTGAAAAAGCATATCAAAGAATGATTAGAGTGAGATATCAACAAAAAATATCACCTAATAAGGTGAGCTATTACATGGACATAGAAGCAACAAACAAAAGTGTAGACTGGGAGAGCCCATCAAAGAAAGGTCACAATGGGATACTAACCAAAATGATCAATAAAATACAAAAAAAATAGTTAAATAGTCAGTATGATTGTAAAGTTAACAAATAAGACCACATTGACAAAGAAGCAATAAACAAAAGTGTAGAGTGATATACCAACAAAAATGAACATTGGATACAAAAGATCTAGTTAAATGAGTCAATAAATTTAAATAATACCACATTGGCAGAGAAACAACCAACAAAACTGGATACCAACAAAAATGAACACATAAATACAAAAGGTTTTAAATAATACCACATTGGCAGAGAAGCAACCAACAAAGCTGTATACCAACAAAAATGAACACATATATACAAAAGGTTTAGGTAAATGAGTCAATATAATTGCAGAGTGAGCAAATAAGACCACATTGATAGAAAAGCAACAATAAAAAATGTAGAGTTGGAGAGCTCATCTCAAAAAAGACCACACCAAGATACCAACAAAAATGATTACTAAAATACAAATGATTTAATAAAGTGAATCAATTCAATTTTGAAAAGTATTGATGGTATTAATTATGTGTTGTGGTATTACTAAACTTCAAACGGTTTATTAAAGTGATCAATACAATTTTGAAAAGTATTGATGGTATTAATTATATGTTTTAGTAATAGAGATGGGTAATTGTTAGGTTAAAGATTTAGTTTCAAATTATAATAAAATATAAAATTATTAGTTAAATTTAATAATAATATAAATTTAAAAATATTAATAATAATAACAAAATTATAAGATTTAAGTTTTAATAAATGTTTTTGTAAAATATATGATAGTTATATTAAGAAGTTGAATGTCATGTTTGAAAGTAACTCAAAATTGATGGAGTAGATTTACAATATTGTTATAATTAAAATATATATAATTATATAATTTAAATAATGGGTATTTATGATAGTGAGAAATATTTATGGTAATTTCAAAATATTTGTACAATATTGATATTTTTAACTTTTTAACTCATTATAATTATGGTGATCTAAGATTGATTTTCTTAAAACTTTTTTAAGTAAAAGAATAAAATTCTAAAAAAAACAAGTGATTTCTTATTTTTAAGATTTGATATACCAAAGTAAGTTTGATATACCAAAATTGGTTATCATCCTCTTGGCCACCACCACCACCATCATCAAATTATCACATTTTCTTAAAAAACAAAAAAAAATCTATAATAATATAAACTATATCTATAAATTTTATTAATATCTTCCTCCACCATCACCAGTGCCTATATAATGATATAAACTATATCTCTAAATTTTATTTATATTTCACAATATTTATATAACTTTCTCCAATTATAATTTAAAAATTACTTAAAACTACGTTAAAATAATATAACAAAAAGTTCCAAATAAAAACATATAACTTCTCATACTCCTAAGTTCTAAAATATAACTTCTCATACTCCTATAAGCTCTAAAATATATTGTTATCTAGACATAGCTTTCCCAATAATTTGGCAAAGCATCTAACAATAAAGTTTTTTTTCAAGGCAAAAAAAACATCTTTTATTAAATAAGGAAAAATATGTGTAAGGAAAGGTTCCAATAGTTAGATTCAGAACAGTCACATATGCCGATCGACAAAATAGGCTGATAAAATCCAGCTACATACAAAATCAAAGTTATAGGCTGCTTATAATAGCGCCACGACCACATACAGATCATATGAATCGGATTAAAAAAACACAAAACAAAAAGTAACATGTCGAATGACAGGTCTCACAGCTGATGACCGGAGAGGCAACACTCATCTAACAGAAGGAAAAACAACATTCATTGGTAAGAACGCCCTCACGAAATTCCTTAAAAGAAATCTTTCCATCCATCATACCCAGAGCCTACTTTGATAGACCATCAGCCTCCTCATTGAAACATCGACAGATATGAGAGAAAACCAGTTCCTTAGACCGGAGAATCAGCTTACGTACCTTCGTCTACCAGTGTTTGAGAGAGAGTGGACGCAAACCGATCTTACCAATAGCCCAATCGATAATACAAAGAGAGTCACCAAAGATGTGAGATAGAGCAATATTTTGAGCCTCTGCAAACTAGAGAAGCCCCCATAATGCCAACAACTCCGCTCTAGTGTTGGAGCCAAGACCAACTTTCATGTGAAGATGGAAGTAATGACAACGAGACAGTTTGATGATCATACCAGCTCTGCATACACCATGCTGGGCTGCACCATCGAAGAACCTAATGGGATATGAGACCTAATCTTCGGAGAAAGGAGGGGCACAATTAAGATCCCGAATCGGGGTGACTTCCGAGCTAGAATACCAGACAGAGATCCTCGCAACCATTAGATCAATGCATGGTTGATAACCATTGAAGAGCAGGCCATTGCGAGCTCGCCATACTTCCCAAAGAGTAAGGAAGGAAATGAGAGCATCACCACTCGAACCATCGTAACAACAGACTAAATAATCCACTGCAGTAGTTAGCTCCCAAACAGGTAAAGTCCTCCATCTACCGCGAAGAATCGACCAAAACTTATGGAAAAATACACAACCTCCAAAGAAATGATTAATATTCTCCGCGTTACATCTACACAAAACACACATCCCCAGACCATTGAAACTACGACGTTGAAGATTCGACCACATAAAAATCTTATTATGCATGAAGAACCACACGAAACAACTAATTTTCAATGAAATCTTATTAACAATAAAGTTAACACATACAACCACATTGACATAGAAGTAATAAACAAAAGCGTGTTGTGTGAGAGTACACCAAAGAAAGACCAAAAAAAATTATCACTAAAATACAAAAAGAGAGTTAGTAAAGTGAGTCAATACGAGTAACATACATTACATCTTATTAGGAAAAGACAATACATAATGATATGGATAGTATTTGTTGTTTGCTTAGATATCCTCACTTCTTTAATACATATTATTTATTGTTAGTTGATTTATGAGATATTTTTACTAAGTTGTTAAGAGGTGAAATTAATATCTGGCATTTTCTTGTAGAGAGGTAGAGGACTATCCCCATACGCAATTCATATGTATCAAGGGTATATGGGTGGGACCTTGTGGCCTAGGGTCATGGATGGAGTTCTTATGGGGAAAATTTCTAAAATCTTTTAGTTTATTTTGGTTCTTTCTAGAACTTTTTTATGTATTAAATAAAAGGGAAGTGATCCTTAGTATTTTATCACAAGCCAAAAAAGCAAGGGATGGAGTTCTTAAGGGGAAAATTTCTAAAACCTTTAATATATTTTGGTTCCTTCTAAAACTTTTTTATGTATTAAATAAAAGGGAAGTGACCCTTAGTATTTTATCACAAGCAAAAAAGCATTGTAAATTTTTGGATAGTATTAACAAAAAATCAAAACTTGTAGTTTAATCTACGGATAGAAATATTTCCAAGTAAATCTCATATTTTATTTTTACTGTTATTTGCTTTTATTTTTTATATTTTTCTAACATAATTAAGTTTTCTCAAATACAAAAAAAAAAGAAAAAGAAAAATGGTTACGCTATCTTGGTGAAAGTATAATTGTGAACTCTATGGGTGGGATGAGATATATGTTAGAAGGGACTTCAATAAATGATTATAAGAATCCAATAGTATTCATATCACGAAGAAGAAATAAGTTTACATGCCATGTAAAGTAGCTCATAATTGGGTAAATTTGCAATGAAAATGTTTCACGCTCTAATTATTTGGTATTCCTCCAATATTTCTATATACATAAATTCCTTGGCGTGATGAAGGACATAACATAGAAGAGAGGAGGCTTTGGGTTCTCAGGTTGAAGTTATAGAGGATGACAGAAGTATGGATTTCTGGAGGTTCCAGAGAGTGGCTCTGTTGAATGTAATCCGGGAGTAGTCCATCTTCAATAAATAAATATTGTAGAATTGTGTTGTTGTGAATGTGTGGTTTTTAAATTATATTATTGATGTTTATCTACATTTTATTTTAATTCTACTCCTACCTATGGGTAGTTTTGATATGTATCTATGTGTGTAGAGTTATTGAGTTTCACTCTGCATCAAGTGGTATAAAATCCGGTTGATACTATAGTGGGGAGGATCAAAGAAATCACGGCTAAAGATTGAGTAATTTGTGGATGGTGTTGAAGTGGGGATCACACAAAAAGAGATCCTAGATAAGAATCAAATTGATGTCCAAAAGAGGAAGGGGTCATGGAATACCTAGAATACTAGAGGCTATTGCATATATGAATAAGCTTGCAGCAATTGTGAGGACAATGGTGGCCATAATGGATGCCATGGAGGTACTCCAGAGGAGACGTATTTCACATGTCAGGAAAGACAAGAGTGATGATGAAGTAGAATAATATACTACAAGAGAAGAAACAGAGGAGAACATGATAGTGGGAGGTAGAATGATCAGATCCATTAGCAGTATTGGAGGTAAACCTAAACTTGATACCCTTGTCTATTCTAGAAGTTTAAATCTCAAAGAACTAATAGATTGGACATGGGAAATGGAAAAGTTCTTTAAGTTTGAGTGGATTAGAGATCCTATGAGAATTAGGTTTGTTATCACGAAATTGAAAAGTCATGCTTCTTTGTGGTGGGATAAGTTGTAGCTGAATAGAGAATTTAGTGGTAGAGGGAAGATCAAAACCTGGGATAGGATGGTGCCAAAATTGAAATGTAAATTCTTTCCTATGGATTATGATTTAAATCTCTTGAAAAGATTGCAGAATTTGAAGTAGTTGAAGATGTTAATAAAGGAATACACAAAGGAATTTTACATGCTTTCTATAGGGTCTAGACAAAATGAGGATTCTGGAATCCATTGTCATTTATGTGAATGGTTTAAGTTATGCCATTCAAGATTATTTTAATGTTTTGAATTCCCATTCAGTGGAAGAGGCTTGTAAAGAATCCTTGATAATTGAGGATGAATTGTTGAGGAAACAACAAAATGTGAAGAAACCTCCACGATATGGAAAAGGGTAGCAAAAACAAAAGTGAGTTGAAGAAGGTGAAAGTAATCCCAATAGAATTAATGAGCTTGTTAGAAGAAGATTTAATACTGAGAAAGGACGAGGCTGATCAGTAAGAGGAAGAGGTAGAGGAGGAAAATTTGATGGAATTTGCTTCAAATGTGGAATGAAAGGCCATATGGCATTTTGAATGCCCAAAAATTGTGAAGTATAGAAGAAGAAAAGAATGGATAACACATCTTGTTGAAACATAACCATCAGTAGCAGCAAGTGAGGTGATTGAATTGTGGTCAAAACAAGGGGAAATATGATAATGAGGAAGATACTATTGCATCTTGAGAAAGAGGTTGAGAGAGAACTAGAATAGAGGAATACACTGTTCATAATGAAATATAAAATAGAAGATAAGTGTTGTGATTTGGTTATTGATGGTGGTAGTTCTAAGAATTTAATGTCTACTAAAGTTGTTCACAAATTGAAATTAAAGTGTACACCTCATACAGAGGCATATAGGGTGTCATGGTTACAAAATGGGAATAGCATCACTATTCTAAGTTTTAAACATGTGTAGAGAAGCAAAGCATACATATTATTTTAAGAAAAACATAGATTGCATCACAACATTCACACATAGTACACAGAAATTTACCCTAAAAACACTTAACCGGGAAAACCAGCAAACCTTGGAGCCACACCTCCTATTCTTCTCATCATTTCATTATGAATCACTCACAATACAATATAGGTATTCCACAGCATCCAATACCCTAATCCGTTAACCTGGATTAGTAAATAGACCCCAGTCCCTTAACCAGGATTAAATCACATATTTTTATAAAAATCCCCAAAATAACCAAAAAACAACCCAAAAATTTTTGGATCGTCACGCGCAACGCTGACAGGCGCACTCTCCCATTCACATACATGCAGGGAATATAACACATACCCAACAACCTATGAACAAGCAATTCTTGGTTAGTTTTAATATTGGGGATTATAATCATAGCATTCTATTTGATGTTTTCCCATGGATGCATGTCACATTTTGTTGGGGAGGCCATGGTTGAGTTTTCTCTGCATCATTTCATAATATTTATATTGTCTTTTTCAATATTTTAGAGCTCAACCAAAAATTTATTAAAAAATACTTAGTTATTTGTTTTAACATTCGGTATAGAGAATGGGGTGGCATGTGTGGGGTCCTTCTAAATCCCAATAGAAATGAAGAAATGAAATTTCCACGGGATGTCTCTTTGTGACAAATAATAAAGTTGAAATGTATTCCTTATTACTAGGTACATAAATTTTGAAGAGTATTTGAATAAACCACATTATAGATCTTTGGGAGTCACTTCTTGTCGTAAAATAGGTGAGGAAAAAAATAGTGAAAGAATGGAATATCCAAGGTAATTTTTAATTCCTTAACGATGTAAAAATTAGGCACGTCTAACATCATAACAATTTAGTTGCATATCAAATTGCAAGTGATGTAATCAAGTTATATAGGGGAATTATTGTTCAAAATGCCACCCCTTGTAGGAATTCTAAATAGTTTCAAGACCATGATAGAATTCTAATAAGCTTGGATCTAAAAGCAAAGAAGTCGTCACAAGAATTTATTCAGATATATGCAAGAATAAGAAGAAATATTTCCACATAGACTAGTATATAAGTTTTGGTTGAGGCCAATGAAGGCACCGTGAAGTTATTTGTATTGAGCTTGCTCAAAGGAGGTTTGCCCCTCAAAGTGGCCAGTGATCAATAAAAATATTCTGTGATCTAATATATCGTGCATTTTATCAATTAATTGTTGCAGGTTCCTCATATAAGCTTTCCCACTGGACCATATATCGATTGTGTTGGCCTTGCTGAGTATGAAGGGTCTTCATATGTAAAATGTGTGCAATCTTTTCCTTTTTCTTTCTTAGAATGGCATGTTTCCAATCCACCTTCGCCTCATTGTCATCACCTAGGTCGTCTTCATGGAAGATATATAAATCAGAAACATTAAACACAAGGGAAATATCAAAATCAGCTGGTAAATTAACATTATAAGCATTGTCATTAATTTTCTTGAGAATGTTGCAAGGACCAATTTTCTTATACTTCAATTTGTGGTAGGTTCCTGTAGGAAACTACTCTTTCTGTAAATAAACCACCACCAAATCACCTTCATTGAGTACCTGATGTCTTCTGATAATATTTTATAATTTTGTTTTGCTCGTTATTGTCCTGGATATTTTGTCTCATTTGATGTTGAGATTGTTGAATGTGTTATGCAAATGATTCCCCATCATCATTGATTCTATCTCCAAGCGGTAGCTGCACCAATTCTTGGACACCCATAGGATTTCTACCGTAAACAATCTAAAATGGAGATTTACCTATAGATCTGTTCACTGAACTATTGTAGGAAAATTATACTTGAGGTAAATCCCAATCCCACTACTTGGGATTCTCTCCAACAATGCTCCATAATAGGTTTCCCAAACTCCAATTTACTACCTCGGTTTAACCATATGTTTAGGGGTGATAGGCACTGCTAAACTGTAATTTAGTACCCATTTTCTTCTATAAAGTCCTCCAAAACTAACCCAATAACCCAGTATCTCTATTAGAGGTAATAGTTTTTGGAACACCATGTAATCTAACGATTTAAAATAAATAAATAAATCCACCCTTGATGCATCACTAGTTTTCTTGCAAGCAATGAAATGAACCATTTTACAAAACCTATCAACAACCATAAAAATAGAATCATTACATCGTTGTGTGTATGGGATACCTAACATAAATTCCATTCTTTGATCTGTCCATGGAGCTGTGGGAACTAGTAATGGCATGTACAACCCTGTATTATGTGAGTGTCCCTTAGCCATTTGACAAATCTTACACCGTGCAGCATACCTGTTTATATATGTTTTCATCTTTGGCTAGTAATATTTATCTTGGATTAAGGCTATTGTCTTATCCTTCGCAAAATTTCTTGCCAAAACAATACTGTGAAGTTCTCTAATAATATTTTCTCTAATAGAACCAAGATAGCTGCACCAATTCTTGGACACCCATAGGATTTCTACCGTAAACAATCTGAAATGGAGATTTACCTATAGATCTATTCACTAAACTATTGTAGGAAAATTATACTTGAGGTAAAACCCAATCCCACTGCTTGGGATTCTCTCCAACAATGCTCCACAATAGGTTTCCCAAACTCCAATTTACTACCTCGGTTTAACCATATGTTTGGGGGTGATAGGCACTATTAAACTGTAATTTAGTACCCATTTTCTTCTATAAATTCCTCCAAAACTAACCCAATAACCCAGTATCTTTATTAGAGGTAACAGTTTTTGGAACACCGTGTAATCTAACGATTTAAAAAAAAAATCCACCCTTGATGCATCACTAGTTTTCTTGCAAGCAATGAAATGAGCCATTTTACAAAACCTATCAACAACCATAAAAATAGAATCATTACATGGTTGTATGTATGGAATACCCAACACAAAGTATTCTCTGATCTGTCCATGGAGCTGTGGGAACTAGTAATGACATGTACAACCCTGTATTATGTGAGTGTCTCTTATCCATTTGACAGATCTTACATCGTGCAACATACTTATTTATATATGTTTTCATCTTTGGCTAGTAATATTTATCTTCGATTAAGGCTATTGTCTTATCCTTCCCAAAATGTCTTGCCAAAACAGTTCTGTGAAGTTCTCTGATAATATTTTCTCTAATAGAACCAATTGTAATGTATAGTTGTTTTCCTTTGAAGAGGTAGCCATATTGCATAAAATATTCACTATGACTAAGATCCATGTTCCTAGCAACATGATTCTTCAACTATTCCACAATCTCCCCAAAATCGTTATCAAACACATAAAGATCCTTCAATGTAGCAAACCCAATTACTTGATTTCCATGGTTGTCAAAAGAACAGTGTGTCAACTCAAAGCATCTGAAACCTGATTTTTCCTTCTTGATTTTCTCTTCAGAAAAAAGTGTGGCCTTGTAAGAAAGAGACCCATTTCCCATGTCTATTGTTCAATTTATTTTGGGTGTTTATATACTTTAATGCAATGTGATCCGTAAATAACAAAAACTCTTTCAACACTAAATAATTCCTCCAATGTCGCAATGCTTGGACAATGGCATCAAATTCTACATCATATGTGGATTAGTTCTTTATTACATCATTCAACTTTTCGCTAAAAAATGCAATTGGTTTACCTGCTTGTCTAAGCAAATCTCCAATGCCTACATGTGAGGCATCACAGTCTACCTCAAATACTTTATCAAAATATATTAAGGCTAATATGGGTACCTCCTTTACCTTCTTCTTTAGAAACTCAGAACTGTCCTCAGCTTCATTGGTCCACTTGAATGTTGTGCCTTTGGTGCAATCTATTATGGGCGCTACAATGCTGCTAAAATTTCAAATAAACTTTTAGTAAAAGGTGTCCAACCCATGAAAAATTCTTACCTCTGTTATGCTCATAGGAGTAGGCCACTCCAAAATTGCTCTAACCTTCTCTGAATCCATCTTGACTCCTTCTGTTGAGATTAAACAAAACCCAGAAATACCAAAATTTCTTGCAGGAACCTACATTTCTTCAATTTTGCATAAAGCTGATGTTTTCTCAACACATCCAATATAATTTTTAAATGTTGCAAGTGATATTATTTGTTGTTACCAAAAACTAGATTGTCATCAAAATAAATGACAACAAACTTACAAATATAAGGTCGAATCACAGTATTCATCAAACGCATGAAGGTACTTGGTGCATTGGATAGCTCGAATGGGATCACCATCCATTCATATAGTCCATCCTTGTTCTTGAAAGATGTTTTCCATTCATCCCATTCGCGAATCTGAATCTGGTGCTATCCA
This sequence comes from Larix kaempferi, assembly GCA_027924585.1. Classification (NCBI taxonomy): domain Eukaryota; kingdom Viridiplantae; phylum Streptophyta; class Pinopsida; order Pinales; family Pinaceae; genus Larix; species Larix kaempferi. The sequence continues at coordinate 18,387,135 of BSBM01000001.1, forward strand.
TTGTGCAAATCAATTTTACTATACTACTTAGCTCCAACTAGCACATCCATCATGTCATCCAAGCGTGGTATAGGAAAATGGTATTTGATGGTAATTTTATTGATTTATCTCCTATCTGTGCACATCCTCCACGTATCATATTTTTTTGGATTCAACAATGTTGGTATGCCACAGGGACTCATGATTTATCTTATTGGACCTTTCTTTATAAGTTTTGTTACTTGCCGATTGAGCTCTGCACGTTCTGTAGGACTCATCCTACAGGCTTCCTGATTAGGTAAATATGATCCTGGGATTAGATCAAGGTGATGTTGAATATCCATCTTCAGTGGAATACCATCAGGTAGTTCATTAGGGATAACATCAACATATTCTTCTAGTACCTTGGCCACTTCAACAGGTATTGGTATGTATTCCTCGGCTCCTTTTTTCATTATTAATGCATAGCAATTGCATTCATTTCCTTAACAACCTCTCTTTCTAAAAAAAGATTCTCATATTTCCCTTCATCCTTAAGGGGCAATAAGACAACTTTTGATCCATCCTTCCGAAAGGTGTAGGTATTCTTTTCTCCATCATGCATGAATTTTATGTCATATTTCCAAGACCTCCCCAATAACAGATGAGATGCATCCATCAGAATGACATCACACCTTACTTCATCTTCATAATTCTTATCAATGGAAAAATTGATCAAACATCTTTTATTAATGGTGACTTCATTCCCTTTTTTGAACCATGTGATTCAGTAAGGATGGGGATGTGTTTGACAGCGTAATTTCAACTTATCTACCATCTCTTTGGAATCTATATTTTCACAACTGCCACTATCAACAATAACTTGGCATACCTTTCCCTCGAAAGTGCACCTGGTTTGAAAAATATTTGTCCATAGCCATGAATATTCATTGTTGCTACGTTGTCTTTGCTCTTTTTCTAGAATCACCATTGACCTCTGTATCATGAGATTCTCCCCCATATTGGGTGGGACTTCAGATTCAACTCCTTCTTCTTCATTCACAGCTTGGACCAATTTTAAACTAGGTTGTTTTCCTTTCTTCAGCTCTTGCATGTTATAAATTTGGCATTCAAATGCTTGGTGGCCCTGTAAACCACACCTAAAACACATATAAGGTCTTTCTCTACCACCACCATAACCTCTACCCCTATGAAATCCTCTTCCTCATGGTTGATTCTGTTAATATTTGGTTAAGCTTTGATCTTTAATTCGTTTGGATGCAAAGACTTGAAGAAATGAGACAACTCAATCCATGAAATTCATACAACCATAACACAAAATATACGTTGGGGAAAATCCTCAAAATTATGAGAACAAAAACCCCAACAATTATTCTCAGTATAATATAAGGTATAGCAGAGAATGCTTTATTTACAACATAGCAGATTGCTTTTGGAAGATAAGAGATCACCAAACACTCTTGATGAAGGTACATAAGCAGTAGAGAAGAGAGATCAATCGGATGTGTGCCCAGCACAACAAGAACAAGAATGAACAATAACCTGCACAAAGAGAAGTGCCTTGCCTTCAATCAAGAAGAGAATTCGCTTCACATTGGATTCATCAATCCCGTATAACATATTTATACATTCTTCTCTTCTATTTTTAACTTCTAATTTCAGGATGAACTCACCCTCAAACTGGATGCATTAATCTTGTTAGTAGAGGTGCACCCCACTTCTCATGCAACGCTTGATCTCATTGAAATTTCACTTAGGATGAACTCACCTCTTAACTGAAATATTTCCCACTTAGTTAGGTGGCTAACTTAAGTGTGGGCATGCAAGTGTCACAAATCACGTGTCATCATTTTATTTAACATAAGTGTCTTCATGCAATAACACTTATTTAACTAGATCTTCTTTGTTGTCACTTAGTTAACTCTCTTTAACTAAAGTATCGTCTTTTAGTTAACTAAAGTGAAAACACTTTAGTTAACTACTCCTTCGTATTTAACACTTAATTAACTGAAATCATGCTGATTGATTTACTTCAAGTGACCACTATGAGTTCTTTAGTTAACTAAGGCATATCTTTAACTGAAGCATTGATACTTAATTGGAGCTTTATAAGCAAATCTTTAACAATTCGAGTTCTCTTTAATTAGATGAAGTGTTTGCATGGGAAATTTCGAATTCTATTGATATCTATGCTTTATCTTTTACCGCATGGTCAATATGTGCTAACTTTAATTATCCATCACTAGGGATAATTTTAAGGATACATACTTATTTAAAAGTGTATACACCTTGGCGAATATTACTAATTCTTAAAATGTCAACTATAAAATATTTGGCGATATTTTTAGAGTGAAAAAGGTTTATCCCATCAAAATTGGGCTAAACGGGGCTTCAAAAAAAGCAAATTGGCAAATACGTTTTTGGAAAAAAACATGGAAAAATATCCCATGGGATAAATTTCACCCCTAAAATTATCCTTGTCCATCACATTACATTATACTAAGAAGAATTATCGGATGTTGTGATCATATTATATTATTCTGGACCAAATGATCATATGCTAAAGTGACTCAATTTAGAGATGATCAGTCTCTAAAGGAAACTTAATAGCAATCTGGTGATCATGGTTAATAATACATCACACAACATTAAATGCTTTTAACAAGTAAATCATGACCTTTATATGGAAGGTACACCTCTATACGGGAGGTCCATGTCATGGATACCTTTATACTGAAGGTTCACATGATAATCGTGACTTGACACACAAGTGCGAAGTCTTGTCCAACAAGACTTTACAACATCATTACTTTTATCAAGTACCTCTATATGGGAAGAATAACCTTTACACAGAAGGCAATCAAAGTGCTCACCTCTATATGGGAGTATCATTCTTGGCTACACAAGATTGGTTTGGAGAATGTCTCCTGATGTTGTATATTTAACACTCCCTCTCAGCGAGGGAGGATTTATTTTCCATAGCAAGCTTCTCTCGGAAGTACCTAAACTTCGTCATTGATAGAGGCTTTGTTAACACATCTACAATATGCTCATTAGTAGAAATTTACTGACGTTTCACTGTACCTTTCTAGACCATGTCTCGGATGAAGTGACACTTCATTTCAATGTGATTCGACTTGTCATGAAACGCTCGGTTTTCGGAAAGCTTGATGCAGCTCTGATTATCACACCTAGTAAGTACTGTAGGGTCAATATTTTCACCAAACAACCCTGCAAGTAGATTTTTGAGCCACACTGTTTCTTGCAGGAAACACTAGCAACTATGTATTCTACTTTGGTGGTGTTGTGGGATACAAAGCTCTGCTTCCTGCTGAACCAAAATATCATAGTTGATCCTAGGCTATAACAGTAACTGGATGTACTCTTATGGTCCACAATGCTTCCACCCCAATCCGAGTCTATATAATCAAGTACCATGAATCCTGCACTAGAGGCATATCTGATTCCATATGAAATTGTACCTCGAAGGTACCGAAGCACATGCTCAGCAGCTATCCAGTGTTTGTGTCTCGGATCATACATAAATTGACTCGGAATTCTCACGGTATAACCTATATCAAGCCTCGATGTATCAAGTACATTAGCAAGACTATAATTTGCCTATACAAAGTGGGATCTACTGGATTTGATCCAAATCTTGACTCATGAAGTTTCCTCAAATTGGAAACAATCAGTGTAGTCATAGATTTATAATCTATCATGCCAAACCTACGCAATATATCCACAGTGTGCTTCCCTTGAGATAGAAAATTTTCATCTTTTCTTTTCCATATCTCAAGGCCAAGAAAGTAGTGCATTAGTCCTAAGTCTTTCATCTCGAACTCTGAGGTGAGCTCCCTCTTGCACCAAGAAATCAAATGTTCCTCTCTAGTGAGAAATGAATCATCAACATACATAACCAATATCAATAGTTGGTTCTTCACTACTTTTAAGTACAAATTTGGATCAGCTTCACTCTTACAAAAACCCAGTTTCTGAAGGTAGCTATCAATTCTGGAGTACTAAGCCTCAGGGACTTACTTAATCCCATATAGAGCTTTCTTTAGCTTTCAAACATGGGACTCCTTCCCATGCACCAAAAATCCTTCAGGACGTTGAGTATAAACCTCTTCCTCAACCTCCCCATTGAGGAAGGTTGTCTTCACATCCATCTGGTGAAGTTTCCATCCTAGAACATATGCAAGTGCAATCATTGATTAGATTTTGGTGTGCCTTTCCACAGGGGAAAAGGTCTCATCATAATCGATTCCTTCTTTCTGAGAGAAACCTATGGCAACGAATATGGATTTATACTTCTCAATGCTACCATCTGCAACATGATTTATATTGTAAAGCCATCTGGAAGTCACAATGGACTTCCCATCAGGTTTGGGAACAACCTCCCAAACATCATTTTTCATTAGAGAGTTGTACTCTTCTATCATTGAATCTTTCCAAATTTGTTGCTTTGCAACTTCTTCATGTGAGGATGGATATGAATCACTGTTGTGACTGATCCATGCAACATACTCTGAATATATGTCAGGTTTCTTGCGCTCTCTAGACGAGCCTGCTGGTGCTCCATGTTTCTCTGCATTTTGTAAGATGTCTCGGCACCAAGCAGATCTTCTTCTAGTAGGAGGTTCATCAAGTGACCTCTCAAACATTTCTATTCGTTCTTCAAGAGCTAGCGAATCTGAGGCATCTTCTTATTTCTCCCTCTCAAACTCTGAAGGGGGATAATCATACTCAGGATCCTCCATCTCTGAATCACGTGGAATCTCTTTCGATATTTTGAAAGCAGCTTCCTCATGGAAGGTAACATCTTGGATGACTTCAATGTGTCTCTCACTAGGTACATATATTCGGTATGCTTTGGATGACTCGCTATGACCCTCAAAGGTGCCTTTCTATCTAGAAGGATCCATCTTTGTTCTTTTTTCTTTTGGTACATGAATGTATACTGGGCTCCCGAAGATCTTCAAGTGTGAGATGCTTGGCTTCTCACCAGTAAACACTTTTTTCGGTGTCTTCTCATCTACAATGGCATGCAGGCTTCTATTATGGATGTACACAGTTGTATGGGTGGCTTCTTCCCTTCAATTACTTGGGATTTGATAAAATTCATCTACGACCTCTCTACTTTCATCATGCATTGAAAATCAATGTAGTAGGATATTCTCTTATGTCATCATCGATCCAAACTGATATGGGTACCAACATGCATATCTTGCATTTTTGTCTCCTATAGAAGGACAATAGTTGGCCTCTCAAATTTTATTTTTGTCACATGTCTTCTTCTTTGAATACCGCCCATTCCTCTACTATTGCAGGATTCTAACTTCATTATTTACCTAAGGGGGTTTTAGTAAATCCTCCTCTTTGACTATTAGGAGTCAATAGGGTACTTGTTCCTTTTTGTGATGGGTTTTTTGTTTTGGTGATAATGTTTTTGTCCAAATTTGTTTGGATTCAACATTTTTTCATTGTTAGCTATTTCTTCTCGGACTTCCTTTGTTGGTTTTCTTCCAACTTTATGTGTTTATCGTTCTTCTCCTTGCTCTGCTTCTTTCTCCTCCTCGATTGAAGCTTGCATGGATTGCTTTATGGTTTTTACCCCAACTATTGTAACCTACTTTTCAAATTGTAATTTCATTTTTTCATAGTGGTCTGTTAGATATTCATCCACATCGAATCCAAGGTTAGGTGAAGATGTAAATTCCATACCAATTAAGAAGGTTGGAGTTCGAGGAGGGAAATTCGATCCATGGAGTTAACTATTGGTGCTACCACTTCAAAAAAGGAGAATGGAAGTGGAGCGTCTTCTTGGGAGAGGAGTTCAAATCAGTTAATGGAGGAGAGTAGGATAGGTGAAGGGTTTTTGTTACCATCCAAAGGTTGAGGAGGTGCTACTTGAGAGGAGGATGGAAATTTGGTAGAGTGTGAATTACTGAATCCAGAAATGGAAGCTTGCTTTAGCCCGATTTTCTTTCTAACTTGATGCCATTGCTCCTCTAGATTTTGGTTCGATGAGCTTTGCACCAATGTCCCTTTACTTTCCTTAACAAAATGGTCATATCCGTGGTAGGATTTACACTTGAAAGGTATCTGTTCATAATCTAGTTGCTGATATTGACTCTATTTGTGAAAGATGAGGAGAATCGATTCAGGAAGCCCTTTTTCAAGATTTACTTCCACACATATCCAAGCACATTGGAACATTCCTTGTTTAGGTTTAGATTTATCAATATATTTACCTATATCCCTCGAAGAGTAATCTAATCAACAATGGAGAGGAAGATGAGGGAGCCTTACCCATACTAGGACTGCTGAGGGGATGTCCAAATATGGGTCAAAGTATGGGGCCCAGCTATTGAGATACATTCCCCTGTTACTGAAGAAATATGGATCGCTCTGAAAGATAAGATATGTGTCTTCTTTGAGTTCAAAGATGAATGCATAAAACCCTCTTCCACATAAATAATGTGTCATCCTGCCCTTGATCAACACATGCCAATTTTTTTGCAACCAAATTTCCATCGACCTGAAGGATGAACATATTCTAATAAATTGTCCAATAAGACCTCTTTCTGCCATTACTATTGCCTTCTGTCTAGTTGAACTAATTGGGAGAACTACTTCTGGAATTCACTCTAGTTTTTTAACAAATCAAGAGGATTTTGGCATGGAGGTGACCAGGGATCTGAAAGCTGCTTCATCAGGAGTGGGAAGAGGATGACTTCCACCAGGTGCAAACGCCATGGCCATGGTGTTGAGGGTACAGATGGCTAGATTACCCATGGCTTGCAGAGCGCTAGATTTTCCTACCCCTAGTCAATCTATGCATTTAACTTTTATTAAGGTTCATTTATAAGTGGTTATCAATGCTTTTGATGTGTGAAGCATCTGCAACAATTAATTAATAAGAATATGCGAAATAGCAGATATGACAGAACTCAGAATCACTTTTATATTGATCACAGGCCACTTCGAGGGGGCAACCTCCTTTGAGAAAGCTCAATACAAATAACTTCACGGTGCCTTCATAAGTCTCAACACACACTTATATACTAAGTCTAGGTGCCAATACTATGGGTCAAAACCATGGGCCACTACAAACTATGGATCAACAATACTACGGGCGACTTACAAAGCATATGCACCAACAACAATAACACAAACTATTGATCAACAAATACTATGGGATGAATTACAAAGCATATGCGTCCAACAAGAATATACTAACAAAGTAAAGACATGGGTTCCTAACATCCCCTCCCCCTTAAAAAAAGCTTTGTCCTCAAAGCTTTAGATGTGGAAATTGTTGTTGAATTTGAAGGAGTGGTTCCCATGTAGCATCCTCTGGTTGCATGCCGTGCCACTGAATTAAGACCTTTGTGATAGAGCGAGAGCGAAGCTGATGAGTGCGCCGATTGAGGATGGCCTCCGGCTCCAAAAGGATGGATCCTTCATTATCCAGTTCGGGTAAAATAGTTTGTCCACTGATGTTGGTGCCAAGAACTTTCTTCAGATAAGAGACATGAAATACTGGATGAATGCGGGAAGAATGAGGAAGTTCTAATTTATAAGCAACGGACCCAATCTTCTGAAGAATCCGATATGGCCCATAGAACTTTGGAGCGAGCTTATGATGCCCTTTGAGTTTTAGGGAGGATTGCTTGTACGACTGGAGATGAAGAAAAACCACATCGCCTACTTGAAAAGTGTGCTCAGAACAGTGCTGATCAGCTTGTTGCTTCATGCGATTTCTTGCCATGTGAAGATTGTCCCGCAAAATGCGAAGAATCTGATCGCGGTTTCGAAGGACCATGTCAACTTCCTGAACTGGTGAACTGTTGGGGGTGTATGGAAGAAGAACTGGAGGTGCCTGACCATAGACTGCTTCATATGGGGTCATTTTAGAGGCAGTGTGGTAAGAGGTATTGTACCACCATTCAGCGAGAGAGAGCCACTTTGCCCACTGATGTTGTTGTTCAAAGGTGAAGCAATGATGATAAGTTTCCAAGCATTTATTGATAATTTCAGTCTGATCATCTGTTTGTGGGTGATACCCTAAACTCATCTTCAGTTTGGTGCCAGTGTGGCGAAATAGTTCTGTCCAAAAATGATTGGTGAAAGTCGCATCACGATCCGAGATAATGGAAGAAGGGATGCCATGAAGACAAAAGATCTGGTCCAGGAAAATTTGAGCGACTGAGGAGGGTGTATAGGGATGGCTGAGAGCACAAAAATGACTATATTTGGAGAGGCGATCAACCACAACGAGAATCACTATCTTCCCGCCAGATTTAGGGAGCCCTTCAATGAAATCCATAGAAATATCTGTCCAAATCCGTGTAGGTATGGATAAGGGTTCGAGCAATCCTGGAAGGAGTGTTGTTTCACCCTTATTGCGTTGGCAGGTATCACATTCAGCCACCATCTGTTGAATTGTCCTTTTCATGGCCTGCCAAAAGAAGTTACGCTGTGCCCGTTCATACGTTTTGAGGAACCTAGAGTGCCCTGCCGATGGAGAAGAATGGAGTTCATAGAAGACAGCTTGTTGAAGATCTGTGCTCTAGGGAAGCACCAGACGACCCTTGTATCTCAAAGAAGCACCATCCCAAGAGTAATGTGGTACAGCAGAAGGGTTGTTGGTCAAGCGTTGGATGATTTGAGATAAGGAAGAGTCATTGACATAACCCTGTTGAACAGATTGCAACCAATTTGGAACAGGCATAAAAATAGCTGAAAGAGAACCTTGGGCATCAAATGTGTGAGAAAGAGCATCTGCCACAATATTGTCTTTACCCTTCTTGTAAGTGATCTCATAGTCATAACCCATGAGTTTGCTAACCCATTTCTGTTGTGTTGGGGAGGAGACATGCTGTTCCTAGAAATATTTCAGACTCTGGTGATCAATCTTGATGCAGAAATGATTCCCTAATAGGTATGGTCGCCACTTCTGTACTGCATGCAAAATAGCCATCATTTCCTTCTCATATGTAGAGGCATCTAAATTCTTACCTGAAAGGGCTTTGCTAGTGAACGCAATGGGGTGTTCATCTTGAAGGAGAACAGCACCAAGTCCATTGCTGCAAGCATCACTCTCAAGAGTTAAGGGCTTGGAAAAATCGGGCATAGCTAGAACAGGTGTAGTACACATAGCTTGTTTTAGTTTGTCAAATGCACACTGAGCAACATGTGTCCATGTAAAAGCATTCTTTTTCAATAGAGCAGTTAATGGAGCTGCAATATTCCCATAATCCTTGACAAACTTGCGGTAGTATCTAGTCAACCCCAAAAAACCACGTAGGATCTTGAGTGTCTGAGGATGTGACCAATTGTTCATGGCATCAATTTTGGCAGGATCCACGCGAACCCCTTGTGCTGAGATAATGTGCCCGAGATACTCAACTTCCTTTTGTCCAAAAACACATTTAGACTGCTTGGCGTGGAGATGATGGTTAAAAAAAAGTTGCATGACAAGATCCAGATGCTGAAGATGTTCATCCCATGTTTTACTGTAGATGAGGATATCATCAAAGAATACCAGAATGAATTTCCGCAAGTAGGGCCGAAATATTTTATTCATTAAGGCTTGGAATGTGGAAGGAGCATTAGTGAGGCCAAAGGGCATGACCAAAAACTCATAATGGCCATCATGTGTGTGGAAAGCTGTTTTAGGGATATCATCTTCATGAACCCGAATTTGATGATACCCAGAATGAAGATCCAACTTGGAGAAAAATTGAGCCCCATGAAGCTCATCAAGAAACTCATCAACAACAGGAATGGGAAACTTATCCTTGATGGTGAGGTGATTAAGTGCTCGAAAGTCAATGCAGAGGTGCCATGACCCATCTTTTTTGCGGATAAGAAGAACTGGAGAAGAAAAGGAACTAGTGCTTGGGCGAATAATACCTTGCTTCAATAAGTCCCGAACGAGCATTTCAATCTCCGTTTTTTGGTGAAATGGGTAGCGATAGGGACTGATGTTGGGAGGAACACTGCCAGGAAGGATCTGAATACGATGGTCTTCTGGCCTTGAAGGTGGCAATCCCACTGGTTCAGCAAAGACACCTGTATATCGATCCAGAATTTTTTGTAGATCCAAAGGAGTAGTGGAGACCGCTGATGGTTGCATCTGAATGGAATGGATCTAAGCGATGACACCATGTGAATTCTTCTTGAGGATTTTTTCCATGCGATGTGAACTGATGATGCTGAGAGACCCTGGTTGTAATCCTGTCAATGTGTATTTTTGTCCATTGAGGAAAAACTGCATCCAAAGTTCAGCAAAATCCCATAAGATAGGCCCAAGTGTGCGTAGCCATTGAGCGCCCAAAACCACATCACATCCGCCTAAGGTCAAGGCAAACATGTCAGAGTGCAACGTATAAACTCCCATAGAGATATGCACATTTTGACACTTCCCTTTGCAAGGTAAGGTGCCCCCATTGGCAACCATGACTTCAAAGTTGGAGCAAGGATGGATAAAACAATCAGCTTGTTTGGCAATCCAAGGGTCAATGAAATTATGAGTGCTACCAGAATCAATGAGTATTGTAAGAGGAAGCTTCTTGAAGTAACCCCTGACCCGCATTGTTTGGGGGTGGTGATTCCAGTTAAAGCATGGAGAGATATCTTTGGCTGGTCATCCTGAGACGGAGGGTCAATAGGCGGTTCCTGAATGTCGACCTGAGCATCCATTGTTTCTGGATCTTCGTCACCAATTTCAGAGGCAGGCGAAGAATCCACATCCAAGAGATAGAGCTTTTGCTGAACACATCTATGTCCCCGAGTGAATTTCTCATCACAATTATAGCAAAGCCCCTTTTCTCTGCGTGCTTGCATCTCTATTTCAGACAAACACTTGATAGGAGTTGGTCGAGGAGCCTGCGGTATGGGTGGTCGTTGAGAACCCATCTTTCGGAAGGGAACAAAAGTGGGCTTGGAGCGCTATTGGGCTGCAATCTTGTCTTCTGCCAACTTAGCCAACCCTAGGGATTCCATCATTGTGTTGGGACAGAACATTTTGACCTCAGAGCGAATGGCATCCTTTAGACCATTGATAAAACAACTCCGGTAAAAGTCATCAGACAATCCTTCAGTGTGGTTGGCTAGTTTCTCAAATTCGGTTTGATACTCTCTCACAGTGCCAATTTGGTGAAGTTTAGTGAGGGCTCCTGTGAAGTCATCAAAAGCACTAGGACCAAATCGTTGCAAAAGGAGCTTGCAAAAGTCTGGCCATTTTGGCTCTTCATGAGCCTTGATGTACCAACGATACCATTGAAGAGCTTCTCGTTCCAAATGAAAGGATGCAAGTGGAACTTTGTTGACATCAAAAGTATTATGCAGACTGAAATACTGTTATGCACGATAGATCCATCCAGTTGGAGCAGTACCATTGAAGCGAGGAAAATCAAGCTTCGGACCACGGAAATTGTTGGACGAAGAGAACCCATTGTCTGATGAAGACTCGGATTGCCATTTGTTGTTCATAGCTGAATGTTCAAGATGGAGGTCGAGAAATTTTTCATCCAGATCCTGGACTTTGGCTTGGATGGCTGCAAGTGCTTCTTCCATGGTTTTTGCTCCTTCACGGGTGACAACCATAACCAGGAGTTTTTTTTTTTTTTTTTTTGGTTGACTGGGTAGAAAAACAAAAACAGAAACTGCTTCAATAAAGGAAAATCTGGATTTGGGAAAAAATCTGAAGGGTAATTGGGGTTTGAATAGGTTTTGGACACTGTCGAATAGACAGGGAAGCAAAAAATGAGGATTTCAGAAGCGGGGTGAAAGAATTGAAAAATTTGGCAGAGGGGGACAAAGAAGCAGAATTTGGAAAGGAACTCTGTGGTAAAATTTGAAGGTGGTTGGGTGAAATCTGAGGAAGTTATGGAAAACCCTAAAAATAGACAAATGTGGGATTTTGGGCTTTGGGAAGTGGAATTGGGGATAGGGTCCTCAGGAATGAAATATGCAGAATGGGATGACAGGGGTTCCTCGAAAATTTCAAGGAAAACAGAGTGAAAACAAGGGAGATATGGAGAAAAAACCCCTTTTTTTTCTTTTTCTTTTTTTTTTTTTTTTTTTTTTTTTTTTTTTTTTTTTTTTTTTTTTTTTTTTTTTTTTTTTTTTTTTTTTTTTTTTTTTTTTTTTTTTTTTTTTTTTTTCCAGACTGGAGCGGCTACGGCTTGGAAGGGATCTGAAATAGATAGATCTTTAACGGCCTGGAAGTGAGCGGAAATAGAGGGATCTGAAACGACGCCGAATGGATTGAAAACGGCTGGATCTGGAACGGCTTTCAGAATGGATATGAAATGGCGCAGCAGTGATCGACAACAGTTCAGCTAAAAATAGATATGGACCCCAGGTATGTGCAGATTCCTAACAGTTTAGGGGTTTCACTCGGCCACCAATGCTGTCTGACGGCTTGCGTATTGGGGTAGTACCCCTCACTCCACGGCTCAGATAAAACTGATAACCACTTTGCCACAAACTACAGCTCTTGGTTTACCTCACGGGTGGGAACTAGTCAATCAGGTAAGGGTCATTGCCCTTTTCGCTGGTAAGTCCTCTCAATGGGCTAGCTACTTCGAGGTTCCTGTGGTACTCCTCACAATGAGTTTTAGGGCTTATGCCCAAGTACTTACCATAGTTAAGCGGATAGGGATTATTCCCAAATCCGAACCTGCAACAGATGCGAAAAAAATTTGGCAGAAATTTCACCCAGCGAGCCCAAGAAAGTGCTCTGATACTAGATGTGAAGCACCTGCAACAATTAATTAATAAGAATATGCGAAATAGCAGAAATGACAGAACTCATAATCACTTTTATATTGATCACAAGCCACTTCGAGGGGGCAACCTCCTTTGAGCAAGCTCAATACAAATAACTTCACGGTGCCTTCATAGGTCCCAACACACACTTATATACTAAGTATAGGTGCCAATACTATGGGTCAAAACCATGGGCCACTACAAACTATGGATCAACAATACTACGGGCGACTTACAAAGTATATGCGCCAACAACAATAACACAAACTATTGATCAACAAATACTACGGGACGACTTACAAAGCATATGCGTCCAACAACAATATACTAACAAAGTAAAGACATGGGTTCCTAACATGATGATGATGGTATGGATTATCGTTTATTGAGACCCATTATATCAAATCTAAAGAAAATTATTATCTTATATGAATAGTAGTTTTGAAATTTTGTATTCCATTTAACAATTTTTAAGATATAGATTTAGAGAAGAAATTATTAAGTTGATGTGAAGAAAAGTTCATCATTATTATCTTCTCATAAGCATATCACAATTTACAAATTTTATTATTGGATAAAAATTGCAGTATTAATGACTTAAAACAATGGGAAAACATCAAATGAAATGGCTAGGGTGATCATTTTTCTAAGCTCATGACATTATGTATGAGTGCAATCCAAACGAGAACACAAAGGAAACATGTGAAGTAGCTCAATGTTCAAATTGCATTTTTCTTATTTTAATGCTATAGAACTCGCTAGTGTTATTATTATTAAATTTTCAGAGACAAAACCTAATTAAACAACTTTATTTAAATGCCAATGTTTTCTACTGTGCACATTGAGTATTTTTTCAAACCTAGTTGCAGGTTCATCTCTATGTAATTTTTTTATTGGTTTTGTGTAAATCACGTCTTTTTCCCCTCATTCTGGAGTATATGGTAATTTGGAAAAAACATTATCAATGTCAACTAGCTCCATCTCTCGATGAAGTAGATTTGTTTTAGGCTGTACAAGATTGTTGATGGTGCAATATGTTTAATGAGTCGATCATGTTCTATGAAGTCACATTTCACATTAATGCTCTGAAAGTCCAAAATTTTAATTATTTTTTTTATTTTAATTAAATTAATATTATTAATTTTTTTTATTTTTAATTTTTTTAATTAATATTATTAAGTTTAAAATTTTTATTTTTTAAATTAATATTATTAAGTTTAAAGTTTATAAACATTATATAAAGTATAAAACTAATATGTTATAAATTATATGAAAATAAAATTTAAGAAAATGAAAAACTTTAACCATTATAAATTTGTGATGGTGGTTATGATAATATAATGTATTTATGAAGAATAATATGGATGCCTAGGGAGGTATTCAAGGAGTTAATGTATATAATATGGTCATAATAGGTTCACTTAGCAGTTGGTAGGCAATAAATAGGTCCACTTGGTAGTTGGTAGGCAATAAATAGATCCACTAGGTAGTTAGAGAAAATAATATAATAATAATGGATAATTGGCATAAGCCTATGAATACTTATAAGAAAGTACAATTACACATAAGTATCATTGTATAGAGATATGTTTTACGAATACTTATAAGAAAGTATAATTACACATCATTATCATTGTATAGAGATATGTTTGATGTATTGTTCTGTAGCAAGCATGTATTGTGAAGTGATTCCTTCCACAAGGAGTATTTGATGGTGTTACCTTACCTTAAGGGTTATTTCTCTCTATATTCTTGTGTTATTTATGGTGTGAATGTATTCTGCATATTTTTTAAGTTTAAGGATTCTATATCGTTTCTAATTCAATTAAAGTGTTGAAGATCACTACATATGATGATGGTTGTTAATTTCCACTAAGTCCAACTCTGGTTTATCAGACCTTAAAAGATGTGAGGAATTACTTGGTTTACTTCATAATTTTATTTGTATGCTAAAAAATATTTAAGAGAAGAATTCATAAATCGCCATATTTTTTATGAGTTAAAAGTTGAAGAAGGTCAGTATTGCAATAAATAATTTAAAACTAGGATTTAAGGTGGGCGTATGTAGAAAATTCTAATAGAAAGTGATTTTCATCTTCAACTCTCTTAGTAGCACAGAGATGACAAATTATTTTGACCCACGAGATTGTAGAATTGTTCAATGCCATATTTCACTATGGAACTCATGAGAGTTTGTTTTATTTCAACAATGTTAATTTTCTTCTTTACGTTAGTTAAAACAAAGAGATACTTTTGATCTTTTAGATTATGGTTGATCACCTCCTTATAGTATCTTAATTTTTTCCTATCCGTCAAGTCTTTACTGCATTACAATCTCTCCTTAAATTTAGATGTAATAATATTAATATTATCATTATTCTGCAAAGTGGCCTCTTCCTTGATTCCCTAATGATTTAGCCAAAACTTGCATCTTTATGTCAACCTTGATTCAATCATAACTAGTTTTGATTGGAGTTTGAAGAAATCTTAGGAATCCTCTTTTCTTTCATGCTCTCTTTCTTGTTCTTGTACATTAGGTACCTAGTCATGGCCATGCACTCAATGGAGGAAATACTAGCTTAAATTAAGAGGATATGATAGAGTGTATTGCCTTTAATTGTGAGATTATAAGTTATTAAATGCTTTTGGATTTTCTTTATTTTTCTCCGCAATTCTCCAAAGATGTTGCAACCCCAAAATTCACAACCATTCAAAATAATAGGAGCAACACAAGTCTCAAAAAAGAGTTTTTTTATTATCCCAAAGTCAAACTTCCATTGATTTACAATTATTTTCAAGTCCATAATAAAAAACAAATTTTAACATCGATGATAAATAGTTATATTCATAAATATCTTGTTCATTTATTATTAACAAAAAAATACAATTGTACGTTTTACATTTTCTAAATAGAGTAAATTAAAAAGTGAACAAATTCAACCTTTTCGATAAATTTATTTTTTACAACACAACAAAATTTTATCTTAATCCATTCATTTTTTAAATTATAATAATCTATATCTTCTTTAAATATGCTAAAACCACTTAGAATAAAAATCCCTAATCTAAATTTCTAAATTTCCAATAATTATATAAAAGTATAACTTATAACAAAATTCCCATAAAATTTCAACATAAAATGATTGGAATTATCCATTACTCTTTTCCTAGATAAATTCAAACTAATTTGAAAAAAAAAACTTTTTTAAAAATTATTGTGTTGTCGTAGTTTCATGGTCACCAAGGTAAATCATTTAAGGGTTCTTGTCCTTACTTTTTCCAAGAAGTATGACTGACAAGGTAGATAAGGGTAAGCAAATTATGTTTTTCAACAACTACGCTTGGCTTTTCAAAATGTGAATACAAGAACATCCTAAGGCTAATTAACTTTTTCAACAACTATGGATAGGTTTGAAAATGTGAATGCAAGTACATCAAAAAGTTCTTCAATATTTAAAATATATTTAATATAATATCAATGTCTATGTCAATTAACTCAATAGCTTGAGTGCGCTTTCTAAGTAAAGGTATTTAATATAAAAATATTAAATATATTATTATAACTTTCAAAATATATACGGATAATAAATTACAAAAATTTAGTTATAAATAATTTTAAAATTAATATATTTTTATTATTAAACTAACGCATGTCTAAGCTTACTCTAAGAAATCAAGGTAAAGAAATTAGCTACAAAATAGAGGAATTATACTCACTTTTTATATTATTCAACACCATGCACCATGCATGTCATTTAAAGTAAAGGTAAAACAACTTTGGAAGCATTGAAAAGGCTTAAACAAGCTTCACATATCATATGTTAGGTTGAAATTGAACGTCACAATTATCAACAAGGTTGAAATGTTTTGTTTTGGGGGTTGTGCAAGATTAATAAGAAAACTCAAAATCGATTTCTATAGTCAAAGAAAACTCAAAATCGATTTCTATAGTCCTGCACTGCCTGCGGGCAGGGACTAATAAGGTTGAGTCCCTTGATTTCCAAATCTTAGTATTATGGGGCTTTGCATCTAAAAATGTAGGAATAAAGGAATTCATAACAATTCCCTATATACCTCATTAATTTTGTAATCTTTGTTTCTAATTAATCATCTTACTATAATGATATTTTTATCCAAACTTACTTACAACTAGGTCATTTATCTTCATTTATTTGTTCATAGGGTATTTATCTTCGTTTATTTATAAGTTAAAATTTGATTTCCCTTCAAACATGGTTGCATAAGCAGTCATTTAGGTTTTATTTATCTTTTCTCTATTTATTAATCAGAAAATTTGATTTCTCGTTGCATAAGCGATCACCTAGGATTTATTTATCTTCCTTCATTTATGGGTCAAAATTTTGAGTTCTCTCCAAAATGGGTTGCATAAGTAGTTACTTAGGTTCTAATAATCTTCCTTCAATTATTGGTCAAAATTTTGTTTTTTCCCAAAAGTTGGTTGCACAAACAATCATCTAAACTCTATCTATAATCCTTTATTTATAAATCAATTTTTTTATTTTTCCCTAAACTTGGTTGCACAAGTGATCACCTAAGATATTTTTTTCATAAGAACAGGTATTTTTATTACTACAAAAAATAGGAGAAGTGTTGCGGTCGGGTCGAACAACCTTCTTGTACAAAATTTTAAAAAATAATACAGATAATCTTTAGATGCTCCTAGAGTCTCATGCTTCTTTTTTCGTCACTACCGACCAAATGTTTCTTTTTCAAAACTTCCCTACTATTTTCAAATACATAACTGGTATACAACTTCCAAAAACTCCTAAAAATATAATTGTCTTACAAAACATCAAAAATTATGTCTAGGACTATTGAAATACATTGTTCTGAAATGGCCTCGGTAACTTCTTTTGTGACTAAAACTTTAATTTTTTTGGAGATTGTTGCTAGCCACCATATTTATTCTATTGTTTTGAGGGGTCGGGAGTTCTATGGATACCAATTGTTGTTTGAAATGTAGATCCTTCCTGAATTGAAATGCAACAGGTGTGAGTATCAATCTTGGGGGATGGTAGGAGGCAATTGGGAAACATATGAAAATGGGTGAGCAATTTTCTATGGGTTGCTAAGAATAGTTGTTTTCCAAGGAAGGTAGTAAAATTTTCAAGGGAGGGGGAGTCCCAGAAACAAAATTATTATGGCAAACCGATGGTGCAACAAGTTGATACAAATTGACAGCAGGGGAAATGACTTTGAATCCAAAGATTTTAGCACAGAGATGATGACCATCAATTGAACCCAAACTCGAACCTTCACTAGGATTGCTCTCATGATTAAGGCCCCTACAAAATAAGTTCCCACACCATCGCTTGCCATTTTTTATTATTATACAATATTACCAAACTTAAAGGAACTCAACATAAGCTAGATAAGGAAACGAAGCATGACAAAAAGAAATTCAATGCAAAGATTAGTGAATTGATTAGAAGGGGAACTAGAAAATGAGCTAGAAGAGTCCATGGAGATGATATGGAGCTATTCACCACTACACCTTTTGCTCATGAACCCTACACTGTCAGATATGTTGTCTCCACATGCCACTATCAAGTTTTTGTGTACCTAGGTCACAACACCATGAGGGGAAGATGCTTGCTTTGTATACCACTTAATTCGAGAGGGAGTGTTTACATTGAACTACCCCCAACTCAACCTTCTCAGAATAACCATATACAAGACCCAATACTTATCCCAATTATCGTATGTTCTTGAGTCATAATGATTATCCTTCATGCATGTCACCGCCATTAGGGGGTTACCACATGTGCTAGGGAGAGGGCGTACTATCCATTTAAAACCATGATTGTAAGGAAGGTGGATTAGAGATGAGGGCACATGAATATGATCCTGTTCCCTCCTAAGTTTATAAATTATAGTCATGTCCCAATTACGGAGGAGTGGAAAACATATTTGGGGATAGGAAATTTGTTTATGATCCCACTCATTTTCCTTGATTTCCCCCCATTTCAAAAAACTTCCCTCTTTAGCCAAAGAATCTGCAAGTTTATTGAGATATCTTAAGACATGGTAGGAAGTGACTTTCTTGGAAGGATCGGATGGTGTTCCGAATCCTTTTCATACTTCTTCTCAAATAAGCATCTCTTGGATTATACTTTTCCTAACAAATTGGATGATAGTTAGAGAGTCTCCAATGACAATTAGATTCGCAATTCCAATTTCTTTGGATTTTTGAAAACCTTTCCATAATGCTAGGATCTCTTATTGGTTGTTGGAATCTATTATTATTCCCCATGCATAGGCTAGTACTCTATTACCTATGGGGTCGAAGAGGACCCTCTCCCCCCCCACCCCACACCTGCCTCCCCTGATCACCTAAGATTTATTATTCTTCATTTGTTGGGTTTTTTTTTTTTTCTCCAAACTTGATTGCACTAGTCATCTAGGCTCTATTTATTGGAGTGAGTTAATAAGTGGACAAACTCAACCTTTCCAACAAGTCTATTTTTTTGAAGGGACAAAGTTACACATTGATCCACTATTTTTTTTTCCAAATTTCAACAATTTGGGTTGTCTTATTAAATTAGCCAAATACCCTATATGAAAATTCTCATCAATCATGTGGAACTATAAACTCCAACAAAATTTCTACTGTTGATGTATATGTAACTTCGGAATGTATTTCATCTATGTATTTCATATATATTTATTGTACCCTTATTAGAGATGTGTTATTCCTCTATAAGGAAGTGTTGTCATGTGGATTGACAAGTGTCGCAAGTGTGTGTACTTGCTGATGGGTTATTAGACCACCATGTTTGGGGTCGGCCCTGAATTATATATTATATTGTGGATGTACATAGCTAGACAAGTCGGCCCCATAAGGTCACTGGGCAAACAGGTTAGTATAAATAGAGATAAGGAGATCTCTATTTAGATCATTCGAAAAGTCATCTCTCTCTCACTCAGAAAGTGGTGCACTAGTGAGGAGGAGGATCATCTGCTTCTAGGAGACTATCTCAAGTGTATTTTGGTTGTACTTTGGTTGAGACATTGCTCTCTCTATCTCTGAGGAAGTTGTGGGGTTTTTCACCTTAGGGTTTTCCCCACGGAAACTCTGTGTCTCTTGTCTCATGCTTTTGATTCTTGTGATGCTTGTCATGCTTATTGTGATTGTTATGCATTGATATACTGTATATGTTATTCTCTCAGTGAAGATCCTAGAGTATTGTGAATTAATGCTCAAAATTTAACATGGTATCAGAGCTAACCTAAGAAGAAGACATTTTGCAGTGACAGAAACTTGAGTTTCTTGTTTATTGGGTTTCTCTCCATAAATTTTGGAAACACAGTATAGTAGATTGACTCTACTCATCAAGGAGAATCTATCTGTCCAATCAGAATTCAATTCTGAGCATTTTTAGACTTGGCCCTAAAAATTAGGGTTTCCACAAAAATAGGAATTTCTAAAATCAGAAGACATAGCTGGAAGCGCCTTGCAAAAATTGAAGTTTAGAGCTTTGGATCGAGATTTTTGGCTGGGTAGATCTCCGGGAAACTCAAACCCTAATTCAGGGCTCTCCCCAGTGAACCCGAGAGGACAAAAAGGCAAATCTGAAGGGTAAAGCTTTGCTGATCTCAAATTCTGAATAAACTAGGCTGATCAGCTCATCAAGGCACATCTTTCTATCCTTTCAGAAAATTGAAATTCACATTTTTTATTTTTAGGGTTTTTCCGACAAACCCTAATCGGGGACCAAATCTAGTTTTCAGCATTTCAAGTGGTAAGACCTAAATCTTTTCTATTTCCATTTGAAGTACTCTTTAAGATGTCTCACCACACCAAGCTTGAGGATAATCTTGAAGGAGCTGATAACTTCCGAGCTTGGAAGTATAGGATTGGGTTAATCCTGGAAGAGAATGAGTTGGACTCATATGTAAAAGAAGACATCCCTATCCCAGAGGATGAAGAGGCTAAGGTATTGCATAAGAAGAACTTGGTCAAGGAAAAGAGAATCATTGCTGATTCTATCAAAGATAATCTCATACCCCATGTGTCTTCTCTAAAGACACCCAAGGAGATGTTTGACTCTTTGACCAAGCTATTTGAAGGGAAGAACATAAATCAGAAGATGACCCTGCGGAACCAATTGAAAGGAGTAAAGTTTTAGAATGGAGAAACCATTCAATCTTATTTTTCAAGGGTCTCCCAGATCAAGGAACAACTAGAAGCAGTGGATGAAATGGTGGAGAATGGTGAAGTGGTGATGACCACTCTAAATGGCCTACCCAGGTCATGGGATTCCTTTATTCAAGGAATCTGTGCAAGGAAGAAGTTGATCTCCTTCAACAGATTGCGAGAAGAATGCTCTCAAGAAGAAGCTAGGCTTGTGGCCCGAGAAGAAAAGACATCCTGGAAATCATCCACTCAGATGTATGTGGTCCTATGTCATCCAACTCTCTGAGTGGGTATGTTTACTATGTCTCATTTATTGATGACTTCTCCAGGAATACTTGGTATACTTCTTGAAGAGCAAAGATGAGGTGTTTGATAAATTCAAGGAATTCAAAACCTTGATGGAGAATCAAACTGACAAGAAGATCAAAACATTCAGATCCAACAATGGTGGAGAATTCACCTCAGGTGACTTCAAGAAGCTTTGTAGTGATTCAGGGATTAAGAGGGAGTTGACTGCTCCTTATAATCCTCAACAGAATGGAGTTGCAGAAAGGAAGAACAGAACAATCATGGAAGCAGCAAGGGCAATGCTGCATGACCAGGATCCACCTATGCATCTATGGGCAGAAGCAGCTAGAACAGCTGTATATGTGCAGAACAGAACACCACACAAGATATTGGATAACAAGACACTAGGAGAGGTATTTTCTGGTAATAAACCTGAAGTCAGCCATCTCAGAATATTTGGTTGTCCAGTATACACTCATGTCTCAAAGGAAAAGAGGACTAAACTAGATCCTTCAGGGAAGAAGGGTATCTTTGTGGGTTACAGTGAAAGCTCGGAGGCTTACAGAATATACTTTCCAGGGTTCAAGAAGATTGATGTCAGCAGGGATGTAACATTTGATGAAAACTCAACCTTCATCAAATCAAGGAAGGCACCTATCGAAGTTTATGAAGAACCTAAGGAAACTAGATTTCAAGACACTACCATGACTGAAGCAGTTCCAGAAGTTGTTCGTGAGTTTGAAGATCCATAAGAACTTGTAGATCCACCCCGTGAGGATAACTCTCACAAGAGGAAACCTACATGGGCTAGAGAGCTCATTCAAGATGCAAAAATATTTGGCATTCCAGAAGAAGAACACAGAGAAAAGAAGAGAACCAGATCACATACCAGCTATGTTGCTTTACTCTGTGACATTATGAACAAAGATCCTTCCAGTTATGAAGAAGCAGCGGAAAAGAAAGAATGGAAGGATGTCATGGTTGAGGAATACCAATTAATAATGAAGAATGATGTTTGGGATGTTGTACAAAGACCTAAAGAGAAGTCTGTTGTGACTTCTAAATGGATCTACAAAATCAAGCATGCTGCAGATGGCAGTGTAGAGAAATAAAAAGCAAGATTCGTAGCTCGTGGCTTCTCTCAGAAAGAGGGAATAGATTATGAAGAAACTTTTGCACCTGTAGCCAGGTATACTTCCATCAGAACAGTACTTTCCCTGGCTGCAACAATGAAATGGAAAATACACTAGATGGATGTCAAGGCTGCTTTCTTGAATGGTGTAGTTGAAGAGGAAGTATATGTGGAGCAGCCACTCGGTTTCGAAATACATGACAGGGAGTCATATGTGTGTAGATTGAAGAAAGCCTTGTATGGCTTGAAGCAAGCTCCCAAAACTTGGTATGGCATGATGAATAGTTTCCTATCTAGTTTGGGATTTACCAAGAGTAAAGCGGATTCCAACCTTTATTACAAGGTTGAGGAAGGGAATCCTGTGATTCTACTCCTGTATGTGGATGACTTATTTGTAACAGGAGATGATAGATTGATTGCAGATACTAAGAGAAAGCTTGCTGCCGAGTTCGATATGAAAGGTTTGGGAATGATGCATTATTTCCTAGGTATGGAGGTGTGGTAGAGTGCAGGTGGGATCTTCCTTGGTTAAGGGAAGTACACAGTAGATATCCTAAAGAGATTCGGGATGATGGATTGCAAGGCCATGGCCACACCTATGGCATAGAATCTGAAGCTTCTATGTGATGCTTCATCTGAGCCGGTTGATGTCTCTATGTATCGTCAGATGATTGGGTCCTTGATGTACCTGGCAAACACGAGACCAGATATTTACTTTGCGGTGAACACATTGAGTTAGTTCTTGACAGATCTGAGGAGTGTTCATCTGGTTGCTGTAAAGCATGTTCTGAGATACCAGAAGGGTACAGTGGATTATGGGCTCAAGTATGAGTCGAATCAACAGTTTAACCTGCAGGGTTATGTTGATTCAGATTGGGCTGGCAGTTCTACAGATAGGAAGAGCACATCTGGGTGCTGCTTCAGTATGGGATCAGGTGTGATCTCTTGGTTTAGCCGAAAGCAGTCCTGTGTAGCATTGAGTACAGCTGAGGCAGAGTATGTTGTAGCCTATTCAGCTAGTTGTGAGGCAGTATGGCTACAGAAGCTACTGTCTGAATTATTTGATCTCCCATTTGATGCTACTGGTATCTTCTGTGATAACCAGAGTTTTGTGAAGCTGTCCGAGAACCCAGTGTTTCATGATAGGTCGAAACACATAGAGATCAAATATCACTATATTAGAGATATGGTGCAGAGAGGAGCTGTGAAGCTCCTGTATGTTGCGATGGACGAGCAGATTGCAGATGTGCTGACGAAGCCACTAGCTAGGGTGAAGTTTGAGTACTTCAGGGAGAGGCTTGGTGTTCTTTAGATTGATGACACTTCGAGGAAGAAGTGATAAACACATTTGCTGAATCCATTCCAAGCATGTTGGAAGGAGGATCCTTCACATGGCTGTGGATGTAAGCGCTGGATGATGAGCATCAGGATGATGTTCTGGTTTCTGCTTTGTATGATCAGTTGGATCATTTTTATATGTATGTATGTATGCATCATGTTGGATGCTGGATATGATCAGTTGGATCATTTATATGTGTATGTATGTATGCATCATGTTGGATGCTGGATATGGTCAGTTGGATCATTTATATTTGTATGTATGTATGCATCATGTTGGATGCTAGATATGATCAGTTGGATCATTTATATGTATGTACGCATCATGTTGGATGCTTGGACCATGTATCTGTATATGTATCAGGTGGATACATTGTATGATCAGGTAGATCATGTATGTTGATATGTATCATGTATCTGTATATGTATCAGGTGGATACACTGTATGATCAGGTGGATCATGTATGATGATATGTATCAGGTAGATACTTGGTATGCATCAGGTAGATGCATTGTATGATCAGGATGATCATAGATGATGAGCTTCAGGATGTTGCTCTAGATGACATGCAGCAGGATGTTGCAATGATGATGATCAGGATGATCATGTGTATATCAGGATGATGTATGGTGAGTATCAGGTTGATACTTTGTGGCCGTGGAACAGGTTGTGCAGATAAGCATGTAATTTGTGCCCTGGGAGATTTGCAGATAGTCTTTCGAGGTTTTGCCTATGGCATGTAATTTGTACCCTGGGATATTTGAAAAATGCTCTTTCGAGGCTTTTCTTAAGAGGACATATAATTTGTGCCCTGGGAGATCTGCAGATAGTCTTTCGAGGTTTTGCCTATGGCATGTAATTTGTGCCTTGGGATATCTGGCAGATGCTCTTTCAAGGTTTTGTCCTATGGCATGTAATTTGTGCCCTAGGCGATCCGGTAGGTTGAGCCGTGTGCTCGTAATCAGTCTTGGCATACTCTTTCGAGGTTTTGCCATGACCACATGTAATTTGTGCCCTGGGAGATCCGATAGGTTGAGCCTTGTGCTCGTAATCAGTCCTGCGATGCTCTTTCGAGGTTTTGTGGTGACCACATGTAATTTGTGCCCTGGGAGATCCGATAGGTTGAGCCTTGTGCTCGTAATCAGTCCTGGGATTCTCTTTCGAGGTTTTGTGGTGGGGTCACATGTAATAAGTCCTAGAGATCTAGACAGGATGAAAAAGGCCTCAGATGCTCTTTAGGGTTCTTGCTAGTCAAGAGACTCTTTTAAGGTTTTGTGACACACATAATAAGTCCTGAGATTTCCACAGTATGGCCAGTGATGATGAAGACCTGCAGGTGGTGGGCCTACATCCAGTATGAAAAAGGACTGGCTCTGTAGAACTTCCTATGACGAGTAGATTCAGAGATTGGTTGAGATAGCAACATCAGTGATGATGCATCAATGACAATGATCTCGAGAAGAAGACTTGTCTAGCAGATCAGTGTCAAGAAATACCTTCCTAGTTAAGAGGGAGTGTTGATGTATATGTAACTTCAGAATGTATTTCATCTATGTAATTCATATATATTTATTGTACCCCTATTAGAGATGTGTTATTCCTCTATAAGGAAGTGTCGTCATGTGGATTGACAAGTGTCGCAAGTGTGTGTACTTGCCGATGGGTTATTAGACCACCATGTGTGGGGTTGGCCCTGAATTATATATTATATTGTGGATGTACATAGCTAGACAAGTCGACCCCATAAGGTCACTGGGCAGACAGGTTAGTATAAATAGAGATCAAGAGATCTCTATTTAGAACATTCGGAAAGTCATCTCTCTCTCACTCAGAAAGTGGCGCACTAGTGAGGAGGAGGATCATCTGCTTCTAGGAGACTATCTCAAGTGTATTTTGGTTGTACTTTGGTTGAGACATTTCTCTCTCTATATCTGAGGAAGTTGTGGGGTTTTTCACCTTAGGGTTTTCCCCATGGAAACTCTATGTCTCTTGTCTCTCATGCTTTTGATTCTTGTGATGCTTGTCATGCTTATTGTGATTGTTATGCATTGATATACTGTATATGTTATTCTCTCAGTGAAGATCCTAGAGTATTGTGAATTAATGCTCAAAATTTAACATCTACTAGATATGGGGAAGAATTTCTGACGTAAAAAGTTGAGATTGTCAACTTATTAGCTTACTCCTTGTTTAGATTCTTTCACTTATTTGTCAAAATGTTGATCTCTCCTAAAAATTGGTTACACAAGCGTAAGTGATCAACTAGGCTTTATCTAGCTTCCTTCACTTATAGGTCAAAATTTTGATTTGTTCCAAAACTTGGTTACACAAGTGGAAGTGATCAACTACGCTATATCTATCTTCCTTCATTTATAGGTCAAAATTTTGATTTCTCCCAAACTTGGTTTCCCAATCAATGACTTAGACTTTATTTATATTTCTTCATTTATTTGTATTCTTCTAGTCCGTAAATGTAGTTGCAAAAGAAATGACCTAATATCTATCTATTTTCCTTCATTTATAGGTAAAAAAATTGGTTTCTCCCCAAACTTGAATGCACAAGTTGTCACCTAAATTGTATCTATCTATTTCACTTATAATTCAAAGTTTTGATTTCTCCCCCGAACTTGGTTGCACAAATTACCATCTAACTCTATTTATTTCCCTTCAAATATTTGTTAATATTTCATTTCTCTCAAAACTTTATTGCACAAATAGTCACTTCGCTCTATCTATATTTCATTATAAGTTAAAATTTTGGATTCCCCAAGACTTTGTTGTGTTGGTGCGCATAGGGAAGAGCCAGGTTTTAACATTAAATCGCCAACAAAACCCTTAGATATTGGCCCTTTCAGAATCACCTACAAGCATATGAAGTCTCACCTGAGGCATCTATGGGGACTACAAGAACCAAGTTTTCGTAGTGCTCAGAAGGTAAGAGACATTCAACTCATTCATAATACATGTGCAGAAACATATCATTCATTCATGAAACATGTCATATATTCATAACAATAGATAACATAACCATACCATTAAGTTGATAAGAGAGCATAACACATGGGAACAATAAACAAAACATTCAACGCATCATAACACATAACCAATTCAGTCATAACAAGCTCATTTCTTTCTTATCATCTGGAGAAATTCTTACAAAACATGCACACTGTGCACTTACATCATATATTTGTGACATACATACCCCAATCCCTTACTAATGCATGTGTGTATTCTCTCCTTAAGCATACTCTAAGACACAATATGTATTCCTTGAACTACTTCTCACATTCCCTCCTTTTTACATATTTATACAATTAAAGTTGGTCTTAGCCCATACAAACTGGACAAAAATTCCTAACGGATTCTAAATGTCTTCCGTCTTTAGCGTGCACTAGTCCTTTAACTTGTTGTCATGTAGTCCACTTCCTTGTGTGCAGTTTCCAAAATGGTCCAAAACACCTACTCCAACATGTTGCATAAGAAGTCAATGACACTCTATCTCCCTTCATTTATGTCCATTGTTATGTCCCTACGAGACATATAGGATCAATATTTTTTATTAATTTTCTCATGCAGAGGAACAATATTTCCTCCATTATACTTTATCTTAGGGTTTATTTGGTTGATTAATTTTTGTGGCATTTTCTCAAAAATTCACTGTGTCTAGTAATGGTGACACTCGCTTTGTGATCTAGAGTATAGGGGGTGGTGGTGAGATGATAGAAACCTCCTTCATTGTCCTAGTATGAGGCACAAGTTGGTAGTAGGAGGATTGTAGGGAATTTATGGGCTTCAATTGATGAGCTTGTGCAAGTGATCTCCATGTATTTCTCTTATTATTTTATTATGCACTCAACTCTTGCAATAAGGTAATTTCCTATGCTAGTCTCCATGGAAACGTTCATGATCCTCTATTAATTATAATCAATAATTCTATTTGTTTGTATCTAGAAGTAATCTATTCACCTTAGTCCTGACCAATACTCTTGTCATTCTCTTCATGGGTGTGGGTTTTGGTGTTTTCTTTGGATTGTTTTCTCTTAGGGAAAAAGAAATGAATTAATGGGTTTCAACTTAAGGGCTCAAGGACTTAGGAA
The DNA here is from genome assembly GCA_027924585.1 of Larix kaempferi. Taxonomy (NCBI): domain Eukaryota; kingdom Viridiplantae; phylum Streptophyta; class Pinopsida; order Pinales; family Pinaceae; genus Larix; species Larix kaempferi. Next base: position 18,414,917 of record BSBM01000001.1, read on the forward strand.
TTAGTTTTTTTCCAAGTCCACCTCTCACTCTTTGTTTTAATCTACACTCTTAACTCCCACAATAATATAATCTCCTCTACTACTTGGTCTGAAATGGGTCTATCAATCCTCATTCTCTATCTCAAACCATCAATTCTATGTGTGTGTGGGTAAGGAGGAATATGTTTACCTTGCTCTCCATTAGTCTTGATCTGTAACCTTGCATTTAAAAATGGGGAGGTGAAATTGTTGAGATATTGTAACTTCAAAGAATATTATATTTGTACTTTATTATTCCGGAGATATTTCATTCCTCCGTGAAGATCTTATTGTATATCCGGAGATGCTTATTCCTCCGTCGGAATGTGGTAACTTGGGTTATTAGACTTCCCTAGTGGGGGTCGGCCCTGTATGTGTTATGTGGGTCAAAGGGTTATTAGACCACCCTAGAGGGGTTGGCCCAGTCAGTTGTAGTGGGGTATTTAACCCATTGGTTAAATACGAGCCTACGTGTACTTGTGTAAAATATATGTCAAAGTGGTGTATAAATAGCGGAGGTGTGTTCCTCATTTGATACACACACACACTTGAGAGAGGCGCACTTGTGGAGGAGAGGTCTGCTATGGTGGAGGAGGATATCATGTCTTTGGTTTGAATCTTTGTATATTGCTGGTCATCTATATTGAGGAAGCTTTACTGGGTTTTCTACCCCATGAGGGTTTCCCAGGATAAATCTGTGTCTCTTGTGTTTATGCTATGCCTTCAGTGATCCTATATATGCTATTATTGTGAAATGGAATGTAATGCTGCTATTTTCTGTCTTAGCATATTGAATTTTAACATGGTATCAAAGCTAACCTGAAGGAAGGCAATGTATGGCACTTACGACACTTGCTTCTCTTGCGACAATTTGAAGGTTAGGGTTTTATATAGCAAAAACCAGTCATCGTGGAACTTTCGCTATAAATCCATTTATACGAATTTTCAAGATCTGAAACGTTTACAGGTCGTAGATAACATCCCCAGGTATCTTGTGTCCAAAGGGAACCCTCATATTCGTTGTACTTTGTAAGTTATGATCAGTACAAGTTAGGGTTTCTGCCTCTTCCAGATCTCAGTCAAAATTAGGTGACCTAGGAAAAAAGGTCATAACTTGGGCTAGGAAGCTCCAAATGAAATTTCATAAAAAGTGACAGGTATTACACAGAATGTAATATCTCAAGAAACGTTTTTAGAGGCCAAAGCTAAACCAATGACACGTGGCATGCCGTACAAGTTCGCTCTCCTGTTTTATCCCATAAACAGGTCACGTTGCGACACTTGGCATAACTCTCTCTCAGAGAGTCCAATTGAGGTCAGACCTGTCAATATGGAAAGATAACAGGGCAAGATATCTCAAGAAAAGTTTTCAGAGGCCGAAGTTCAAACAGTGACACGTGGAACGCCGTACAAGTTCTCTCTCCTGTATTATCCCAAAACAGGTCACGTTGCGACATTTGGCATAACTCTCTCTCAAAAAATCCAATTGAGGTCAGACCTGTCAGGATGGAAAGATGACAGGTCAGGCTACTGCAAAAAATGTTTTCATACCCCGTGGAGCAAAAATTTCAAAGTTATAGCAGAAACAATCAGGTACATATTTCTGTCAAAACAGAATTATTTTTGGAGCACTTTTATTCATGGCTTCCGGAATTTAGGGTTTCGGAGAAAGTTAGAATTTTTGGAATCGGAGTCCACGGCTGAATGCTACTTAGGAAAATCGAAATTTAGAGACCAAGATTGAATTATTTGGTTGGGTAGAAGACCTGGCTTGATCAAACCCTACTTCAGGATTTTGATCAGAAAGATGGAAAATTAGGGCTTCAGCAAAAGTTGGAATTTTTGAAGTCTGTAACCACGGCTGGAAGCTCCTCAGAAAAATAAGAGTTTAGAGCCTTGGATTGAACCTTTTGATTGGACATAAGGATGGGCTTCATCAAACCCTAGTTCGGGTTCCTGTCCAGAAGATCCATAAGTTTCGAAGGCAATTTTGAGGGGTCAAATTTTGGAGATTTCAAAATTGAAGAATGATAGTTTGATCAGCTCAGCAAGACACATTCTTCCATCCATTCAGAAGTGTGAAAGTCAAAGATTGAATTTTTAGGGTTTCTCTAGCAAACCCTATTCAATATCCAGATCAAGTTTCAGGGGGAGTTGAGGCTAAGGCCTTACATAAGAAGACTACAAGAAGTCTTGACAGGTATGACTTAAGAAGGTTCAGGTATGTCTTGAAATCTGATTCTTGATTAAGTTCATAATGTGTTTGTCTTCATATTATTTATTAGTACAATCTTGATTAACGTTAGAATTGTCTTATCACCCTAGTAACAATATGAATGCATGTGAATGATTGAAGACATTCATTAATTAGGGCTATATGATTGTACTAATGCATTATGGTGTTGTGTGAGGTTGATGTTGTCTGCTAACAAGATACAGGTACATCACAAAAGACAAATCAAGTTCCATGACCATGACCACATGAAGACAAATACTCATCCATAATCTTTGTTCTACTTATGAGGTATGTATGACTTTTGTTATATTATGCTTAACCTATGAGACATGCAGGTTCTAGCTCAGAATCTCTAAATCAATGAAGAGATTGTTTAGGTATGTTGTACATAACTAAGCAGGTATACTAATCCAGGTGTGTTTTCTTATGTCAAGTTGGAATCTTACCTTGTGTTAGGATTCCTTATATCAGTATACTTGGTATGATTGGTTATGCTTATTCATAAAGTTAGTAATCAAGGGTTTATGCATATTATGTCTCTTGTCTTGATGATTTAATTAACCAGAAGAGTACTATGATCAAACAAGAATATGCATGAGTAAAAGAAGACTTCCTTGAAACCCTGAATACTAATGATCATGACTATACATATTCAAGATTATTTAGAATTAGAATGTTTTGAGAATATACTAATGAATGTATGTTTGTGTATGAGATCATGAGGATGACACTAGTGCACACTTGAGCATGCACAGTGGTACAGAATGAATAGAAGTTCAAAAGACATATAGAAGATCAAGCGGGAGGCAATCACACAAACATAAAAGATAAGTTTTGAGTTGTTATTTGAAATAGTAAATGATATTGCTTGTATCCATATTTGTATTCCTAGAATATATCATGCTGAGTGTAAACATTCATAGAGCATTGAACAATATACTACTAATATGCATATGATTGGTAAGTTGGACAAACATTCCATTGTTGCTTGTCTAGAATGAAACCTCTTTGCTGACATGTTGAGAGCTGTGCACACTCTCGATAGTATGTTCTGGTAGAGATGGAAGGCATTTAGATAGCCACTGTATGCATACAGAATATGGAAAAGTGTTGTGCCAAAGTATTGGTCAAAATAGTTGCATAACTATGTAAATGATATCTGTATGCATAATAGGTTATCATGTCAATATGATTTGATGATTATGAAGTATTACTAATCATGTACTTAATTTTGATTTGTAGGAAAGGTCATGAAGAATGATGGACACCGTACAAGTGATGGATGTTCAAACAAGAAGATTTACAAATCAAACAAAATATAGAAGGCTCATGGCTAGAAGATTCTCTTAGAAAGGGGAAGAGAATCATGACAAGATGTTTTCTCCAAGTATGGTGTAATTAAAGAAGAAGTGTGAATCAGGTTCTGTATGGGTACCTAGGATCAATAATCAATTGATGAGCTTAATGATCACCATGAGTGATGTGGATCTCAATCTTTGCTACAAGGTTGAATATGGTTTCTATACACAGATGACTTGGATGCAAGAAGGAACTCACCACAGAGTTCGAATGATATTAAGGCTCATATCAGTAGACCCATCTAACGAGAGATGGCACAAGATCATTCAATGCAGAGTGTGAATGATGTTCAGTCTCAAAGGGAAAATTGACAGTTTCTTGATAAGCTTGGGCTTTACCAAAAGTAAAGTTGTTCCTAACTTTTACCTTAAGGTTATGGATCATACTATTATTGTATTCAGAGGATATCTTTCTGATAGGGAATGAGAAACAGATCATGAAAAGAAAGAAGAAGATGGCTGTAGAAATGAAAAATGAAATATCTCAGATTGATGCATTACTTCCTAGGTCTGGAAGTATGGCAAGGCTCAGAAGGAATCTTTCTCAACCAGGAAAAGTATGCTGAGAAATATTAAAAGGACTTGATGTGTTGGAATGACCACTCTCATGAATTCCAACTTGAAGTTCTTAGCAGATGACTCATTAGAGTTAGTGGATATAACTCTGTACAGACAAATTATTGAGTCATTGATGTGCCTAACGAATACTAAGTCATATATATGCTTTGCTGTGAACACCTTGAGTTAGTATCTAGTGGAAACTAGATGTGTTCACCTGTTAGTTGCAAAGCATGTGATGAGGTACCTAAAGGGTACAATAGAATTTGATCTATGAGATCATGACTTGAGATGGCTACATAGATGTTGATTGAGCAGAAAGTGTATCAGACAGGAAGAGCACATCGAGAAGATGTTATTGTCTGGGATCAGCCATATGGTTTAGCAGGAAGCAGTCAAGTGTGGCTCTCAGCACAAGCAAAATATATGGCTGCTTTCTCCGCTAATTATGAAATGACATGGCTTTAGAATTGTTTGACTTAGAAATGGACCCAACTGTGATCCTATGTGACAAACAGAGTTGTACCAAAATGGCAAAGAATCCAGTGTTCCATGATAAGTCAAAAGCACATAGAGATCTGGCATTTCTATTTTACAAGATATGTTGCAGAAAGGAATTAATGTTCGTAGTTGTAACAAGTTACCAATGCACTAACCAAACCTCTACCAATCCGATGTACTAACCAAACCTCTACCTCAAGTAAAGTTTTCCGAGACAAACTTAATATAGTTCAGAAGGACCCTCCTCGAAAGGGGGAGTGATGTGATCACTTATGATGAGATTTCCTGCATCGACAGTGAGGTCGATGATGTGAATACCTATATTGGTGATGCCAACAGAGAGGTTGGTGGATGGTCCTTAGACAGGGTCTAAGGTGACAAGGGGATTGCATCATCCTTGAACACATGTTCTAAAGAGATCCGTAGACTTATGTCTTCGAGAATGAAGTCCTTGGTGGACATGATAGGATTGCATCATCCTCAAGAGAGCCGTAGACGTATGTCTTCGAGAATGAAGTCCTTGGTGGACATGATAGGATTGCATCATCCTCAAGAGAGCCATAGACGTATGTCTCCGAGAATGAAGTCCTTAGTGGACATTTGGGGATTGGATCATCCCTGGACTTCAGTCCTAAAGTGAGCCGTAGACAGATGTCTCCGAGAAATAAGAGGGATTGCATCATCCTTGAACACATGTTCTAAAGTGAGCCGTAGACAGATGTCTCCCAAAAAAGAAGAGGGATTGCATCATCCTTGAACACATGTTCTAAAGTGAGCTGTAGACAGATGTCTCCGAGAAAGAAGAGGGATTGCATCATCCTTGAACACATGTTCTAAAGTGAGCCGTAGACATGATGTCTCCGATAATGAAATCCTGAGTGAACAGGTAGGGGATTGCATCGTCCCTGGACTGAGGTCCCAGAATTGAGCCGTAGACATGATGTCTCCGATAATGAAATCCTGAATGAACAGGTAGGGGATTGCATCGTCCCTGGACTGAGGTCCCAGAATTGAGTCGTAGACATGATGTCTCCGATAATGAATTCCTGAATGAACAGGTAGGGGATTGCATCGTCCCCGGACTGAGGTCCCAGAATTGAGCCATAGATATGATGTCTCTGATAATGAAGTCCTGAATGAACAGGTAGGGGATTGCATCATCCCCAGACTGATGTCCCAGAATTGAGCCGTAGACTGGGTCTCCGATAATGAAGTCCTGAATGAACAGGTAGGGGATTGCATCGTCCCCGGACTGAGGTCCCAGAATTGAGCTGTAGACTGGGTCTTTGATAATTAAGTCCTGAATGAACAGGTAGGGGATTGTATCTTCCCCGGACTGAGGTCCCAGAATTGATCCGTAGACTGATGTCTCCGAGAATTGAAGATAGGACTGCATCGTCCCTGGACCTTGGTTCAAAATGTACGTGATGGGATTGCATCGTCCCTAGACATGAGACTTGTCTTAAAGTGATAAGGATTGATCATCCTGGAACTTGATCTGGATTGTATCATCCATGGACCTATGTCCTAAAGAGAGCGGGATTGATCATCCTGTAATATGATCGTGTGTGTTGCAGGGTATGCTGCTATGTATTAGTGAGAATACATGCTTTTGATGATAGATGTATTAGTGAGAATACATGCTTTTGATGATAGATGTATTAGTGAGAATACATGCTTTTGATGATAGATGTATTAGTGAGAATACATGTTTTTGATAGATGTATTGGTGAGAATACATACTTTTGATGATACTTGTATTAATGAGGATACTTGTATGTATATGTGTATTGGTGTGGATACTAATACAGATGATCCAGATACTGTAGATCGAGATGATCCAGATACTGTAGATCGAGATGATCCAGATGCTATAGATCGAGATGATCCAGATGCTGTAGATCGAGATGATCCAGATGCTGTAGATCGAGATGATCTAGATGCTGTAGATCGAGATGACCGTGCGATGACGATGCTGATGATCGTGCGATGACGATGCTGATGATCGTGCGATGATGATGCTGATGATCGTGTGATGACGATGCTGACGATCGTGAGGATTCAGATATTGATGTTGCTGCAGCTGTTTGGGTGATGCAGAAGATAAAGACTCAACACTGAAGATGTTGATGTTCCAGTATTGAAGATGTTCTAGTAACTGGTTGAGTTACTGATGATGTTGAGAAAGCTTGCAATGATTTATAGATGTATCATGTATGATGTTGATGACTCCTTGCTCGTGCAGATGCTGTTATAATATCCTTCTCGTTAAGGGGGAGTGTTGAGATATTGTAACTTCAAAGAATATTATATTTGTACTTTATTATTCCGGAGATATTTCATTCCTCCGTGAAGATCTTATTGTATATCCGGAGATGTTTATTCCTCCGTCGGAATGTGGTAACTCGGGTTATTAGACTTCCCTAGTGGGGGTCGGTCCTGTATGTGTTATGTGGGTCAAAGGGTTATTAGACCACCCTAGAGGGGTCGGCCCAGTCAGTTGTAGTGGGGTATTTAACCCATTGGTTAAATACGATCCTACGTGTACTTGTGTAAAATATATGTCAAAGTGGTGTATAAATAGAGGAGGTGTGTTCCTCATTTGATACACACACACACTTGAGAGAGGCGCACTTGTGGAGGAGAGGTCTGATATGGTGGAGGAGGATATCATGTCTTTGGTGTGCATCTTTGTATATTGCTGGTCATCTATATTGAGGAAGCTTTACTGGGTTTTCTACCCCATGAGGGTTTCCCAGGATAAATCTGTGTCTCTTGTGTTTATGCTATGCCTTCAGTGATCCTGTATATGCTATTATTGTGAAATGGAATGTAATGCTGCTATTTTCTGTCTTAGCATATTGGATTTTAACAGAAATGTTACATTGGGCAGCCTTGCATCAATTTTGGCTCTGAATTTAAAGGTTGTATAAGGTTGAGGTATTTACATAGGTAGGCATGGGTTTCAATGTCCACTTTAGACTATTTTTTCTTGGGGTAGAGGCCATATTTATCATTAGTCTTATGTGATATCTACTTTCTTGTGCGGACCAGAACTTCATCGTCTTCAACTTCATGATGTAAGTGTGAATTTGTATTTTTTTAATATAGTAGGATTTGTTATGCTATGATGTTTTGGATTGATTGTGTTTTCATGCATGATTACCCTTATGTTCCAAATGGAAAGAATGATTCCTCTACAAACACCATGAAAACACGTCACGTCCCCATCCATCAATATGATAAACATAGGGGAACATGAACGAATTATGTGCATATAAATTTTTCCCTAGGGGCATAATACAAAATTCATAAACATATACATGTGTGTGGATATGCATAAATATAATCATGACAGAAATAAACTCTATCTATGCACATATACTTGCATATTCATCACAGGCCTAATAATTAAAATCATTGCAAATTCAAAAACAACAATACATTAACAAGTAAACACTTATATTTTCAATGAAGTTTCCCAAGCAACTGTCTCTGGAAGAGAAATGTTCCACCCAATTTGTCCAACACTTTAACTCTTTGCTGAGAGGCCACCCCCATGTTGGTTTATGTATCCACTAAGGAGAAAATACACAGGCTCACTCACATCCACACACAATCACTTCTCAGGCTAAGCTAGCATAAAATATGGTTTTATCAAGCATGCATAGACAAGAAGAAGGAGAATGGTAATACAGTGAGCTCAACCACAGAGCTAGATGAATCTCAATTGGATTCAACTAGCCTTCGCACCCACATTACCTACCACACCGAACACAAGGAAGTTCCCCTTCTTTGATATACAGTTCCTCAGGTGCCCCTTTCCCTCCAATGTTATTCAAGATGGGAATAGAAAGGTCCAAGATGTTAAACCTTCAAATATTTCTTCCTTCAATGGGTTTATCAAGCGATTCAATCCTCTAGTCTCTCTCTCTCTAACTTCAATTTTCTTTTGAATTTTATTATTTTTGGCCACATGAATTTCAGCCATGAAATTCCATTTCCAACCTCCCAAATATAGGTTTTCTCCTGGATTTTTAGGCATTTGACACTCTCAAATTTGCCCCAAGGTCGATATCTATGGACCCCCCACTGAATTTCACAACCCGCATGTTGTTAGGGAAACTGTTCCTATGGCTGGGGTAAGGCCACCAACATACTGGGGTAAAAGATAAACATTCAGAGTTCTGTAAATACAATTATCAAGCAAAGGGTTTAGGGTTTGAGAGAATGTGTACCTTATTCAAAAGGTTGACCCAAGATTCTCTTCAACTTTCCAATGCAACAACTTGCAAAAACATTCCAAAGGACCTTCCTCAAACAAGTTTGACTACAAATAAAATATTGACATTTATAAGAGAATAAAACATCAAATTGTAATCAGATATGAAACATATATGAACAAAGGTATTTGGAAAGTGAAGAATGGCCAATATTTATTAATAAATGAATCAGTTACATCAAATTACCTTCCTTCAAGCATGGCACTTCATGAAGCCAAGATTCAAGGTCTCCTGCTCCTCTCCTATAAGGATCCCAACCTCTGATCAAAAGTGCTAGGGTTTATAGAAAACTAGGGAACAAGTGAGGGGGATATGAGTCCCAATTCCTCCAGCATAACATTATAATGGGATTGATTCCTCTTCATGGTCCCCTCTCCCTCTCTTATATAGCAAGTGAAGAAGGTAGATTCGAGGAGGAAGTAGTTACAACAGTAAGAGGAGGTTCCAAAACCACCCAAACCACCCTTTTTCAAGATTTTATATTTTTTTGGTATTTTTGAGATACTTGTGACTTTACAATGGACAACAAATGGGTGACTCGTGAGTTTATTATGTGCAACCTGCGTTTTTGTGGAAAAATGGTGAAAAACAACCTTTTTCTGAAGGTTTTCCGGAGAAGTTTTTTTCTCCAAAAATGTTCCTAAGCTTCCTACTTGTCAAATGGGCCATGAATTAGGTAATGTCATCCTTATAAAGTCCCAAATATGGATCTTCCATCCACTAACGGCATTTTGTGTGACTCAAAATAATCTCATGAAGTGTTGTCATGCGACCAAAAGATGTAAGTGTCGTCATGGACAAATAAGTGCCAAATTTGGCTATAATTGATGCCCCCTAATGTATGAGGTCAGAGGGTAAGACGATGGTTTAAATACATTATAAATAATTAAGGGTTGGGTCATGGAGTAAGAGAAACTAGAGAAACCAAGAATCATAGGCTTAAATGAAGTACCTGAAAGAAAGGAAAATGTCAGACAATCTCATCCCTGGGATAAATGTCCATGCTCAAATGGTGAAAACATGACCTCCAGGAGGATATAATGATGATCCAATACATAAGTATAACTAATGCATATATCATAGCTAGTAGAATACAAGCATGGATCCATGAGAAACATAAGTGTGAACATAGCCACAAAAATACAAAGGTGGATCTATGTCAAAATTGGAGATCATAGCCATAGTGAACAAACTATATCTATGTCTCATCAAGAGCCAAAACGTGTGGCTCATTCTTGTGCATATTGGAAAATAAAAAAAGAATTGGGAAATAAAAAAATATGATGACGATATTATAGGCCCAAGGTATTCAATCCAAACCGTCTCAAGGTACGAATCCTAACCATGTGAATAAATGAGTTGATGTCGAACATGGAGGACATCGTTTGATTACCGGGAATTGATGTAAACCATTAACAAATGCGAGGGAACCCATCAATGATGAAAATGGGACCCTAGGTACCTAGTACATTCTTAAAAGTGTGAATAATATTTCTTGAAGTCAAACACTTGAAGAATCCATCGAGTAAGAGAAATTGATGTATTCCCATAACTCAATGGTGAGGTTAATTTCCATTAATGACTAGAATCCCCAAGGTACTACCGAAAACTCTAAACTTCATTCCCATAGCAAGATGAGTTGAATTCGATGGGAAGGAGTACGTTGGAAGGGAGTCCTTAAAACATCCTCTATCATCCAACACGAGGAAAAATCAATGGTTGATTTGATTTGGAGTAGGACTGAGTACATGATGAAACATACCGACACCAAGGAATGACTGACACATGAGGTCAAGGAAGATACAGAACGACCGACATAGGTTTTATCCTTGAATAGTGAGCACGAAACAAGAGTGACTTAGGAAACTTTGAACAAAAGGGACCATGATATAAATATGCAATGTAGGAGACATTAACAGATTCTCCATACGACTGGAAGAGTAACCAATCGAAGGAGTAAAAACTATGAGATGAATTTTATCCTAAGGCCGAAACTAAAACCCAACTTGTTTGATAAACTTCAAAATAGGTGCTTTGTTCAAGGACATAATTGACTTGCTGCCATTATATTAAAAGAGATTTGACACTCTTCCCTTCCCTTTTCTCTTTTAAAGTACCTTTTTTCAGTTTTTAACAAGCTTGAGAAAGAACTAAAGCATGCTCGATAAGGATCCAACCATGTGTAATTTTATGAGTCCATGGAAGGGAAACTCAACACTTTATTCATTGTTTTACTAGTTTGAAGACAAGATAGAATAGTATTCAATAAAATATTGATTTGTGGATTTTAATATCGAGCCCAGATCTGTTCGTGCTCGCTGGTGTTTTCATATTTAAAGAGTATGGAAAACTTACACCCTCTCGTGGATTTTATATTGAGACCAAGTTGGTATATGCTCGCTGGTGTTTTCATATTTTAAGAGTCTGAAAATCCTAAAGAAGACTCCAAAAGGTCTTTTTTCGTAAATTTAGTCTCGTCACCTGAAAAAGGGTAAAACAATGTGAGAGAGAACTCTTCTAGCCAAGTATGACTAGAGTTTTCCTTTTTTGTACATAGTCTAAACAGTCGAGAAAAGGGTTAAACTTATACCGTAGAGACGAACTTTCAAGTACTTTAACGAGTATGAAAGAGACAAGATGTCTAGGCAATATTTTTCTATTTAAGGAGTCTGAAAAGAGCTTAAAGAGGAATCCATAAAAATCTTTTCGTAAATTTTTAACGAGCCTGAAAAAGTAAACTCGTGGCTTCCTTATTGTTTTTAACGAGATCAAAGGAGAGATGGAAGAATTCTAGTATTCTCCTTACTGTTTCTAATGAGCTCGAAGGAAGGGTGGAATAATTATCATAATGGGAGGAGATGAGTGTCAAGGGCATGCAATACTATTTACAAGCACATGGAAAAGAGTTATGCATAATGCAAGGACCATGAGCAAGATAAGGCCACTCGGGGTGTGTCTCCTCAAGGGAATGGGGATCAAATTGCAAAGAAAAAATGATACATGGCTTAACGGAAATGAGATCAAATATGGAGGCTTATATAACAAGGTCAAAGCATGGAAGCCGACATCATGCTCATTAGCGCAAGCAGGATCAAAGTAAATTCATGTGTGATTTAAATAGAAAAATGGGAGCCTTATAAGGAATAACCAGAAATATATAAGGAAGAAAGACACGAGGCTTCTTCTCAAATTCATAGTAAATCTAAAAAGGCTCTCGATCCTATGGTAAATACCCATTATGGGCACCAAAATGGCATAAGGGTGCTGACTAGGGTGACCCATGTCAGGTAGGCTCTATTGTTGAACTGGTGCACAATGCATATAGAGATGGATAACACACCAAGATCCAACAGGTTCGACCCTATGGCTAATTCAGATAGTAAAAGATTCAAATGCATCATAATAGTGGGGAGGATGAAACCTATATGCAAGGTGCCAAATATACCTGCCATGATCGAACACAGTGTCAAAAAGGACCAATAAGCAAGCATGATTCCAACTAAGAATCATGTCTCCAAGAAACATTAGTACCAAGATTATATCTAAAAAATGAGTAAAGAAATATCCGATACAAGTCACTGTGGTAGAAATACTTTCAAATTCACTATCATCGACAACATGCATAATGCAAGTAGAGCTAACCAATGAAGACTCTATAGTACCAAAGCCCGAGGACTTACAATCAATGAGATCAACTTCAGGATGAAGATCAGAGTGGAAGGACATGATGGAATATGCAGGAACAAATTCATCATCATGGGAGTTGAAAATTCTAGAAGCATAATCAAACTTAGCAGGAACACCAATTTACGGGTCTATGGGAGAGTCCAATTAAGACTCAACATTGGTAAGATCATACTCCAAATTCAAACTGAAGCTGGTCATAACTGCAACTCGGTCAACGTCCAAATGAATGGAAGAATGCATTATAGACTCTAGGAAAAATTCATCAGAAGGAAGTATATAATCCCATATAGAACACATATCTAAGCATTCAGATGGAGGTATCACCTGGTCAATTGTCGGGACCAAGTCCCGAGAAGGTAATCATGAACTCAGAGGCTTCTTCTCATTATCAATTTTACTCAAGGGATATAAAGTTTGGTTGAACTGAGTACACTCAACTTCAGAGGCTAAAAAATTCTAGGGTTTCTTAAAGTTCGAAGATTTAAATTGAGACTCCTTATCTATGAAAGGTGTGACAACTATTGAAATTTTGTGCACAGGTGATGCATTAGCTTGCAAATCAGGTGGAGGAAGATTAAAATTTCCCATTAATGAAGGACACATCCCCACACCAATGCTTTCACAATTTCTAGAGGAATGGGAAACTAAAGGATTATTGGATCCATGATCCTGATTGAACTCATTAATGTTTAATGGTAGTTGGTCAATTGTTACAATCTTTCCTTCATGTGGAAACTTGATGAAACAAAATATTGAGGAGACTACTTCCATCATAGCTTGATTCCAATTTCTCCATAGTAAAAAATTGTAATCAAGTGGGAAATCAACCACTTCCACATCCACCTTAACTAATTTTACCACTAGCTCTATAGGAAAAGCCGGCATAATCCCATGAGGTTTAAAAAGATGGTCGTCGAAATAATTTAACATGGTGACCAGAGGATCTACGTCAGGTGATCCTAAAGCCTTCCAGCATGACAATGACATAGTGCATCTAGAGGCAACCTCGTCTACAACTGTCCTATGAATATTAGTGTTTCCATATATGACTTGAATCTGAAAAGCAACATGGTCGGGTAAACGAGGCTTCCAATTATAAAAATTGAAAGTGACCACTTGACTATCTACATGATCGAGGGCCCCTAAAGCTGAAAGGAAGGTATTCCTTTGCATTGGACAACTCTGCAAGACCTCAAGTGTAGACATCACACATGGATCCTGTGCCAAATCTTCAACTATGCTATAATTTTGTGCAACACATGCATTAGGATTAAATGATGCATTCTTAAGAATACCTTTCAATATTCGAGGCATAGTGTCATTAGGATGCTTCTCTATATGCACAGAATTGTCACTACCAACATAAATAGGTTCCTTACATTTTGATCCAGACAAATTAGTTTCATAATTCTTGTTCCTAGTCTGGAGATACAAATCCCGTTCACACATGAACACTTCTCCTGAGCCTAAATTTCCCCCTTGAGAGGAGGCTCCTTGGTTGACCCCTTGGGAGGTTGTAGGGTTTTGATGAGCACCAACCAACAAATTTTTTGCCATTTTCATCTTAGAGAATTTATATTTTAGATGATCCTCCCCGCATAACAAGCAGGGGAATTTAATCTTAGCTTTTTCATCATCTCCACCAACATTATTGTTGTTATTATTTGCATTGTTTGTCCCCTTATTCCCATTTTCCTTATTCTTGTTTTTCTTCCCTTCAGGCTACTGGTTTCCTTGAGAGTTCTGTACTAATAGAACGTCAGAAGGAGGGTTGGGTTTAAGGTTTTGTGTGTTAATTTGATCAGTTGTCGGTGAATTCTGAATTGAAAAGTTTGTACTCGGGCTAACTGGATTCTTCTCAACTGCACCGATCACTCCATCAACATGAGGTGTCGAGATAGGTTTTGTAAGATCAGTGTTTGATCTCAGAGAATTAGGAATAATTTCATATAATATCCCAGACTAAGAGTAAATCAAGTCTAACTGTTGGACTCTAAGAATGGCTTCATCTTCTGTTGTAACCCTTGAAGTAGAGGCATCTTTAGAGATGTAAGGTAGGAGTGATTTCAAAAACCACTCAAGTAAGAATTCTAGAGGTATCTCATCCTTGATCATCTGTTTCCATCTTCTCCACTCTTGAATGTGATCAAAAATGTGAGTGGCCTTATTCTTCCTAAATGTAGATAGAAGGTTTGTGTCGGCATCATACCAAACAAAAAGTTGGAAATGGTTAAGGAATACTGTCGCTGAATCATAAAAACGATGGTAAGCAGTGAATGGTAACTCGATGTACTGTTTAGCTTCTACAGTGGTTTAATTCCTCCGAAAGAATCTCAACCGTAAAAAATCGTCATTTAGCGAGTTGGAGGAACAACACAACTAAAAAGTAGTGACATGGTCCTCGGGATATTCACCAGTATTACCTTCAAACTTTGGGATGTATGAAGGAAATTTGGTTGGAATGGGAGGCCAAGTCAGATCGTGATAGACCAAATCATTCATTAATTTCAATAGTTATGGAAAACTCAAAGTTTCCAGAAAGGGTCAAAGAGGGAGAGCTGTTGGGTTCCAAGTTCTAGGAGCATTAGCTTCCTATTAGTTGGTGTTGGCATGTGGTTATCCTAGAATATATGGATTTCAAGGATTAGTGAAAGGTGGAGTGTGTTTTCCAAATTTCTGACCAAATTTGTGTTGAAATAAAGGATTAGTTGTTCCAAAATTCCCTCCCATCCCCCCAAAAGGTTGACCATATTATGAGACCGTTGTCTTAACAGGGTTAGTCATATTAGAACCTCCTGCCCCATACAAAGTGATACTTCCTTGGGTATCAGGATCCCCCATGAACATCCAGTGCTGGTTCCCCCTAGTACAATAGGATTACCTTATGATACATTGAATCCAAAGGGGTGACCATAACTCATACCTCTAACAAATTGGAAAGACAAGCTTGACTGGGGTAGAGTGGAATTATTAACAAATCCAGTGAAGGGTGAGTTAGACATAAAACAATTTCCACTGAAGGGTGGGATAGTATGGAGAGGGATAGATGGGCCATTGCATGAAGAAATGGTAAAATTTGAACTAGGAGGGATAATGTTAATCATAGGTTTACAACCTGAAAGAGGGAATCCAAAATATAAAGGGTTCGAACTCACTTGAGTTGGTGAACTAGTACCAGTAAGTACCATCAAGGTCGGAGGAAACCAACCTGATCCTATTGTAGATCCCATATTAAATGTGAATCCTCCTACATGGAAAGGTATATCTGGAGTAGACATGTCCGCTGAAGTAAATACTTATTCTCTGTTTTCCATATTGAATTGCCTAGACAATGGATTAGGAACATTGATGCCAGTTAACTTAGCAAAACTATGACTTTCTGGAGGGTTCAAAAGTCCATATGGATCTGAGAGGTTCTCAATTTCAATGGGACTTAAATTCTCTTAAAGCTGAGGAGAATGAAATATGGGTGAGTTAAGTAACTTCTCCTCGTTATTTCTAAAGTTTCCTTCGTCATAAGGTCTCTTAGACTCACCTAACCTAGAGTTGTTTTCTTCTATTGGTTGTTATGTTTGATGTTCTTGGTTTTCCTCTTTTGCCTCCCGAGGGGGTGGATTAGGACAATCCAGTATTTTCCTCGGTGTGGGGACTTCTATATATTCAGTATATTGTCCTTGAATCCTTCTATATCTGCGTAGAGGTTGATCATCCACGATGGCTGGCAGAAGACCCGAAGAAAAAATTTACAAAAAATAAAAATCAAACAACACACACTAAAAATTTCCTGAAAGATGTCAAACAAGCAAACAAATAACCTTCCAAAGGAGCATTTGGGATGATGAGGGACCAGAAAAAACCATTGAAGGGATGAATAATAGTTACCCGGGGTCCACAATACAAACACGATGGGGCCAAGCGTTTGAACAACCAATCGCCTTCCCAAAGAAATGCAAGGGATTTCCTCCTGAATCTGTCTTAAGTGCAATGGAAATATCCTTCCATCGTCACTTGTGTAGAGATATAAAGGTCTAGATACTAAGGATACCAAATTTAGAGAGATGGTCTGGGGGGATAGTCACGGGTCGAATAAATGCGCATTGGCAAAGTAACAAATCCTGAAACGTAGAAGCACCAAAGGTACTAATGAATCCTCGTATGGGCACCAATCTTGGTAGATTCCCAATTGAATATTGGAGGGGTGTCTCCTCTACTCAACCTCGTATGACCTCGTGCTTGACTCCGGTGTTAGTGGAGCTTCCCAGTTCACCTTCTACAAAACTGGATTTTCTCCCTAAACGAATGACACTGATGTTTTGACAAGTTTGAGTGATCATGGAGGGGTTAACTCACAAATCCCTACCTCCACAATCCTACTTAAGCTATTAGGTGTGTTTATAAACTAGAAGAAAACCTAAGATCCTATCCAAGTTACTAATTGCTTGCTTTAAGATGTACTTTAAAAAAATTTAATAGTAAAACAAGTGCAACTAAGGAAAGATATTCTTTTACTGAAATATGAAGCACTTAATCACCACAAACATGCACTTCTCACTCTCAATTTCTTTCTAATGCAAGTACTAAAGATATGATCCAGAATGCATATGCAAAAATTTTGTATCTAATGCCATTTTTGGTCCTTTTTAATGAAAAAGGTAAAAATTTAAGTCTAATATGCAAAATCAAAACTAAAGCATAAGAATGCCACTACCAAAATAACTGAGTTATGCAAAAAAAAACTTCTTGTTTTTTTAGCAAAGCACTCCTAAATCATTTAAGCTACTTGCAATGCATTTAACCAGCACTAACTTGTAAAAATGAACCAACTTTTTACCCTTTTTGAAGATGAGAAAAAAACTAAATTCACAGTAACACACCTCCAAGCAAATGCAAAAAATTTATGATCTCCTTACTAAACGGTGAAAGCAACCATAAATACTAAGCTTCTTATTCATGTAAGCATTCCAAAATTGGGAAAACAATACAACAAATACTTTTAGACCCAATGAAATAAAAGTACACACTAATAAATATGGTCAGGTAAAGCTATGTCTGCAAATAAACAGTGCAATCAAGGTTCGAAACCACAGAAAGGACACTTGAGCTTCCACTCCAAAAGAAAAACCAAAAGCACAAGAAAAGACAAGAAAGCAATCTACAGAGAAATTTTCACTCAAATAGATACCAATAGGTTCAAATAGACTCAATAGGTTCCTAATCTAGTCAAATTGGAGCAAATAGGTTCAATTAGACTCAAATTGGGTCAAAAACACCAAACTAGTTCATAAACCCCCAACTTGGATCAACAAGTTCCAAATTATTCCAAACAATCCCAAATTGCTTCAAAAATATCCCAAACATCAAATTAGGATCAGTCACAAGACAAGACACCACTTCTAAAGGGTCCTACAATGTACCTAGGATCAATAGGGACTCCAAAAAATGCACTCAAAACCCCCAAATCAGCCCCAAAAGTAAAAAAACCCATGTACAAGATGTACACGCTAGTGTGAAAGGGTACAAGGGTGAGTGACTCTCTAGTGAAGAACCTTCCACAAGCAAGTATGTAGTAGAATCGCTACGGTAAGTACTAGGACTAGCGAGTATGCAGAAAAAGTCCCAAAAACTTAAAATCCGACTCAAAAAATGAGCAAGGAAAGGTGTAACAAAGCTCAATGGTTGTTTCTAATATGAAATAAAACTCAGACCTTAAAATATACTAGAAAAATGGCCTTGTACACCCCAAATAAGATATGCTTATCCCCAGTGTAGTCATCAGTTTTGTTGTTAGGGAAAGTGTTCCTATGGTTGGGGTAAGGCCACCAACGTACTGGTGTAAAAGATAAACATTTAGAGTTCTGCAAATACAATTATTAAGAAAAGGGTTTAGGGTTTAAGAGAATGTGTACCTTATACATAAGGTTGAACCAAGTTTCTCTTTAGCTTTCCAATGCAACAACCTGCAGAAACATTCTGAAAGACCTTCCTCAAACCAATTTGAATACAAATAAAAGATTGACATTTATAAGAGAATAAAACATCAAATTGTAATCAGATCTAAAACATATATGAACAAAGGTATTTGGAAAGGTAATAATGCCCAATATTTATTAATAAATGAAGCAATTACATCAAATTACCTTCCTTCAAGCATGGCACTTCATGAAACCAATATTCAAGGTCTCCTGCTCCTCTCCTCCAAGGATCCCAACCTTTGATCAAAAGTGCTACGGTTTATAGACAACTAGGACACAAATTAGGGGGATATGAGTCCCAATTCCTCCATCATAATGTTATAATAGGCTTGAGTCCCCTTCATGGTCCCCACTTCCTCTCTTATATAGAAAATGAAGAAGGTAGAGTCGATGAGGAAGTAGTTACAACTGGAAGAGGAGGTTTTAAAACCACCCAAACCACCCTTTTTCAAGATTAGATATATAGTTTTTGGTATTTATGAGGTACTCGTGACTTTACCATGGACAACAAGTGGGTGACTCGTGATTTTACCATGTGCAACATGCATTGTTGTGGAAAAAAGGTGAAGACCATCCTTTTCTAAAGGTTTTCAAGAGAAGTTTTGGTCTCCAAAAATGTTCCTAAGCTTCCAACCTATCAAATGGGCCATGAATTAGGTAATGTCATCCTTCTAAAGTCCCAAATATGGCTCTTACATCCATTAATGTCCTTTTTTGTGACTCACAGTAATCTCATGAAGTGTCGTCATGCGACCAAAATATGTAATTGTCGTTACGGACGGAGAAGTGCCAAATTTGGTTATAACATCGCATAAAATTTTGTGCATTTTTTACACTCTAAAATGTGGTTTTTCCTCTAGTTACTATTACTATTCTTTTTATTGTTGGTAATGCATAGCTTTCTGAGGATTTTGAGTTATATTTCCGAACCATGGAATGGGAATGAAGGGAAACAAATCCCCATGAAGAAAATTGACTTCTAGGTACAAAAATTTGAGCACATACTTAGCCATATGAATTTATGTGTTCATCCCATGCTCGTTTAAGTTCCCAAGCCGATTTCTTAGCAGTCTTCTTACAACATAATTAAAGATCAACAAGTAAGTCAATATGGGTGGTTGCTAACCATTTATATTTAGCACCTAGGTTATCAAGATGACACTTAGAAAAATAGGATTTAATCCCACACACCCCTCTCCTCTCCCTAGTAGATAAAAATAGTCCCTCATTTTAGTTACTTCCATAGCCAACTCTTAGACTTTTATTTTCATTGTAAATATTTACATTGTTTTTACATTTTTCCATGGCTAACTAGCACATGTCCACAAAATATAAAATACTTTCCTTTATAATTCATACATTCACTAGTGGGTCCTTGGCCTTGAGCTCCACACCGGGAATCATAATCACATATTTTCAATATTTACATATCAATCCAATACATTCTAGGGATTAAAATGGGGGTATTACAACATGGCTAGTTGGATTCTCTAATCACTTCAAATAACAAAATATCTAGGCTGTTAGTATCCAAAAATCTATAATTCCACCATGCTTAAAAATGATAGTAGTACGAGCAAGTTTGGTAGTTTTTTACCTCAAAAAATTTGGTGGCATTATCACTTTAAATATATTATGGTTGGGATTGAAAAACTAGTCCTCTAATTATTTGATGGTGTAGTCCTTTACCAACTCCAATCTTATCTCCTCTTGAGTTAAGAGGTTGGCCATGAAAGGTGTTGCTTGGATGCCATCCTCAATCATGTATGAAAATATGTGTAAGAACCCATGATAATGCATAATTAATTCCTCCCAATATATGTTAAATCCACATGTCCATAATTGGAAATAAATATTTATAAAAATGTTTTATTGAATAGATGATGATAAATTACAAATGGTGGCCTTGATTCTTATATGCTTTGGGACATTGATTGGAGGAGTCACACCCTCTTACAAATTTAATTATCATTATTATTAATGATTCACTTGATAATAATAATAATGATAATAATAATATTTGTAACATCGCCCTTCCCTTAAAATTTATTTTTTCCTCAAAGAAATGGTAATGAAGGATGCGACTGTTGAAAATGTTCTAACTCACAAGATGTGTTCTTCGAGAAGATGCTTCCATTTAATAAGATACTCCTTGATTACTCAAGAATGTAATCCCTTCTCCCTAGTGGCAATAATAACTTCTAGATCGAGAATGACTCGTCCATCATTGTACAACATAGGAAGCATTATTTGTGCTTTTTGATGTTTTCCTAACACCTTTGTAAGGAATTGCATGTGGAAAATGTCATGGATACGACTCTTATTTTGTATTTTGAAGCTATATTATACATGATTATTTTTTCTATTGATTTGATATGGTCCATAAACGTTTGGAGCTAATTTATTTTTTCCTTTTTATTTAAGAGATAAATTGTTTATAGTGTTGGTGTTGATGTATATGTAACTTCGGAATGTATTTCACATATATGTATATTGTATTCCTATAGAGATGGTATTATTCCTCTATAAGGAAGTGTCGTCATTTATATTGTAAGTGTCGTAACTTATACTTGATGGGTTATTAGACCACCTTATTTGGGGTCGGCCCTGTATAAGTCATGTGGGTCAAAGGGTTATTAGACCACCCTATTGGGGGTCGGCCATGTGGGTCAAAGGGTTATTAGACCACCCTATTGGGGGTCGGCCCACTCAGCATTATGTTATGTGGTAAAGTTCGAGCCTACATGAGTTAGGTAAAAAGGCAAGTCAAGTATAAATAGAGTGCGGGAGGCACTCTATTTGCTCACTCACTTCTCACACTTGCACTCAAGGAGGAGTGGCGCACTTATGGAGGAGGAGGATCTGATGCTAGGTTATGTCTATCTCTCTTGGTTGGTTGTATCATTGCTCTATCTATCTCTGAGGAAGTTATTGGGGTTTTTCACCTTTATGGTTTTCCCCAAGTAAATCTTTGTGTCTCTTGTGTGCTTGCATTATTGTCTCCATGATTGATATGCTGTAGATATGCTGTACATGTTGTTCTCTCAGTTAACATCCTAGATCATATTGAAGTAAATTCAGAAAATTTAACATGGTATCAGAGCTAGCCTGAAAGAAGGCATGATATGGCATGTATGACACTTGTTGCACTTACGATGCTAGGGCTTGATATAGCAAAAACCAGTCATCGTAGCACTTTTGCTATAAATCCATTTTGGCGAAGTTTTCGGATCTTAAATTGTTACAGGCCGAAGCTAAGATCTCCAGGTATCTTGTGTCCAAAGGACAACCTCTAATTCGTTGTACTTTGTGATTTATGATCTGTACAATATAGGGTTTCTTCCTCTTCCAGATCTGAGTCAAAATCAGTTGACCTTGGGAAAAAGGTCATATCTTGGGCTAGGAAGCTCCAAATGAAATTTCGTAAAAAGTGACAGGTATTAAACAGTCTACCCTATCTCAGAAAACTTTTTCAGAGGCCGAAGTTGAACCAGTGACACGTGGCACGCCGTACAAGTTCGCTCTACTGTATTATCCCATAAACAGGTCACGTTGCGACATTTGGCATAACTCTCTCTCAGAGAGTCCAATTGATGTCATACCTATCAGGATGGAAAGTTAACAGGCCGAGATATCTCAGAAAACTTTTCCAGAGGCCGAAGTTAAAAAAGTGACACGTGGCACGCCGTACAAGTTCGCTCTCCTGTTTTATCCCAAAACAGGTCACGTTGCGACATTTGGCATAACTCTCTCTCAGAGAATCCAATTGAGGTCAGACATGTCAAGATGGAAAGATAACAGGTCAGGATATCTTAGGAAACTTTTTCAGACCCTGTGGATCAAAAATTTCGGAGTTACACCAGAAACAATCAGGTACATATTTCTGTCAAAACAGAATTATTTTTTGGTACCTTCATTCATGGCTTCCGGAATTTAGGGATTTGGAGAAAGTTGGAATTTTTGTAATCCGAGACCACGGCTGGATGCTACTCATAAAAATAGAAATTTAGAGACCAAGATCAGAATTTTTGGTTGGGCAGAAGGCCGGGCTTGATTAGACCCTAGTTCGGGACTTTGATCAGAAAAGTGGAAAATTAGGGCTTCTGTAAAAATGGGAATTTTTGAAATCTGTGACCACGGCTGGAAACTCCTCAGAAAAATAGAAGCTTAGAGCTTTGGATCAAACCTTTTGATTGGGTATAAGAGTGGGCTTCATCAAACCCCAGTTCAGGGTCACGTCTAGTGAATCCGAAAGTTTCAAAGGCAAAATTGAGGAGTGAAACTTTGAAGTTTTCAAATTCTAAATATACTAGCTTGATCAGCTCATCAAGGCGCATATTTCTATCCTTTCAGAAGTTTGAAATTCAAAGTTTGAGTTTTTGGGGTTTCTCTGACAAACCCATATCAAGCTCCAGTCCCAGTTCTTGTAAATCAAGTGGATTGGGTTAATCCTAGAAGAAGATGGATTGGTCACTTACATAAGTGAAGAAGTTCATGTTTCAGAGGGAGATGAGGTTAAGGCCTTACATAAGAAGATTACAAGCGATCTCGACAGGTATGAATCATCGAGGTATGTTTCGAGATTTGTTCATGATTAATTTTATGGTATGTTTGTCTTCATGTTATTACGGTTAGTACAATCTTGATTTTAGACTTGTCATATCACCTTAATAAAACTATGAATGCACGATAGAAAATATTCATTGATTAGGGTATTGACACTTATGATTGTACTAATGCATTATGGTGTTGTATGAGGTTTATGTTGTCTACTAACATGAAAGGTACACCAAGAAAGACAAATCATGTTCTGGTCCAAGAACATATGATCGTGATAACATGAGGACAAAGATTCATCCATTGTCATGGATCTCATAGAAGATCCATTTACGAGGTATGTATAACTTGATTTTGTAATAGTTAACCTATGAGATATACAGGTTACTAGCACAAGTCATTGAAGAAGAACAAGAAGACATCATGTGAGTATGTTAGACATAAATAGCTAGCATGCTAATCCAGGTATGTTTTTCCTATATCAAGTTAGAATCCTACCTTGTGTTAGGATCTTATACTGTTGTTGATAATGATTATTCATGAAGTCATAGGTTTGAATAATCATGGTTGTATGCATATTATGTTTCTTACCTTAATTGATGATATGACTAACCAGAAGAATCATGAAGGTATAGGTTTGAATAATCACAGGTTTTATGCATAATATATCTCTTATCTTGATTGATGATTCAACTAACCTGAAGAGTCATAGGTTTGAGTAATTACAGGTTTAGACATGTTATGTTTCTTATGATTTGACTAACCTTAAGAATTCTACATAAACCTTGAATGCTAATGCTTATTATTTTCTGTTTGAAATGATCATGACTATACATGCTTGAGATTATTGTGTTTTAATAGTATACTAATGAATGTATGATTTTATATGAGATCACAAGGATAACACAATCATGATACTAATAAGCATGCATAGGAACCAAGGATGAATGTAAGTTCAAGGACAGGTAATCCAGGAAGCAAAGATCAAGAGGGAGTACACTCCAGTGGTTTATGCAAGGATGCAGATATTCAGAGGGAGTTGACCATCTCTCTACATCCCACAACAGAAAGGTGTAGAAGAAGCTATTTCAGATTAGGACTCCAGCAGCTCCTGCAAGGAAGCGAAGACTCAGAGGGAGTCCACACAACGAACAAACAAAGATAAGTATTTGAATTGTCATTTCTTAAATAATACTGTTCAATAATATATATACTAATGTTCCTAGAATTAGGTTGTGTATTATGCATATTAGAATAATTGCATTGATGAACAGTATACTCCTAATATACATGGGTAAGTGGCCTATGGCACTGTACAACATTCCATTGTTGCTTATCTAGAATGAAACCTCTTTGCTGACATGTTGGGAGTTGTGCACACTCTTAACAATGTTCTGGTAGAGATTGGAAGGCATCTAGAAAGTTACGGAATATGGATAAATGTTGTATTGAAGCATTGGCTAAAGATAATTGCATGACTGTATGACATATTTATTTATGTGTAAGAATTTGTTCTGAAAACTATGGGATGTTTTTCTAATCATGCAATTTAACTTGTTGTGTAGGAAAGATCATATGCCATCTCCTTCAAAAGAAGAACTACAACATTTGTTCCAGCAACAAATATATCTATTGAAGATATTGAAGTTCCCAGGATCTGGGATGAAGAAATGAAATGCCATGATCCGTCGATCATGAAGAATGATGTTTGGGATGTAATCCCAAGACATGAAGGGAAGTTTGCTATGACTTCCAAATGGAACTATCAAATCAAGCATGTTGCAGATGGCAGCATTGAGAAATATAAAAATGATGAAATAGAAGATACACCAGATGGATTCAAGACAGCTTCCTTGAGTGGTGTAGTTGAAGAAGAAGTGTATGTGGAGTAGCCACTTGGTTCTGAGACACATGATAGGAAATCATATATGTGCAGAACTTGGTATGGTGAAGATAGATTGATTGCTGACACGCAGCGGAAGCTTGCTGCCGAGTTCGAGTCGAGGAACTTGGGGATGATGCACTATTTGTTTTTGGCATGGAGGTGTGGCAAAGTGTAGATGGAATCTTCCTTGGACAAGGGAAGTATGCAGTAAGAGATCCTGAAGAGGTTCAGGATGATGGATTGCAAGGCCATGGCCACACCTATGGCATCGAATCTGAAGCTTTTATGTGATGATTCATCTGAGCTGGTTGATGTCTCCATGTATCGCCAGATGATTGGGTCCTTGATGTACCTGACGAACACGAGACCAGACATTTGCTTCGCTGTGAACACATTGGGCTAGTTCCTGACGGATCCGAGGAGTGTTCACCTGGTTGCTGTAAAGCATGTTCTGAGGTACCTGAAGGGTACAATGGATTATGGGCTCAAGTATGAAGCGAATCAAAAGTTTAACCTGCAGGGTTATGTTGATTCAGATTGGGCTGGCAGTGCTACAGATAGGAAGAGCACATCTCAGTGTTGCTTCAGTATGAGATCAGGTGTGATCTCTTGGTTTAGCAGGAAGCATTCCTGCGTAGCACTAAGTACAGCTGAGGTTGAGTATGTTGCAGCATGTTCAGCTAGTTGTGAGGCAGTATGGCTACGGAAGCTATTGTCTGAGTTATTTGATCTCCCGTTGGATGCTACTGGTATCTTCTGTGATAACCAGAGTTGTGTGAAGCTATCCGAGAACCCAGTGTTTCATGATAGGTCGAAACACATAGAGATCAAATATCACTATATCAGGGATATGGTGCAGAGAGGAGCTGTGAAGCTTCTGTATGTTGCGATAGACGAGCATATTGCAGATGTGCTGACGAAGCCACTAGCCAGGGTGAAGTTCGAGTACTTCAGAGAGAGACTTGGCGTTCTTCAGATCGAGGATACTTCGAGGAAGAAGTGATGGACACATTTGCTGAAGCCATTCCAAGCATGTTGGAAGGAGGATCCTTCACATGGCTGTGGATGTAAGCGCTGGATGGTGAACATCAGGATGATGTTCTGGTTTCTGCTGGATATGATCAGTTGGATCATTTTATGTATGTATGTACGCATCATGTGGATGCTGGATATGATCAGTTGGATCATTTTATGTATGTATGTACGCATCATGTGGATGCTGGATATGATTAGTTGGATCATTTTATGTATGTATGTATGCATCATGTTGGATGCTTGGACCATGTATCTGTATATGTATCAGGTGGATACATTGTATGATCAGGTGGATCATGTATGGTGATATGTATCATGTATTTGTATTTGTATCAGGTGGATACATTGATGATCAGGAGGATCATGTATGATGATATGTATCAGGTAGATGCAGTGATGATCAGGATGATCATAGATGATGAGCTTCAGGATGTTGCTCTAGATGACATGCAGCAGCATGTTGCAGTGATGATCAGGATGATCATAGATGACGAGCTTCAGGATGTTGCTCTAGATGACATGCAGCAGGATGTTGTAGTGATGATCAGGATGATCATAGATGACGAGCTTCAGGATGTTGCTCCAGATGACATGCAGCAGGACGTTGCAGTGATGATGATCAGGATGATCATGGATACATCAGGATGATGTATGGTGAGTATCAGGTTGATACTCTGTGGCCGTGGATCAGGTTGTGCAGATGAGCATGTAATCCGGTGCCCTGGGAGATTTGCAGATGGTCTTTCGAGGTTTTGCCTATGGCATGTAATTCGGTGCCCTGGGACATCTGGCAAATGCTCTTTCGAGGTTTTGCTCTGGGAGGACATGTAATTCGGTGCCCTGGGAGATCTGCAGATACTCTTTCGAGGTTTTGCCTATGGCATGTAATTCGGTTCCCTGGGATATCTGGCAGATGCTCTTTCGAGGTTTTGTCCTATGGCATGTAATTCGGTTCCCTGGGAGATCCGATAGGTTGGGCTGTGTGCCGGTAATCAGTCCTGGGATGCTCTTGCGAGGTTTTTCCATGAACACATGTAATTCATTGCCCTGGGAGATCCTATAGGTAGAGCTGTGTGCTCGTAACAGCCTGGGATGCTCTTGCGAGGTTTTGTGGTGGACCACATGTAATTTGTGCCCTGGGAGATTTCAGGTCAGATTTGTGTACCCGTAACATCCTGAGATGCTCTTTCAAGGTTTTGTGGTGGGGTCACATGTAATAGCGCCCTGGGAGATCCTACAGGTCGGAGTTGTGTACCCGTAACATCCTGGGATGCTCTTTCGAGGTTTTGTGACGCACGTAATAAGTCCTAAGGATTCCACAGTATGGCCAGTGATGATGAAGACCTGCAGGTGGTGGGCCTACATCCAGTATGAAAAAGGACTGGCTCTGTAGAACTTCCTATGACGAGTAGATTCAGAGATTGATTGAGATAGCAGCAGCAGTGACGATGATGATGACCCGATGACGATTATCTAGTGACGATGATCCAGAGAAGATGACTTGTGCTAGAAGAACTGTGCTGAGAAATACCTTCCTAGTTAAGAGGGAGTGTTGATGTATATGTAACTTCGGAATGTATTTCACATATATGTATATTGTATTCCTATAGAGATGGTATTATTCCTCTATAAGGAAGTGTCGTCATTTATATTGTAAGTGTCGTAACTTATACTTGATGGGTTATTAGACCACCTTATTTGGGGTCGGCCCTGTATAAGTCATGTGGGTCAAAGGGTTATTAGACCACCCTATTGGGGGTCGGCCATGTGGGTCAAAGGGTTATTAGACCACCCTATTGGGGGTCGGCCCACTCAGCATTATGTTATGTGGTAAAGTTCGAGCCTACATGAGTTAGGTAAAAAGGCAAGTCAAGTTAAGTATAAATAGAGTGCGGGAGGCACTCTATTTGCTCACTCACTTCTCACACTTGCACTCAAGGAGGAGTGGCGCACTTATGGAGGAGGAGGATCTGCTGCTAGGTTATGTCTATCTCTCTTGGTTGGTTGTATCATTGCTCTATCTATCTCTGAGGAAGTTATTGGGGTTTTTCACCTTTATGGTTTTCCCCAAGTAAATCTTTGTGTCTCTTGTGTGCTTGCATTATTGTCTCCATGATTGATATGCTGTAGATATGCTGTACATGTTGTTCTCTCAGTTAAGATCCTAGATCATATTGAAGTAAATTCAGAAAATTTAACAGTTGGAGTCTTACAAATACCCAATCTCCAATTTTGAACTCTCTTTCTGTTCAATGTTGGTCGGCTTGTTGTTTCATTCAATTTTTGGTGAGTGCTAGGTTTTTCTTGAGTATTTGAACAACTTTTTGGTTCTCTTCTAAATGACCCTTTAGTAATGCAACTTTTTATTTACTTCTGCCTAACTCTTTCCATTTTGTGGGTTGTTATGCGTAGAGAGCTTGGAATGACATCATTTTGGTTGATGTATGATATGTGGAATTATACCACCATTCAACAATATGAAACCATTGGAACCGTTTATGGTTATTTCCGATTAAAAAAAAACAAAGGTAGGTTTCTAAACATTTATTGACAATTTCAGTTTGACCACATGTTTGGGTGTGGTAAGATAAGCTCATTTTAACTTACCTACCATTTTTTTTGCAAAATTATCTCCAAAAAAATACTTTAAACTTGGAATCTCTATCATTGATGATAATATTTGGGAACCCATGTAACTTGTATACATTTTTACGGAAAAAAATTTGTTTTTTGTTTTGTAGAATCGATGTTTCTTACCCCAATAAAATGTGCATAGTTTTTTAGCCCGTCTACCACCACCAAAATTTTATCCTTCCCTTATGACATGGGTAATCCTTCAATGAAGTCCATTGAGATTTCTCCCCATTTCTGATTAGGGTGTAGAGGATGGAGTATCCCAGGGGTTAATACATTTTCACTTTTGTTTCTTTGGAAAATGTCACATTTTGCTACATATTTTTTAATATATGCATTCATCACCCTCCAAAAAAATGATCGTCTTGCATTATAATAAGTTTTTAAAAAACCTTACATGTCCTACAGCTAGAAAATCACGGGATTCTTTAAGTACATTGGATTTAAAACTTGAATTAGGGATTTAACAAATTCTTCCTTTATACCATAAGATGTCATTCTTCCACTCAAATTTGGGGTATTGATTAACATCATTGATTATGGAGCAAGTCCCTGGTTTTTCGACGTACTAGGTTCGAATTACATCGAATCATTCAAGAATTACTATTGATACTACAAAAACTTGCACTTCTTCACCTTTCATGAAAGAGAATTAACTAATACAATGTCCTTTCCCTTTTTATTTAGAATTTATGTATCAAATGTAGAAATATTCTCTATCCATTTCCATTGTCTAGTTGTAAATGTTTTTTGTTTTTACAAGTATTGAAGGCTATTATGATTTGTACAAACCATAAACTTGCCTCCCAGGAAATATTGCCACCATTTTGTTAATGCATGAATGATAGAAAACATATCTTTGGTGTATATAGAGTGTAAGCATTCCCTTTTATTTAAATTCCTTCTTTCAAAAGCTATTGGGTGTCCTTATTGCATCAAGAGTGCTCCTATTTCAAAACATGAGGCATCACATTCAATTACAAATGGTTTCGATAAGTCTGGTATTGCCAATACAGGAGTTGTGGACATCATTTTCTTCAATGCCTCAAAACACCTTTCTGCTTCCTCATTCCATTGAAAGGAATTCTTTTTTAAGAGGTTTGTTAGGGAACCAGTTAAATGAGCATAGTTCTTGATGAATATTCGATGGTAACCTATCAACCCCAAAAATACTCTTAACTTGGATATATTTTTGGTTTGTCCCATTCCCTGATTGCTTTGATTTTATTTGGATCTACCTTGACTCCTTTTGAAATAATCTAATTGAGATACTCTACTTCTTGTTTTCCAAATGTACATTTTGACATTGTTGCATATAAATGGTTTCCTTCTAGGAGAGATAGTATATGTTCCATATGCTTCAAATGTTCCTTCCATGTTTTTCTATATACGATGATGTCATAAAAAAAGACTAACACAAACTTATTTAGGTAGGGATGGGATAGTTCATTCATAAATACTTGGAAGATGACAGGGGACTTTGTTAATACAAAGGGAATTACCCTGAATTCATAGTGTCTTTCATAGGATTGAAAATTTATATTGGAGACATCTTCTAATATAACCCTTATCTCAAATCAAGCTTTGAAAAATATATTTCTCCATGAATTTCATCCAACATGTCGTCGATTAATGGAATGGGAAATTTTTTCTTGATTGTTATCTTGAATAATCCTCAGTAATCTATGCACAACCTAAAAGAGTTTTCTTTCGTAGTAGTAGTACTAATGGAGTTGCATATGGACTTTTTCTCTTTGTAATAACACCGCACTTTAACACATATTCAATGAACCTTTCTATTTATGTTTTATGGTGATGGGGATATTTATAGGGTTTAACCTTGACCAGACTTGATCATGGTTTAAGTTCAATTATACGTTCAATACTCCTATCTGGTGGTGATTCCATGGAAATATCTTGAAATACCTTGTATTTTTGAAGTAATTATTCGACTTCTACTTATCTGGAGTCATCTTGTTCTAAACCGTGTATCTCCATCTAGCAGCATTGGATCATGTAGGTGGATGCCCCTTTCCAAATAAGCTTTTCCTTCTGTTGAGATGACACGACTTGTGTATAGGGGGGTTAAAAACCATATAGATTATACATTTTCCCTTTCCACTTGAATTTAATAAAATGTTTTTGTTGATTGGCAGAATAAGTACCCAATATTTGTAGCAATTGGACTCCTAAAACCACGTGTACTCCTCCTAGAGGTACGGTGTAGAGTTTTGATTCCAAATTAAAGTCATGTATTTGGGGTTTCACTTTATGGAACTTTCCTTCATTCTTCTTTTTTTACCATATACAACCATTACCTTCATGCTAGGAACTAGATATAGAAATAACTTAAGTTTCCTTACAATTCTTACGTCAAGGAAGATGTGGGTACTTATTGTATCGATTAGTATTGTGACATTATCATTTTTATATGTTCCTTTAATTTAATATTTTTTGGTTGGTTGATTCCTATCATGGATACAAGTGATATACTTGGTGTGTTGTTGTGTTCTAAGTCGTATATGATATTTTGGGAATTCTCTACTTCTTCACCCTTTGACTCTTCTCTATCTAACTCACCATTCCCATTTAATTCACATGTATATCATTTCTTTGTATTATCTTCTGTGTAACATCTATGTCTGGGGTCCCATCTTTCTCTGCAAATGCATTTTCCTTATTTCATTCTTTGAGATTCCAAACTTATTGTATCATCTCGTATGTGTGGAGGTATGTATTTATATTTATCTGTGTCTGTCATTTGTGATACATTTGGGTGGTGAAGGTGGTGATGAGGAGCTAGGCATGCTTGAAGTAATTTGTCAATTGTTGCAACCTTTAGAGCCTTGATTTTTTAAAATGCTTACGATCTAATCATGATTTTGGCAATGCTCTTGCTTCATGTTGTCCATATTGTTCCTCATTTCGACACTGAATTTTGCAACAATTTCATATTTGAGTTTTTGTGTAAGATCATGTTTGAGTGCAACATCATTCTTTTTTATTTCTTCTCTTATATCCTCGCATTTTTTGCTAACGATGTCTTTGAGAGTGTTGAATTCCCTTTCCATTTGTCCAATATAGTTTTTTAGGTTCAACGTACTTCTAATGTTGTGCAAATTTGTCCTACTCTTAAAATACGATAAAGATAAACTTATGAAGGGATGAGGTTGAGACATTATTATTATTATTATTATAGAAATAAGGACTTAAAAAATTATCATTGTTATTATTGTTTTTTAATAATAACATTATTATTATATTTTTTGTTTTAAATGGAGATGAAGAAGGTGATGTGGTAGAGAAAACAATGGTCAAGGGACAATGGGACAAAGTGAGGATTGAGCAAGGGTTACATGGAAACCATAGGGACAAGGCAGAGGGAGGGATAGGGAAATAGTAGGAAACAACGAGTCTGGTGACATGGGGAAGAGTCGAGAGGTAGGAAGTGAATGGAGAGAGTTGTGTATGCAGAGAGGAAAGATGGGACCAGTATGAAAAATGAGAGGTGTGTTAGCTTTATCGGTCAAATTAGCACTTCTCCATCTATGACCACATTTCCCTATTGGTCACACAAAAGGACACTATGGATGGAAGAGCTTACTTGACCCTAGATGACTTGGAGCTAAGCCTTGCAGTCATTTCCTCAAAACATATTTTTTCTACCTATTTTAGAGTATAACCGCGACTATTATGCTTGCCATCACGTGGGTTAGCCGCGGGTGTTTATACTGAAAACCCAAGGGTATCATTTGAAAATTTGCACCCGCTAGCTGCAAGGAAATATAGCTGCAAGTCACTTGCTAGTTGTCCTATGTTATAGTCGTGGGTATCTTTATAAATATTGAAAATATATATAAAAAACACGAATTGGTATTAGTTAGGGAAGTTATTCAAAATACCTTAACTTCCCAAGCCAACTTCCTTTCGAAACTTCCCTCCTAGCCTTGCCATAAATAAAAAGGGAGAGGCATGTGAAAGGGGAGCCAACTTTGGGAGAGAAATGTTGGAGGAATTCATACTCAAGAGAGAGGAGCAGGAGCCCAGGGTCTGGTTATGATGGTGCCGGTTGCAGGACAGGTATAATTTATGTACTTTCTGCATTCATTAATAAATATTGGACATTATTCCCTTTCCAAATAGATTTGTTCATATAAGTTTCAGATTTGATTACAATTTGATGTTTCATTGTCTTATGAATATTAATCTTTTTATTTGTTGTCAAAATGGTTTGAGGAAGGTTTGTAGTTGTTTTGCAGGTTGTTGCATTGAATAACAAAAGGAGAAATCTTGGATCAAACTTTTGAATAAGGTACACATTCTCCAAAACCTTAATCTCTTTGCTGAATAATTGTACTTGCAGAACCTTGTATGTCTGTCTTTTACCCCAGTACGTTGGTAGTCTCTCCCCAGCTATAAGAACACTTTTCCTAACAACAGTTAGGATAGACAATAGGGTAGACAAGCATTTTGGATAAACACAAATCCAATTACACAAGATGATACACAACAAGGAGAAGGAAAGCTGCAAATGGCTGAAGAAGCTCTCTGAACCAAAGGTTAGCACAAGTTGATGTCTTCTACTAAATGGGTTCTCGACGAATTTTTGGTTCTTGATGACCACAAATCAGCTAGGGATATCAAGGTGGTTTCGGATGAACACTAACCATGGACCATGAAGGTATTTTAAGGATTACCACAAAGTATGGAACTTGGATCGAAGGCTCAGAGGTTCCTAAAACATTCCAAAAGGATAGAAAAAGTTGTATGTCTTATATTGAATGGGTGGTTTTAGGCTAACCAAAAAATCTAGAACTTGGCGTGAAGGATCAAAGGTTCTTGGAACATTCCAAAAGGATAGTACAATATGATGCATTCTAATAAATCAATATCCATGGCTCTAGCTCTAGCTTTGGTGGCTCTAGCTCTAGATTTGGATGTAGTTTTGAGTTTGGATATATAATTTAGGATCAAGGATCTGGATCTAATACAATCTCACTTGTTCAAGCTCACTTATTTAGGCTCACTTGTTCTTGACTATCATTTGGTGATGTCATTCTCTCTTGTCAGGGACAAAGTGAGGATAAGAGAACATCTCAACTAGAATATGTGTCATTAGTCAAGAATGGATTCTTTGGTATGACTTATAAATATTTTTGGTTATTTATGACCATTCCCAAGAAGTAATCCACCCATAGTGAATCTATTCTCTTGTAGGTTTATTCATAATGAAGCATCTATCTAAAGAATGGGTATGCTTTCCACAATGCTTGCATGGGTGAAGATAGAAAAATTAATATTGCATACGGTGAAATCTATCACAGTATAGGAATTTCAAACTATGGACTAATGAATACGAACTTTCCTCTAAAAACCCAACACTTTGATATTTGATTGGCTTGGAGAAATTAAGAATGTGAACAATCACTTCCTTGTCGTATCCAATATTGATTATGTGCTTGTTGTGGGTGATCTCTTCACATGGTATGATGATGGGGTTAGAAAGAAAAAGTGGAACCTTTGTATGCATAAATTCATATTCATTTGGATCTACTTTTGAAGTGGCATCATGTGCATCACTAATTTGAACATGTGTAGGCTACTCATATGAATCACAAAAAAAGGGATTGTTTTGAAGAGGAACAAGTTCATATTGGTGCTTCCTTTGTTGTAGCTCATCATGATGGATCTATGACTAAAGATGAAGAAACTCAACAGTGTCTTGTGATTCTTGTACACAATATCGAATGTGAGTGATTTTTATTTTTTCAACCATGACATTGTTATCACCAATACAAAGGATGATCCGGATCTTGGGGGCTGAGACCCGGAAGACTTGAATGCCGAGAGAGGAGAAGAGATAGCTTCAAAACTGAAGCGAACAATGAACTAGCTGTGAGAAATACAAAGTAGTGAGATCTAGGCTATGAATAGCATAGATGGACAAACATAGAATAAATATGCCACATGGAGGGGTGAGGCTCAAAGAGGGTTCTTTGAGCCTCACCTCTCAAACTATATGAAGAAAGACACTCAGAACCAATACCCCAATAATAACTCAATAAGAGAAATGTAGGATAGAAACCAAATGAGTAACTTGTTATCATGAGAAGGCTTGCTAGGCCTTTATATAGCATTATTACAATGTGTCTTGAGGGCATACCATGGGCCAAAACCATGTGCTACCAAACACCATGGATATGAGAGGGTGGCCTCTCCATTTAATGCTTTTATAGCTTATACATCCGAATTTAGACCATGTGCCCCCTGACATTCGGATCAAAGGAGTAGAGTGTCTAGTAACTCTACAATATTATTTACTCGCGCCATTATAAAAATGTTATTAAGAACTCACTCAAATGAAGAAGGGATTCTTTTCATTCCACCCTTTTATAGACTCAACAATGTAAAATCAACTCAATGAATGAAGGGTGTCAGTTTCTATTTAAAATGCACTCAAGTACAATACAATTTTATTTTGATTGACACTTACAAAGGACTATTGTAGGTACCAAAATTACAAGAAAGCTTATAAAATTTTACTATCTAGACACTGAATTCATCTTCAAAATGAATTCTTTAAGCTGCTCTAAGTCGATTCCTTTGATGGTGATCAGTATTTGATTCCTTCAAATTGCGATGTTCATTCATGATCTATGTCTACTCCATTTTCATCTCCATCATTTATTCTATTGTTAGTTGAGCTCAATCAAGACCACAAAGGAGATAACTACTCATGGAGAAGAGATTCAAATTCTCATTATAAAAATTAGTTAGCTAAGACAACTGGTACATATCCAATTCCAACAATAGTGATCTTTTCAAAAAATACCAAAACTCCTAAATAATTCCAAGATTGAATTCTTACGGGTGAGAAAAATAACCAATACAATATAATGATCCAAAGTAAATCATTGTTACCATTTGATTGCAACTTTTATAAAGAGACTGAAACCACATCGAATTTCACAAATAGTCAGACACACACACACACACACACACACACACACACACACACACACACACACACACGCATGCACACACGCAACCAACATAAATCCATAGAAATTGTTGTTGAAGTATTGTCCACAAACTCGACATTTGAAACACTCTTACTAGTGGATTGAATAAAATTGCACTGCTTAGATGAGCATGATGTAGATTGTCTCAACCACATATAAGTAGGCAAGCAAACCCTGCTCACAGAGGAAATTTTCTAGTCATCTCCATAGTCATTAGGATGAGCCATGTGATACCACCACACAATGCATGAAAATCATGATGACAAGGTAGAACACAAAGCTTCTCACCAACCTCATAACTCTATCAATAAGTTATTTCAAATATAAGTAAACATGAATGTTATGGGTTGTCCTTCTCTTCAACGTCGGGTCATAGCTTCAATGGAGAATGGACAGGTAGTCTTTCATGCCATCACAAGAGATTTCCAATGCAAATGGTCTTTTAAAAATGTGAAACACACAACAGTTTTTCGCTTGTGGAGAAGATCATCTTCATCTTTGTGAGGTAAAGGGGTTTCAATACCTTCATTACGCTTTATCTCATCCACGATACATTTCTCATAAAAAAATACATCATCTAATCTCAAAAAATGTTATAACAGTGTGCCAAGTGGACAACGGGAAGGGTATCTAGCACTATCAAACTATTAACTCTTCAATCCACAACAACAAAAAAATGACACTAACGATGTAGTTATACCAGCAATTGGACCAGTACGAGACCAGTACCAACAACATACCAAAAACCTCCATCGATACCCATGATTTTCTATTAATAATAGCTATTGTACTTTTACAGGAATCTATGCAAGGGAAGTAGATCCTCTGAGGTAAGTACATTCCATTTTCGAATAAATGACATAAGGAAAGGCTAGTGGTTCAACTCTTTACTCAACATATATTGAACTTCACAAAGGGAGAGTGCTCACTGCAATTTGCATTGGTTGGTGTTTACGAACTAAAAATCTCGACCATTTTATTTCCAAATGAAAGAAATATCCTTAGCTATGTTTCAATGGAGAACTAAACGATGCATGTGTTTGAAGATATACATATGGATATACACATATATACAGATGAGGTGGATAATGATTTGAAAATATTATGAAGAATATGTTTTTGGGATCATTGTTTGGGATCTGGTATCTATTCAATATCTTTTTCAACATGTATAATAAGCAGGTTTTGAAAGGAAGATGGTTCACAAGTAGACGAGTTACACAAATAATAGCCAAACAATTCATGGGAGGTTGGATTTTTTTTTTCAAGAAGAGATTCCCTCACATGGGTAGATGGAGATATGGAATACCACACTAGGTAAGTACCGTATCATTGAAAGAGTGTAGATTTGAGAACTGGAAGAGGCCGAGATTTATGGTAAAACTAACAAAAATAATAAAGATATGCACAGAAACACTACAACTATATGCATGTAGAGGAATAAAACAAAACGATTTTAACTCTAAGAGTATACTAAGAAGGAATTACGCGAGGGAGGAAAAAAGGTGGGTCTGCAAGGAATCTCTGCAGAAGAGCACGGGCCACCAGACTGAGAAATGCTCAATGTGGGAATGAAAATCTACAACTCAACAATTTGAAAAAGTTTGAAAATAGATGATGCAAACGTATTCAAATGATATGGGTCAAACACCATAGCCTTGCAAAGGCCTAGAAAATATACGCTTGCTCTGATACCACTATTAGGATGTCCAATAGGGCATACAAGCCTTTTGGCTAAACACAAAACCAAATACACAAGATGATGCACCACAAATACAAAGAGATTAATGTGAAAGAACAATTTCTCATTAATGTATGTACATATAAATACATATGAGAATGACCCTTGTTTTCATATTCCAAGTGGTCTATTGGACTCCTTCATGTCTCTTCCCATTCACCTATGACTCTTCACATTCTCATCAATATTATGAATAGTTTACAATAATACAAAATATGCCTAACACTAAGCATTAGGTTTCCAATAGGGTGCAAGGATTGTTGGATGGCGACGGGAAGGTGAAGAATATAATTTTGTGGGACAGTAACATGATGATGGAATGAGGATTTTACTAGATGCGGCGATAGGTTGGGGAGGAATGGAATGGAAGCAGGGGGAAATGTAGTGATAGGCAGGAATGCTGGATATTGGGGAGGTCGACTTAGTTGGAGATGGAGATGGAGGTCATTGGTTCCATTTTCATCTGTGGTCACTAGATTTGTTCTTCCAAGGTTGCTATCTTTGATACCATGTTAAATCCACAGGTCCATAATTGGAAATAAATATATATATATAAATGTTTTATTGAATAGATGATGATAAATCACAAATGGTGGTCCTGATTTTTATAGGGTTTGGGGCACCTATTGGAGGAGTCACATCCTCTTACAATTTTAATTATCAGTTTCATTAATTATTCACTCAATAATAATAATAATAATAATTATTATATATTTAACATTAGGTATCCTACTATAGTTTCAATATTAAAACAAGGAGACATGATGGTGCATCATCAAGTGTAATGGAGACCTAATTAGGTTCTATCATTAGGCATAACTAGAGATACAATTAGCATTCCTAATAAAATATCAATATTAGTTCATGGAGGCCTCTTAAATAGTCTTTATTGTTAGGACTAATCAGAGATCTAATTATGTTGCCTAAGGAAATCCAAGTTGTTCTATCCAAACCCACATGACAATTTGTTTATTATCAACATAGATATAATGGACATGTTGATAGAAACTTATGAGGCCTAATTTGGCACAATAGTCCACCATAAGTAACTTTGTATGGTAAGTGTAAATATGACTTTCTAAGCTAGTTCATTGTTGATAAGGGTAGTTACGGTGTAGTATGTGTTTTCACACACAACCGTGCCAAAAGACACATGCTACTTGGGTTGTGCAAACCTTAGCAGAGTTTTGAAGGGAAAAAAATAGAAATAAACAAAACATAAATATAAAACTAGATAGCATACAAGAATAATTAAACTAAAAAGTATTGAAACAAGCATAAACTAACAAAAAATTGTGCATTCTTCATTAAAACACATAGACATGACAACATAGTTTAAAGAATAAATAATTCCTTTTGTATTAAATGTGTGTAAAAGGAATAAAATCACCTCACAATAGTTGTGGAAGGATCCCATGCAATTATCTGGGGGGGGTCCATTGATCTCCTAACAGTACACAATCCTCTGATTAAACTTCACAATAATGATCTCTAGCAAGGTAAGACAAGAGTAAAAAGGGTTGACTCCAATATCAGGAAAATTTGGCAGAATGACAGCTTGAGCAAGTGAATGGAGAATTATGTGTGATGGGGGACCATGAGGGTTCATTTGTAGGCATGGTAGATGGATTTGGAGATAAGGATCGTGGAAGGTTTTTCCATCCTAAAACATCTCCATGATTTGTGCTGAGTCAAATTCCATGCCTAGTTTTCCTCTTTTTACCTCGAGGAAAGCTAGAAACAACCAAAAATCATGGCGGGCCGAGGTTTCTCTTTTTTAGAGAATTTGTGCAACTTGGGTCGCCTATTTCGAAGGGTTTTGAGCAAATTTGGTTGCTCATTTACTAGGAATATAAGCTACTTGAGTTGCTCATTTCCTACGAATATGAACAACCTACTTACAAGATGGCCCCTTTTGGTGTTTGACTTTGTTTTTTGGATTTTGTATATTTTTTCAAGGTCTAATAGGTATAAATGAGGTGGAGTTGACATGGAGTGATGATGCATGCAGAAAGATGGGTAATGACATGGTTAACAAATTTTCCCTTGATGTGCGAGGTCAGGAGCTCATTGTATGGACGACATGCATCATAGGATTTATGTCCTTTCACGAGATAAGTGTGGCAGTGACATAGAAGATGGAGACTAAATCAAAGGGAACTTTCCTTCCCAAGGAATTATAGAGGCCCTTACCTATAAATACAATCCTCAACATGGATGAGGTTCATATAATCTCAAATATATGGATAAGGCCAGCATTCCCATGCTCCTTTCAATGTCTCAAAATAGAAAGTGTATCTAAGACCAGAGGTGACCTGATCAATACATGGATAACTAGTGTGTACATCATAAGTATCTAGCAGGGACTCAAATATGGGAACATAATCATGGTATAGCCATGGATGATCTAAAGAAACGATATATAAACAATGGTATTCCCATGGAATGCTAGATCACAATAACTTATGCTTTGTTGGTGTTACAAAAACAGGATCGCAGAGCAATAACAATAAACAGAAATGCAAATATAATCACACACACATTACAAGAGACACACAGATATATCATGGTTCACCCCAACTTGGGCTACGTCCACACTGAATTTGCTAGTCCTTATTATTATTACCGTCCAACAAGGTGAAGGGATACGACCTTCAGCACAACCGCTGCACTTCCTCTTCACTGTCTCACAGTCTCTCTCCTGATCTTAGAGATATTTACAATGCATAAAACCTAATACATCATCCCTAGCCATATTACAATGTCTTTCTTTTATAAGGGAGATACAATGGGAAAATACCACGGGTTATCCAAAACCATGGGCCCGTAAAACAACCCCAAAATTTTCCTTTGGGGGCGCTTCCCCCAAACCCCCATCGGGAGATCACTGGCCCTCGGATCCCCCAGCCAGAGGGGATGGTCCCCTTTGGAACCCCATGGGGGGGGCGATTCCCCCCCACACCCCTCCGCTAGGGTGAGTGTACAGTCCACCTACATATCATATAAAACTGGGTACAAACACGGCTGAATAATAATATATCTGGATATGGAGATCAGGCTCCACAACCAACAATCTCCCACTTGGAGACTGATCACAACAACTCCACCGCTGCTGTACTTGCTAGACCTTGGACTTGGAAACTTTCTCCTCTTAACCTTCATGTTAGAAGGCCAACTGAAACCAAGCAGGAACTCAGTTTCTCTCTGGTCACTACCTTTGTGAACATGTTTGCAAGATTCTAGCTAGTATGTATCTTTTCCAGCTTCAACAGTTCATCTTCCAGAACAGAACGTATGAAATGGTACTTGAGCTGTATATGTTTAGTCCTAGAATGGAATGCTATGTTCTTTGCAAGATGAATGGGAATCTGGCTGTCACTATACAACCTGCTATCCTTATGCTTCTTACCCAATTCCTCCATAAACCTCTGCAACCAAATCATCTCTTTACTAGCCTCTGTAACAACAACATACTTTGCTTCCGTTGTTGAAAGTGCAACAACCTTCTGTAGTCTCGAAATCCAACTTAATGTTGTTCCACCTGCGGTAAACAAATATCCTATGGTGCTCCTACTGCTATCCTTATCACCTGCCATATCTTCATAAACATAACCCTGTAGAACAATGTCTGAACCTCCAAAACATAATTCCTAAGTGGTGGTACCTCTCAAATACCTGAGAATCCATTGTACTTCCTTCCAATGTTCTTTACCTGGATTGTTCATATACCTGCTCACAACTCCCACTGCTTGTGCAATATCTGGTCTTGTGCACACCATGGCATACATCAAGCTGCCAACTGCTGATTGATAGGGAATCTTGGACATGTAATTTGTCTCTTCTTGTGTCTTGGGACACATTTCCTTACTTAGACTAAAATGGCTGGCCAAAGGTGTACTAACTGGTTTTGCATTCTGCATTTTGAACCTCTCCAACACCTTTTGTATGTACTCACTCTGAGACAATGTCAATTTGCAATTTTTCCTGTCTCTCGTTATTCTCATACCAAGGATTTGCTTGGTAGCATCCAAATCCTTCATCTCAAATGAATTAGCTAGCTTCCTTTTGAGTACATTTATATCCTGCATACTAGACCCTGCAACAGGCATGTCATCCACATACAATAACAAGATGATATATCTTTCATTGTCTAGCTTCTTGAAATAAACACAGTGGTCAGAATGACATCTACTAAAAGCTTGTTCTGTCATAAACCTATCAAATTTTAAATACCACTACCTTGGAGCTTGCTCCAAGCCATACAAACTCTTTTTCAACCTGCGTACCAAGTTCTCCTTAACTTTGACCTCATACCCTTGTGGCTGCTGCATATATATCTCTTCCTCCAAATCCCCATGGAGAAAGGCTGTTTTTACATCT
Source organism: Larix kaempferi (assembly GCA_027924585.1). Classification (NCBI taxonomy): domain Eukaryota; kingdom Viridiplantae; phylum Streptophyta; class Pinopsida; order Pinales; family Pinaceae; genus Larix; species Larix kaempferi. The sequence goes on from BSBM01000001.1 coordinate 18,456,784, forward strand.
AACTGTTCAAGATGCAAATATTCTACCGCCACTAGACTTAAGATAGTCCTAATTGAAGTCATCTTAACAATAGGAGAAAATATTTAATCAAAATCAATACCTTTCTTCTGTGCAAACTCTTTTACAACACGTCTGGCCTTCTACCGCTTCTTACCTCCTTATTCTTCCTTCAACCTATAAATACATTTGTTTTGCAATGCTCTTTTACCAGCAGGCAACTGAACCAGATCCCAAGTCTGATTTCCTACCAATGAGTCCATCTCCTCATTCATGCCTTGCTCCCACTTCTTTCTAGTTTCCACCTGCATTGCTTCTTCATAACATTCTGGTTCACCAGCATCAGTCATCAACAAATAATACATTGAAGGAGAGTATCGTTCAAGCAGTCTACTTAACCTGGTAGATCTTCTTGTAGTTGCAGAAGTTTCAGGTACTTGTTGTTGTTCTTGATTTTCTGGCACCTTTGGAACTTCATTTTCTTGAATTTCATCAAGTACTGTGTACTCTGTGGTTTCCTTTTTCTGTTTCTTTCCCTGCAAGTGATCTTTATACATGACCTTTTCATTGAATATGACATCTCTACTTCTAATGATTTTGTGATTTTCATAATCCCATAAACGATAGCCAAAATCATCAACCCCATATCCAATAAAGGTACATTTCTTGGATTTAACTTCAAGCTTTGTTCTATTTTCTTTATCAATATGGACAAATGCTTCACAACCAAACGTTCTCAGAAATGAGTAGTTTACCTTTTTATTTTTCCATGCCTCCTCTGGAATACCACCATCCAAAGCACTTGAAGTTCCTCTGTTTATCAAAAAAAAAAAAAGTATTTACAGCATCCACCCAAAACTGTAAGGGAAACCCTGCATGCAATCTCATACACCTTGCACGCTCCATGATCGTTCTGTTCATCCTTTGTGACGCACCATTTTCTTGTAGTGTTCCTAGGAATGTCTTCTCTCTACGAATCCCATGGTATGAATAGTAACCATCAAACTCCTTGCCGCAGTACTCACCTCCATTATCAGATCCGAGACACTTCAACCTTTTTCCTGTCTCATTCTCAACCAAATCTTTCCACTTCTTAAAAGTAGCAAACACATCAGATTTTTGTCTAATGCAATAAACCCAAGCTTTCCTAATTGCATCATCAATAAATGTAACATAATAATGAGAGCCACCAAGAGATTGTACCTGAGCCAGTCCCCATACATCTGTATGCACTAGCTCTAACTTTTCATTCTTCTTCTGTTTCCCAACCCTGGGAAATCTGACTCTCTTCTATTTTCCATAAACACAGTTCTCACAGAATTTCAAACTTACGTGCTTCAAATCTGGTAGCAACTTCCTTGAGTGGAGAATCTACATCCCCTTCTCACTCATGTGGCCAAGCCTATGATTCCACAATGTTGTATATGTTCCTGTGGAAGCTAAAGAGATAGAATGGTCAGTATTATGAGGACATAAATACAACATACCTATCATGTTTCCTTTTGCTATCACCATTGATCCTTTAGTGATCTTCCACCACTTTTCTTCAAATGTAGATAGACAATCGCCATCTCCCAACTGCCCTGTTGAGATCAGATTTCTTTTCATAGCAGGAATATGCCTAACATCTTTCAATAGCCATTCAGTTCCATTCTTAACTTTTATCCATACCTTACCCATTCCAACAATTTTACATGGCTCATCATCACTCAATAAAACATGTCCAAAATCGCCAAGAACATACTCATGAAAGTATTTCCTATGGGGTGTAGCATGACATGAAGCTCCTGAATCTACTACCCAATAATCACTAGTATTATCTAATGCAAGAATCAAAGCACCTTGTAACACATCACTTGCTACATTTGCATCCTGGGTAGTTTCCTTCTGTGCATCTCCTTTCTTCTTTAGAGATCTGCAGTCTTTCTTCAGATGTCCTTTCTTTCCACAGTTCTAGAACTCTATTTTTCCCAGTCTGGGCTTGGATTTGCCCATTTTAGACTTGCCACGATTACCTTGGCTCTTTCCTCTCTCCTTTTGTCTTCCCCTTCTCTCCATGGTAAACGCATTACCTGATGTCTCATCTGTGCTTTTTCTTCGCATTTCCTCGCTAAGAATAACACCAATAACATCATCAAATTTCAAGGTGTTTGAACCAGAGACTGAGTTACTTACAACCATGACCAAGCTATTCCAGCTTTCTGGCAACGAACACAAGATTAGAAGAGTCCTAACCTCATCATCAAAGTTCACACTTACAGAACTTAGCTGATTTGTAACCGTATTAAACACATTTAAATGATCAGTAACAGATCCACCTTCAGACATCTTCATATTAAATAAATGCTTCATTAGAAATACCTTGTTGGAGGCTGAGGGTTTTTCGTACAGTTTACCTAGTGCGCTCACCAAACCCTTCGTTGTCATTTCTTTTGAGATATTGAAAGCCATCGATGAAGCCAGGCTCATTCGTATTGTTCCCAGAGCCTTTCTGTCAAGAACCTCCCATTCTTCGTCCTTCATGGCTGCCGACTGCTTTGCTCTTCCTCCCAACGGTAGGAATAGATCCTTTTGGTACAGATAGTCCTCCATTTGCATCTTCCATAACTGGAAGTTTTGGCCGTTAAACTTCTCGACCCTAAACTTTTCTTTTTCTGCCATTGCTCCCACTTGAACCAGAAACCCTAGTTTCCTGCAGGTTTATCTGCCAAATAGACCTTTGGATCTGATACCAATTGTTAGGAAAATAGGATCGCAGAGAAATAAAAATAAACATAAATGCAAATATAATCACACACACATTACAAGAGAGACACAGATATATCATAGTTCACCCCAACTTGGGCTACGTCCACACTGAATTTGCCAGTCCTTATTGTTATTACCATCCAACAAGGTGAAGGGATACAACGTGCACCATAGCCGCTGCACTTCCTCTTCACTGTCTCAAAGTCTCTCTCCTGATATTAGAGATCTTTACAATGCATAAAACCTAATACATCATCCCTAGCCGTATTACAATGACTTCATTTTATAAGGGAGATACAATGGGAAAATACCACGGGTTATCCAAAACCATGGGCCCGTAAAACAACCCCAAAAATTTCCTTCGGGGGCTTCGCCCCCAAACCCTCTTTCTGGGGGGCGCTGCCCCCAAACTCCTCTGCTGGGGGGACCACTGGCCCTCGGACCCCCCAGCCAAGTGGGATGGTCCCCCTTGGAATCCCGTGGGGGTGCGATTCCCCCCCACACCCCCCCGCTGGGGTGAGTGTACAGTCCACCTACATATCATACAAAAATGGGGTACAAACACGGCTGAATAATAATACCTTTAGATCTACAGATCAGGCTCCACAACCAACGATCTCCCACTTGGAGACTGATCACAACAACTCCACCACTGCTATACTTGTTGGACCTTGGACTTGGAAACTTTCTCCTCTTCACCTTCATGCTAGAAGGCCAACTGAAACCGAGCAGGAACTCAGTTTCTCTCTAGTCACTACCTTTGTGAACATGTCTGCAGGATTCTGGCTAATATGTATCTTTTCTAGCTTCAACAGTTCATATTATAGAACAGAGCATATGAAATGGTACTTGAGTTGTATATGTTTAGTCCTGGAATGGAATGCTGAGTTCTTTGCAATATGAATGGCACTTTGGCTGTCACTATACAAACTGATATCCTTTTGCTTCTTACCCAATTCCTCCACAAACCTCTGCAACCAAATCATCTCTTTACTAGCCTCTGTAACAGCAACATACTCTGCTTCCGTTGTTGAAAGTGAAACAACCTTCTGCAGTCTCCAAATCCAACTTACTGATGTTCCACCTACAGTAAACACATATCCTATGGTGCTCCTCCTACTATCCTTATCACCTGCCATATCTGCATCAACATATCCCTGTAGAAAAGTGTCTGAACCTCCAAAACATAATGCCTGAGTGGTGGTACCTCTCAAATACCTGAGAATCCATTGTACTTCCTTCAAATGTTCTTTACCTGGATTGTTTATATATCTGCTCACAACTCCCACTGCTTGTGCAATATCTGGTCTTGTGCACACCATGGCATACATCAAGCTGCCAACTGCTGATTGATAAGGAATCTTGGACATGTAATCTGTCTCTTCCTGTGTCTTGGGACACATTTCCTTACTCATACTGAAATGGCTGGCCAAAGGTGTAGTACTTGGTTTTGCATTCTGCATTCTGAACCTCTCCAACCTCTTTTGTATGTACTCACTCTGAGACAATGTCAATTTGTGATTTTTCCCGTCTCTCGTTATTCTCATACCAAGGATTTTCTTAGCAACACCCAAATCCTTCATCGCAAATGAATTAGCTAGCTTCCTTTTGAGGACATTTATATCCTTCATATTAGACCCTGCAACAGGCATGTCATCCACATACAATAACAAGATAATATATCTTTCATTGTCTAGCTTCTTGAAATAAACACAGTGGTCAGAATGACATCTACTATAACCTTGTTCTGTCATAAACCTATCAAATTTTAAATATCACTGCCTTGGAGCTTGCTTCAAGCCATACAAACTCTTTTTCAACTTGCATACCAAGTTCTCCTTACCTTTGACCTCATACCCTTGTGGCTGCTGCATATATATCTCTTCCTCCAAATCCCCATGGAGAAAAGTTGTTTTTACATCTAACTGTTCAAGATGCAAATCTTCTACCGCCACTAGACTTAAGATAGTCCTAATTGAAGTCATCTTAACAACAGGAGAAAAAATTTCATCAAAATCAATACCTTTCTTATGTGCAAATGCTTTTACAACAAGTTTGGCCTTGTATCGCTTCTTACCTCCTTCTTCTTCCTTCAACCTGTAAATCCATTTGTTATGCAATGCTCTTTTACTAGCAAGCAACTAAACCAGATCCCAAGTCTGGTTTCCTACCAATGAGTCCATCTCCTCATTCATGCCTTGCTCCCACTTCTTTCTAGTTTCCACCTGCATTGCTTCTTCATAACATTTTGGTTCACCAACATCAGTCATCAACAAATAATACATTGAAGTAGAGTATCATTCAGGGAGTCTACTTAACCTGGTAGATCTTCTTGTAGTTATAGGAGTTTCAACTTGCTGTTGTTCTTGATTTTTTGGCACCTTTAGAACTTCATTTTCTTGAATTTCATCAAGTACTGTGTACTCTATGGTTTCCTTTTCCTATTTCTTTCCTTGCAACTGATCTTTATACATGACATTTTTCATTGAATATGACATCTCTACTTCTAATGATTTTGTGATTTCATATTCCCATAAACGATAACCAAAATCATCAACCCCATATCCAATAAAGGTACATTTCTTGGATTTAGCTTCAAGCTTTGTTCTATTTTCTTTATCAATATGAACAAATGATTCACAACCAAATGTTCTCAGAAATGAGTAGTTTACCTTTTTATCTATCCATGCCTCCTCTGGAATACCACCATCCAAAGCACTTGAAGGTCCTCTGTTTATTAAATAAACAGCAGTATTTACAACATTTGCCCAAAACTGTAAGGGCAACCCTGCATGCAATCTCATACACCTTGCACGCTCCATGATCGTTCTGTTCATCCTTTCTGACACACCATTTTCATGTGGTGTTCCTGGGACTGTCTTCTCTCTACGAATCCCATGTTATGAACAGTAACTATCAAACTCCTTGCCGCAATACTCACCTCCATTATCAGATCTGAGACAATTCAACCTTTTTCCTGTCTCATTTTCAACCAAAGCTTTCCACTTCTTAAAAGTATCAAACACATCAAATTTCTATCTAATGCAATAAACCCAAGTTTTCCTAGTTGCATAATCAATAAATGTAACATAATAATGAGAGCCACTAAGAGATTGTACCTGAGTCGGTCCCCATACATTTGTATGCACTAGCTCTAACGTTTTACTCTTCTTCTGTTTCCCAACCCTGAGAAATCTGACTCTCTTCTGTTTTCCATAAACACAGTTCTCACAGAATTCCAAACTTACCTGCTTCAAATATGGTAGCAACTTCCTTGAGTGGAAAATATGCATCCCCTTCTCACTCATGTGGCCAAGCCTATGATGCCACAATGTTGTATCTGTTCTTGTGGAAGCTAAAGAGATAGTATGGTCAGTATTATGAGGACATAAATACAACGTACCTATCCTGTCTCCTTTTTTTATCACCATTGATCCTTTAGTGATCTTCCACCACTTTTCTCCAAATGTAGATAGACAGCCGCCATTTCCCAACTGCCCTATTGAGATTAGATTTCTTTTCATAGCAGGAATATGCCTAACATATTTCAACAGCCAGTCAGTTCCATTCTTAACTTTTATCCATACCTAACCCATTGCAACAATTTTACATGGCTCATCATCACCCAATAAAACATGTCCAAAATCGCCAGGAACATACTCATGAAAGTATTTCTTATGGGGTGTAGCATGACATGAAGCTCCCGAATCTACTACCCAATAATCACTACTATTATCTAATGCAAGAATCAAAGCATCTTGTAACACATCACCTGCTACATTTGCTTCCTGGGTAGTTTCCTTCTGTGCATCTCCTTTATTCTTTAGAGATCTGCAGTCTTTCTTCAGATGTCCTTTCTTTCCATAGTTCCAGCACTCTATTTTTCCCAGTCTGGACTTGGATCTGCCCATTTTAGACTTTCCACGATTATCTTGGCTCTTTCCTCTCTCATTTTGTCTTCCCCTGCTCTCCATGGTCAACGCATTACCTGATGTCTCATCTGTGCTTTTTCTTTGCATTTCCTCGCTAAGAATAACACTAATAACATCATCAAATTTCAAGGTTTTTGAACCAGAGACAGAGTTACTTACAGCCATGACCAAACTATTCCATCTTTCTGGCAATGAACACAAGATTAGAAGAGCCCTAACCTCATCATCAAATTTCACACTTACAGAATTTAGCTGATTTGTAACCGTATTAAACTCATTTAAATGATCAGTAACAGATCCACCTTCAGACATCTTCATATTAAATAAACGCTTCATTAGAAATACCTTGTTTGAGGCCGAGGGTTTTTCATATAGCTTACCCAGTGTGCTCATCAAACCCTCTGTTTTCGTTTCTTTTGAGATATTGAAATCCATCGACGAAGCTAGGCTCAGTCGTATTGTTCCCAGAGCCTTTCTGTCAAGAACCTTCCATTCTTCATCCTTCATGGTTGTCGGCTGCTTTTCTCTTCCTCCCAATGGTAGGAATAGATCCTTCTGGTAGTCCTCCATTTGCATCTTCCATAATTGGAAGTTTTGTATGTTAAACTTCTCAACCTTAAACTTTCCTTCTTCCGCCATTGCTCCCACTCGAACTAGAAACCCTAGCTTCCTATGGGTTTATGTGCCAAATATACCTTTGGCTCTGATACCAATTTTTAGAAAAACAGGATCGCAGAGCAATAACAATAAACATAAATGAAAATATAATAACACACACATTACAAGAGAGACACAGATATATCGTGGTTCACCCCAACTTGGGCTACGTCCACACTGAATTTCCCAGTCCTTATTATTGTTACCATCCAGAAAGGTGAAGGTTTACAACCTGCAGCACATCCGCTGCACTTCCTCTTCACTATCTCACAGTCTCTCTAAAAATCTTAGAGATCTTTACAATGCATAAAACCTAATACATCATCCCTGGCCGTATTACAATGTCTTTCTTTTACAAGGGAGATACAATGGGAAAATACCACGGGTTATCCAAAATCATGGGCCCGTAAAACAACTCCAAAAATTTCCTTCAGGGGCTTCGCCCCTGAACCCCCTTTCTCGAGGTTGCTGCCCCCAAATCGCTGGCCCCCGGACGCCCTAGCCAGGGGGGATAGTCCCCCTTGGAACCTTGTGGTGGGGCGATGTCCCCTGACACCCCCCACTGGGGTGAGTGTACAATCCACCTACATATCATATAAAAATATAGTACAAACATGGCTGAATAATAATATATTTGGATTTGGAGATCAGACTCCACAACCAACAATCTCCCACTTGAAGACTAAGCACAGCAACTCCACCGCTGTTGTACTTGCTGGACCTTGGACTTGGAAACTTTCTCCTCTTCACCTTCATGCTAGAAGACCAACTGAAACCGAGCAGGAACTCAGTTTCTCTCTGGTCACTACCTTTGTGAACATGTCTGCAGGATTCTGTCTAGTATGTATCTTTTCCAGCTTCAACAATTCATCTTCCAGAACATAGCGTATGAAATGGTACTTGAGCTGTATATGTTTAGTCCTGGAATGGAATGTTGAGTTCTTTGCAAGATGAATGGCACTCTGGCTATCATTAGACAACCTGCTATCCTTTTTCTTCTTACCCAATTCCTCCACAAACCTATGCAACCAAATCATCTCTTTACTAGCCTCTGTAATAGCAACATACTCTGCTTCCATTGTTGAAAGTGCAACAACCTTCTGCAATCTCGAAATCCAACTTACTGCTGTTCCACCTACAGTAAACACATATCCTGTGGTGCTCCTCCTGCTATCCTTATCACCTGCCATATCTGCATCAACATATCCCTGTAGAACATTGTCTGAACCTCCAAAACATAATGCCTGAGTGGTGGTACCTCTCAAATACGTGAGAATCCATTGTACTACCTTCTAATGTTGTTTACCTGGATTGTTCATATATTTGCTCACAACTCCCACTTCTTGTGAAATATCTAGTCGTGTGCACACCATGGCATACATCAAGCTGCCAACTGCTGATTGATAGGGAATCTTGGACATGTAATCTGTCTCTTCCTGTGTCTTGGGACACATTTCCTTACTTAGACTGGAATGGCTGGCCAAAGGTGTACTAACTGGTTTTGCATTCTGTATTTTGAACCTCTTCAACACCTTTTGTATGTACTCACTTTGAGACAATGTCAATTTGCGATTTTTCTTGTCTCTCGTTATTCTCATACCAAGGATTTGCTTGGCAGCACCCAAATCCTTCATCGCAAATGAATTAGATAGCTTCCTTTTGAGTACATTTATATCCTACATATTAGACCTTGCAACAAGCATGTCATCCACATATAATAACAAGATAATATATCTTTCATTGTCTAGCTTCTTGAAATAAACATAGTGGTCAGAATGACATCTACTATAACCTTATTTTGTCATAAACCTGTCAAATTTTAAATACCACTGCCTTGGAGCTTGCTTCAAGCCATACAAACTCTTTTTCAACCTGCATACCAAGTTATCCTTACCTTTGACCTCATACCCTTATGGCTATTGCATATATATCTCTTCCTCCAAATCCCCATGGAGAAAGGGTGTTTTTACATCATACTGTTCAAGATGCAAATCTTCTACGGCCACTAGAATTAAGATAGTCCTAATTGAAGTCATCTTAACAACAGGAGAAAATATTTCATCAAAATCAATACCTTTCTTCTGTGCAAACCCTTTTACAACAAGTCTAGCCTTGTACCGCTTCTTATCTCCTTCTTCTTCCTTCAACCTATAAATCCATTTGTTCTGCAATGCTCTTTTACCAGCAGGCAACTAAACTAGATCCTAAGTCTGGTTTCCTACCAATGAGTCCATCTTCTCATTCATGCCTTGCTCCCACTTCTTTCTAGTTTCCACCTGCATTGCTCCTTCATAATATTCTGGTTCACCTGCATCAGTCATCAACAAATAGTGCATTGAAGGAGAGTATCGTTCAGGGAGTCTACTTAACCTGGTAGATCTTCTTGTAGTTGCAGGAGTTTCAGGTACTTACTGTTGTTTTTGATTTTCTGGCACCTTTGGAACTTCATTTTCTTGAATTTCATTAAGTACTGTGTACTCTATGGTTTCCTTTTCCTATTTATTTCCCTGCAATTGATCTTTATACATGACCTTTTCATTGAATATGACATCTCTACTTCTAATGATTTTGTGATTTTCATAATCCCATAAACGATAACCAAAATCATCAACCCCATATCCAATAATAATACATTTCTTTGATTTAGCTTCAAGCTTTGTTCTATTTTCTTTATCAATATGGACAAATGTTTCACAACCAAACATTTTCAAAAATGAGTAGTTTGCCTTTTATCTATCCATGCCTCCTCTGGAATACCACCATCCAAAGCACTTGAAGGCCCTCTATTTATTAAATAAACAACAGTATTTACAACATCCACCCAAAACTGTAAGGGCAACCCTGCATGCAATCTCATACACCTTGCACGCTCCATGATCGTTTTGTTCATCCTTTCTGACACACCATTTTCTTGTGGTGTTCCTAGGACTGTCTTCTCTCTACGAATCCCATGGTATGAATAGTAACTATCAAACTCCTTGCCGCTGCACTCACCTCCATTATCATATCTGAGACACTTCAACCTTTTTCCTGTCTCATTCTCAACCAAAGCTTTCCACTTCTTAAAAGTAGCAAACACATCAGATTTCTGTCTAATGCAATAAACCCAAGTTTTCCTAGTTGCATCATCAATAATTTTAACATAATAATGAGAGCCACCAAGAGATTGTACCTGAGCCGGTCCCCATACACCTGTATGCACTATCTCTAACTTTTCATTCTTCTTCTGTTTCCCAACTGAAAGTTTTGGCTGTTAAACTTCTCGACCTTAAACTTTCCTTCTTCTGTCATTGCTCCCACTTGAACTAGAAACCCTAGCTTCCTGCGGGTTTATCTGCCAAATAGACCTTTGGCTTTGATACCATTTGTTAGAAAAACAGGATCGTAGAGCAATAACAATAAACAAAAATGCAAATATAATCACACACACATTACAAGAGAGACACAGATATATCGTGGTTCACCCCAACTTGGGATACGTCCACACTAAATTTTCCAGTCCTTATTATTATTACCATCGAGGAAGGTGAAGGGATACAACCTGCAGCACAGCCGCTGCACTGCCTCTTCACTGTCTTACAGTCTCTCTCCTGATATTAGAGATGTTTACAATGCAGAAAACCTAATACATCATCCCTAGCCGTATTACAATGTCTTTCTTTTATAAGGGAGATACAATGGGAAAATACCACGGGTTATCCAAAACCATGGGCCCGTAAAACAACCCCAAAAATTTTCTTTAGGGGCTTCGCCCCTGAACCCCCTTTCTTGGGGGCACTGCCCTCAAACCCCCGCCGGGGGACCGCTGGTCCCTGTACCCCTGATCCAGGGGCGATGGTCCCCCTTGGAACCCCGTGGGGGGGCGATGCCCCCCCACACCCGCCCGCTGGGATGAGTGTACAGTCCACCTACATACTATATAAAATTGGGGTACAAACATGGCTGAATAATAATATCTCTGGATCTGGAGATCAAGCTCCACAACCAACAGTTGGATCTAAAGGGGTCCAACATATGTATTGACTCAAACAACTGAGAATATGAATCTAATGGGTCTGGGGAATTGCATTTGGAACTTGATACAATAGGAAGCATGTAGCTTGAGGGATTTCAAAGACTATCTCAAACACAACCTAGATATATCCAAAAACATATAGATAAACAGTTTCCACATAGACTCATCAAAATATTAGAGTCAGGGATATCTAGGGTTTTCAACCAAATAATGAGAAAACCATCAACTTGTACGAATCTCATTGATGCGATGATTGAGTTGACTTTGAGCACATGAGGAACAACCATGCTAAGGGTAACTTAGGTCTCTTCTCAGTCAGTCCAAGGGACTCATCAATGATGGTTATGAGGCCAAGATACAGGGTACCTATGTGTCTATCCTCTATAATATATGTGTTGATTTTGATAGAGGGAGAGTTGAAATCGACAGGGCAATGGTGTTTCCTTGATGGAAGCACGAGGGATATCATTGATAAATCAATGGAACACGACTTGTAACTCAGAAAGTGTTTGAGGGTACAAGGGTAACTAAGTAATGTACTCAAAATTCCTTTGTTAAGAGTATGAAGGCATGGATGACCTGACAACATGTGTGGAACTCTTGATGGTATTAGGGGAGGGACACAAATCAGGGTACCAAGGAACATAATCGTAATGGGTGGAACTCATTGATGGAGAAGGGGGGATACTCATGTTTAACTCAAAGGTAGTATGATGTCAGTATGAATCCAAGGGTGACTCAATGCAAAATACTCTGAACAAATGTGACCATGGGTGTTGTAGTAAAAATAAACTATACACAACCTGCAGGAGTGCTATTAAACGCTTTCTCCAATGCATGAGCCAAAGAGAGTTTATGGAGGAGTACTCCAAAATTATATCTTCCCAAATGTGTGAACATTTGGAAAAAGGGGGTGTTTAAAATCACCTTATAATGGTTGCTAAGGTGGATGGCCACCTCAGTGAGATTAGAGGAAATAGAGAGGAGATAAGCATCCAACGAAATGATTAAGTGACTATGTGATAGCAGATGAAACTTCCATGGCAGGGTAGGATACTGATGTTAATACCTTGCAGGGTAGTGAATGGAGGAAAAATAATGTGATGCTTGCAGTATAGATGGAGAAGTGGGCTCATGAGTGTGCAATATGAAACATCAAAATGCCTTAACGACCATAAGTTTGGGATTACATGGGGTATGAAATTGAGTGGCTATGACAAATTAATATGCGGCTGTGTAATAAATCACAAACTATAAAGACTCCCAATCCTACGGGAAATTAACAACATGGGTGCCAAATGGCAAGGCGTACTAAAAGGACACCCATGTAAGGTAGGTTCTACTGCCAAGTAAGGGAAAATGCAATTTTGGTTGGGTTGGGTAACTTACCTGAATAAAAGGGGTCCTATAAGTGTAAAATGGAATGAAAAGGTTGATGCATGTAATTCCTGCCTCGCTACCTTAACTGACCATAGACTTGAGGACACTTGCCAAGTGACCCGACCGGTCAAACTTTAGTAGAATGGTCTTTTGAATATTTGAAATGTTTGAACGACTGAGGAACACATGATCATTTTCTTACGACAAATGATAAACGAAAACGACACAGTGAACAACACTTATAGAAGTGGATGCTTTGCTTAAAAATAATAAATGAATGAATGATTTGCTTAATGATTAGCATAATGAATGATGACTGAATGTTGTATATGATCGAATGACTGAAATATTATGAAACAGAAACGATTGAAGGAAATATATGCTCGACTGACTGAGAAATTATGTAATGGAAATGATTGAATGATATTTATGCTTGACTGACAGAGATGAAAATGATTAGATGAATGATGAATGATGGATATACTCAACTAACTGAGAAAATGATAAATGATGAATAATTTGTATGCTCGACTGACTGAGATACTAGAATGAATGATGTAAATATTTTATATAGTGCAGTGCTACTAATGTGCGCTTGAGTGTGTGCAGTGGCAGGTAAGACGATATACCGATTGACCCACAATGGAAATTTAGGAGTCGTAAGAACGGAAAGAACACATAGGGGTATGACGACTGACTGTCGAACCTGGATTAGCAATCCACGTATGGGTGAAGCCGTTTCAGCTCACCCGGGGAAGCGTATGCCATACGGGCAAGGCCATAATGATTTGGTCGCATACGATGGGTTGAGGGGCACGCAATAAGGAGAGCCTTATCCCTCAACATCCCTTAGTCTCCAAGGAGCGTAGTTGAGAGATCGTGGTAACGGTTCCCGATCGCTACGTAGTAATCCCCATAACAAGGAAGAAATGAAACTGTAAGATGGGCCCGCCAAAGAGGTACCTAGACAAGAACGAGATGAAGAAAATTAATCAATGGTATAAATGAAAATTTCACATAAGATTTAAGAAATACTTTATTTTGTTCTATTTTATTAATTTGAATAATTCTATTCAGGATTTTATTTTTAATTGATTTCATTAATTTGAATTATTCATTTTAATTGATTTTATTAACTTGAAAAAGAATTCAAGAGATTGATTTTATTCAATATTAAATTGATTAATTATGTTGATTGAAAAAGATTATTATTTATTCAAAGATTTTATTATTTTAAATCATTCTATTAAAGATTCTATTTAATTGACTTCATTATTTTTGAGAAAGAATTGAAATAGGTCATTAATAAAAGAATTGTTTTTCTTTCATTATTATTCAAGATTTTACTTTAATTAATTTTATTATTCATTTAAATTATTTTATAAAGAGGAAATTTAAATAGATTATAGTTTTAGTAAAATGAATCATCTTTTAATTCAACATTAATATTAGGAAAATAAAGAAAAGTAGAAAGCAATAAGTCTAACTAAAAGATTGCTAAGTAAACTAAATGAGAACCAAAAGAGAAGTAGAACTCTTCTACACCTAACTCCCACTGATCTAGGGATTTAGGTGCACATTAAAGACATTAAGAAGACACATGTGTTTGAAAATATTGGAAATTAAAATATTAAATTAAATTAAATATATGCATGGAAAGACACATGGCACACAGGATTTTGCTATATAATGAGGGAGGAGAAGGAGAGAAGGATATCTCTTGCTCCCTAATGCTGGATGGTCATCATAATCTCAGATTATGTTATGATCTTTGGAGTTGGGATTATCCGGAACAGGGATTGGGAGATCCTTTCAGGAGACTAGCTTATGTGTTCTTATGACCCCATTAGCTCGGGGGTTCGGGGTGAAGGAGAGTAACCCCGATACGGTAGGGAGGTCAACCGAGGGGTCACTCGGTACTTCATCAGGAAATTGGATTGGATCATGCGAAAACTACTTCGAGGACTTCATTGATTCACTGGATCAACCGTCGAAAACAGGTTTGAAGTATTTAGTTTATTTATTTGGTATTTCTTGTGGTGGAACGAATAAATCTGGGTATATAGTTTTATTTATTGACATTCATGTACTACAATAGATAGAACTAGATCTGTGGTCTCTATATCTTTTTTCTGAAAAATCATACTAGAAGTTCTGAAATTAATTATACTTATATGTTCAAATTCTGTGGAAGTCTTTTTTTTGGGGAACCCGAAATGGGGTTCCCTACAATGCATATGATATTCAACAAAGGTAAGTGCCTATATGCCAATTTGAAATTTTATACCTTTAAGGACTAGCTACTGCCTGAAATTAATGAAAATCATCGTGACCTGGACCTGTACACATGGAAACAATACCCAAGCATAAAATTGCATATACAAATCCAATAGAGTATACAAGCACCATATAACATACAAAAATGTTGAACTTACATGAGGGCATGCAAACTAAGGTGGGCTGGAAAACAACCCAAAAAAGACTTCTTGATCATGGGAAATGATTGTCATAATCAAGAAGAGCATGGAATCTTGATTCCAATAGTGTCAGTGGCACATCAAATGGATGGTGTATGATGTTGTAATGATCGAAGGAAAATTGGGGCTTAAGGACATAAATAGGGGTGGGTCCCACCACTCCAACTATCATTTTCATTGTTCATTGTTGGAGTTGTGTGGAGATCCCATATTTTCAGGCATTGATTTCTTTTGATTAATCGACTGTCGGTTTTGGATTCTACGAGCTTCGGGTTAGTGGTATCAACCTTCTCATCATTTCTATCCATTTATTTTTTTCATTTTGGCTTCTAAGGGACCTCGACGAACCCCTCAAAGGTTTTAGGGTTGGATCGCATAGTTCATGGCGTTTTTACTGATTCAGGTCGCTAGTTTTCACTGGACATATGTGATATGGGTCGCACTTGTCTGAGAGATAGGTGAGACCTAGGATGCACCTATCTGGATAAAATATGTGACCTGAAATTTTATTTTCTACCAAGTAGGTGCGACTCGGGTCGCTTGGTTCTCTCATAAAGGTGAGACCTGAGCCATAAATGAGGTTTTTTTCATATTTAACTGATCCCGAGTGATGGCTTGAAATTCAGGATTCCAAGGGTCAAGTGGAGGGAAAGGAATGTCACAAACATTCGACAAGACATTCACAGTGACCAGGATGTTAGCGACAATATTGTTTGGCATGGGTTACTAAAATTGCTTGAGAACCCATTGATGTGGAGCGCACCATTACTTCTCAACTTGTTGAGTTTTGGGATCGGGAGACCAGGTCCTTTCTTATCCTGGGTGAGCGAGTGGAGCTCGCATTATAGGATTTTTGTTTCATGATTGTTGTTAGGAAAAATACTCTTATAGTAGGGGAAAGACTACCAACGTACTGGGGTTATCAGATAGACATATAAATATTTTCAAACATTGTTATTAAGCAAATAGGATTAAGGTTAGGAGAGTATGTACCTTATTTCGAAGGTCGATCCAAGCTTTTCTCCCTTTGTTCTCCTATACAACAATCTACAAAACAAACATAAAACCTTCCTCAAACCAGTTTGACCACAAATAAGAGATTGATATTAATAAGACAACATAACATCAAATTGTAATCAAATTGAAATAGACATAAACAAATCTATTGGAAAGGGAAGAATTTCCAAATATTTATTGACAAATGTAGAAAATTTAGAAAGATATACCTGCCCTGTACCGGCACCGTCATAACCAGACCCTGGGCTCCTACTCCTCTCTCTAGATATGAATTTCTCCAACATAACTTTCTCCAATTATCATAAGGTCCCTTTCTCAAGCCCCTCCCCTTGTATTTATGGCAAGGAAAGGAGGGCAGGTTCAAAAGGTGGTTGAGTTGGGAAGTTGGGGTAGTTTGGGCACCTGCCTCAAATAATCCCAATTCGTGTTTTTAATTAATTTTTCAACATTTTCTTAAGACACCCATGACTATGATATAGGAAAACTAGCAATTGACTCGCGAGTGTCCTAACTTTCATCTAGTGGGTGCAACTTTTTATTGACACCCACGGGTTGTCAGTAGAGATACCCATAACTAACTCGCTGGTTGGAAAGCATAAGGGTCACGTTTATCTATTAAAATAGGGAGAGAAAAATGATTCTGGGGAAAGGATTGCAAGGTTCAGCTCTAGGTCATCTAGGGTCAAGGTAAGCTCTTCCATCCATAGTGTCCTTTTGCGTGATCGACAAGGAAATGTGGTCATGGATGGAGAAGTGTTAATTTGACCGATAACAATGACTGTCCTCCCTCATCTAGGAGTGATTAGTGAGACACGGCTCATATGTCCTCGTGATGTGGACATGAGATATATACTATATCACCATTGTGTGGAAATCATAGAGCTCCAAAGTACATCTATACTCCTAGTCGACATTGAGAGCTTGGAGACACGACCTATTATGAGGGAGATAGTGAGAGTCTTGGGATCAAGTGGGACCCATAAGGTACCGGGAGGTCATATGCTCTTGATGGAGTAGGTACTAGTGGGGACCTAATTTGGGTGGACCCATATGTTCTTGAACTCTATTTGGAAACAGTTGAACCAAGTTACCTGAAATGGAGGAGATTTATGCTTCTCTTCATTCATTGATGCCTTCTCCTTTGAGAAGGTGTCCACACTACGAACCCACTTTGTAGTGAGAGACAACGAATTTATGGAGCCCAAGATGAGGATATGGGGTGAGATAATGATCAGGTAAGGTGGAGGCATGTTTGGCAGGGTGTTCAGCCAAGAATTCTTTGCATAGTGGCAAGTGCTTTCGGTGGTACTTGAGCATTACCCATATGCAAGAATGGACTACTAAGGAGACCCAATGCTACCTCATCCCCTTAGGAAGGCCTAGGGACCTTCTGGTATATATGCATGATGATGATATGTTTTTTACAGCACTACCATAGATGCACTACAAGGATAGCACCCTCTAGCAAAGGTTATAGTGAAAGCCCCTAAAAACAGAGCCCAAAAATCCGTTTATAGCGGAGGCTTCTAGCAAAGGCGAGCAAGAGGAGGTTTTAGCTGAGGTTTTAATCAATGCTTTTGAGAAACAAAAACACACCGATTCATTTACGTAACTAATGCACTGGTGCATCTAAAATTATTAAGCACCATAAATGGAGATAGTATTCAAACATGAGAGAAAACATTTTTTTAATTCAAAAAACCCATCAATTGTGGTGCATTAAAGATTGTGTACGCACTAGTATGTATACATATTTAACATATTGTATCTTTTCCAAAAAACAATTTGGCATGCATAATATAATTTTAAAAAACAACAACGTTGCGCTACATATAATCAAAGGAACCAGGGCGCTACATGAAAAGCGATGCATCGATGCTATAAAATAATTAAGCACATTGAGTTAGGGATAATAAAAAAGAAATTGTTTATTTAAAATACCATGCCCACCTTTTTATATTTTCCAATAACATAACAGTGTGTTTTTTTTACGATGATGCACCGAGGCGACATAGTGAAGAATTCCCTAGTGCATCTATTTTTTCGGTGCACCAAGTCAAGGCTAAATAATAATAAAAATTATTAGTCAAATTTTTCATTTTTATCCTTCTTAGTGCTCTTGATCTCAAAAGAACCAATTCCACCATTTCCACCCTAAATGTCCCGCAATCGGTGCTCCTCTTACATGCATTTCTCCTTTAGCTGCCCAGTACGAGTTTTTTGAATTTTGCAAACCGGTGGGCCAATTTCATTTTTTTTACTACGTGGAAACCATGCCTCCTTGGTGAGAAAATGCCCAAGCAATCTCTTTATTTTCTTTTAACTTAAACTTTTAGTGGATTGAAATTTGATATTAAGTGTTAACACCCAAAAATTGTTCAGTAGCTCATCTCCCTAGTCACATAACCCATTTGTCCACTTTTCCTACCATTTTGGCCTCCAAAACCCTAAAAAACCCTCAAATGGTTACCAAAAAGGAAAAAAAATCATTATTTCCCTCCTCAACTAATGAAATTCCTTTAAAAAAGGTCAAAAACCCTAAAAAAAGGGTCCAAAATTCCCAAAAATAAAATAAAAGGTAAAAAAGTCAAAAATAAATTCAAAAAGAGGGAAAAACCCTAAAACCATTTACCAATACTATTGGTTGCCTAAAACCATGGGTCAATACTCCACCATCCAAAACCTCTATAAAAGGTGATGGAGGCCCCCCATTTTCACATCCATGATCAACTCTTCACACCCTTATGCTGTGTAATACCCCAATTTTGACCCTTAGGAAATATTGGCTCTGATGTAAATATTGTAAACACACAATGTATGTTTCCCTAGCGTGGAGCTCAAGGTCAAGGCCCCGCTAGTTTATGCTCGGATTTTATTTAAATTAGACACTCTTGATATTTTGTTGCCCGCGTGCTATTAAGCCATGGGATATTGTAAATTGATGTAAATATTTAATATTGAAATAAAATACCAAAAACTGGCTATGGAGGCAACGAATGAGAAGGGGCCACGTGTATCCACTAAGGAGTGGTGAGGGGGCTATGGGATTAAACCCTAGGCTGCCATTTGTCATTATGAGAACCCATTGACTTCCCTAGGTGACATTAATGCCTGTTGTAAGAAGGTGGTTGAGATTTCAGCCCATGGCTTCAATGGAGCATGGGCAGCCCTGAAATTCGTATGGGTGGGCATGGGCTCTGTTTGCTTGGGCAAGAAGTCACTCAACCTCATGGGAGGTTGCTTCATTCTCACCCCATTCGATTGGGAAACTACCTAGCATCATTCCCATCCAAAAACGAGAGCCAACAGTGAGGAAAACCAGAAAATCGCGACCTTGAGAGAACCCCGATTTTGAAAGACCAAAAACGTCCAGATTTGGCATGTGACAGGGAAATCCAATGGGGGATCCACTAGCATGAACCTTGGGGCGAATTTGGGAGCATTAGCTACCCCGAAATCAATAGGATAACCCAGTTTTTGCAGCCCAGAAAACGAGTGACGGATTTGAGTATTTGGTGAGCAGAATGGTGAGGAATCAAGTTGGGAATGACTATACAGAGGTTGGGTGTGCTTGATAAACCCAGTGAAGGCTAGGATCTCAAGGATCAGCAGCTGGACCTTTCTATGCCCATCCTGAACAGCACTGGAGGGAAGAGTTGCCTGAGGGACTGTGTAACAGAGAAGGGGATCTTCCTTGTGTTGGATGTGGTAGGTAATGTGGGTGCCTGATTGTTGAGCTCACTTGAGATGCCTGTAGCTCTGTGGTTGAGCTCACTGGCTTAGCGTTACCCTCCTCTATCTCCTTGGATGCTTGACCGAAACCATGGCTGTGAGTGCTACCAGCTAGTTCCTCCTTAGTGGATACACAGCCCAGCTCAGGGGTGACCTCTCAGCTGAAAGAACACAAGCTAGACAGAGTTCTACGGTTGGGAGGAACATTGCCCTTCCATAGCCAGTCGTTTGGACCGTTACAATTCAAGATAAGTATTCTGTGAATTAATTTATATACATTCTGTGTTTGCAATGCATTCAATCTGAAGGATTAATTATTCCTGTTAATGAAATAAAATGCATCATGTTTTATGCAGTGTGATAAATTGTCCATGCTTAATGAAATTAGTGACTGTTACATGTATGAATGATATGGGTATGCTGAATGTATGAAGAAATAGTGTGCATACGTAATGATTAATTTCCGCTGTGTTTAAATTGAGATGAATCTGCATATGGAAGTTTTAAAATGTTAGGAATTTATGGGTAAAGATTATTGGGGATAAGTCTGCCATAAGCCCGTGTGTTGTTAACGTTTCCTTCCGTGCAAGGGAATCATGGAAGGGGGTGTTACATGCTGCCGAAATTCATGTTGAACTTTAGCCTATCACCTTGAGCTTTTGTTTACCATTACAGTTGAGTCTTGGCCACCATTGGAGCATTTGGAGAAGAGAAAGGAACCCTGGAGACTAGGTGCATTACTCACGTATGGCTACAAGGGCTCCTACAACCTCACCTCTTGAGGTAACACCATATTGTAAACCATTTTTTACATATCAATACAGAAAATCATATTTTTCATTCGTGGGTTCCTATCCATTTTATTACTGCAGTAGTTAATTTGTTTAATTTTTATTTCCATTTGATGCACTCACATATATTAGTTTAATTTGCTTATTTTTTTATTTTTTACCCATTTACATGAACTGCTACTAAGGATTCATGAATCCTTAGTAGGTGCTCTTCACAGGGGCTTCACTAGAAGGCAATATAATATCACGTTCATTCATATTGTGATATTAAATATTCATGAAAACCTAAAAATTATATTGCTTATATATTTAGGGGCAAAGGGTTTTTTTATTTAATGTAACAATACAAAAATACTTTGGGTTCTTTTTTATATGGGAGGGTTGAAAAATATCCGCCAAATGGAGATGGCGAGATCACAGCCGGAAGAGAAATAGGGTTGAGGAAAGGCTCGGGCTTACCAATATACAGGGAAATTGCGTCTTGAGGCATGCTTGAGGCCAAGGGTTTTGTGGTGAAGTGGGTTTCCAGTCAATCATAGTCGAGAGACAGTGGTCATTGACAACCAATTGTTACTAATAGCAATCAGCCAGTTATTACCAATAGCCTTGGGAGGCTCTAAGCCTCCAGGGCCTGTTATAGGCCCTCAATATGCCTTGGGGCCTTGAATACCCAACCACTCATGCCTACTATAGGCCTTGGGAGGTTTAGTCAGCCTCCTAGAGCTTGTTACAGGCCCTAGGGGCTTAGATACCTAACCCACAACAGGCTTAGTATGCGATTGGGGAATTGCAACATGCAATCTAAATGTTGTACTATGTGCATTGGCTCTAGTGACATACAAGAAGTGATCTCCTATCTCTTCATTAGACCATTAGATGTTTCAAATCATAATGATATGTGGTTGAGTAATTGCATTGTGGGTGAAGTAATGTGCATCCACAATATATATTGAAAAAAGCAAGGTGCATTGTGGAATGCATGTGGGGTCATAAGAGGGGTATCATATCAATATACTAGGTAGAAATATAAAGGGGTATAAAAAATGCTAATGAAAAAATTGATACATACAATATCTAGTGAAAATAGGGGTTTTTTTAAATTGGAAAGGCATATTGGGAGGGGGTTAAAAAAAATGATTTTGGAAGGTATTTTCCAATATTTAGTGAAATTAGGGGTATTGTTTCATATGCAATGAACGAATGTGCTATGATAGCGGTTTATCGAGTGAATCCCCCATGGTGCTCTTTAGCACGAGCTGGGGTGAAAACCATAGCTACCATTTTGGCGACTCCAATAGGTTGACTCCCATAGAATATTTGGTTTATTTTTAGTTTGTACTTGTATTTTTGTTTGCATTTTACAGCTCTGGTATACCCCTTGAACCCCATATTTGCAGATCTAGCCCTTGCTTTCACTATTAGCTTCAAAAATTCAGTTTTTACGGCTCAGACCGTACCTTTTCCAGTCATTTTCTGCGTCGTGGGACGAGACTGTCGCCCCAACAGCTGTGCTTTGTAGCACACGTTATGGCCCCGCAGCTGTGCCCTAAAAGTGCGAGTTCCATCCTAGAAGCCGCGCCCTAAAAGCGTGAGTCCTGGTCTGAAATCCGTGCCCCGTAGCATGTTTTCCAGCCCTGAAGCCACGCCCTGAAAGCACGGGTTCTAGCCCTGAAGTCACTCCCTGAAAGCACGAGTCCAAGCTCGAAACCCGCGCTTTAGCGCACCTTTTGCCTCCAAAACTACGCTTTAATCACCTGATAGCACGATTCCACTTTCAAACGCCCATATCTCCCTCTCTCAAACTCCGTTTGGGACGATTAGTTTTTAAAATTGGGTGTTTTTGAACAAGGAATCCAAATATCCTGTTAGATTTAAGAAGTTTTTCATAGAAGTTTCTCCAATTTTTTTATTTATCCTTACTTATAATTTCAATTCAGCCTCTACCCATTGTAGTCGACCCTCTCATACTCTGTTTGATTGCATCCATTTTGATAGCTATATTTTTCTGCTATTTACTTGTTATAAAATTTACAAATATTTCATGTAGCATTTACATTTCAGCAAGTCATTTTATTTTACATAGCAGTTAATATATTTTTATGATTCATTAATCGATTTTCCTTCTTGGAAATCTTGCATATACACCACTTGTGCACACATTCTATCACCATAATTCAAGTGAGCCTTAAAATCTACTTAACTCAACCAACTTTAACCCCACTTGGGGAACACAAAACTAAATTTGTAGTTAGGTATCACATTGGGGATAGGCATCCAAATAAAACCTCTTTATCACTTACACTTGAGACATAGTTGTTTTCCATTAGGGATCCAAAATCCCCTATTACGTGTTGGTACGGTTAACATGGATTTATCGGAGGGCCTCTCCCTTAGGAGGGCAATTAGCAAGACTGGTTCTGGAAGTCTGAGTGGAATACCACTCTCCATTCTGTACTGAAGGACACCATATCGGTGATCTCGTCGTGCATGCTAGTGCCCATACCAGGTGTACGACAACCAAAGAATTGAAGCTGTGGGACACCTTTCCATACGTACCATGAACGAGGTAGCTTAGTTTCCATTCTTCTAGGGATCTTTTACCCGGAGTCCCTCTCGGTAGAGGGATATCCTTAGCCATTTGGTTCTCCATTTTGTATCGCTTGAATGGGGATACGATTTGTGTGAGCTTTCATATCTCTTAGATAGGTGTTTCCATGCTCCTATACCCCCATTGGATTAGTGAGTCTACCTTTTTTATTTTTAGGAGTGCTGCTTGTTGCTATTCTGACCATTTTATTACCGATCCACTTGTTGTAGGACAATTGTTGCAGCAAGTGTTTTCAGCTTGTTGTTGGCCTGAGCGCCGCATTTTTTGAGATCTCTCCTTTTTCACACACGGTTGCACTTGGATTTTTGAGCGTTTTAACTCCCACAACCATTTATCACTTTTTACACCTGTCACCATTGATTCACCGAGAAACTCTCGTCGCCTACGGGGCCAGTACCCGTAGTTCAGTTCACTTGAAACCACATGTCATAGATGAATAGATTCATCGTTGGATACATATCTCGAGGAACCTTATTTTACTTCTGATTCTAATTCATAGTTACCCACCTACACAGCTCCGTCTAGCCCCATGGTTGGCACAAATTCCAACCCCTTTTACAGCAGGATCATTGGTGGTGGATCCACCACTATCCCAGCTACTACTTCAGCATCCATCCTTGCCATACCAACTATAGGACCTACACCTAGCATCCCCATCACTATGTACATACCTATGGTTAGTGGATTTGTTACAACTATAGTCCTGTTGGTGACTGGTAGCACACTTGGGGGCACTGGACATTCCTACAAGATTCCCCCACATTTGACTGGAGGACCGTCAATCCCCATTATGACTCATACCATTTCTCCCCAAATCGGGGGCATTGGCCCCACCATTGTTGCTACGACTAGCACACACGTCCCTACGATCATGTCACATCTTTCTACTAGTTTTCCATTCATGGCTAGCCTTAACCTCCCTGACCTACCCAGATTGACCAATGATCCTATCTGACATGAACCCAAATGGCCTCCCATGCCTATCAAACTCCCTTTGGACATCCCCAAGTTTGAAGGGAAGGCGGGTGAGGACCCCTAAAACCACATCATGTCCTTCCACTTGTGGTGTTCCTCTAACTCGATAGTGGATGACTCCATCCACCTCCGCCTTTTACAACGGACCCTAACTGGTTCTGCAACTAAGTGGTACATCGAACAACCTCATGGGACACATTCTACCTTTACATCCCTTGATTCGAATTTCTTGCAGTTATTTCAGTTACTAGTTCGTTACGATGCTGGTGTAGAGATCCTACTATCTTGCAGACAGAACACAACTACCCACATCACTGACCATATTCATGAGTGGCATACACGTCGAAGTTTATGCAAGATCAAGTTAGACGACCGCATCTTCCTAGATTGGTTCTCGAAATCTCTTATACTGGTTATTTCCAAGGATGTGGCATCTGAACGACCCTAATCTGAAGAAGAAGCCATTCTAAAAGCCCAACAATTTGACCTCATATATACTCAGTCCGAATACCTGTATTCCATTTTACCTTATGCTCCCCGCAGTGATTCCTCCAAGCAGGATGCGCTGGGGGCATCCCACACTACCAATGACATTATTGGACACGTTGCATCTCATAGTTGGCCTTATACTATTATTCCTCCTGCTAGTCTCTCAGCTTATAATTCTACACCCAATTCCGCCATGAGTGGCCTTGAATTTTCACGCGCCTCAGCCCATTCTAGAGATACACCCTCATATGTTCCCATGGCTCAAGCTCCTCATGTCCATGGACCTTCATATCCAACTCATTGCTACGGTCAAACACCGCTAGCATACACTCCTCCCACTGCACCTCCTGCCTATTACCATCAATAGGCTGCACCTGCACTGGCACAACCTCAAGCCCCTCCAACTTACTATCCCCTGCAAGAATCATCTGCACAACCTCAATCCCCTCAAGCTTACTATCCACCATAAGAAGCTCTAGCACCTGCTCAACCACAGAATCCTCCTACCCCCCAAGGGAAAGTTTATGCCCAACAAAACCAATCTGCCCAAAGAAACCAACAAGGACAACAAAATCGGGGAAGAGGACATAACCAATGGAACAACCAACCACTGGATCGCAGTGGCCAACCTCCCAATCCCCCAAACAATAACGATTCCGCCCCAGCTAATCAGAACCCTGATCGACCACCTCATCAAGGAAGAAACCCCAACCTACGTACGAACCACCTATGTTCTATCTGCGGGGTATACAACCATTATACGCACAATTGTACCTACTTAGATAAAGCTGACCAACTTTGGAATGATCATACCCAATGCCAAGGACATGCTTCCTCACACAACCTAATGCACAACCCATGGTGTTGCAGAATACTTTACCCACACAAGGAGTAGTGAACATCCAACCATTGGCTCCCCCTCAAGGGGCTACGGAACCACAACAACAAATCACTTATATTTCACCTGCTAGTCAACCCATTAACTTGGGTACCCATCACCTTCTCATGATGTCATTGGCTAACTTCAACCTTCAAACACGTCGAAATCAGTATGGTTCCACCACAAAAACCATTCCCGCCGACAAGGCTGCTAACGCTATTCCCACTGATCAACTGTTATGCATACCCGGAACACCTTGTGATGGGGCCCCAAAAGCTCCCCGCTTCCCTTTGTGTTGCATTAATAACAACCCCAATGCTCGTGTTTCCCCCAATTATAATATTGTGTATGACTTATCCCAATTCCTTACTTCTATGTTAGCCCTCGAAGTTTTGAAAAACTGTCCTGCTTAGTGCAATACATTGTTATCCTCCATAGGTCTGATAGAACCTTCCAACACACAGATGATGGCATTTGATTTAGACCAATATGAACCACGCATTCCTTTCACATTAGCATTTCAAGTTTTGGTTTCAGTCTGGAATCTTGTTATCCATCGGTGCATTATCGATGAGGGTGCCTCTACATGCGTTATGTCTACATTCGTGTGGCAGAAGCTCGGATCCCCTACCCTACATCCATCCATGACTTCTTTACGATATTATGATGGTCGTTCATCCCAACCACAAGGCCTCTTGGCTAATGTCCCAGTCCAACTAGATGGTAAAACCATCCTGATTGACATAGAAGTCATACATTCCCAACTCAACTGTAATCTACTTCTAGGACGGAGTTACATGTATGCCATGAAAGTCGTTACTTCATCGGTATTCCACATTATGATGTTCCATCATGAGGGACGGGTTGTTAAATTCGACCAAGTCACATACTACGACCCGAATGCATCCGCTGCACTTGAGAATGTTCTCCCCATGGTTGAACAACCCATTTTTGGTGCACCCACCTCTTTGGTTTCCACCGTCGGCCTTGGGATGTATTCGGAAACTCCAATGGTCTCCAATTTTCATTCATTACCACCTCCTTCTCTAGCCGTTGATATTTCTGACCCGTGGACCATTTCGTCAAACCACTCAGTACCTAACCCACAACCACCATTGTTCGCTCAACCACCATCGGTACCCAGCCATGTTGGAGCCACGCCAATCCATACAATCCCATCCTTGTTCCCACCATCTGGAGTCGTAAGTTCACCCGTTATGGCCACACTGAATCTCCCTGGGTTAATGTTAGTACTTCCCGTATGGTATCTTCCTGCTACTAATCCCACTCCGATGCCTCAATTCATCCTTCAACCAGTCCAACCGATTAACACTGCTAACCACCCCCCTCCTGGTGTGGCGACCACATCCACAACCAACCCTGCCCCTCCACCACCCAAGAAATTTGGGGGCAGAGGCCCACAAACTTATACTGCCCCACAGACAACGAAACCCGTGAAACCTCCCCCTCCATTCCATGCACCTCCTATGTGCTCTTTATGTGATGACTTGGGCCATGCTACCCATAACTGTCCACAATTTCCAAACCTCCAAGAGCACATGAAAACGTTAGATGATAGGTGCCTCTTGCTTTTGGTGACTACCATTGTGCACCACACTATTGATGTGAAATACATTATTTTCCCTCTATTATTATATGTTGATTCTTTAGTGTAGAGGTTGAGACTCATTCGGTGGTCTACCATTTTTTTGCGATAGTTTTGTTTTGCGCTTAGTAGATGTTGTTCATAATTCAAGGGAAGGGGCAACTTCCCTTTTTGTTTTGAGTTGTTCTGTTTATTTTTTTATAGGTTTCTAGCCACGTGGCCTTCATTTCAATGACACCCTCCTAGATTGTCGACTGAGGTCCATATGCGTATATGGGGCTAGATGATGCAATAGAGGGGCTTTCCAGATTTCCCTGTGAGTATTTCCACATTGGTACTGGAGTTAGTATCTAGCATGGAGGATCCCAATTTATCCCTAGTTCCCTGTCCTTACATTGAGTTGGATTAGCGAGGATGTAAAAACATCCTCTTCACCCAGGATGAGCTAGCAGATGCCACAGGTAATATTAGTGTTTTGTTTAAATAAATCTCGTTTCATTTTATTGTCTTTCTTAATGCGAAAAAAAAATTCTAATTTATTTAATGAAAAGGTATAATTAATGTTGTGTACTATTATTTTATACAGATATTTGAACCTATGTTGGGGAGATACTTCCCCAACCTCCTAATGTGGATATGGTTGAGTCTCAGAGAGATCCTCTGCATGTGGTAGTGATACTTGGCTTGACGTGACTTAGGCCAGATGCTAGATATAGATAGATTATGATGGACAGATTGTGTGAGATGTTGAGTCGATAGGGAGTCCTTCCTATCCTATTCTGTGGCATCCTTAGAGAACCCGAGCTCGTAGGAATCTGGGGGGACTTCCTGATGATATGAGGATCCTCATGCATTATATAGTTGGAGCTACGAGTCTTATCACAGAGTTGAGGGCTAGTCACGATGACAATGAATCTTTGTTCAAACACACTTCATTCGAACACACTTTCTCTAATCACACTTTGTCTATTCACCAAACTTCATCTACTCACAATACATTATTTGAGGCCTCTTCATCACATGCAACAGACCCCCAATGTCCATCTCCTCCACGGCCATATCAGTAGCCATCATCTTCTAGTGCTATAGCCCAGGGTTCTGCTATTATAGATAGATTGGTGGCATCTGATCATATTCCTGCATATGATGAAGATATTATGCCACTACTTCAGTATGCATTTTTCTTAGTGGAGTTACTGATGCCTCACACTCTACTGGTGGATGTACCCATGCCTCTATTTTTGGAGGTGGACATGATATGTCATAGGATTTATTTGAATTGAGATGTCTATTTGAGATCATGTGCCATGAGTTTGATAGTATTGTTCATATATGTATATATGGTACATTTTTCATGTTCATGTTTATGTGCTTTATTTATATGTTCATGATGCTGATGTGTATATTGTTAGGTCATGTTAGATATGTATAATTCTAGATGTATTTCATAAATTTGTACATGAAATGATGCAGCTTGTTAGATGTGTGTGATTATGATGTTAGACAATGCTTGTGTTTCGCTAGATGTGATTATTAGATTTGTCTGCTAGATGACGTTTTATGTGTTATATGTATATGTTAGATGATCCAGTTAGATAATTTTTAAATTATTGTTGACTTTGTGAGGCCTAATGTGTATGTTACATGATGTTGGTAAATAATTATTGTGTTTTTTTAGATGTATATGTTCAGTTTGATTTATGTACATTACGTTAGATAGGCATGTGTTTGATCATTATTACCATATACAACATATTGATGAAATAAACACTCCTTTGTTAGAAACATTTAAAATGCATACATATAGGCTTGTGTTTCATCATTATTTACAAAATAAGGTATATATGAAGTTCATAGGTTTGTTGAAAATTTTATGGTATGGACATTATAAATGCAAATTAACATGTTAACAAAAATATGTATCAAAGAGCAATTAATAAAATTGTACAATAATATGTATCAAAATGAGCCTAATTAATTAATTTGGATTAAATTGCAATTACAACTACAAATTACAAGTTATAATTTCAATTACAACTACAAATTACAAGTAATAATTGCAATTACAATCACAATTACAATTTCAAATCACAGATGACAAATTAAAATTAGAAATTACAATTACAATTACAAACTGCAAATTGCAAATTAAATTTATAAATTACAAATACAAATTGCAAATTACAACATTAAAGTTATAGTTTGTTGAGTGAATGTATATGTTCATTGTGACTATGTACTTTACTATAAATAGGCATGTGTTTGATCATTATTACCACAAATTAACATGGTAATTTCAAAATTTTGTATCAAAGAAAAACTAATAAAATTGTACAACAATCTATATGAAAATGGACCTATAAATTAATCAATTTCTATTAATTAATTACAATTACTATTGCAAATTACAAATTACAACTATGTCAATTACAATTAGAAATTAGAAATTACATTTAAAATTAGTACAATCATAAATTGCAAATTTCCATTACAAATTAAAACATTAAGCATGTGTTCGATCATTATTACCATATATAACATATTGATGAAATATATACTCCTTTGTTAGAAACATTTAAAATTCATACATATAGGCTTATGTTCCATCATTATTTAGAAACTAAGGTACATACGTAGTACATAGGTTTGTTGAAAAAATTATGGTATGGACATTATAAATGCAATTAATATATTAACAAAAATATGTATCAAAGAGCAATTAATAAAATTGTAGAACAATATGTGTCAAAATGAGCCTAATTAATTAATTTCTATTATATTACAATTACAACTACAAATTACAAGTTATAATTGAAATTACAAATTCATATTAGAAATTACAATTAAAATTATTACAATTACAAATAACAAATTAAAATTAGAAATTACAATTACAATTACAAATACAGGCAACAAATTGCAAATTAAATTTACAATTTACAAATACAAATTTCAAAATTACAACATTAAAGTTATAGTGTGTTGAGTGAAGGTTTATTATTAGACTTCATAAAAGTAGTGTACTTAACCTTCAACACAAAACTTGAAATTAATG
Organism: Larix kaempferi; assembly: GCA_027924585.1. Lineage (NCBI taxonomy): Eukaryota > Viridiplantae > Streptophyta > Pinopsida > Pinales > Pinaceae > Larix > Larix kaempferi. The sequence goes on from BSBM01000001.1 coordinate 18,487,143, forward strand.
GATAGTTATAAAGGATGATAGAAAACATAGTCATAATTGACAATCGAAGTACCGACTTATATGTTATGCGTGACCCTACATTGTTTAGGATGTTGAATAATTGTGAGCATATGGATTAATCTTTCACAATCTCTTATCTTTATCAAAAAATTAAAAAAGAAAAAAAAGGATTTCAAACATAACATATATCATTATCAAACATGTATTTTCAAATATTTCACAATACATCAGGAAAAAATCCAAGGGAGTTAAAATCCATTAGTAGTGCAAAGTATTTGTTAAGAAGGGACCTCTAACATAGGCGTAAAGCACTAGGTAAAGATGAGTATTGTGGGATATTAGTCCCCCTATTTGGAAGAGATAGTTCTAACACAATATAATTAGTGCATTAATTTTTTTATTATAATTTCGATTCACATTACATCCATAGATAAAAAATAAAACATTACATCCATAGATAGCATCCATCGTCATAAGATGAATAAAAAACAATATAATGATCGAATTGAAGATAAAAATAAGACACAATTACTATAAATGATGAAATAAAATACGTACATATCAATATTTGTTCTCATCACCCTCATTATCTTCCTCGCTTGGCATGATAGGATTGTTATTCTCAAAAATATGTTTTTATCTAGGGTCATTTCTTAATACGAACCACCAATCCTTATCCAACACATCCAGGTAAAAAATAACAAGGTTGGAGTGTTTTGGGAAAACATAAGGCTCCTTGGTTTCATCCCACATATTTCTAGAGTTGATACTTATCATCTCACTATCATGGTCTTCCTTTACATTATTATGGTTGAAGGTGTCCCACCACTTGCACTTAAAAACAACGCAATCGAAAGAACAGAAGTCCACTTGGATGATCTCTTGTATCTTCCCCACGTAACCTAATGTCCCCCTATTAGGTTTCAATCGTGATGGATAATAGGACTAGATTGGTTGAACTCAAATTACACTCCACAGTTTGTTATCATGCGTTCATCATCAATATCTTCAATGTGAAAATGATGCCCATATTCCCACATAGATGGGAACAAATGCACTTGTAAAAAGTGAACAAATCACAATGTAACAAAGCCTAATAACCTAGCAATTAAAATATGAAATATAGATGCTACAATTAAAAGGTGCATTATGAAGTTCAAAATGTACACAAAGATATCATTACCGAGTTGTTGCACCCAAACCTTATGCTTAGTGCATCCTCTTCAACATGCGAGTAACGACTAGATGCACCATATTTCTCTCTTACTTAGTTAGCAGGCCAACTATTGGTACATATCCTTGGCATGTTCTCTTTTAAATGATTGGGATAAGGTTTGCTTCTACCATTCAGCCGTCTAAATTATTTCTTGTCACTATCCCATTTCCTCATCTTCACTTTGTACAATGCAACCCACGACTCTGTTTCCTTCGGATTGTAAAGAATGAATTTATTGATGGCATCAATTTCTGAATTTGTTGATATATCCATGAAATCAAACCGACATATCGTACATACGAGATCAAAATATAGATAATGAAATTCACTTTGAATAGTTACTCTGTAGAAATTTTACAAATGATAAGTCGCTTCCTCTTTATTGTGTGCCTTTTTCGGTTTGTTTGGAGTAGCTCCCCTTCCCTTTTATCTCCATCCATTTGTTTGTCCCAAATTTCCACACCTAGTGTGTCATCCATCTACTTGATGTACTCACTAGAATAATAGAATGAATCATATACTATCTAACCGTCCGCCATATACCCCTCTAGTTTTTCACTTTGTCGAACAAATCCTTTCATTTTTTTCATGTACACTCTAACAAGATCATCCAACGATGGGAGACCACACCTACTAATTCAACCTAATCAACTAGGTGAATTAGAATTTGAACCTGTAAGTCCATGAAACTCGTCAGCATTTCCTTCTCAAACATACAAACAATCTCATCTATCTCTTTACGCCACCGTGGAATGCTAGCCATATGAATCTCCTTTGATGTGATCCAGCGTACAAATGCAGATAATTTAGATATGGCACGTTGTAGGTCCTGAGGGAAGTCATGGTTCATACAACCACACACAAGCAAAGGATAATGACACTACAAATTAAACACAAACATAATTAATTGTATTTTAACCCATGGCATAAAAATAAAAATAAAACATAAAATCATGTTTTTGACATATGTACTCTTAGAAAGTTCAGATGGTGATGAGATTTCAACCCTGAAAAATCTCCTTCTACAGTGAATTAGTTTTGTAGAGTAAACCCATACAAAGAAGGAACATTCACACCCAATATAAATTCCTTTTCCAAAGAAAGATCATCTTTCTTCAAAATCCATGGGATCTCGCCTTCTTTGAAAGACTAAGAGGGTCCAATCTCTCCTCTACTTACTTGTCTTGGCCAATGTTTCTTTTTAGTGCTTGAAGAAATAATATATATTTTCTAATAGCCACTGTGTCACTTTGTTTTAATTATTAGTGCCTCCATAAAGAATCTGAGACATTTTTAAATATATGCATGGGATCTAGTAAGCGGGAACTCTTAAGATGCTTCCAATATGGGAGCTCATAAAAAACATATTTCCTCTTCATCCCAATGGGAAATTTCTTGACATAGTTGTCGAAATTTTTTGGAACATCGAACATAGGCTCTACATATAAATCAAACATTTATGTAATCTCCTTCACCTTCTCTCTCTCATATTCCCTAAGCCAATCTATCGATGTCATCATTATAGGCCTTTCGGTTATCTCTGGTTTACCATTGAAAGTAGACGTTGCTCTTCTGTAAGGGTATTCTTCTTCTTGGAATACTTTGGAGAGGTCATACACCAGCTTTCATAGGTCACTAGACCACCTAGCCTTCAGAGAAGTTCCAAAACATTTACATCCATGATACCCTTTTGTTACAAGACCTGGAAAGTTATTGTATACAGAGCATGTCAGTGTTGGACATCAAAATAGGCGCATTGAGTTAAATATGCCAAAAAAATATTGTAACGAATGCAAAAAAATCAATAAACAATATTTTTACTAGAGCAAACTCCTAATACTCGATAATCGTGTGCAGTGCATGCACATATGCCATACAATGCAAAAATATTCTCTATTTGGATGGGTCTTGATACATCATATACCTATATCCCTTCCCATAATTCCTTAAATTCATTGATCAATGGTTGTAGGTAGACATCCATATTATTCACTTGTATTTTGATAGGGACTATAAGATCTAGCATGAGATGTTCATTCTTCACAGACAACCAAAGGGGGATATCGTTATTGATCACTACTATAGGACAAACTCAATAGTTGGTGTTTTGGAGTGAATATGGGTTGATGCCATCAATGGCTATGTTCAGTCAAAGGATTTGTACTTCATCCTTGAATTTATTGGGCCATGTGTCCTCTATATGCTTCATGGCTATTGAATCTATTGGGATTCGCATAATTCCTAACTCATTTTTGTGTGAGGCATGCCATCCTTGCAACATAGCTAATTCTTTGCAATGAAAAATCCTTTGAATACTTGGGATTATAGGCATGTGCCCCAATATATTATGAGGAGGAACATAAGCTTTACCCTTGTTCTTTGATTTACGGTACCTGTCATGCCCACATTTTGGACACGTCTCTTAATACGCATATTCTCCTGTATATAGAATACAAGCATTCAGACATGCATGATATTATATGTAATCCACACCCAACATTTTCAACATTTGATTTTTCTCTTCACAACTTCCGTGATTTTTTTTTTATCATTCGGAAGTACCTTATCTTTTAATACCTTGCATTTAGTGGGAAATAGAAATGTAGAATGCCATTTAACGTTCATAAAATTGACCTTTTCCCATTTTGATGGTCACTTACCTCAAAATTTTAGAGAAGCATGTGTTTGACATGCCATAATTTGCTTTGATGTTGTACAAAAACATTGTTTCCCCCAACTGGGTAGACTTTGCCTCGCTAGGTCCAAAGAGACGGGTGGTGGAGGAAAACTTCATCCTTTCAAAAAAGGTATTGACGATATGACCATCATCCCTTACCTCATCATCCTAGAAATAATCTAACAACATTGCATCCATTGCAGCCATATCCCATAAGTAATCATTCATACCAACCCCTGTTTCATTATCTCCAGTGCCAACTTGTGAAGAACTATTTTTATTGTAGACATTCTAAATTGGTGAATCGGGACGTAGTGGGAATTGAATAGGTGGTTAATTCAACTATTCTTGGTATGCTTCCTCTCCAAGTTCTTCTCTTTATGCAACCTTCTCTCGATTTGACATTGTAGTAAGGTGAAAAGGAAGATGGCAAGTAGGTTGGTCATCATCAGAATCCTAGTTATTTCAAAAATATTGAAAATTACATCGATAACATTAATAAACAGAATGAGATTGGTTTTTTCAAACATTATACCAAACAATTATTACATAAGCATGGAAATTGTTACTAACAGTAAATGTACCTAAATTGCAAGCAAATTATAACACAAATGTTCTTATGGAGCAATACATTTCATCAATCCATTGAAAATAAAAAAAATATGATTAATGAATTGTTTTTCTCTTACGCCCCAAGGGGTCATCTAAAGATAGTCCCAATGCAATCTGTCTCTGATGAGCAGTTTGTGGTATATGAAAGTTATATTTTATTAACAACTTGTCACTAGGAATCAAACTACATATTGCATGCACAACGACAAATTTGGACGCTTTCATTTTCATAAAGAACTCCTAGTCTTTGAAGTGTTCCTCAAATGAACAATTTGCAGAAAATAAAGAGCACCTAGACTTATTTATGAACCCTGCAATGTTCCCATGAGTGCGTGGAAGACCATCGATGTATAGCAAGTTCTTCCTGTTAAAGTTTCCATAAATATAACCATTCATGCACATACTGTTAAAATTCAATATGCTAAGACAGAAAATAGCAGCATTCCATTCCATTTCACAATAATAGCATATACAGGATCACTGAAGAAACAACAAGCACAACATAAACACAAGAGACAGATTTATCCTGGGAAACCCTCATGGGGTAGAAAACCCAGCAAAGCTTCCTCAATATAGATGACCAGCAATATACAAAGATGAAACCCTGAGACATGATCTCCTCCTCCACAATAGCAGACCTCTCCTCCACAAGTGCGCTATACTCAAGTGAGTGAGTGTATCAAATGAGGAACATACCTCCTCTATTTATACACTACATTGACATGTATTTTACACAAGTACATGTAGGATCATATTTAACCATTAGGTTAAATACCCTATTATAACTGACTAGGCCGACCCCCACATGGTGGGTCTAATAACCCTAGTTACCACAACCAATTCGGAGGAATAAACATCTCTGAATTCATAGTATAATCACATCGGAGGTATGGAACATCTCCGGAATAAATAATATACAAATATAATATTCTTAGAAGTTACAATATTCAACACTCCCCCTTAACGAGAAGGATATTATAACAACATCTGCAGGAGCAACGAGTCATACATCATACATGATACATCTATAAATCATTGGAAGCTTTCTCAACATCATCAGTAACTCAAGCAGTTACTGGAACATCTTCAATACTGGAACATCAACATCTTCAGTACTGAATCTTTATCTTCTGCAGCACTCGAACAACTACAGCAACATCAACGTCTGAATCCTCAAGATCATCAACATCGTCATCTAGACCATCTCGATCAGCAGCATCGTCATCATACGATCATCAGCATCGTCATCACACGAACATCAGTATCATCATCTCATGATCATCAGCATCGTCATCGCACAATCATCAACATCGTCATCCCACGATCATCAGCATCGTCATCGCACGATCATCAGCATCATCATCCCATGATCATCAGCATCATCATCACACGATCATCTGTATCATCATCTCATGATCATCAACATCGTCATCTCACGATCATCAGCATCGTCATCGCACGATCATCGTCATCTCACGATCATTAGCATCGTCATCGCACGATCATCAGCATCGTCATCTCATGATCATCAGCATCGTCATCTCATGATCATCAGCATCTTCATAATACAAGTATCCATACCAATACAAGTATCCATATCATTAATACAAGTATCCATACCGATACAAGTAACCACATCAAGTATCCTACCGATACAAGTAACTACATCATCAATACAAGTATCCTACCGATACAAGTAACCACATCATCAATACAAGTATCCTACCGATACAAGTAACCACATCATCAATACAAGTATCCATACCGATACAAGTAACCACATCATCAATACAAGTATCCTACCGATACAAGTAACCACATCATCAATACAAGTATCCATACTAATACAAGTAACCACATCATCAATACAATCACTTTCTCGTAGACATATGTCTACGGATCAATTCAGGGACTGAAGTCTAGGGATGATACAATCCCCACTTCTCGGAGACCACACGTCTACGGATCAATTCAGGGACCAAAGTCCGGGGATGATACAATCCCCACTTCTCGGAGACCACACATCTACGGATCAATTCAGGGACCAAAGTCTGGGGATGATACAATCCCCACTTCTCGGAGACCACACGTCTACGGATCAATTCAGGGACCAAAGTCTGGGGATGACACAATCCCCACTTCTCGGAGACCACACGTCTACGGATCAATTCAGGGACCAAAGTCCGGGGATGATACAATCCCCACTTCTCGGAAACTACACGTCTACGGATCAATTCAGGGACCAAAGTCCGGGGATGATACAATCCCCATCACGTACATTTTGAACTAGTAGTTCCGGGATGATGCAATCCCCATCACTTCATTCTCGAAGACCATACGTCTACGGATCAATTCAGGGACCAAGGTCCAGGGATGATACAATCCCCATCTATCCACTTTGGACCTCATTCTCGGAGACCATACGTCTACAGATCAATTCAGGGACCGAAGTCCAGGGATGATACAATCCCTACCTGTCCACTAAGGACTTCATTTTCGGAGACCATACATCTACGGATCAATTCAGGGACCAAGGTCCAGGGATGATACAATCCCTCTTCTTTCTCGGAGACACCTGTCTACGGCTCACTTTAGAACATGTGTTCAAGGATGATACAATCCCTTTTCTTTCTCGGAGACACCTGTCTACGGCTCACTTTAGAACAAGTGTTCAAGGATGATACAATCCCTCTTCTTTCTCGGAGACACCTGTCTACGGCTCACTTTAGAACAAGTGTTCAAGGATGATACAATCCCTCTTCTTTCTCGGAGACCCCTGTCTACGGCTCACTTTAGAACAAGTGTTCAAGGATGATGTAATCATCACATGTATTCTCATCAATACAAGTACAGGTATCCTCAACCATACAAGTACATTAATCAATACATGTATCATCAAAAGTATGTATTCTTACCAATACATCTTATCATCAAAAGCATGTATTCTAACCAATACATCTATCAAAAACATGTATTCTCACTAATACATCTAACATCAAAAGTAAAAATATAAGAGTCCTAAATCTAAATAATTCTAGGTAACTAAGTGTAGTGAATAGGCAACCTCATCATTGATGAGGCAGACTTGTTATCAGATACTATGCTACTCCCCCTTTCGAGGAGAGTTCTTTTGAACTATACCAAGCTTGTCTCGAAAGTATTCAAACTTCACTCGAGACAGAGGTTTAGTCAAGATATCAGCAAACTGATCCTCAGTGCTTATATATTCGAGCTTGATAACTCCTCTTTGCACCATATCTCGTATATAGAAGTATCGGATCTCTATGTGTTTTGACTTATCGTGGAACACAGGATTTTCAGTCATCTTAATGCAGCTTTGATTGTCACACATAATCACAGTGGGATCCATTTCTAAGTCAAACACTCCATATAAAAGCTTCTGAAGCCATACTGCTTCACAGCTGGCAGAGCAGACAGCCATATATTCTGCTTCAGCAGTACTGAGAGCCACACTAGAATGTTTCTTGCTGAACCATGAGATCATGGAAGATTCAGGACTATAACATCCACCTGATGTACTCTTTCTATCTGAGACACTTCCTGCCCAATCAAAATCTGAGTAACCATGTAAACGGAGTTCATGACCCCCAAGATAATATAGACCAAAAATATAATGTATCTTTTAGGTACCTCACTACATGATTTGTAGCTATTAAGTGAACCTTTCTAGGTTCTACTAGATACTGACTTAGGGTATTTACAGCAAAGCATATATCTGGCCTAGTATTTGTTAAATACATCAATGACAAAATGATTTGTCTATATAGGCTTAGGTCCACTAAATATGATGAGTCATTAACTAATAACTTCAAGTTGGAGTCCATGGGAGTGGCCATGGCTTTATACTCCAACATATCAAATCTTTTTAGAAACTTCACAGCATACTTACCTTGATTTAAAGATTCCTTTTGGATCTTACCATACTTCTATGTTGAGATATTGTAACTTCAAAGAATATTATATTTGTACTTTATTATTCTGGAGATGATTCATTCCTCCGTGAAGATCTTATTGTATATCCGGAGATGTTTATTCCTCCGTCGGAATGTGGTAACTCGGATTATTAGACTTCCCTAGTGGGGGTCGGCCCTGTATGTGTTATGTGGGTCAAAGGGTTATTAGACCACCCTAGAGGGGTCGGCCCAGTCAGTTGTAGTGGGGTATTTAACCCATTGGTTAAATACGAGCCTACATGTACTTGTGTAAAAGATATATCAGAGTAGTGTATAAATAGAGGAGGTGTATTCCTCATTTGATACACACTCACTCACTTGAGGATAGCGCACTTGTGGAGGAGAGGTATGCTATTATGGAGGAGGAGATCATGTCTTAGGGTTTCATCTTTGTATATTGCTGGTCATCTATATTGAGGAAGCTTTGCTGGGTTTTCTACCCCATGAGGGTTTCCCAGGATAAATCTCTGTCTCTTGTGTTTATGCCATGCTTGTTGTTTCTTCAGTGACCCTGTATATGCTATTATTGTGAAATGGAATGTAATGCTGCTATTTTATGTCTTATCATATTAAATATTAACATGGTATCAGAGCTAACCTGAAGGAAGACAAGGTATGGCACTTACGACACTTGCTTTACTTACAACAATTTGAAGGTTTGGGTTTTACATAGCAAAAACCAGTCATCGTGGAACTTTCTCTATAAATCCATTTCTGCGAAGGCTTAGGGTCTGAAACGTTTACATGTCGAAGATAACATCCCCAGGTACCTTGTGTCCAAAGGGAACCCCTAGATTCGTTGTACTTTATGAGTTATGATCAGTACAAGTTAGGGTTTATGCCTCTTCCAGATCTCAGTCAAAATCAGGTGACCATGGAAAAAAGGTCATAACTTGGGCTAGGAAGATCCAAATGAAATTTAGTAAAAAGTGACAGGTAGTACACAGACTGTACTATCTCAGGAAACGTTTTCAGAGGCCGAAGGTGAACCAGTGACACGTGGCACACCGTACAAGTTAGCTCTCCTGTTTTATCCCATAAATAGGTCACGTTGTGACACTTGGCATAAATATCTCTCAGAGAGTCCAATTGAGGTCAGACCTGTCATGATGGAAATATAACAAGGCCAGAAATCTCAAGAAAAGTTTTCAGAGGCCGAAGTTCAAACAGTGACACGTGGCACTCCGTACAAGTTCGCTCTCCTGTTTTATCCCATAAACAAGTCACATTGCGACACTTGGAATAACTCTCTCTCAGAAAATCCAATTGAGGTCAGACCTATCAGGATGGAAAGATGACAGGTCAGGCTACTGTAGAAAAAATTTTCAGACCTTGTGGAGCAAAAAATTCAGAGTTATAGCAGAAACAATTAGGTGCATATTTCTGTCAAAACAGAATTATTTTTGGAGCACCTTTATTCATGGCTTCCGGAATTTAGGGTTTTGGAGAAAGTTAGAATTTTTTGGAATCGGAGTCCACGGCTGAATGCTACTCAGGAAAATCGAAATTTAGAGACCAAGATCGAATTTTTTGGTTGGGTAGAAGATCGGGCTTGATCAAACACTAGTTCGGGATTTTGATCCAGAAAGATGGAAAATTAGGGCTTCAGCAAAAGTTGGAATTTTTGAAGTCTGTAACCACGGCTGAAAGCTCCTCAGAAAAATAAGAGTTTAGAGCCTTGGATCGAACCTTTTGATTGGACAGAAGGGTGGGCTTCATCAAACCCTAGTTCGGGTTCCTGTCTGGAAGATTCAGAAGTTTCGAAGGCAATTTTGAGGGGTCAAATTTTGGAGATTTCAAAATTGAAGAATGCTAGGTTGATCAGCTCAGCAAGACACACTCTTCCATCCATTCAGAAGTGTGAAAGTCAAATATTGAATTTTTAGGGTTTCTCTAGCAAACCCTAATCAAGCTCTAGATCAAGTTTCAGGGGGAGTTGAGGCTATGGCCTTACATAAGAAGACTACAAGAAGTCTCGACAGGTATGACTTAAGAAGGTTCAGGTATGTCTTGAAATATGATTCTTGATTAAGTTCATAATGTGTTTGTCTTCATATTATTTATTAGTACAATCTTGATAAATGTTAGAATTGTCTTATCACTCTAGTAGCAGTATGAATGCATGTGAATGATGGAAGACATTCATTGATTAGGGCTATATGATTGTACTAATGCATTATGGTGTTGTGTGAGGTTGATGTTGTATGCTAACAAGATACAGGTACATCACAAAAGACAAATCAAGTTCCATGACCATGACCACATGAAGACAAAGACTCATCCATAATCTTTGTTCTACTTACGAGGTATGTATGACTTTGTTATATTATGCTTAACCTATGAGACATGCAGGTTCTAGCTCAGGATCTCTAAATCAATGAAGAGATTGTTTAGGTATGTTGCACGTAACTAAGCAGGTATACTAATCCAGGTATGTTTTCCCATGTCATGTTAGAATCTTACCTTGTGTTAGGATCCCTTATATAAGTATACTTGGTATGATTGGTTATGCTTATTCATAAAGTTAGTAATCAAAGGTTTATGCATATCATGTATCTTATCTTGGTTGATTATTTAACTAACTAGATCAAACAAGAATATGCATGAGTAAAGGAAGACTTCCCTGAAAACTTGAATATTATCTATAATCATGATTATACATTTTCAAGATTATTTAGAACTATAATGTTTTGATAACATTGAGATTATACTAATGAATGTATGTTTGTGTATGAGATCATGAGGACAACACTTGAGCATGCACAGTGGTATAGAATGAATAGAAGTTCAAAAGACATACAGAAAATCAAGCGGGACGCAACCACACAAACAGAAAAGATAAGTATTTGAGTTGTTATTTGAAATAGTAAATGATATTGCCAGTATGCATATTTGTATTCCTAGAATATATGATGCCGAGCATAAACATTCATAGAGCATTGAACAGTATACTACTAGTATGCATATGATTTGTAAGTTGGACAAACATTCCATTGTTGCGTGTCTAGAATGAAACCTCTTTGCTGACATGCTGAGAGCTATGCACACTCTCAATAGTATGTTCTGGTAGAGATGGAAGGCATCTGGATAGCCACTGTATGCATACAGGATATGGAAAAGTGTTGTGCCAAAGTATTGGTCAAGATAGTTGCATAACTATGTAAATGATATCTGTATGCATAATAGGTTATTATGTCAACATGATTTCATGATTATGAAGTATTACTAATCATGTACTTAATTTTGATTTGTAGGAAAGAACATGAAGAATGATGAACACCGAACAAATGATGGATGTTCAACAAGAAGATTTACAAATCAAACAAAATATAGAAGGCTCGTGGCTAGAAGATTCTCTTAGAAAGAGGAAGAGAATCATGATGAGATGTTTGCTCCAAGTGGCTAAGATAAGACCATTCTCTTAATGGTGTAATTAAAGAAGAAGTGTGAATCAGGTTCTGTATGGGTTCCCGGGTTCGATAATCAATTGATGAGCTTAATGATCACCATGGGTGATGTGGATCTCAACCTTTGCTACAAGGTTGAATATGGCTTCTATACACATATGACATGGATGCAAGAAGGAACTCACCACAGAGTTCGAATGATGTTGAGGCTCATATCAGTAGACCCATCTGATGACAGATGGCACAGATAGATGGCTGTAGAAATGAAATTGAAAGATCTCAGATTGATGCATTACTTTCTAGGTCTAAAAGTATGGAAAGTCTCACAAGGAATCTTTCTCAACCAGAGAAAGTATGCTGAGAAATCTTGAGAAGACTTGATATTTTGGAATGGCCACTCTTATGGATTCCAACTTGAAGCTGTTAGGCGATGACTCATCAGAGTTAGTGGATATAACTCTGTACAGTCAAATTATTGGGTCATTGATGTATCTAACATATACTAGGTTAGATACATGCTTTGTTGTGAACACCTTAAGTCAGTATCTAGTGGAAACTAGATGCGTTCACCTGATAGTTACAAAGCATGTGATGAGGCACATAAAGGACACGATAGAATTTGATCTATGTTATCTTGAAGATCATGACTTCAGATGGCTACTCAGATGCTGATTGGGAAGAAAGTGTATCAGACAGGAAGAACACATCGAGAGGATGTTATTGTCTGGGATTAGCCATGATCTTGTGGTTTAGCTAGAAGCAGTCTAGGGTGGCTCTTAGCACAAGTGGAATATTTGGCTGCTTGCTCTGCTAGTTGTGAAGAAGTTTGGCTTCAGGATTGTTTGACTTAGAGATAGAACCAACTATGATCCTGTGTGATAAATAGAGTTGTATAAAGATGACATAGAATCTAGTGTTCCATGATAAGTCAAAGAACATAAGGAACTAACAAGATATGACGCAGAAAGGAACTATAAAGTTTGAATTTGTAACAGGTTACCGTTGTACTAACCAAACCTCTACCTCAAGTGAAGAAGTTACCAACATACTAACCAAACCTCTGTCTCGAGTGAAATTTGAATACTTCCAAGACAAGCTTGGTGTAGTTCAAAGGACCCTCCTCGAAAGGGGGAGTAGTATAGCCATTGATGATGAGATTGTCTCATCAAACAACAAGGTCGATGATGAGGTAACCTGTTCTCTACACCTAGATACTTTGAAATATTTAGATTTAGGACTCTTATACTTAGAATACTTAGTTTTACCTATACATGCTTTTGATGAGATGTATTGATGAGAATACGTGCTTTTGATGATGAGATGTATTGATGAGAATACATGTGAGGATTGTATCATCCTTGAACACATGTTCTAAAGTGAGCCGTAGACAGGTGTCTCCGAGAAAGAAGAGGGATTGTATCATCCCTGGACTTCAGTTCCTGAATTGATCCGTAGACGTATGGTCTCTGAAAATGAAGTCCTTAGTGGAGAGGTAGGGATTGTATCATCCCTGGACTTCGGTCCCTGAATTGATCCGTAGACGTATGGTCTCCGAGAATGAAGTCCTTAGTGGACAGTTGAGGGGATTGGATCATCCCTGGACTTTCAGTCCTAAAGAGAGCCGTAGACGTGAGGTCTCCGAGAATGAAGTCCTTAGTGGACAGTTGAGGGGATTGGATCATCCCTGGACTTTCAGTCCTAAAGAGAGCCGTAGATGTGAGGTCTCCGAGAATGAAGTCCTTAGTGGACAGTTGAGGGGATTGGATCATCCCTGGACTTTCAGTCCTAAAGAGAGCCGTAGACGTGAGGTCTCTGAGAATGAAGTCCTTAGTGGACAGTTGAGGGGATTAGATCATCCCTGGACTTTCAGTCCTAAAGAGAGCCATAGACGTGTGGTCTCCGAGAAGTGGGGATTGTATCATCCCCAGACTTTGGTCCCTGAATTGATCCGTAGACGTGTGGTCTCCGAGAAGTGGGGATTGTATCATCCCCGGACTTCGGTCCCTGAATTGATCCGTAGACGTGTGGTCTCCGAGAAGTGGGGATTGTATCATCCCCGGACTTCAGTCCCTGAATTGATCCGTAGACGTGTGGTCTCCGAGAAGTGGGGATTGTATCATCCCCGGACTTTGGTCCCTGAATTGATCCGTAGACATGTGGTCTCTGAGAAGTGGGGATTGTATCATCCCCGGACTTCGGTCCCTGAATTGATCCGTAGACGTGTGGTCTCCGAGAAGTGGGGATTGTATCATCCACGGACTTTGGTCCCTGAATTGATCCGTAGACGTGTGGTCTCCAAGAAGTGGGGATTGTATCATCCCTGGACTTTAGTCCCTGAATTGATCTGTAGACGAATGGTCTCCGAGAAAGTGATTTTTTATTGATGATGTGGTTACTTGTATCGGTAGGATACTTGTATTGATGATGTGGTAGAATACCTGTATTGATGATGTGGTTACTTGTATCGGTAGGATACTTGTATTGATGATGTGGTAGAATACCTGTATTGATGATGTGGTTACTTGTATCGGTAGGATACTTGTATTGATGATGTGGTTACTTGTATCGGTAGGATACTTGTATTGATGATGTGGTTACTTGTATCGGTAGGATACTTGATGTGGTTACTTGTATCGGTAGGATACTTGTATTGATGATGTGTATACTTGTATTGTGTGGATACTTGTATTGATGATGTGTATACTTGTATTGGTGTGGATACTAATACTGTTGATCTAGATGACGATGTTGCTGATCGTGTTGATCTAGATGACGGTGCTGTTGATCGTGTTGATCTAGATGATGATGCTGCTGATTACGATGATGCTAATCATGTAGATCAAGATGATCCATATGCTGTAGATCGAGATGATCCAGATGCTATAGATCGAGATGATCTAGATGCTGTAGATCGAGATGATCCAGATGCTGTAGATCGTGATGAACCAGATGTTGTAGATCAAGATGATGTGACAATGCTGATGATCGTATGATGACAATGCTGATGATCATGTGATGGCGATGCTGACGATCGTGAGGATTCAGATATTGATGTTGCTGTAGCTCTTTGAGTGCTGCAAAAGATAAAGACTCAGTACTGAAGATGTTGATGTTCCAGTATTGAAGATGTTCCAGTAACTGGTTGAGTTACTGATGATGTTGAGAAAGCTTCCAATGATTTATAGATGTATCATGTATGATGTTGATGACTCCTTGCTCGTGCAGATGCTGTTATAATATCCTTCTCGTTAAGGGGGAGTGTTGAGATATTGTAACTTCAAAGAATATTATATTTGTACTTTATTATTCTGGAGATGATTCATTCCTCTGTGAAAATCTTATTGTATATCCGGAGATGTTTATTCCTCCATCGGAATGTGGTAACTCAGGTTATTAGAATTCCCTAGTGGGGTTCGGCCCTGTATGTGTTATGTGGGTCAAAGGGTTATTAGACCGCCCTAGAGGGGTCGGCCCAGTCAGTTGTAGTGGGGTATTTAACCCATTGGTTAAATACGAGCCTACATGTACTTGTGTAAAAGATATGTCAGAGTAGTGTATAAATAGAGGCGGTGTATTCCTCATTTGATACACACTCACTCACTTGAGGAGGAGAGGTCTGCTATTGTGGAGGAGGAGATCATGTCTCAGGGTTTCATCTTTGTATATTGCTGGTCATCTATATTGAAGAAGCTTTGCTGGGTTTTCTACCCCATGAGGGTTTCCCAGGATAAATCTTTGTCTCTTGTGTTTATGCTGTGCTTGTTGTTTCTTCATTGATCCTGTATATGCTATTATTGTGAAATGGAATGTAATGCTGCTATTTTATGTCTTAGCATATTAAATCTTAACATTCTAGGCCTAAGAAGTAGTGCATTAATCCGAGATCTTTCATTTTCATTTCTGCAGCCATTTTCATGACCTGTTTCTCATTCCTTGTCAGAAAGAGATCATCGTCATACAATAATGGTATGATAGGTTCATCATCCACAACCTTAAGGTAAAGGTTAGGAACAACTTCACTTCTGGTAAAGCCTGAGCTTTGTCATGAAGCTATCAATTGTCCATTATTCACACTCTGCATTGAGTGATCTTCTGCATATCTATCTATGCCATCTCTCGTCAGATGGGTCTACTAATATGAGCCTCAAAATCATTCGAACTCTGTGGTGAGTTCCTTCTTGCATCCATGTCATATGTGTATAGAATCCATATTCAACCTTGTAGCAAAGGTTGAGATCCACATCACCCATGATGATCATTAAGCTCATCAATTGACTACCGATCCTAGGTACCCATACAGAACCTGATTCACACTTCTTCTTTAATTACATCATTAAGAGAATGGTCTTATCTAGTCCCTTGGAGCAAAACATCTCATCATGATTCTCTTCCTACAAATCAAAATTAAGTACATGATTAGTAATACTTCATAATCATCAAATCTTATTGACATGATAACCTATTATGCATATAGATATCATTTACATAGTTATGCAACTATTTTGACCAATACTTTGGCACAACACTTTCCCATATCCTGTATGCATACAGTAGCTATCTAGATGCCTTCCATCTTTACCAGAACATACTATCGAGAGTGTGCACAGCTCTCAGCATGTCAGCAAAGAGGTTTCATTCTAGACAAGCAACAATGGAATGTTTGTCCAACTTACCAATCATATGCATATTAGTAGTATATTGTTCAATGCTTTATGAATGTTTACACTCAGCATGATATATTCTAGGAATACAAATATGCATACAAGCAATATCATTTACTATTTCTAATAACAACTCAAATACTTATCTTTTATGTTTGTGTGGTTGCCTCCCGCTTGATCTTCTGTATATCTCCTGAACTTCTATTCATTCTGTACCACTGTGCATGCTCAAGTGTACACTAGTTTCATCCTCATGATCCCATACACAAACATACATTCATTAGTATATTCTCAATATTATCAAAACATTCTAATTCTAAATAATCTTGAATATGTATAGTCATGATCATTAGTATTCAGGGTTTCAAGGAAGTCTTCTTTACTCATGCATATTCTTGTTTGATTTAGTTAGTTAAATCATCAACCAAGATAAGAGACATAATATGCATAAACCCTTGATTACTAACCAATCATACCAAGTATACTTACATAAGGGATCCTAACACAAGGTAAGATTCTAACATGACATAGGAAAACATACCTGGATTAGTATACCTGCTTAGTTATGTACAACATACCTAAACAATCTCTTCAATGATTTAGAGATCCTGAGCGAGAACCTGCATGTCTCATAGGTTAAACATAATATAACAAAGTCATACATACCTCGTAAGTGGAAGAGTCTTTGTCTTCATGTTGTCATGGTCATGGAACTTGATTTGTCTTTTGTGATGTACCTGTATCTTGTTAGAAGACAACATCAACCTCACACAACACCATAATGCATAAGTACAATCATATAGCCCTAATCAATGAATGTCTTCGATCATTCACATGCATTCATACTATTACTAGGGTGATAAGACAATTAATAACATTAATCAAGATTGTACTAATAAATAACATGAAGACAAACACATTATGAACTTAATCAAGAATCAGATTTCAAGACATACCTGAACCTCCTTAAGTCATACCTATCGAGACTTCTTGTAGTCTTCTTATGTAAGGATTTAGCCTCAACTCCCCCTGAAACTTGATCTGGAGCTTGATTAGGGTTTGCTAGAGAAACCCTAAAAATTCAATGATCAAACTAGCATTCTTCTATTTTTAAATCTCTAAAATTTGACCCCTCAAAATTGCCTTCGAAACTTCTGGATCTTCTAGACAGGAACCCGAACTAGGGTTTGATGAAGCCCACCCTTCTGCTCAATCAAAAGGTTTGATCCAAGGCTCTAAAATCTTATTTTTCTGAGGAGCTTCCAGCCGTGGTTACAGACTTAAAAAATTCCAACTTTTGCTGAAGCCCTAATTTTCCATCTTTCCGATCAAAATCCCGAGCTAGGGTTTGATCAAGCCCGGTCTTATACCCAACCAAAAAATTCGATCTTGGTCTCCAAATTTTGATTTTCCTGAGTAGCATTCAGCCGTGCATTCCAATTCCAAAAATTCTAACTTTCTCCGAAACCCTAAATTCCGGAAGCCATGAATAAAGGTGCTCCAAAAATAATTCTGTTTTGACAGAAATATGTACCTGATTGTTTCTGCTATAACTCTGAAATTTTCACTCCACAGGGTCTGAAAACTTTTTCTGCAGTAACCTGAACTGTCATCTTTCCATCCTGATAGGTCTGACCTCAATTGGATTTTCTGAGAGAGATTTATGCCAAATGTCGCAACGTGACCTGTTTTGGGATAATACAGGAGAGCAAACTTGTACGGCGTGCCACGTGTCATTGTTTGAACTTCGGCCTATGAAAATTTTTCCTGAGATATCACTCCCTGTTATATTTCCATCCTGACAAGTCTGACCTCAATTGGACTCTCTGAGATAGAGTTATGACAAGTGTCGCAACGTGACCTGTTTATGGGATAAAACAGGAGAGCGAACTTGTACGACGTGCCACGTGTCACTGGTTTCGCTTCGGCCTCTAAACAGGTTTCCTAAGATAGTACAGTCTGTGTACTACCTGTAACTTTTTACGAAATTTCATTTGGAGCTTTCTATCCCAAGTTATGACCTTTTTTCCTAGGTCACCTGATTTTGACTGAGATCTGGAAGAGGCAGAAACCCTAACTTGTACTGATCATAACTTACAAAGTACAATGAATCTGAGGGTTCCCTTTGGACACAAGATACCTGGAGATGTTATCTACAACCTGTAAAGGTTTCAGATCATGAACCTTCGCCAAAATGGATTTATAGCGAAAGTTCCACGATGCCTGGTTTTTGCTATATAAAACCCTAACCTTCAAATTGTCGTAAGTAAAGCAAGTGTCGTAAGTGCCATACCTTGCCTTCCTTCAGTTTAGCTCTGATACCATGTTAAAATTCAATATGATGAGACAGAAAATAGCAGCATTACATTCCATTTCACAATAATAGCATATACAGGATCACTGAAGAAACAACAAGCACAGCATAAACACAAGAGACAGATTTATCCTGGGAAACCCTCATGGGGTAGAAAACCCAGCAAAGCTTCCTCAATATAGATGACCATAAATATACAAAGATGAAACCCTGAGACATGATCTCCTCCTCCACAATAGAAAACCTCTCCTCCACAAGTGCGCTATACTCAAGTGAGTGAGTGTGTCAAATGAGGAACATACCTCCTCTATTTATACACTACACTGACATGTATTTTACACAAGTACATATAGGCTCGTATTTAACCATTAGGTTAAATACCCTATTATAACTGACTGGGCCGACCCCCACATGGTGGGTCTAATAACCCTAGTTACCACAACCAATTCGGAGGAATAAACATCTCCGAATTCATAGTATAATCACATCGGAGGTATGGAACATCTCTGGAATAAATAATATACAAATATAATATTCTTAGAAGTTACAATATTCAACACATACTATACATGGAAATATATGTTTGTATTTAACAATATTCAAGTAATCCGACTAAGAATAAATAGGACCGCAAAATGGCATAAGTGCTACTGACTGTTTGGGAAAAACAAGTACATGAGAAAGGATAAACAACCCAAGATTTGCAGCATCTATCTTTGCCTTGATAATCATAAAAATATTACCACAAAAGGAGAATTCAATTCCAACATTGGGCATAGGTAGAGAAGAGATCCAAGCTCCATACAAAGCAAGGTTGTAGCAAGTTTGTTATTTACTTTGAAAATGTACAGGAAGAGAGACTCATCATCACTACCCTCCAACAATTGGACCGAACTTGGTGTGTTTGGACATTTTTTCTCTCAACTCATACAATTTTTTGGATCTCCTAGGACAGGTATTTTGGGTGGTGTTGATATCATACTATGGATTGCTAGAAATTTTAGTTGATTGAACACAAGATGAGGGGTTGGTCAATTTAGGATGAAACCTACTTGTTTTGGATTCCAACTTTTCAAAAAATGAGCAAAAGGAAGTGTTCCTACATGTCTTTTCTATATCACCTATTGTATCTTTTATTGTGGTAGGAGGTATTAGACCATCAACATTGGGTAGTCGATCATTAATATAATGGGTGAGGGTGACACACCGAGGTTTATCCTTCAACCCTTGACATTTTGAACAACCACAATGTACTACCTGGGTGTCATAAAAGAGGTCCATCTCGTGATGAAATATCATCGATGACCTAGGATAATGACTAGAAGATGGAATGTCACAATTGGCAGGGTAAAGAGGCTATCCAATTTCATCTACCAACTACTTGTTGTATGTTGCTCTTGAGAATATATTTTGATGTTTTGGAACTAGTGGAATATTTTATGCATCCGAACTCATTTCTAAATCGGGATCCTACAAATTTAGATACATTGTTATTCATATTCACATGGATAAATATAAAAAATTCAATTACAAGATTGAAATATAAATAAAATATGAACTTACTAGACATGGATAGGGAGAACTATGGGATGGAATTTAAGCAATATGAAATGAGCTGGAATCTAAAGAATTGGCCATTTGATATTATAATTTGCACTCCCTGCAGTTGAGCAAAATCAACAATCAATATGTCAGTTTAAATAACATATGATTACTACAAAGTGTTTCTATTTTTGTTGTTGCATCTTAAAAGATAATTTGATTAGAATATAACATTTTATGTTCACAAATTTATGCAGAAAATTTATTAGCACATCGGTGTGTTTAAAAAATAATGAGCACTGATGCATAATTGATAATAAGACGCACTTGTGCTTGTATCAAACAAGCGCATGGGTATAAAAAACTCCACTAAAATTTATGCTAACTAGAACCACTTCTATATTTAACACCAGATACTTCTACATGCATATTCGTTATTGTTTTCCTTGGATCATTAGGATAACACTTTGCACTAGGAGACCTTATATTTCTTATGCACAGTTAAGTGGAAAACAAAATACAAACTTTTTTACACATATTTTTCCTATTCGGTGCATTATGACAAACACAACACATTGATTTTATAAATTACTATAAACACACTCCAATAAAAAATTTAAATACGTTTTGATTTAATGGGACATATATTATTGAAACACACTGGTGCATCTTCACAAAAAGCGCACTACAGTGCCAAATTAAAAAAAAAAATGTTTAAGATTATAAAAAGAGCAGGAATGTCTATTTCGAACGGGTAATTTCATAAAGCGATTTGATAAGTAAAACCTAATTAGTAGTTCATTATTTTTCCGAAATACTCAAGGGAGAGTTTTTCAATTGAGACTTACCAAGAAGGACTATGGATAAACCGAATTACTCTGAATATTGAAATTGATAAGGTACGGTGAATCACTCAAAACCTTGCATAGTGAAAATTTTGCGCTTTACTATTGATCTCAATAAAAAAAATTATTACTATTTGTTTTTTTTTAATCAAAAAAAAAAAAAAAAATCATATACACACCTTCAGCCCAGAAAAACCCTTTCTTCTTCTTGCTTCGTATTTTTATGTTCGTGCAGAATTTCACCTTAGGGTTTAACTCTCTCTATCACTTTACAAATTAGGGCTTCTCCTTTTAGACACATTAAATTTTAAAGGTTTGTGCTTCTATATATAAGCGTTTGGCATGTGATGCAAAGGGACCACTTATTTCATTGGATCCCAACTTTTGTCATTCGTACCTGCATTTTTAGAAAAAACACTTTCGGCATTATCGATGCGCTCTGTTTCGTATAATGCACTGGTTCATTTGTATAAAAAGTGTACTAACTTGTTCATAATTATTTAAAAAAAATTCTTGTAAATCTAGTGCACTATGAACAATTGTAAGCACCGGTACGTTTACTCAGAAGGTATCACCAAAAATTCCATCACTGTACTGAATTTTTTTTCTTACAGATTCGTTGTTGTTTATGTTTTTCAACATTTTCGGTGCTTAATTCTTTGTATGATGCACCATTACACTTTTTGCAAAAATGCATCGATTTGCAACAAAATATTTTCTAAATAAGATTAGCATAAATTCAGTGCAGTTTTACAGGTATAAGCACCGGTGCATTTTTTAGGGGAAGTACCACCAAACATGCTGTGACTAGACTGAATTTTTTTTTATTTTATTTTTTATGTGTACAAATGCATCAATAATGCAGTTTTTTTTAGCTGAAAATTATGTGATTTATTTGTGACATACATTTAATAGCTTATGTATTTAATGGTATAGGTTGTATATTGATACAAAATGTGTGATAAGAGTTCAAGTATCAATCTTTCCAAATGGCACAATGGCACCACATCCAAACATGCGAAAAAGGCAAGTTGTTTGTAATTTATATATGAAATCAATATGTTTGAATTATATGTTAGTTTAACTAATATGTATTAGTTGAGTTGTTTCATCCAAAGCCAAAAAATGACGAAGCTCGATAAGATTCTTTGCAATCTAAGTGCACAAGAGCATAAAACCTTAATGGAGGAGTTGAAAAATGATGAGTCAGGTGAATAAAAAATTACTATTCAATATGATTTTTTTCTTGAAAGTTTAGTAATAATGTACTTAAAAATATTGATAATATGTTTCAAAGAATATACTCGCATATGTATGTTTAATGTTCTTCAAGGACCGACAACAAGGGAATGGAATGTCTTCATAAGAAAGTAAATATTATACAAGATATAAATGATGATGAATTGATCCTTATCTCATCTGGAGAGGTGTTGGGAGTTAATGAGAGGGGGAAAAAATTACAAAACCATGAGGGATATAGTGGAAAGAATGTATAGACGTACTTTCCACTTACAATACAGAAATCAATCTGATGATTCAAAGAACCAAGTTATAAGTAAACTACAGGAAGCATTTCTAGAGCAGTGGTCAATGAGACCTATTAGACTTCAAATTGCAAAAACATACAACAACAAAAAGAATCACTCAATAAGTAATATTCCTAAACATGCTTTTCTACAATATGTACATATTACTACAAAACATTCCTTTAATATTAATAATAATTTTGTTAGATTTAATTTTTCTCCATATCAATATAAAAATATATTATTGTCATGTTAAATTTTCAAGGAAAATATGAAAACCCAAAGGATGTACGGGGTGATCTCCAATATATGCCAGTAAGGATGTCCAAAAAAGTGTACAAGAAGATGGTCAAAGAAATGGACATAATTGCATCGCAGGAGGATCCATCTCAACAACAACTTGCTTCAAATATATGTAATCATTGAATTTTTGTATTATATACATATAAACAAATAATTTAGAATTAAATAATATTTTTTAATTCTTTTGTTGCAGAAAAGAAAAGAAAACGGAATCCATTCAACACATAAGACAAGATCACAAGGAATACGAGGGTTGATTGCAAAGTTTGCGAGTAATTGTGATTTCCTTATAACAAATTAAAGTTTCATATTGGTTGTGATATTTAAATGTTATTTTATTTTTACATCGACCATCCTTGGATGTCTTCAAATAGGTGTTAACATACAAAGAAGATCCATCAGAAGAATTGTTTGAGACTGGGTTAAGTATGGGTTGTGAGTATATGTTGGCATATAAAAAATTAATTGTGGACTTTTTAAGTATTTATGTTATTTAATTTTACTTTTATGATTTTTTAAATAATGGAGCAAAAAAAATCATGTATATTAATTCTATGATTTATGTTGGGGTAAAAAGCTTGCAAGAAACAAAGTTGGAGAGGTTCCAACTGAACAGTTGTTGAGAGATGGTATGAGATTTGGTTTTGAAGAATGTGTATCATTCAGGACGTAGATATTTCCTTTGTATGCTTTTCAATTTACATAATGATCATGTATATTATCTATTTTAATTTGTGTTTCCTACCAATGTAGATACACTCATTACACTATATTTTTATGTTTGTAGAGGGAAGAAGAAGCTAGGGAACACAATGGATTCAATCAACAAAACATTCATCCAAATAACTCAAGTGATGCAAGTGGCTCAAGCACTGACAATGGTTATGGAAAATAATGATTATCAATATAATTGTATGTTAATGCAAGCTATTGTATCTTGCGAAATAATTGTCTATGAAAATCGGACATTTTGTATAATGTAATGAACATATTTTCCCAATTAAAAGATAGTGGGTTACCAATACATGTAACAATTACATATTGACATGTTGATTATTGGGGACTTTTACGTTGTCCTATTTTGTATAACAAAGAGCTTCTAATATATATATATATATATATATATATATATATATATATATATATATATATATATATATATATATATATATATATATATATATATATATCTATCTATCTATCTATCTATATATACACAAAAATATTCTATTTCATTGTTCAATGTTGTTGTGAAATGTTACCTCATTGATTAAATATGGATGATTAAATATTCCTATTTGGAAGAGATAGTTCTAACAAAATATAATTAGTACATGCATCTTTTGATTATAATTTTGATTAACATTACATCCATAGATAAAAAATAAACCAATGCATCCATAGATAACATCCACCATCATAAGATAAATAAAAAACAATATAATTATCGAAATGAAGATAAAAATAAGACAATTACTCATAAATTATGAAATAAAACATGTACATATCACTCTCCATTCTCATCACCCTATATCACTCTCCATTCTCATTACCCTGATTATCTTCCTTGCTTGGCATGGTAGGACTGTTGGTCTCAAAAATATGTTTTGATATAGGTTCTTGTCTTAATACGAACCACCAACCCTTATCCAACACATCCAGGTAAAAAAACACTTGGTTGCAATGTTTTGGGAAAACATAAGACTCCTTGGTTTCATCCCACATCTTTCTACAGTTGATACTTATCATCCCATTATCGTCATATTCCTTTACATTACTGAAGGTGTCCCACCACATGCACTTAAAAATAACACATTCGAAACAATAGAAGTCCACTTGGATGATATCTTGTATATTTCCCACGTAACCTAACGTCCCCCCTATAAGGTTTTGATCATGGTGGCTAGCAGGACTAGATTGATTGAACTTGACTTCCACTCCACAGTCTATTGTCATGCGTCCATCATAGGCATCTAATTTAAGTTTACTTTTATGATTTTTTAATTAATGGAGAAACAAAAATCATGTATATTGAATCTATGATTTGTGATGGGGTAAAAAAATTGCAAGAAACAAAGTACGGAGAGGTGCCAACTGAACAGTTGTTGAGAGATGGCATGAGATTTGGTTTTGAAAGAATTTGTATCATTCAGGACATAGATATTGCCTTTGTATGCTTTTCAATTTACATAATGATCATGTATATTATCTATTTTAATCTGTGTTTTCTTCCAATGTAGATACACTCATTACACTTAATTTTTATGTTTGTAAAGAGAAGAAGAATCTAGGGAACACAATGGATCAAATCAACAAAACATTTGGCAAAATTATCCAAGTGATGCAAGGGGCTCGAGCACTAAGAACAGTTCTGTAAAATAGTGATGATCAATATAATTGGATGTTGATGCAAGCTATTTTATCTTGTGAAATAATTGTCTATGAAAATCATACATTTTGTATAATGTAATGGACATATTATCCCAATTAAAATACAATGAGTTACGAATAAGTGTAACAAATACATATCAACATGATCATTATTGGGGACTTTTATGTTGTCCCATTGTGTATAACAAAGAGATTCTAATTGATATATATATATATATATATATATATATATATATATATATATATATATATATATATTGAATTGTTCAATGTTATTATGAAATGTTACCTCATTGATTAAATATGGAAGACTAAATATTCCTATTTGGAGGAGATAATTCTAACATGATATAATTAGTACATGCATCTTTTTATTATAATTTTTATTCCCGTTACATCCACAGATAAAAAATAAACCATTGCATCCATAGATAACATCCATCATCATAAGATGAATAAAAAATAATATAATTACCGAATTGAAGATAAAAATAAGACACAATTACTATAAATGATGGAATAAAATATGTACATATCACTCTCCATTCTCATCACCCTAATTATCTTCCTCGCTTGGCATGATAGCATTGTTGTTCTAAAAAATATGATTTGATCTAGGTTCGTGTCTTAATATCAACCACCAATCCTTATCCAACATATCCAGGTAAAAAACCACTTGGTTGCAATGTTTTGGGAAAACATAAGACTCCTTGGTTTCATCCTACATCTTTCTAGAGTTGATACTTATCATCCCACTATCGTGATATGCCTTTACATTATTCTGGTTGAAGGTGTCCCACCACTTTCACTTAAAAATAACTTATTCGAAAGAATAGAAGTCCACTTGGATGATATCTTGTATATTTCCCACGTAACCTAACACCCCCTCTATTAGGTTTTGATCATGGTGGATAGTAGGCCTAGATTGGTTGAAATTGACTTCCACTCCATAGTCTATTGTCATCTGTTCATCATTAGCATCCTTAATTTAATTTTACTTTTATGATTTTTTAATTAATGGAGGAACAAAATAAATGTATATTAAATATATTATTTATGATGGGGTAAAAAATTTGCAAGAAACAAAGTACAGAGAGGTGCCAACTAAACAGTTGTTGGGAGATGGCATGAGATTTGGTTTTGAAAGAATGTGTATCATTTAGGATGCAGATATTTACTTTGTATGCTTTTCAATTTACATAATGATAATTTATATTATCTATTTTAATTTGCATTGTCTACCAATGTAGATACACACGTTACACTATATTCTTATGTTTGTAGAGGGAAGAAGAAGTTGGGAAACACAATGGAGGCAATCAACAAAACATTCATCCAAATAACCCAAGTGATGCAAGTGGCTCAAGCACTGACAACAGTTCCGGTGAAGAATGATGATAAATATAATTTGATGTTAATGCAAGTTGTTGTATCTTGCAAAATAATTTTCTATGAAAATCGGACATTATAATGTAATAGACATATTGTCCCAATTAAAAGACAACGGGTTACCAATAAGTGTAACAATTACATGTTGACATGCTTATTATTGGGGACTTTTATGTTGTCCCATTTTGTATAACAAAGATCTCCTAATTGATATAAAAATATTAAATATAAAAATATTCTATTGCATTGTTCAACTTTGTTGTGAAATGTTACCTCATTGATTAAATATTCCAATTTGCATGATTAAATATTCCTATTTGGAATATATAGTTCTAACACAATATAATTAATACATGCATATTTTTATTATAATTTTGAATCACGTTACATCCATAGATAAAAAATAAATCATTACATATAGAGATAACATCCACCATCATAAGGTGGATAAAAAACAATATAATTACCGAAATGAAGATAAAAATAAGACAAAATTACTATAAAATCTCTATCACAGTAGGATCTAGCTACTATAGATACCTCACAATTGAAATATTTAACTTATTATGCAAGAAAAAAGTGCATATACATTTTTGGAAAACAAATGATAAAAAAACAGGCATAAATGATCAAATATCAGCACAAATGATAAAAAACCAAGAAACACAAATGATCAAATATCAGATTTTATTAAATGTCCATAATTACAATGAGTTTGGATCATTCTTATATAGAAATAGGAATAAATAGAATTCCTTAGGAGGCTTGACATGTGGCTATCTTAGATTTCACCCCAATCCCCCCTAGGTTGACTAAGGAGCTCTCAAATCACCTCAAACCCTTACGAATTGCTCATGTGAACATTGGGCATGCTTTGGAAGAATCACCTGAGGCTCACACATGTGAGGGAGGTGGTTGGTGGGTGGTTAGGTATCCAAGGAGAGGCCAAAATTAGATAATTTGGGCCTATATGACTAGATACAATGTATGGGTACCTTTGTTCAACAACATTTCCTTAAAACAGGGAAACAGAGCGCCTTAGGAAAAATAGGTGCAATAAATACATGAGGTGGTCATAATGATGGCACCTTACAGGAATTTGACCACCTTTGGCCCATATTTTTGGCCCATACTTTGTGGATAAGTCTCAATTGATCCTAACTAACTTCTAACAACCTTGTTCACACCTTGGGATGTAATTATTAAAAAATTTAGGACCAATTAATCACCGATATGACTAATGACTAAGTTCCTTGGTGTAATATTTCTAACACCCCCCCCATAAGCTAGACTTGTGTAAAATATCAAAATAAGGCCTTGGAAACTAAGTCTCAAGTCACCTTTTACAACATAAAATTTATTTGTCCATGTAGCCAAGGAAAGAAGGAAAACCACATGGAAAATAAAACCTCCCCTCTTGTTAACACCCAACAAGTGCTCACTAGCTCATTCCCTTATTCACATGACCCATTTGTCCACTTTTTACACCATCTGAGCCTCTAAAGCCAACAAAAGGTCACCAAAAGACCTTAGTACACCGCTTTTCCCACTCAAAAATATTATTTTTCCTAAAAAAGCATAAAAAACCCTAAAAAAGGGTCCAAAATTCCCAAAAATATTAAAAAGGGAATAAAAATATTAATTTTATTCAAAAAGGAAAAAGGAGGGAAAAGTACCTAAACCATGTTGGTCAATACCATTGGTTTCCACAAAACCACAATGGTATTCCCCACCACCAAAACCTATAAAAAGGTGGTAGGGGCTCCTCATTTCAGATCCATCCATATTCCTATCCTCATGCTGCCAAAATCTCCCTTGAGTTTTTGGCCATTGTAGCAACCTTGGAGAAAGGACCCATTGGAGTTTGGAGCTGCTCACCCTTGGAGCTTCTCAACTATCTTCATCAATCGGAGGTATTCTTATTGCAAGCACTTGCTTGCCCCCATTTTCAATACAAAAATTATTTTTTATATTTCTTGTTCTTGTTTTTTAATTCAAAAATGCACATGCTAGTTTAGTTTTAGTTTATATTTAGTTTATTGTTTTTGCTTAATATTGAAACTGCTGCTACTAGTTAGCAGGTGCCCATAGCACTAAGCTTGGTTGCAAAACCAAGCCAACAGTTTTTGGAGACTCCGCTGCTTTCGAATTTTAGATCTCACTTTTGCTTTAGATCTTAGTTTTTGATAGTATTAGTTAGTTTATTTCATAGATCTGCCACCCTAGATAGAAGATCCATTGTTGTTCTAGATCTTGGCCCATTTTTTCTGCCATTAACAGCCCGAAATTCTCAATTTTTGGGTTCATTTTTTGGCGTCCGTGTACGGCTTTCGCCTCGCGGATTTTTTCCCAACAGTCGTGCGGCTCATCGCGACTGCGCAGCCCTTTTCCGCGCGGTTCACCGTGGCTTCGCGGCCTATTTGCGCACTGCACATCGCGGCTTCATGGACATTTTCCGTGCTGCACATCGCGACTGTGTGACGAAATCCCACCCGGTCCATCGCGGCTTCGCGGCTAAAACCCGCGCTGCCCGTCTCGCCTGTGCGGCAGAAACCCGCGCGGTCCATCGTGGATGTTCTGTCAAAACCCGCGATGTCGATTTTTTCCATTCGGCCAATCCGTTTAAAAAATTAATTTTTTATTGTATTTTCTGCCCACATAGCACATTTTACAGTACTAAAATTCCAACATTATTTACAACCATAGGAAAATTTTACTATTTAGAATGCACCTTTGAAAAATTCTTTTTAAAAATTTTCAGAAATTGAAAGAAGAATTTATTTGCATTTTATCTAGATTAAAAAATTTGTCGTTTACTTCTTTGATTTTTTGCCCATAGCAATTTTTTGAAAAAGAAATCAATTTATTTCAAAGAAGTCATATTATTTGCTTTCCTATTTCAAAAGATCCTTTGTTTTTTTAATAGTCTTTGCAAAACATTTAATTTCCATTTATTGAAGAAGTCAGATTATTTGCTTTTCTATTTCAAAAGATTTTTTGTTTTTTGAATACTTAGCATTTACTTTTTCAATTTCAATTTAAAATATCACACGTGCACCCACTCAAACACATAATTTAAACTGAGCCTTAAAACTTACCCTAATTTCAACCCACTTTTAACCCCACTTGGGGAACATTAAAAGAACTTTGTAGCTAGGTAGTATTGAGGGGATAGGTGTTCCAATAACACCCCTCAGTTATTACATTTGAGACATAGCTGTTGTCCATTAGGGAGCCAAAATCTCCTAGTATTTATTGGCACGGTCATAACCAGTTTATCGGGAGGCTTCTCCCCTAGGAGGGTTGAAGTTGCGAGGATGGTTCCGGAAGTCTGAGTGGAATACCGAAATCCATTCAGTAACCGAAGGGCTACCATTCGCAGTTCTCGGGATATCCCTGTATTGGGATATTGCGGTAAAAGGACCAAACGACAGATTTACCTTTTCTGGACGTGTCATGAACGGAGTATCCTAGTTGCCATTCTTTAGGATTGATTACCCGGTTTCCCTCCCGGTAGGGGGATATCTAGCCATTGATTCAACACTCAATATTGTCTGACATGGATTTCATCACCTTACAGAGAATATAGTTTGTTGATTCACAATACTTTTAGTTAGGTGTTTGCATGATACAATCCACCTTTGGTCTAGTAGCACCTCTTTTTTCTAGAAGCTATTTGCATGTTGGTACTCTGACCATTTTTTGCATCCCTCCACTTATTATAGCACAGCTGCTATAATAAGTTCCTTTTTTAGGTTGATTTTTTTGGCCTGAGAGCCTTCATTTTCACTCCCCTTCTTGCACCCTTGGTTGCATAAGGGTTCTGAGTTTTTTATACATTACCATTTTACACATAAGATTTTTACACTAAAAACTTATTTCTCACCATTGAGAATTTTAGACGCTCTCGTCGTCTACAGGGTGAACTCCCAGAGTTCAGTCTACTTGGCTCGCCACGTCACCTATGCCGAGCCTTATCCCTTGACTCGACACATCGTCGGTCAAACAGACAGTCATCTGATTCTGACACGCCTCACTTCACATTTGATTTTGAGGCAGGATCCGAAAACCCTACCGAGTTGTTACCAACCAACCTCATGGCTGGGACACAATTCGACCCACTTTTTACCAGCACCATAGGTGAGACATCCACAGACCCTTCTACTGCGGTGCCATCCATGGCAAAAACCACCCCTTGGGTATGCCTAATATGGGGGACACTCCATTTTTAGGAATTCCCAACACAGGACCACCTCCTATTACGGGTATGCTGAACATAGGGGTCACACCCCCTCTCATTTCCACAAACCATATCCCAGGAATCCCTACTGCTATTCCTAACCCTGGTGTAACCCATGTTGCATTAGGAAACGCTATCCCATACCAGACCACAGCTATTGGAGGACACATACCTTCAATACCTAGCATACCTTTAGGCGCTACTGGACCCCCACATCATACCACTATGACTGGTCATGTCCCAGTCACTATGCCACATTCATTTGCTAGCTTACCATATATGGCAAGTCTGAACTTACCACACTTGGCCAAGTTAACCAATGATCCGATCAGACACGACCCTGCGTGGCCTCACATGCCCACCAAAATCCCCTCCGACATCCCTAAGTTTGAGGGCAAGGCAGGTGAGGATCCCCAGAACCATATCATGTCCTTCCATCTATGGTGTTCCTCCAACTCCATAGTGGACGACTCTGTCCGCCTCCGTCTGTTACAGCGCACCTTCACTGGCTCTGCAACTAAGTGGTATATCGAGCAGCCCCATGGGACCCATGCCACCTTTACCTCCCTTGCCTCGACCTTCATGCAGTTCTTCCAGTTACCTGTCCGCTATGATGCGGGAGTTGAGATCCTACTGTCTTGTAGACAGAACACGGCCACCCACATCACTGACCACATTCATGAGTGGCGTCGACGCCGAAGCCTCTACAAAATCAAGTTATACAACCGTATATTCTTAGATTGGTTTCTCAAATCCCTCCTCCCTCTCATTGCGAAGGATGTGGCATCCGAACGACCCCAGTCTGAAGAAGAGGCCATCCTCAAAGCCCAACAGTTTGACCTCATTTACGCCCAGTCGGGTTATCTGTATACCATTATACCAGACACCCATCGGTGCGAGTCATCCCAACATGATGCGCCGGGGGCATCCCATGCTGCTAATGGCATCATTGGTCGTATGGCCTCGCATCCCCAACCCTTTTCCATTGCACATCCTAGGCATGGTCTCGACCTTTCGCGAGCTACATCTCAATCTGGAGAAACCAGTTCATATGCTCCCATGGCACATCACCACCATACCCACGGACCTTCATGTCCACCTCAGTGCTTCGGTCATACACCACCTGCATACGCTCCCCCAGCTACACCTCAACCAATGTATTACCTGCAGCAAGCTGCGACAGCTGGCCCAACACCTCCAATAGCTCAGGGTTACCAACAACCCCAGCAGGCAACTGTTCCACCTCTAGCCCCACCGGCTTATTATCCATCACAACCTGCTCCCGCACCTGTGGCGAACCAAAATCCTCCCACTGCTCAAGGGCAAGTGTACACACAGCACAACCAGCCCCAGCACCAGAACAACCAGTGCAACCAAGGTGCGCAACAGAACCGTGGAAGAGGACGTTACCACGGTAATAACCAACAACATCAACAAGGTCCTCCACCTCCCAATCCTCTGCAAAATAACAATGTTGCTCCTCCCAACCACAATCCGGATCGTAATCCCAAGCAGCCTAAAAATAATAACCTCAGAACAAACCGCCCTTGTTCTATCTACGGGGTCTATGGTCATTACGCACATTCTTGCCCACATTTGGAGCGAGCTCGGAACTCTGGACCGACGATGCCCATCGTCAAGGGCAAGCGGCTCCTCAGCCGCCACCCAACCCTCCACCACCTCAACATCAACCTTTGGTGCTGCAAAACCCCTTTCCAAACCAAGGTGTAGTGAACACTCAGCCGTTAGCTCCCCCTCAGGGCAACGTACCACCACAATAGATCACTTATGCAGCCCCTGATCAACCCATGTTCGATTCAGGTACTCACCACTTGTTGATGATGTCAACCGCCGATGCCAACCTCCAAACCTGTCGGAACCAATATGGCTCCACCTCTGAAGCCCCTCCCGCCGACAAGAAAACTAACGTTCATCCCACAGATCAGACGTTACGTATACCTCCGGCTCCACTCGATGGCTCTTCTAAAGTGCCTTGCTTCCCACTTCGTCGCATCAACAATAATCCCAATGCTCGTGCTGCATCGAATTACAACATCGTAGACGACTTAGCCCAGTCTCCTGCAGCCATGTCTGCTTTAGAAGTCTTGAAAAACTGTCCTTCACAGCGCAAGACTTTGCTCTCTGCCATTGGCGCCATTGACCCCAATGATTCACAACTGATGGCATTCGATTCGGACCAATCCGAACCACGCTTGCCTTCCACTTTAGCATTCCAAGTTTCCGTTTCCGTTCGGAATCTTGTCATCCATCAGTGCATTATCGATGAAGGGGCCTCTACATGCGTTATGTCCACATTCGTTTGGCAGAAGTTGGGATCTCCTACTCTCCAGCAGTCCACCACTGCGTTGTGAGCCTACGACAGTCGTTCGGCTCAACCCCAAGGCCTCCTCGCCAATGTCCCCGTCCAGCTGGCGGGTAAAACCGTGCTCATTGACATTGAGGTCATCAATGCCCAACTCGATTATAACCTCTTACTTGGCCACAGCTACATGTATTCCATGCGGGCGGTTGCCTCATCCGTTTTTCGTACTATGATGTTCCCATGAGGGACGCGTGGTCAAGGTCGACCAACTCACCTATTACGATCCCAAGACCCCCGCTGCACCCTAAAATGTTCTCCCTATGGTTGAACAACCTATTTGTGGTGCAACTACCTCGTTTGTGTCCTTAGTAGGACCCAGACTTTACTCCGACGCGCCGATGACTTCTACATTCCAATCCATTCCACCACCGTCATCAGAGACACACGTTGCTAACCTCTGTACACTTTCCCACAATACACAAACACCCAACAATCAGCCACCCTTGTTCCCTAAACCACCATTGGTCCCTAGTCACATTGGGGTTACACCCATCCACACAATCCCCTTTCTATTCCCTCCCTCGGGCGTAGTAAGCGCTCTGATTATGGCTACCCTCAGTCTCCCCGGGTTAACATTGGGATTACATGTGTGGTATATTTCGCCTCCCGTTCCCCCGCCGACACCAAATGTCATCCTGCAACCAATGCAACCCATTGTCACTTCTACCAAACCACCTCCCAGTATCACTACTCCTTCTTCATCGACGAAGCCCCCTCCACTCATCAGGCCCACAACCATACACTGCGGTACCTCCACCCAAGGCAGTTAACCCCCCCCCTGTATTCCGTGCTCCTCCAAAATGCTCATTGTGTGATGAGTTAGGCCATCCAACCCATCAATGTCCACAATTACCTGCATTACAGGAACACATGCAAATGCTTGACGACGACCCCAACATCCCGGTTGTCAAAATCGACTCAAATTCCATGCCTCGTGACAAATCACTGCGTACCAACCACCCATGTGCGATGCGGTATTTATGGCCACTACTCACATCACTGTCCTGATATCCCAGATTACAAAGCAGCTCTCTACGAGATGAATAATTTGGATCTTGAGACGGCGCCCCCTACTATCGAGAAGATCTACCCTCCCGCATCATCCTCATCCGGAGAGATTAACACCATTTATATGATCTCTTCGACTACCCAAACCTCGTCAAATGACTGTACCACTCATAGCTTCCACAATAATGAAGAGATTCTCGAGGCTCCTGCTGCTCCTGATGCCTCTCAGGAAAATAACATGGCCAATATTTCTCCCGTCATCCACATCGACATCTCTCACCCATCTGATGACCTTCATACCATTACGTTAGGAGCCTCCCACACTTAGCATCAAGTTGGAGAATACAAAAAAATGTTCAAAGAATTCACTGATGTCTTTACTTGGTCAGATACCGAAATGCTTGGCCTTGACCCTGCCATTTATACAATCTCCACTGGATACCCTTTTGTCCGGTCGGCCCCTTCCATTGATCCCGTTCGCACACATGATCCACTCTGCTACGTCGGTTTCGCTGATGGTGCAAGCCGTTGGTCCCCCAATCTGGCCTTCGCAGCTTGGGTAATATATTCCCCCTCACATGAGTTGATCCACATCGACGGAGTGTGTTTAGGTGCTGCCACCAACAACCAAGCTGAATACGACGCCATGACCGGTCTCTTGGCCGCAGCTCTCCAATTGAGCATACGTCACCTTAGCGTTTTCCTCGACTCACAACTCCTTGTTTCCCAGCTCAACAATGATTACTAGGTACGCGATCCCTATCTATTCAGAAAATTTTTGCGCACTAAACAAATGATTCAACAGTTTGAATCCATTTCATTCACACATGTCCCAAGAAACCTCAATAGTGTCGCAGACCATATGGCCAACAATATACTTGATTGGCACACCAATCAAATCATCTCATAAAGAAAACGCATCCCCGTGCATAACATGTGCCTCCACGGGCATATACCAAAACAAAATATGCATCCCCGTGCATAACATGTGCCTCCACGGGCATATACCAAAACAAAATATGCATCCACGTGCATAACATGTGCCTCCACGGGCATATACCAAAAAAAACAAAATGTGCATCCACGTGCATACCATGTGCCTCCACGGGCATACAGAAAATCAAACATGCCTCCACGGGCGAAAATAAAGACAACAAGTGCATGCATGTGCAGACACGACTATAAACCAACATCATATATATATATATATATATATATATACATCATCGTATAGTCAAAACATGTCATAGGTGCCCTCAGCACCCAATATACAAAAATACATCAGTCGTACAAAAAGAGCTTCCCCATATGCTTATCAGCATTTGGGGGAAAATACATATCATCTACTCATCATGGTCCTCTAGCGCCTCCTCCGCTGGCCCCGCCGGATCATGGCGAGCCCGAAATCTCCGCTCTGCTGGCCCCGCTGGATCATCCCGTAGACGGATCCTCCTCTCAGCCGGCCTTGCCGGGTCATCCCGAACACCATCCTTGTGCTCTGCCACAAAAACCGTTGTCCTCAACAAGATCGACCGCCACTCACGCGGCGCACCGAAGCAATGCTCCACGATGTCCCGGTCCAAGTCTCTCCAGCCATCATCGAGGAGTCCAGCTAGAATCATGTCAAATGTCTGTCTGACACCCTCTATGGCATCATCTCGAGGGCCAACCCCTTGCCCACGAGCCGCAAATCCTCCACCACGTGGAGGCGGTACCGCTGCAGGAGGTTGAGCAACCACCATCGCTCGCCCCTGACGAGCCACGTAGTCGGCCGGTGGTACAGGACCAACATCTGCACAATGCAAGTAAACCATCATATACATATCTAACTATAATCATAAACAAATCACATGATATAGTATAAAACAAACCACAAAACATACCGTCTAAACCCCAGGCCTGTCCCTGGGCTCGAGGCATCTCTAGG
Source organism: Larix kaempferi (assembly GCA_027924585.1). Lineage (NCBI taxonomy): Eukaryota > Viridiplantae > Streptophyta > Pinopsida > Pinales > Pinaceae > Larix > Larix kaempferi. Next base: position 18,523,558 of record BSBM01000001.1, read on the forward strand.
TCGCCACGATAGTCCATGCCAGCATATGGGTAATCCTCAATCACCAGGGGCATCTGTTCCCACTGCTCATATACCTCCTCCGTAAAAAACCCGCGGACACCACCACCGCCACGAGGCATCATATGCCCCCACTGCACCATACGCGGCCCGCTCACCAGACCGTCTCTAATGGGCACCCGTGGTCGCAAGGTCGGCACCCGCTCAAAGAAAAAACAACATAGAAAAGAGGCATAACAGAACTCTCCTCCCTCTCGACTAGCCTTGTCCAGATCTCTCCGGACACCAGCCAGAAACATCTGACCCCATGCATAATAGGTCCCCCGAAGCATAGAGTCCACCATCATCGTTTGTCCCCCTGACAAACGATGTGGCACCGCAGCACCCAATACACGCAGAACACAAGCCCCAACAGCGCGCATATCCCACTCCCGTAGTGATCGCAGACTCAAAGCGTTGTTCTGCAAAATGGCCCCATCAACACAAAAGGTTTGCAGCAAATCCTCCATATCAACACCTGGTGGGATCCTCGGCAGAAGATCTCCCACCTCCCCTAAACGAGGCAACCCAGTGAGAAAATATACATCTGTGAGGGTGATCTCCAACCTCTGTCCCCCAATAATAAAAGCACCCTCCGCAGGCACCCACCAACTCACCAACTTGTTTAGGAGCCGTCTCACTGAACGCATCGGTGGGATCTGAGCGAACTTCAAGAGTCCACTCACCGCTAGAGTCTACCGGACCCCCAGATCAGTCTGAATCCTCTGCATCAGATCATCATCTATCTCCCGCTCTCGCCAAGAAGCCAACGATCTCCTCAACATCCTGCCAAAAAACAGTAGAAATTTTTAGCCCCAACAAAAAAAAATTTGCAAAAAATACCATCGCGGCTTTTTCATCAAAAGCCGCGATGATCATCGTGGCCTCCACACAAGAACCTGCGATGAACATCGCGGGTATTGGCCAGACAGTCGCGATGAACATCGCGACTATCTCCCATGAACTCGCGATGAACATCGTGGGTTCCAACCTCACAGTCGCGATGAACATCGCCACTGTCAGCCTAAAACCCGCGAGGTTCATCGCGGGAAGAGACCCGAAACCCACGATATTCCACATTGGAAGGCCAACATGGAATTTCGCAGCCTTCGGGGGCCCGCCGCTAACCAAAAACGACATAATTGAAAAGGATAAGGCGAATAGAGTTACCTGAAACTCGCGGAATCGAAAACCAATAGTGAAATCTCCCGGAAATCAAGAAAGAGCTCTGACTACTCTGCCAAACTCACACGTAACAATGACATGTCATATGGGCCCCACGCCCTATTTATAGAGATTCCACCATTTTTCCAACAACCATTCCGGTGTCATACGACGTCCATTTCTCAAACCATTGGTACCATTGGAATCAGAACAGCGAGAACTTCATGACAGTTCTTTCCTTTTCCTGTTTTCATCAGGTCCATTTTTTGACCATTTTTTCACGCCCTCATTGCCTCGGTTTGCGTGCCACATCGGCCATCTTCCATTTTTTACGAACCTTATATCGCCGGATTCAGTTTTCCGCGCTCGTGATGATGCTTGAGATCATTTCTCGCTCTCACACCCAGATTTTTTGGGCATATTTTTCCATGCCCCCTCGTCGCCTCGGTTTGCGTGCCACATCGACCGTCATCCGTTTTTAGCGAGTCTTATATCACCGGATTCAGTTTTCCGCGCTTGTGATGATGCTTGAGATCATTTCTCGCTCTCACGCCCAGATTTTTTGGGCATATTTTTTCATGCCCCCTCGTCGCCTCGGTTTGCGTGCCACATCGGTCGTCGTCCGTTTTTAGCGAGTCTTATATCGCCGGATTCAGTTTTCAGCGCTCGTGATGATGCTTGAGATCATTTCTCGCTCTCACGCCCATATTTTTTGGGCATTTTTCCCATGCCCCCTCGTCGCCTTGTTTTGCGTGCCACAACAGCCGTCGTCCGTTTCTAGCGAGTCTTATATCACCGAATTCAGTTTTCCGCGCTCATGATGATGCTTGAAGTCATTTCTCGCTCTCACGCCCAGATTTTTCGGGCATATTTTTCCATGCCCCCTCGTCGCCTCGGTTTGCGTGCCACATCGGTCATCGTCCGTTTTTAGCGAGTCTTATATCACCGGATTCAGTTTTCCACGCTCGTGATGATGCTTGAGATCATTTCTCGCTCTCACGCCCATATTTTTTGGGCATTTTTCCCATGCCCCCTCGTCGCCTCGGTTTGCGTGCCACAACGGTCGTCGTCCATTTCTAGCGAGTCTTATATCACCGGATTCAGTTTTTCGCGCTCGTGATGATTCTTGAGATCATTTCTCACTCTCACGCCCAGATTTTTTGGGCATTTTTTTCCATGCCCCCTCGTTGCCTCGATTTGCGTGCCACATCGACCATCGTCCGTTTTTCAACGAACCTTATATCGTCGGATCCAGTTTTCCGCGCTCGTGATGATGCTTGAGATCATTTCTCGCTCTCACCTCCATATTTTTTGGGCATTTTTCCCATGACCCCTCGTCGCCTCGGTTTGCATGCCACATTGGTCGTTGCCCCTTTTTGACAATCTTTATGTCACCGGATTCATTTTTCCACACTCATGATGATGCTTGAGACCTTTTCTTGCTCTCATCAATCCCTTTTTGTTCGGTATAATTTTACCCCTTTTTTGGGCCGAGCAATCCCTTTTACGAAAAAGGCACTTAGGGAGTTTCTGTTAAGCTCTTTTCTGACTCCTAAAACAATGAAAAGATTGTCGAGCAACCTTGCTTCCTTTCATGCTCGCTAAACGTATCCGAAAGGGCGTCTACCTGGTATAAGTTTACCCCTTTTCCAGACCTTGTAGACTAATTACGAAAAAGGAATACTCTAGTCACATCGGCTAGAAGAGTTCTCCATTTTGCATCATTTTATGCTTTTTCGGGCCTTGGAGACTAACTCACGAAAAAGAACACCAATGGAGTCCACTTACTGCTTTCAGACTCTCTAAACATGAAAGCGACCACGAGCAATCACCATCCTGAGCTCGTAAAACCAACAGGACAGTAATCATAACCACTGCAGAGTCTTCTTATCGCTTTCAGACTCCTTAAAAATGAAAGCACTAATGAGCACGAACAGTCCTGGGCTCACAAAATCCACAGGACAATACCATTTCAGAGCACACTTTTATACCTTCTTGGAGCTCATTAAAACTACGAAGAAGGACCCAATGGTGCTTCTCGGTGCCACAACAAATCACGTCTACTCATATGGCAGCTTCCCCATTTTGGTCGCCTTTGTTCAGAGTATTCTGCAGTATGTCACCCTAAGAACCCCTCGACAGCACCCATCAGCTTGATTCCCCCCCAGAGTCAATAAATACCCTTCAGTCCCTAAAAATCAATGATTCCCACACCTACAAGTCAGTTCCCTATGCTGCCAGGTCAACCATGTCATCATGCTCTGAACAAAGGAAGTTTGAGTCTACCCACTATATGACCCCAGTTACTTCCCATCCCCAAAGTATGGCAGTCCTACCATCAGTACTACACCACTTCAGTTCTACACCTCGCGCTCCTAACAAGGAAACATTATTGCCTTGTTAGTTGCTGGTCTCCCTCTGTCGACGACAACCAAATTTATTCCAGAGGATAGACCTAGAGGTCCCTGTGTCTTGGACTCATCACCATTTATGATGAGTGCCTACGAATCATTTCGAGAAGAGTCCTCAGTGCCTCTCCAAATGGTTATTTCTCACATGCTCGACTTCAACACCTTGATCGCATCGTTGAGACTCGCACAGGGTATTGGTCCTTTCAGTTATTAGTCGAAGACCCCGGATACTTCCTGACTCTTCAACATTTGAGAGTCTCCCTATGGATACAACCAGTTACATTTTTTCTATAGATATCCGGGTTGCTCATGGTGACAGTATTCAGATGTACCCCAGTTTTATACTCCCTCGAGTATATAGTTACATGTACATGTACTTCTCAGAGATGACTCTCAGTCATTGAGTCCCTACAGATGTTGGACACCTTCAGTTTCAGTAGTTCATCAACCCTTCTGAGACCTTCGTTAGAACGGTCGGTGCTCTATTCCAGTGTATCAGTTATTCAGATCAGCCATGTTATGATCATGAGTATATCCCAAAATTATGTCCCCTCTGGACCATTATGATGTACCAGCAGATTTTTTATGTATTTTCTCACGTCCCCCTTCTTAGGACTAATTGTTTATATATGTCTTAATACGAGCATGGGTATGCCCGCCTCGTCCATTATCAGAGACTATTCCTCATTCATATTGAGGCCATGTAATATTGTTTATTTTTTGCAGCTTCCAAGGGTCGCGGATCCAGTCTCCAATCGGTCTCTTCTCCTCCCCAAAACCCCATAAAACATACAAAAGAACTATGATGTCTATCGGCCATACGATGAGCTCCTGCCCTCACACATCAGGGGGCAATCTGTTAACACCCAAAAAGTGCTCACTAGCTCATTCCCTTATTCACATGACCCATTTGTCCACTTTTTACACCATCTAAGCCTCTAAAGCCAACAAAAGGTCACCAAAAGACCTTAGTACACCCCTTTTCCCACTCAAAAATATTATTTTTCCTAAAAAAGCATAAAAAACCCTCAAAAAAGGTCCAAAATTCCCAAAAATATTAAAAAGGGAATAAAAATATTAATTTTATTCAAAAAAGGAAAAAGGAGAGAAAAGTACCTAAACCATGTTGGTCAATACCATTGGTTTCCACAAAACCACAATTGTATTCCCCACCACCAAAACCTATAAAAAGGTGGTAGGGGCTCCTCATTTCAGATCCATCCATATTCCTATCCTCATGCTTCCAAAATCTCCCTTGAGTTTTTGGCCATTGTAGCAACCTTGGAGAAAGGACCCATTGGAGTTTGGAGCTGCTCACCCTTGGAGCTTCTCAACTATCTTCATCAATCGGAGGTATTCTTATTGCAAGCACTTGCTTGCCCCCATTTTCAATACAAAAATTATTTTTTATATTTCTTGTTCTTGTTTTTTAATTCAAAAATGCACATGCTAGTTTAGTTTTAGTTTAGATTTAGTTTATTGTTTTTGCTTAATATTGAAACTGCTGCTACTAGTTAGCAGGTGCCCATAGCACTAAGCTTGGTTGCAAAACCAAGCCAACACCTCTAAAATGGACATGAAATACACCAAAATAAACTTCTCCAAAACTCAAGTAGGTGTGAACTTGATCAGATGTTTGGAGGAAGCTTCTTCTTTGGAAGAAGTGGATGTTGCTCCCATGCTTGGATCATATGCTTGATTTCTGCAACTATGGAAGAAAGTGCAAGTAGATACTATTCAAGCTTGATCATCATACCAAATGTGGCAAGAAAAAATCCAAAAAATACTTGATGAACTTGAGAATCAATCCCAGGTGAATAATAATGTCCTCCATCTTCAATGTAATTCTAAAAACAAGTGCCAATAGGAAGCATGCCAGTGAGAGAAAATGCATCAACTCCATACTGAAAATGAGCTGCAACAATTGACTGATAATCCTCAGAATTCGAATGTGAAAACTCATGAGAGAACAAAGGGGTTTGGAGATCAAATCCAAATGCTTGTATATGGCCCAAAAACTTGAACTTTGAACCATATGAAGCTTGATGTGCTTGAGGTATAAACCCAGGTGAATGCATGTTGTCTCCATCTTCAATAGAACCTTGAGGAAATGTGCATGTGACCATGTAGGAAGTGAGCGTAGGCATAGAACCAAGGAGTGTGAATGCATGAACTCCATATTATGATCTAGACTCCAAAATATCCAAGGAACCACAACTTTGCACATCAGCAAACTCATATGAAGAATGCTTATCTTCTAGAGCAATAACTGGTAGAGAATCCTAAGTAGAAGAAGTATGATGGGAGAACAATGAATGTAGTGAAAGTTCTTCATAAAAAATGGTTTCTATATTTGTTGTATCTTCATCATTTGCAACAACATCTTGTGCAATACATTATGTCTCTTCACATTCTACTTCATAGCATGTAGAGGAAGCATTCAAATCGAAGAGATATGTAACAATAGAAACTCGTGTTGAAGATTCTTCCATTTGATCTTCTTCAACAACTTCATCAAAGAGAGTAGAGGCTGAAACAGTAGGAGGGAGCACATGTAGAGGTGTCCATAGGTTCACTCAATGCACCATTATTCTACTTATCAATAGCCTTCTACAAGTTGTACCATAGCTCAAATGGATAGTCTGTAGAATCAATCAAGTAGTGCATGCTTGGAGACATGGCTAGACACATAGTTCTGAATGCTCTGTCACAATAATTTAGCCAATGATTTTTCTCTTCATAAGACTCTGGTTCACTCTCAGCACCGATGGACAAATCATAGATACCTTATCTCCTGAGATATGCACACATTTTAGGATTCCACTTAGCATAGTTGAATGGAGTAAGAAGAGGAACTTTCGAATCCAAGTAGAAGTTGCTGTACCTGCAATAGAAAACTCTCAACACTCAAGAGGGGATCTACACTAACAGATTCGAACCCTGATTGATAGTAGGTGCATTCGAGAGAGCATCACACCCTGGATAGACTCCAATGGATTTCTCCAGTGGAATCAATGCAATGGTTGCGGGGACTTCTGTGGTTTCTCTACTGCTTCTGGCACACCACTAAAACAGTCTATTGGTTCGAATAATAGCTCCAAGAGCTCTGATACCATGTAAAATATCTATCAAAGTAGTATCTAGCTACTATAGATACCTCACAATTGGAATATTTAACTTATTATGCAATAAAAAAGTGCATATACATTTCTGGAAAACAAATGTTAAAAAATATGCATAAATGATCAAATATCGACATAAATGATAAAAAACCAGGAAACACAAATGATCAAATATCAGAGTTTATTAACTGTCCATAATTACAATGAGTTTGGATCATCCTTATATAGAAATAGGAAGAAATCGAATTCCTTAGGAGGCTTGACATGTGGCTAGCTTAGATTTGACCCCAATCCCCCCTAAGTTGACTAAGGAACTCCCAAATCACCTCAAACCCTTAGGAATTACTCATGTGAACATTGGGCATGCTTTGGAAGACTCACCTGAGGCTCACACATGTTAGGGAGGTCATTGGTGGGTGGTTAGGTATCCAAGCAGAGGCCAAAATTAGCTAATTTGGGCCTAGATGACTAGATATAATGTATGGGTGTCGTTGGTCAACAACATTTCCTTAAAACAGGGAAACAGGGAGCCTTAGGAAAAATAGGAGCAATAAATGCATGAGGTGGTCATAATGAGGGATCCTTACAGGCATTTGACCACCTTTGTCCCATATTTTTGGCCCATACTTTGTGGATAAGTCTCAATTGAGCCTAACTAACTTATAACAACCTTGTTCACACCTTGGGATGCAATTATTAACTAGTTTAGGACCAAGTAATCACCAATATGAATAATGACTAAGGTCCTAGGTGTAATATTGCTCTAACAATTACTATAAGTGATGAAATAAAACATTTACATATCACTCTTTGTTCTCATCACCCTAATTATCTTCCTCACTTGGTGTTAACACCCAAAAAGTGCTCACTAGATCATTTCCTTATTCACATGACCCATTTGTCCACTTTTCCACCATCTGAGCCTGTAAAGCCATCAAAAGGTCACCAAATGACCATGATACACCCCTTTTTCCCCTCAAAATGAATATTTTGCCTCAAAAAACATAAAAAAAACCCTGAAAAAGGGTCCAGAATTCCCAAAAATATTTAAAAGGGAATAAAACATTCAAAATATTCAAAAAAGGAAAAAGGAGGGAAAATGTACCTAAACCATGTTGGTCAATACCATTGGTTTCCTCAAAACCATAATGGTATTCCCCACCACCAAAAACTATAAAAAGGTGGTAGGGGCTCCTCACTTTCCATCCATCCATCATCCTATCCTCATGCTGTCAAAATCTCTCATGAGTTCTTGACCATTGTAGCAATCTTGGAGAAGAGACCATTGGAGCCTGGAGCATCTCACCCTTGGAGCTGCTCAACACCACAACATCCTCACCATTTGAGGTATTATAATACAAAAGTCATTTTTTATTTTTTGTTCTTGTTCTTAAATCTTTTCAAGTTTATTGTTATATATGCACATGCTAGATTCAGATTTATAATTGTTTTTTGCTTTCAATATTTGAAACTGCTATCACTTGTTGATAGGTGCCCATTGCACAAAGCTTGGTTGCAAAACCAAGCCAACAGTTTTTGGCGACTCTGCTGGCTTCGAATTCTTAGATCTCATTTTTTGCTTTAGATCTTAGTTTTTCTTAGTTTTAATCATTTTTATTCATAGATCTACCATCCTAGATAGTAGATCCATTGCTGTTTTAGATCTTGGCCCCTTCTATTGCCATTAACAGCCTGAAATTTCCATTTTCGAGTTCATTTTTCGACGTCCGTTTTTCGGCTTCCGCCTCGCGATTTTTTTCCCGATAGTCGCACGGCTCATCGCAACCTTGCGGCTTTTTTCCGTGCAGCATGTTGCGGCTTCACAGCCATTTTACGCGCTGCACATCGCGGATTCGCGGCCTAGACCCGCGTGGCACATCGCGACTGTGTGACCTAAACCCGCGCTGCACATCGCGGCTGAAACCCGTGCGGCACATCGCGCCTACGCGGCTGAAACCCGTGCTGCACATCGCGGCTTCGCGGCCGAAACCTGCGCTACCCATCGCGGCTGTTTTCCTGAAACCCGTGCTGCAATTTTTTTAATTCGGCCAATTTTTTGAAAATTATTTTTTGCTGTATTTTCTGCCCATTTAGCATATTTTACAACATTAATTTTTCTACATTTTTATAGCCATATTAAATCTTTTACTATTTATATATGCTCCATTAAAAGTCTTTTTAAAAAAAATTCAGTAATTGAAAGAAAGATTTTCTGCATTTTATTTAGATCAAGGTTTTACTGTTTATTTGCTTGATACTTTGCCCAAGCAACTTTTAAGAGATCCATTTATTTCTTGAAATATTTAAGTTATTTGCTTCCCTTTAAATTATTTCAAAGATCCATTATTTTTGAATTTTTTTTCAAGCATTTACATTTTAAAAACGCCTCTATTTTTTGCAAAACTGGAAGCGTCTTTTCTTTCATTTGTAATCAATCGCCCAAGCCAGGAAAATCAATTTCAATTTAAATACCACACTTGCACCCACTCTGCCACATAATTTAAACTGGGCCTTAAAATTTACCTTAAACTCAACAAAATTTTAACCCCACTTGGGGAGCACTTAAAAGAATTTTGTAGTTAGGTAGAATTGAGGGGATAGGTGTTCCAATAACACCCCTCAATTATTACATTTGAGACATAGTGGTTGTCCTCTACGGTACCAAAATCCCTTATAATTTTGACACGGTTATCAACCAATTTATCGGGAAGGCCTCTCCCTTAGGAGGGTTGAAGTAGCCAGACTGGTTCCGGAAGTCTGAGTGGAATACCGCAATCCATTCAGTAACAGAAGGATACCTTTCAAAGTTCTCGATGTACACCCAAGAGGGTGTACAATGGCGATAGAACCAAACTACAGATTCACCCAACCAAACATGTCATGAACGGGGTATCCTAGTTGCCACTCTTTAGGATTGTCTACCCGGTATCCCTCCCGGTAGGGGGATATCTAGCCATTGATTCAACACTCTATATTGTCTGACTTGGATTTCATCACCTTGCAGAGGATATCGTTTGTTGACTCACAATACTTCTAGTTAGGTGTTTGCATGATACATTACCCACCTTTGGTCTAGTAACACCCCTTTTTTCTAGGAACTGTTTGACTTTTGGTATTCTGACCAATTTTGTTGCATCCCTCCACTTATTATAGCACATCTGCTATAATAAGTGCTTTTTGAGGTTGGTTGTTGGACTGAGAGCCTTTATTTTTTCACTCCCCTCTTGCATGTTAAAATTTAATATGCTAAGACATAAAATAGCAGCATTACATTCCATTTCACAATAATAGCATATACAGGATCACTGAAGAAACAACAAGCATAGCATAAACACAAGAGACACAGATTTATCCTGGGAAACCCTCATGGGGTAGAAAACCCAGTAAAGCTTCCTCAATATAGATGACCAGCAATATACAAAGATGCAAACCAAAGACATGATCTCCTCCTCCACCATAGAAGACCTCTGATCCACAAGTGCGCCTCTCTCAAGTGTGTGAGTGTATCAAATGAGGAACATACCTCCTCTATTTATACACTACACTGACATGTATTTTACACAAGTACATGTAGGCTCGTATTTAACCATTAGGTTAAATACCCTGTTATAACTGACTGGGCCGACCCCCACATGGTGGGTCTAATAAGCCTAGTTACCACAACCAATTCGGAGGACTAAACATCTCCGGATTCATAGTATAATCACATTGGAGGTATGGAACATCTCCGGAATAAATAATATACAAATATAATATTCTTAGAAGTTACAATATTCAACACTCCCCCTTAACGAGAAGGATATTATAACAACATCCGCAGGAGCAATGAGTCATACATCATACATGATACATCTATAAATCATTGGAAGCTTTCTCAACATCATCAGTAACTCAACCAGTTACTGGAACATCTTCAATACTGGAACATCAACATCTTCAGTACTGAGTCTTTATCTTCTGCAGTACTCAAACAGCTACAGCAACATCAATATCTGAATCCTCACGATCGTCAGCATCGTCATCACACGATCATCAGCATCGTCATCACACGATCATCAGCATCGTCATCATACGAATATCAGCATCATCATCATATGATCAACAACATCGTCATCAACATCGTCATCACACGATCATCAGCATCGTCATCACACGATCATCAGCATCGTCATCACACGATCATCAGCATCACCATCACATGATCAGCATCGTCATCACACAATCATCAGCATCGTCATCACACGATCAGCATCGTCATCACACGATCATCAGCATCGATCATCAGCATCGTCATCACATGATCAGCATCGTCATCACACGATCATTAGCATCGAATATCAGCATCGTCATCACACGATCAGCATCGTAATCACACGATCATCAGCATCGATCATCAGCATAGTCATCACACGATCAGCATCGTCATCACACGATCATCAGCATCGATCATCAGCATCGTCATCACACGATCATATTACAGGATGATCAATCCTGCTCTCTTTAGGACATAGGTCCATGGATGATACAATCCAGATCAAGTTCCAGGATGATCAATCCTTATCTCTTTAAGACAAGTCTCATGTCTAGGGACGATCTAATCCCAACCACAGTGCCAGTCCTTTTTCATACTGGATGTGACCTAGATCAGATCTAGGATTTACCACCACAGAGCCAGTCCTCTTTCATACTGGATGTGTCCCGTCTACAGAGCCAGCCCTGTTTCATGTTGGATGTATCACATCTACAGAGCCAGCCCTGTTTCATGCTGGACGTATCACATCTACAGTGCCAGCCCTGTTTCATGCTGGATGTATCACATCTACAGAGCCAGCCCTATTTCATGCTGGATGTATCACATCTACAGAGCCAGCCCTGTTTCATGCTGGATGTATCACATCTACAGAGCCAACCCTGTTTCATGTTGGATGTATCACATCTACAGAGCCAGCCCTGTTTCATGTTGGATGTATCACATCTACAGAGCCAGCCCTGTTTCATGATGGATGTATCACATCAACAGAGCCAACCCTGTTTCATGCTGGATGTATCACATCTACAGAGCCAGCCCTGTTTCATGCTGGATGTATCACATTTACAGAGCCAGCCCTGTTTCATGCTGGATGTAACCTAGAACAATTTTAGGATTTGTCACGTACATTTTGAATCGAGGTCCAGGGACGATCCAGTCCTATCATGTACCTTTTGAACCGAAGTCCAGGGACGATCCAGTCCTATCATGTACCTTTTGAACCGAAGTCCAGGGACGATCCAGTCCTGTCATGTACCTTTTGAACCGAAGTCCAGGGACGATCCAGTCCTATCATGTACCTTTTGAACCGAAGTTCAGGGACGATCCAGTCCTATCATTCAATTCTCGGAGACCTCATGTCTACAGCTCGATTCAAAGGACCATAGTCCGAGGACGATCCAATCCCCTTACCTGTTCATTCAGGATTTAGTTCTCGGAGACATCATGTCTACGGTTCAATTCAAAGGACTAATAGTCCAAGGACGATCCAATCCCCTTACCTGTTCATTCAGGATTTTGTTCTTGGAGACATCATGTCTACGGCTCTCTTTAGGACTGAAGTCCAGGGATGATCCAATCCCCTCAAGTCCACCAAGGACTTCATTCTCGAAGACATACGTCTACGGCTCTCTTTAGGACTGAAGTCCAGGGATGATCCAATCCCCTCAAGTCCACCAAGGACTTCATTCTTGAAGACATACGTCTACGGCTCTCTTTAGGACTGAATTCCAGGGATGATCCAATCCCCTCAAGTCCACCAAGGACTTCATTATCGAAGACATACGTCTACGGCTCTCTTTAGGACTGAAGTCCAGGGATGATCCAATCCCCTCAAGTCCACCAAGGACTTCATTCTTAAAGACATACGTCTACGGCTCTCTTTAGGACTGAAGTCCAGGGATGATCCAATCCCCTCAAGTGCACCAAGGACTTCATTCTCGAAGACATACGTCTACGGCTCTTTTTAGGACTGAAGTCCAGGGATGATCCAATCCCCTCATCACTATGGGTACAAGTATCTTCATCCATACAAGTACAAACATGTATCAATACATCAAGGCATCATGTAACCTCATCATCAAAACATGTATATCAAAACATGTATATCATCATCAAAACATGTATATCATCATCAAAACATGTATATCACTAATACATCTATCATCAACATCATGTATTCTCACTAATACATCTATCATCAAAAGAAAAAAAATATGAGTCCTAAATCTAAATAATTCTAGGTAACTAAGTGTAGTGAATAGGTAACCTCATCATTGATGAGGCAGACTTGTTATCAGATACTATGCTACTCCCCCTTTCGAGGAGAGTTCTTTTGAACTATACCAAGCTTGTCTCGAAAGTATTCAAACTTCACTCGAGACAGAGGTTTAGTCAAGATATCAGCAATATGATCCTCAGTGCTTATATATTCGAGCTTGATAACTCCTCTTTGCACCATATCTCGTATATAGAAGTATCGGATCTCTATGTGTTTTGACTTATTGTGGAACACAGGATTTTCAGTCATCTTAATGCAGCTTTGATTGTCACACATAATCACAGTGGGATCCATTTATAAGTCAAACACTCCATATAAAAGCTTCTAAAGCCATACTGCTTCACAGCTGGCAGAGCAGACAACCATATATTCTGCTTCAGCAGTACTGAGAGCCACACTAGATTGTTTCTTGCTGAACCATGAGATCATGGCAGATTCAAGACTATAACATCCACCTGATGTACTTTTTTCTGTCTGAGACACTTCCTGCCCAATCAGAATCTGAGTAACCATGTAAACCGAGTTCATGACCTCCAAGATAATATAGACCAAAAATCTAATGTACCTTTTAGGTACCTCACTGCATGCTTTGTAGCTATTAAGTGAACCTTTCTAGGTTCTACTAGATACTGACTTAGGGTATTTACAGCAAAGCATATATCTGGCCTAGTATTTGTTAAATACATCAATGACCCAATGATTTGTCTATATAGGGTTAGGTCCACTAAATACGATGAGTCATTAACTAATAACTTCAAGTTGGAGTCCATGGGAGTGGCCATGGCTTTATACTCCAACATATCAAATCTTTTTAGAAACTTCACAGCATACTTACCTTGATTTAAAAGATTCCTTTTGGATCTTTCCATACTTCTAGACCTAAGAAGTAGTGCATTAATCCGAGATCTTTCATTTTCATTTCTGCAGCCATTTTCATGACCTGTTTCTCATTCCTTGTCAGAAAGAGATCATCGTCATACAATAATGGTATGATAGCTTCATCATCCACAACCTTAAGGTAAAGGTTGGGAACAACTTTACTTTTGTAAAGCCCGATCTTTGTCATGAAGCTGTCAAATGTCCATTATTCACACTCTGCATTGAGTGATCTTCTACATATCTATCTGTGTCATCTCTCGTCAGATGGGTCTACTAATATGAGCCTCAAAATCATTCGAACTCTGTGGTGAGTTCCTTCTTGCATCCATTTCATATGTGTATAGAAGCCATATTCAACCTTGTAGCAAAGGTTGAGATCCACATCACCCATGATGATCATTAAGCTCATCAATTGACTACCGATCTTGGGTACCCATACAGAACCTGATTCACACTTCTTCTTTAATTACATCATTAAGAGAATGGTCTTATCTAGTCCCTTGGAGCAAAACATCTCATCATGATTCTCTTCCTACAAATCAAAGTTAAGTACATGATTAGTAATACTTCACAATCATCAAATCTTATTGACATGATAACCTATTATGCATACAGATATCATTTACATAGTTATGCAACTATTTTGACCAATACTTTGGCACAACACTTTCCCATATCCTGTATGCATACAGTAGCTATCTAGATGCCTTCCATCTTTACCAGAACATACTATCGAGAGTGTGCATAGCTCTCAGCATGTCAGCAAAGAGGTTTCATTCTAGACAAGCAACAATGGAATGTTTGTCCAACTTACCAGTCATATGCATATTAGTAGTATACTGTTCAATGCTTTATGAATGTTTACACTCAGCATGATATATTCTAGGAATACAAATATGCATACAAGCAATATCATTTACTATTTCTAATAACAACTCAAATACTTATCTTTTATGTTTGTGTGGTTGCCTCCCGCTTGATCTTCTATATATCTCCTGAACTTCTATTCATTCTGTACCACTGTGCATGCTCAAGTGTACACTAGTGTCATCCTCGTGAGTCTTTGTCTTCATGTTGTCATGGTCATGGAACTTGAATTGTCTTTTGTGATGTACCTGTATCTTGTTAGCAGACAACATCAACCTCACACAACACCATAATGCATTAGTACAATCATATAGCCCTAATGAATGTCTTCATGCATTCATATTGTTACTAGGGTGATAAGACAATTCTAACATTAATCAATATTGTACTAATAAATAATATGAAGACAAACACATCATGAACTTAATCAAGAATAAGATTTCAAGACATACCTGAACCTCCTTAAGTCATACCTGTCGAGACTTCTTGTAGTCTTCTTATGTAAGGCCTTAGCCTCAACTCCCCCTGAAACTTGATCTGAAGCTTGATTAGGGTTTTCTAGAGAAAACCTAAAAATTCAATCTTTGACTTTCACACTTCCGAATGAATGGAAGGATGTGTCTTGCTGAGCTGATCAAACTAGCATACTTCAATTCCAAAATTTGACCCCTCAAAATTGCCTTTGAAACTTCTGGATCTTCTGGACATGATCCCGAACTAGGGTTTGATGAAGCCCACTCTTCTGCTCAATCAAAAGGTTTGATCCAAGGCTCTAAACTCTTATTTTTCTGAGGAGCTTCCAGCCGTGGTTACAGGCTTAAAAAATTCCAACTTTTGCTGAAGCCCTAATTTTCCATCTTTCCGATCAAAATCCTGAGCTAGGGTTTGATCAAGCCCGGTCTTCTACCCAACCAAAAAATTCGATCTTGGTCTCTAAATCTCGATTTTCCTGAGTAGAATTCAGCCGTGGATTTCGATTCCAAAAATTCTAACTTTCTCCGAAACCCTAAATTCCGGAAGCCATGAATAAAGGTGCTCCAAAAATAATTCTGTTTTGACAGAAATATGTACCTGATTGTTTCTGCTGTAACTCCGAAATTTTCGATCCACAGGGTCTGAAAACTTTTTTTGCAGTAGCCTGACCTGTCATCTTTCCATCCTGACAGGTCTGACCTCAATTGGATTTTCTGAGAGAGAGTTATGCCAAACATCGCAACGTGACCTGTTTTGGGATAATACGGGAGAGCGAACTTGTACGGCATGCCACGTGTTACTGTTTGAACTTCGGCCTATGAAAATGTTTCCTGAGATAGCTTGCCCTATTGTATTTCCATCTTGATAGGTCTGACCTCAATTGGACTCTCTGATAGAGAGTTATGCCAAGTCTCGCAACGTGAACTGTTTATGGGATAAAAAAGGAGAGCGAACTTGTACGACATTCCACGTGTCACTAGTTCAGCTTCGCCCTCTAAAAACGTTTCCTGAGATAGTACAGTCTGTGCACTACCTGTCACCTTTTACAAAATTTCATTTGGAGCTTCCTAGCCCAAGTTATGACCTTTTTTCCTAGGTCACCTAATTTTGACTGAGATCTGGAAGAGGCAGAAACCCTAACTTGTACTGCTCATAACTTACAAAGTACAATGAATCTGAGGGTGCCCTTTGGACACAAGATACCTGGAGATTTTATCTACGACCGGTAAAGTTTTCAGATCCTGAACCTTCACCAAAATGGAGTTATAGAGAAAGTTCCACGATGACTAGTTTTTTCTATATAAAACCCTAACCTTCAAATTGTCGTAAGTAAAGCAAGTGTCGTAAGTGCCATACCTTGCCTTCCTTCAGTTTAGCTCTGATACCATGTTAAAATTTAGTATGCTAAGACAGAAAATAGCAGCATTACATTCCATTTCACAATAATAGCATATACAGGATCACTGAAGAAACAACAAGCATAGCATAAACACAAGAGACACAGATTTATCTTGGGAAACCCTCATGGGGTAGAAAACCCAGTAAAGCTTCCTCAATATAGATGACCAGCAATATACAAAGATGCAAACCAAAGACATGATCTCCTCCTCCACCATAGAATACCTCTGATCCACAAGTGCGACTCTCTCAAGTGTGTGAGTGTATCAAATGAGGAACATACCTCCTCTATTTATACACTACACTGACATGTATTTTACACAAGTACATGTAGGCTCGTATTTAACCATTAGGTTAAATACCCTATTATAACTGACTGGACCGACCCCCACATGGTGGGTCTAATAACCCTAGTTACCACAACCAATTTGGAGGAATAAACATCTCTGGATTCATAGTATAATCACATTGGAGGTATGGAACATCTCCGAAATAAATAATATACAAATATAATATTCTTAGAAGTTACAATATTCAACATTGCACTCATTGTTGCATTAGGGTTTCGAGTTTTTTACATCACCACCTTACACTAAAATTTTTAAAAATATTTCTCACCATTGAGAATTTAAGATGATCTCGTCGTCTTTAGGGTGAACCCCCTCAGTTCGGTATACTTGGCTCTACACGTCACCGACGTAGAGCCTTATCCCTTGACTCGACACGTCATCGGCCAAACACACAGTCATCCGATTCTGACATGCCTCACTTCACATCTGATTCTGAGGCTGAATCCAAAAACCCTACTGAAATATCACCAACCAACCTCATGGTAGGATCACAATACGACCGAATTTTCACCAGTACTATTGGAGATACATCCACAAACCCTTCTACTACTGTGCCATCCATGGTAACAACAACCCCTTTAGGCATGCCTAATATAGGGGCCACTCCACCTTTAGGTATGCCCAACACAGGACTACCTCCTATTATGGGTATGCCCAACATAGGAATCACACCACCTCTCATTACCACAACCCAGATCCCAAGAATTCCTGGCACTATTCCTAACCGCTCTACAACCCATGTTGCACTTGGGAGCACTGGCCTTTCCCACACCACATCGGTTGGAGCACACATACCTTCCATACCTAGCATACCCTTAGGGGCAATTGGACCACTACATAATGCTACCATTAATAGTTATGTCCCAGCCACTACATCACACCCCTCGGCCAGTCTACCATTTCTGGCAAGTTTGAATTTGCCAAACTTGGAAAGACTAACTAATGATCCTATTAGACATGACCCCACTTGGCCCCCCATGCCCACAAAGCTTCCCTCGGACATCTCGAAGTTTGAAGGAAAACCTGGGGAAGATCCCCAAAACCACATAATGTCATTTCACCTATGGTGTTCATCTAACTCCATAGTGGATGACTCCATTAAACTAAGACTGTTGCAACGAACGTTCACTGGCTCTGCAGCCAAGTGGTACATTGAACAACCATACGGGACCCACCATACATTTACGTCCCTCGCCTCCACTTTCCTTCATTTTTTTCAGCTACCTATACGTTATGATGCAGGAGTTGAAATACTGTTGTCTTGTAGACAAAACACAGCTACCCACATCACCGACCATATCCATGAGTGGCGCAAGCGCCGTAGCCTCTGCAAGATAAAACTGGACGACCGTATATTTTTGGATTGGTTTCTCACATCACTCCTACCCCTCATAGCCAAGGATGTAGCTTCTGAACGACCCTAGTTAGAAGAAGAAGCCATTCTAAAAGCCCAATAGTTTGATCTGATCTACGCCCAATGTGGCTACCTGTATACCATTTTACATGAGGCTCCCTGCGACAATTCCTCCCAGACTGACGCGCCAGGGGCTTCCCACGCCACCGACGGCATCATTGGACAAGTTGCATCCCACAACCAACCATTTTCCATTATGTGCAATAATAACAACCCCGATCTTTCGCGGGCCACATCTCACTCCGGAGCTACAACTTCGTATGCTCCCATGGCCCACCCCCACCACACTCATGGACCCCCATGTCCACCACAGTGTTATGGTCACACACCTTCAGCCTATCCACCTCTGGTTGCACCCCCTACGTATTACCATCAGTAGACCACACATTCTCCTGTTCACTCACAAGCCCCAATGACTTATTTCCCACCACAGGTAGTCCTTGCTGCACCACAACCTCCAATCGCTCAGACTTATCCTCCAAACAACAACAACGCTACCCCCGCCAACCAAAACCTTGATCGACCACCGAAACAAGGTAAGAACCCCAATTTACGAACAAACCACCCATGTTCCATATGCAAGGTGTACAACCATTATACACACACTTGCCCCCATTTGCAGTGAGCATGCCAACTGTGGTCTGATGATGCCCAACGCCAAGGGCACGCGGCACAACCAGCGCCACCTCCTCAACCACAACCCATGGTGCTGCAGAATCCTTTTCCCACACAAGGAGTGGCGAACACTCGTCCGTTGGATCCTCCTCAAGGAACCACAGCACCACAACAACAAATCACATATGCTGCACACGCAAACCAACCAATGGATTCATGTTTTCATCATCTCCTTATGATGTCATCGTCCGACATGAATCTCCAAACGCGTTGAAACCAATACGCCCCCATTGCACCTAAAAATCTTCTCCCTATGATTGAACAACCAGTTCAGAATGCACCTACATCATTCGTCTCCACAGTTAGACCCGGATTATACTCGGAATCACCTATGACTTCCACATTCCAATCCATCCCACCCCCTTTGAATATAACCAAGATATCTGATTTGTGCACCCTCTCGCAGAACACATAGGTACCAAACCAACAACCCCCTTTACTCCCGCAACCACCCTCAGTGCCAACTCATGTAGGAGCCACACCAATTCATACTATCCCATTCTTATTTCCCCCTTTAGGTGCCATCAACACACCAGTCATGGCTACACTTAATCTCCTAGGATTAACATTAGGACTACCTGTGTGGTACTTACCTGCCCCAACCTATCCTCCGACATTGAATGTCATTTTACAACCGGTGCAACCCATCAATACTTCTAACCGTCCACCCCCTGGTGTAGCAAACATTCATAATCGACTACCTCCAACAGCGGCCACTGCATCGACATCCAATTATACTCCCCCACCACTTCGAAACACTGGGGGAAGAGGTCCACAAACCTACACCACTGGACCCACAACTCGCACCCCCCCAACGACCCCCAAGTTGGCGAAGAATCCCCCAACAAACCGCATACCCCCCAAGTGCTCTTTGTGCGACGACACAGGCCATGCCACCCATCAATGTCCACAGTTCCCAGCACTTCAAGAACACATGAATATGTTGGATGATGACACCAATGTTCCAGTAGTCAAACTAGAAATCCCCCCTCAACCTCGTGATAAATCATTGCGCACAAACCATCCTTGTGTAATATGCGGAATCTACAGCCATTATTCACATCACTGCCCCGATCTCCCAGATTACAGAGCAGCACTGTACGAGTTGAATAACGCCGACCTAGAGATATCCCCTCTTCTCATTGAGGAAATTCATCCCCCACCAGCTTCCTCCTCGGAAGAAATTAACACCATTTACACGATTTCCACTGGATACCCCTCTGTCCGGTCGGCCCCTTCCATTGATCCCTTTGACACACATGTTCAACCCTTTCAAATCGACGAGGAAACCACATGTCCACAACATGGGGGAAGGCCCAAAACCTTTCCTACTCATCATCATCGTGGTTCTCGTCGGAGATACTAGGGGCATCCACCCCACAAGGGGAATCCCCCATCATCATATCATCACTTCAATATGCCACCACGGCCCATAGCCTCATGGTACACCCCCCCTCCAATAGTTGGTCAATGCCCTCTTGATCCCTCTCTAAGACAACATCTGCACCACATTGACACCTCTGAGTTCGGGGACATAATAGATTACCTCAAACCTGGGATAGGGGGCATGATCAATCATTTTGACCCTACCCCATCACCTCTATCTCAACACCTCAACGAGCCCATCGTTCAAGCCAACACATATGTGATCCACAATCACAAACCCCATGCACATCATATGGGGGCAAGTCATTAACCCTGCTCACTTTTCACATTCGTGATCTCAACCATTTTTTAGGTCACGTGTCACTTATATATTTGAGTTGATTTGATACACATAGTATTTCGCCCTCGTGGGTCATCATTTCTCCCCACCACTACATCCTTGGCTTGGTGGGGTCACCTTCATTTGTAGCCATTTTTTAACCTAGTTATTTCCTTTGACCATTCTGGAGTCCTTATGACCTCCGTTTTTCACACCATTTGCACTGCAGGATTCATATTTCCATGCCCATGATGATGCTTGAGACCATTTCTCGCTCTCACACCCATAATTTTCGGGCATTTTTTCAAAATGCCACTTATCGCCTCGGTTTGCATGCCACATCAACCGTCCTCCATTTTTTATGAGTCTCATATCGCTGAATTCAGTTTTCCGCGCTCGTGATGACACTTGAGATCATTTCTTGCTCTCACCTCCAGATTTTTTGGGCATTCTTCCCATGCCCCCTTGTCGCCTCGGTTTGCATGCCACATCGGTCGTCGTCCATTTTTGACAGGTCTTATATCGTCGGATTCAATTTTCCGCGCTCGTGATGACGCTTGAGATAATTTCTCGCTCTCACGCCCAGATTTTTAGGGCATTTTTCCCATGCCCCTTGTTGCCTCGGTTTGCGTGCCACATCAGTCATTCTCCATTTTTTACGAGTCTTATATCGCCAGATTTAGTTTTCCACGCTCGTGATGATGCTTGAGATCATTTCTCACTCTCACGCTCAGATTTTTTGGATATTTTTTCCCATGCCCCCTCGTTGCCTCAGTTTGCATGCCACATCGGTCGTTCTCCCTTTTTGACGAGTCTTATATTGCCGGATTTAGTTTTCCGCACTCATGATGACGCCTGAGATCATTTCTCGCTCTCACGCTCAGATTTTTTGGGCATTTTTTCCCATGCCCCCTGTTGCCTCGGTTTACGTGCCACATCGGTCGTTCTCCGTTTTTTACGAATCTTATATCATTGGATTCAATTTTTCGTGCTCGTGATGACGCTTGAGATCATTTCTCGCTCTCATGCCAAGATTTTTTGGGCATTTTTTCCATGCCCCCTCGTTGCGTCAGTTTGCGTGCCACATCGGCCGTTCTCCGTTTTTAACAAGTTTGATATCGTCGGATTCAATTTTCCACGCTCGTGATGATGCTTGAGATCATTTCTCGCTCTCACCCCATACTTTTTGGGCTTTTTTTCAAAATGCCACTCATCACCTTGGTTTACGTACCACATTGGCTGTTGCCCCTTTTTGACAATATTTATGTCACCGGATTCAGTATTCTGCACTCATGATGATGCTTGAGACCTTTTCTCACTCTCATCAATCCCTTTTTGTTCGGTATAGTTTTACCCCTTTTTCGGGCCGAGCAATTCCTTTTACGAAAAAGGCACTTAGGGAGTTTCTATTAATCTCTTTTTTGACTCCTAAAACAATGAAAAGATCGCCGAGCAATCTTGCTTCCTTTCATGCTTGCTAAACGTCTCTGAAAGGGCATCTTCCTGGTATAAGTTTACCCCTTTTCTGAACCTTGTAGACTAATTACGAAAAAGGAATACTCTAGTCACATTGGCGAGAAGAGTTCTCCATTTGCATCATTTTATGCTTTTCGGGCCTTGGAGACTAACTTACGAAAAAGAACACCAATGGAGTCCACTTACCGCTTTCAGACTCTCTAAACATGAAAGCAACCACGAGCAATCACCATCCTGGGCTCATAAAAACCCACAGGATGGTACTCACAACCACTGCAAAGTCTTCTTATCGTTTTCAGACTCCTTAAAAATGAAAGCACCCATGAGCACGAACAGTCGTGGGCTCACAAAATCCACAGGACAGTACCATTTAAGAGCACACTTTTATCCCTTCTTGGAGCTCATTAAAACTACGAAGAAGGACCCAATGGTTCTCCTCAGCGCCACAATAGATCACGTCTACTCATATGGCAGCTTCCCCATTTTGGTCGCCTTTGTTCAGAGTATTCTGCAGTATGTCACCCTAAGAATCTCTCGACAGTACCCATCAGCTCGTACCCCCCCAGAGTTAATACATACCCTTCAGTCCTTAAAAGCTATGATCCCCGCACCTACAATTCAGTTCCCTACGCTGCCAGGTCAACCATGTCATCATGCTCTGAACAAAGGAAGTTTGAGTCTACCCACTATATGACCCCAGTTACTTCCCATCCCCACAAGTATGTCATTCCTACCATCAGCACTACCACACTTCAGTTCTACACCTCATGCTCCTATCAAGGAAACATCATTGCCTTGTTAGTTGTTGGTCTCCCTCTATCGACGACACCCAAATTTATTCCAGAGGATAGACCTAGAGGTCCCTGTGTCTTGGACTCATCACCATTTATGATGAGTGCCTACGAATCATTTCGAGAAGAGTCCTCAGTGCCTCTCCAAATGGTTGTTTCTCACATGCTCGACTTCAACACCTTGATCGCATCGTTGAGACTCACACAGGGTATTGGTCCGTTCAGTTATTTGTTGAAGACCCCGGATACCACCTGACTCTTCCACATTTTAGAGTCTACCTATGGAAACAACCAATTACATTTTTTCTATAGATATCCGGGTTGCGCATGGCAACAGTATTCCAATGTACCCCAGTGTTATACTCCCTCGAGTATACAGTTACATGTACTTCTCAGAGATGACTCACAGTCATTGAGTCTCTACAGATGTTGGACACCTTCAGTTTCAGCAGTTCATCAACCCTTCTGAGACCTTATTCAGAATGGTTGTCGCTTTATTCCAATGTATCAGTTATTGAGATCAGTCATGTTATGATCATGAGTACATCCGAAAATAGTGTCCCCTTTGGACCATTATGATGTACCAGCAGATTTTTTATGTCTTATTTAGGTCCCCCTTCTTGGGACTAATTGTTATGTATATGTCTTGATACGAGCATGGGTATGCCCGCCTCGTCCATTATCAAAGATTATTCCTCATTCATATTGAGGCCATGTAATATTTTTTTTTTGCAACTTCCAAGGGCCGTTGATCCAGTCTCCAACCAGTCTCTTCTCTTCCCCAAACCCCAGGAAAAAGACAAAAGAACTATGATGTATATCAGCCATACGATGAGCTCTTGCCCTCACACATCAGGGGGCAATCTGTTAACACCCAAAAAGTGCTCACTAGCTCATTTCCTTATTCACATGACCCATTTGTCCACTTTTCCACCATTTGAGCCTCTAAAGCCATCAAAAGGTCACCAAAAGACCATGATACACCCCTTTTTCCCCTCAAAATGAATATTTTTCCTCAAAAAACATAAAAAAACCCTCAAAACGGGTCCAAAATTCCCAAAAATATTAAAAAGGGAATAAAAATATTCAAAATATTCAAAAAAGGAAAAAGGAGGGAAAAGGTACCTAAACCATGTTGGTCAATACCATTGGTTTCCTCAAAACCATAATGGTATTCCCAACCACCAAAAACTATAAAAAGGTAGTAGGGGCTCCTCACTTTCCATCCATCCATCATCCTATCCTCATGCTGTCAAAATCTCTCATGATTTCTTGACCATTGTAGCAATCTTGGAGAAGAGACCATTGGAGCCTGGCGCATCTCACTCTTGGAGCTTCTCAACACCACAACATCCTCACCATTTGAGGTATTATAATACAAAAGTCATTTTTTATTTTTTGTTCTTGTTCTTAAATCTTTTCAAGTTTATTGTTATATGCACATGCTAGATTCAAATTTATAATTGTTTTTTGCTTTCAATATTTGAAACTGCTATCACTTGTTGATAGGTTCCCATTGCACAAAGCTTGGTTGCAAAACCAAGCCAACACTTGGCATGATATCATTTTTGTTCTAAAAATATGCTTTGATCTAGGGTCATGTCTTAATGCGAACCACCAATCCTTATCCAACACATCCAAATAAAAAAACACTTGGTTGCAGTGTTTTGGGAAAACATAAGGCTCCTTGGTTTTGTTGGTCACCCTATATGCAAATTAATTACAACTAACACACAGGATGCTCAATATGAATTGTCAACCCAGGGAAGTCTTTTATTTCAATGGAAATAAGCACAGTCTATGCATAAACATTTCAAGTAGTTGATTACGTAAATGGAGATCAATGTTCCTACCTATCTGCTCAGCCAAAATCACCTCATAACTAAAACTAATCTAACTTATCCATCTAGGAATTCAAAGTACAATTACCTTCCTACAAATATCAATCCAGCAGTTACTGATCTAGGAATAAAAATGAACTAGATTACTTTTGCAAGAAGTTAAATCCTATAATTATCAAACTACAGTATTCAATCTCTACTAAACTAATTCATCTAGCAGCTATTGTAACTCAATCACAATCTGTCTAATCTAATGAATTCAGGAAAGATACAAAAACAACCAGAAACTAGAAAGAACTTGAACTCTAATTTGATTAATATTGGAAATCCTAGGAAGAATAAATGACTGAAAGGAATTAGAGCTGAGCTTGGCTGTAACAACTGATCTAACACACTATGCATCAAATAAACTAACCTACACAATCTCCTGTCACACCACACAGTTGCATCTATTCAGGATGCAATCATAAACTACCAGAAAAGAATGCAAGTATCAATCCACTATTGCAGCTTGCAGTAACACATCTAATGCAATTCCACACCAAAAAAAATAAAGGAAATTAACTACCTACTTAACTCGGATATCTATGTGAGAAGGAGGGCACTGGCCTTCTAACAGAGATGCCAAATATTAACACAAATTAAAACTTATATATAAGAAACTATGCTCCTTGTATTAAGAATGATGGAATTACAGTCACAGCTCTCTGTCTTAGCTTATACAATTATAAATTCTCCAACCCCAGGCTCAGAATGCCTCTTTACATTTATACCCTATGACATGAAATCATTACACCAAAATATCGGGCATCCATGAATATCTACGATCTTCAAGCTGTCGATTTACAATGGAACTATTACAACCATAAGTGATCTTGAATGAAATCGTTACATTCAGGCCTGAGATGTTGCACGCTGTCGCAACCCAGAACAGATTTGAGTTGAGTGGATTGGCTGGTATTTGGATGCTCTGTTGTGCCTCAGTCGCAGCTGGCCATGTGGAGGAATGCTCGAACTGTTGTAGCGAATTGTGGAACCAAACTCAAGAAGGGACAACTGGCACCACATATGCCTCTTCTCCAAGGTCAGCGAGCTGCTACACCTGTGGTCTTGTAAAGGCTTTTGGGCTATCTTTATTGAATTAGACAATATTAGAACAACCTTAAAAGATAGAGTACAAAACCATAAACAAATCAGGCATTAATTGAATAAAACAATAATAAAGTATACCTGTTGCAATCCATGCTTTGCTTGGGAAACTATCTGCTTAGATCAAGGAATAGTAAGGAAAAAAAGGAAAAAGGTGTAGATAGGTGTAGGCGAAAAGGGGCTATTTTGGGGCCCAACATCTCCCCCTAGCTATCCAATTGAATTTCCTGATGCAAAAGCCAACTAATCTGAGTCTGAATCTGGTCCCCATTCATGCTGAGAGGAAAAATTGAAGGAAATGTCAAGTTCCTTGCCTACTTCCAAAAACCCATTGCAAGCAGCCCAATATTCCCAACACTGTTTCTCTTCTTCCTTAGTCAATGTATAAATATCCCTGTATGGTCCTCCTGGCCACCATATAAGTGGAAATTTGAACTTGAGTCCCATTCAGTGTAACCCACACATTCTTATGCAATTAACACACCCTGCTACCCTCAGAAGAGCCTGTTTAAAATTCTTGAGGCAGTATGGGTCCCTTTTCTTCAAAGCTGGAGAGGAAGTCTACCACCTATGCTTGCTACCTTTTAAGGAAAGATGTTGTTGTTTGGAGATCAGGTCAACACAGGTAGAGATAACTTTCTCTTGCATCTTCTTCAGATGCTAAGTCTTAGGAGGAGATAAGAAACATCTTCCATGGTTTAAGATGAGAGAACAAGGAGATTGGGGTTCACTCCTAATCCATAGATTGGCGCTGGCCTAATTCCTAGAGATTGTCTGGAAGGCATCTTCCCACTGCACATGATTATTAACAAAAGAGGAAAAGGCCCTCAACTGAACATCCCCTTCATAGGGAATAGGATTAGAGCGAGAATCACCAAAACATGCCATATTGTGCAAATACAATTCACACAATAGGTGCTGCTCAAGAAAGCTGCTTGGCAAAAAGGTCTCTAAGAACTGAGAAGGGATCAGAACTTGATAAGGTCTACCCTCCTATAAAGCCTTTAATTTGAACAGGGTCATTTGTTCATGTAGAAATACCGGATAGGAAAGAGATGGGGCTCTTGAACTAAGCATCTCCCGAGAGATTGAATACATTTGGTCTTTTTATTTTTGCATGGATTTGAATTCCTTCAACTTCTTTAGTTCTTTTTGTAGCTTTTCCATTTGAGATCCCTGAAGAGTTGATTCCTCTGCCCACTTCTCCCTCAATTCTTTGATAGTATTTCTATGTTCAGAGAGAGGGGCCATCCCTTCTCGACACTGATGAATATACTTTTTCCATTTAGCTAACTCCAGATTCAACAAGGAAAGCTTTTTCTCCAAAGGCTGAATCCTTCTATCCTCAACATCTTTCTCATCATCAGAATATAAATCAATGATTCCTTGAGAAAATTGCATTATTACCTTGTCACCAGATGTTATAGCTTCCTCATTTTGGATTGGCAGTGTAACAACTTCCTCTTCCAGCGGTGTTTCCATTGCCTCTGCTTGTGTTGCAATCTCGGCAGTTGATTTCGAGGATGCTGGTTCTTGTGTAACAGCTTCCTCTACCCTTGGTGTTGCAATGACCTATGCTCATGTTGCAGTCTCAGCAGTTAATTTTGAGGGTGTTGGTTCTTGTGTAACAACATCCTCTTCCTGTTCTTTACCCTCATCATCTTCCATTTGTGTTGTTGAGTCAACAAATAATTTCGAGAATACTAGTTCTTGTGTAGCAGCATTCCCTTCCTGAATACCAGACTCAGCAGCTTCTATCTGAGTTGCAGCCTCAACAAATACCTTTAGGAATGCTAGTTCTTGTGTAGCAGCATACTTTCTTTCCAATTCAATCTCAGCAACTTCATTCTGAGTTGCAATTTCAGCAAACATTTTTAAAGACACTGGTTCTTGTGTAACAATGACTTTCCTTTGGGCCTCAATATCAACAATTGCTGTCTGGGTTGCAACTTCACTAAACATTTTCAAGGATGCTGGTCCTTGTGTAACAACACCTTGTTTTTCAATTTCTTTAGATTGCTAAGGTTGTTCTTGAATTACCTCGATATCTTCTGAAAGATGAGACTAGTCTTGGCATATTTCAGTATTTCCTGATGGTTGGGATTGCAATACTTCATCTTCTCCTAAATCCAGATCAGGAATTAAGTCTATTTCTGGCTCATTCTCCTTCATCAGCTCATCTGTAGGTACACTTTCTCCTTCTTTCTTTGCTTGTACAGGATCTTGTGCTACCAAACCCAACACTATGACTCTGTGCCCTGTAGAGAAGAATATGTCTCCACATTCTGGGCATACCGTTTCTCCTTGTTCTTCATTTCCCAAAACAGGAGATGAATTTTATAACAGGTCTATAGCCTCCACTAATGTGTTCAAACCCTTCTCTGCCCGGTTTCTGGTTGCTTCCTTCCATTTCTCCAATTCTTTTTGAAGGAATTGCACCTCCTCCTTTAGCAGCTCATTTTGAAAAATAAGGTTTTCAATTTGGGGTTCTTCCACAACAGGTTCTTGTGTAACAGCTAGTGATTTGGGATTTAAGATGGGAATTTCAATACCTACCCCAACTGCACCTGCTGTTTCTGTTGTGGGAATTCTAATGTTTTCCCTAATTGCACATCTGCCTCTATCACTATAACAACTCGATTCCTTCTCTTCTCCCCAACTCCCGAAGGCTGGCCTTCATTGAATGTTGCTTCTGCTACTGTAACAACTATGGTTCTTCTCTTCTTTGCTGTAGTAGATGTCTGATCCTTATTCCCTGACCTTTTTCTTCATTTCTGTGACACAGGGGTTTCCATATTTTCATAAAGAGGGATGAATTCCTCCTTTTCAACAATATTTCCCCTTATTTCAGGGCAGGATGCGACATCCAGCACCTCCACATTTCCTCCTTTTGCTGCCTCTGCCTAGTATTCTTCTTCTTGCATTGCAACTTCCACAGTTTCAGCTTCCACTGTCGCAGCTTCAGCAACTTCTCCAGTTTCAGCTTCCTCTGTTGCAACTGCTAATGATTCCATCTCCACTGCTTCAGCTGCCACCCTAACTGCAACTTCAATTGGATCTATTTCTTCCTCGATAGGGTTTGTTGTTGTTGCATCTTTCAATTTCACTGCCTCATTCACCCATGGTTCCATCATATCCCCTTCTACAACGGGATTCGCAGCTATCACAGCTTCCCCCATATTTTCCTCTTCCACTTATCCTTCCATTGCTCCATCCCTCCTCCCAACTGAATTGGAGGAACTCCAGTCCTCATTTTCCCTGTCAACCCCTCCCATTACCACGACAAGTGCTCGGGGTACCCTTGGCCGAGCTACAAATTATTCCCATGTCAAATTCTGATGAGCAAGGGCCCGTAAGATTAACAATTTAATCAACCCATGGTTTGAGAGGGAAGATAGAGGATGTCGGGCACCTTTGACATACCCAACCATAGTTTGCAGAGATTGTAAAAGATAAAAAGGCATATTTAACAATCTGCGGTGGTGTAAATGTGAAAGGAGGTAAAACTCATATATATAAACCACTTTGTACCTACCTTCACAGGAAATATATTTCTTGATGAATGTTGCCACCTGGTTCCAAGGATTCCAGGGATGACACTCTTCCATGTGGCCAAACAACCTATCCCACGGCCAAAAAGTCTGTAGTTGCAGTCGAATTATGGCACTTCTTGCCAAACCATTGCATTTTGATTCTGGGCAGTCCTGTTACTTCCTCCATGATTGCCTCTGAAACATCCAATCTGATACCTCGAACCTCTGAATGAATGCTGGTTAAATCCTGGGCAAATTCAAGCATGGTTTCGACATGAAAATCGCTCAACCGATGGAAATATTCAATCCAGCCAGCTTCCTAGAAGATGGTGAAGACCTACCTATTTGCACACAGAGGCTCTATGTTGAAGGGCTCGTGTCGAACTGGGATGCCCATATTGCAAGTCTACCTGTAAATCAACTATCAACGAGATGTGTTATAGTTGCAGTTGTTGAGCTATTGCATGCAGAACAAGCAATGGATAGTCGAAGGTTGGTTTGGGTATTTTCGGAAAGGTGGCACAATTATTTTTGGGAATTGGCACGACCATTTTTGGCATAAAGACTGGTGACAGGTTATCACACGGGGCAAATCGAATGGCGTTCATATACCGAAAATGAAGGACGAATCAGACATAGTCACTACCTCAGCTGATTGGCTAAAGATAAATGACATGGACTAACAACAAAATATACTCATTATAGATTACTGCATTAAGTCATGCTTAATGATGTTCATGATTAAGACTCGTACCTTTGAATGTAATGCCAATCTATTGTTCTGCAAGGTGGAGCCTATCCATAGTCACATCGCTAATAGGATCATCAATTCGCATATGCGCTCATGAGGTGGCCATTGCTGAGTGGCAAATAAAGTACATCCATGCTGGCGTAGATCATAAAGATATGTGGCAGACAGATAAATGTTTTAATTTTCATTGTGGAGAATGGAGGACACTAATACCGATGAACAGAGATATAATAAAGTTCCAATGAGAAATTAGCGGAGTCACGGCTGCTAAGAATAAGAAAAATGGCCAAATTTAGCTGTTGCAGCCGCTCAAAAATAGGAAAAAGAGGCATTTTTAGAAGTGTTGCAGTTGCGTGACATAGGAAAGATAGACAATTCTAGCGGATGTTGCAACTGCGTGAAATAGGAAGGATCGGCAACTTGGCAGTGGCGTAGCTGCTAAAAGTTAGAAAAAGTGGACAAATTTAGCGACTGTTCTAGCTGCACGAAATAGGAAGGATAGGCAACTTGGTAGTGGCACAGCTGCTAAAGATAGGAAAAATGGACAATTTAGCGACTGTTCTAGCTGTGCGAAATAGGAAGGATAGGAAACTTGGTAGAGACGCAACTTCTAAAGATAGGAAAAATGGGCAATTTTAGCAGATGTTACAGATGCTAAAAATAAGAGAAAGAGACAACTCAGCAGTGTTGCAACTACGCAAAAAGACTTGGGTGGGATATAGTACTGTTGCAGCTGTGGGAAATAGGAAGGATAAACGAAATGAAGGTTGTGTTGCAGGTGCAAAAAAATAGAAATTTGGGCGGGATTTTGCAGTGTTGCAGTTGCGGGAAAAAGAGATAAGCCATATTTTGTTGAGTAACTGTTGTTGCATCATTCTTTTCTTCCAAGGAATTATTCACAGAAAAGGGAAAATCAACCAGAATGCCACAATCGCTCGGTCCAAGTTGCGACTGCCTTTACTCAAGTGATCTTCCACGCATAAACTTGTTCAGAGTTCTTAAAAAAAAAAATGCAGACCCTCCATTTCCCATTCTTTTTTGGTACAATCTATTATTTGTTTAGAATCTACTTCAATATGATCTAGGATATTAACTGAGATAACAACATGTACAACATATCTACAGCATATCAATCATGGACACAATAATGCAAGCACACAAGAGACACAGAGTTTCACCGGGGAAAACCAAGAAGGTGAAAAACCACGCAACTTCCTCAGGGATAGATAGAGCAATGATACAACCCAAGTAAAAGATATAGTCCTCCTAGAAGCAACTTCTCCTCCTCCACAAGTGCGCCACTCTCCAATGAGGGTATGAGTGAGAAAGTGAATGATGAAATAGAATGCCTCCCGCACTCTATTTATACTTGACTTGACTTTCCTAATAACCTTTAATAGGTCGGCCTAAACTTAACCACTTAACATAATGCTACCAGGGCCGACCCCCAATAGGGTGGTCTAATAACCCTTTGACCCATATGACTTATACAGGGCCGACCCCATCAAGGTGGTCTAATAACCCATCAAGTATAAGTTACGACACTTACAATATAAATGACGACACTTCCGTATAGAGGAATAATACCATCTCTATAGGAGTACAATATACATATGTGAAATACATTCCGAAGTTACAAATACATCAACACTCCCTCTTAACTAGGAAGGTATTTTTTGACACAGATCTGCTAGCACAAGTCTTCTTCTCTGGATCAGTGTCACTGGATGCCATCTCCACTACTTCAGCTACCACCCTAAATGCAACTTCAATTGGATCTATTTCTTCCTCGATAGGGTTTGTTGTTTTTGCATCTTTCAATTTCATTGCCTCATTCACCCATGGTTCCATCATATCCCCTTCTGCAACGAGGTTCACTGTTGTCGTAGTTTCCCCCATATTTTTCTCTTCCACTTATTCTTCCATTCCTCCATCCCTCCTCCCAACTGAATCGGAGGAACTCCAGTCGTCATTTTCCTTGTTAACCCCTCCCATTACCACGACAGGTGCTTGGGGTACCCTTGGCCGAGCTACAAATTCTTCCCATGTCAAATTCTGATGCGCAAGGGCCCGTAATATTAACAATTTAATCAACCCATGGTTTGAGAAAGAAGATAGAGGATGTCGGGCACCCTTGACATACCCAGCCATAGTTTGCAGAGATTGTAAAAGATAAAAAGGAATATTTAACGATCTGCGGTGGCGTAAATGTGAAAGGAGGTAAAACTCATATATATAAACCACTTTGTACCTACCTTCACAGGAAATATATTTCTTGATGAATGTTGCCACCTGGTTCCAAGGATTCCAGGGCTGACACTCTTCCATGTGGCCAAACAACCTATCCCACGGCCAAAAATTCTGTAGTTGCAGTCGAATTATGGCACTTCTTGCCAAACCATTGCATTTTGATTCTGGGCAGTCCTGTTACTTCCTCCATGATTGCCTCTGAAACATCCAATCTGATACCTCGAACCTCTGAATGAATGCTGGTTAAATCCTGGGCAAATTCAAGCATGGTTTCGACATGAAAATCGCTCAACCGATGGAAATATTCAATCCAGCCAGCTTCCTAGAAGATGGTGAAGACCTACCTATTTGCACACAGAGGCTCTATGTTGAAGGGCTCTTGTCGGACTGGGATGCCCATATTGCAAGTCTACCTGTAAATCAACTATCAACGAGATGTGTTATAGTTGCAGTTGTTGAGCTATTGCATGCAGAACAAGCAATGGATAGCCGAAGGTTGGTTTGGGTATTTTGGGAAAGGTGGAACGATTATTTTTGGGAATTGGCACGACCATTTTTGGCATAAAGAGTGGTGACAGGTTATCACACAGGTAAAATCTAATGGCGGTCATATATCGAAAACAAAGGACAAATCAGACATAGTCATTGCCTCAGCTGATTGGCTAAAGATAAATGACATGGAGTAATGACAAAATATACTCATTATTGATTACTGCATTAAGTCATGCTTAATGATGTTCATGATTAAGACTTGTACCTTTGAATGTAATGCAAATTCGTCGTTCTGCAAGGTGGAGCCTATCCACGGTCACATCGCTGATAGGATCATCAATTCGCATATGCGCTCATGATTTGGCCATTGCCGAGTGGCAAATAAAGTACATCCACGCTGGCGTAGATCATAAACATATGTGGTAGACAAGTAAGCATTTTAATTTTCATTGTGGAGAATGGAGGACACTAATACCGATGAACAAAGATATAATGAAGTTCCAATGAGAAATTAGTGGAGTCACGGCTGCTAAGAATAAGAAAAATGGCCAAATTTAGCTATTGCAGCCGCTCAAAAATAGGAAAAAGAGGCATTTTTAGCAGTGTTGCAGTTGTGTGACATAGGAAAGATAGACAATTCTAGCGGATGTTGCAACTGCATGAAATAGGAAGGATAGGAAGCTTGGCAATGGTGTAGCTGCTAAAAGTTAGAAAAAGTGGACAAATTCAGTTACTGTTGTAGCTACGCGAAATAGGAAGGATAGGCAAAATGGCAGTGGCGCAACTGCTAAATATAGGAAAAATGGACAATTTAGCGACTGTTGCAACTGCGCGAAATAGTAAGGATAGGAAACTTGGTAGCGACGCAGCTTCTAAAGATATGAAAAATGGGCAATTTTAGCAGATGTTGCAGCTGCTAAAAATAAGAGAAAGAGACAACTCGGCAGTATTGCAGCTATGCAAAAAGACTTGGGTAGGATATAGTACTGTTGCAGCTGCAGGAAATAGGAAGGATAAATGAAATGAAGGTTGTGTTGCAGGTGCAAAAAAATAGAAATTTGGGCGGGATTTTGCAGTGTCGTTGTTGCAGGAAAAAGAGATAAGCCATATTTTGCTGAGTAACTATTGTTGCATCATTCTTTTCTTCCAAGGAAGTATTCACAGAAAAGGGAAAATAAACCAGAATGCCACAATCGCTCAGGCCAGGTTGCGACTGCCTTTACTCAAGTGATCTTCCACGCATAAACTTGTTCAGAAAGGAAAAATACTTCTTTCCAGACAAGGTATCAAGGACCTGATTTTCCCTTTGTTCAGCTCTCTATAGTCTACACAGACCCTCCATTTTCCATTCTTTTTTGGTACAATCTGTTAGTTTTTTAGAATTTACTTCAATCTGATCTAGGATCTTAACTGAGAGAACAACATGTACAACATATCTACAGCATATCAATCATGGACACAATAATGCAAGCACACAAGAGACACAGTGTTTCACCGGGGAAAACCAAGAAGGTGAAAAACCACGCAACTTCCTCAGAGATAGATAGAGCAATGATACAACCCAAGTAAAAGAGATAGTCTTCCTAGCAGCAACTTCTCCTCCTCCACAAGTGCGCCACTCTCCAATGAGGGCACGAGTGAGAAAGTGAATGATGAAATAGAATGCCTCCTGCACTCTATTTATACTTGACTTGACTTTCCTAATAACCTTTAATAGGTCGGCTTAAACTTAACCACTTAACATAATGCTACCAGGGCCGACCCCCAATAGGGTGGTCTAATAACCCTTTGACCCATATGACTTATACAGGTCCGACCCCATCAAGGTGGTCTAATAACCCATCAAGTATAAGTTACGACACTTACAATATAAATGACAACACTTCCGTATAGAGGAATAATACCATCTCTATAGGAGTACAATATACATATGTGAAATACATTCCGAAGTTACAAATACATCAACACTCCCTCTTAACTAGGAAGGTATTTTTTGACACAAATCTGCTAGCACAAGTCTTCTTCTCTGGATCAGCGTCACTGGATGCCATCTCCACTGCTTCAGTTGCCACCCTAAATGCAACTTCAATTGGATCTATTTCTTCCTCGATAGGGTTTGTTGTTTTTGCATCTTTCAATTTCACTGCCTCATTCACCCATGGTTCCATCATATCCCCTTCTGCAACGAGGTTCACTGTTGTCGCAGCTTCCCCCATATTTTTCTCTTCCACTTATTCTTCCATTCCTCCATCCCTCCTCCCAACTGAATCGGAGGAACTCCGGTCCTCATTTTCCTTGTTAACCCCTCCCATTACCACGACAGGTGCTTGGGGTACCCTTGGCCGAGCTACAAATTCTTCCCATGTCAAATTCTGATGCGCAAGGGCCCGTAATATTAACAATTTAATCAACCCATGGTTTGAGAAAGAAGATAGAGGATGTCGGGCACCCTTGTCATACCCAGCCATAGTTTGCAGAGATTGTAAAAGATAAAAAGGCATATTTAACGATCTGCGGTGGCGTAAATGTGAGAGGTAAAACTCATATATATAAACCACTTTGTACCTACCCTCACAGGAAATATATTTCTTGATGAAATTTTCCACCTGGTTCTAAGGATTCTAGGGCTACCACTCTTCCATGTGGCCAAACAACCTGTCCTACGGCCAAAAAGTCTGCAGTTGCAGTCGAATTATGGCACTTCTTGCCAAACCATTGCATTTTGATTCTGGGAAGTCCTGTTACTTCTGCCATGATTGCCTCTAAAACATCCAATCTGATACCTCGAACCTCTGAATGAATGCTGGTTAAATTCTGGGCAAATTCAAGCATGGTTTCGACATGAAAATCGCTCAACTGCTGGAAATATTCAATCCGGCCAGCTTCCTGGAAGATGGTGAAGACCTACCTGTTTGCACACAGAGGGTCTATGTTGAAGGGTTCATGTTGGACTGGGATGCCCATATTGCAAGTCTACCTGTAAATCAACTATCAACGGGATTTGTTACAGTTACAGTTGTTGAGCTATTGCATGCAGAACAAGCAATGGATAGCCGAAGGTTGGTTTGGGTATTTTGGGAAAGGTGGCATGATTATTTTTGGGAATTGGCACGACCATTTTTAGCATAAAGAGTGGTGACAGGTTATCGCACAGGTAAAATCGAATAGCGGTCATATACCAAAAACGAAGGACAAATCAGACATAGTCATTGCCTCAGCTGATTGGCTAAAGATAAATGACATGGAGTAATGACAAAATATACTCACTATTGATTACTGCATTAATTCATGCTTAATGATGTTCATGATTAAGACTCGTACCTTTGAATGTAATGCAAATCCGTCGTTCTGCAAGGTGGAGCCTATCCACGGTCACATCGCTAATAGGATCATCAATTCTCATATGCGCTCATGAGTTGGCCATTGCCGAGTGGCAAATAAAGTACATACATGCTGGCGTAGATCATAAAGATATGTGGCAGACAAGTAAGCGTTTTAATTTTCATTATGGAGAATGGAGGACACTAATACCGATGAACCAAGATATAATGAAGTTCCAATGAGAAATTAGTGGAGTCACGGCTGCTAAGAATAAGAAAAATGGCCAAATTTAGCTATTGCAGCTGCTCAAAAATAGGAAAAAGAGGCATTTTTAGTAGTGTTGCAATTGCGTGACATAGGAAAGATAGACAATTCTAGCGAATGTTGCAACTGCGTGAAATAGGAAGGATAGGAAACTTGGCAATGGTGTAGCTGCTAAAAGTTAGAAAAAGTGGACAAATTTAGTGACTGTTGCAGCTACGCGAAATAGGAAGGATAGGAAAAATGGCAGTGGCGCAGCTGCTAAAGATAGGAAAAATGGACAATTTAGCGACTGTTGCAACTGCGCGAAATAGTAAGGATAGGAAACTTGGTAGCGACGCAGCTTCTAAAGATATGAAAAATGGGCAATTTTAGCAGATGTTGCAGCTGCTAAAAATAAGAGAAAGAGACAACTTAGTAGTATTGCAGCTATGCAAAAAGACTTGGGCAGGATAAAGTACTGTTGTAGCTGCAGGAAATAGGAAGGATAAACGAAATGAAGGTTGTTTTGCAGGTGCAAAAAAATAGAAATTTGGGCGGGATTTTGCAGTGTCACAGCAACAGGAAAAAGAGATAAGCCATATTTTGTTGAGTAACTGTTGCTGCATCATTCTTTTCTTCCAAGGAATTATTCACAGAAAAGGGAAAATCAACCAAAATGCCACAATCACTCGGTCCAAGTTGCGACTGCCTTTACTCAAGTGATCTTCCACGCATAAACTTGTTCAGAAAGGAAAAATACTTCTTTCCAGACAAGGTATCAAGGACCTGATTTTCCCTTTGTTCAGTTCTCTATAGTCTACGCAGACCCTCTATTTCCCATTCTTTTTTGGTACAATCTGTTAGTTTTTTAGAATTTACTTCAATCTGATCTAGGATCTTAACTCAGAGAACAAAATGTACAACATATCTACAGCATATCAATCATGGACACAATAATGCAAGCACAAAAGAGACACATTGTTTCACCGGGGAAAACCAAGAAGGTGAAAAACCCCGCAACTTCCTCAGAGATAGATAGAGCAATGATAAAACCCAAGTACAAGAGATAGTCCTCCTAGCAGCAACTTCTCCTCCTCCACAAGTGCGCCACTCTCCAATGAGGGTATGAGTGAGAAAG
This sequence comes from Larix kaempferi, assembly GCA_027924585.1. Lineage (NCBI taxonomy): Eukaryota > Viridiplantae > Streptophyta > Pinopsida > Pinales > Pinaceae > Larix > Larix kaempferi. The sequence continues at coordinate 18,561,346 of BSBM01000001.1, forward strand.
TGAATGATGAAATAGAGTGCCTCCCGCACTCTATTTATACTTGACTTGACTTGCCTAATAACCTTTACTAGGTCGGCCTCAACTTAACCACTTAACATAATGCTGACAGTGCCGACCCCCAATAGGGTGGTCTAATAACCCTTTAACCCACATGACTTATACAGGGCCGACCCTATCAAGGTGGTCTAATAACCCATCAAGTATAAGTTACGACACTTAGAATATAAATGACGACACTTCCGTATAGAGGAATAATACCATCTCTATAGGAGTACAATATAGATATGTGAAATACATTCCGAAGTTACAAATACATCAACACTCCCTCTTAACTAGGAAGGTATTTCTCAACACAAATCTGCTAGCACAAGTCTTCTTCTCTGGATCATCGTCATTGGATGCCATCTCCATTGCTTCAGCTGCCACCCTAAATGCAACTTCAATTGGATGTATTTCTTCCTCGATAGGGTTTGTTGTTGTTGCATCTTTCAATTTCACTGCCTCATTCACCCATGGTTCCATCATATCCCCTTCTGCAATGGGGTTCGCTACTGTCGCAGCTTCCCCCATATTTTCCTCTTCCATTTATTCTTCCATTTCTCCATCCCTCCTCCCAACTGAATCGGAGGAACTCCGGTCCTCATTTGCCCTGTCAACCCCTCCCATTACCACGACAGGTGCTCGGGGTACCCTTGGCTGAGCTACAAATTCTTCCCATGTCAAATTCTGATGCGCAAGGGCCCATAAGATTAGCAATTTAATCAACCCATTGTTTGAGAGGGAAGATAGAGGATGTCAGGCACCCTTGACATACCCAGCCATAGTTTGCAGAGATTGTAAAAGATAAAAAGACATATTTAACAATCTGCGGTGGCGTAAATGTGAAAGGAGCTAAAACTCATATATATAAACCACTTTGTACCTACCTTCACAAGAAATATATTTCTTGATGAAAGTCGCCACCTGGTTCCAAGGATTCTAGGGCTACTACTCTTCCATGTGGCCAAACAACTTGTCCTACGGCCAAAAAGTCTGCAGTTGCAGTTGAATTATGGCACTTTCGGCCAAACCATTGCATTTCAATTCTGGGAAGTCCTGTTACCTCCGCCATGATTGCCTCTGAAACATCCACTCTAATACCTCAAACCTCTGAATGAATGCTGGTTAAATTCTGGGAAAATTCAAGCATGGTTTCGACATGAAAATCGCTCAACCGCTGGAAATATTCAATCCAGCTAGCTTCTTGGAAGATGGTGAAGACATATCTATTTGCACACAGAGGCTCTATGCTGAAGGCCTCGTGTCGGACTGGGATGCCCATACTGCAATTCTGTCTATAAATTAATTATCAACGGGATGTGTTACAATTGTAGACATTGAGCTATTGCATGCAGAATAAGCAATGGATAGCCAAAGGTTGGTTTGGGTATTTTGGGAAAGGTGGCACGGTTATTTTTGGGAATTGACATGGCCATTTTTGGCATAAAGAGTGGTGACAGGTTATCGCACGGGGCAAATCGAATGGCGGTCATATACCAAAAACTAAGGACAAATCAGACATAGTCATTGACTCAGCTGATTGGCTAAATATAAATGACATGGACTAACGACAAAATATACTCATTATTGATTACCACATTAAGTCATGCTTAATGATGTTCATGATTAAGACTCGTACCTTTGAATGTAATGCCAATCCATCGTTTTGCAAGGTGGAGCCTATCCACGGTCACATCGCTAATAGGATCATCGATTCGCATATGCTCTCATGAGTTGGCCATTGTCGAGTGGCAAATAAAGTACACATGCTGGCGTAGATCATAAAGATATGTGGCAGATAGGTAAGTGTTTTAATTTTCATTGTGGAGAATGGAGGACACTAATACCGATGAACAAAGATATAATGAAGTTCCAATGAGAAATTAGCGTAGTCACGGCTGCTAAGAATAAGAAAAATGGCCAAATTTAGCTGTTGCAGCCGCTCGAAAATAGGAAAAAGAGGCATTTTTAACAGTGTTGCAGTTGTGTGACATAGGAAAGATAGACAATTCTAGCGGATGTTGCAACTGCGTGAAATAGGAAGGATAGGAAACTTGGCAGTGGCGTAGCTGCTAAAAGTTAGAAAAAGTGGACAAATTTAGCGACTGTTGTAGCTGCGCGAAATAGGAAGGATAGGCAACTTGGCAGTGGCGCAGCTGCTAAAGATACGAAAAATGGACAATTGAGCGACTGTTGCAACTGCATGAAATAGGAAGGATAGGAAACTTGGTAGCGACGCAGCTTCTAAAGATATGAAAAATGGGCAATTTTAGCAGATGTTGCAGTTGCTAAAAATAAGAGAAAGAGACAACTCAGCAGTATTGCAGCTATGCAAAAAGACTTGGGCGGGATATAGTACTATTGTAGCTATGGGAAATAGGAAGGATAAACGAAATGAAGTTTGTGTTGCAGGTGCAAAAAAATAGAAATTTGGGCGGGATTTTGCAATGTCGTAGATGCGGGAAAAAGAGATAAGCCATATTTTACTAAGTAACTGTTGCTGCATCATTCTTTTCTTCCAAGGAATTATTCACAGAAAAGGGAAAATCAACCAGAATGCCACAATCGCTCGGGCCAGGTTGCGATTACTTTTACTCAAGTGATCTTCCACTCATAAACTTGTTCAGAAAGGAAAAATACTTCTTTCTAGACAAGGTATCAAGGACCTGATTTTCCCTTTGTTCAGTTCTTTATAGTCTACGCAGACCCTCCATTTCCCATTCTTTTTTGGTACAATCTGTTAGTTTTTTAGAATTTACTTCAATCTGATCTAGGATCTTAACTGAGAGAACAACATGTACAGCATATCAATCATGGACACAATAATGCAATCACACAAGAGACATAGAGTTTCACCGGGGAAAACCAAGAAGGTGAAAAACCCTGCAACTTCCTCAGAGATAGATAGAGCAATGATACAACCCAAGTACAAGAGATAGTCCTCCTAGCAGCAACTTATCCTCCTCCACAATTGCGCCATTCTCCAATGAGGGTATGAGTGAGAAAGTGAATGATGAAATAAAGTGCCTCCCGCACTCTATTTATACTTGACTTGACTTGCCTAATAACCTTTACTAGGTCGGCCTCAACTTAACCATTTAACATAATGCTGATAGGGCCAACCCCCAATAGGGTGGTCTAATAACCCTTTGACCCACATGACTTATATAGGTCCAACCCTATCAAGGTGGTATAATAACCCATCAAGTATAAGTTACGACACTTACAATATAAATGACGACACTTCCGTATAGAGGAATAATACCATCTTTATAGGAGTACAATATACATATGTGAAATACATTCCAAAGTTACAAATACATCAAAACTCCCTCTTAACTAGGAAGGTATTTCTCAACACAGATTTGCTAGCACAAGTCTTCTTCTCTGGATCATTGTCACTGGATCATCGACATCGAATCATTGTCATCGTCACTGCTGCTGCTATCTCAATCAATCTCCAATCTACTCATCATAGGAAGTTCTACAGAGCCAACCCTTTTTTATGCTGGATGTAGGCCCACCACCTGCAGGTCTTCATCATCCCTGGCCATACAGTGGAATCCTCAGGACTTATTACGTGAGTCAACAAAACCTCGAAAGAGCATCCCAGGACTTTTACGAGCACACAGCTCAACCTATCGGATCTCCTAGGACTTTTTACATGTCACTGCACAACCTATCCACGGCCACATAGTATCATCCTGATACTCATGATCATACTGATCATAACATTGTCTACGAAGCACAGTCCAGATGCACACAATACAACACTTACACTCACCGGCATGGGAATACACACTTCAACCATCCGGGAAGGGCTCAACACTCACATCAACGCACATGGGAGAACACATCTACCACCATGTTGAAAAGGCTATGCACTTACATCAACGCACATGGGATAACACATCTACAACCATGTCGGAAAGGCTCTGCACTTACATTAACGCACATGGGAGAACACATCTACCACCATGTTGGAAAGGCTCTGCACTTACATCAACACACATGGGAGAACACATCTACCACCATGTCGGAAAGGCTCTGCACTTACATCAACGTACATGGGAAAACACATCTACCACCATGTCAGAAAGGCTCTGCACTTACATGAACGCACATGGGAGAACACATCTACCACCATGTTAGAAAGGCTCCACACTTACATCAATGCACATGGGAGAACACATCTACCACCATGTCGGAAAGGATCTGTGCATCTGTTGTCTTCGAACTCATCACACATGATCCTTCTGATCATGTCAAAGCATCTACCTGATGCATATCATCATAGCATGATCATCCTGATCATCAATGCATCCACCTGATTCATACCACGTATCCACCTGATACATATCATCATACATGATCTACCTGATCATACAATGTATCCACCTGATACCTATCAACATACATGATGTACCTGATCATATAATGTATCCAGCTGATACAAATCAACATACATGATCTACCTGATCATACAATGTATCCACCTGATACATATACAAATACATGATCCAACTAATCATATCAAGCATCCAACATGATGCATATACATATACATGATCCAACTGATCATATCCAGCATCCAATATGATGCATATACATATACATGATCCAACTGATCATAACCAACATCCAACATGATGCATATACAGAGCATTAAATCGAGCATCGTCCTGATGTTAATCATCCAGCGCTTACATCCACAGCCATGGGAAGGATCCTCCTCTCACCATGCTTAGAATGGCTCTAGCAAATGTGTTCATCACTTCTTCCTCGAAGTGTCGTCAATCTAAAGAAAACCAAGCCTCTCTCTGAAGTATTCAAACTTCACTCTGGCTAGTGGTTTTGTCAACACATCTACAATCTGCTCATCCATCGCAACATACAGGAGCTTCACTACTCCTCTTTGTACCATATCCCTGATATAGTGATATTTGATCTCAATGTGCTTCAACCTGTCGTGGAACATCAGGTTCTCAGACAGCTTCACACAACTCTAGTTATCACAAAAGATACCAGTAGCCTCCAACGGGAGATCAAATAACTCAAATAGTAGATTCCTCAGCCATACTGCCTCACAACTAGCCGAACAAGTTGCAACATACTCTGCCTCAGCTGTACTGTAGGACTGCTTCCTGCTAAATCACGAGATCACACCTGATCCCATACTAAAGTAGCACCCCGAAGTGCTCTTCCGATCAATGGCATTGCCTGCCCAATCTGAATCAACATAACCCTCGAGGTTAAACTTTTGATTTGCATCATACTTGAGCCCATAATCAACGTACCCTTCAGGTACCTCAGAATATTCTTTACAGCAACTAGGTGAACACCTCGAGGATCCTTCAGGAACTGGCTCAATGTGTTCACTACAAAGCAAATATCTTGTCTCGTGTTTTTCAGATACATCAAGGACCCAATCATTTGACGATACATCATGACATCAACCGACTCAGATGAAGCATCACACAGAAGCTTCAGGTTCGATGTCATAGGTGTGGACATGGCCTTGCAGTCCATCATCCGAACCTCTTCAGGAGCTCTACTGCATACTTCCCTTGTCCAAGGAAGATTCCATCTGTACTCTGCCACACCTCCATGCCTAGAAAATAGTGCATCATCCCCAAGTCCTTCATCTCGAACTCAACAGCAAGCTTCCTCTTGGTATCAACAATCAATCTATCCTCGCCTATAACAAACAGGTCATCCACATATAGAAGTAGTATCACAGGATTGCCTTCCTCAACCTTGTGGTAAAGGTTGGAATCTTCTTTACTCTTGGTAAAGCCCAAACTAGATAGAAAGTTGTCTATCCTACCATACCAAGTCCTAGGAGCTTGTTTCAAGCCATACAAGGCTTTCTTCAACCGGAACACATATGACTCTCTGTCATGTGTCTCAAAACCAGGTGGCTGCTCCACATACACTTCCTCCACGACTACACCATTAAAGAAGGTTGTGTTGACATCCATTTTGTGTATCTTCCATTTCATCACTATAGCCAGAGCAAGTACTGATCTAATGGAAGTGTATCTGGCCACAGGAGCAAAATTCTCTTCATAATCAATCCCTTCTTTCTGGGAGAAGCCACGAGCTACAAATATCACTTTGTATTTCTCTATGCTGCCATCTACATCATGCTTGATCTTGTAGATCCACTTGAAAGTCACAACAGACTTCTCTGCAGGTCTTGGGACCACATCCCAAACATCATTCTCCATGATCGACTATTATTCCTTGATCATGGCATTCTTCCATTACTGCATTTCGAATCCTGGGAACTTCAATATCTTCAATAGATAGTTTTGTTACTGAACAAATGTTGTAGTGCTTCTTTTGTAGGTGATGGTATATGATCTTTCCTACAAATAAAGTTAAATTGCATGATTAGAAACATCTCATAGTTTTCAGAACAAATTCTTACACATAAATAAATATGTCATACAGTCATGCAATTATCTTAGCCAATGCTTCAATACAACATTTATCCATATCCCGTAACTTTCTAGATGCCTTCCAATCTCTACCCGAACATTGTTAAGAGTGTGCACAACTGCCAACATGTCAGCAAAGAGGTTTCATTCTAGATAAGTAGCAATGGAATGTTGTACAATGCCATAGGCCACTTACCCATCACATGCATATTAGTAGTATACTATTCATTAATGCAATTATTCTAATATGCATAATACACACCCTAAGTCTAGGAGCATAAACATATACATAATTGAACAATATTATTTAAGCAAACAAATATGCAAGAAATGACAATTCAAATACTTATCTTTGTTCGGTGTGTAGAGTGGACTCCCTCTCAATATTTGCTTCCTTGCAGGAACTACTGGAGTGTGATCCCTCTTGATCTTTGCTTCTTGGATTACCTGTCCTTGAACTTATATCCATCCTTGATCACTTACGCATACTTACTAGTATCATCATTGTGTTATCCTCGAGGTCTCATACATACATACATTCATTAGTATAGATACTAAAAACAACATAATCTTAAACATGTATGATCATTTCAAACATAGATAATAAGCATTAGTACTCAAGGTTTCAGGGAAGAATTCTTTTACTCATGCATATTCTTATTTGACCATAGGACTCTTCTGGTTAGTCATATCATCAATCAAGATAAGAGACATAATATGCATAAATCCATGATTACCAACTTCAATGAATAATCATTATCAATCATGCCATGTATACTTATATAAGAGATCCTAACAAAAGGTAGGATTCTAACTTGGTATAGGAAAAACATACCTGGATTAGCATGCTAGCTAGTTATGTCTAACATACCCGCATAATGTCTTCTTGTTCTCTTCAATGACTTGTGCTAGTAACCTACATATCTCATAGCTTAACCATTACAGAACCAAGTTATACATACCTTGTAAGTAGATCTTCTATGTGATCCATGAAAATGGATGAATCTCTGTCTTCATGTCAACGTGGCCATATGTTCTTGAACTAGAACATGATTTGTCTTTCTTGATGTACCTTTCATGTTAGCCGACAACATCAACCTCATACAACACCACAATGCATTAGTACAATCATATGTGTCAAAACCCTAATCAATGAATATATGCATTCATAATTTTATTAAGGTGATACGACAAGTCTAAAGTTAATCAAGATTGTACTAAACTTAATGACAATCATACCATAAAATTAATCATGAAAATATCTCGAAACATACCTGGATAAGTCATACCTGTCGAGATTGCTTGTAATCTTCTTATGTAAGACCTTAGCCTCATCTCCCTCTGAAACAAGAACTTCTTCACTTATGCAGATGACCAATCCATTCTCTTCTAGGATTAACCCAATCCACTTGATTTGCAGAAACTGGATCTGGAGTTGGATTAGGGTTTGTTAGAGAAACCCTAAAAATTCAAACTTTCAATTTCAAACTTCTGAAAAGATAGAAAGATGCGCCTTGATGAGATGATCAAGCTGGTATACTCAAAATTTGAAAACTGCAAAGTTTCACCCCTCAAAATTGCCTTTGAAACTTTTGGATCTTCTGGATAGGATCCCGATCTAGGGTTTGATAAAGCCCACCCTTCTGCCCAACCAAAAGGTTCAATCCAAAGCTCTAAACTTTGATTTTTCTGAGGAGCTTCCAGCTGTGGTCACAGACTTCAGAAATTCCAACTTTTGTAGAAGCCTTAATTTTCCACCTTTCCGATCAAAATCCCGAACTAGGGTTTGATCAAGCCCGGCCTTATGACCAACCGAAAAATTCGATCTTGGTCTCTAAATTTCAATTTTGACTAGGAGCATCCAGCCGTGGTCTCCGATACAAAATATTCCAACATTCTCTGAAACCCTAAATTCTCGGAGCCATGAATGAAGGTGCTCAAAATCCAATTCTGTTTTGACAAAAATATGCACCTGATTGTTTCTGGTGTAACTCCGAAATTTTAGATCTACAGGGTCTGAAAATTATTCCTATGGTATCCTGACCTATAATATTTACAACCCCACAGGTCTGACCTCAAATGGATTCTCTAAGAGAGAGTTGTGGCAAGTGTCACAACGTGACTTGTTTATGGGATAAAACAGGAGAGCGAACTTGTACAAAGTACCACATGTCACTAGTTCAGTTTCGGCCTCTGAAAAACTTACCTGAGACAGTACAGTCTGTTCCCTACCTTCCACTTTTTACGAAATTTCATTTGGAGCTTCCTAGCCCAAGTTGTGACCTTTTTTCCTAGGTCACTTGTTTATGACTGAGATCTGGAAGAGGCAGAAACCCTAACTTGTACTGATCATAAATCACAAAGTAGAACGAATTAGAGGCTATCCTTTGGACACAAGGTACATGGGATCTTATCTTCGACCTGTAGGATTTTAAGATCCTGAAACCTCGCCGAAATGAATTTATTGCGAAAGTGCTATGATGACTGGTTTTTTCTATATCAAGCCCTAGCTTCGCAAGTGCAACAAGTGTCATAAATGCCATACCATGCCTTCTTTCAAGCTAGCTCTAATACCATGTTAGTTTTTCAAAATTTACTTCAATATGATCTAGGATCTTAACTGAGAGAACAACATGTACAACACATCTACAGCATATCAATCATGGACACAATAATGCAAGCACACAAGAGACACAGAGTTTCATCGGGGAAAACCAAGAAGGTGAAAAACCCTGCAACTTCCTTAGAGATAGATAGAGCAATGATACAACCCAAGTACAAGAGATAGTCCTCCTAGCAGCAGCTTCTCCTCCTCCACAAGTGTGCCACTCTCCAATGAGAGTATGAGTGAGAAAGTGAATAATGAAATAGAGTGCCTCCCACACTCTATTTATACTTGACTTGACTTGCCTAATAAACTTTACTAGGTCGGCCTCAACTTAACCACTTAACATAATGCTGATAGGGCCGACCCCCAATAGGGTGGTCTAATAACCCTTTGACCCACATGACTTATACAGGGCCGACCCCATCAAGGTGGTCTAATAACCCATCAAGTATAAGTTACGACACTTACAATATAAATGACGACACTTCCGTATATAGGAATAATACCATCTCTATAGGAGTACAATATACATATGTGAAATACATTCCGAAGTTACAAATACATCATCGCAATCACGAGTGGAGAAACCCACTCACTGTCTGAAATTGGGTATATAAATCCTGCTTCCAAAAGTTTTTGGATTTCTTCCTTCACTATGTCCCTTAAGTTCGGGTTCATCCTTCGTTGCGGTTGGCACACTGGTCTGGAGTCGCTTTTGATGTAAGTGTGATGGGTACACAGATTAGAAGGAATACCCTTCATGTTTGTGTATTCCCATGCGAAAGCTCCATTCTGTTCTTTGAGCAAAGTGATCAGTTGTTCCAGCTCATTGGGCGCAAGATTAGAATTTATATTTAATGTTTTTCCTAGCTCAATTTCTACTGGGACACTTTTCAAATTTTTCAGTACTAGGATTATATTGGCATCACTGATTAAAGTTTCTTCTGTTAGATTTTCTTGTTCTATTTCATCTAATGTACTGTTCGGGATTTGATAAACATGTTTATTGACGAACATGGGCTCATTGATGAAACTATTAATAGTGTCATCCTCTGTTTCATCTTTAAAAGTTAAGGCTCTCCCTATCGTTAATAATGGTTGAACGCATTCTTCCTCCTCCAGATCCACCCAAAGTGGTGTTTCATTTTCTAGGCTTGGTCGGGCTGGGGGATATAAAGTTCAGATTTTAATATCAGTTCCATTTGAGATGGTCATGGATCCTGACCGACAGCTGATACAGGCATCTACTGTGGCTAACCAAGGTCTCCCCAAGATCAGCGGGTGTTCCCCCAGCTGCAACTTCGGTTGTAAAACCAATAAGTCCACAGGGTATTCCCACTAATCAACAGAGACAACTAGGTCGTCCAGGATTCCCTCAGGCTTAATTGTTGATCTGTCAGCAAGTTCTAAAATAGTAGGGGTTGGACGAATATTAGTGATCCCTAATTTTCTCATAGTTTCTATGGTCATAACATTGATATCTGCGCCTAAATATACCAAAACATTCAGTATCTGAGTGTGTCATATGTGTAGTGTAACAGTTGGATTTCCAGGATCATCATATTTAGCCATAGGCATATTACCCTTATCAATTCCAAAATTTTTCCCAATATATGGACAGTGGAGGGATCTTTAGGCTTTCGTCCTGGTTTTTTGACACATAGATCTCTAATGGTCTTGGCATAGATAGGAATGTCATGGAGGGCTTGTAACAGTGGAATTTTAACATATAAATTCCTCAATTCTCCTAGGAGGTTGAATCGTGGTTGTTCCACTGTTTCTTGAAGGCCAATCGTTAAGGATGTGGTGGTTCTCTTATATACTGTGTAGGTTGTGTTTCAGCGTGTGTTGCTTCCTATGTTTTAGCTACTGTTTCAGCAGGAATGTCAGCATCCTCAATGATGGGGATTGTTGTATGGATTGAATTCTCAAAGTGCTGATCCACTCCTGTTTCAATCACCGAGGATGGAACATCCTCAGTGATGATGGGTTCCACTACCCTCCCTGATCGTAAATGTATGTGATTGCAGGGAATTTGGGAAATGAAATAAGCAGGCATGTTGGCGGTCTCAAATTAATGGACTTCTTTATGATTATTCGGGTTGGGGTTAGGTTATGCAGGCAGTTGTGGTCGTAGGGGTGCATTCATAGGTGCGGTGTTGTTTTGGAATTGCAGTTGTGGCTGTTGATATGGTTGGTGAGGATAGTGTTGAGGAGGATACTATTGATATGGAGTCTGGTGATGAGGAAAATTATCTCCTAGGTAAGAGTTTCTCCAATTGGGAGACCAGGAAGCTTGTTGATTCGATTGTTGTGACCATGGTGTCCAAGAGTTAAAATTTTGCATTGGGTTCTGAGATGGATGCCATTGGTTATTCAAATAATGTGAAGGGAATTATGTATTCAATCTATTCATATTATTTATACCATTCATATTATTCAAGAAAAATTATGGGTCTTGATTCATACCTTGATTGAGAGGCTTCCAAGGTTTCTTCTGTGCAATAAAGTAAGCTTGTTCCACATCTGAAGTAGATTCCTGTAGGACTGCTTTAACTTTGGGTAATGAAGGACATTCTTTGGTATCATGCTCAAATTCACATATCCTACACACCTCCACCTTGTCAAGCGAACATTCTTTCAGTGGATGCTTTTTCTGCATTTGGGATAGAATACACCGAGTGTAAGATATTCTACTGCTTGCCTTTGTTTTTCTCTCAAGACATCTAACTCTGAGGAAATGGAGCTCATCATATCTTTTTTGAAATTCTCCAGTAAGTTTCCTATTTCTTCTCAAGTGGCTCCTCCACTAGCTGACTTATGTGTCCTAGTGAAGACATCCTGATCCCGATCCTTGTCTCGTTTGTTGGTTCTGGAGGACCCCCTTGAATATCTTCGACATAATTCAACAATTTTCTCAAAAGTTTCCTTTGATATTTCCTTTTTCCCCAGCAAGTTCAACATATCAAGGCAGTCTTCTCTAATTCCTCGTAGTAAGATAATATTAAGTGCATTTTTTCCAATCTCAGTATGACCAAACCTCTGTAACTTATACAACAAACTTTCAACAAAATCTTCCAAGCTCTCTTCTTCCTTCTGAGCCATTTTAAACAATTCCTCCTTCCTATCTCTCGTTCTGTAGTATTCTTGATATTTGGAGAGGAAGGTTTGCTTCATCTGGTCCCAGGTAGTGATGGTCTTGCGACCCAAACTCATAAACCAGCGTAAAGCATTTCCTTTCAGGGTGGATGGAAATAATTTCATCTTCTGTGCAATAGAGGTGTAATCATAACTGCGACAAAGGATGTTGAACTCAAAAAGGAATTTATTTGGGTCTTCAGAGGTCTTACCATGGAAATTAGGGAGAACAGAGGATGAAATATTTTTCATAGGATCTGCCCCTGGTGTCTGGAGGATAGTGAATTCAAGGGTGGCAATAGTGCCACCATGATGATTATCTTCCACTTCCTCCTCATTGTTAGTATGCGCTCATTATTTTCCTTGCGTTCCCCATTATTCTTTGTGCTCCAATACTTCAATGCTTCCTTCGCTCTTTCCTCATTTGCTCTTGCTTCTTCTTCTTTCCTCCTTTTCTCTTCTCTCCTTCTCTCTTCTTCTTGTTCCTGGCGATGATCCAACCACTCCTCTTTAGTAACTCTGTGCTCGTTAATATAATAAATCTCCTCTCTATCTGGTGCACCCACATCGCTTCCCTTGTCTTCAGGAGGTTTCTTCTCTGGAGTGGGAGTTGAAGGTCCCGATGTATTCTCCACTGTTGATTGAGAAGTGTTAAGATTAGGGAGAACATAATTTCCCCTTCCTGGAGATGCTCACGGCATTCTAGTGGAAGAATCATCTCTAGCAATTATTTCATCAATGTATGTATGTCTTCCTCGACCTTGATTTCGACCACGACCTCGTCCACCTGCAATGTTAGTATCTTGAGGGGGTTCCCTATTTGTTTTTCTTGTATTCATGCATGGTTTAGATAATCAAAAGTAAAATGAAATCAATAAACCAACTACTAACTATGTGTATCAATTACCATCCCCGGCAATGGCGCCAAAATTTTGGTCACCCTATATGCAAATTAATTACAACTAACACACAGGATGCTCAATATGAATTGTCAACCCAGGGAAGTCTTTTATTTCAATGGAAATAAGCACAGTCTATGCATAAAAATTTCAAGTAGTTGATTAAGTAAATGGAGACCAATGTTCCTACCTATCTACTCAACCAAACTCACTTCATAACTAAAACTAATCTAACTTATCCATCTAGGAATTCAAAGTACAATTACCTTCCTACAAATATCAATCCAGCAGTTACTGATCTAGGAATAAAAATGAACTAGATTACTTTTGCAAGAAGTTAAATCCTATAATTATCAAACTACAGTATTCAATCTCTACTAAACTAATTCATCTAGTAGCTACTGTAACTCAATCACAATCTGTCTAATCTAATGAATTCAGGAAAGATACAACAGCAACCAGAAACTAGAAATAGCTTGAAATCTAATTTAATTAATATTGGAAATCCTAGGCTGAATAAATGACTGAAAGGAATTAGAGATGAGCTTGGTTGTAACAGCTGATCTAACACACTATGCATCAAATAAACTAACCTACACAATGACTGTCACACCACACAGTTGTAGTTATTCAGGATGCAATCATAAACTACCAAAAAAGAATGCAAGTATCAATCCACTCTTGCAGCTTGCAATAACATATCTAATGCAATTCCACACCACACAAAATAAAGGAAATTAACTACCTACTTAACTCAGCTATATTTGTGAGAAGGCGGGCCCTGGCCTTCTAATAGAGATGCCGAAGATTAACACAAATTAAAACTCATATATAAGAAACTCTGCTCCTTGTATTAAGAATGATGGAATTACAGTCACAGTTCTCTGTCTCAGATTATACAATTAGTAATTATCCAACTCCAGGCTCAGAATGCCTCTTTACATTTATACCCTATGACATGAAATCTTTACACCAAAATATCGGGCAGCCATGAAGATCTACGATCTTCAGGCTGTCGATTTACAATGGAACTGTTACAGCCATAAGTGATCTTGAATGAAATCGTTAAATTCAGGCCTAAGTTGTTGCACGCTGTCGCAACCTAGAACAGATTTGAGCTGAGTGGACTAGATGGTACTTGGATTCTATGTTGTGCCTCAGTCATAGCTGGCCAAGTGGAGGAATGCTCGAATTGTTGTAGCGAATTGTGAAACCGAACTCAAGAAGGGATAGCTGACGCCACATATGCCTCTTCTCCAAGGTCAGCGAGTTGCTACACCTGTGGTCTTGTAAAGGCTTCTGGGATATCTTTATTGAATTAGACAATATTAGCACAACCTTAAAAGATAGAGTACAAAACCATAAACAAATTAGGCATTAATTGAATAAAACAATAATAAAGTATACTTGTTGCAATCCATGCTTTACTTGGGAAAATATCTGCTTACATCAAGGAATAGTAAGGCAAAACAGGGAAAAAGGTGCAGATAGGTGTAGGCAAAAAGGAGCTAGTTTGGGGCCCAACAGGTTTCATCCCACATATTTCTAGAGTTGATACTTCTCATCCCACTATCGCGATCTTCCTTTACATTATCTTGGTTGAAGGTTTCCTACCACTTGTACTTAAAAATAACACATTTGAAATAATAGAAGTCCACTTGGATGATCTCTTGTATCTTTCCCACGTATCCTAATGTCCCCCCCTATTAGGTTTTGATCATGGTGGCTAGCAGGACTAGATTGGTTACACTCGACTTCCACTTCACAATCTATTTTCATGTGTCCATCATCGTCATCTTTAATTTAATTTTACTTTTATGATTTTTTAATTAATGGAGCAACAAAAATCCTGTATATTAAATATATGATTTATGATGGGGTAAAAACTTGCAAGAAACAAAGTACATAGAGGTTCCAACTAAACAGTTCTTGAGACATGGCATGATATTTGGTTTTGAAAGAATGTGTATCATTTGGGATGCAGATATTGCCTTTGTATGCTTTTCAATTTACATAATGATCATGTATATTATCTAGTTTAATTTGCATTGTCTACCAGTGTAAATACAGTCACTGCACTATATTTTTATGTTGATAGAGGGAGTAAGAATTTCGGGAACACGATGGAGGAAATAAACAAAACATTTAGCCAAATAACCCAAGTGATGTAAGTGGCTCGAGCACTGACAACAGTTCCAACGAAGAATGATGATCAATATAATTGGATGTTAATGCAAGTTGTATCTTGCAAAATGCTTGTTTGTAAAAATCAGACATTTTGTATAATGTAATGGACATATTGTCCCAATTAAAATATAATGGGTTACCAATAAGTGTAACAATTATGTTGTCCCATTTTGTATAACAAAGAGATTCTAAATGATATTAAAAAAAAAGTATTATATTGCATTGTTCAATGTTGTTGTGAAATGTTACCTCATTGATTAAATATTCCAATGAAGAGATACAGAATATATCTAACAAATTAATCAAAACATGATCATATCCAAATGCAATAATGAAAATTCAATTTATATTTCAATTTCAATTTATAAATGAATACTATTATAAGCAATATTTAAATTTCTGATGAATAATGTAATAATAATATATATATATATATATAATTGCATTGTCACCGGTCACTGTTTAAAAAAGAGAAAATGATTTTCGGTGCTTATAAGCATACAACACACACTGGTGCTGCAAATATTGTTGGAATCGATTTAATACTGAGAAAGGGGGTGAATCAATATTATATATATATAATTGCATTGTCACCGGTCACTGTTTAAAAAAGAGAAAATGATTTTCGGTGCTTATAAGCATACAACACACACTGGTGCTGCAAATATTGTTGGAATCGATTTAATACTGAGAAAGGGGGTGAATCAATATTGGCAGAGTTATTAGCATATTTTTTCCTTCTTTAACAGATTCAACTTTATTTAAATTTCATCATCAGTTATTCATCAGTAAATTAACATTGAAATGTACATACACCATATCATCAACACATAACACAAAAAAAATTCACGTGGAAACCCACACAGGAGAAAAACACGAAATGTTTATTTATAGTATGAAAGAATACATTCAAGGAAGCACTAAATTCTTGTGTTTACTAACACCAACTGGAAGGAGGCTCCAACCCCCTGAGTTTTCTCTAGCACCAACTGGAAGGAGGCACTGAACCCCTGTCTCTTTTTTTGCAAGCACCAACCTGAAGTAAGTCCAACTTCATGTCTCCTTGCCCCATTCGACTGCCCTGATGTTTGATATATTTTACTGTCTTTATGTCCTTCAACTTTGTGCACTTCTTCTCGTCTTCGGATAATAATTATGTTGTGCACGACTTTGGTATGTAGACAATTATTTGTTATTGCGTTACATCACTTGACTTATCTACCTTATCAATTCATACATATGTTGAAGACTTACTTCATAAATTGTGTGCTATGCTGATGTTACAGTCTACGCTTTCTAACTCAACGTTCTTCTTTACGTTACTACAAATATCAATTGATATTGTGCTTTCTATTGATGATATGGTGTACTGAAACAAAGCACCAATAATAGTGGTAACTGCACACCTTATGATGTGTTTGTTCTGAATAAGTGTTGCAGTTATTCATACGATCTGCAACCTCTTTTGCATCAAATGATTGGTTTGCTCAGTCTAATGCACTTGTCTCAAATCATTGGCATCGTGATGTGCCTATCTGACTCTATTGTTGTTCTATTGTTGCGCATCAGATGTAATATTCAACTTCACACACTTTCACTTCGGTTTATCTACATCAACAAGACATCTGCGCAACCTCTAATATCTATCGATTTTGTCTTTTTTCTTCTATCTTTTCAACTTCTGTGACTATCAACGTACATATTTTCATATAGTCCTTCAAGATATCTAGCACTTGCGCATTCTCTAGTATTTCTTCCTTTCAGTGTTTGTGCAATTTTCACAGACTTGTGGTATCATTCTGTGCATCGTCAAAACTTCATTCTACTTCATGTGCACATCCGGATCTTCACTAGAGCATTATTTTCTATCCATGAGCCATTTGATTCCCCGAAAAAAAAACTGAAACTTGGAGTCTTACTTCTCCGCTTCACAACTTGCTACCATACTCACATCTTTCATTATCCAACTTGCATCTCTATTTATACATGTCCTGCAAGGATAATATGTTTGCAAGTTGGTCATGGCATATTTTCTTCCATACTTCATGGATTGTTCATATTCCATGTGTCATCATCTACGTTATTGGTCTATCATCTCTGATGTATCAAGCATCCTTGGGATCCACAACTTAGTGGGACTTTGCACCTTGGTGATGTACCATTGCACTCTAGATGTACCATTTTATTCTGGTATGTGTGCAATATTTCACCTTGTCCATGATATTTGATGTTTCAATGTTGGTTTTTTTACAATCCCATGTCGGTAATGTGCCCTTGTGTTATTACCAACTTGCATATTCTGTGCATTCTTCAGCTTCTACTTAGTGAGTTTGTGACCCATACACATCATTGCATTTGGGTGATGCACTTTTGTTGTATTGAAACTTTACAGAAATTGAGCACATGCCTACATTTTATTTTTGGGACTTTGACTTCTTCCTTATTCCTTCTTGTGGGACTTTCACACTTGTTGTTCACCAGTTATGGTATTTGTCCATTGTGATCTTCAACCGATCGTACCCATTTAGGAACTTGTGCACTTCTCACCACTTGAAGGCATCTTCTGATTTGATGTGCTTGCACGCTTTCAGGATTGTTCGTCCATCTGTTTTTCCTTTCCTCCAACACACTCCAAACTTCAACCAAGAAATACATAGACTCGCTAGCTTGTTTGTCCCTCTGGTCCAATCATCTTCTTGGCAGTTTTGGCATTTGTATCATTGTCCAACCAACTCCTTTGCATTTTCTGACATGGTAGAGTATTACTTGGTGGACTCAATGTTTGCACAAGGATTTCATGATGTAGAGTACATTTCTTGTGTTCCTTCTTGAACTATATTATCATGGATTATGCTTTTGGATATGTATTAAGTGTCATCTTATGTACTTCTTCAGACTTGCTCATGTACACTATCTCCTCGATATATTTTGCATGAATACACATCTTATATATACTCCAAAGTTGCATGCTTAATGCATCCTTGATTCACATATTTTATTATAGATAATCATCAATAAATTGTAAACATGTTCATATAGTATGGATGCAGTAGCTATATATACTTTTTCATATTGGCATCCATGTCTGTCCAGCCATATTGCAAATATATGCTTCTTGTCCTCTTCATATGTTTATGCTTTTGGATATACTCCAAAGTTGCATATCTGTCACCTTCACTTCTTGTGCATATGATTCTTATGTTCAAGATTTATTCATTATGCACAATAGACTTCCTCAAACTGGCTTCTTCATATTTCTGTTGGATTTCCAATCAAATTTCTCAAAGTGGTTTCTTCATATTTCCGCTGAAATGTCGTGTCCACTTTGACTTGTGATGATATCAATGACTCATACTAAATCAGTTGACATCCTCTTTGACATTGGATGATGGTAAAACACTTGACATCATCTTTAGTTGACATCAATGGCAATCAATGCTCAACAATATCCCACTTTGGAATTGATGTCAACACCTTATGAAGTTGTGCCTGATTTTATTTAAGATGTGTGCTTCATCTGTGTTCTAGTCGCAGTGCTCCCCCTGAATTCTTTGGGATTTTATGGTTATTGCATTCTTATATGAATTCTACAGCGAATTCTACAGCATCATGTCATTTATGCGCAAATCATATTTGTATGACATGTTGCAGTCCTCAATACTTCATGCTCTTTCACATCTGCTTCATACTTTACAGTTCTCAAGACCTCATACTCTTTCATGTTTGCTTATATGCTTTACAGCTTTAACAGCTTCATGCATTTCTCCTTAGCTTCATCAACTTCATGCATTTTCTCTCTTAGCTTAATTGGATTCATGCATTTCTCCTTAGATTCATTAGCTTCATGCATTTTCTCCCCCTTTGACATAAATGGAAAAGAGGTCCATTGCACTTTTAGAATTCCTCTTTTGTGCATTGCGCCTGCTATGTTCTAACTATGAGATCACTTCCCATGTATTTATGCTTTTTATCAAGTGGATGTCATACTACACCTTGTACTCTGATTGTTTTTTTCTGTCACAATACATCATCATACTTTGCATAATGATATTTGGTTGTCATCCTTACATTCCTACTATGTAGTGCATTCTCGTTAACTACTGATTTTGCATTATTTTCCATGCATCATACTACTTCACATATTGTATTTACTGCGCTATCACCAATCTCTATTGCATTTAATGTAATCGCATCCATTAAGAGATATGGCATGTTTTCCATATAGTAGACATGACCCCAATTCATGTGACAAAAGTGACATTTAGTTTTGATACTAAAACCTTTTTGAGGCGACAATCTTTGTCACACTGTGTAATGAATCGAACTTCCCATTTTTGTACTATTTCCAAGACTTCATCAAGTTCAACATTTAATTTTGGTGACTCCACCATCCATTCTGACTTGTGCACCATTGAATTCCTTACTCATCAATTAACTGCTCACACATGAACATCGTTTAATGACTCCTATAAAATCTCTGCGAGCATTGTCTAGTTCATCACTTCTTTCTCTTGCCACATTACTTGTTTGGTTCTTACTACTAGTTCTTTCTTTGATTGCAATGTCCTCCTTTCATCATGGAGTGATCAATTCCCTCGAGAATGTGCAAAATTTCATTCAGTATCAGTAGTCATAATTAGCATGTTTGTGAACTAATATGGACACTTGGAAATATCAGATGAATAACAATCAAATCATCTACCAGCATAGTCACTCTTAGTAGTTAAATCGTTTGATTCGCAGAGTTGACAATATGGAGTTTTAGCAGCAGCAAATTCTGGATGAATTGTCTCGACTTTGACCTCATGTTGAACTGTCATCGTCTGCAACTCTGCAGCTTCTTCCTCTACAAGTTTCTCCTTAGCGTTATTTCCTGGTTTCGTTGTATTTGGAATTGTTTCTTGCAAACCGGCTGGATTCTAACCTTGACCTTGGGTTACGGCTGTAGAATGCCTTGGAATTTTTTCAATTTTTCTCTCTTGCATTGTATATTCCATTCATGGCTTCGTCATGTAGCTCTGAATCATATGATTTTGTAATCATGCCTCAATTTTGAGTATAATACAAATATCCCTTTAGCGTGGTTTCATTTAGCAATGTTCAGTTACCTTTTCATGAATGATATTATGTTTGTAATAATGCAATTGAAATCAATGATCTGCTTCTTTATTCTATAATATGTAAGATAGATGTATAACTTTGTATGTATGTGAGCTTTCCCTTCTGCAACATAATGGACTAAACACATTTCGACAGACTTATTTGATTGACTTCACACATTCTTAACCACACTCCTAACTAACATCCCTTGAATTTCGTAAGGTGCATCGTGTTTAATTCAAGGGGTTCCCTGCATAGTCCTTATGGGACTAGCCATATAGGATGTAATTTCTTGTTGCTCCAGGATTATCTACATCGTCTACACACTTCTAGGGAGATTTTTTTATCCAAGTTTTATTGTGCACGCTTTTGTTTTGATTCTGCTCTATAGATTTCCTACTGAAATCTCTTTTAGTGAAATAGACTTTGCACATTTGTTCTTCATCTGGACAATTTGACAGTATTAATACAATACATAGTTTTGTGTCTGAATCGATCACATGCATAACATCTCACTGTTTGATAGTATTTTACAATATGGCCAAACAAATTGCATCTTGCGCACTTCACTCTATTGATCTTCTTTGGTTAGCATATAGAAAATAATTGTAACCAAATCATTTTTCATACCTGAATGTTTCGTCATGTCCTGAACATTGTTCTTTGTCGCAGTTCTTTCCTGATGTCTTTACAAAGCCTAGATCAGTTTTGTCTTCTAGTGATCTTTGATCCTTCATAATCCTATCCAAAATTGATGCACTATCCTTCGGCTTGTTGTGCACTTCATCTCTAGATTCTAATTGTGCATAGATTGGATCAATGTTAACTTGCTTCTTTCCCTTTATCTAGGTCAGCTTCTTTGTTAGGAGAAGTATCTATTTTTCCTTTTCTTCGAGCTGATTAGACATATTTCTGATTTCTTGCTCTAATTCATTGAGTAACATTCTTAGTACATATTTTTCTTTCACAAGCATTAGAATCTTCTCTTGTGCGCAACTCAATTGACACTCATAACTAGTTATATTCTCACAAATTTCTGCTTCAACAGATGGCATGTCCTGCTCTTCATACTTTGACAGTTGTTCCTGTAAGAGTTTATTCTTCTTCTTAGATTTCTTTAACTTGTCCAGGGAACTGATTAGTTCACCTTCCCATTCAACGTTTGCATTGTTTTCATCATATGAGTAATTGACCACTTTGACTTCTTCAATAGGTTTAGGAGGTGTGATTTTTTTTTAAGGTGTCTTGAACGATCCACTGAAGAAAAACTTTTCCAATGATACTGGCATGTTTTTCGTGACTGGAGTAGTTCTTGGGTTGTTCTTATTTTCTTCATATTCACCTTCTTCCATTACTCGGGCCATGAAGAGTACCTCTTTAATTTCATCGTCACAGTCACTTTCTTCAAATATATTACTTCCTTCTTTACTATACAGAATCTTCCTCTCTTTTGGAATTATTCTTTTATTCTCAGGTTTGTGTTCAAAATGCGCAATATTTCGATCATGTGCTCCAGATTCTTCATCACTGTCACTGTCTTCTTTCTTGTAAGGGAATTTTTAGGCATAATGACCTACTCCTACACATCTAAAACATTTAAAGGGTAGCTTGTTCTTATATTTGCCTCATCCTCTTTTCAGATTCTTGACAAAGTTTGATTCTTCACCATTTGAATCACTACAAAAGTCTTTCTCATGATCATGCTTGTTCATTTGTGGTTCATTCATGTGGCCTTGAAAATTGCTTCCTTTCTGATGGGAGTTTCTTTTTCTGTTCTCATATCATATGCAGTAAGAACCCCCTGAAGTTCGTTCTTTGTTAGTTCATCAATATTGGCTTGATCTTCTAACATGGAAATCTTTGAGTTAAATCGTTGGGGTAGAGTTCTTAATATATTATGTACCACTAAATCTCCATCCAAAGTGACCCCAATACTCTTGATAGAATTGACTACCTCATCAACTCTTAGGAAGTATGACATAATGTTATCTTCATATTTCATTCTCAGAGATACAAACTGTCCAGAATAATTTTGAATCTTTTCTTTCTTTACCTTGTCATCTCCTTCATATATGCCTCTGATTTTGTCCCAAATTTATTTGGTTGATGCATAATGCATAACCTTGACAAATTCATCACATGTGAATCCACATAATATAGAATTTTTTTCTCTAGCATTGCTTTCATATAGTCTTCGTTGCACGGGATTGATAGGAACTACTGCCAGGACATCATAACCATCAACAATAGATTTTTAGACTTCTGCACCTAAATATTGTAAATTGACTTCCATACATGCCTTCCAGAAAATATAGTTGGTGTCATCGAACCTTGGTGATCTATTTGTAGAGAGGCCTTCTTGTTTATCCATTTCTGCTTTCTGTGCAATGTTCTATCTTCCTAATGTGAATCTGTTACTAAAGATACCCACTCTGATACTAATTGTTGGAATCGATTTAATATTAAGAGGGGGGGTGAATCAGTATTAGTACAGTTATTAGCAGGTTTTTTCCTTCTTTAACAGATTAAACTTTACTTAAATTTCATCATCAGCTATGCATCAGTAAATTAACATTCACATGTACATACACCATATCATAAACACGTAACACACAAAATTTTCACGTGGAAACTCAAACGGGAGAAAACCACGGAATGCTTCTTTATAGTATGAAAGAATAAATTCAATGAAACACCAACTTCCTGTGTTTACCAGCACCAAATGGAAGGAGGCTCCAACCCCCCGAGTTTCCTCTAGCACCAACTGGAAGGAAGCACCGGCCCCCTATCGCTTTGTTTTATAGGAACCAACCTGAAGGAAGCTGCGACTCCTCGTCTCCTTGTTGTTTACAGGATCCAACTCCCTGTATCCTTGTCTCGTCTGACTATCCTGATGTTTGATATATTTTACTTTCTTGATGTCCTTGAACTCTATGCACTTCTTCTGGTCTTTAGATAATAAGTATATTGTGCACTACTTTCGTATGCATAAGGTTATATGTTATTGCGTTGCATACATCACTTGAATTCTCTACCTTCTCAAACCATACCTCTGATGATGACTTACTTCTTGAATTGTGTGCTCTCTTGATGTTGTAGTCTGCGCTTTCTGATTCAATGTTCTTCTTTAAGTGACTGCAAAGATCAACTAATATTGTGCTTTATATGGATGATATGTTATACTAAAATAAGCACCAGTAACAGTGGTAACTATGCACCTTATGATGTGTTCATTCTAAATAAGTGTTGTAGTTCTTCAGACAATATGCGACCTCCTATGCATCAAATGATTGGTTCGTTCAATATAAGGCACTTGTCTTATATAATCTGAATCATGATGCACCTATGTGACTTTGTTGGTGTTCTGTTGTTGAGCGTCATATTTAATCTTCAACTTCGCACACTTTGACTTCAGTTTATCCACATCAGCAAGACATCCGCACAATGTCTAATATCTATTGATTATGTATTTTCACTTCTATTTGTTCAACTTCTGTGACTATAGGCATGTTGATTGTGATACAGTCCTTCAATATATCCAGCACTTGTGCATTCTTCAGTATTGATTCCTTTCGGTGTTTGCACAATTGTCACAGACTTATGGCATCATTTTTCGCACCATCAAAACTTCATTTTGTTGCGTGTGCACATCAGGATCTTCGCTAGATAATTCTATTATGTCCATGAGCCACTTGATGCCCCGAAAAAAAAAAAAATGAAACTTGTAGTCTTACTTCTCCACTTCACAACTTGCTACCATACTCACATCTTTCATTCTCCAACTTGCATATCTATTTATACATGTCATGCAAGGATAGTATGTTTGCAAGTCTGTCGTGGCATATTTTCTTCCATACTTCACAGATCATGCATATGTCGTGTTTCATCATCTTCACTATTGACGTGTCATCTATGATGTATCAAACGCCCTTAGGATCCACAACTTAGTGGGACTTTGCACCTTGGTGATGTACCATTTCTCTCTAGATGTACCAAATCATTCTGGTATGTGTGAAATATTTCACCTTGTCCGTGATCTTTGTTGTTTCAATGATGTTTTTTGTACCATCCCTTGTGGGTAATGTGACCTTGTGTTATTTCCAACTTGCATAGTCTGCACATTCTCTGGCTTCTGCTTAGTGGGTTTGTTACCCATACTTATCATTGCATTTGGGTGATGCACTTTTGTTGTATTGAAACTTTACAGAAACTGCACACATGCCTATAGCTTATTTGTGTCACTTTTACCTCTACCTTATTCTTTCTTGTGGGACTTGCGCACTTGTTGTTCGTCGGATGTGGTATTTTTCCATTGTGATCTTCAACCAATCGTACCCATTTAGGAACTTGTGCACTTCTCACCACTTGAAGGCATCTTCTGATTTCATGTGCTTGCATGCTTTCAATATTATTCGTCCATATGTTGTTCCTTTCCTCCAGTACACTCCAACTGTCAACCAAGAAAAACATAGACTTGCTAGCTTGCTTGTCTCTCTGGTACAATCATCTTCTTGGAATTTTTGTCATTTTTATCATTGTACAACCAATTTCTTTTCATTTTCTGATATGGTAAAGTACTACTTGGTGGACTCAATGTCTGCACAAAGACTTCATGGTGTAGAGTACATTGCTTGTGTTCCTTCTTGAACAGTATCATCATGGCATATAATTTTCAACTTGTATGAAGTGTCATCTTATGTACTTCTTCAAACTGGCTCATGTACATTGTCTCCTTAATATCTTCTGCATGAATAAACCTCTTAGATATACTCCAAAGTTGCATCCTTCATTCACATATTTTCTTATAGATAAGCTTCAATACATTGTAAGCATCTTTAGATAGAATGGATGCAGTAGATAGATATACTTTTTCAGATTGGCATCCATGTATGTCCAATCATCTTGCACATATATGATTCTTCTCCTCTTCTGATGTTTATGCTTTTGGATATACTCCAAAGTTGCATATATGTCACCTTCACTTCTTACGCATATGCTTATGATGTTCAAGATTTCTTCATTATGCGTAGTAGACTTCCTCAAAGTGGCTTCTTATTTATGTTGGATTTCCAATAGACTTCCTCAAAGTGACTTCTTCATATTTCCGTTGAACTACTATATCCACTTTGACTTGTGTTGATATCAATGACTCGTACATAATCAGTTGGAATCCTCTTTGACATTGGGGGATGAGACCTGAGAGGTAGCTTGAATGCTGAGAGAGGAGGATAAGAAATAGTCTCAAAGCTGAAGTGGACTATGGATTAGCTGTGAGAAAGACACGACATCGAGATCTGGGCTGTGAAAATCCTAGATAGAGAAACATAGAGTAAATATGCCACATGGAGGGGTGAGGCTCAAAGAGATTTATTTGAGCCTCAACTTTCAAACTATACTAAGAAAGGCACTCAGAACCAATAATCCAATAATTACTCAATAAAATAAGAGAACGGTAAGATTCCAAAAATAATAGCTTGCTTTATTGAGAAGGAATAAATCCCTTTATATAATATCATTACGATGTGCCTTGAATCCATACCATGGAAAAAAACCACGGTATACCTACGGTGAATGAATCTGTTCACTACTTTAATAGTCGAATCCGACTCTCATATTTAATAATGAATAAGAATAATTTATTTGATGCCGAAATACAATGGATATGGCCGCCTTAAATATGGCTAGGCCATCCACTAATGAAGAGGCATTCCTCTTCATAACTATAATAATTAATTACTATTACTAATAGTATATAACCTATTTATTTACTAATTTATTGTTGTAGCATTGCCTTTCCCTTGGAAAAGCTTTGTCCTCAAAGCTGAGTTTCTCATGACGTCTTTTATTCTAGCTCTATGTCGCACTGATGACTTGAGAGATGCGATTTTGATTACGATCATTGCCTCCTTTGGGTTATTTTGTCTTGGTATTTGCATTACGTATGAACTTGGCGAAGTTTTGTGTACGCTCTTTCTACTTGTGTGATTGCTTCTTTTAACTATGTTTTTCGTCAATTGAACATGCTCAACATACATTACGACCTTAACTATTTCCGTGTTGTTATTCCCAAAACATTTTGTGTCAGTCCCTTTGAATGGGCTCTTTGTGCTTATAATGCGCATAAGAACACCGGTCTTATCTTGTGTCTGATAGATATTATAGTTGTTCCAAATGATGTTCTTCATTCTGATACTTATGAAGAAATCCGTACTTTGCTCACAAGGTGGGATTTGGTTTGAAATCCTAACTATATTGATGCTTTGTTTGAAAATTTTACCATCTAGGTGGACACTGGACTCTGTCACTTCTATCATTGATATTAGTCCAAGCATATTTAGGATGTCATCATGTGTTATTCCCCTTCTACTTGTCTTGTAAGATGAGGTCTCACAATCATCATATAACATTATTGGATTTGAAATCACCATATAACTTCCATTGAGATTCCTTTGAGGTGAGAGGATAGTTAGGGTATAGGTTGAATCTGGAATATTTACTTTCTTAGACTTGACTTCTTTTGCACATTGTAGGATTCATTTCTTGTCATTGCATTCATTATTTTTATTATTATCAACACCGGCTTGTCTCTTTTCACAATCTTGGTCAAGATCATCTTTCTCCTTGTCACATATTTCATTGTTGGTTTCTTTATTAATAGGATGTGTTGTATATTTGTCGTGCATATTATCTTGATCAATGCCATTACTTTCATCATGGTTGACATAATAGTCTACTACATCTTCTTCTTTTACCTCAGCTTTAGTGGATTCTTCTACGGAATTTTCACATACATCTTCATTTTCTATAAGTGTTAAATTGTTAATAGATTTTTTTATTTCATTTATATCCTTACTGATTTGCTCAAAAAGCTTGATCAATTCTTCATTGAATGACGCCATAGGTCTTGTAGAGGGGGATGTTTTTTCTGCTTTCCCAATTAAAACAATAACTTATAATAATATTAACAATAATATTATTTATTAATAATATTATTATTAATTTTTATTATATAAATTTTAATTTTTTGTGTAATAATAATAATAAAATTAATAATTTTTTATTATTATTACTATTTTGAATTAGGGTTTCAAGCCCTATCGTGAGGAGGGAGTTAGCGTGGAGCTGAAGGGATATGTGGTAGGCATGTGGGGAGGGGAGGAGCGGGGATGTGCAGGTACAAAGAGAGGATGAAGCTGGGCGAGAGGGGGGGCTGGAAGCGAGATCAGAGGAAGGAAGGTGATGGAGGTCGGCACGTGGGGGATGACGAAGGAATGCGGATGAGGAGAGACTGCGTGGGGAAGCAAGGGATAATTGGTGTTTGGGGAGGGGCGGAGAAGAGGATGGGCACAGCGAGCAGGTGAAGGAGGAGCTTGGTGGACGGGATGGTGGCTGGTGGGAACGGTGTGGACAGGAGCAGCGTGCAGTGAGGGATGGCGATGGTGAAATGGGTGATTGGGGTTGGAGATGGGAGATTGGGCGGGACGCCGAGCAGACAACACGAGGGGAGTGAGGACGCAGCGGAGGTGGATGAGGGGAGGAGAGGGAGACGAGTGGGAGAAGGGTGTGCAGGTGGAAGGAATGGACGTAACAGGTGGGAGAAGGGAGTGTAGGTGGAAAGGAGCGGCAGTAGGAGGCGAGGTGTGAGCGCGAAGTGGTGGGAGAATAGTGAGGAGTAGAGCAGGAGCAACGAGTCGACCAGAGAGGGTGTAGAGAGAGCGTGAGGTGAGGTGGACGAGGCTACGTGGAGGAGGGCGAGGGGATGGCGAGTGATGCAGAGTGGAGATGGTGGAATGAAGAGCCGAATCCGAGCTCGCTGGAGAGTTGATGAGCCAAGTCCAAGCTCAGAGTGTAGGATCGAATCCGCTCTGATTGTGAGCCGAATCCGAGCTCAGATGGAGGAGCGTTCCGCTCTGATACCAAATGCGGTGAACGAATCCGTTCACTACTTTAATAGTCGAATCCGACTCTCATATTTAATAATGAATAAGAATAATTTATTTGATGCCGAAATACAATGGATATGGCCGCCTTAAATATGGCTAGGCCATCCACTAATGAAGAGGCATTCCTCTTCATAACTATAATAATTAATTACTATTACTAATAGTATATAACCTATTTATTTACTAATTTATTGTTGTAGCAATACCAAATACCCTCCATGGGTGTATTGTAAAATGTGGGTTGCATGGAAGATTCCAAAACCATGGATGGGAGAGGGTGGCCTCTCCTTTTAATGCTTTTATGAATTATACATCTGAATTTAGACCACATGCCCCCTAAAATTTGGATCATTCCTCCCCCCTAAGAAAATGATGGTCCCCATCATTTCATGCTAAAAAGAGACCCATGATTACAATGCACTAGTTACCAATGAAGAGAAGGGTTTTGTGTGGTTAACCCATAACCGTGGGTTTTGTGTGGTTGACCCATAACCATGATTACAATACATAACTGTGGGTTTTGTGTGGTTTCCCCATAACCGTGGGTTTTGTGTGGTTGACCCATAACTGTGGCTTTTATCTGGTTAACCCATAACTGTGGGTTTTGTGTGATTGACCCATAACTATGGGTTTTATGTGGTTAACCCATAACCGTGGGTTTTGTGTGGTTGACCCATAACCGTGATTACATTACATAACTGTGGGTTTTGTGTGGTTACCCCATAACCATGGGTTTTGCGTGGTTAACCCATCACCATGGTTTTTATGTGGTTAACCCATAACCATGATTACAATAGGATTTATTAAAAGTCCAAAAATTGAAAAATTCATGATTTTTGGTGTAGTTGATGTCTTTTTGTAAATCCATTCATAGATTCTGATGTAGATGATGAAATTTAATTCCATTGAATACCCATTTGAGATATTGAAGATACATTTCCATCCATATAAAATAATTCCTTTGTGGTGGCCCAGGGAGTGAGAAAATGTTTGTTGAAGCTCAAGAGAAGTGCGTGCACTATTTTGCAAACATATTTTGCTTTAGTCGATGATATCTCTCAAAACAGAAAGCCAAATGAAAAACTGTGAAATACCCATTTTAGGTGACGGAAATACCTTTCCAATGAGCTATGGTAGAGCCTCTGAAACATTATTTGGAGCTTTTATCACTTGTTTAAATTTTTTATGCAAGCGACCGCATTATGTACAAACATGTGCTACTTCAAACAAGCATATCTCGCAAACCAGGAAATGAAATGAAATTCCATAAAATAATCATTTGAGATGATGGAAAAAAATTCAAATGAGATATGGTAGACCCTATGAAATTTCCTGTAGATTTCACAACATCCCTCTAATTTTTGTTGAATGTGAGAGTGTCGAATGTAGAGGGCCAAGGGTTTGTAGAGCAGCATGGGTTGTTGTAGAGGTTGTGGAATCTCCATGGGAAGCATTGACACCCTGTAAAATTATTGAAAATGTTGCATACCAATGGATGTATTAGATCCATGTATGGTTCTCTTTTAATGGTGAAGAAAGATCTGAGGGTAGAAAAATCTTTGAACCCGCAATAAACTTCAAACCCTTGTTCGGAAGGAGAGCGTAACTTCTATGATACCACTGATCTGGATCTTGGGGGATGATACCTGGGAGGCTTGAATGCTGAGAGAGGAGTAGAAGAAATAGTCTCAAAGATGAAGTGGACTATGGATCAGCTGTGAGAAAGACACAGTAGTGAGACCTGGGTTGTGAAAATCCTATACAGAGAAACATAGAGTAAATATGCTACATGGAAGGGTGAGGCTCAAAGAGAGTTCTTTGAGCCTCACCTCTCAAACTATACTAAGAAAGGCACTCAGAACCAATAACCCAATAATAACTCAATAAAATAAGAGAAAGGTAGGATTCCAAAAATAATAGCTTGCTTTATTGAGAAGGCATAAATCCCTTTATATAATATCATTACAATGTGCCTTGAAACCATACCATGGAACAAAACCATGGGATACCAAATACCATGGATGGGTGTATTATAAACTATGGGTTGCATGGAGATTCCAAAACCATGGATGGGAGAGGGTGGACTCTCCAATTAATGCTTTTATGACTTGTACATCTGAATTTAGACCATATGCCCCCTAAAATTTGGATCACTTGAGATACAAATCGTTATAGGGGTTCTTCATGAGTTGACCTTTCGAATCAGCAAGGAAGTATGTCCCCTTTCCAAGGAAATGTTTCATGACACAATGTCCCTACTACATGGATTTGAAATTTCCCTTGCCAAGCTTATCATGGGCTTGGTCATAGAAAAGGACAAGGTCTCCTTCTTTAAAAATGCATAGGAAAATGTGGGTGTGATAATGGGATTTCAACCGATGCTTAGCATCTTCAATCGTTTGGAGAACCACACAGTGATCCTCATACACTTGTTTGAGGGCGATCAAGTATTGCTCTAGACTAGTGGTCTCTGGTAGAAGTTTGATAGTAATGTGCACGGATGGGATTTCACACTCGATTAAGAGAACTGATTCCACTTCATGCATGAGATGGAATGGGGTTAACCCGTTGCAATTTTGGTTGACATACAGTATGCCCATATGGATGGAAAAAGCATATGGTTCTAGTTGGACTTGTGCTAGCCTACCATTCACTGGAGCATGGTATTGAGGATCTTGTTGATAGCATCAACTTGACCATTTACCTGAGCGTAGTGGGAAGAGGAGAATTGGTGCTCAAATTTAAATATGGATGAAAGATCCTTCCAGACGTCTCCTCGAAGTGAGAACTGTGATTAGACATCAATTAGCGGGGGATTCCAAATGGAGTGATGACATGGTTAAAAAGGAAACACGTCACAGTGAACCGGGTACAATTAAAGGTTGGCATGGCCTCAACCCATTTAATGAAATAGTAAACAGACATTATCATGTATTTATGGCCACTAACGGACGTAGTATTGCACTCCATATATTCCATGGCCCATTGACAGAAGGGAAGGCTAGTGACCATGAAATGAAGTGGAATGGGAGGGTTTCTTGAATTTGGGGAAAAGAGTGGGTGATTGCAACAATTTTTTACTACCACAATGCAATTGGAAAAGAGGACTAGACATAAATAAACACCACAGATGACCTTTTGAGCAGTATCCATCCTAGAATGATGGGTTCCATAAGCTCTTCTATGACACTTATACAAGACCTGTTCAGCCTTGTCGTGAGTGAGACGTCGTTGCCGGAGAGTGTCAACACCTCATCAGTAAAGGACATTACTGATAAGGAGGTATCAAGGAGCTTTATGTTGGATACAAAGACAATTTTCGCCTTCAAGGTGAGGTCCAAACTTTTGGGTGCGTAAATAAATGAGGATATCCCTGTAGCAAGGATCATCAGAAGCTATGGTGAATAGGTGTTCATCCAGTAGGAAATAAGAGGTAGGGAAAACATGGATGTAGATGGTAAATATGTAATAAGCTACGCCAAATACAATGCCTTAGTGCTCTTGGGGATAAGAAACTCGAGGTTGTACTCAAAGGATAACAATATGTTTAGCAATGTGACCTTGGATAAGGCGACAACTCAAGAGATACAACATAGGCATTGAATTTATGATGACTTTGGTCCAACTCAAAAGAATGTAATGACGCATCTTATGAACCAAAAAGGCTACAACTAAAGACAAATTCTCCTCATGGGGATAGGAGAGGGTTGGACTGGACAGGTTCTAACTGACATAATAAATAATGTGCTCATGACGAGCAAAGTCTTATTGGACTAACACTCCACCTACGGCATAATCGGATACCGAAATATAAAGGATAAAATCCTTCATGAAGCTTGAGGGGGAAATCAAGGGAGTAGAAGTCACGTTTTAGTGCATCAAATATGGCTCGATCCCAAATGAAAGGAACAATGTATCAAACAAAATGTAAGAATCCATGGACCGTCATAGCATAGTCTATTATGAAACGTTATAAGAAATTGGCCTTATGTTGAAGGCTTTGCAATTGGCACAATTTATATGGAGGGGGAAGGTTAATAATGACTTGAATATTCAATAGATCAACGATGACCCCTTTTTTGAAATATTGAATCCTATTAACCAGCCAGCAAGTACCCAAAATACACAATTGAAAGGGTTCAAGTGGATATTATATTTACGACATAGAAGGAAGACTTGTTGAAGGTCCTCCAAATGCTATGAGTGTTTCTTGGACCACTTCGTGAGATTGTCAAAGTAGGGAAGGCATATTATATCACTAGTACAAAATGAGAGATAAATGACCACTTTTGATTTGGCAACCACTACTAGAAAATTAGAAATCATTGATCACGCGACCAAAAAAGTGGTCATATTTAACTTGGTCATTTATAGCTTATCTTGTGGTCATATATTTGGTAATTAATGTGGTCATTAATTTGGTCGTATATTTGGTCCTTAATTATCACAATTAATGACCAAATATATGACCACGATATAAGCTATAAATGACCAAGATAAATATGACCGCATTTTTTGTCATGTGATAAATGGCCACTAATTTGATACCAGTGGTCGCCAACTCAAAAGGGGTCATTTATATGCATATTTTGGTCATTTTTTTGGTCATTTATCTCTATTTTTGTAGTTCCCATTTATCTCTTTTTAGTAGTTTCAGAATATACATAGGGCACAGAGGAATCGAACAACCAACCTCCTTCCTATAAGTCAAGCGCTCTTCCATTGAGCTAGAACCCTTAAATAGAATATATTATATAATTTTACATCAGTGATCTAAGACACAAGCATGGTCTCTTTCAAAAGGTTCTATAGTCCTAGAAAATGAAAGGGAGCACTCTATTTGACTAAGTATGGAACCTAACTCCAAGAGAAACTCGCAAGAAAACAAGTCATATTGTATAAGTTAATATAAGGTTTTCTTTTCCTTTTGGAACAAAGAAAGAACAGACTAAAAATCACTCTATCACACAAGAAGAGGTGCACTCAAGGAAATAATCTTACTGTACCCTCCATATAAGTGAAATTATAGATCTAAATAAAATTTTAACTTAGTCATGAAATTAATACTGAGTATATATCTCACTTAGCTGCAAATCTATTAGTGTACAAAATCCATAAAAGAACTAGACTATTTTAGCTATATAATTGACTTCCTAGATCATACCTCCATGGATTTATGTACTTGAGCTGCAGCATAAGCATAAACATGTTAATTTAGACTATATCATCAAACAACAAGCAATATTCAAAATTATCTACCACAAGAAAATAACATGAGCAACATGAATATTATTCGAGGAAGCTTGAACATGATATCAAGATTCAAATGCATCCGCATCAAATAAATAAATTCAATAGTATGAACAATATCCATATTATCATGATAACCAGTCATATGAATCTTAATCTCAGAACCTTGTAGCAGCGCCATGCATGTAACGAGGATGCAAAAACAATTGCACAATTCCCCCAAAATTATGAATGTCAGTTTCCTCCTACAATTGATACAAAATGTTCTTAAGTGAATGATAAAAAGGAAAATACTATGCTCAATAAGACAACTAGTAAATAACCATGCCCACAAATTGTGTAACCTTGGTTCTATGAAAGAACAAAAGATAATAATATAAATGCAGTGTTATTTCTAATCAAGAATTTTTCAACATCTTAAACAATATCCATTATATATTAAAGGCCTATCCCCACTTTGAAAGAAAATCCTCCTACCATTGGACAAGGAATAATGATGAACACAAGCATCCTCCTCAAACTTGTAGCTTAACACTACTCAGTTTGTTCTTGACACTGTTGTGTTTTGGCATTGCTTTCTGTCCTGGTGGACTCAATTTTTATACAACTGTTTTTTTTAGTCCCTCGTGAAAGATAATGCTCTTTTTTTGAAGGGTTATGAGTAGATATTCTTGTTTGAGGTGTGCCACCATGCAATCTACTTTCATTTGAAATTTTAGTATGGATGTAATTTTTTCATTGTAATGCCTTCCTTAAACAAAAAATATCAAGGCCCTCAAAACTTACACTTATGGGAATGGCATGAAGGCACTTTCAAGTACGTTGTTGTTGCATATTGACCACATGCTTGTGTCCTAAGTGATACTTTAACAATCATATGCTTATGTCCTCACAATAAGAACTGTTCCTTCAATTCTTCTTCACATAAAAATTCTAAAAAAATATGGAACTACTTCAAAATTAAGAGATATTTATTCTACTATATTTTGTAACTTTACCAGGTTTCATGTTTCATTAATAAAGTATTATTCCATTTATTTGAACGCCTCTTCAGAAACATAAACTATTTAAGATCTTGTGTTGGTAGAAGGATAGAGCTCTACTTTCGCAAACAGAGCTCATAATATTTGTCATGATACTGCTATATGTTTATCTGTAATAGTAAAGGGAATTTAGATATTTATACGAATAAGCGAGTGTGTCTAGACTCTGTTCCTTTGCATATAGAATTACTTTTCAAAAATCTTTCTAAAATATACATGATTATATGTTAGGTTTCAGTCTCAAATCTTGATCAAATATATACATGATTATATACTACTATAAAATCCTTGTCAAAATGTCATGCTTGCAGCATGAGGTGTACCTAGAAAATAGCAAAAAAATCCCTACTAAATTTGAACATAAACTATTCAAGATCCTATGTTGGTAGAAAGATAGAGATCCACCTTGCATGAACATGAACTCATAAATTTTGTCTTGATACTGCTATCTATTTATCTATAAAAATAATGGGGACTTTCATCTTAATATGAATAATCCAAAGTGTCTAGACTCTATTCCTTTGCATATAGAATTATTTTCCAAATAAATCTTGCTAAAATATACATGATTTTCAATATCAGCATCATATAGAGACAATAGAAACAAGAGGATACTATGCATCTTTCCATTCTAAAGAATATTTTCTTGAACTGTCGAATTGGATATATAACTCCCTTGATAAGACATTTTTTTCTCACAACCTTCTACTCCAGCCATCATTTTGGGATAGTCGAGATTCATGTGGGTTTTTTTCTTCTGAGAAATACAACACTTCAAAAACAACTTCCTTAAATTAAGTCTGGAAGGTACATAATCATCATCACTATCGTAGTCATTTCCAGTGTATGACCCCATATCTCAATGAATCATTGCAAGGAGGACAGATAGACCCTAACAAACCAGAACAACATGTCATAAAAACATACTATGTCATATATGGAAGATTGGATTGGTCACAAAATAGCAAATACATTCATTACAACTTATGCAACTAACATAGACCCATTTCAAACTTATGCATTGCATATTTTTATAGAAGTGTGCATTTCCAACACTACAAATTTCTATGTAAGTGTGCATTTCCATAAATACACTGTAATGTCCCCAGCTTGACCCTATTGCATTAATATTGTAAATGATGTAAATATTGTTAATTAGTCATGGTGAGGAGCTCAAGGCCAAGGCCCCGCCATTGATTTAATGTTCTATGTATCGGCAATTAGAATAGATGCCTATGGTTCTTGTGCGAGATGGGCACAATGTAAATAAGACACCATGTAAATATGCAATTTTAATGAAAACACCCACAACTAGCTATGCAATGCAACAAAGAGATGGGGCATGATTCTACAAGGAATAGGGAGGGAAATTATTCAAACCCTTGAGCCCATGGTCTTAATCCATTTCATTGAGGAAACCTATGAACTTTCAACTACCCATTTGGTCTCATGCACCCAATCACTTAATCCTTCCAAGAATTGGTTGAGACAATAAATGCCTTGGGATGGGAGAGGTATGGCTGTCAATTTTCGTGCATGGGCAAGCCATCCACTTGGAAAATCGTGTTTTTGCTTGTGGGGCAAGAAAACCCCCATGAAATTGGCCCAAAAGCCATTCTTCACCCATGGAATTCTCTCTCTCACGCAGTCTGAGCCTGTTGGGGTTTTATCCTTCACGTTTTCACCTTTCCCTGCGTTTTTTTTCCATGCCTGCAAACTCGTTTTTGGTTAGCTCATTGGATGGGAGAAGAGAGCCACGATTTTTGGGGTTAGGGAGGCCGTTTCTGCCCACGAAATGCCCATGAGCATTCTTCTGAAAACGATTCTGGTCTCCTGGGGTTGAATTCCCATTTTCTCCTTTTCGTTTTGGTTGCGCACGTTTTCTGGAACGGTCAGGAACCCATTGTTGGGAACTTCACTATAGAAGCGTTTTTCTCATGCCCAACACTTATGATTTTGATGATACATGCACCCATCTCTTAACAGCCTGAGAAACCCAATTCCTGATGGGATTGGCTGATTTTGATATACCTTTGGCTATGTGAGAGCCTGTTTTCCCCTTTTTCCTTGTGGAGATCATGCCCAGCTCGGGGGTGGCAGTGGTGCTGAGAGATTGAGGAGCACACTGACCTACGGTTGGGTGGAACGTTGCAGAAGCGTAGCTAGTTGTTTGGTACTACTTCATTAAGATAAGTATTTTCTTGTGCTATCTTGCAATTGTTTATTTGATGAATATTAGAATGAATGATGGATGTGCTATTGAATTTAAATTCCGCTGTGTTTTTCTTATGATCATACATCCCATATGTCTTTTATATGTTTTCAAATGTCTATGCAATTGCACATGTTCATCTTCTTCTTGAATTGAATGCTTGATTTCAATTTATGGGGCTGGATGCCCGGTTTAACCTCACGATCCTCTCCATCTAGCTGGTGGGATGGGAGGGGACGTGACATACACACTTCCCAATGTTTCAACTACTACAAGGTTACTGCAATCCAATAATAGAATGAATCTTATTTTTTACGCACAACCATGCCAAATAAATTGGTGATGGTTTGCTACATTCATGCTATCTCTCAAGTTAAGGAGTTCTCAACAATTTTTCATCATATAAAATCTCATTTATTAATTCTACTAGATATCACTTCCAAATCTCTTTGAATTTGAATTTAATCATTAGATGATATAAATATGAAATTAAACCATATATAGTTGGCCAACACTCTTTCCATCCCATACCCCTACCATTATTATAAAACCTGACGATAGTTATGTATTGTTCAAATGAGGTCAATTGAAATATAAATTGGGGGGTAATTGCAATGCCAATCCATAACAAGGCATTGACAATCAAATCAAGGAATGATGGCCTTTGCAAAAGAGTTAAGCACACTAACATGAAGAAGAGTAATCATCATGTAAGGTTCAAATAATTAAAAGATGAAGTAAAAGAATACTTCTCTGAAATGGATCATTTCAAAATCATTTTGAATGCAACTTGACTCATTTTAAACCCACTTTGAGTTCTTATCTTATGAGCCATCCTCCACAATGCACTGAATGCCCCCAAACTTGAAAACAGGAAATCCGACATTATGAAGTGTTGCAACAGGAAAGTGTCATATATAACATCAAAATATACGAGGAATTAAATGTTGCATACATGCCATAAGTAGGTCCTCCATCATATAGATATGTATTGAATGCTTGATTTACATTATCTACATATCTTACCTCAACCATTGCATGAGACACATGCAGTCTCCCTGGAGCTACACCATCTCCTGTTATGCGTGCAACATGATCCAATTTAAGAGGCATTTTCAAGGCCTTAAGATTCTATAACATAGTTTGATCCTTTAGGTAACGCCCTTCTCTTATACTGGCTAAGCATTCTTCCAGTTCAACAAAATTTGTAGTCCATGACAACTACTATAATAAGCTAGTATGTGGACGAGTTCTCCTTTTCCAGAATCAACCCTATTAATAAATGAAAATTTTGGATAAAACTCACTAACTTTTTGAATTCAATATTGCTCAGCCTCAGAATTCATACCCTAAACATAATATATCTCCATGCCCCTAAATTGGGTTTTAACCACTTTCCACTATCTATTGATTTAATTGAGAATTTGATTTTCATAAATAAAACAATTTCTCTGTTCCAATTTCATCCTCATATAATACCCTGACCAGAAAAACAATAAGAATTCAAGAGACTATCACTTTCCAGTAAAAGCACAGATGCAAATGCTTAGATGATTGGGCATGATGATTGAGTAGTTTTAGGAATTCAATAAATCCCTGGCATCTATTTAAATTGTGTGCCTATACAAAGAGTTATTTTCTCAGAGTGAGCCTTCTCATTAGTCACAAGCATTTAAATTGTAGTTTTCTGCCAATATGAAACAAATATTATTTTTCCTTTGAGATGGTGAGACTTAGTGCATTCTCTCCATGGCTTATTCTGTCGGTGTCATAGGGACATGGTCCAGGTGACCTGCAACATGCTCTAAATTGTCCTCTCTTGCCAGAAGAAAGACAATAAAGGCCTATTATCTTATTGTTATGTGTGTTGACGAATGAACAGGCTTTGCCAGGCTACCCCTATGGGCACCAATAGAGATGGATTCTAGAAAATAGTTCTTCAATTTTGGAATAATAAGTCTTGGATAAACCTAAAGGTTTAGTAAAGAAATACACACTTCTAGAAGAAATTAAATAATGGGAAAAACATATTGTCTTACATTGGTGTAAACATTGCATTGATTTCGACAGATGGAATTAATTGGATCCCATACTTATTGGCAACTTCCAAAGTAGTCAATATGCCTACCATAATGTCATGATCTGTCAAGGCAAGCACCTTCACTTGCTATGTGCATGATGTATTACATTTATAAGTCATCCAAATACTCCTTCCTACATAAAACATTTTTTTCTAGCAAGTTCATTTAACATATCTATATTATAACTTATTTCCTTAACACTCCAATGCAATATCTACAGAATGTGCCATGTGAAAAAAAAATTGAAATAATGAATCAATATGTTTTGCAATTAATCGCATCAAATTTCTCTGTTCAGATGACCTTTAATCACATCACATTTCCACAGACCATGAATTTTACTGCTATCATTTTTATGTTTCTTATTTCATGTATGTCCAAATTATGATCTAGGACAAATGGATGATAGGCGGGATGGAAGAATCATATGGATACTTCGATATTGGAAAAATATATCTCGTTTTTACAGAAAATATGTTGCCCAGTTACTTTTAGTTTGAGCAAAGACATATTGCTTCACCTTGGGAAGTTCCTAAGTTTAAATCTTAGCACTTTAGTTTGCGGCCAGAATAAGAATCTTCATAAAAATATGATATATATTCAAGTCGAAGCCAAAGAATACTCGACATTTCTCACTTCATGTTTATATCGGGAGGGGAAATATGCATTCCTTTACTTTGGTGAGAAATGAATGAATGTCTGATCTATTTTTTCCTGTGCATTGATAAAATAGAAGATGCATTTGTTTACAAACAAAAATATAATAATAATAATATATTGTGTACCCTCATATTCCTTGGTTTGAACGAAAACATTTTCTCATCTGATTTCCTTTATTTGTCCTATAGTTGTTGTTTCTCTTGGGGAGTCATAAATGTGATGGTCCGTAGAAAAGAGAGGGCTTTATCTATTAGCCATTTTCAAAATTCAAATCTTGTAGTTGAA
The DNA here is from genome assembly GCA_027924585.1 of Larix kaempferi. Taxonomy (NCBI): domain Eukaryota; kingdom Viridiplantae; phylum Streptophyta; class Pinopsida; order Pinales; family Pinaceae; genus Larix; species Larix kaempferi. Next base: position 18,601,234 of record BSBM01000001.1, read on the forward strand.
GACTAACCTACCTTGACCCCATCCAAGATTTTTCTCGCTCTGTTTAAAATGCGGTTGGGATGGGTCTTCCTCATTCCAAATTTATGCTAATAGTTGGATTTGTGTGACATTTTCACCATTATGATGTGCAATAAATAACATTATAAAAACTGTTATGATAAGAGCATTTGTAACATTGAGTCCGTGTTTCATGGAAGAATATGTATCCAGATAAAGGAGTCTGTGTTTCATGGAAGAATATGTATCCAGATAAAGAAGAGATCCATCTTCATAATAAATAATACATATTGAATAAAATGATTTGATGATGAAATTATACAATTGGTAGCTGCCATTTATATGGCTTAGGCACATATTGGGAGGAGTCATGTCCTCATTACAAATTTAGTTGATTATTAATTTATATATTATTTATGCATTATGTATTATCATTATTATTATTATTATTTATGTAACATTGCCCTTCATTTAAGGGAACCTTTGTCCTTAAAGTTGAGAGTGTTATTGTCCTCTTATTATGGGTTTTGTTTGAAGTATTGAATCGAACACAACAATCTTGGGTCGATTTCGTTCTATGGATGTGATTCTGGAACTTGTGGTGTAATCCTTTCTGCTTAAGTGGTGAGTTTTTGAAACAATACAACTTGTACTTATTTGTTTTCCATGTCGTCTTTTGGATTCCATTTATGAGGAATTGTGGATCCTCACTTCCACTTTTTGCACTAGTTTTGTATCCTACGTCGGATATCATAATAACGGAAATATTTTTAAGAGATGCTCTTTGACCTTGGAAATCATAGTGATGGTCATCCTTAAGTGATTAGTGTTTTAATACATCAATGTGAACCTTCTTAGTTTCCTCAAGCTATATTATTGTAAATGGCTCCCATCTCACAACTTTAAGGAGTGTGCACTTTAATTTCCTCATGAATCTTAGTGTCCCTGATTTCCTCATGATTGTGTCCAAAACTTCCACCTTTGAGCAACATAAAGGTTGTTCATCTACCGTAACTTGACTCTTATCTTGATTGATATCATTAATCTCATCTTGATTGACATAATTGTTTTTCGTATCTTCCTCTTTTTCATCATCGTTATCACTTATGTCTTCTTTGTTTCCAGCTTCCTCTTCATCACAATCCTTGTCAGAAGTTAGTGCATTTGGAGATGATTTATACGGAGGTTATGTAACTGAGGATGTAATTCTGGATGAGGCAATCAGTTTACTCAAAGTACTATATTGTTTAGGGGATTACTAGATCTATAATTTTCCATCCTCTTTATGATAGAGTCTATCTTGACGTTCATCCTTTCCTCCAATTTATCGAATTGGTTTTTTAATTCAGTGATCAATGTTCTCGTATGTGGAGTCATATAATTTGAAGCCATTTCCCATATATATATATATAATAATAATATGTTTTATATATTTTTACTATAATGTTTCTTTTAGAATTAAAAGAAATATTATAATAACAATATTGAAAGATTATTATAATATTTTAATTGTATTAAAGTTTTTTTTTTTGGTGGTTAGAGATTACGTGGAGTGGAAGATACGAAGAGGGGTGGAGTCGTTCGCGAAGGGAGGCTGCGTGGAGGCAACGGAAGGAAGGGAGGAGGGCGCAAGGATGAGGAGGAATGGTGGCGTGATTGCAGAGAGAAGCATGGATGGAATGGGGGAGTGTGGGCGCGTTTGGAGCAACACGAATGGTGCAAATAGTGGAGCAAGGTAGGATAGATGGAGGGGTCGCGTTGGTGGTGGCGGGTAGAGCGTGGCGTAGCGAGTGGGTGGAATATGAGTGGAACCGTTTGGGAGGAGTTGTGCATTTAGGAGAGTAGGGTTGGAGTGAGTATGTGTGGGAATTTGAAAGGGTTGACGCAGGTGGAAAGAGGTTGCGCAGGAGTTATGGATGGATTAATGAGTGGGAAGGGGGGTTGATGGAGTAGTGGTGCGTTGGGGAAACACAGGGGCAAGTTTGTGTGGGAGCAAGCGATGGAAAGAGACGGCATGGATGGAGAGCGATGGGGGAGGCGCGAAGAGGAGATTGGATGAGGGAGAAAGGGGTGGAGTCGCAATGGATAGCAGCACAGGGACGTGGGAGCGTAGCAGTGTGGAAAAGAGAGAGGAGGGCGCAGGACTGATGGATGCAAGATGAGAGGCGTAGAAGAGGAATATGGTGGCTTTAACATGATGGGAAAGAAACACGAAGGGAGGGACAACTACGTGAGGCACAAGTTATAAGGAGTTATGGTGTGAGGCTGGCGGGAGCTGCGTTAGTGTGGGAAGATGAGTGAGAGGAGAGCGACGATTGGGAGAAGTGGTGTTGTGGTAGCATGGGAGTGATGAATGGGTAGAGGATGTGTGTAGGGAGGTTTGGATAGAGAGAAGATTTGACGAGCATCATGAGAGAGAGATGATGTGTGACGAATGAAGAGTGAACCGAGAGTGTAGTGAAATGAGTGAAAATATCCATATTCATAATAAATAATACATATTGAATAAAATGATTTGATGATGAAATTATACAATTGGTAGCCGCCATTTATATGGCTTAGGCACCTATTGGGAGGAGTCATGTCCTCATTACAAATTTAGTTGATTATTAATTTATATATTATTTATTCATTGTGTATTGCCATTATTATTATTATTATTATTTATATAACACAGTAGCAGAGATATGCAATATAATACAACACCAAATGGGATTGGGACTAGGGTTTTTGGAGATGGCGGATATTGAAGGCGGACAAAACAATATCTTGAAGCTATGGTCTATGTATTGTAATATCCCCATTTTGATCTTTAGAACATATTGGATTTTAATGTAAACATTGTATGTATGTTATGTATGATTCCCAGCGTGGATCTCAAGGCCAAGACCTCGCTAGTGAATGCTCAGCTTTAAGAAACAAGTATTTGACATTGTGTGATCCATGTGCTATTAAGCCATGGAAATTGTAAAATGATGTAAATATCATGTAATAAAAATACCAAGGGGTTGGATATGGATGAAAATAAATGAGGGGGCTATGTGTATCCACTAGGGAGAGGTGAGGGGGTTTGGGGATTGAACCATAGGCTACCATTTATTTATGTCATACGGAAGTACTTCATAAATTTGATTCATGAGGTTAACGGAGTATGGGGATCCTTGGATTTCGTAAGGCAAGGTATGGGCTATGTATGACTTGCCCCATAAGTCACTCAACCTCATGGGAGGACTTTTTTTCTCATCCACATGCCTTGGTAATGAGGGAAGATTCAGTTGGTAGGGGGGATGTAGACCCAGTAGGGAGGGAGAACCAGAAGTCGTGATTTGGGGAAAACCACGATTTGGAGAGCCAAGATCACTCATAAATTGGTGTGGGAAGGTAAATTCGTTTGGGGATCCTTAGAGCCGAACCCTGGGGGAGATTTGGAGAGTGTGAGATGCTTAGAAACATGTGATAAACCCGTATCTCATAGCCTGAAATCCCACTCACGAGACAAAACCTTTCGATCGTAACCCTGAGGAGATCCAAGCGTCGATGACAGTGCGGAAGAGAGAGAAGAGGTTGGAACTTCTTGATAAACCTGGTGAATACTGTTTGAGTGAGTGGGATATTTATGTAGCTCTGTGGTTGAGCTCACTGGCTTAGCTTCCTCCTCTCTTGTCTCTTGGCAAGCTTGATAAACCCAATTGTATGTTGTCTTAGCATGACTGTTGGTGTAAAACCAAGGCTGTGAGTAAACCTGGGTAGTTCCTCCTTAGTGGATACATAGACCCATCTCGGGGGTGGTCTCTGAGTGTTGAAATACTACAGGCTGGGAATATACCTATGGTTGGGTTGGAACGTTTCACTCCATAGCCATTTTGCTTATTGGTTTCCATTAAAGATAAGTGTTTCTTGTTGCCTCTAATTATGCCATATTTATATACATGAATGATTATTTCTCTATGTCTGAATGCATGGATTGATCCAGTTGTTTAATGGAATAGAATACTTTTACTTATTTTTTTATTATGCCTATGATGAAAGGCAGGTAGATGCATGTTGTGTGTTTGTTAATAAGGTTAATACAATTGTTTTTTGCCTCCATTTGTTCTACTTATATGTAAATATGTTCATTGATGATTAGAGATGATTTTGGTTGAAGCCCTAAGTGTACAGAGGGTTCAGTTAGGGATTTGGGGAAGAAATAGACACCCTTCTGTGGTTTTCATGCTTTCCCCTGTGGATCAAATGAAGGGAAGGACCATGACTGATTTTCATATGAGCCCTTACAGAGTACTAAGGAGGAATGGAGGAGTATTGGGGCCACATTTTAGGTTGGATGAAGGATAGGATCAAAGTCATCGGATGTGGAAGAAGATCATTCAGTTGCATAGGGCTCACTGAGATCTTTCCAACGGTATCATATTTTCCCAAAATGGAATTAGTATGAAGAAGATATTGACTTAAGAAGTTGGTTATAATGGGGGTAATTGGTTGAATTCCGACCTTTCGAACACGCAGTGCGGACTGCGGAGTGTGGAAGTCAGAAGTGGAAATATTCGTAGTTGGAGATTTGGTGTTCTAACTTTTTGACTCCCACATCGCGGAGTGCAAAAGTCGGAAGTGGAAATCCTCGCAGTTGGAGATTTTGTGTTCTGACTTTCTGACTCCCGCATCGTGGACTGCGAAGTGTGGAAGTCGAAAGTGGAAATATTCGCATTTGGAGATTTGATGTTCTGACTTTCTGTATCCCGCATCGCGGACTACGGAGTGTGGAAGTCAGAAGTGGAAATATTTGAGGGTGGATATTTGGTGTTCCTACTTTCCAACTCCCGCATCGCGAACTGCGGAGTGCGGAAGTCGAAGTGAAAATATTTGAGGATATATTTTTGGCATTCCAACTTTTCGAGTCCCGCATCACAGATTGAGGAATTGAGGAAGTCGGAGAGGAGTTTCGGCGACGCCATGTATTTGGCATTCTGACTTTCTGAGTCCCGCATCACGGACATGGATTACAGAAGTTGAAAAGGTGTTTCTTCGACTCTATGTAAATTGGTGATCCGAATTCCAAATTTTGACCTGCGGCTTGCGGATTGTTGCTTACGGAATTGCAGACTGAGATCATTGCGGCTGTGAAAAACGTGAATAGTTGCAAATAAGTTTTAAAAAAAAATTAGCAGTTTTTCCCCCATCAGTCTAAAGGGCACTGAGGGTATCGGGGACGTGACATGTATCATATGATGTAAATAACTATGTAATCTACCTATGAACTTGAGAAGAATTTCTTGAGTGTAGAGAGGTATACCAAGTATTAAAGCTCTATTTTTTAATTTTTGTGTGTACTCTTGCACACTTTGACCCTTAACTTGCCTCAAATTTTTCCAATCCATCATGGATTGCTGCATGTATCCCAATGGATAGAATTGCTTATTTAATGATGAAGCAAACTCATTCCAAGAGGAGATGATATTGCCTTTTGAGGCCATATCCTTTTGATTTATACTCTTCGACCATATGAGAATGGTCCCTTCAAGTTGGAGAGAAGCTAACTGAAATTTTATGCTATCTTCAGTGAACTTTTGAATCCTACAATAAACCTCTATTTGATGGATCCAATTATCCAATTTTTCAGCATTAAGCTCTCCATTATAACCAGGTAAGTCAAACTTAATATCAAGCTTTAACTAAGGCACATTAAACTTAAATTTTTTTTTCAGGTGAAGAATGTACAGATCCATCAAGAAAAGATATCCTCTGCAAGGTGATGAAATCCAAGTCAGACGATATAGAGTGTTGAATCAACGGCTAGATCTCCCCCTACCAGGAGGGAAACCGGGTAGACAATCCTAAAGAGTGGCAACTAAGATACCCTGTTCATGACACGTTCAAAAAAGGTGAATCTTCCGTTTGGTCCTTTTACCGTAGTACCCCCATAGAAGGATACCCCAAGAACTGCGAAAGGTAGCCTTCGGTTACTGAATGGATTGCGGTATTCCACTCAGGCCTCTGGAACCAGTCTCGCGACTTCAACCCTCCTAGGGGAGAGGCCCTCTGATAAATTGGTTGTGATCGTGCCAAAAAATACTGGAGGATTTTGGTTCCCTAATGGACAACAGCTATGTCTCAATTGTAATAACTGAGGGGTGTTATTGGAACACCTATCCCCTCAATTCTACCTAACTACAAAATTCTTTTAAGTGCTCCCCAAGTGGGGTTAAAAGTTGGTTGAGTTTAAGGTAAATTTTAAGGCTCAGTTTAAATTAGTGGCAGAGTGGGTGCAAGTGTGGTATTTAAACTGAAATTGATTTGCCTCGCTTGGGTGATTTTACAAATTAAAGAAAAGACGCTTCCAGTTTTGCAAAAAATAAACGCGTTTTTGAAATGTAAATGCTTGAAAAAACTATTAAAAAATAGTGGATCTTTGAAATAATTTAAAGGGAAGCAAATAACATAAATATTTCAAGAAAATAAATGGATCTCTTAAAAATTGCTTGGGTAAAGTATCGAGCAAATAAACAGTAAAACCTTGATCTAGCTAGAATGCAGAAAAATCTCTCTTTCAATTTCTGAAAATTTTGTAAAAGACTTTTTTAAAGGAGCATTCTAAATAGTAAACGATTTATATGGCTGTAAAAAAATGTTGGAAATTTAATACTGTAAAATATGCTAAACGGGCAGAAAATATAGCAAAAAATAATTTTCAAACAATTGGGCGAATTGAAAAAATTTGCATCGCGGTGTCGGGAAAACAGCCGCGATGTGCAGCGCGGGTTTCGGCTGCGAAGCCGCGATGTGCAGCGCGGATTCCTTTCACACAGTCGCGATGGGAAGTGCGGGTTTCAGCCGTGAATCCGCGATGTGCAGCGGGGGTTTTCGTCACACAGTCGCGATGTGCAGCGCGGAAAATGGTCGCGAAGCTGTGATGTGCAGCGCATAAATTGGCCGTGAAGTCGCGGCGAGCCGCATGGAAAAAAGCCAAAAAGTCACGATGAGCCGCACGGAAAAAAGCCAAAAAGTCACGATGAGCCACGCGACTGTCAGGCAAAAAACCGCGAGGCGAAAGCCGAAAACGGACGCCGAAAAACGAACCTAAAAATGGAAATTTTGGGCTGTTAATGGCAATAGAAGGGGCCAAGATCTAGAACATCAATAGATCTGCTGTCTAGGATGGCAGATCTATGAATTAAACTGATTTAAACTAACAAAAACTAAGATCTAAAGCAAAAAATTGAGATCTAAGAATTCGAAGCCAGCGGAGTCGCCAAAAACTGTTGGCTTGGTTTTGCAACCAAGCTTAGTGCAATGGGCACCTGCTAACTAGTAGCAGCAGTCTCAATAGAAATAAATAACAAACTACTTTAGACTACATTAATCATGGATCTATGTGAAATAGACAAGCAAACAATGGAAATATTATTGAAAGCAAAACAATTGACAATATGTAAAAAATGATTTTGTATTAAGAATAGGGGCAAGCAAGTGCTTGCAATGGTGATACCTCCAAATGGTGAAGATTGTTGAGCAACTTCCAAGGTGAGTAGCTCCAAGCTCCAAGGGTCCCTTCTCCAAGATAGCTACAATGGTCAAAAGCTCATGAGAGATTTTGACAGCATGAGGATAGGATAATAGATGGATGGAAAGTGAGGAGCCCCTACCACCTTTTGTATAGTTTTTGGTGGTGGGGAATACCATTATGGTTTTGAGGAAACCAATGGTATTGACCAACATGGTTTAGGTACCTTTTCCCTCCTTTTTCCTTTTTTGAATATTTTTAATATTTTTATTCCCTCTTTAATATTTTTGGGAATTCTGGACCCTTTTTGAGGAAAAATATTCATTTTGAGTGGAAAAAGGGGTGTATTAAGGTCTTTTAGTGACCTTTTGGTGGCTTTAGAGGCTCAAATGGTGAAAAAGTGGACAAATGGGTCATGTGAATAAGGAAATGAGCTAGTGATCACTTTTTGGGTGTTAACAGATTACCCCCTGATGTGTGAGGGCAGGAGCTCATCATATGGCCGATAGACATCATAGTTTTTTTGTCTTTTTTCTGGGGTTTGGGGAAGAGAAGAGACCGATTGGAGACTTGATCCACGGCCCTTGGAAGCTGCAAAATAAACAATATTACATGGCCTCAATATGAATGAGGAATAATCTCTGATAATGGACGAGGCGGGCATACCCATGCTCGTAACAAGACATATACATAACAATTAGTCCCAAGAAGGGGGACCTGAAAAAATCTGCTGGTGCATCATAATGGTCCAGAGGGGACATCAGTTGGGGATGTACTCATGGTCATAACATGACTGATCTCAATAACTGATACACTGGAATAAAGCGTCAACCATTCTGAATAAGGTCTCAGAAGGGTTGATGAACTGCGGAAACTGAAGGTGTCCAACATCTATAGGGACTCAATGACTGAGAGTCATCTCTGAGAAGTACATGTACATGTAACTGTATACTCGAGGGAGCATAAAAACTGGGGTACATCTGAATTCTGTCTCCATGCGCAACCCGGATATCTATAGGAAAAATGTAACTGGTTGTTTTCATAAGTAGACTCTCAAATGTGGAAGAATCAGGTGGTATCCGGGGTCTTGAACAAATAACTGAACGGACCAATACCCTGTCCGAGTCTCAACGATGCGATCAAGGTGTTGAAGTCGAGCATGTGAGAAGCAACCATTTGGAGAGGCACTGAGGACTCTTCTCGAAATTATTTGTAGGCACTCATCATAAATGGTGATGAGTCCAAGACACAGGGACCTCTAGGTCTATCCTCTGGAATAAATTTGGTTGTCGTCGACCGAGGGAGACCAGCAACTAACAAGGCAATGATGTTTCCTTGATAGGAGCGCGAGGCATAGAACTGAAGTGTGGTAGTACTGATGGTAGGACTGACATACTTGTGGGGATGGGAAGTAACTGGGATGATAGAGTGGGTAGACTCAAACTTCCTTTGTTCAAAGCATGATAACATGGTTGACCTGGCAGCATAGGGAACTGACTTGTAGGTGCGAGGATCATAGCTTTTAGGAACTGAAGGGTATGTGTTGACTATGGGAGATCAAGCTGATGGGTGCTATCGAGGGATTCTCAGGGTGACATAATGCAGAATACTCTGAACAAAGACGACCAAAATGGGGAAGCTGCCATATGAGTAGACGTGATCTGTTGTGGCGCCAAGAAGCACCATTGGGTCCTTCTTCGTAGTTTTAATGAGCACCAAGAAGGGATAAAAGTGTGCTCTGAAATGGTACTGTCCTGTGGATTTTGTGAGCCCAAGACTGTTCTTGCTCATTGGTGCTTTCATTTTTAAGGAGTCTGAAAACGATAAGAAGACTCTGCAGTGGTTGTGAGTACTGTCCTGTTGGTTTTACGAGCCCAGGATGGTGATTGCTTGTGGTCGCTTTCATGTTTAGAGAGTCTGAAAGCGATAAGTGGACTCCATTGGTGTTCTTTTTCGTAAGTTAGTCTCCAAGGCCCGAAAAAGCATAAAATGATGCAAATGGAGAACTCTTCTAGCCGATGAGACTAGAGTATTCCTTTTTCGTAATTAGTCTACCAGGTCCGGAAAAGGGGTAAACTTATACCAGGTAGACGCCCTTTCAGATAGTTTGGCGAGCATGAAAGGAAGCAAGGTTTCTCAGCGATCTTTTCATTGTTTTCGGAGTCAGAAAAGAGCTTAACATAAACTCCCTAAGTGCCTTTTTCGTAAAAGGGATTGCTCGGCCCGAAAAAGGGGTAAAATTATACCGAACAAAAAGGGATTGATGAGGGCGAGAAAAGGTCTCAAGCGCCATCATGAGTGCGGAATACTGGATCCGATGACATAAAGATTGTCAAAAAGGGGCAATCGCCAATGTGGCACGCAAACCGAGGTGATGGGTGGGCATGGTAAAAATGCCCAAAAAATGAAGGGGTGAGAGTGAGAAATGATCTCAAGCATCATCATGAGCGTGGAAAACTGAATCCGGCGATATAAGACTTGTCAAAAATGGATGACGGTCGATGTGGCACACAAAACGAGGCGACAAGGGGGCATGGGAAAAATGCCCGAAAAATCTAGGCGTGAGAGCGAGAAATGATCTCAAGCGTCATCAGGAGCATGGAAAACTGAATCCGGCGATATAAGACTCGTCAAAAATGGAGGACGGTCGATGTGGCACGCAAACCGAGGAAACGAGGGTGTGTAAAAAATGGTCAAAAAATGGACCTGGTGAAAATAGGGAAAGGAAAGAATTGTCATGAATTTCTCGCTGTGCTGATTCCAACGGTACCAACGGTTTGAGGAATGGACGTCGTATGACACCGAAATGGTTGTTTGAAGAATGGTGGAATTTCTATAAATAGGTCGTGGGGCCCATATGACATGTCATTGTTACGTGTGAGTTTGGCAGAGCAATCAGAGCTCTTTCTTCATTTCCAGGAGATTTGACCGTTGGTTTTCGATTCCGTGAGTTTCAGGTAACCCTATTCGCCTTAGCCTTTTCAATTATGTCTTTTTTGGATAGCGACGGTCCCTCGAAGGTCGCGAAATTCCATGTTGGCCTTCCAACGTGGAATATCGTGGGTTTCGTCCCTTTTGTCGCGATGGACATCGCGGGTTTGAGGCTGACAGTCACGATGTTCATCGCGACTGTCAGGTTGAAAGTCGCGATGTTCATCGCGAGTATGGGGGAGATAGTCGCGATGTTCATCACGACTGTCTGGTCAATTCCCGCGATGTTCATCACAGGTTCTTGTATGGAAGATGCGATGATCATCACAGCTTTTGATGGAAAAGTCGCGATGGTGTTTTTTGAAAAATTTTCTCTAGTGCTAAAAGTTTCTTTGTTTTTTGGGAGGATGTTGAGGAGGCCATTGGTGTCATGGCGAGAGCGAGAGATGGAGGAGGATTTGATGGTTCGGATTCAGACTGATCAGGGGGTCCGGGAGGCTCTGGCTGTGAGTGGACTCCTAAAGTTTGCTCAGATTCCACCAATGCGTTTAGTAAGACCGCTACTGAACAAATTGGTGAGTTGGTGGGTTCCTGCAGAGGGTGCCTTTATTGTTGGGGGTGAGAGGTTGGAGATCACCCTTACTGATGTATATTCTCTTACCGGGTTACCTCGCTTAGGGGAGGTGGGGGATCTTCTGCCGAGGAATCCGGCAAGTGCGGACATGGAGGATCTCCTGTAGACCTTCTGTGTTGCTAGGGCGATTGTGCAGAACAACGCTCTGAGTTTGAGATCATTCCGGGAGTGGGACATGCGGGCTGTCGGGGCTTGTGTTCTACGGGTGTTGGGTGTTGCGGCGCCACATCGTTTGTCGGGGGGACAAACGATGATGGTGGATTCTGTTATGAGGGGGACCTACTATGCATGGGGTCAGATGTTTTTGGCTGGTGTCCGGAGAGATCTGGACAAGGTCAGTCGGGAGGGGGGAGAGTTCTTCTATGCCTCCTTTTTGTGTTGTTTTTTCCTTGAGCGGGTACCAACTTTGCGGCCACGGGTGCCGGTTCGGGATGGTTTGGTGAGCGAGCTGCGCATGGTGCGGTGGGGGCAGATGATGTCTCACAGTGGTGGTGGTATCCGCGGTTTCTTTTCGCAGGAGATGTACGGGAAGTGGGAGAAGATCCCCCTGCTGATTGAGGACTATCCATATGCTAGTATGGATTATCGAGGAGATCCGGAGATGCCTCGAGCCCAGGGACAGGCCTGGGGTTTAGATGGTATGTTTTGTGTTTTGTTCTCTACTATATCATTTTTTCGATGTGTTTGTTATGACTATAGTTAGATATTTATATGATGGTTGCTTGTGTGATTGTGCAGATGTTGGTCCTGTACCACCAGTCGACTATGTGGCTCGTAGGGGACGGGCGATGGTGGTTGCTCCACCTACTGTAGCGGTACCGCCGCCGCATGGTCAGGGATTTGGGGCTCGCGGTCGAGGGGCTGGCCCTCGAGACGATGCGGTGGAGGGTGTCTGAGAGACACTTGATATGATTCTAGCAGGATTCCCAGAGGATGGGTGGAGGGATCTGGATCGGGACATCGTCGAGCGATGTTTCGATGCGCCTCGTGAGTGGTGCTCAATCCTGCTGAGAGCAGCATTGTTGGCGGCTGAGTGGACGGAGGGGGCTCGGCAGGATTAGGCAGGGCCGGTGGAGGGGAGGATTCGCTTATGAGATGCTCCAGCGGGGCCGGCAGAGAGGAGAGTTTGGGCTCGCCATGATCCGGCGGGGGTCAGCGGAGGAGGCGCCAGAGGAGCCTAGGGATTGTGATGATTAGATGATATTGTATCTGCCCCCAAATGCTGATGAGCATATGGAGAAGCACTTTTTTGTACGGCTGATGTATTTTTGTATATTGGGTGCTGAGGGCACTTATGACATGTTTTGACTATATTATGATGATATATATATATATATGATGTTGGTATATAGTCGTGTATGCACATGGATGCATTCATTGTCTTTTTGTTCGCCCGTGGAGGCATGTTTGATTTTCTGTATGCCCGTGGAGGCACATGTTATGCACGTGGATGCAACATTTTGATTTTTTGTATATGACCGTGGAGGCACATGTTATGCATGTGGATGTTTTTTTTATCATATTTATATATATGCCCATGGAGGCACATGTTATGCATGTGGATGCATTTTTGTTTATGAAATGATTTGATTGGTGTGCCAGTCAAGAATGTTGTTGGCCATATGGTCTGCTACACTATTGAGATTTCTTGGGACATGTGTAAATGAAATGGATTCAAACTGTCGAACCATTTGTTTAGTGCGCAAGAATATTCTGAAAAGACAGGGATCGCGTACCTAGTAATCAATGTTGAGCTAGGAAACAAGGAGTTGTGAGTCCAAGAAAACGTTAAGGTGACGTATGCTCATTTGGAGAGCTGCGGCCAGGAGACCGGTCACGGCATCGTATTCTGCTTTGTTGTTGGTGGCAGCACCTAAACACACTCCGTCGATGTGGATCAACTCATGTGAAGGGGAATATATTACCCAATCTACGGAAGCCAGATTGGGGGACCAACGGCTTGCACCATCAGCGAAACCGACGTAGCAGAGTGGAACAGGATCCATCTGTGGTCATGCAGAGAAAACAAATATTTAGGTTTTTTGAATTTTTTGTGGAAAAATAAAATAATACTATACAATAATGGACGGTGGTGTCCATCAGATTTACTATGGGTAAAATCACTTAAGGTACAACCCGTTGCGTGGGTTACGGAGGGGTTTCCTTCTGAATCGGTCATAATGTATGCCCCGTGTCCAAGGCAAGTGTGAATAATATATGGGCCTTGCCACATCGACACAAACTTTCCTTTCCCGGTTTTATCATGAGCCTGATCGTAGGCGAGGACAAGGTCCCCTTCAGTAAAAGTTCTTGGGTGGACATGTTTATCATAATTCAGTTTGGATCGGTTCTTGGCTGCTTCCATGGTTTGGAGGGCTGTGCGTCGATCTTCATCGGCCTACTCCAGGAGTAGTAAGCGTTTCTCAATTGGGGCAGTGTCCGGTAGGAGTTCAATGACCATATGTAGGTGTTAACACCCAAAAAGTGTTCACTACCTCATCTACCACATTATATGGCTCATTTGTCCATTTTCCTACCATATTTCCCTTAAAATCCAAAAAAATCCCATTAAAAAGCCTCCAAAAGGCCTAAAATGCCTCCAAAAGGCCACAAAACCATCAAAATAGCCTTAAAAAGGCTAAAAAACCCCCTTTTTCCTCTAAAAATAGCAAAAACCCCTAAAAAGGGAAGAAAAAATATAAAATAATGAGGAAAAGGAGGAAAAAACCCTATACAGCTGCCCAAAACCATGTGTTTCCCAAAACCATGGGTCAGCACTCCACCACCAAAAAACTATAAAAAGGTGATGGAGATCCCTTATTCCATATCCACAATCACAAGCACCCTTACTCTGCCAAAATCTCTCTCGAAACCCTAGTTCACCATTGAACTATTTTCACCTAGAGAGCCACTTTTGGCCCATTCCCACCATTGGAGAAGGAGAGGGAGCATATTGAAGCTTGGAGCATCCTCTTGGACACTGCAAAGGGCTTCATCAAACCTTCACATTGAAGGTAATATCAATACAAAAAGCCATTTATTTAAATTTGTTGATTATGTTTCATGCATGTTTTAGAAGTAATTTAATTTCTGTTTTAGCTTAATTATCTACACTTACTGAACTGCTACTAAGGAGTCCATTCTCCTTAGTAGGTGCTCATTTGCACAAGCTAGGGGTAAAACCCTAGCTACAGTTTTGGCGACTCCCCTAGATTTTGAATTTCTGGTTTCCGTTTTGAATTTTTTTTACTTTCAGCTGTCCCTTTCGGCCGCCGCATACCGCGTCTTTTCCCTCTGCAGTCGCGTCCCGACCGCGCCTTTCAGGCCTTTACCTGCGATCCGACCGCGGCTCTCAGACTGCTTCCGACGCCCTGCCGGCGGATTCAAGTCTGTTACCTGCGATCCGACCGTGGCTAATCATCCTGTTTGCCGCGATCTGACTGTGCCTGTCGGCCTTTTTCCCGCGTCCCGACTGCGGCTTTCTTCCTCTTTCGTGCGTCCCGACTGTGCCTGTTAGCCCTTCTGCCGCGACCCGACTGCGTCTTTTTCCCTATTTCCTGCGTCCCGACTGCGTCCGTTGGCCCGAAAGCCGCGACTCGATAGCGTCTGTTTTCCTCAAACCCGCGGTCTGCCTGTTCCGATTCGCCACAAACCCGCGGTCTAATTTCTGCTCTTTTCCTGTTTTGAGCCCAGCCCCTTTTGCTGCAATATTTTCTGCATCTGAACAGCCCTCTGTCCTACCTGCAGCCTCCCTCCCTTATAGCCTTTCTGCAACACAATTTCTGTTCCCTTTACAGAATTCTTTTAAAATTTCAGTATTTTTAATTCAGAAAATTTTGCAAGTTAAAATTTCAATTTCAGCATTATTGATAGTTGGAAGTTGCCCCCCTTGTGGCACTTCTATTTTTGGGTTCATCACCTCACGAGCACACACTCTGTCACATAAATCAAGTGAGCCTTAAAAAGTACCTAATTGAACCAACATTCTAACCCCACTTGGGGAACACAAAAGAATCATTGTAGTTAGGTAGGGTCGGGGGGATAGGCTTCCAATAACACCCCTCGGTCACTTTCACTTGAGACATAGTTGTTGTCCAAATAGGGAACCAAAATCCCCTAGTACTTTTTGGCACGGTCACGACCAGTTTGTCAGAGGGCCTCTCCCTTAGGAGGGTTGAAGTCGGGAGACTGGTTCCGGAGGCCTGAGTGGAATACCGCACTCCATTCAGTAACCGAAGGGCTACCTTTCGCGGTTCGCGGGATATCCCTGTATAGGGGTATTGCGGTCAACGAACTAAACGGCAGATTCACCTTTCTGGACGTGTCATGAACGGGGTATCTTAGTTGCCATTCTTCTAGGATTGACTACCCGGTGTCCCTCCCGGTAGGGGGATATCATAGCCACTTGGCTTTCCTACTCATATTGTCTGACTTGGATTTCATCACCTTGCAGAGGATATGTTTAGTTGAGTCAGAATACTTTTAGTTAGGTGTTTGCATGCTCCTTTACCTCCCTTTGGTCTAGTGAGTCCACCATTTTTTCTTTTTAGGAAACCTGCTGCTTGTTGGTATTCTGACCATCTTTGTTGACACTCCACCTATTGTAGCACAGCTGTTGCAGTGGGTGTTTTGAGTTGGTTGTTGGCCTGAGTGCCTTGCTTTTTAGCTCTCCTTCTGCACACTCGGTTCCATTAGGATTTTTTGAGCTGTTTTTATACTCACCTCAACCCACATAGATTTGACACCATCTGTCACCATTGAGTCCCCGAGACATTCTCGGCGCCTCAGGGGCGAGCCCCCACAGCACGGTTCTCTCGACACCACCCGTCATAGATTTCGATCATTGTCCGTTGATACCACTCATCACAGATCTAGAGCCTTGTCACTTGACTCCACTCGTCAGCGACAGAGGACTCCGTCACCACATAGTGACGCCCCTTACTTTACCTCGGATTCTGACGAAGAGTCTGAGAACCCTATTTACACTGCCCCCACTAGACCCATGGCTGGCACGACTTCCACTCCGTTTGTCATAGGGACCATTGGTGGCACATCCACCACTACACCAGTTACTACACCTGTTTTGGGTATGCCCTCCATGGGACCCTCATCTACTGTTCCCCTTACGGTACCTATTCCCGCAACGGGAATACCTATCCCCACTACATCAGTGGCTCACACTACCTATGGTGGTGTTGGACCATCCTCCACTACCTCAGTTCCCCCACTTGGGGGCACCACCCCAAATCTTGTCCCTCCACTTGGGGGCACTGGCCCCAACTTGGTCCAACCCACTACTGTGTCACATCCTTCTTCCAGTTTGCCATTCATGGCTAGCCTCAATCTACCTGACCTGGCCAGATTGACCAACGATCCTATTCGACACGACCCTACGTGGCCTCATATGCCTACCAAGCTCCCCTCTGACATCCCTAAGTTCGAGGGCAAGGCCGGTGAGGACCCACAAAACCATATCATGTCTTTCCACCTATGGTGTTCCTCTAACTCCATTGTGGACGACTCTGTTCGCCTCCGTCTCTTACAGCGCACCTTTACTGGCTCTGCAGCCAAATGGTATATCGAGCAACCTCATGGGACCCATGCCACCTTTGCCTCCCTTGCCTCAACCTTCCTGCAGTTCTTCCAGCTTCCTGTCCGCTATGACGCGGGCGTTGAGATCCTCCTATCCTGCAGACAAAACACGGCTACCCATATCACGGACCACATCCATGAGTGGCGTCGACGCCGTAGCTTATGCAAGATCAAACTCGACGACCGTATCTTCCTAGATTGGTTCCTCAAGTCCCTTCTTCCTGTTATCGCTAAGGATGTAGCTTCAGAAAGACCCCAGTCTGAGGAAGAGGCCATCCTTAAGGCTCAACAGTTTGACCTCATTTACGCCCAGTCGGGTTACCTTTATACCATTATACCTGACGCCCCTCGCGGTGAGTCCTCCCAGCACGATGTGCCGGGGGCATCCCACGCTGCAGACGGTATCATTGGTCGTGTTTCTTCCCATCCCCAACCATTTTCTATAGCACGACCTACCCCTGGCCCCGACCTGTCGCGGGCCACCTCACAGTCTGGAGCAACCAACTCCTATGCTCCCATGACACACCACCATGGACCCTCATGTCCACCTCAATGCTTTGGTTATGCGACTCCTGCTTATACCCCCCCAGTCGCACCTCAGCCTTACTACCATCAGCAGGCTGCCCCAGCCCCTGCACCTTCACAAGCCCCACCCGCTTATTATCCGCCACAGGCAGCCCCTGCGGAAAACCCACAACCTACTCCGCAGCCATATCAGCAACCCCCTCAAGTTGCTGCACCTGCTCAGCCTCAACCTGCATACCATCCACCGCAGCCTGCTCCCGCACATGCGCAACCTCAGAATCCACCTGCTGCCCAAGGGCAAGTTTACGCCCAACAAAACCCGCAGCAAAACCAGA
The DNA here is from genome assembly GCA_027924585.1 of Larix kaempferi. Lineage (NCBI taxonomy): Eukaryota > Viridiplantae > Streptophyta > Pinopsida > Pinales > Pinaceae > Larix > Larix kaempferi. The sequence continues at coordinate 18,618,746 of BSBM01000001.1, forward strand.
ACAACCAACGCAACTAGGGCCAACAGAACCGCGGCAAGGGCCGTAATCGTGGGAACAACCAACCTGCCGACCAAGCTGGTCAACCGGCTAATCCCCCCGACAACAACAACGCGGCCCCCGCTAATCAAAACCCTGATCGCCCACCCAAGCAGGCTAAAAACCCCAATTTGCGAACAAACCATCCTTGTTCTATTTGCGGGGTCTATGGCCATTACACACATGCTTGCCCACACTTAGAGCGAGCTCGGCAACTCTGGGTTGACGAGGCCCATCACCAAGGGCATGCGGCTCCCCAAGCACCGCCCAACCCCCCCCAACCTCAACAACCCCCTTTGGTGCTGCAAAACCCCTTACCAACCCAGGGCGTCGTGAACACTCAGCCGTTGGCTCCCCCTCAAGCCAACGCGCCCCAACAACAGCAAATCACGTACGCTGCTCCTGATCAACCCATGTTTGACTCAGGAACCCACCACTTGTTGATGATGTCATCTGCTGACGTCAACCTCCAGACCCGTCGGAACCAATATGGCTCCACCTCTGAAGCCCCTCCCACGGATAAACCCACTAACGCTCATCCCACTGATCAGGCGTTACGCATCCCTCCCCCGCCAGTCGACGGTGCTGCCAAAGCAGCTCATTTCCCACTTCACCGTATCAACAACAACCCCAATGCGCGTGCTGCGTCAAACTACAACATTGTAGACGACCTAGCCCAATCTCCCGTAGCCATGTCTGCGTTAGAAGTCTTGAAGAACTGCCCTTCCCAGCGCAAGACTTTACTTTCCGCCATTGGGGGGATTGACCCAAATGATTCGAATTTGATGGCATTTGATTTAGACCAGTCTGAACCACGCCTACCTTCCAGCTTAGCATTCCAAGTGACTGTCTCCGTTAGGAATCTTGTCATCCATCGGTGCATCATCGATGAGGGTGCCTCCACATGCGTTATGTCTACATTCGTATGGCAGAAGCTGGGATCCCCTCCTCTCCAACAGTCCACCACTGCATTACGAGCCTACGACGGTCGTTCGGCTCAGCCCCAAGGCCTCCTAGCCAATGTCCCCGTCCAGTTAGGTGGAAAAACTGTACTCATTGACATCGAGGTAATCAATGCCCAACTGGATTATAACCTTTTACTTGGCCGCAGCTACATGTATGCCATGCGGGCGGTTGCCTCTTCCGTCTTTCGCACCATGATGTTCCCCCATGAGGGACGCGTGGTTAAGGTTGACCAGCTCACCTACTATGATCCCAGTGCTCCTGCGGCACCTGAAAATGTTCTCTCCATGGTTGAACAACCTGTTTCTCGCGCCACCACCTCGTTTGTGTCCTCTACAGGGCCTGGCGTCTATTCCGATGCGCCGATGACCTCCACCTTTCAATCCATTCCTCCCCCGGCATCTACGCCAGAAGTGTCTGACTTATGTACCTTGTCCCACGACAACCTACCACCTAATAATCAACCACCCTTGTTGCCAAAACCACCATTGGTACCTAGCCACATTGGTGTTACACCGATCCATACCATCCCCTTTCTCGTCCCTCCATCAGGAGTAGTAAGCGCCCCGGTTATGGCTACCCTTAGCCTCCCGGGGTTAACCTTGGGATTACCTGTCTGGTATCTTTCGCCTCCCGTTCGCCCGCCGACACCAGATGTCATCCTCCAACCAATGCAACCCATGGCTACTACCTCTCAGCCACCTCCTGGTGTCTCTACCCCTTCGTCCTCCACGACTCCCCCTCCTCCTCCCAAACCCACTGGGGGCAGAGGCCCACAACCTTACACTGCTGTCCCACCTCCCAAGACAGTAAAAAACCCTCCAGTGTTTCGTGCTCCTCCCAAATGCTCGCTGTGCGACGAGTTGGGCCATGCGACCCACCAATGCCCACAGTTACCAGCTTTGCAGAAACACATGCAGATGCTCGATGATGACCCTAACATCCCAGTTGTTGAACTCAACCCCACTCCCAAGCCTAAAGATAAGTCCCTACGTACCAACCACTCCTGCGCCATATGCGGTATTTACGGGCATTATTCACATCATTGTCTCGATCTCCCGGATTACAGAGCAGCTCTCTATGAGATGAACAATCTAGATCTTGAGACGGCACCACCTACCATTGAGGAGATCTACCCCCCAGACTCTTCACCTTCTGGAGAGATTAATACCATCTATATGATTTCTTCCACCACTTCCCCCTCGTCAACCGATTTGACGACGCAAACTTTCCGTACCGATGAGGAGATTCTTGAGGCCCTTACTGCCCCGGATTATCCCTGGGATGATATGCATCATCGTTCCTACTTCATCCCAGAAGCATCCTCCTCTAGCTCCGCTACCCAATACGTGGTTGAATCCAAAGACTTCCTCCCCACCAAGGTCGACTGGTTCAAGGATCCTATTCCTGCTCCTGATGCCTTCGAAGAGGGGAACATGGCCAACATCTCACCTGTCATCCAAGTTGATATCGCTTCCCCAGGACATGCCCCTGAACTCATCACTTTAGGAGCATTCTGCAGTAAACAAGAGATTGAGGACTACATAAACCTTTTCAAAGAATTCCGTGATGTCTTTGCCTGGTCCTATACCGAAATGCCTGGTCTTGACCCCGCCATTATAGAGCACCACATCGACACATGGCCTGATGTACCCCCCGTCCGTCAGAAACAGCGACCTCTTCCTCCCTCCACGTTCCCAGGATGTACCCCTGAACTCATCACTTTAGGAGCTTCCTGCAGCGAGCAGGAGATTGAGGATTATAAACAACTCTTCCAGGAGTTCCATGATGTCTTCGCTTGGCCCTCTACCAGAATGCCTGGGTTCGACCCCGCCATTCTCAACCATCACATGGACACACGGCCGGAGGAACTTCCTGTTCATACTGAAACCGACTCTGAAGACCTTCCTTTACGCAACCCCCATGAGGGGTTGCACCCTAAGGAGTCTCTATCCCTATAATAACTTGCGACCTCGTTGGTCCGCATTGTACAGTTTGCTCTCTTTTTGTTTTTCACTTTTTTGCCATCATCTTACATTCATCATTTCTGCATGATTACAGATGGACCACCTTCCACTTTGTTACACTGGCTTCGCTGATGGCGCAAGCCGCTAGTCTCCCAACCTGGCTTCTGCAGCATGGGTCTTGTACTCCCCTTCCAACGAAATGATTCACCTTGACGGGATATGTATAGGCGCTGCTACCAATAACCAGGCGGAGTATGACGCTGTGACCGGTCTCTTGACGGCCGCCCTCCAAATAGGCATAAGTCACCTTCATGTGTTCCTTGACTCCCAGCTACTTGTCTCCCAGCTCAACAATTGCTACCAGGTACGTGATCCCTGCCTTTTTAGAAAATTCCTGCGCACAAAACAACTCAGTCGACAATTTGAATCCATCACATTCACACATGTCCCCAGAGCCCAAAATAGTGTCGCAGACCAAATGGCCAACACAATCCTAGATTGGCATATCAATCACACCATGTAACATCATGCATCATCATCACATAACATCTCATAAAAATATATAAAAACCCAAAAAAGATTGCATCGCATCCACATTTGCATCCATGTACATATACCACATGCATATCCATAGGGGCATCCACGTGCCTGACATCCTACCCTACTTGCATCCACGTGCAATGTAAACATATCACAACCCATAAAGCGCATCCACGTGCGTACACATAAAACAACATCATACAACAAGGTGCATCCACGTGCATATATATATATATCAAAAAATATACATGTTCAGTGCTATACATGTCCTGAGTACCCCTGTACTCAGCTATACAAAAAATGGCTATACATCCCTAACAGCCTCATCAACATACATGCCGTAGCTACAAAACTCGGGGGGAGTCCCCTGCACTCCCTAATGAGAGTCGTATCCTGCATCACTGCCTGCATCGGCTGCCTCTGAGTCCTCCCCTCGCTCCTCCTCCGGCAAGTCCTCCTCTCCTCCGGCCTCCTGTGCCCGGACCCGGTCCACCAAGATCGCCACCCGGATCGCGATAGATCTGAACTCTCATGGTGCCCCCATGCAATCCCGTACCACATCAGGATCGACATCCTGCCATCCCTCGTCTGTCACTCATATCAAAAGCCGATCCAGTAGTTCCCGTACAGACTCTAGTGTCACCTCTGGATCCCGGCGCCGCACCTCTCCTCGCCCAGGCAGAGCTGGAACGGCCACAATACCCCTCCGTGCCACATGTCCTGGAGGTGGCCTCGGACCCACATCTGCAAGATCACCCATATGTCAGTCACAATATATCTATCTACTATCATATACATAAAATTTGACATACATAACATGCAATAAAACCACATACGTACCATCGAGACCCCATGCCTGTCCTGGTGCTCGTGGCGCCTCCGGATCTCCCGTGAAGTCCATGTCCCGATACGGGAAGTCGTCCAGTGTCAGTGGTATCTGGAGCCACTGCAGGTACAACTCCTGCGTGAAGTACCTGCCCACGTCGCCGCCACCATGGCGGCGCATCATCTCGCCCCAACGAACCATCCTCGGCTCCCTCATCCCTCCTTGCCTGATCGGCACCCGTGGCCGCAGTGTGGGTACCCTCTCCATAAAGAAGGCACATAAGAAGGACCCAAAACAAAAGCCCTTGCCATCTTCCTTTGCTGCCGTCAGCTGTCGCTGAACACAGGTCAGGAACATCTGGCCCCACGCGTAGTACACCCCATCCAATACGCGCTCTACCATCTGCATCTGACCCCCAGACACCTTCTCAAGTGACTGGCAACCCAATACCCGCACCACACATGCCGCCATGGCCTGCACTGCCGGCTCCTGTAGGTCCCTCACCAGGAGTGCATTCCTATGCACCCTCGCGTCCGGACCGCAGTACCTCTCCAACATGTCCTCCATGTCGACGTCCACGGCAACCCGCGGCTATGTGTCTGCCACCCTGCCCAGGCAGGGCAACCCCGTCAGAAAGTATACATCGGTCAGGGTGAGGTCCACCCTCTCACCCTGTACCCGGAAAGCCTGGATGTCCGGCTCCCAGAAGCTGATCAGACGGTTCAGCAGCAATGCTGCTGACCATATCATGGGTATCTGTGCAAACTTCAGTAGTCCGCACAGTCCCAGCACAGATCGCACATGGCGATTCCCTCGAATGAAACCCATGGTCTCATCAGGGATCTCCCGCTCTCTCCAGAGAACCTGCGGCATCCTGCCAATCACACAAAGTAAACTCATCAGACTCATGTCAACTAAAGTAAAGTACTTTTCCCTCTCCCAGAAGACCCTAATAGCTCGGCCCAAAATCGCGGCTTTCGGACTTCCTGCCGCGGTTTTCGACCGCGGCTGTTAGGCATATGGTCGCGGTTCCCAACCGCGCCTGTCAGCCCTAAACCCGCGGTTGGGAACCGCGTGTTCCTCCTTGGAACTCGCGGTACTCAACCGCGGTTCCATCCAGGAAACATGCGGTCTCCAACCACGTGGTTCAACCCGAAACACGCGGTCTCCAACCGCGTGGTTCATCCCGAAACTCGCGGTCTTCAACCGCGGTTTCGACCCGCTAACCCACGGTCCACCCCACGTGGACCGTACAAACAAACCCTGGGACCCACTACCCAACCCCCGACCCTAAAAAACATGCAGGTATGAGTTTAATGAAATCCCTGTATCTCACGGATCTGAAATCAGCCAGACGGATCGTCCAGAAATGCCACCTAAGCTTTGGTCCACTCTAATCACAAGTCAAAGTCAACAAGTACAAATGACACATGTCATGTTGGACCCACCACTATTTATAGTCAGTTGACTTTTTCTTGTTTTGGTCATTCTGGTCCCATACGGAGTCCGTTTTACAAACCGTTTCCACCACCGGAATCAGCACGACGAGACCGTCATGATGGTCACCTCGTTGCATTATTTTGATTCCATCAATTTTTGCTCATTTTTCCGACGCCACTAGTCGCCTCGGTTTGCGTGCCACATCGATCGTTCTCCGTTTTTCACATGTTTTATATCATCGGATTCATTTTTCCGAGCTGGTGATGATGCTTGAGATCATTTCTCGCTCTCACCTCCAGATTTTCTGGGCATTTTTTCCAAAATGCCCCCGTCACCTCAGTTTGCGTGCCACATCGACCGTTACCCGTTTTTGACATCCTTTATATCGCCGGATTCATTTTTCCGAGCTCGTGATGATGCTTGAGATCATTTCTTGCTCTCACTTGGTACAATTTTAACATTGTGTCCCACACATCTTGTTGCCTCGGTTTGCGTGCCACATCGGCCGCCATCGAATTGTTCCACATTTTTACATGAGCTATTCACTCCTGTCATACTGCAAATGTTTCGTTATTTTGCCACCATTTCATCTACCACGCAAGGAGGCCCACCAGTGTTCCCCACTACCCTCGCTCTTGATCATCATTACTGATCCTTGATTGAACACTTCCTCCTTGCCTGGCCATTCCTTTTGTTCGGTATAATTTTATCCCTTTTTCGGGGCCGAACAAGTCCTTTACGAAAAAGGCACTTAGGGAGTTTCCGTTAAGCTCTTTTCTGACTCCTAAAAGAATGAAAAGATCGCCGAGCAATCTTGCTTCCTTTCATGCTCGTTAAAGTACCTGAAAGGGCGTCTATCTGGTATAAGTTTAACCCTTTTCCGGACCTGGTAGACTAATTACGAAAAAGGAATACTCTAGTCACACCGGCTAGAAGAGTTCTTCATTGCATCCTTTTATGCTTCTTTGGGCCTTGGAGACTAAATCTACGAAAAAGCAACCCCCTGGAGTCTTCTTACTTGCTTTCAGACTCTCTAAAATTGAAAGCAACCACGAGCATGAATTGTCCTGGGCTCGTAAAATCCACCCGACAGTACCATTTCATCATTTCAGAGTCTTCTTATTTGCTTTCAGACTCCTTAAAATTGAAAGCAACTACGAGCATGAACTGTCTTGGGCTCGTAAAATCCACACGACAGTACCATTTTACACACACTTCTTCTAGTTCCTTAACCCATGAAGAAGTTTTCCCCCGTGCCTCCTGGCACTTTGATCTATCATCTCGGTAGCACCCCCAATCAGGTCGCCTTTGTTCAGAGTATTCTGCAGTCTCCTGCCATTTTACCCCATCTTGAGTCTCCCTCAGACCAATCATCTCCCCCGATCCAATACAGCTATGATCCCTCTCCCCTTAATCAGTTTCATATGCTGTCAGATCATCCCCATTATCATACTCTGAACAAAGGAAGTTTGAGTCCCTCCACTCTACTTGCCCAGTTGTCCCCCCACAGTTTATCAGTCCTGCCATCAGCACTATCACATTTCGGTCTTGTACCTCGCGCTCCTGTCAAGGAAACATCATTGCCTTGATAGTTGCAGGTCTCCCTCTGTCGACGACAGCTCCTCTATTCCAGAGGATAGGCCCAGAGGTCCCTACGCCTTGGACTTATCACCATCTGTGGTAAGTGCCTACGGATCATTCCGAGAGGAATCATCATTGCCTCTCTGAGTGGTTGTTCCTCACATGCTCGACTTCAGCACCTTGATCGCATCGTTGAGGATCGCGTAGGATTATATCCCATCAGTTTTTAGTCGAAGACCCCGGATTTCCCTTGACTCTAGCACATTGGTGAGTCACTTCGGAACGCCCAGTTGTATGTTCCCGTGGATGTCCGGGCTGCGTTGGCGATTGTATTCGGAAGCCATCCAGTTCTCTGCTTCCTTGAGTACCCATTTCAGTTCCAGTCTAGTGTACCATGGAGAGTATGACCCCAGTCACTATGATCCAGCAGCTCATCAGTTCCTTTGGTACCACACTCAGTAGCACTGTTGATTGTTCCAGTGCACCAGTTCTGCAGCTCACACATGATTCGCTCAGCAGTATGTCCCAGATTTGTGTCCCCTCTGGACTCTTATGATGTACACAGTGGTCATGTATCTTACAGGTCCCCCTTTGCGGACCTCACAGTTCTGTTTATATATCTTGATACGAGCATGGGTATGCCCACCTCGTCTACATATTGAGATTATTCCTCAGTCAGTATTTGAGGTCATGTATATTTCAGGTCCCTATTTTTGGACCCCATTGTTGTTATTATGTTATATCCTGATACGAGCATGGGAATGCCCGCCTCGTCCATATGATCAGATGATTCCTCATCCATTATTGAGGTTATGTACTTTTAATTCTTGCAGTTGTTCGGGATCGTTGTTCCGGGCTTCAGTTTGTTTCTTCTCTTCTCTCCACATCCCAGGAAAACCATTCATGACTTATGATGTCCATCGGCCATACGATGAGCTCCTGCCCTCGCACATCAGGGGGCAATCTGTTAACACCCAAAAAGTGTTCACTACCTCATCTACCACATTATATGGCTCATTTGTCCATTTTCCTACCATATTTCCCTTAAAATCCCAAAAAATCCCATTAAAAAGCCTCCAAAAGGCCTAAAATGCCTCCAAAAGGCCACAAAACCATCAAAATAGCCTAAAAAAGGCTAAAAAACCCCCTTTTTCCTCTAAAAATAGCAAAAACCCCTAAAAAAGGAAGAAAAAATATAAAATAATGAGGAAAATGAGGAAAAAACCCTATACAGCTGCCCAAAACCATGTGTTTCCCAAAACCATGGGTCAGCACTCCACCACCAAAAAACTATAAAAAGGTGATGGAGATCCCTTATTCCATATCCACAATCACAAGCACCCTTACTCTGCCAAAATCTCTCTCGAAACCCTAGTTCACCATTGAACTATTTTCACCTAGAGAGCCACTTTTGGCCCATTCCCACCATTGGAGAAGGAGAGGGAGCATATTGAAGCTTGGAGCATCCTCTTGGACACTGCAAAGGGCTTCATCAAACCTTCACATTGAAGGTAATATCAATACAAAAAGCCATTTATTTAAATTTGTTGATTATGTTTCATGCATGTTTTAGAAGTAATTTAATTTCTGTTTTAGCTTAATTATCTACACTTACTGAACTGCTACTAAGGAGTCCATTCTCCTTAGTAGGTGCTCATTTGCACAAGCTAGGGGTAAAACCCTAGCTACAGTAGGGTTGGAATCTGGCACTCAATGGGGAGGACGGACTCGACACCGTGAACTAGGTGGAAAGGGGTAAAACCGGTGGCGGTTTTGGTTGATGTGTGGTATGCCCATAGTGTCGGGAAGAGCATGTGGTGCCAATTTGACTTGTGTTTGTCTACAGTGCGCTGGAGGATGGTTTTCAAAATTTTGTTGATCGCTTCGACTTAGCCGTTTCCTTGGGGGTAGTAGGCGGAGGAGAAATGGTGTTCAAGTTTCAGGTAGGTTGATAGTTCTCTCCAGACGGCGTCTTCGAAGTGAGAGCCATGGTCTGAGACAAGTTGCTTTGGTACTCCAAAACGAGCGATAACATGGTTGAGAAAAAACCATGCTGCGGTGTCGGCCTTGCAATTGTAAGTTGGCATGGCCTCCGCCCACTTGGTGAAATAATCGACAGCCACAATAATGTGTTTGTGACCGCCGGCTGACATGGGATTGCAATCGAGGAAGTCGATGGCCCATTTGCAGAGTGGTCCGGCAGTGACGACTAGATGAAGGGGGGTGGGTGGGGTTCTTGCTTTTGGGGCAAAAAGTTGGCAGTTTTGACAATGTTTGATTGCGGTGATGCAATCAGTAAATAATGAAGGCCAAAAGTAACCTGTGCAGATGATCTTTTGGGCGGTGGCCATGCCGGAGAAGTGGCCTCCACAGGCACCGCTATGGAAATCATTAAGGACTTGTTCTGCCTCATTATGAGATAGGCAGCATCGTAAGATGGTATCGACGCCGCGTCGATAAAGTGCATTGCCTAACAAGAGGTATCAGGGGGCGTGGTGTCGGATACGACGGCGTCCGTCACGATTGATGTGGGGTCTGAACTTCTGCGTGCGAAGGTATAACAAAATATCACCGTACCATGGGTCATCAGACGAGATGATGAAAATGTGGTTGTCAGTGAGATCTATTTGGATAGCGGGTGATGACGAGGAGGATGGGAGATCTGTGATGAGTTGAGCTAATGCTAGGGCCTTACTGCTCTTTGGGGTTTTGAAAGTAAGGTCGTACTCTTGTAGGATAATCACCCATTTAGCTACGCGGCCTTGAAGAAGGCAACGTGTCAAGAGGTAAACCATAGGATTGGAATTAGCTACGACTGTGGTGTGGCTTAGGAGAATATAATGTCGCAGCTTTTGTACTAAAAAAATGAAGGAAAGGGCCATCTTTTCTTCATGTGGGTATCGGAGGGGTGGGCCGGACAAGGTCTGGATAACATAGTAGATGACATGCTCTTGGCGAGCAGTATCTTCTTGTACAAGAACTCCAGATACAGCATGTTCGGATGCTGAAACATAGAGGGTGAAACCTTTTGTGAAATCTGGAGGAGAAATCAACGGGGCGTTTGTGAGTGCTTTCTTTAAATCGGTGAAAGTTGTCTCTGCTTGTTGGTCCCATACAAAACGGTTATGTAGACGTAGTAGTCATAGGAAACCATGGACTATGGTGGCATAGTCAGGGACAAAGCGGCGGAGGAAGTTGGACCTCCCTTGTAGGCTTTGCAGTTGTCTTAATGTGCGGGGTGACGGTAACTCTAGAATAGCTTGGACTTTTAAGGGGTCTACAGTGATTCCTTTTTCTGAGATAACAAACCCCAGTAGGCGACCTGATGTAACGCAAAAGACACACTTGAGGGGGTTCAAGCGGATGTTGTACTTCCGACAATGCATGAAAACTTGTCGAAGGTCGTCTAAATGGTCAGATCGCTTTTTGGATCGAGCTGTGAGGTCGTCCAGGTAAACTTTTATGATCTTGTGGAGATCGTGGAAGCAATAAGTCATGGTGCGTTGGAAGGTGGCTCCAGCATTATTGAGGCCAAAAGGAATGACGTGATAGGTGAAGGTGCCCCATGGGGTGGTGAAAGTTGTCTTATATTGATCTTCTTTACGGATTTTTATTTGGTTGTATCCGGAGAAACCGTCCATAAAAGAAAGGACCTCATGTCCTGCACATTCATCGATTAGTTGGTCAATGAAAGGTGTGGGGAAGTTGTCTTTGGGACAAGCGAGATTGAGGTCTCGGAAATCAGTACAAACGCGTATAGTGCCCACTTTTTTGTTTACTGGTACTGGGTTTGAAACCCAGGTGGTGTAGGTAATAGGATATATGAATCCTGCTTTTTGGAGTTTTTCAATCTCAACTTTAACAGCTGGGAGCTTGGACGGGTGAATGGGTCGTTTTTTTTGTCGGACAAGAGCCACATTGGGCCACGTGTCGATGTGATGTTCCACAATTTTGGGATCGAGGCCAGTCATCTCAGTGTAAGACCAGGCGAAGACATCACGAAACTCTTGGAAGAGTTTCTTATATGCCTGAGTTTTCGCTTAAGTGGAAGATGCACTTAGCGAGATGAGCTCAGGTTTTCTAGGTGTGGTGGAAATATCGATTTGTATAATAGGGGAAATGTTGGACATGTTCCCTTCTTCGAAGGCATCTGGTGCTAGGATGGGGTCCTTGAACCAATCAACCTTAGTTGGTAGGAAATCCTTTGACTCAACCGATAGCTGGTTTGCGGCGATGGATGTAGACGCCTCAGGGAGGAAGTATGAGCGATGATGCATATCGTGCCAAGGGTAGTCCGGTGCAGTGAGTGTTTCTAAAATTTGCTCATTAGTATAGAAGTAGTCAAACCATAAATCGACGGGTTCTGGTTTGTATGTGGTTGAAATCATATATATGGTATTGACTTCTTCCGAAGAAGATGATCTCGGAGGGTAGATCTCCTCGATGAGGGGAGGAGATATCTCTAAGTCGACATTATTCAACTCGTATAACGCTGCTCTGTAATCTGGGAGATCAGGGAAGTGGTGTGAATAATGGCCATAAATGCCACATATCGCACAAGGGTGGTTAGTGCGGAGTGTTTTGTCGCAAGGCTGAGGAGGTGGCTCAAGTCTTACTACTGGAATTCCGGTGTCATCATCCAAAATATTCATGTGTTCCTGGAGTGCAAGTAATTGTGGACATTGATGAGTGGCATGGCCTACGTCGTCACACAACGAGCACTTAGGGGGAATACGAATTACTGGGGGGTTTTTAGCTACCTTGGGGGTTGCTGGGGGGGTGCGAGTTATGAGTCCAGTGTTATAAGTTGGTGGGCCTCTGCCCCCTGTGTTCCGTAATGGAGGTGGAGCGTTTCTGGATGTTGATGCCGTAGTCACTATTAGGGGAGGTCTATTTTGCAGATGAGTGACAGGAGGGGGTACAACAGTGTATGGTTGTGGGCCTCTGCCCCCAGTGGGCTTGATAAGAGGAGGGGGATTCATAGATGACGAAGGGGTAGTGACACCGGGAGGTGGTTGACTAGTAGTGACAATGGGTTGCACCGGTTGTAGAATAACAGTTGGAGTCGGCGAGGGGCTCGGAGTAGGTAAGTACCATACAGGTATCCCTAATGTTAAGCCAGGAAGGTTGAGTGTAGCCATTACTGGCGAACTGACAACTCCGGCGAATGGGAACAAGAACGGGATGGTGTGAATTGGCGTTGTGCCAATATGAGTAGGCACTATGGGTGTTTGTGGTAGTGATGAAGGCTGTTGTGTGGTGTGCGACAGGGTGCACAAATCCGATGTTTTGGTTACCGGTAAAGGTGGTGAGATCGATGGAAAAGTGGAAGTCATAGGTGACTCGGTGTAAAGTCCAGGTCCCACGGAGGATACAAACGAGGTAGTTGCACCACAAACAGGTTGTTCAACCATGGGGTGAACATTTTCCGGTGCAGCAGGGGCCTTGGGATCGTAATAGGTGAGCTGGTCAACCTTGACCACGCATCCGTCATGGGGGAACATCATGGTACGAAAAATGGATGAGGCAACCGCCCGTATGTCATACATGTAGCTGCGACCAAGTAAGAGGTTATAGTCAAGTTGGGCATTGATGACCTCTATGTCAATGAGCACGGTTTTACCAGCCAGCTGGATGGGGACATTAGTTAACAGACCTTGGGGTTGAGCCGAACGGTCATCGTAGGCTCGCAACGCAGTGGTGGACTGCTAGAGAGTAGGGGATCCCAGCTTCTGCCAAACGAATGTGGACATAACGCATGTAGAGGCACCTTCATCGATAATGCACCGATGGATGAAAAGATTCCGAACGGAAACAGAAACTTGGAATGCTAAAGTGGAAGGCAGGCGTGGTTCGGACTGGTCCGAATCGAATGCCATCAGTTGAGAATCATTGGGGTCAATAGCACCAATGGCAGAGAGCAAAGTCTTGCGCTATGAAGGACAATTTTTTAAGACTTCTAAAGTAGACATGGTTGCGGGAGACTGGGCTAAGTCATCTACAATGCTGTAATTCGACGCAGCGCGAGCATTGGGGTTATTGTTGATACGACAAAGTGGGAAGTGAGGTGCTTTAGAGGCGCCATTGAGTGGAGCCGGAGGTATACGTAACGTCTGATCAGTGGGATGAGCATTAGTGTTTTTGTCGGTGGGAGGGTCTTCAGGGGTGGAGCCATATTGGTTCCGATGGGTTTGGAGGTTGACATCAGCAGATGACATCATTAACAAGTGGTGGGTACCTGAATCGAACATGGGTTGATCAAGAGCGGCATAAGTGATCTGTTGTTGTGGTGGCGCGTTTCCTTGAGGGGGAGCCAACGGCTGAGTGTTCACTACGCCTTGGGTTGGTAAGGTTTTTTGCAGCACCAAAGGTTGTTGCTGAGGGGGTGGGGGGTTCGGTGGCGCCTGAGGATTCGCTTGCCCTTGACAATGGGCATCATCAATCCAGAGTTGTCGAGCTCGCTCCAAATGTGGGCAAGCATGCGTGTAGTGGCCATAGACCCTGCAAATAGAAAAAGGATGGTTTGTTCTGAGGTTATTGTTTTTAGGCTGCTTGGGATGACGATCCGGATTCTGGTTGGGAGGAGCAGCGTTGTTATTATGTGGAGGATTGGTAGGTGGTGGACCTTGATGAAGTTGTTGGTTGTTGCCGTGGTTACGTCCTCTTCCACGGTTTTTTTGTCCACCCTGGTTGCGTTGTTTGTTTTGATGTTGGGGTTGATTGTGTTGTGTGTACACTTGCCCTTGAGGAGTGGGAGGATTTTGGTTTGTCGCAAGTGCAGGAGCAGGTTGCGGTGGATAATAAGCTGGTGGGGCTGGAGGTGGTCCAGTTACCTGCTGGGGTTGTTGGTAACCCTAAGCTATTAGAGGTGTTGGGTTAGCTGTTGTAGCCTCCTGTGGGTAATACATTGGTTGAGGCAGGAATTGAATCGAATTCTGGGTGGCAGGTTGGTTATAGTATGTGGGAGGTACATATGCCGATGGTGCTTTCCCATAGCAATGTTGTGGACAAGACGGTCCATGAGTGTGATGAGTCTGATTCGTTGGAGCGTAGGAGGTTGTTGCTCCAGAATTAGATGTATCCCTAGAGAGGTATGGGGCATTTATGGTGCTCACCATGCTAAAAGGTTTAATTTGCGGTGTGACTTGGCCAATAATACCATCAGCGGCATGTGATGCCCCCGGCATTTCACCGCGTGAAGAATCACCTCGTGGGGCATTTGGTATGATGGTGTAGAGATAGCCTGATTGGGCGTAAATTAGGTCGAATTGCTGAGCTTTTAGGATAGCTTCTTCCTCTGACTGGGGTCGTTCGGAAGCTACGTCTTTTTCTATGAGGGGTAGGAGTGATTTAAGAAACCAGTCCAAAATTATACGATTATCCAGTTTAATCTTATAGAGGCTACGACGCTTGCGCCACTCATCGATGTGGTCCCTGATATGGGTAGCTTTGTTTTGTCTGCAAGACAACAGTATTTCAACTCCTGCATCGTAACGTACAGGAAGCTGAAAAAACTGAAGGAAAGTGGAGGCAAGAGACATAAAAGTATGGTGGGTCCCATGTGGTTGTTCGATGTACCACTTGGCTGCAAAGCCAGTGAACGTTTGTTGCAACAGTCTTAGATGAATGGAGTCATCCACTATGGAGTTAGATGAACACCATAGGTGAAAAGACATTATGTGGTTTTGAGGGTCCTCCCCAGGTTTTCCTTCAAACTTGGGTATGTCCGAGGGGAGCTTTGTAGGCATGGGTGGCCATGTAGGGTTGTGCCTGATAGGATCGTTGGTTAGCCTGGCTAAGTCTGGTAAGTTCAGACTAGCCATGTAAGGTAAACTAGCAGATGGGTGTGGCATAGTGACTGGAACATAACTATTCATGGTGGCATGATGTAGTGGTCCAGTATCCCCTAAGGGTATGCTAGGTATTGAAGGTATGTGTCCTCCAACTGCTGTGGTTTGGTATGGGCCAGTGTTTCCAAGTGCAACATGGGTTACACTAGGGTTAGGAATAGTGCTAGGAATTCCTGGGATCTGGGTTGTGGTAATGACAGGTGGGGTGATTCCTATGTTTGGCATACCCATAATAGGAGGTAGTCCTGTGTTGGGCATATCTAAAGGTGGAGTGTCCCCCATATTAGGCATGCCTAGAGGGGTTGTTGTTACCATGGATGGCACAGTAGTGGAAGGGTTTGTGGATGTATCTCCAATGTTACTGGTAAAAAGTGGGTCATATTGTGTTCCAGCCATGAGGTTAGTTGGTAAACATTCAGTAGGGTTTTCGGATTCAGCCTCAGAATCAGATGTGAAGTGAGGCGTGTCAGAATCGGATGACTGTATGTTTGGCTGATGACATGTCGAGTCAAGGGATAAGGCTCGACGTCAGTGACATGGAGAGCCAAGCAGACTGAACTGTGGGGGTTCACCCTGAAGACGACGAGATCGTCTAAAATTCTCAATGGTGAGAAATATGTTTTTTTTTAAATCTTCAGTGTAAGGTAGTGATGTAAAAAACTCAAAACCCTAATGCAACAAAGAGTGCAAAAAAGGGGAGTGAAAATAAAGGCTCTCAGGCCAAAAATCAACCTCAAAAAGCACTTATTATAGCAGCTGTGCTATAATAAGTGGAGGGATGCAACAAAATTGGTCAGAATACCAACAGTCAAATAGTTTCTAGAAAAAAGAGGTGCTACTAGACCAAAGGTGGGTAATGTATCATGCAAACACCTAACTAGAAGTATTGTGAGTCAACAAATGATATCCTCTGCAAGGTGATGAAATCCAAGTCAGACGATATAGAGTGTTGAATCAACGGCTAGATCTCCCCCTACCGGGAGGGAAATTGGGTAGATAATCCTAAAGAGTGGCAACTAGGATACCCTGTTCATGACACATTCAGAAAAGGTGAATCTGTCGTTTGGTCCTTTTACCGCAGTACCCCCATACAGGGATACCCCGAGAACTGCGAAAGGTAGCCTTCGGTTACTGAATGGATTGCGGTATTCCACTCAGGCCTCTGGAACCAGTCTCGCGACTTCAACCCTCCTAGGGGAGAGGCCCTCTAATAAACTGGTTGTGACCGTGCCAAAAAATACTGGGGGATTTTGGTTCCCTAATGGACAACAGCTATGTCTCAATTGTAATAACTGAGGGGTGTTATTGGAACACCTATCCCCTCAATTCTACCTAACTACAAAATTCTTTTAAGTGCTCCCCAAGTGGGGTTAAAAGTTGGTTGAGTTTAAGGTAAATTTTAAGGCTCGGTTTAAATTAGTGGCAGAGTGGGTGCAAGTGTGGTATTTAAACTGAAATTGATTTGCCTCGCTTGGGTGATTTTACAAATTAAAGAAAAGACGCTTCCAGTTTTGCAAAAAATAAACGCATTTTTGAAATGTAAATGCTTGAAAAAACTATTAAAAAATAATGGATCTTTGAAATAATTTAAAGGGAAGCAAATAACATAAATATTTCAGGAAAATAAATGGATCTCTTAAAAATTGCTTGGGCAAAGTATCGAGCAAATAAACAGTAAAACCTTGATCTAGCTAGAATGCAGAAAAATCTCTCTTTCAATTTCTGAAAATTTTGTAAAAAGAATTTTTTAAAGGAGCATTCTAAATAGTAAACGATTTATATGGCTGTAAAAAAATGCTAGAAATTTAATACTGTAAAATATGCTAAATGGGCAGAAAATATAGCAAAAAATAATTTTCAAACAATTGGGCGAATTGAAAAAATTTGCATCGCGGGTTTCGGGAAAGCAGCCGCAATGTGCAGCGCGGGTTTCGGCCGCGAATCTGCGATGTGCAGCGTGGATTCCTGTCACACAGTCGCGATGGGAAGCGCGGGTTTCAGCCGCGATGTGCAGCGCAGGTTTTCATCACACAGTCGCGATGTGCAGCGCGGAAAATAATCGCGAAGCCGCGATGTGCAGCGCATAAATTGGTCGCGAAGTCGCGGCGAGCCGTGCAGAAAAAAGCCGAAAAGTCGCGATGAGCCGCGCGACTGTCAGGCAAAAAACCGCGAGGCGAAATCCGAAAATGGACGCCGAAAAATGAACCCGAAAATAGAAATTTTGGGTTTTTAATGGCAATAGAAGGGGCCAAGATCTAGAACAGCAATAGATTTGCTATCTAGGATGGCAAATCTATGAATTAAACTGATTTAAACTAACAAAAACTAAGATCTAAAGCAAAAAATTGAGATCTAAGAATTCGAACCCAGCGGAGTCGCCAAAAATTGTTGGCTTGGTTTTGCAACCAAGCTTAGTGCAATGGGCACCTTCTAACTAGTAGCAGCAGTCTCAATAGAAATAAATAACAAACTACTTTAAACTACATTAATCATGGATCTATGTGAAATAGACAAGCAAACAATGGAAATATTATTGAAAGCAAAACAATTGACAATATGTAAAAAATGATTTTGTATTAAGAATAGGGGCAAGCAAGTGCTTGCAATGGTGATACCTCCAAATGGTGAAGATTGTTGAGCAACTTACAAGGTGAGTAGCTCCAAGCTCCAAGGGTCCCTTCTCCAAGATAGCTACAATGGTCAAAAGCTCATGAGAGATTTTGACAGCATGAGGATAGGATAATGGATGGATGGAAAGTGAGGAGCCCCTACCACCTTTTGATAGTTTTTGGTGGTGGGGAATACCATTATGGTTTTGAGGAGACCAATGGTATTGACCAACATGGTTTAGGTACCTTTTCCCTCCTTTTTCCTTTTTTGAATATTTTTAATATTTTTATTCCCTTTTTAATATTTTTGGGAATTCTTGACCCTTTTTTAAGGTTTTTTATGCTTTTTGAGGAAAAATATTCATTTTGAGTGGAAAAAGGGGTGTATTAAGGTCTTTTGGTGACCTTTTGGTGGCTTTAGAGGCTCAAATGGTGAAAAAGTGGACAAATGGGTCATGTGAATAAGGAAATGAGCTAGTGAGCACTTTTTGGGTGTTAACAATGATGATCCACCCGATGTTTGTCATGTCTTTCATTATACTTGGCTTGACTTGATTCCAATTGATCTTGTACTGCTTGATGTATTAACTGGATCTATTGAATAAACTTCAAAGCTTTATCCACGTCAAATTGACCATATCCCACTGCATCTTTCCCATAAAAACATTGTAAGGGAGACTTTGGAAAATAACCAAAACATGTCTTGAAAGGAGACCTTTGTGTTGAAGAGTGTATAGCTTTGTTGTAGGCATGTTGTATAGCTTTGTTGTAGGCATGTTGAACATAATGCAACTGTTCATTCCACAACTTGGGATGCTTGTCACAATATCCTCGAAGAAGATGCACTACTGTTCGATTGACCACTTCAGTTTGTCCTTTGGTTTGTGGATGAAATGTTGTGTTTTTCTTTAACTGTGTGTCCATAAATTCCCATAAAGATGACCAAAATTTCCTGAGGAAGCGGGAATTTCGATTAGATATAATAGAAGTAGGTATTCCAAAATGGACCCATACATGCTGGAAGAAAAAATAAGCTGTCAACTCAGTTGTGATCTTCTTTTTACAAGGCATTAGAATGCACATTTTACTGAATCTATCCACAACAACATATGACTAGTAGTCATGTCCCTTTCTAGACATTGGTAACCCTCCTACAAAATCCATTGAAACACTTTCCCATGGACGAGAAGGAACAAGAAATGGAGTGTACAAGCCTAACTTTCCCTTACTTGGCTTACTTGTTGCACACATAACATGTCCTTTTACATAATTGGACATAGTATCATTCATTCAAGGCCAATAATAAAAAATTGTAATTGTGCTACAGTTTTTCCTACACCAAAGTTCCCTTAAATGAGAGAAGTATGAGCTTATCTTATCACATGTACTTTTTCACTTTGTGGAATATAGATTTTTCCAAAATGATACAACAACTTGTCATGAATATGATAGTTCAATTCTTCATTTTGAGAGCCATGTATTTGTGATTCATATACTTCCTTATAGTCTTCATCCTTAGTATATTGTTCAACATAGATTGAATGTACCAAAGGAATTTGCTGAATAACAATAGAATCATTTGTTGGAGGTCTTGATAACATATCTACAACTTTGTTTTGAATACATTTCTTACACTTAATGGCCAAATGAAATTGTTGTAGAAAACCCATCCACCTGAAATGTCTTGATTGTTTTAGCTTTGTTTGAGATTGAAGATATTGTAGTGGTTGATGATCAATATGTATAATTTTTTCCTTACCCATTAGGTAATGTTTCCACTTATTCACACTTTGTACTAATGCACACAAATCTTTATCATAGCTTGGATAGTTAATTATTTCTTTAGAGAAGGTTTCATAATGACAACATATTGGTTTTTTAAGTTGCATTAATACTGCCCCCATGGCATAACCACTAGCATCAGTATTTATCTCAAATGGTTGTTGTAGATCCAGAAGTGTAAGTACTAGAGTTGTAATGATATTTTATTTCAGAGTGTTGAAGGCCTTCTGTGCTTTGAATTCCCACTAAAATACTTCGTTCATACATGTCAAGGCATGTAATGGAGAAGCTATGAAGGAGAAGTTAGCAATAAAATTCCTCCAGTATTTGGATGCTCCCAAAAATATTCTTATATTAGTTACATTATTTGGCTTGGGCCAATTCACAGAGACCTCTAATTCAGAGGGATCAATTCTCAGTTCACCACCCCCTACAATGTAACCTAGATACACCAAATATGTCTTCCCAAACTCACACTTGGACATATTTAATTACAATTTTTTTCTTGCAAGTACATCCAAAACTAGTTTTACATGCTTGACATGTTCTTCCCAAGTATGACTGAAAATCAAAATATCATCTAAGTATACTATGAAAAAATCATCAATGAAGGGCCTAAAAACATCATTCATCACCCTCATAAATGTTGCGAGTGCATTAAAAATTCCAAAGGGAATTACCATACATTCATAAAATCCCTGTTTAGTTTTGGAAGCAGTCTTCCATAGTGAAATAAGTTGCATTCTTAAGTTGATCTAAAATATCATCAATTCGGGGAAGAGGATACATGTTCTTAATTGTGATTATGTTTAGTGCCCTATAATCAACACACATGCGCCATGTGCCATCCTTCTTTGGCACCAAAACAATCGGTGAACCACACGGAGAGGAGCTTGGTTGAATTTCCCTTCTTTCAAGCAATTCTTGAACCTTCTTCTTTATCTATGCATTTTCAATTACTGAAGACCTATACATGCCAATGTTAGGAAGTGGTACATCCTGTTGTAAGACAATCTCATGTTGGATTTCTCTTTTTGGAGGTAATCGTTTAGGTTCTTGAAACAAGACATCATAATCAGTTACAACTTTAGTTAAGTCTTTCTCAAGTATTGGATTGCATCCTTTAAAAGATTCACTTTGACCAACATCCTTTGCTTTAACTATCATAAGAACAAAATTCTTACTAGCATTTACTACCCTCTTCATTTGACTTGCAGAAACTAATGAAAGATTAGTTTTTATGTGATGTGCACGAACAGCATATTCAATACCATCTTTAGTGAGATGATACCTATTATCTTCCCTATAAAAGATATCCTTCCTATCATAAATAGGAGGGATTCCCAACCCAATACCACAGATATCCAATGGAACCACATCCAAATCTACTTCATCAATGAATCCAGAAGTAATAACAAATCTAAGTCTACACTGTTTTGTAACTTGCAGATGTGAATTATCACATACCTATCCAAGAGGATAAGTTTTACGGTGTAACTTATTTTCCAAATGATTTTTTTTAAATATATCTTCTGAAATGAGATTGGATTGTGATCCACTGTAAAAAAGAGTATCTATTTTTGTATGCTTAGATATTACTCTTATATGAAATAACTCACTTCTCTTTCTTTCATCTACAACAGATTCATGCTTTGTATTATAAGTAGAAGGATTTTTACCTTGTATGCCCGTAAAAAAAAATTAGTCTCATCCCCTTAGTCAGACCCCAAATCATGTTGGATGGTTGTAGCAATGGTCTTATTGTCCTCCTTATTTTGAAACTTCTCAGGTTTGAGCTCCGTGTGAAGACTCCAAAATTTGGATGCATCATGACCCTTTTTCTGGAAATGTGAGCATGTAGGTTTATCTCCTTCTTTCTTCATTGTAGATGTATGCTTACCTCTCCCTTTACCTTTGAATTTATTTCCATCAGGTTTGAAAGGTTTCTTTGAAAAAATTTCATTTGTATTCTTCCCTTTAGACTCCATATGAGTTGCTTGAATGCATACCTCATCAAGGTTAGTTGGATTAAACATAAGTATCATATAACGTAAATAACTATGTAATCCACCTATGAACTTGAGAAGAATTTCTTGAGTGTAGAGAGGTATACCAAGTATTAGATCTCTCTTTTTGAATTCTTGTGTGTACTCTTGCACACTTTGACCCTTGCCTTGCCTCATATTTTTCCAATCCATCATGGCTTGTTGCATGTAGCCCAATGGATAGAATTGCTTCTTTAATGCTGAAGTGAGCTCATGCCAAGAGGAGATGATATTTCCTTTTGAGGCCATATCCTTTTGATTTCTACTCTCCCACCATATGAGAGCGGTCCCTCCAAGTCGGAGAGAAGCTAACTGAATTTTTATGCTATCTTCAATGAACTTTTGAATCCTACAATAAACCTCTATTTGACGGATCCAATTATCCAATTTTTCAGCATTAAGCTCTACATTATAAACATGTAATTCAAACTTAATATCAAGCTTTAATTGAGGCACATTAAAATTAACTTTTTGTTTTTCAGGTGAAGAATGTAAAGATACATCAAGAAAAGATGGAGAAGATGGAGTATTTTTAGGAGGTTCCTCGCCACCTCCTTTGTCTTTACCTTTAGCATGAGATGAACCACCTTGTTCACCTTTCTTTCGATCTTGATAATGTTCTTCCACCATACTTTGCATCCTCATGAAATCTTTAAGGAAGTCTCCTTCAAATGGGATTGAAGAAGTTCCATATTCACCTTTTTCTGAAGCCATTATTCCTCTTCTTGAACCAACCTCGGGATCAAATTATTCAATATCTCCTTCACCTCTATGAAGCCTTGCTCTTTTTAACATTCACAAACTCACAATGCAATGGTTAAGCTACTCTGATACCAAACTTGATCTGAAAATCTTTCAGGATCTTTTTAACCATAATATTGCATGTGAAATTTGCATCTAAATTCTCATAAAAAGACTTTAAAAGATTAATTTTAAAATATTAAGTCATACACATAAGCAAATAAACAAGTATGCAAACCCGAAATTTGTAGACAGCAGATGATAACGAAGTTCACCATTCTTGGGATATGTCTATGGGCCACTTCCAATGAGAAGGTCGATCTTATTAATTCTTCAAAAGCTTACATACATGAGTTATGGAAACACTTCTGAGTTTCGTCAATCAAACCCAGAAACAGACTGCACCACTGCGTTCCTATCGAAATTCTAAGTAAAATGAGTATAAAGTCAACTATGCTTTCCTGAGGCCTCCTCTAGCACGCATATCGAGACAACTTTGCCTTCAACTATACAGACTATAAGATTTCCCACCTCGGGATTCATTTCCATTAATGGAATGTACTTGCCTTGGGATCTTTTCCCGTACTTTACCTCGGAATATGTGCAAAAACATGTTATGTGTGTGTAGTTTTTCATGGCTCCAAACGTGGTTTAAATAGGCATTTTTGGGCGCAAAGTGGAGGGCCACGTGCCCCTTTTTGGCCCTTATTTCTACCTTTCAATTCTTAACCAAAAATGGTCGATATCCCTTCAATGAATGGGCTTTGGCACAATGGTAAAGTGTGGATATGGGGGAGCGGAGGTCCCAAAGTCAAACTTGCGGACCTTCCGCTTCTCCCCTTTTAATTGGATAACAATGTTATGTGGCAATATATTGGATATATATAGTTTGGTTGACCGTCGGTTGAGTTGGCATGTAGTGGAGTTGTAACCTATGTTTTGGACCGTTGGTTAATATGCGTTGGCATATGTTTCACCGATTCTTGTGGTTTGTTGGCATAATATTTAGCCTTCATGTTGGCCATATCCATTACACATGGGTCGAGGAATTAGCCCTCGACCCACCTAGTTTTCCAACTAAATCAACCATACAACTTAAATACAGGCTGTCACCTATAGTGGTTAAGAATCAATCACGAAACTCTTGGATAGGCGAGCTCTGTGGAGTCATCAGTGGAGGTTGAGGTTGTGGGTTCGATCCCCATGCCCTCCATATTTTTTGTTGAGGTACAACT
Organism: Larix kaempferi; assembly: GCA_027924585.1. Lineage (NCBI taxonomy): Eukaryota > Viridiplantae > Streptophyta > Pinopsida > Pinales > Pinaceae > Larix > Larix kaempferi. The sequence goes on from BSBM01000001.1 coordinate 18,642,361, forward strand.
AGACGGAAAACAGGACTACCACATGGAAGTCCCTGATTGGTCCAATTCATCACTTCCAAGTCACCTTCTTGACCATGTGGCACCCTGCCATTGGTCCATTTTTTACCATTTTTACACATTTTTTTTCATGTTTTAAACTTTTGCTGAATTTTCAAAACCCAATAACTTTTACGTCTAGAGGTCGTTTCATGTGAAAAAAAAATATAATGACGAGATCTACACATCTGTAAGATTATTTTCATATTTTGAAGACTTCTGTTTTGATCGATCTTGGAGATCCTCTTGGATCAATCGGAGTGACACAACTAACATTGATCAAATAAATGACCAATTCATATTCTTAATGTTATTTTTATGTGGTCATTTTTAGTTTATTTAATTTTTATCTGGTCATATATTTTATCCCGTGACCCAATTGGTCATTTTTAGTTGGCTCACTCAATTTTTGTCATTTATACTTTGAAAAAATTGTGGTCACCAACTTTTTTGGTCACCTAGTCATTTATCTCTCATTTTCTACTAGTGTATGAACCAAGTTATGAAAAAAATGACATGGTGAATTGGAATGACTCATTAGGATAAAATTCCCCATGGGGTGGTGAAGAAAATCTTATATTAATATTCTTTGTGGATCTGAATATGGTTGTACCCCAAGAATCTGTCCATGTAGGAAACAATATCATGTCCATCACAAGCGTCGATAATCTAGTCGATGAAAGGGGTGGGGTAATTTTATTTTGGAAATGCTAAGTTCAGATCATGAAATTTAGTGCAAACATGTATGGCGCCTTGCTTTTTGTTAATGGGAACGGGATTGGATACCCATGTAGTCTACATAATTGAATAGATGAAACTGACTTTGACCAACTTTTCGATCTCAGATTTTACGTTCGCCACATTCGATGGGTGTATGGGTCTCTAATTTTGGTGCACCATTGCAACCTTTTTCCATGTATTGATGTGATGTTGAACAATGGTGGGGTTGAGGCCGGGAATATCATCAGTATAAGACCAAGCGAATATGTCACAAAACTCTTGAAAAACTGCTTTGAAGGCCGCACCTTCTTTAGGAGTGCAAGAGGTGCCTAAAATGATGTTATTGGAAACACCTTGCTTAATCGAAATGTCCACCTTGATGATGGGAGAGATGTTTTCCATATTACATTTCAAAGGTGTCAAGGGCCTGGATTGGGTTCTTGAACCAATCAATTTTTCTACAAGAGATAAAGTCTTTCAACTCAATGGAGAATTGATTTGAATATGGTGACGGAAGGATGGGTTCCTCGGGAATGGAATACGCATGATGGTTCATATCATCCCAAGGTAAGTCCATTTCTGTAAGAAATTGAAGGATTTATTCATCACTTCGAAAGGATCGATTAGATATGTCTAAGGGGCCTACTTGTGTCGATACGAATGCAACATCATGGGATGACTCTTAAATATGTTCAGAGGAAGAGATGAAACAGATGGTGTTCATCCCACTCGAAGAAGATGTTGGTGGGTGGACTTCTTATTTAGTGGTGACTTGGGACTCAAAATAAATTCATCACAAGTTAGTTGTCACAGATTGATACTTGGGCAAATCAGTAAAACAATGTGAATAATGACCATGAATGTCACATAACGCACATGGATGATTGGTAAACAATGACTTATTTCGTTTTTTGGGGGTGTTGGGGAGATGGACCACCGGGATGTTTTCGTTGGTCTCATTGTATATCATTTGGAGGTGAGTGCGTAAGATGGGAAATTCCGGATATCTATGGGTAGCGTGACCCACAACATCCAATATAGTGCAAGGCAAAGGTGCTCGAGCTGTAACAGTAGGATGGGTCTTCACATCTTGGTTCGGATTTGTTGATGTCATCATATTCTTATCTTTTTCCCTAGCCTTATTCTTAAGAGGAGGTTGGGTGGTAGGTGGAACTTCCTTAGGGACTCCAGGAGGAGGGTTATTGGTAGTACTAATTGGTTTCACCGGTGTAAAGACAACTTGTGGTGTAGGGGGCAGATTTGGAGGGGTAAGGTACCAAACAAGGAGGCCCAATGTCGAACCCGGGAGGTTGAGTGTTGCCATCAAAATCATGCTCACTACTATGGAATATGGAAATATGAACAGGATTTCCTGAAAAGGAATTGCTCCCTATTGGTTCCCAAGTAACTGGCTAGGAGAGGGTGCGGGTTGAGGTTGGGGTTGGGAAGTAGGTTTCCCAAAGGAGAGTGCAAAATTCTGATATTTCTATATTCATGGGCAGGAGGTAGAGATTGAAAGGTTCCTATAATAGGGGAATCACAAAATATGCCCGAACCAATAGTTGTAAAGGAAGGGATGAATGTGTTTCCCATATTAATTTCGATCATGGGTAGGGTAGTTTCCAAACAAGCCAGTCCCTTGGGGTCGTAATAGGTCAGCTAGTCCAATTTTACAATATTCCCTTCATGGGGGTAAATCATAAGCCTAAAAATGGACGAGGTTACTTCTTTCATAGCATACATGTAGCTATGCCCAAGAAGGAGCTTGCAATCTAACTACGTGTTGACAACCTTGATATCAATTAGAATCGTTTTCACAGCTAACTCTACAGGAATGTTCTAGAGAAAACTCTTAGGTTGGGAAATACGATTGTCATAAGAACACAACATCATAAGAGACAATGCAAGTTGGGTGGATCCATGCTTTTCCAAACATGCATGGACATGACATAGGGTAGGTGCCTTCACCAACTATACACTGATGAATGACTAAGTTTGAAACGATGACAGAGATTTGAAATGATATTGATAAGGGCATTCGTGGCTCTGCTTGATCCAAATAGAATTTCATCAAGCAGGAATCAGAAGGATCAATTGCACCTAACCCTGACGGTAAGGATTTGTGTTGTGTAGGACAATTTCATAGAACTTCCAATGTAGACATCGAAGTAAGAGACTATGCCAAGTCGTCGACAATGCTATAGTTAGGAGAGACCCAAGCATTGGGATTAATTACAATGCGGCATAAAGGAAACTTAGGGAGTTTGGGAATCCCATGATGGTTGATCGAGGTAGATGAAAGGGTTCATCGACGTGAGTGGATTCATCCCCCTTATCATTATTGGAGGTTTCAGCAGCCGAACCATATTGGTTATGTCTTATCTAAAGGTTTACATCGGTAGACAACATAAGGAGGTGTTGGACACCAGATTCATTTGGTTGAATCGATGAAGCCAGTGGGGGTGGATAACGTGACATGGGTTTCCCTATGACTACCCTTTGCATATGGAAGGGTATTTTCAATACCCTTGGTTGCGTTTGATTGGGATGAGGCGGAGGCAGATTAGGTTTCCCTTATGGGGTAGTAGTCACATCTCATTGGTTATCCTTATTATATAGCTGGCATGTCTTAGCCAAATGGGGAAAATGGTGGGTATAGTTCCCACACACATCGTAGAAGGAACACTGATGGTTAGTCTGTAGCTGTGAATTTTTTGCTTACTTAAGCGGAATTTTGGGATCCTAATATGTGGGGTTTGTTCCAGTGTTATCATGTATTTTAGGGGGTTGACACCCACCGCTTTGTCATTGGTTGTTCCCTTTGTTCTTTCCCTTATTCTTATTCTTAGGCTACTCTTTTTGGTTACTGGGCACAGGTTGGGAAAGCATGTTCTATTGAGTGTATACCTTCCCATGAGGAAAAGGGGGATAGTGGGGTGTGGATTCACTAGAGAAACTAGCAGAGGGGCAATAAAAGGGTAATACAGGTTAATGGATGGAGGGACCATGAATCTAGTAGAATCACTACCACACATGGTGCCACTACATGAGGGCCCATGAACCTAGGGATCTAAGGTAGGAGACAAATATGAGGTACTCGTTCTTGTATGTGATGAAGCATGAGATAAATCAAGGCCACAACTAGGTATAGGAACAAGACCTTGATAAGAATGCTCAACACTAGGTGAATTACCATACATGTAACCACTCTCTGGGGGAGAGTAGGGTGCATATGGATTTGGGTAGGACACAATAACGTCGATGACACCATTTTCATCATGGGATTCCTTTGATGGGTATTTTTGAGCATAACCTTCGCCAAGGTTATCGGGGATGATTGTGTACACGTAGGTGGACTATGTGTAGATTAGGTCATACTATTAATCATTAAGGATAGCTTCTTCCTTAGTCTACGGGCATTCAGAAGCCACATCCTTGGATATGGAGGGGAGAAAGGATTTCAAAAACCAATCTGAAAAGATCTTATCATTGAGCTTGATCTTGCAAAACTTTGACATCGTCGCCACTCATGGATGCAATATGTGATGTGTATGGAGGAGTTTTGTCGGTAGCAAAGAAGGATTTCTACACCTTTGTTGGAATGGACGGGAAACTGGAAGAATTATAAGAAATTGGAGGTCGAGGACACAAATTTGGGATGTATCCCATGAGGTTCTTCAATATACCACTTAGTGGAAACACTATTCAAGGTTCTCTAAAATAGGAGCAGCCTCATGGAATCGTCTACAATGTTGTTCAAGGAGCACCATAGGTGAAACAACATGATTTGGTTCTGGGGTCCTCGCCAACCTACCCCTCAAACTTCAGAATATCCGACAATATATTAGTAGGAATGGGAGGCCAATTTGGATCATGATGGATCGAATCATTGGCGAGTATCACCAAATCACTAAGGGTGAGACTAGCTGCCATGAAATGGATGCTCACACTAGGATACAAGGTGGAGGGACCAACCATGGTGTTATTCATAGCTTTGTTGGTGCAACCGCCAGTAGTGGTTCCTCCTCCAAAAAGAGGGATGCTTCCACCACCATGGGTGAAAATGCCAATGGTAAAGATGCCGATGGAGGTGGGAATGGTCCTAACCATGGTACCAATACTTTGTGTAGGTGAAGGAGATCCTAACTGTGAGGAATCGAAATCAAATAACTCGAATGAGTGATTTGGTGACTGTGTAGTGTATTGAACTAGGGTGTGTACTAAAGGGGTTGACCCCAAATTCCTTGAGAGTATATCAGGGGAGCTATAGTGATGGTGTGTCATATTAACAAATAAATAGCACAAGGCTACAGTAGGTAAATATCATATCGAATAAATTCAACTATCTAAAAAGAACCAAATCGAACAACAGGTGCAGTGTGTGTGCAACAAGTGATCTAATCTATCATAAATTATAAGAAAAAGAGAAAATATAAATCCTATAAAATAAAAGGGACTGTTATCCTTGCAGAGATATACACAATAAAAAAAGAAAAATCACCAAATAAATATTCCTCAAATATTTTCCTCTAAGGGATCATCACTTCCCATCAGACAAAAAGTAGGAAGTTGAGTCGGGTCTTCCAACCACTAGACCACAATGAGGGCATTAATCCTATCCAAACCTAGTGAATGAAGATTGAAAGAATAGTAATAGAGTTGGGGTCGCATCCAACTCTATCTTTCCTAGGGATCCCCCCAACAAAGGGGACCACCTCTAGGTAAGATACCTAAAAAGAAAGGCTTCTAGGATACCTCATTCATGGGAATGCTGGAATGAGTTACCTGTAGCTTCTTTACAAAGAAAGTGATATGGATGATTTTTAGTACTAAGTGGGGATGGTGCACCACCCATCCATTCGGTTCTAGTCTTTCCTCTTACCCTCCTGAAAGGAGAGGCCCACCCACAAATTGGTCTTAATCATTTCTAACAGTAATAAAGGATTTTGGCTCCCTAAATAGACAATCATTATGTTTCATATATATAATGATTAAGGGGAATTATTTGGATTCATATCCCCAATGTACTAACCTAACTACAATGTTCTTTTGATCCTCAAGTGAGGTTTGGTGAGTTAGCTTATTTTTATTTTTTTAGGCTCCACTTGGCGGCATGAACCAAGTGATTGTTTAATTTAGGGAGTGAGGGTGTGTGCATAGGAGGTGTGTATAACTAACATTAAGAAATTAAAATTCTTTAAAGAGATCACAAGATTTCAATACTAAGCTGAATGTTATGATCATGCATTCAATATTCAAAGCATGCATGGAAAGACAAATAAATAAAACAGTTTAAAATCGTAAAGATCAGAGGGAGGACCCAATCTAGCAAATTAAACATGCTTTAAACAACTAGACTGATTAACTACCCATTAAGATCGATTTTTCTCAACACTTGTTGAAACATAAAAAAGCAGCTATATGCAAATCCAAACAGAACTGTAAAGAAGGAAAATACTTAGATATAGAGGGAACTTTTCATCAATAAACAGTCCACTAAGGAGAAGAAAAAATGACTTCTACAGTAATCCCAAATATTGCAAACAAAACTCTAGAAAATTGAAAACAAACATGGGATGAAAAATCGATACTACCTACATAGAGTAGAGGGAAAAACTATTGGTAAAAAAGGGTTTTAAGAGAAGGTCGCTCAGATCGAAGGGAAATAAGTGATCCAGGTTGCCTAAAATAGGAAAAAAGAAGCAACCCAAAGTGAAAATTGGGTTTTATACTTAAGTCACATTGTTCAAAGGGAATAGTGTGATGCAGATTGCTCAGATCATCCAAAGAGGCGCAAACTGGAACGAAAAGCTCAAAAAAAAAAAAAGACCTCGACTTGGGAAAATGGAGGGAATCTTAGGCTGTGGATATAACTAGCATATTAAAGAATCAGTAAACAGATAGATAAACAACTAAACAAAGCAGTAAAAAGGGCTCAAGAAGGGGTTGGAAAGGATGGACAGACACAACCATAAAAAAATTATGGATCGTCCCCAGTATGGCCACCAAAAAATGTAGTGTTTGTTTGCACACACGCCCATGTCAAAAGGAACCTTCTAAGGGTTGTGCATGCCATAGCATAGTTTTGAAGGATAAATTAAATATAAATTAATAAACAAAAGTGAAATATAAAACTAACTAGCATGCAGGAAGAATTAAACTAAAAAATTTCTAAAACAAGCGTAAACTAATTATATTTTGTACATTCTTCATTAAACAACATAGACATGACAGCATAATCTAAATAATAAAGAATGTATTTTGTATTAAATGTGTGTACAATGAGTAGAATCACCTCACAATAGCAATGGAAGGGGCCCCTGCATCTATCTGAGGGAGGGTTCGTTGATCTCATAGTAGTCCCGCAATACTTTGGGCACACGTCACAACAAAAATCTCTAGCAAGTTAAGACAGGAGTAAAAAGGATTGACTTCGATCCTGGGAAAATTTGGTAGAATGATAGGTTGAGTAAGTGAATGGAGAATTGTGTGTGATGGGGGACCTTGAGAGTTCATTTATAGACATGGTGGATGTGTGATGAACCTGCAATAATTAATTAATGCAAATACATGAGATGTCAGAAATAATAGAACAGAATCACTTTTATATTGATCACGGTCCACTTCGAGGTGGAAACCTCCTTTGAGCAAGCTCAATACAATTAACTTCACGGTGCCTTCAATGACCTCAACACACACTTATATACTAATTCTATGCCCAATACTATGAGTCAAAACCATGGGACATATAATACTATGGGACGACTTACAAAGCATATGCGTCCAATACTATGGGTCAATACTATGGGATAATATAAACTACGGATCAACAAATACTACGGGACGACTTACAAAGCATATGCATCCAACAACAATATACTAACATAGTAAAGAGAAGGGTTGACATAGGTTCCTAACAGGATGTATTTGGGGATAAGGGTGAGGGCATATTTTTATGTCCTAAACCTTCTCCATGATTTGTTTCATGTCAAATTCTATGCCCAGGTTTCCTCTTTTTACTGGGAGAAAATAGGAAATGGCCAAAAATCATGCCAGGGAAAGGTCGCTCTTTTTATGACAATGTGTGAGACTTGGGTCACTTATTTTGAAGGGTTTTGAGTGACTTGGGTCACTCATTTCCTAGGAATATAAGCGACTTGGGTCGCTCATTTCCCAGGAATATGAGCGACCTACTTGCAAGATGGCCCCTTTTGGTGTTTGACTTTGGTTTTTTTGCTTTTGTAATCTTATTTCAAGGTCCAATAGGTGTAAACGATGTGGAGATGAGATGGAATTATGTCATATGCGGTTGGTTGGGTTGATGACATGACCAATGGACAGATTTGGTTTCTAACATAGGGTTTGTTAGGGCAAGTTGTTTTAGATTGGTTGTGCTTGCATCCATTGTTACCCTTTTGTTGTGCATGGAAACCCTGCCAAGTCCTTTTGAATGTCTAATTGCAAGTTAAATATATTTAGTTTTATATAAGTGGCATCCAGATGAATTTTCAAAGAAAATCCTAGTTCTCATGGTTTTTCTTTACTACACAAAAATTTATGGGCTGCTCAAAGAGATTGGATTTTAAGATTTTGTAAGATTAAGGTTACTAGTTAGTTCAACAAGGGCGATGAAATGATAGAGAGATTTTTACTATGGACCCTTTAATATTTACGTGTCTAATATCATATTCGATATAAAAGGCTATACATAGCCTTATTTTTTGATGTCTATTGAGAAAGGGTTTTGAAGCACCAAAGGTGTAATCTGTTTTTATTAGGGTTTTGATTCTCTGTTTTAGGGTTCATAATTGTATAGATAAGCAAATTCCCTCAAATTTATCTAGCTAGTAGAAAACTCTTGTAGTCTAGTTATGAGTTGAACTAGAAATTGAATCCAAGAACAATTTATAAATGTAAAGATTTATATATTTGAGTTTTAGATTTATTACTCAACAAATCACTTACCATAGCCTTAATTTGATACAATTCATTATCATGAAATATAGGAATATGCAATTAAATTCTATCATAGCATTCAATTTCTAGTTTCATGCTTCATATACAGAATACTACTTCCTAGAGGCTATATATGAAATGGGAATATAATTAGCATAGACATTTAATTTTGAAAAAATGCTATTACACTTAATGGTTTTACCATTTTAACTACAAAAAATAGAAATCAAATTTGCAAACATTATGTATATGTTGTATTGACAACAATTCATTGTCTCAAATAATTGTTGAGAGACATGTTTTCAAAGCATTAAAAGCATGATTGGTTTGTATTGATGATTTAATAGAACATAGGTGTCTAATAATGTGCACTTTGTAAAAATGTTCCTGGAAGAACTAGAGGCAAGAGTTGAGTTCATGTTGTCCTAGAGAATGAGATGCATAGAAACTACAACCTAGAAGGATGGTTGCATATACTTTGGAAACATAATTTAGAATCCTTGCCATATTTATAGTTACAAAAGTGTTTTCACTTGGATCATTCTTTGGTTAAGAATATGGACTTGTCCATCGATTATTTGGTAGCTAGTATTTGTCTAGAGATAGATAGTCTTAGTAACTTGTCTTGTAACATGTGTTGATGTATATGTAACTTCGGAATGTATTTCACATATATGTATATTGTATTCCTATAGAGATGGTATTATTCCTCTATACGGAAGTGTCGTCATTTATATTGTAAATGTCGTAACTTATACTTGATGGGTTATTAGACCACCTTATTTGGGGTTGGCCCTGTATAAGTCATGTGGGTCAAAGGGTTATTAGACCACCCTATTGGGGGTCGTCCATGTGGGTCAAAGGGTTATTAGACCACCCTATTGGGGGTTGGCCCACTCAGCATTATGTTATGTGGTTAAGTTCGAGCCTACATGAGTTAGGTAAAAAGGCAAGTCAAGTCAAGTATAAATAGAGTGTGGGAGGCACTCTATTTACTCACTCACTTCTCACACATGCTCTCAAGGAGGAGAGGCGCACTTATGGAGGAGGAGGATTGCTGCTAGGTTATGGCTATCTCTATTGGTTGGTTGTATCATTGCTCTATCTATCTCTGAGGAAGTTATTGGGGTTTTTCACCTTTATGGTTTTCCCCAAGTATATCTTTGTGTCTCTTGTGTGCTTGCATTATTGTCTCCATGATTGATATGCTGTAGATATGCTGTACATGTTGTTCTCTCAGTTAAGATCCTAGATCATATTGAAGTAAATTCTGAAAATTTAACATGGTATCAGAGCTAGCCTGAAAGAAGGCATGATATGGCATGTATGACACTTGTTGCACTTACGATGCTAGGGCTTGATATAGCAAAAACCAGTCATCGTAGCACTTTCGCTATAAATCAGTTTTGGCAAATTTTTCGGATCTGAAATTGTTACAGGACGAAGCTAAGATCTCCAGGTATCTTGTGTCCAAAGGACGACCTCTAATTCGTTTTACTTTGTGATTTATGATCTGTACAATATAGGGTTTCTGCCTCCTCCAGATCCGAGTCAAAATCAGGTGACCTTGGGAAAAAGGTCATATCTTGGGCGAGGAAGATCCAAATGAAATTTCGTAAAAAGTGACAGGTATTACACAGTCTGAACTATCTCAGAAAACTTTTTCAGAGGCCGAAGTTGAACCAGTGACATGTGGAACGCCGTACAAGTTCGCTCTCCTGTTTTATCCCAAAACAGGTAACGTTGCGACATTTGGCATAACTCTCTCTCAGAGAGTCCAATTGAGGTCAGACCTGTCAGGATGGAAAGGTAACAGGACAAGCTATCTCAGAAAAACTTTTCAGAGGCCGAAGTTAAAACAGTGACACGTGGAACGCCGTACAAGTTCGCTCTCCTGTTTTATCCCAAAACAGGTCACATTGCGACATTTGGCATAACTCTCTCTCAGAGAATCCAATTGAGGTCAGACCTGTCAAGATGGAAAGATAACAGGTCAGGCTATCTCAGGAAACTTTTTCAGACCCTATGGATCAAAAATTTTGGAGTTACACCAGAAGCAATCAGGTACATATTTCTGTCAAAACAGAATTATTTTTTGGTACCTTCATTCATGGCTTCCGGAATTTAGGGCTTTGGAGAAAGTTGGAATTTTTGTAATCGGAGACCACGGATGGATGCTACTCATCAAAATAGAAATTTAGAGACCAAGATCAGAATTTTTGGTTGGGCAGAAGGCCGGGCTTGATTAGACCCTAGTTCGGGACTTTGATCAGAAAAGTGGAAAATTAGGGCTTCTGTAAAAATGGGAATTTTTGAAATCTGTGACCACGGCTGGAAGCTCCTCAGAAAAATAGAAGCTTAGAGCTTTGGATCAAACATTTTGATGGGGCAAAAGAGTGGGCTTCATCAAACCCCAGTTCAGGGTCATGTCCAGTGAATCCGGAAGTTTCAAAGGCAAAATTGAGGAGTGAAACTTTACAGTTTTCAAATTCTGAATATACCAGTTTGATCAGTTCATCAAGGCGCATATTCCTATCCTATCGGAAGGTTGAAATTCAAAGTTTGAATTTTTGGGGTTTCTCTGACAAACCCATATCCAGCTCAAGTTCCAGTTCTTGCAAATCAAGTGGATTGGGTTAATCCTAGAAGAAGATGGATTGATCACCTGCATAAGTGAAAGAAGTTCCTGTCTCAGAGGGAGATGAGGATAAGGCCTTACATAAGAAGATTACAAGCGATCTCGACAGGTATGACTCATCGAGGTATGTTTCGATATTTGTCCATGATTAAGTTTATGGTATGTTTGTCTTCATGTTATTACGGTTAGTACAATTTTCATTTTAGATTTGTTGTATCACCTTAACAAAATTATGAATGCATGATAGAAGATATTCATTGGTTAGGGTGTTGACACTTATGATTGTACTAATGCATTATGGTGTTGTATGAGGTTTATGTTGTCTACTAACATGAAAGGTACACCAAGAAAGACAGATCATGTTCTGGTCCAAGAACATATGATCATGATAACATGAGGACAAAGATTCATCCATTGTCATGGATCTCATACAAGATCCATTCACGAGGTATGTATAACTTGGTTTTATAATGGTTAACTTATGAGACATGCAGGTTACTAGCACAAGTCACTAAAGAGAACCAAAAGACATTATACGGGTATGTTAGACATAACTAGCTAACATGATAATCCAGGTATGTTTTCCCTATATCAAGCTAGATTCCTACCTTGGGTTAGGATCTTATACTATCGCGTTGTTGATAATGATTATTCATGAAGTCATAGGTTTGAATAATCATGATTGTATGCATATTATGTTTCTTACCATAATTGATGATATGACTAACCAGAAGAATCATGATGGTATAGGTTTGAATAATCACAGGTTTTATGCATTTTATATCTCTTATCTTGATTGATGATTCAACTAACCTGAAGAGTCATAGGCTTGAGTAATTACAGGTTTAGACATGTTATGTTTCTTATGATTTGACTAACCATAAGAATCCTTGAATGCTAATGCTTATTATTTCTGTTTGAAATGATCATGACTATACATGCTTGAGATTATTGTGTTTTAATAGTATACTAATGAATGTATGATTTTATATGAGATCACAAGGATAACACATTCATGATACTAATAAGCATGCATAGGGACCAAGGATGAATATGAGTTCAAGAACAGGTAATTCAGGAAGCAAAGATCAAGAGGGAGCACACTCTAGTTGTTCCTGCAAGAAAGCAAAGGAGCACACTTCAGTAGTTTCTGCAAGGATGCAGATATTCAGAGGGAGTTGATCATCTCTCTACATTTCACAACAGAAAGGTGTAGAAGAAGCTACCTCAGATTAGGACTCCAGCAGCTCCTGCAAGGAAGCAAAGACTCAGAGGGAGTCCACCCAACAAACAAAGAAAGATAAGTATTTTAATCATCATTTCTTGCATATTTGTTTGTTTAAATAAAATTGTTCAATAATGTATATACTGATGTTCCTAGAATTAGGTTGTGTATTATGCATATTAGAATAATTGCATTGATGAACAGTATACTCCTAATATGCATGGGTAAGTGGCCTATGGCACTGTACAACATTCCATTGCTACTTATCTAGAATGAAACCTCTTTGCTGACATGTTGGGAGTTGTGCACACTCTTAACAATGCTCTGGTAGAGATTGGAAGGCATCTAGAAAGTTACGAAATATGGATAAATGTTGTATTGAAGCATTGGCTAAGATAATTGCATGACTGTATGGCATATTTCTTTATGTGTAAGAATTTGCTCTGAAAACTATGAGATGTTTTCTAATCATGCAATTTAACTTGTTGTGTAGGAAAGATCGTATGCCATCTCCTACAAAAGAAGAACTACAACATTTTGTTCCAGCAACAAAGATATCTATTGAAGATATTGAAGATATTAAAGATATTGAAGTTCCCAGGATCTGGGATGAAGAAATGAAATGCCATGATCCGTCGATCATGAAGAATGATGTTTGGGATGTAATCCCAAGACATGAAGGGAAGTTTGCTATGACTTCCAAATGGAACTATCAGATCAAGTATGTTGCAGATGGCAGCATAGAGAAATATAAAAGTGATGAAATAGAAAATACACCAGATGGATTCAAGACAGCTTCCTTGAATGGTGTAGTTGAAGAAGAAGTGTATGTGGAGCAGCCACTTGGTTCTGAGACACATGATAGGAAATCATATATGTGCAGAACTTGGTATGGTGAAGATAGATTGCCGACACGCAGCGGAAGCTTACTACCGAGTTCGAGACGAAGAACTTGGGGATGATGCACTATTTGTTTTTGGCATGGAAGTGTGGCAGAGTGCAGAAGGAATCTTCCTTGGACAAGGGAAGTATGCAGTAGAGATCCTGAAGAGGTTCGGGATGATGGACTACAAGGCTATGGCCACACCTATGGCATCGAACCTGAAGCGCCTGTGTGATGCTTCATCTGAGCCGATTGATATCACTATGTATCGTCAGATGATTGGGTCCTTGATGTACCTGACGAACACGAGACCAGATATTTGCTTTGCTGTGAACACATTGAGCCAGTTCCTGACGGATCCGAGGAGTGTTCACCTGGTTGCTGTAAAGCATATTCTGAGGTACCTGAAGGGTACAATGGATTATGGGCTCAGGTATGAGGTGAATCAAAAGTTTAACCTGCAGGGTTATGTTGATTCAGATTGGGATGGCAGTGCTGCAGATAGGAAGAGCACATCTGGGTGTTGCTTCAGTATGGGATCAGGTGTGATCTCTTGGTTTAGCAGGAAGCAATCCTGCGTAGCACTGAGTACAGCTGAGGCAGAGTATGTTGCAGCCTGTTCAGCTAGTTGTGAGGCAGTATGGCTATGGAAGCTACTGTCTGAGTTATTTGATCTCCTGTTGGATGCTACTGGTATCTTCTGTGATAACCAGAGTTGTGTGAAGTTGTCCGAGAACCCAGTGTTTCATGACAGGTCGAAACACATAGAGATCAAATATCACTATATCAGGGATATGGTGCAGAGAGGAGCTGTGAAGCTCCTGTATGTTGCGACGGATGAGCAGATTGCAGATGTGCTGACGAAGCCACTAGCCAGGGTGAAGTTCGAGTACTTCAGAGAGAAGCTTGGCGTGCTTCAGATCGAGGACACTTCGAGGAAGAAGTGATGGACACATTTGCTGAAGCCATTCCAAGCATGTTGGAAGGGGGATCCTTCACATGGCTGTGGATGTAAGCGCTGGATGATGAACATCAGGAGGATGTTTTGGTTTATGCTTAGATATGATCAGTTGGATCATGTATATGTATTTTGGGTATGCATCATGTTGGATGCTGGATATGATCAGTTGGATCATTATATGTATGTATGTATGCATCATGTTGGATGCTGGATATGATCAGTTGGATCATTATATGTATGTATGTATGCATCATGTTGGATGCTGGATATGATCGGTCGGATCATGTGTCTGTATTTTGTATATGCATCATGTTGGATGCTGGATATGATCGGATGGATCATGTGTATGTATTTTTGTATGAACGCATCATGTTGGATGCTGATGGATACATTGTGTGGATCATGTATCTTTGTATGATCAGGTAGATCATGTATGCTGATGGATACATTGTGTGGATCATGTATCTATGTATGTATCAGGTGGATACTTGGATGATCGTGGATGACGAGCTTCTCCAGATGACATGCAGCAGGATGTTGCAGTGATGATGATCAGGATGATCATGTGTACATCAGGATGATGTTTGATGAGTATCAGATGATACTTTATGGCCGTGGATCAGGTTGTGCAGATGAGCATGTAATCCGGTGCCCTGGGAGATTTGCAGATGGTCTTTCGAGGTTTTGCCTATGGCATGTAATTCGGTGCCCTGGGACATCTGGCAAATGCTCTTTCGAGGTTTTGCTCTGGGAGGACATGTAATTCGTTGCCCTGGGAGATCTGCAGATAGTCTTTCGAGGTTTTGCCTATGGCATGTAATTCGGTGCCCTGGGATATCTGGCAGATGCTCTTGCGAGGTTTTGTCCTATGGCATGTAATTTGCTCCTGGGAGATCTGGACAGGATGAAAAAGGCCTCAGATGCTTCAGCCAGGTTTTGCCATGACCACATGTAATTTGCTCCTGGGAGATCTGGACAGGATGAAAAAGGCCTCAGATGCTTCAGCCACGTTTTGTGGTGGACCACATGTAATTTGCTCCTGGGAGATCTGGACAGGATGAAAAAGGCCTCAGATGCTTCAGCCAGGTTTTGTGGTGAGATCACATGTAATGTGCTCCTGGGAGATCCGACAGGTAGAGCCGGGTGCTCGTAACAGCCTGGGATGCTTCAGCCAGGTTTTGTGATGGGTCACATGTAATGTGCTCCTGGGAGATCCTACAGGTAGAGCTGTGTGCTCGTAATAGCCTGGGATGCTGCAGCCAGGTTTTGTGACGCACGTAATAAGTCCTGAGGATTCCACAGTATGGCCAGTGATGATGAAGACCTGCAGGTGGTGGGCCTACATCCAGTATGAAAAAGGACTGGCTCTGTAGAACTTCCTATGACGAGTAGATTCATAGATTGATTGAGATAGCAGCAGCAGTGACGATGATGATGACTCGATGACGATTATCCAGTGACGATGATCCAGAGAAGATGACTTGTGCTAGAAGAACTGTGCTGAGAAATACCTTCCTAGTTAAGAGGGAGTGTTGATGTATATGTAACTTCGGAATGTATTTCACATATATGTATATTGTATTCCTATAGAGATGGTATTATTCCTCTATACGGAAGTGTCGTCATTTATATTGTAAATGTCGTAACTTATACTTGATGGGTTATTAGACCACCTTATTTGGGGTTGGCCCTGTATAAGTCATGTGGGTCAAAGGGTTATTAGACCACCCTATTGGGGGTCGTCCATGTGGGTCAAAGGGTTATTAGACCACCCTATTGGGGGTTGGCCCACTCAGCATTATGTTATGTGGTTAAGTTCGAGCCTACATGAGTTAGGTAAAAAGGCAAGTCAAGTCAAGTATAAATAGAGTGTGGGAGGCACTCTATTTACTCACTCACTTCTCACACATGCTCTCAAGGAGGAGAGGCGCACTTATGGAGGAGGAGGATTGCTGCTAGGTTATGGCTATCTCTATTGGTTGGTTGTATCATTGCTCTATCTATCTCTGAGGAAGTTATTGGGGTTTTTCACCTTTATGGTTTTCCCCAAGTATATCTTTGTGTCTCTTGTGTGCTTGCATTATTGTCTCCATGATTGATATGCTGTAGATATGCTGTACATGTTGTTCTCTCAGTTAAGATCCTAGATCATATTGAAGTAAATTCTGAAAATTTAACAACATGTATATCCTCTTTGTACATGAGCCTTAGGTATGATCAAGGATCTCATAAATGTAATATGTTTCATTTGTATAGAAATTATTCTTGAGATATATTGAAAAAAATTGCAGTATTACTCATGTGCCTTTTGAGTTAGTAATGGTGTAGAGTTGTGTAGTATGTGCTTACCACAATGAAAACAATTCATTGTTTCTTATCATTATCAAGAGACACATTTTCAAAGAATTGAAACCATTGCTGGTTTGTATTGAGAATGTAGGTGTCTAATAATGTACATTTTGTAAAATGTCCCTGAAGGAAATAGGGAAAAAGTTGAGATCACATTGTCTTAAAAAATGTGATGCACAAAAACAATAAATATAAGGGACATAGGTATATGCTCTGGAATCAATATATAAATTCTTGGGTACATTCTAGTTACAAGAGTGTTTGTAGTTGGATCATTCTAGATTTGGTTTACAATATGGACTTGTCCTCCAATTATTTGGTAGCTAGAATTTGTCTACATATATAAAGTATTAGTAGTTACTTGTCTTGTAACATAAATAGCATTTCTTTATACAAGCCATAGGATTCATCAAGTCTCTCATAAACATCAGTTATTACATTTGTCTATAAATGGTCTTTTAGATATCTCAACAAAAAGATATTTTTGCATAGTTAATGTTCATGTGCCTCTTGAGTTTGTTGTGGTGTACATTTGTGCACATTTAGGTTTTAAATTCCTATGTTCACATTAGTTCTCTTTTAGAAAGTCATATTATTTCTAAAGTAACAATTGTTCTTTAGATGTTAGAAACTACAACTTTCAATGGGTATTATTACAAAGCAAATAGATAGCTAGCAACAAACATTTGTATTGATAACCACTCATTCCAATGATGCACATAGTTATCATTTATTATTTAGTACCAATGGTTAGGGAAAAAATGCTTCTTTTGAATTATATAGCTATAGATATACAAAGCAATGTGGACCTATATTACCCTAAGGCTATAGAAGCTTGTAAAAACGAGATAACAATTGCTTCTATTTTGTAATCATTTTAAGATCAAAGAATATGCTTCCTGCTCTTGGTTTTGAATTTGCAATTTTCATAGTCTCACTAATAACATAAATTGTTATTAGAAACTAGATAGTTTGACCATATACATAGTCATTACCCATTACTTAGTGCCAATTATTGAGCAAACGAATAATACTTAAAGCTTTTTGTGTTAACAAGAGATGAGTAAAAAAAAATATTGTTCAGGGAATCATATCCATGATAGATTTATGATTTAAGAGGAGCATTGGTCATGCACTAATAGGCATTATTTTCCCATTTTGATTTAACGTACTTGGTAATGTATATACATAAATATAGATTATAACAAATCATTCGGAACTAATTCTATAAAAAAAAAATTGTTCTTGTCTCCATGAGACTAGTTTTGTTTATTCCTTTCGATACCTTGATTAACAAGTAGAAAATATTGTAATTCTCTCCTTGATTCATGTGTTTTTGCACATTGTGCTAAAAAAACTATATCCTTTATGTGTTTATCTTTTTTTGGTTCAATATGCATACATGACATTGAATATATGTTCTTGATTGCAAATTGATTTCTTTTTATACAAATCTCTCCCATTTACCATAACTTCTTTTGTTATAGAAGGATCTAGTTAAATATCATGGTCTTCTTTTGTTAGAGAAGCACTATACCTGAATGCATCAAATTTTTTTGTGGTGGCCCAATCATTTCTTCAAGAAATGAACCACGTGTTATGTAGGTTTCATTTGTTTCAAATGCAAAATTTCCTTTATCAACTAGGATATTTCTACTTTGATGAATTGGAAGTTTTGTTACATTCACATTATATCAATTGAGATACTACAAGGAATTTTAAATCATTTTTACTCTTTTCTACATCGCCAAGACAATGTAGCTATTTGCTCAATGAGAATAGAATTGATTAGTGATTTCCCAAAGAAATTGCACAATGTCAAAGATGACAAGACATAGTTGCATTGAATGTTTCTTTCTACTTGTTGTCAAACCTAACATATAGAGCTTAGCATATGGGTCAATATTTCTTCTCTTGAGTAGTTTTCTAGATGTTTAGCTCTTGGGGAAAAGGCACCATTTCTCTTTGTCATTCTATGATATCTACTTTCCTCTCTAGAATGGTAATTCACCATGGGTAACTCTATGAGGTAAGTGTAATTTTTTTATTTTTTGAATGAGTTCATTGTTGAGATAGTTAGTAAGGGTTTCCTAATTCCATCATATGCTTTGTTGTTGGTCTAGTTTGTTTGGATTGATTATTTCTACATGCATGATTAATTTTGAATACTATAGGCATTTTACCAAAGCTTATTTGTGTGGTTGTTTATTAATATTGGTACTAAATAGTCTTATTTTCTTTCCAATCTTTCCTAAATATCTATCACAACCTTGATGTCCCATTCCCGGTATCAAAAAGTGAGACATTTTGTAAGTACATATAATCACCATTGTATTCCCCATATAACCATTGTGAACAAGCTTAGTTAGAATAATTCTCTAATCACTCATGGTGACAAAATATCTAGTTTTTTAGTATCCAAAACCCTATAGTGCCGCCGTTCTTAAAAAAGAACAATAGTATGACAAGCATGTTTGGTAGTTTTTTACCTCAAAAAATTGGGTGGCATTGTCACATTGGATATTGTGTGGTTAGGCTTGAGAATCTAGTCCATTATAATGATTAGATGGTATATCCCTTTACCAAGTCCAATATGATCTCCTCATAGGTTGTAATAGTTGGCCTTAAAAGGTATGTCCTAGGATATATCCTTAAAAATCTATGGGTAGTTTCCATATAACCCATCATAAGGCATAAGTGGGATCTCTCATTTAGCCACCTACTAAAGTCTCAATATTAAATATATACATCTGAAATTTATGTGTATATATATATATATATGGTTATGCTCCTAAATATTTCAAACTAAAACATATGCATACATTTTATATATAAGATAAACAAATAATGATTTCAAGTAAATGCCATTATACTTCATAAAATATCCATACAGAACAATTGTGCAATTTTCTAAGAGACTAAATTAGATTTGATTCCAATATCTCTGTGAACTTTCACACAAGAATATCTACCAATCGAAATAACCCTTAGAGAAAAATAGTTTTTAGTTAGGTTTTTTTAATGCATCAATAACAGGGTTTGTTAGGATATTTTTTTGGGATTGAAGGTGTTTGCATGAATAATTTCCCTTTTGTTGTGGATGCAAGAAACCCCGCTAAATCATTTTTGTTGTGTAGTTATAAGTTTAAGTTCCAAGTTAAACATATTTAGTTTTATCCAAGTGGTATATAGAAGAATTTTTGAAGAAATTCCTAGTTCTCATTTTTTTCTTTATTACACAAGAATTGACCAATTTCCTCAAAAAGCTTGGATTTTAGGTTTTTGTAAGGTTAGGGTCGCTTATTAGTTCAACCAAGACAATGAATTGCTAGAGAGAGTTTTATTGTGAATCCTTCAAGATTATTCTTCTAATTTGATATTCATATAAAGGGTTGTGTATATCCCTATTTTCACTATGATGTCTATAATTTGAGCAAGTGTGATGAAACAACAAAGGCATTTTATATCCTTAGTAGGGTGGCAAGGATCCATTTTAGGGTTTTTTATTGTATAGATGAACAATTTCTTTCTGAATTATTTGTCTCATGGAACTCTCTTGGAGTTTTATGAGTTGAACCACTCAAAACCCTAGAAAGAATAATGATAACATATTGGATGAAATACTACTTATCATTCTACACATAGAGATAATCATATTGACACTTTACCTGGACTGGTGCACTTGTTAGATAACATTATAGGTGTAGCGTCCCCACCCATCAATATGGCCATAAGAGGGAGGGTAATTACAAATTTCATTCTTATAAATTTTGCCCCATAGGCCAATATTCTAATTGATAACTAATAAATCCATGTGAAAGTGCATGAATTTAAAACACAGTGGAATTGGCACTCTATCCACACACACACATCATGCATAAACAAGCACACCTATCAGAGGAAGTAAATAAAAAACATTTTACATCCATAGATAAAGAGAATACTTATCTTTCAACAAAAGAATATTCAAGCAACTAGTTGTGTAAGAGAATTTCCACCCACCCATAGGTGTCATCTACATATACCACCTCCAAGTTTGACTATGAGGCCAATGGGGCAAAGGAAACTCCTATAAGCTTCTCCCTCTCTCATCCCAAAACCCATTTTCTCTCATGCTTCACCAAACTACTCACCACTACGCAATTACATGAATCTCAATCATCCATCCCATCCATGGCACTCTCTTCTACTACCACACACAGCATTAATAAGGCATTTCCCTTTACTACTCCATAGTTATCTAAGGAAATCCAACCCTTACAATGCTTACCAGTGTGTGCAAAAATAGTCCAACATGCTCTTTCTTGTTGGAGAACCTTCGGTAACATTAATTCATGGACTTCTCAAGCATTTAGGAGAAACAAATACACAATGGATACATGTTCCTATATTACCCAACCTCTATTCTCACCTACAACCATCCTCTTTCCTCGAATGCCTACAAATTCCCCTTCACAATTATAATTCCTAGTTATTTTCATAGTCTGGTAATTGGTAATGGAGGGAACGTGAAAACTTTGCGTAGTGTAAAAATTACGTGTAGAATGAGTGATAGAATCCAAAGGAGATGAGATTATGGTGAAAATAAAACTAACATAACTTATTTCCATAGAAGGAAGGACTCTTACATTTTTTATAGAAGCATATTCATCCCATGCTTCCATAACTTTATGAGAATACTTTTCCCACCAACCTCACACATGCATTCAATGATTACATTTAATAAGTAAAAAAGAAGTAATTGTCTCATTTAAGACCCGTGGTAGCAAACGAATGAGTTCTAAGGTTGAAACCTGGGAATAAAGGATTTAATATCCCATAACCCCTCTTTCCTCTTCCCCTATAGTAGAATCATGACCCCTCTAGTGCTCTTTACACAACCATCTTTGACCATTTTATTATTTTTCAATATAATATTTGCATAGATTTTGAGTTATCGCAAAAATCCAACCACATGAACCATAGAGAAATGTTTACATGATACATGCCTAGCCATTCAATAGTTGGGCCTTGGCCTTGAGCAGCACACTATGAATAAATACTAGCATATTTACATCATTTTCATACTTTGATTTAATACATTCCTAGGGTCAAAACTAGGGGAGTCACCCCATGGAATAACATTGTCACCATTGTTTCCTCAAAAAAAGAACAAAATGGATATGCCTCTTGTATGGAATCCTCTAGATCCCATATAGCCTCATCGGGACCAAATTCTTCCACTGCACCTTTATGTGTCCAATGGATTGAGTTCGAAGCAATGTTACTTTATTGTTGATGATGCATAGTGGCTCTATTTTGAACTCTCCCTTGAGTTCCACTTGGATCACATCCCAATCAATCACATAGTTAATATCATGTACATCTTTCTTAAGAAAAAAAATGTGAAAAACATAATGAGCTCTAGTGCTAGCAGGTAATGCAATTCTATATTCAACTGGCCCTATCCTCACAAGCACTTCAAATGGCCCTCAATATCTTGGTGACAACTTGACACAACTTCCAAGATTCAAGGAACTCTTCCTTGGCCTCACTCAAAGGTAAACATGTTCCCCAACATTGAATTCCCTATGCACTCTATTCTTATTTGACAAATATTTTATGTCTATCTTGCGTTGCCTTCAAATTCTACCTAAACTTTACAAGATATTATTCCATTTCCTTAAGGATTTATGGCCCAAGCACAATTATTTTCACTAGATTATCCCAAGTCACCGGTGTCCTCCATCTTCTACCATAGAAAGTATCAAATGGACTCATTCTCAATTATGTTTGATTATCATTGTTATATGAAAAATTTACTAAGTGTAGCTCCGGTACTCAAAA
Organism: Larix kaempferi; assembly: GCA_027924585.1. Taxonomy (NCBI): domain Eukaryota; kingdom Viridiplantae; phylum Streptophyta; class Pinopsida; order Pinales; family Pinaceae; genus Larix; species Larix kaempferi. Next base: position 18,664,955 of record BSBM01000001.1, read on the forward strand.
TGTGGAAACTGACACATCTCAAGTAGGTGGCTCCGACACCCAAAAAGTGGAAACAGACACATCTCAAGTAGTGCAAACCCCACCCATAGAGACAGAAGTACATGTAATAGATCTCCCGATCATCCCTTACACCCCATCAGAAGATCATACTGTCTCCCGATGGGATGAATTTGCGTATTATAAGAAGAGGAAGGCGGTGGTCTTGAAGTCGGAAGAGAGGATAAAGAGACTCTTCCAAGAGGATATTGTTATCCAGTGGGAGACCACGGTGATGCAGAATACAAATAAGGCTCCCATAGCCATGGCATCCACCGTTGTGTCAGCAGCAAAAGTAACAAAGGACAATGTGGTCGATATGGTCAGAGAATTTGAGTCGACAAAGAGGAGAGCTCGCATGTTGCAACATACTGTGGCTAATAAGTAGGCTTACAGGGATCTTGTAGTGAATAAATATAATCGCATGTCTGTGGATCACAAGGAGTTGTCAGATAAGTATCACCATTTAGAAGAAGAAAAGGAACACCTGGCAATCCAGATGATGGTTCTAGAAGCGGAAAAGAATGATTCTGAAGCTAGAGTCTTTCATCTGGAAGCAGATAAGCAAGAAATGGTTGAACAATTAGAGCAGGCAGAAAGCAGAGCGATAGATATGTCTCCCTTTCATGAGTTGTCCTGTGACATTTTGAGACAAATGCACTCCACACAGGAGCTGATTACTGAGGAAGTGTGCAGCCAGCACAAGCACCTCACTCCCAGCAGAAGCGCCTCCTCAAGGATGAACATGCTAGTCATAATGTGTTGTTCCTATTTCCATCTGTTCTCCCTGTGTTTAGAGCGTAGATTCACTAGACAGTTGTCCTTTTCTATTTTTGAGAAATTTTCTGTTATAAGAAAAGGGCCACGATTTGTTTATTTAGGGGAAAAAGTCTTTAGAGGACAAGTGTAAAGAGCCAAGTGGCAGCCCAAGAGACATTTTGTAAAGATATAAATAGAAGCTTAGGGAATAGTGTAAAGGACTTTTGGCAGGGAAAAGTGTTTTCTTAACTTGTACGAGCTATCTTGCACTTGCTTCAAGAAAACGAATTTTGCCTAATAGGAGCCTAGAGATGACGTCTTTTTGCATGGAAATGGATTTTTGATGCATGCTGGTTATTCTTGTGACTTTCATAATCTACAGTGAGATCTTTCTTTGTTGTCTTGAATTATTTCTATGTATTGAATGATCTTATTGTTTCCTGTGCAAATGATTTTTCTCCTACATAAGTAATGGAATGCGTTATATGTAAATTGGAAGCTACCTTTTAATATGTTTTTCCTTTTGTTGTAGTTGTATCTTCATGGGTTAATGGCTATCTGTTGATCTGTAGATGCTTCTTTCAGCACATTACTCATACTTATAATTTTGCTCCTTGCAGGGATAGTTTAGTTTTATTTCAGTTTTAGACACATATTTGTTTCAAGTTCTGCATTTAGATTAGGTTAGCTTAGGCACTTGCATATCATTTTAAAACACAAAATCAAAAAAATGGTGGATCGGGCCATAACCGGTGTAATTGAGGCAAATCTCTCAATCTAACGTTTGTCGGAACCGCTAACCGGACGGATTCCCCATACCAAACGGTGGACAATCTAATTGGGATAGTCTACCGGGGAGAATCCCTTTCTGCTTGATGCTGCAATATTCGGGGCATCAACACAATTCTACCTGCAATCTAAATTATTCAATCAGCCAAACAAGTGGTGAATACCCACGTATGTAATATTTTCATTTCCACATTTACAATGGCCACGGAAGTGACCTCAGAATTATAACTGTTTATGTATATGTAACTTCGAAATGTATTTCACCCATGTATTTCATATATGTATTTTGTACTCCTATAGAGATGGCATTATTCCTCTATACGGAAGTGTTTGTATTCCTATAGAGATGTTATTATTCCTCTATACGGAAGTGTCATCATTTATATTGTAAGTGCCATAACTTATACTTGATGGGCTATTAGACCACCTTTTTGGGGTCGGCCCTGTATAAGTCATGTGGGTCGAAGGGTTATTAGACCACCCTATTGGGAGTCGGCCATGTGGGTTAAAGGGTTATTAGACCACCAAGTGTGGGGTCGGCCCAGATTAAGTTAACCATGGTTTAAGCTAGACATGTAGGCCCCATTAGTTTATTGGGCAGGACAGAACAAGTATAAATAGAGATCGGGAGATATCTATTTGGTCATTCATTCACACACTTATCTCATTCGGAAAGTGGCGCACTTATGAGGAGGAGGATCTACTGCTAGGATAAGACTATCTCTTGTATTTTGGTTGTATCATTGCTCTATCTATCTCTAAGGAAGTTATTGGGGTTTTTCACCTTTATGGTTTTCCCCAAGTAAACTCTGTGTCTCTTGTGTGCTTGCAGTATTGTGTCCATGATTTATATGCTGTAGATTTGTTGTACATGTTGTTCTCTCAGTTAGGATCCTAGATCAGATTGAAGTAAATTCTGAAAATTTAACATGGTATCAGAGCTAGCCTGAAAGAAGGCATGATATGGCATGTATGACACTTGTTGCACTTGCGATGGTAGGGCTTGATATAGCAAAAACCAGTCATCGTAGAACTTTCGCTATAAATCCATTTTGGCAAAGTTTTCGGATCTGAAACTTTTACAGGTCAAAGATCATATCTCCATGTACCTTGTATCCAAAGGACACCTCTAATTCGTCGTACTTTGTGATTTATGATCTATACAATATAGATTTTATGCCTCTTCCAGATCTAAGTCAAAAACAGGTGACCTTGGAAAAAGGGTCATAACTTGGGCTAGGAAGCTCCAAATGAAATTTCATAAAATGAGACATGTAGTACACAGACTGTAATATCTCAGGAAACTTTTTCAAAGGCCGAAGTTTAACCAGTCACACTTGGCACGCCGTACAAGTTCGCTCTCCTATTTTATCCCATAAACAGGTCATGTTGCGACACTTGGAATAACTCTCTCTCAAAGCATCCAATTGAGTTCAGACCTCTTGAGATTGAAAGATGACAGGTCAAGATACCACAGAAAAAAATTTCAGACCCTTTGGATCGAAAAGTGCGGAGTTACACCAGAAACAATCAGGTACATATTTCTGTCAAAACAAAATTATTTTTTAGCACCTTCATTCATGGCTTCCGGAATTTAAGGTTTCGGAGAAAGTTGGAATTTTTGTAATCGAAGACTATGGATAAATGCTACTCATCAAAATAGAAATTTAGAGACCAAGATCAGAATTTTTGGTTAGGTAGAAGATCGGGCTTGGTCAAACCCTAGTTCGGGACTTTGATCGAAAAAGTGGAAAATTAGGGCTTCTGCAAAAATGGGAATTTTTGAAATCTGTGACCACGGATGGAAGCTCCTCAGAAAAATAGAAGCTTAGAGATTTGGATCAAACCTTTTGATTAATCAGAAGGGTGGGATCCATCAAACCCCAGTTCGGGATCCTGTCCAGAAGATCCAGAAGTTTCAAAGGCAATTTTGAGGGGTCAAATTTTGGAGATTTCAAAATTGAAGTATGCAAGTTTGATCAGCTCAACGAGACACATCTATCCATCTATTCAGAAGTGTGAAAGTCAAAGATTGAATTTTTAGGGTTTCTCTAACAAACCCAAATCGAGCTCCAGATCCAGTTTCAGGGGGAGATGACGCTAATGCCCTACATAAGAAGATTACAAGCAATCTCAACAGGTATGACTTATCCAGGTATGTTTAAAGATTTGCTCATGATTAAGTCTATGGTATGTTTGTCTTCATATTATTACAGTTAGTACAATCTTGTTTAAATTTAGACTTCTCATATTACCTTAATAAAATTATGAATGCATGATAGAAGATATTCATTGGTTAGGGTGTTGACACTTATGATTGTACTAATGCATTATGGTGTTGTATGATGTCCGCTAACATGAAAGGTACACCAAGAAAAAAAAATCATGTTCTAGTTCAAGAACATATGATCATGATGACATGAAGACAAAGATTCGTCCATTGTCATGGATATCTTAGAAGATCTACTTACGAGGTATGTATAACTTGGTTCTACAATGGATAACTTATGAGACATGCAGGTTACTAGCACAAGTCATTGAAGAGAAACGGAATACATTATGCGGGTATGTTAGACATAACTAGCTAGCATGCTAATCCAAGTATGTTTTTCCTATATCAAGCTAGAATCCTACCTTGTGTTAGGATCTTATACTGTTGTGTTGTTGATAATGATTATTCATGAAGTCATAGGTTTGAATAGTCATGGTTGTATACATATTATGTTTCTTACCATAATTGATGATATGACTAACCAAAAGAATCATTAAGGTATAGGTTGGAGTAATCACGGGTTTATGCATTGATGATTTAACTAATCAGAAGAGTCCTATGATCAAATAAGAATATGCATGAGTAAAAGAAGACTTCCCTGAAACCTTGAATACTAATGCTTATTATTTCTGTTTGAAATGATCATGACTATACATGCTTAAGATTATTGTGTTTTGATAGTATTGAGAATATACTAATGAATGTATGAGATTACAAGGATAACACAATCATGATACTAATAAGTATGCATAGGGACCTAGGATGAATATAGGTTCAAGGACAGGTAATCCAGGAAGCAAAGATCAAGAGGGAGCTCACTCCAGTAGTTTCTGCAAGGATGCAGATATCCAGAGGGAGTTGACCATCCTTCTACATTCCACAACAGAAAGGTGTAGAAGAAGCTACTTTAGCAGCTCCTGCAAGGTAGCAAAGACTCGGAGGGAGTCCACCCAACAAACAAACAAAGATAAGTATTTTAATTACCATTTCTTACATATTTGTTTGTTTAAATAAAAAAATTCAATGATGTATAGGCTTATGTTCCTAGACTTAGGATATGTATTGTGCATATTAGAATGATTGCATTAATGAACAATATATTACTAATATGCATTTGATGGGTAAGTGGCCTATGGCACTGTACAACATTCCATTGCTACTTATCTAGAATGAAACCTCTTTGCTGACATGTTAGGAGTTGTGCACACTCTTAACAATGTTCTGGTAGAGATTGGAAGGCATCTAGAAAGTTACGGGATATGGATAAATGTTGTATTGAAGCATTGGCTAAGATAATTGCATGACTGTATGACATATTTCTTTATGTGTAAGAATTTGTTCTGAAAACTATAAGATGTTTTCTAATCATGCAATTTAACTTGTTGTGTAGGAAAGATCATATACCATCACCTACAAAAGAAGGACTACAACATTTGTTCAGCAACAAAGTTATCTATTGAAAATATTGAAGATATTGAATTTCCCAGGATCTAAGAAGATTGCCATGATCGAGAAGTACCAACCGATCATTAAGATGTTTGGGATGCAGTCCCAAGACCTGAAGGGGAGTCTGTAGTGACTTCCAAGAGGATCTACAAGATCAAGCATGCTGTAGGTGGTATCATAGATACTTTTGCTCATGTAGCCAGATACACTTCCATTAGATCCGTACTTGCTCTGGTTGCAGTGATGAAAGGGAGATACACCAGATGGATTTCAAGACAGCTTTCTTGAATGGTGTAGTTGAAAAAGAAGTGTATGTGGAGCAGCTACTTGGTTCTGAGACACATGACAGGGAATCATATATGTGCAAAACTTGGTATCCAGTTTGGGCTTACCAAGAGTAAAGCGGATTCCAACCTTTACTACAAAGTTGAGGAAGGGAATCCTGTGATTCTACTCCTATATGTGGATGACCTATTTGTAACAAGAGATGACAGATTGATTGCCGATACAAAGAGGAAGCTTGCTGTCGAGTTCGATATGAAGGACTTGGGGATGATGCATTATTTCCTAGGAATGGAGGTGTGGCAGAGTGTAGATGGGATCTTCCTTGGACAAGGGAAGTATGCAGTAGATATCCTGAAGAGGTTCGAGATGATGGATTGCAAGGCCATGGCCACACCTATGGTATCGAACTTGAAGCTTCTGTGTGACGCTTTATCTGAGCCGGTTGATGTCTCTATGTATCATCAGATGATTGGGTCCTTGATGTACCTGACGAACACGAGACTAGATATTTGCTTTGAGGTGAACACATTGAGCCAGTTCCTGACGGATCTGAGGAGTGTTCACCTGGTTGTTGTAAATCATATTCTGAGGTACCTGAAGGGTACAGTTGATTATGGGCTCAAGTATGAAGCGAATCAAAAGTTTAACCTGCAGGGTTATGTTGATTCAGATTGGGTAGGCAGTGTTGCAAATAGGAAGAGCACATCTGGGTGTTGCTTCAGTATGGGATCAGGTGTGATCTTTTGGTTTAGCAAGAAGCAATCTTGTGTAGCACTGAGTACAGCCGAGGCAGAGTATGTTGCAGCCTGTTCAGCTAGTTGTGAGGCAGTATGGCTTCAGAAGCTACTGTCTGATTTATTTGATCTTTCATTGGATGCTACTGGTATCTTTTGTGATAACCAGAGTTGTGTGAGGCTGTCTGAGAACCCAGTGTTTCATGACAGGTCGAAACACATTGAGATCAAATATCACTATATCAGGGATATGGTGCAGAGAGGAATAGTGAAGCTCCTGCATGTTGCGACGGACGAGCAAATTGCAGATGTGCTGAAAAAACCACTAGCCAGAGTGAAGTTTGAGTACTTCAGAGAGAGGCTTGGTGTTCTTCAAATTAATGACACTTCGAGGAAGTAGTGATGGACACATTTGCAGAAGTCATTCCAAGAATGTTGGAAGGAGGATCCTTCACATGGTTTTGGATGTAAGCGTTGGATGATGAGCATCAGGATGATGAGCATCAGGATGATGCTCCAGTTACTGCTATGTATATGCATCAGGATGATGCTGGATATGATCAGTTGGATCATTAATATGTATATATATGTACTCATCATGTCCTGGGAGATCCGATAGGTTGAGCTGTGTGCTCGTAATCAATCCTGGGATGCTCTTTCGAGGTTTTGTTGACTCACGTAATAAGTCCTGAGGATTCCACAGTATGGCCAGTGATGATGAGGACCTACAGGTGGTGGGCCTACATCCAGTATGAAAAAGGACTGGCTCTGTAGAACTTCCTATGACGAGTAGATTCAGAGATTGATTAAGATAGCAACAGCAGTGACGATGACGATGATTCGAGGATGATGATTCGTTGATGATGATCCAGAGAATAAGACTTGTGCTACGAGATCTGTGTCGAGAAATACCTTCCTAGTTAAGAGGGAGTGTTGATGTATATGTAACTTTGGAATGTATTTCACCCATGTATTTCATATATGTATTTTGTACTCCTATAGAGATGGCATTATTCCTCTATACGGAAGTGTTTGTATTCCTATAGAGATGTTATTATTCCTCTATATGGAAGTGTCGTCATTTATATTGTAAGTGTCGTAACTTATACTTGATGGGTTATTAGACCACCTTGTTGGGGTCGGCCCCGTATAAGTCATGTGGGTCGAAGGGTTATTAGACCACCCTATTGGGGGTTGGCCATGTGGGTTAAAGGGTTATTAGACCACCAAGTGTGGGGTCAGCCTGGATTAAGTTAACCATGGGTTAAGCTAGACATGTAGGCCCCATTAGTTTATTGGGCAGGACAGAACAAGTATAAATAAATATCAGGAGATCTCTATTTGGTCATTCTATCACACACTTCTATCATTCGAAAAGTGGCACACTTATGAGGAGGAGGATCTGTTGCTAGGAGAAGACTATCTCTTGTATTCTGGTTGTATCATTGCTCTATCTATCTCTGAGGAAGTTATTGGGGTTTTTCACCTTTATGGTTTTCCCCAAGTAAACTCTGTGTCTCTTGTGTGCTTGCATTATTGTGTCCATGATTGATATGCTATAGATTTGCTGTACATGTTGTTCTCTCAATTAAGATCCTAGATCAGATTGAAGTAAATTCTGAAAATTTAACAATAACATACTATATTCCAAATATCAGTTATTAATATTTCAATGCAATGAAATACATTTTCTTTACGTACGTGATGATCATAGTAAAATGCAATATACAATCACATTATTTGTGCCATCAAATGGAACTTTAAATAGTCATGAATGCACAATCACATCCTTTCATGCAACTTTGTCCTCCCAACAAAGCATTCTAGTAGGCCATCAATCATGACTACCTTTTGCATGCATTTACTTCCCTTGCATTCATAGCAGCTCATGAAATGATCTCAGAATTGACAATAATTCATCATTTCATCTATTATCTAATTGCAATGAAACATTTATATTGCAACCATGCATTCACACAATGCATCTCAACATGTGCACTCACACATATGCATGCACATTCACAACATTTACATCATATTTTAATGTACATTTACTTAATGTACCCAATGCATTATAGCATTGATCTAAAACTTTTTGTGCCTACACATGTTTCTTACCATGGTAAGTTGGGCATCTTAGTCAATGCTTTAACACAATACCCAACCATCTCCCTAATTACTTGGTTAACTATCTGGGTGCCTTCTTCTTCATTTAAACACAACACATCAGGAGTTCTCTCACTCCTTGGTTGTTGGAAAAGATATTTCATCCTAAATTAACACCAATAGGAATATTATGGGATACTTGTTAATCATTGTAGGCTTCACAACCCAACATCCCCATTTCCACACATGGCATGCTCTTATTTCTTATGGATGCCTTCAACCTTACATGCATACCATTTTATGACGATTAAAAATATGGTTGAAGGGATTATTACCCATCATCTTCAACACTTATACAATTAGCATAAATAAATCTTACCTACGTGGATTCCATTAACATATCTGATGCTACCTGGTCAGTCGGCTTCTTACCAGGGACTACACAGTCCTTCCATCAACCTCTTGATCATGGATTTGTGCTCCATCCTTTCTTCACAAGGCTACTAGTTATATGCAATATCATCATCAACATCTTCAGCCATTTTTATGTTGTATTTGGCCTTACAACGAATACCAATCAGCATTAATTATTATCAACCACAATAATTATTAAAAGTGGCTCATTGCATATGTAAAACCTCACTACTTTTATCAATATGCAATATCATATTCATGCACAAGCAAGTTCACATGCACTATGCATTATCTCTTAATATGCCCACTAGTGCATATTCATTTCACCTATCTAATCTCTTTCATTTCCAACATTCCTATGCCAAAATTCTGTACATAACACTCTGAAAATACAATTATATCAGCAAGAGAAGAGTTAAGGAGTTCTCCCTTTCCAATTCCTCATCATAGTATGGAATTCCTCTTCCATATCATAGTTGACCCAAGTTCATGGCTTATCTACCAAGCACACAAGGGGTTATTAGCTATGATTTTCTCACCAAAATCAATCCAATACATACACATATGTATAACCTTTATACTTGCTACTTTCTAGGCATGCAATTCTGATGCTATAAACAGAAATAGTTTAAGATGAGAAATTTCCTTCTTTATAAACATTTCCTTTTAGATAGTATTTTCCAATTTTCAGCTATAAATATCTTGTCATCCCTATGTAGCTTTCCTTCATCACTGCAATAACTCTCATTGCACTAGGTTCACATGCCTTGTTGCTCACATTTCTTTCAAAAATTATGGTCAAGTCCAACTTGGACTTTCTTGGACTTCCCTACACTTATGAGCACTGCAATTCGTTCAATTCCAACTCCATATGGAGTCCTTCAAGGCACATTGTATGCCCTTGCATCTCATTCAAATGTGATACTTTCTTTCCATTCTCATGGAAATATTTTCCACAATTCTGAGCCACACAATTGATTCACACATGGAAATTCCTCATTTCTGTATTAGCAGCCTTTACATGGCCACCATGTCACTATCATGAGTCACATGCCAATTCCACATACTGGTATGTCTTATTCCCATGAGTGACAACTTTTGGGAGAATGGAATTGACTTACCCATTCTCCTTACTTACTCATATCTTTCAACTTCTCTGATCATGCATGCACTTAGCCACAAGGATGCTTCACCCAGCGAAATGCTACACGGTCGTCGATCCTTCTCGATATATGTTCATTCTACAGCTCTAACAAGCCCGTAAGCTCTTTCTTTGTCCCAAGCAGCCCTAACACTGCAACCTTGGGCTCTGATACCATTTTTCATGTCCCAAGTCCCCTCAGTTCCCTTTATAGGTGATGGGGGAGCTCCTTAGAACAACCTGCTAATTTTTTTAAAAACTTATCTGCAATTCTTCCCTTTTACACAGCTGCAATTTCTTCGGTCCACAATCTACAATCCACAATCCGCAAGTCAAAATTCAAAAGTTGGAAGTCAGAAACCCAACGTGTCACTTCAAGAATTACACCTTTGACTTCCGCAATCCACGATGCGGGAGTCAGAAAGTCGGAATGGAAAATACATGGCATCAAAGAAATACACCTCTAACTTCCGCATTCCACAATATGCGATGCGGGAGTCACAAATTTAGAACGAAAAATACACGGTGTCGAATAAATACTCCTTCGACTTTCGAATTCCGCAATCCGCGATGCTGGAGTCATAAATTTGGAACACCCAATTCTCTGCTTCGCCGAATCACGCCTCCGACTTTTGCAATTCACGATGCGAAAGTCAGAAGTCAGAACTACAAAATCACAGCTCCAAGAAATTTACTCCTTTGAATTCCGCACTTCCCAATCTAGCTTGTGGGATTCAAAATTCAGAACTCCAATTCACAACTCCGGAGAAAATTAATCCTCCGACTTCTGCACTCTGCAATCTGGCTTGTGGGAGTTGGAAGTCGGAACTCCAATTCACAACTCCGGAGGAAATTACTCCTCTAAATTTTGCACTCCACGATCTGTCTTGCGGGAGTTGGAAGTCGGAACTCCCAAGCACCACGCCGAGAAACCATGCCTCTGACTTCCGCAATCCACAATCCGCACTGCGGATTCGAAAAGTCGGAATTTGGCCACATACCCCTGTTATTGCCAACTCCTCAGGCTGATAACTTCCTTATCCTAAGTCCATTTTTGGAAAACTTGGTACCATTGGAAATCTCTTAGTGAGCCCCATGAAACTATATGATCCTATGCCACACCTGAGGACTTTGATCCTATCCTTATTCCAACCTAAAGTGTGGACCCAAACTTCATCCATGCCTCTTTCCCACTCTGTAAAGAGCTCTGATCCACTCTTTCATGGCCCCTCCCTTCATTAATATAGACCCTCAGAGGGAACATGAACATAGTAGAGGTTTATATTTATTCCCCAAAGCCCTAACTAGCAGTCTAGGCTTTCTAGGCCTTCACAAGACTTAGCCCTATTCACTAATGAATAGATCATATGAATAAAAACACATGGAAGCATAATCATGCTCAATTAAATAAAGTTGAATGAAACATGAACAATTAAGCATTCAGAACACGGAATGAGCATGATATAAATCACAGAGAACACTTATCCTTTTAGATGAAATCACCAAGCAACTATATATGGACTGCAATGTTCCAACCCAACCATAGGTCTATTCCCAGCCTGTATTATTTCAGCAATCAGAGACCACCCCCGAGTTGGGGCTATGTATCCACTAAAGAGGAACTACTCAGGTCCACTCACATCCTTGGTTTCACAATCATTCAAGTCATCCAGCACACAACTGGCTATTTCAAGCAAGTGGGGAGATAGGGAAGGATATTTCTAATTCAATGAGCTAAACCATAGAGCTACAGGAATATCTAGTTGGCTTCATACAGTCTCGGTAACCCCATCACCCCCATTCTCAGCCTAAGTAAGGTCCCCTTCACTATGGCACAGTCCATCGGTTTCCCGTTCCCTCAACGCTGACCTCGGAAGGTATGGCTTGTCCCGACTGCTAAAACATGGATAAATGAGACTTCATCGGCTCTTCCATGAATTATAACACCCCCCCCCACCCCCCCCCCCCCCCCCCGCGGTCTCTCTCCCACTACAATTCGATCTTGGATCTTCCTCAGTGTTGCGGTCGAAAGCTTTGTCTCGCAACTGGGTTCTGGGAGATCAATCCCACTCCAATCCGCTCTGGGATCTCCTCCACGTTGCGGTTGAAGGCTCTGTTGGCAGGAGGTTTGGTAAGGTAGCATCGCAGCATTGTTGATGCTGCAACAAGTCAGAAGGTATCGCGGAATGCGGAGAGTTGGGCGTAAAGGAGATTATTTTATGTATTTTTGAGTTAATTGTACCGCAGTATGCATGTTTTTGTGTCATTTTGGACCAAGTCAGTTAGATATTGGGTCACTTGCTTGAAGTGTCGATTAGAAAGTTGTTAGAAAGTGGAGAAGCATTTTAAGGGCGAAATCCTATGTATAGACATAAGTTGTAAGTGTTGAATAATCAGAGTACGGATCCTTAGATGTTGGATATGTGCGTCTTTGAGTATGTATTCGAGATCAAGAGATACTGGAGAGATCTGTGTTTTTACGGAGATATTGTATTTGGGTTTTGCTAAAGTTAATATGACATGACAGAGCTGTTTTGCGAAATCCCTATGCATCTTTTGATCACTTACGGTAGTGCATGTTGCGATATATGAATAATGCTATGTTTTCGTACTGCAATTAATGCTTTACTTTTATACTTGTTGCGATGAATGTTCCGGTTGAATGATGCTATGGATACAATGTTGCTGAAGTTAAATGCATAAATATATTCATGAATGTCACAATAAGCTTAAGTGATTGTTGCCGCAAACATCCTCCTTCATTCGGCGGAAACATGGTTCCGTCGACTCTCCCTTGAACATCTCAGGTGAGACCTCATCTACTCTGCAGGTGTTGCTGGACGGGGTGAAACCTATCTGGGATGATGCTAGGGGAGATCACGGTGGGTTGGTATCGATAGTGATGGGAACCCCTATCAACTAGGTTTGAGTCAACAAATGGTTCTGTTGCCGGGATCGTGTGCGAAGTGAAAGGAGGATATGTTGTGGCATCCGACGCAAATGGAACTACAAAGTTGGTTTGATCAGAAGTTGCAGGAATTTGCTGAAGAAGAAAGTCGGAGCACTCAACTAACAGTAGATCAATGGGTGGGAACATACATTCACGATGGTCTGCATGAACAATTTTTCTATGAATTCCCAATCATTTTGTACGAGTGGTTGGCAAATTTGACTTTCCAGAAGAGGAACTTCCAAGGTGGGGAACCGATGACCTGGACCCCAGAGCTGATCCAAGAACTGTAGGAAGTCGACAACAAAGCATCGCGGGTTGTCGAACTGTGGCTTGATAGCATCTTGGAAGGGTATATCACTGAATTTGCGGTTGATACACAAAAGTATTATAGTGAAGCTGAAAGATATTTCTTCCGCGAACCCTGAGGAAGGTTTCTGCTATCGCTCCAACTGTCAATTAAGATGCTCATTTGCGAGAAGGGTATATTGAAGATGCATCTAGATCAGTAAAAAACATGGTGGGAGGAGGCCGTGGGTATCGCGATGGCAGGGGGGAGGTACATGGAAATATAAGGGGTAGATGGGTACAGGTCATGACGATACTGTGAGCGAATCCGAGAAAGAGAGTGGTCTTACAAGGGGAGGAGTGAGGTTTCGACAGGAAAAGAGGTAGAGGACAAGAGAAGTTCCTGCTGCGATAGAACCGCAAGTTCCCGAAGGAAGACCACACGGGACGAAGCAACCTCACAGTCTGGACAAGGAAAACCAGGCTACGCCCAGGATAGAGGTAGGACCAAACCCCAGCAGCAATGTATCCACACCTCCTCTTACTATCTACACCTCCTCTTACTATCTGTCAACCGGTAAGAAACACAACTTCGACCCCACCAGGTCAACAAAAATTGATTGCTAGTAGTTCAAAGACTGCAGGAAGAAATCCCATGATGGCGGGTGAGGATGCTAAGTTGTCGCTATTCCATGGAAGTGGGACAGATAAATCAGAACAGTACTGGTTTTAGTGTGAAGCGGTATGGACCGTAAAATAGATCACTGATGATAATGCTAAGAAAGACAGTTAGCGACAAATCTACGAGGTCGCGCATTAGACTGCTTTATGAAATTTGTTCTAGTCCCTACAGGAGCTCCAAAGAAGACACTAGACGACATTAGGGATGGTTTGATTGCAAAATTCAGAAAACCCAAGTCTGAAGCACAATATATTATAGAATTGAAAGAAATTAAGCAGTATCCCAATGAGATGGTATGGTATTTTGACCAGCGGTTTAAGACGCTGATGGTGAAGGTTAGTTTTGATATGAGCGTCGTCCAACACAAAGAGTGGTTCATCGCGGCACTGTTACTGCACATTCGACTACCACTAATGCAGCAAAACATTACGACGCCCAGTGAAGCTTTGGATATTGCAATGCGGTTGGAGGCGTCTCCAATTGGTGAAAATGAAGTTGGGATGTCGCAAATATAGACACAGCTGGCTAACTTGACCATATAGCTACAAGATCTCAAGAAGGGAAAGGAGCAGCGTGAAGAAGTATGGTGTACACGATGTCGAGGAGAAGGGCATACTAAGGAAATTTACCCTGACTTCCGCAATTATCTGGTTTCAAGAGCACCAAACCCGTTGAGTGGTGGTGGCATGCCATGGTGTTGCGTTTGTCAGGTATATGGGCACCGCCATGAGGAATGTCCATACATGCAGAAGATGGTCACCAAACCGATGAATCTGTATTGCACATTCTATAAATCTATGGGACATGACGACAAAGATTGTCGGACATATTGGTTGCTTCATGAGAGAATGTACGATGCATTCTATGTAAAGGACGATTAGTGTGCCATACAACAACCACAGGTAGCTCAGCCAATACCTCAACCGCAGGTACAATTTATACTGCAGTAGCAACCATAGCAGTTTATGCCGCAATATGCTCTGATGAAAATGGCTCCACAGCAGCCACAATACGTTCAGCAACTGTAATATGCGCAGCAAGGGCAGGGCATGCAACCAACTCCTATGCACCAACAGTACCAACAGCAGGGTCGATTCCATGGAGAATTTCGGGGCAGACGTGGTGGAGCCTTTGGTCGTGGAGGAGGATGAGGAGGTCGCGGACCTGTGCAATGCTATCATTGTGCGGTATGGGGATATTACCAGCGAGATTGCCCACTATTGCAGGCGCAGTGTACATTTTGCTTTGTTGCAGACCATACAATAGAGAACTTCCCACAGTTGATTGCACGATGGAAAGCAAGGAATATTCCACAATTACAGAATCAGAAACAGGCGCAGCCAGTACAGAATCAAGTGCATCAACCGACGCAGAACCAGAACCAACACCCAAATCAGAATGCTAATCTGAATGTGAACCAACCGGGTATCCACCACTGAACCAAAATCAAGGCGCAAGTGTTGCAACAATTTATGCAAAGCTAAGGCCACAGGAAGCAGTTGTCGCAGTCATCACGCAGGGAGGTGCAGTAACTGGAGGGGATAGCCCACAACCACTCATTCGATTAGTCAGGCAGAAGAAGGTATCATTTGACATTGAATCCAAGCGTGATACATTCTTTCAGGCACATCGTGCGATGGACCAGGATTGAGGTAAATCCATTATCTGCGACATGCCCCCTGTTTTGATGCTACTTCAGAGGCAGGTCCGTCGGCGCCATCTGGAATTTTGCAGAATTTTTTCGAGTGTTGCTTATTGTTGGCAAGGGATCCCGTGGACCTTGCTGAGATTGAGGGGTTGTTGCAATGACCAACCAGGGGACGGCAAGAGTCTACGGTAAACTCCTTACAGCACCGAAAGACCGGTAAGGAGATGCACATGAACATACAAATTGGGGATTATGATGTTGATTCAGTTATTCTGGATCTTGGTTCGGATGTCAACATCTTAACCAAGTAGGCATGTTAGAAAATGGAGAGCCCCCCATTGAGTTGGTCTCATGTACAGCTCTGGTTATCTAAACACGCTAAGGTGACACCGATTGGGAGAGTCCCACGTTTGGTGGTGGACATTGAGGGCATAAAGACCTATGCTGAATTTGACGTCATCGAGGTGGTTAAAGGAGGAATCTCATATCCCACGTTGCTAGGGATTGGATGGCCTGATGACAGTGAAGCGGTAATCAACTTCAAGCGGCAGATGATGACCTTCAAAAACTATGATCTCAGAGTCATAGCCCTGTTGGATTCGGCTGAAGGACGTAGATACATTGAGCCAGTGAAGGATGAAGATCCCAATGGATGAGACCAGGTATTCAATATTTTCGAAGACTATATTCATCCGACTGCCAGCGGTGAGCTGGGATGGCGCATTGACAGCTCTGCGTCTTCCAACTCTGACGATGCGTTAGAACACTGGCAGAACCGCTTGCACGAGGTATCGCTCCACAAGTGCGGGTTAGTCACGTAATCGTTATGTCACGTTGTGACTGAAATAGTCACACTACCAGTATATGAGGGGTTTCCTGGTTTGTCCAACTTTCTCGCAGAGTTTGAGGAACAAGGTTCCGAACCTCAGCAACTGCTGGCACTAGAAGAAGCAATGAAGGTTGCTCCAGCACGCTAGTGGGAGACACATAAGAATTCGATCGACGGATGGCTGCAATGCAGGAGATTGATGATGGTTCACTTCGGTGATACCGAGGTCTACCACACACGGAAATATGATGGTCGGAATAACCCTGGAAGTCATCTAAGGGAGTGTCAGACATTGTGGGCATCGCGACCGCGAGATGCGTGGGTCCATGCCTTTATCCATACTTTAGACGAGATGTCGTGCTCATGGTATACTACAGTTGAGTTGCGAGGAGAAATTACCACTTGTGTGGAGTTGACGGTATGCTTCACTTATACATTCAGCTTCGTGGATGCCAACCCTGATGTCAATAATGCTTTGCAGCTCATCCGCGACGTGGTTTTGAAGGTTGTCCCAGTGGCATATCCCACGGATATGCATGCGCACTGTCAGATGCAATCCATGATGGAATGTTACAATGTCACCGGTGGGCCCGAAGACGGTGATGATCCACGGAATATCAATATTCCCGAGTATGAAGGAAGTACTGATGTGATAGCACCGGATGCGCCAAGTGATCCGATTAGCCATCCATTGAAGCTCTGTAAGATCAATATTGGGACGAAGGCCACTCCCAAGTTTGTGAATGTTGGAGATTATTGGGATGATGAGATGATGGGAAAGATCCCCTTGAAAACAAATTCTAAACCGATCAGGCAGCGACCCTACCGGATAAATCCGCGACATAAGAAGAGGGTCAAGGTAGAACTTGATCGCATGTTGGATGCTAGTATCATTGAACCAGTCGAAGAGTCAGAATGGATTAGTCCTATGGTGGTGCAGGACAAGAAGACTGGAGAGGTGCACATTTGTGTCAATTTGCAAAAGTTGAATGACGCCTGCTTGCATGATCCCTTTCCGACTCTATTACTGATGAAGTACTCGAAGGGGTGGGAAACCAGGAGATGTATTCTTTCACGAATGGGTTCTCGGGCTATCATCAGATCCACATTACAAAAGAAGACCATCACAAGATGACTTTTGTGACAGAATGGGGTTGTTTTCAGTATACCGTGATGTTGTTTGGGCTGAAGAACGCACCTGTGATCTTCTCGCGGGTTGTTGTTGCTGCGTTCCGGGATTTCATTCAAAAGTTTTTACAGGTATACATGGATGATTGGACAGTATATGGTTTGATCCATGATCGTCTGGCCAATCTGCGGTTGATGCTGGAGCGTTGCCTATAGCACCAGATATCACTGAATTTGAAGAAGTGCATCTTTTGTGCACCGTTTGGGATATTGTTGGGTCACATTGTATGCAAACAAGGGTTGTTATTCGATCCAACAAAGATTGCACTCATTTTGATTTTAACACCGCCGACTAATGTTAAGTAGTTGAGGGAGACATTGGAGCCATACTGGGTATTATCGCAAGTTCATCAGGGGATATGCAGTGATCACCACCCCTATGGAGAAGCTATTGAATAAAGATGTGGTATTTTAATGGAGCCCTGA
Organism: Larix kaempferi; assembly: GCA_027924585.1. Taxonomy (NCBI): domain Eukaryota; kingdom Viridiplantae; phylum Streptophyta; class Pinopsida; order Pinales; family Pinaceae; genus Larix; species Larix kaempferi. The sequence goes on from BSBM01000001.1 coordinate 18,682,948, forward strand.
ATGCCAGGATAGCTTTGAGACGCTGAAGGCGAAGATGGATTCGGCACCGATACTGGTCTTTCCGGACTGGAGTAAGGAATTCCATGTCCATGTTGATGCATTGTCGATTGCACTAGGTGTGGTGCTAGCGCAACCAGGAGAGGGGGATCTCAATCACCCTATTTCCTTCGCAAGTCGGAAGCTATCATCCGCAGAAAGGAACTACACCACTACCGAGAGGGAAGGCCTGGCGATGGTCTATGCGCTGTAGAAGTTTCAACACTACTTATTGGGCGTCCATTTTAAGATGTTCACAGACCACTCCACATAAAAATACCTAGTCAATAAGCCTGTGTTGGGGGGGAAGATATGTCGATGGCTACTTCTTTTTCAGGAGTTTGATTTTGAAGTAATTGTGAATCCAGGACAGTTGAATGCTGGCCCTGATCATCTATCGCGGATTGAAACAGGAGAGGATCCAACCAACATTGAAGATGGGTTACTAGATGCGCAACTGTTTAAGGTTGAGGTAGCCGATGGCTATTTTGAAGAAATTATTCAGTTGTTGGTGATAGGTATTGCACTAGAAGAATTCACCACTAGTCAGAAGAAGCAGTTGGTAGTCAAGGCTGCAGATTTCCAGCCAATTGCAGGAGAGTTATACAAGATAGGCGTCGATGAGATCTTGCGATGGTGTGTCTTTCCACATGAGCAAGCACAGATCCTATTAGAAGCACATGTAGGTGTGGCTAGAGGGCACTATGGCGGTCGTGCAACTACCAGGAAGGTGCTTCATGCGGGGCTCTGGTGGCCCACGCTGCACACTGATGTGACCAACTATGTGTGGTCCTACGACGTTTGTCAAAGAACTGAGAAGCCATCCAGGAGAGATGAGATTCTGCTGATGCCTCATCTAACACTGCAGCCATTCAACAAATGGGAAGTGGATTTTTTGGGACCAATAAATCCACCGGGGAAGTGCATTGGTGCAAGATACATCATCACAGCGACAGATTATTTGATGAGATGGGCAGAGGCTGATCCAGTCGTTGACTGTTCCACAGCCACGACTACGTTGTTTTTGTTCGACAACATTGTCACTCACTTCAGCTGCCCCAAGATATTGCTGAGTGATCAAGGAAGCCACTTTCTCAATCGCACCATCAGCGCGTTGACGGAGGAACTGCAAATACACTATAAGAAGAGTACGCCATATCATCCGCAGGAAAATGGCACGGTGGAAGCTTTCAACAAGATATTGGAGCATGCACTGACAAAGGTGTACAATGTGAACTGCGATGACTGGGATCTGAGAATCCCAGTAGTGTTGTAAGCGTATTGCACCACGTGTAAAAGGTTGACAGGACAAACACCATTGAAGCTGGTGTATGGACAAGGAGCAATTATGCCAATGGAGTACATCATTCCGAGTCTTTGCATCGTGGCAGCAATAGGCATGGATGATGCAACAGCATTAGAAGAACGTCTAGCGCAGTTAGTACAGCTGGAGGAAGATCACTTTATTGCAGGATTCCACCAGGGGGTAGAGAAGGATCTCCAGAAGGCTTGGCACAATCGCCACATCAAAAACAAACAGTTTCAACAGGATGACTTGGTGTTGTTGTATGACAACAATTTTATGAAACATCCAAGAAAATTGCAGATGCATTGGCTTGGCCCATATCACATAGGTAGCATCACTTTAGGAGGCACAGTACAGTTGCAGCAATTGGACAGAGCGATGCTCCCAAAATTGATTAACGGAAGTAGGTTGAAGCCCTATCGGTCTGGCTTGGAGCAATGCGATGCCTGAGTCGCATCGAGAAAAAAAACTGCATGTTGATCGATGGTAGGATGGCGCACTGACAGAGACAAGAATGTGCAGGCAGGGAGGCTTGTGCCGCAAGTTAGGAACGGTTCACAATGGTAGCAAGGTCGCGACCGGGTCAAATCAGCAATAAATGTCAAAAGTTAAGATGGTTAATTAACGGTGCTTGTTCGAATGATGGGCATTAATGGCAGATCCGGTCGATCGGCTGACATGATCGACGGTGGATTTGGGTCATTAATTCAGAATTTTGGCCTCGTTAATGCGGGATTTAGTGATGATTACGAAGGATTGGGTTGGATGCTATAAGAAAGGGTCAAAGCTGGTCAGAAGGCACTAAGAAAATTCAATTGTTAGGTGTGCAAGATTTTGCAGTGTTGCCAAGCATTGTTGCTAACAGGTGAGCGCAATTGTGATTTGGGCAAGGTTCAGTTGAACTTGCGGCATACGGGTGTTTTGTGCCGAGTTAATATTGTGAGTAGCGTTGTGCCATCCCTTGAGGTTTCAAAAAATTGAGTTAGGTATGCCAGGTGAGCTGGAGATAGTTGAAATCTCCAGCGAAGTAGAGTCTCTTTTCACTCCTGTTGTTGTTGAGGAGGAGGCAGTAAATATTGAAGAGGAAGTTGCCAACATGCTGGTTGGAACATCAGTTATCACCAAGAAGCGTCGAGAAGGTCAACATTCTGAGTCCCCGAAGAGCAAGTGGCAGCTTAAGTCATCCAATGCAAGAGCGGGAGAGGTTCAACTACAGGTGGGACAGTCCAACCGAAGAATTGATGAGTCTGTTGCATGGGAGGGATTGTCTACTGCCGACATCCCCGGGTATGTCCCCCCTAGTCAGTCGGGTGCACCACCGCACAAAGTGAACAGAAATCAGAGGTATCCCTTGAGGCTAGCAGCGCTCCCTACTAGAATGGATTGCTCTACTGATATTGTGCTGGCATTGATGTGCTTGAAGTACGATGATCATGATATGGTGTCCTATCCAGCAATTACATTGGACCCCTATGTGTCAGGGTCGAAGCTCATGGGGACGCCGATTCCGCAAGACTGGGCACGGGGGCTAAACCAGGATGGCTTGTTGGGCCTTATTAATATGTCGCATTTTGGACGACTACCAGAGGTTAACGCTTGTGTGAAGCAACTGATCACCTATTTCCATGGTCGTTCATTGTGGCTGGACCAAGAGATTCTAGTTACCATCGACCTGATTGCGACCATTACCGGGTTTCCCAAAGATGGGGTAGACCCGTCGTAATACTTCTGAGGGAAGGAGAACGACAAAAAGAGGGTGAATCAGTTGGTTGATCTCTATGAGATGGAATGAGATGGCCGTGGTTATCGCACTAGCAGTATCAACGATAAGGCGGTTTTGGCCTGCATGGAGCAATGCGCGGAAGGTGTCCAGATGAATTGGTCCTTGTTTCTGTTGAACCAATTGGCGGAGGATGATGTCGTTGTCCAAGTTGGGAAGGGCTCCTTCACATATAGATGGTTGTTAATTTTGATCGCATTGGTGGCCTGGAAGGAGCCCAGTAGTTATCAAGGTATGGAGGTCGAGGCCGCAAAAGAGTGTCGGGGTGCGCGATATCAAAACTTGTGGTGGGTACGTGAGAAAGAGCACCTCCGGGAGTGTGCATTGCAGTTCTGGTTTTACTAGGAGATGCTCTGTGATGCAGCAGTACGGATGCCACAGTTATCTGAGGAAACTGCAGCAAGGTTTAAGCCGATTATGGTGTTCGTGATTTGGCCAAATTCCATTTATGTGCAAGCCCGACGCGACCCTAGTAAGAAATAGTTGTTAACCCCTTACAAGGTGACGACAGAAGCGCTGGATACCATTGTAAATGATTGGCCGTCGGAATGGCACGAACCCATGGGGTTAGCAGATATCGAGGTTTGAGAACTGGTGAAAGGACCAGATGATCGGTTATCGGCGCAGACCAGCGGATTCATCATGACTTGGATCAAGAATCAATAAGGACATCGACAGTTGATGAAAGTGACCGGGACCATGAAGAAGTCAGAACAAAAAGGCACTAGGACCATGCGACAATCAGTGGGCTGCCCCTGTCGTCGGAAGCACATTTGGTCTGACTAATACAAGAAATCACTGATGCATCCACCGCAGCGACTCAAAAGATGATGGTGAAGACAGATAAAGGGTTCCATGTGCTCACTGCTCATATGGACTCCTTGTGTGATATGGTTTCGAGGAAGGAACCCGAAGAAGCATTGGCACAGCCAGTCGGCACAACCAGAACTGAGTCGTGGGTCAGGAATGTGGAGATTCCCCTGACTGCGATTATGACTGACGATGAGGCTTTGAAATCCTTGTTGTAGCAGTTGAAGAAAGTGACCATAAATTTCAACACATTTCCAACACAAGGGTTGAAAACTATGCAGACGGTTGCTAGCTGGAAAATGGTGGATAGAATGCACGAGATTAGTGGTAAGCATCTGCGGTTGTAGGAGAGCGAGGTAGCTGCAAAAGCAGTAATCGCAGAGTCAACAGGAAGGGCCGATGCAGCGTGGCAGGTTGTGGATTAGCTCGAACAGGACATCAAGAAAGAACAAGATGAGAAGGCTCGAGTGATCGAAGAACTAAAAAAAGAACAGGATCACCTCATTGCGGAGAAGGCGCATATGTGGGATGAAAGTGTGCGGGTAGAGATGGCTGTCGCTGAGGCTTACCACCACGTACCGGAACCCATTGCAGAATTGGATGTGTTTCAACGTGTGCAATGACTAGGGGCTGTCATTGTCCTGTTGCGACACGACAATCAGGAGTTGAAAGCTCTGGTGAATCCTAGTACCCCTCAAGTAGAAGTGGATGACAGAAAATGGGCTAGTGAGGAGATCACAACACAGATGGCGGAGCTGGAAACGGCAGCCACGAAGCTCACAGCCAACACCGTGCAGTTTTAGGGCCAAATTGTTCAGGACGAGCAAGTTGAACAGTTGATCAAATCTCAGCAGGAAGAGGAGGGGTATTTGGTGAAACTCAAGGTGGAAATGCGCATGATGCCACCCATGGAGCAGGTTTCCAAGTCTGTGGACTTAAAATAGCTGCTGCTGCGCGTCTCCAAGGTCGATGAGCGACAGAAGAAGCGCGCTGCACAGTTGGAGAAATTCTAGGAATTTGGCGGTCAGTTCATGACAAAAGCCGACGAAGTTCTCTAGGTAGTGCAGGAACGTTGTCAACAAGTGCCAGCGAAGCTCACTGAGCACCCATCTCCCCAGGATGTCATTGACAATCAGGGGGCGGCTACGGCTTCAAAGGAATAGGTGACGACCGTCGAGCAGTAGTACGAGGATTTCCGCATCAAGACCACAGAGTACACCATGTCTTGTTGACATGGCTCGAGGGTGAGCCACAAGATTATGTTGGGGGCATGTTGGCAGGCGGTTTGGTAAGGTATCATCGCAACATCACTGATGCTGCGACAAGTCAGAAGGTATCGCGGAAGGCGAAGAGCGTGGCATAAAGGAGATTATTTTATGTATTTTTGAGTTAATTATACCACAGTATGCGGATTTTTGGGTCATTTTGGACCAAGTCAGTTAGATATTGGGTCAATTGCTTGAAGTGTCGGTTAGGAAGTTGTTAGAAAGTGGACAAGCATTGTAAGGGCGGAAGCCTATATATAGACATAAGTTGTAAGTGTTGAATAATCAGAGTATGGATCCTTAGATGTTGGATATGTGCGTCTTTGAGTCTGTATTCAAGATCAAGAGATACTGGAGAGATCTGTGTTTTTGCGGAGATATTGTATCTGGGTTTTGCTAAAGTTAATATCACATGACAGCGTTATTTTGCGAAATCCTTGTGCATCTTATGTTCACTTATGGTAATGCATGTTGCGATATATGAATAATGCTATGTTTTCGTACTGCAATTAATGCTTTACTATTATACTTGTTGCGATGAATGTTCCGGTTGAATGATGTTATGGATACGATGTTGTTGAATTTAAATGCATAAATATATTTATGAATGTCGCAATAAGCTTAAGTGATCATTGCCGCAAACATCCTCCTTAATTTTGCGGAAACATGGTTCCGTCGACTCTCCCTTGAACATCTCGGGTGAGACCTCATCTACTCTACAGGTGTTGCTGGACGGGGTGAAACCTGTCTGGGTTGATGCTTAGGGAGATCACAGTGGGTTAGTGTCGATAGTGATGGGAACCCCAGTCGACTGGGTTTGATTCAATAGGCTCTATCCCGTCGATGTCCTTTCGGGCTTCCAAATCGGGACTTCCCCTATGAAGTTTTGTTTTGGGCATAGTTGCGGCCGAATGGCTTGGTCTTGCATTGGGTTTTTGGCTATCAAATTTCGGTTTTCCCATGTGTTTCATGGAATTTCACACTCTCCAATTCCCTCTTGGGTTCAAGTCGATGGTTCTCCCATTGGATTTAACTTCCCACATGAATTCTGGGCGACCTTGGCACTTCCCAAATGCGGCTTCCTTCCAAGTCATGATTTTCAGTTTCTTTCTTACTGTTGGGCATGTGTCCTCTCTCCAAACTGGAGACTCTCCCTCCACAATTTCCTGCAGGTGAGGGAAAACGTTCCCCCCAACGGATTTCACTTCCCACACATATTTCTGGGCTTTTTTGGCTCTGCAAAATCGTGGATTCATCCTAAGTTGTGGTTTTTTTGGTTCCTCCACCGATGGGAATGCGTCCTCCATCAAAACTCTAGCTTGAATGATCAACCATGGAATGGGGAATGAGTAAAACGTCCTCCCATCAGGTAGGGTGGCTTATGGAACAAGCAAAACAGAGCCTATACCCCTACCCGAATTTCAGGGACTCCCATACTCCATTAACCTCATGAATATGATTTCTTCAACCACTTTCTTACACATAATTAAATTACAGTTAGAATAGTCAAAGGGGTTCTCAAGATGACATATGGTAGCCTAAGGTTCAATCCCATAACCCCCTCACCTCTCCCTAGTGGATACACAGTCCCCCTCATTTAGTTGCATCCATAGCTATCCCCTTGGTATTTTTATTTGCATGAGATTTGTTTACATCATTTTTACAACATCCATGGCTTAATAGCACATGGATAACACAATATCAAATACTTGCCTCTTAAAGCTGAGCATTCACTAGCGGGACCTTGGCCTTGAGCTCCACGCTAGTAATCATACATCACATATATACATTATTTACATTAAAAGCCAATACATCCGAAGGGTCAAAATGGAGGTATTACACCGCACCTTCCACCCCTATCTTCTTCTTCTTCTTTTACCTCTAATATATTTCCTCATTATAATATGAATAACTTACAATTAAGTTATTAATCTATTATTAAAAATAACAAATTATAGAATCATAATTTATGAAACATAAAAATCAATTATGTAATATTTAAAATAAAAATATTCAACAATTCAAAACAAAATATTTCAAAATATTTTTTGTATAGGTGTTACAAAAAACATACATCTCTAGCTTGTCTATAGCAAGGAAAACGTTAGGGGTGAAATTTAGCCCATAGGTTCATTTTCAATGTATTTTTCCAAATAAAGATTCATTAATATCCATTATTTTTTAAAATGATTCGCCCAAATTCCATAGGATTATTTTACTCTAAACATCGCCATAATTGTTTAAGAACTATATAAAATCCTTAGAAATTTGATATTTTTACAAAAAAAAATACCAAACATTTTATGACTGGAAATTTAAGAATTAGTATTATTTTTCTTACAAACTTTAAGAAAATTATAAATCCTTAATATTATTTTTAAACTATAAAACTTTTTATCAAATTACATAATATTCACCTAAAATATTGTTAAAAAAAAACAATACCTTAAATAGATTTTTGATGTTTAATGTTTGTAACCTAAAAAAATCTTATACCTTCTTTAAAAAAAACCTTCTCACTCATGACTTGTGAATCCTCCCTTGCTTATCCATCATATTCAACAAAATAAAAACTTTTTTAACTCCCCAAATTAATTACTTATTATTCTGATATCAAACACTATAATTCCATACATTTCTTCACCCCCATTACTTTTTTATCTACTTAAACAAAAATTGCAAAAATATATATGACTCTCGCTTAACTTTAAACTTTTCACTCTCACTTACTTTTCAAGCCTCCCTTACTTATCCATCATATTTAACAAAAGAAAAACACTATATTGTCAATCTTCCTGACTTTTCAAGCAAAACTTTAAACTTTTCACTTTCACTTACTTTTCAAACCTCCCTTGCTTATCCATCATATTTAACAAAAGAAAAACACTATATTATCAATTCTCCTGACTTTTCAAGGCTCACTTGCTTATCCATCATACCTGAATTTTCAAGCCTCACTGGCTTATCCATCATACTTAACAAAAGACAAACACTATACTTTTCAACACTCACTTGCTTATCCATCATATTTAACCAAAGAAAAACACTATATTGTCATTTTTTTCTTTCCAAATTAATTACTCTAATTACTATATTATTCTAATGTAAAACATTATGATTCAATAACATATCTTCACTCCTACTGCTTTTTTAATCTCCTTAAACTAAAAATTGCAAAACTATATATAACTCTCACTTAAATTTAAATTTAATCCACAAACAAAGATTTATTATCCACAACTCTCATAGTTCATTATCAAAATAAAGAATGTCAATCTCCATAAATGTGAATATGACCATAAAACAAAAAGCTTAATAAGGAAATACAAAGTCAATGGTTTTGATAATGAGAAAGTTCATTATTCCTACCCCACACACCATAATAATTACCACATTAAAGAAATATAATTTTAAAAACTCTAATTATTTTTAACACAATTATATTTGGTCATCATGTTTTCATTTTCTTTAAAATAGTTAAGGACCTTATAAGTGATAACCATGAACCGTCTTCTAGATAATAAATTCATTTGTCTTCACTTCACTTTTTTATTAGTTCTTTATTAACAATATTATCTTTATATTTTGAATCTAAATACCAATTTATTTTGAATCTAAATACCAATTTGGTGCTAACATTAAATTTCTTTTCCGAGGGAAGTAGGTGTAGGGGATTGTTTTTTATCCCGGGGAGAATATAGTATCAACCTTTGCATGTGGTTTAGGGAATGGAACTAATAACCAAGTGGAGCATTATGCTTTATACTTATAATTGAAACAATTTTCCTCTCTCGGAATTTGATCGATAGTGGAGGAGATTCTCTTCTAATTTTCTCTCAAATTAGGCATAGACAAGAAATTGTGGATCAAATTGCGGAAAACTTCATAAACGTATTATTGGCCTTCTCCTTCAAATCTCGAATATTCAATTCTATCATGTTCAATGAGAACATAATGCTTTAGAGGATAAAATAGCAAATGAAGCATCAAGTATACCTCGAGGGGGTGTAAAACAAATGGGGGCTAACTTCCATGATGTTGGCTCCCATAATGTTTTTTATGCAAGTTTTAATTTTCCCATTCATCAAGAACCAAGTCCTAACATACATTAATTACGAGAAACGGCATCATGAAGGTTTATTGCACCCATCACTCCAACTGACCATGCAGAGGTTTCTAGGCTCTTTGGTAAATGAAGCTTCTCAAGCACATTAGGTTCCACATATGGGATTAACTCCTTGGCACGTAGAGGTACCTCCAGGAAGATATGTCAGGAAGCGTTTTCATGTTTAGGGAATATCTTGCATCAATTGCATTTCCATTTTTCATTTGTGAGCACCACTAGAGAGAGGTGGTTTGGTGTGAGCAGTGATTTTGGAATGGTGGTGCATAACTCTATGGATACTAATGCCTTCTCATATGCACTGGGGGAGCGGCTTCCTATTCTAAATAGTGTTGGTTATGAGGAGCCCAACTCGTAGGTGATTTTATATTGGATTCGATTGGATTATGATCTTTCTCTAGTATGGAAGGTTTGGGATTTAGGAATGTGGGAGGTAACAATAGTTTGTATTTGTGCCTTGGGGGAGTTGTTGCTTGGTGCAAACTTTGTAGGGCATGTTGTGGATTTTATTCCAATAACTCTTGTGGATTAGGTGCAAGGTTTGTCCTGTATCTCAATTGGGAAGACCTAGATATAGGACTTTCAAGGGAGGTGTGTCACTGTGTTGTAACAAATCCTGCAGTGGACATGGAAAAAAATATTTAAGAACTCTTTGAGGGAATTCGAGACACTCGAGATGATATACATGATATTTGCATCCAAATGCGATGGATGAAATCACAAATTGAAGGTTTCATTGAAACAATTCATCAGCTAACTGCTCATGTCCCTACCCTGGACTCTTGTCTAGACAAAGTAGAGCAAGCCACTTGGAAGCTTGCATCCCATGCATATTTTTTAGATGTCCGTATTAATGAAGTGGAATGAACTGTTTGCGTATGTGAAGCACAAGTGGAAGGAATTTCGACTACCTTGGAAAAACATGAAGATCTCATGGCTGGAAAGCATTCTAGAATTTATGATCATTCGGAAAGAAAGAATACTGATGAAAACTATGTTTAGTATCCCACCTATGTCAATGTGAATATCTCTAATTCAGACGAGCGTGTTGATGAAGATCTGGATGATCAAGTCATGGAAAGTGGAAATAGCTCTGCTTAATTTCAGTTTTTATGTTTAATTTTTGTCAAAAAATGTTAGGACAATTTGTCAAAATCTATAACAATATAGTAATAGCTAGTCATTTTGAAATAGTTTTCAGACTCTGGATGACTATATATGGTGTTGATAGATCTATTGAAAAATCTATTAAACATTTTGTGAATTGTTACATTGTACTTTTTGAAGTTGATTTCTTCAGTTGTTTATAATGTAATCTATCTGTTCTAGTTTTAAAAAAACATTAAATTTCTTTTCACATTTACATTTTTATTAGTAGTTTTTTAAAAGAAAATAAAGGCAATAAGTCTATAACCACATCACAATTCTTAAAAATAAGTGTTTTTTTTAACTAGAATGGGAATAACCACATCACAACTCTTAAAGAAATTGTGTTTTTTATAACTAAAACGGATATAGATTTGAAGTAAAAAAGCTTAGAAAACCAACCAGCATATTACATGTTTTTCCAGAGTACAAAATTGCCCATCATCCACTAAAATGTCACTAGATGGGATTTTATAAACTTCAATAAAGAGAGCAATTACATCTTCATTGTTGGCATATCTCAAAGAGAGCATGGATTTTGAGAGAACAAATCCTACAAATTTTGTGATAGTGATATTGAGAGGCTTTGAGATAAACATTATTGTTCTTGAAGCTAAATAAGAAGATTACACAACCAAAAAGAAAGTACCAAATATTCCTTACACTTATATTGGACAAAAGGGCACTTGGATATTTAGGTATTTTCATTATGGGTGGCATACATTATATGGTACTTACCTCTTTTAATCAAAGTGGAAAATTGATGGAAGGTGAATAGGCCAAGTCCACAATATTAATACAACTTAGTTCCTTTAGACTTGTCTTAGTAACCTCTACCAATAGTTAGATCTCCACTACAATAATACCTCTGTTTGAAACTATTCAAGTTTTGGAGACTTCTATTTATGGTGGATCTTGCATACCATGAAAAATATTGCATTCAACACAAAACTTATATTGAACAACTTGAGAAATATGATAGTCAATGTTAAAGATAGTTAGTAAAATATAAAACTAAATACCCTTTCTCTTACCTCAATGCAATATACATACACAAGTATATTTCATCGTCTAAATGTTTAGTCTCATTTGTTTTTGCAAAAAAATGAAAGAAACACAATTTGAGGTAAAGGTATGAATCAAATTTTGATAGCTTATAAGAAAACCTAGTCACTCTGTGTAGGCAGATCCTCCATCTTATAGAGTTCGCAATTACTTCTGGGTCGATATACCAACCTAAGGTGAATGCACACCTTATGATAATATTTCTTGGTCTTTGTTGGAAACCTTTTTCTAATGAATGGTACAAAGCTCATTGTCAATTTTTCCATATTGTCCATGTGCTCAAAATTAAGAAAAAATCCTTCTTTGGACATAATGATAAAGACACTTTGGCCTCATTGGTCTCTTAGTAAATGTCTTGTTGAATTCAAAATTCTACCTTCTAAAGCTTGAATTACTTTATGTGTTCATTTCTTAGAATAAAAATGTTATTTTGCATAGGTTTTATGGTTTCATGTAAGTTCTACCCTCAAAGTTGATTTGTTAAGTCCCCACCTAATTTACAATTATGTATTAAGAGTACAATGTGAACAATTTGCGATTTGATTTGTAGTCTTGCATATTCAGAAACAAATTTTAGATGCAAATAAACTTCTTGGTCGTACATTTTCATTGTTGGCATATCTTAAAGAGAGCATGGATTCTGAGAGAACAAATCCTGCAAATTTTGTGATAGTGATATTGAGAGGCTTTGAGATAAACATTATTGTTCTTGAAGCTAAATAAGAAGATTACACAACCAAAAAGAAAGTGCCAAATATTCCTTGCACTTATATTGGACAGAAGGGCACTTGGATATTTAGGTATTTGCATTATGGGTGGCATACATTGTATGGTACTTACCTCTTTTAATCAAAGTGGAAAATTGATGAATGCATCTACACTTTCAATTTCTTATAATATGTAATGAAACATCTTTGTTTTAATGTGATAGCATTGGTTGATTTAAAATTAAAGTTAACTATAAACAAAAAAAAGTCAAATTATGCAAGGATATATTGTTGCAGAAATATTTGTCTCGCATAAGTATCTTTACTCTTTACACTGAAAAGTTTCTTAATTTATTTAGCATAATCAAGTTGTTTAGAACATAAGAGTCATAATTTGGTTGAATGGATAACCAAACACTCATATCCAATTAATGTAATTGAGGATCATAGCATGAAAATAAAAGTTGAAAGTCCTTATCATGGGTTCCAAAACAAGGTTCTTGTTTTAAACAAACTTCTCTTTTAGGATTTATCATTTTCTCAAGCTATTTGAGAATCTTATTACCATTATCATTTTTGGTTAAGGATGGTCGTGTTGAAATAATAATACCTTATTACCATTATCATTTTTGGTTAAGGATGGTCGTGTTGAAATAATAATAGTGAAAATGGTGAACACTAGATTCATAAAACAATATTGTATAACTCATCCTAAATCTCGTAATTTTTGTTTTGCATTACTTCCAGGAAATAAATTGAAGCATTATTGCATTATTTGATAATAAGCATATTGCTTCATTTTAAACAAAATTATTCTTATTGGAAGATTATTTTTTAGTTTTATTATTGGTAGATTATATTTTTATTAGGAAATGATTATTGTACTTATATTATTGAAATACCACTATATTTGTGTTATTAAAGTTCACAAGGTTCCTCCAACAACTAAAGATAGGTTAACATGCATAAATGATGGACAATTTGTCATCCATAATGATAATTTCAAGTGGAAGGTAAATCCAACTCTATAAAATTCAAACATTTTTTATATTCAATTGTAGAGTAGGAAAATTATAATAGTTGCCTAGATACATTGTTTTAGTTTTAAATAGTACAACAAATTACATGCAAACATATGATGCACTGAAGAAGTAATAGAAGAAAAAGGATCCTAAAAAACAAGACTTTTATTTGATTTGGATCTAGTTTCCATTCTTTTCAAAATATGAAAGGAAATATTTGAGTAACTAGGGGCTGGAGGAAAAGAGACATTCATGGTTTTGAACCTTTGAAGATCATATTGGATATTTTGATAATGTAAAAATATTATAACTAGAGAACCAAACTATTGATAGTTTTAGTTTCATTTCACTTGTAAATATGGTTGTACAAGCAAAAAAAAACTCATAACTTCATTTTTGTTTTATTTACAAGTATGGTTAGAGAGTTAAACAATTGTCCCTTTTATTTCAATTTTAAGGGTTCATAGTCCAACAAAATATTTCATCTAGCATACTTTTGTATATATAAGTATGTTTAATGTGTGTATAGGTTCATTATACACATTTGTGCTTTTTCTACAAATTGTGGCTATAACTTTTTTGTATTCCCTAATATGATATCATTGTCATATAGACTACACGTTTGAAACATATCATTTAGTCTTGTGTATTTTGTTTGATTTTACACGGTTGGTTCAATGATTTGATAACTGCCCATGGCTTTCAAACGACTTATCTTTATGTTGATCGCTTTAAATATGATAAAAAAAATTTGTTCCTAAATATTAGAATATGTTCTTGTAGGCTAAATGAGTTATTCTCTAAAGGTTAGTGATAGACCATAGAACTTGTTGTAAATTTATATTCACAAAGTGGAAGAGTTTAGGTTTTCAACATTGTTTATGTACTTTATGATTCCTAAGTTTAAAAACACATGGATTATAACTATGAATACAACTTACATATTTCTTTGTTTAATTATTAAAAACTTATTTTTATCAAAACAAACCCGAGTAACCTTTTGTTTTTATGTCAATTTTTTGAAAGATAATTGAGTACAATTATCAATTAAACCATTATGTTTAGTAAACAACCAGCAGTACCACTAAGAGTTTGATTCTTATTGAAGAGCTTATGGCCATTTGCAACCTTTTCAATGCATCTCATCAATTGAACCATTATGTTTAGTAAACAACCCCCACTAAGAATTTGATTCTTACTGAAGAACTTATCGCCATTTGCAACCTTCTCAATGCATATCAGAACACTTGGAATTCGTGAATTGAAGTGATGATCTTTGGGAATTATGTGCATTGTAATCCTATTACTCGAATCATTTATTTTTGTTTGTTTCCCAAGAATTCAGAGCCCACCATGCTCATATAGTCAAACATAGTGAGACTTTGCTCATATAGTTGAACATAGTGAGACTTTGAAAGAGAATCTTAAGTTTGAGCTTTTTTATATCAAATACAATTATTACATTCCTTCTTAGGATCCAACAAAAGCTAATAACTTTAATAGAACTAAATTAATATATAAAGAACGCATTGCCCAACGTTGCTCCTCCCAACTACAAGAATCCACTCCCCTAGCCCAATACCAAAGATTATTCCTCATTCAACCGTGTTCCTCACATGGAGCTCACAATATGGAAGGATATGCAGAACTGGATCAAAGTCGAAGATGAGAAGTTCTAGTTTTTTACTAAGGGAGCCATATTCCCTCATGCTACAAATGCTTACACTCGTGATATCACTAACTTGATTGCTTTGAAGAATGCGTCTATAAGGACTATCATTAATACAAGCTTTGGAGCAAGTATTTTATTGGAGCGATACTTTTTCTCGATATCTGGATAATCTTTGTTTTGCATTTATCTAAAGTCTAGATTACAACTTTTCCAAGAAAAAATTTAGATATTTGAATCGCGGGTAATAAGAAGGGCCTAATCCATTCTCAAGCATTGCTATAGATCTTAAGAGTTAGGGATATGTGCTCTAATTCTTGGACCACATGTTATGATTTATTCTAACTTGTGCAACCATTATGAATCAAGAGATATCCAAAAGTGACTCCATATTCACATATCAATGTTACTTGAAATCCAAAGGGTGGTAATATCTTTCATCTAGAAACTCTTAGTGCCAAGTCAAAAGGTCTAATTTTTTTATATTCTATACATACATGAGAGTGTCTTGGTAGATGAAATGCAAATCTCTTTGTGAATGGATATCATCAGCAAAAGGATGTAAATGTTAGGATATTTACACTTAGGAATTAGTTAATATCAACTTGTTATAATGTATATTTAGGTGAAGTGTATTTATTTAGTATGCATTTAGTTGAATCCATGAACATGAGTAGTTTACATTTTGGCCAAAAGTGAGAGTGAAAATTAGATTTGTTATTCATTTATTAAATTGAAGCTCTCAAAACTCATATATGCTTTGTGAATGTCGATATACAACAAAAAAGCAAATGTAGGGAATTATGTTGTCCTTCCACCAATTTTTTTAAATAATAATATTATTTAATATGTCAAAATTGCATTTAATGATATGCTTGTTCTTGTAAATTTCAAGAAAAGTTAACAAGTGAATTGTGATTTGTGTGCATGTAAACTAATTTAATGATAAATGCATAATTTCTGAAAAAATACGCACACACACACACATATATATGAACATAATTTACACAAAATGCACTAGGGCGCACATTGTTTTTAATTTATTTTGGAAATTATATTTTTTATTAATTTTTTAAGTTGACCATTGAAAATTTTCATCACATTTTGTACAAATGTGTGTGCAAGTAAGATTTTTTTACTGGTTACAAAAATAGAAAAACAAAAAATAACATTTTCAAGACGATGCGTTGATGTGGTGCATATATATATTTTTTGAAATTTTTTTGTTGTGTACTTTTTATGTTGTTGATTTTTCTTTGCATTGATTCGAAGTTGTGGACATGGTTTTTAAATGTAAGTTTGAAAAGAAAATAAAAATGAATTATCATATGAACTCAAAAATACGTAAATTATATGCCAATGGATAGATGATTCATTAACGAATCCATGGGTATTAATTATGTCACCTAAGGTGCATCCTAGGATAGGGTTTAAGCCTGGAAAAGATGTCAGTAAAATGAAATTTGGAGAAATGGGGGCTAAAAGTCTGTTTTTAAAGCCCTGGATTGAGCTATGACCTCGATTGAGGTTTTAAAACCCTCGATCGAGATTTTAAATCCCTCAATCGAGGTTTTAAAACACTTGATCAAGATTCTATGTGTTTTTTAAAAATACCTTGATCGATGGTTTAAGTGTGGTTAGACAAAAGCTCGATCAAGCTACTAGCCCGATTGAGCGTTTAAAACTTCGATTAAAAAAAATTGGGTGCCAAAATGTGTGTTTGAAGGTAACTACTCAAAAAAACAAAACCACCACGAGCGTATCCCTTTCTCTAACTATGTTGGGAAAAGTGTGTCACCCTATTCATTAGCCTAGGGGTTCTCTTCGCACTGGTGTTAAATCCCTAAGAAATTACCAACTATTAACTATTTTGGTGCCCTTATAAATTAATAAATTTATTAATATTTATTATAATTATAACCTTCATAGGATCAAGATCGTCCAATTAAATTAAAATTAAACATATAGAATTATAAGATAATTAAATATAGTAAAATATAATTTCCATAAGCAGAATTTGCTATCATATAAAAAAATCATCTATAGAGATCATATGTGCTTTCTTCTTACAAGGATTTGCAACTAACCATCTAAATGTTTATCCTATGTGCCAATATGATTCCATTATCATGAATTCCCTTTATTACTTGTTGGCATATTCTACTATTATGAATAGGGAGACCATAATTGTGTTTGTATCTCTCATGTTCACTATAGTTTTTATCTAAATATCCTAAAGTAGATCTAACAATATGATGGTTTTCAAGTTCAATTAACATTCATTTAGCATCCTTAAATAATCTATTTAAGGTCATTACATTGATCAGAGAGTTGTTAATCTATCAAACAATCTTCAATCTTCATTCTAGGGAAACCATCTCAAGGATTTAATAAACTTCTTAGTAGATACTTAAGAAATTATGTCTTTCCACCAATCCTATGGAACATTGGGTATATGTACTTGATTCCTTTTTTCACAGTTATAATTACCCAACCAAATTATGAGTGACTTTATTGATCTTATGAAACATCATCAAGTTGGGAGCTTATCTACTAAATAGGAACAACTTGATCATGTGCTTTACCTGAAGGGATCCACATGAACCACATGCATAGTTCACTCTAGAATGAGTTGTTCTAACAATAATAAGAATCATGTCACCTCAATGGATTCCATATCCAACGAGTCCTTTTAACATTGTTCTTGACATCTTATTCCATGGAAAGATTATGGTAATTAATCAACTTAGCAAATCCTTTTATCGAGAAACAATCTTAATGTTGCACAAATCTCTTTTAAGTCTAGTTCAATCTTTATAATCATGTTTTTAAGACTAAATGTATTGTTTAAATGTTGAACATTTTTTTTTCTAGATGCCTTAATTTTGCATATATTCCACAAGCTCTCATTCTATTTTTCATTTTAGATAACATTATTATAATTTCTTATTATGACACCTCAATTATTATGCATTTTCTTAGTACTTTTGTCCACACTAATTATTTATAATTTGATAGTATGGTAGACACTACTATCCATAATTATCTTCTTCTTCTTTTACCTTTAATATATTTCCTCATTATAATATGAATAACTTACAATTAAGTTACTAATCTATTATAAAAAATATTTAAAAATAACAATTATAAAATCATAATTTATGAAACATAAGAATCTATAATGTAACATTTAAATTAAAAATATTCAACAATTCGAAACAAAATATTTCAAAATATTTTTTGTATAGGTGTTACAAAAAACATATATCTCTAGCTTGTCTATAGCAAGGAAAACTTTAGGGGTGAAATTTAGCCTATAGGTTCATTTTTAATGTATTTTTCCAAATAAAGATTCATCAATTTCTATTATTTTTTAAAATGATTCACCCAAATTCCATAGGATTATTTTACTCTAAACATGGCCATAATTGCTTAAAAACTATATAAAATTCTTAGAAATTTGATATTTTTATAAAAAAAATACAAAACATTTTATGGTTGGAAATTTAAGAATTAGTATTATTTGTCTTATAAACTTTAAGAACATTATAAATCCTTAAAATTATTTTTAAACTATAATTTTTTTATCAAATTACATAATATTCACCTAAAATATTGTTAAAAAAAACAATGCCTTAAATTGATTTTTGATATTTGATGTTTATAACCAAAAAAAAAATCTTATACTAAAAAAAAAAAAACTTGTGACTCATAACTGGTCAATTCTCCCTTGCTTATCCATCATATTCAACAAAATAAAAACACTATATTGTTTTTAACTCTCCAAATTATTTACTTGTTATTCTAATATCAAACACTATAATTACATACATTTCTTCACTCCCAATACTTTTGTATCTACATAAACAAAATTTTCATAAATATATGACTCTAACTTAACTTTAAACATTTCACTTTCACTTACTTTTCAAGCCTCCCTTGCTTATCCATCATATTTAACAAAAGAAAAACACTATATTGTCAATCCTCCCTACTTTTCGAGCCTCGCTTATCTATCATACTTAACAAAATCCATCAATACTTTTCAGCACTCACTTGCTTATCCATCATATTTAACAAAACAAAAAAAACACTATATTGTCATTTTTTTCTTACCAAATTAATTACTCTAATTGCTATAGTATTCATATGTAAAACATTATAATTCAATAACATATATTCACTCCCACTGCTTTTTTATCTCCTTAAACTAAAAATTGCAAAACTATATATAACTCTCACTTAAGTTTAATTTAATCCATAAAGAAATATTTATTATCCACAACTCGCATATTTCATTATCAAAATAAAGAATGCCAATCTCCATATATGTGAATATGACTACAGAACAAAAACATACAAAGTCAATGGTTTTGATAATGAGAAAGTTCATTATTTCTCCCCCACACACCATAAAGAAATATAATTATAAAAACTCTAATTATTTTTTACACAATTATATTTGGTCATCATGTTTTCATTTTCTTTAAAATAGTTAAGGACTTTATAAGTGATAATCATGAACCGTCTTCTAGATAATAAACTCATTCGTCTTCACTTTACTTCTTTTTATTATTAGTTTTTTATCAACAATATTATCTTTATATTTTGAATCTAAATACCAATTTGGTGGTAACATTAAATTTCTTTTCCTAGGAAGGTAGGTGTTGGGGATTCTTTTTAATCCGGGAGAGAATATAGTTTCAACCTTTGCATGTGGTCTAGGGAATGGCACTAATAACCAAGTGGAGCATTATGTTTTATACCTATGATTGAAACACCTTGTCTCTCTCGGAATTTGATCACAAGTGGTGATAGGAGATTCTCTTTTAATGTTTTCTCAAATTAGGCATAGACAAGAAATTGTGGATCAAATTGCGGAAAACTTCACAAACGTATTATTGGAAATCTCTTTCAAATCTCGAATATTCAATTCTATCATGTTCGGCAAGAACATAATGCATTAGAGGATAAAATAGCAAATGAAGGGTCGAGCATACCTCAAGGGGGTGTAAAAACAATGGGGGCTAACTTCCATCATGTTGGCTCCCATAATGTTTTATATGCAAGTTTTAATTTTCCCTTTCATCAAGAACCAAGTCCTGACATACATTAATTAGCACAGAACCAGAACATACAGATGATCGCAGCTGAAGAACGAAACAAAGATTGCAACATCCATGTTGTGACATGAAGCGAAGCTACAACAAGTACAGATCAGAGAACTGAAGCTTTGAATTCTGAGGACCAAACCACGAAACAGAATGCTACTGAAGGGGCTTGTATAAGAAAAGCGACTGGAAAAATACTTGCCTTCAACCTTAACAAAGAAAAAGAAGCCTTCATGGAGACCAGAAAATTCTTACAGAGCTCAGAACCTGTGACCCCAAGAGTCCAGTTGCGAAGTGAATCAGCGCCTGTGGTGGATATGCCAATTTCATATGATGGATCGCGTACTGCAACATAACCCATAAGTCTTGTTGTGCAGTTCTTATAGAGTTGCATGAAGTTGTTAAAGCATGGAAATGCCTTAGCATAGTTACAAATCCTATCCAGTCATTACGAGCAGCGTAGTGCCATAAGTGAAGCATGTAGCACAGTTCACCATATCAAGAATCATAGAAGGACCGAAAGCGAGATGATTTTAAATGCGCAGATCGGAGACTTTGAAATGGACTAGATCATTCTTGAATTGGGCTCATAAGTGAATGTTTTGACAAAGCAGACATGGGAACAGATGGGAAAGCCGAATTTATCATGGTCACCTATACAGTTGAGATTAGCCAATCAGCAAAAGTTTCTACCTTTTGGGAGATTATTGAATGTCCTTGTTGACATTGATGGAGTGCGAAGTAAAGCAGACTTCAAGGTTATTGAGATTATAGATAACAACAATCCTTATCCTGCGTTGTTGGGGATTTACTAGGCAATTGATAACCTCGCGATCATCAATCTCAATAAAAAACAGATGATATTTGAAGGACTGAATATCAAGGTCAACGCACCTTTAGACCCTGAACACGGACCTAGATATACTGAACCAATAAGAGAAGAATGCAGAGCTCAAGATATTGATCATATCTACAATATGATAGTAAATCAATCATACTACATCAATCCTACTGGTGATGGAACATTAAGATGGAGATGCGATAGTTCTTGCATATCAGACTCAGATGCAGAAATGGAGAATTGGCAGAGCAGAATGAACGAAGTATCAACAAGATGATGTACACAGATCACAAAGTCATTATGATGTGTCGGAACAGAGGTAATCCCAATTCCTACTTACGATGGTTTTAGTAATATCCACGCATTTCTTCATGAATATGTAGTTTCAGTTCCAACAGAACATAAGCTAGTTGCGTTAGATACAACACTGCGCACTACACCTGCTAGATAGTGGGATGTGCATAAACAAAACTTGAATACATGGGAAGAATGTAAGCATGTGATGGAAATCATATTTACATAACAAACTGAGATTGTGAAAGTAAAATATAATAGACAGACTGATCCTAGAGATCACATAGAGGTTTTTTTGAAAGCTTGGTTTACATACACCTAAGCAAGAATGGGTGCACATGTTTATACACACATTAGAGAAAATTCCAAAGAACTGGTACACAGAAGCTGAATTTTGTAGAGGCACAATATATTGGCACATACTAATAACTGACTTTCAATCCACTTTCAGTTTTGAGGATAATTGTCCGAGTATCAGTGAGGCTTTGCAGATCATTAAAAAGCAGGTATTCGATGATACCCCATTGCCAATATATGAACACGCAGAATGGGGAAAATAGTTAGAACATGTCGTGGAATGTTATAAATTCGCATTAGATGAAGATGAAGATCCTCGTGATGTGCATATACCTGAGTCAGAAGGAGAACGTGATGTTGAGAGACCTGACTTAGAAATTCCATAACTGAGTAGTCCTGTGAAGACTAGAAAGATCAACATTGGTACTGAAAACGAACCGAAGTTCGCTTCTATAGGGGATTACTGGGATGAAGAAACAGTAGGACAGATTGCAGACCTACTGCGCGAATATCAAGACCTATTTCCCACCAAGTTCTCTAAAATGAAAGGCATTTTAGGTGACTTGGGAGTTATGAAAATACCTCTTAAGCTAGATGTGAAGCCTATCAAGCAAATACCCTACAGACTGAATCCAAAATACAAAGAAAGAGTAAAAGCAGAGCTTGATAAGATGATTGACGCAGGAATTATTGAGCAAGTAGAAGAATCAGAATGGATAAGTCCCATGGTTATCCAGGATAATAAATCTAAAGGAGAGATCAAGATATGCGTAGATATCAGAAAGTTAAATGACGACTCATTGCATGATCCATTTCCTACTCCATTCACAGATGAAGTGCTAGATAATGTTGGAGGAAACGAAGCATACTCATTCACTGATGGATTCTCTGGATATCATCATATCAGAATTGCTACAGAAGATAGACATAAGACAACATTTGCTACTGAATGGGGATCATATCATTACACAGTTATGCCTTTTGGTTTGAAAAATGCACCTTCTATCTTTTCCAGAGTAGTTGTTGCTGCATTTAAGGATTTTATCCACAAATTCTTAGAAGTGTATTTTGACGATTGGACAGTATTTGGCTCATTGAAGAACCATTATGCGAACTTAAGAATGATGTTAGCAAAGTGTAGACACCATCAGATTTCCTTGAATCTAAAGAAAAGCATCTTCTGTGTTCCTTATGGAATCCTACTGGGACACATTGTATGTAAGCAAGGATTGATGGTTGATCCAGCGAAGATCACAGTTATTATGAATCTACCAGCGCCCAACTCAGTAAAATAGCTACACACTACATTGGGACATACATGATACTATAGGAAGTTCATCAAGGGATATGCACAGATCACTGCGCCTATGGAGAAATTAATGAAGAAAGAGCGCAGTATATTTGGACTGAAGACTGTCAGAAAGGATTGGATACATTAAAAGAGAGAATGGTAACTGTGCCTATTCTAGTCTTTCCAGACTGTAATAAGCCATTCCATGTGCATGTAGATGCTTCATCTATAGCACTGGGCATTGTGCTATCTCAACCAGGTACGGGAGGTATCTATCACCCCATCACATTTTCGAGCAGGAAGCTATCTTCAGCGGAAAATTCTATACCATGACAGAAAGAGAAGGTTTAGCAATGGAATATGCATTGCAGAAGTTCAAACACTATCTGCTAGGTTCGCACTTCTGCATGTTTACTGACCATTCATCTTTGAAGTACTTGGTTAACAAACCAGTGTTAGGGGGGAGAATACGCAGATGGTTGTTGCTATTTCAGGAATATGATTTCTAAATCATTGTTAATCCAGGAAGATTGAATTCAGGACCTGACCATATTTCTAGAATTGAGTCAGGTGAAGAACCTAGTAACTTGGAAGATAGGATGCCAGATACGCGGTTGTTTGCTATTCACATAGCAGGTGACTATTACAAAGACATTGTAGATTTCCTGACTATATGTCTAGCACCTGCAAAGTTAACTACGCAGTAGAAGAAGCAGTTAGTTGTAAGAGCAGCTTACTTTACCATAATTGCAGGCCAATTATACAAGCTAGGACCGGATGAAGTACTGCGCAGATGTGTGCTAGAACATGAGAAACTGACGATACTTGCTGAAACACATTTAGGGGTATCTAGGGACCACTACGCAAGAAGATCTACTACGCAAAAAAATTTAAGAGTGGGACTATGGTGGCATATGCTACACAAGGATTCAAAGGAACATTGTCGAAGTTGCGATGTTTTCCAAAGGACAGGGAAGCCATCTCATAGAGATGAGATTTCGTTGATTCCGCAACTGAACTTGCAAGCATTTGATAAATGGGTTATTGATTTTGTGGGACCTATTAACCCACCGAGAAAGCGAACTGGTTCGAGATATATTATCATAGCTACATAGTATCTAACCAAGTGGGCAGAAGCAAAACCAGTGAAGGACTATAGTGCAATTACTTCCGCGCAGTTCATCTTTGAGTACATCTTGATAATGTTTGGATGTCCAATAATCCTAATGAGCGATTAGGGAACTCATTTCTTGAACAGGACAATCAAAGCTCTAACCGAAGAATTTCAGATCTACCATCAAAAGAGCACACTATATCATCCACAAGCTAATGGCATTGTTGAAGTGTTTAACAAGGTACTGGAAAATGTGTTGACCAAGGTATGCAATACAAATAGGGATGATTGGGATCTGCGAATACCAGCGGTGTTATGGGCATATAGAACAACTTGTAAAACGTTGACAGATCACACGTGGATCCAACTTGTTGGATCCTAAGAAGGAGTGTAATAATTGTATTTGATATAAAAAAAACTCAAACTTAATACTCTTTTTCAAAGTCTCACTATGTTCGACTATATGAGCATGGTGGGCTCTGAAGCCCTGGGAAACAAACACAAATAAATGATTCAAGTTATAGGATTAAAATTGTTATACCTCCATATTTCACAGTGTCGCATCTTCACCATAAAAATAGTTGACGACACTTCCCCTACTGCTTAAAACACCCAGAAGAGAAAAATGATGAATGATCCTTGAAGACAAACCTATTCTGTCAAGAATAAACCCAGCTGAGACTTCATATACCTACACTACCGCGCCTTGCTCCCGCTTAGGTGTGCGGTAGTCCCCACTACCGCGCTATGCTCTTTCTCTGCCACGCGTTACTATCACGTTATGCTCAGTTTAAGAGGCGTGGTACTCCTTTTTTAGCCTTTTTTGCCATGGCTTGTGGGATCTTTATCTTAGAGAGATTTTTTAGGATTGGTATCCCTGATTCGATCCTAACAAACCTTCTCAGATTAGTGGGCCTGATCACTAAACATTCCCAAGATCCATTCTTCTCTCTTGATGGTTAACCCTACTACACACTATAAGAGAGAGGCCTTCCATGAGCAAAGGGGAGGACTCTTGGAGACATCAAACTTATGATCTTGAATCTTTGTGGAGATAGCTAGAGGAGAAAGCACTTGGAGCTGGAAGTTGGCTTGGATATCAAGCAACCATTGTAAGTGACTTCAAGTTGGTAATAAAACATAACTTGTCTTGTTTCCCAAATCATGTATGTTGATCTTGTTTCAATCATATGATTTGTATCTTTTATAGATTTAGATCCTAACTCATATTTCAAGTTGCTAGAGAATCGTATATGCTTGTATCTTGGTTTTATTCTGACAGGTTCATTCTCGAGGACTTGGAGATTGAAACGACCATTAGGACGAGCAATTAGATCAAAGGTCAGTTAGATCTCTTCCATTTCTTACAGCAATATAATCTTGAGATATTTGTTTAGATCTAGGAATTCGAGGTATCATGTGTTATCTTTTTGTCTTAGTTTAGAGTCAGTTAAAGTCTACTTTAACCTAAGAGAGTTTCTACCTATTTGTAGGGAGAAATTTCTACAACAACAATGCACATAGTTCCCGAAGATCATCACTTCAATTCATGAATTCCAATTGTTCTTAGATGCATTGAAAAGGTTGCAAATGGCCATAAGTTCTTCAATAAGAATCAAATTTTTAGTGATGGTTGTTTACTAAACATAATAGTTCAATTGATGAGATGCATTGAAAAGGTTGCAAATGGCCATAAGTTCTTCAATAATAATCAAATTCTTAGTGGTGGTTGTTTACTAAACATAATGGTTCAATTGATAATTGTACTCAATTATCTTTCAAAAAATTGACATGAAAACAAAAGGTTACTCGGGTTTGTTTTGATAAAAATAAGTTTCTATTAATTAAACAAAGAAATATGTAAGTTGTATTTATAGTTATAATCCATGTGTTTTTAAACTTATGAATCATAAAGTACATAAACAGTATTGAAAACCTAATCTCTTCCACTTTGTGAATATAAATTTACAACAAGTTATATGGTCTATCACTAACCTTTAGAGAATAACTCATCTATCCTACAAGAACATATTCTAATATTCAGGAACAAAAACAAAATTGTCATTTTTAAAGAGACCAACATAAAGATAAGTTGTTTGAAGGCCATGGGTAGTTATCAAATCATTGAACCAACTATGTAAAATAAAACAAAATACACAAGCCTAAATTATACGTTTCAAACGTGTAGTCTATATGACTATCATATCATATTAGGGAATACAAAAAAGTTGCAGCCACAATTTGTAGAAGAAGCACAAATGTGTATAATGAACATATACATACATTAAACATACTTATATATACAAAAATATGCTAGATGAAATATTTTGTTGGACTATGAACCCTTAAACTTGAAATAAAAATGACAATTGTTTAACTCTCTAAGCATACTTGCAAATAAAACAAAAATGAAGTTATGAGTTTTTTTGCTTGTACAACCATATTTACAAGTGAAATGAAACTAAAACAATCAATAGATTCGTTCTCTAGTTATAATATTTTTACATTATTAAAATATCCAATATGATCTTCAAAGGTTAAAAACCATGACTGTCTTTTTTCCTCCATTCCATAGTTACTCAAATAATTCCTTTCATATCTAGAAAGGAATGGTTGGAAACTAGATCCAAATCAAATAAAACTCTTGTGTTTTAGGATCCTTTTTCTTCTATTACTTCTTCAGTGTCTCGTATGTTTGCATGTAATTTGTTATACTATTGAAAGCTAAAACAATGTATCGAACCAGGCAACTATTATAATTTCCTATTCTACAATTGAATATAAAAAATCTTTGAATTTTATAGAGTTGGATTTATCTTCCACTTGAAATTATCATTATGGAAGACAAATTGTGCATCAGTTATGCATGTTGACCTATATTTAGTTGTTGGAGCAACCTTGTGAACTTTAATAACACAAATATAGTACTATTTTAATAAATATAAGTACAATAATAATTCCCTAATAAAAAAATAATCTACCAATAAGAAAACTAAAAATTAATCTACCAATAAGAATAAAAAAGTTTAAAATGAAGCAATATGCTTATTATCAAATAATACAATAATGCTTCAATTTATTTCCTAGAAGTAATGCAAAACAAAAATTATGAGTCTTAGGGTGAGCTATACAATATTGTTTTATGAATCTAGTGTTCACCATTTTCACTTATTATTATTTCAACACGACCATCCTTAACCAAAAATGATAATGTAATAAGGTTCTCAAATAGCTTGAGAAAATGATAAACCCTAAAAGAAAAGTTTGTTTAAAACAAGAACCTTGTTTTGGAACCTATGATGGGGACTTTCAACTTTTACTTTCATGCTATGATCCTCAATTACATTAATTGGCTATGAGTGTTTGGTTATCCATTCAACAAAATTATGATTCTTATGTTCTAAACAACTTGATTATGCTAAATAAATTAAGAAACTTTTCAGTGTAGGGAGTAAAGATACTTATGCGAGACAAATATTTCTGCAACAATATATCCTTGCATAGTTTGATTTTTTTTTTTGTTCATAGTTAACTTTAATTTTAAATCAACCAATGCTATCACATTAAAACAAAGATGTTTCATTACATATGATAAGAAATTGAAAGTGTAGATGCATTCATCAATTTTCCACTTTGATTAAAAGAGGTAAGTACCATATAATGTATGCCACCCATAATACAAATACCTAAATATCTAAGTGACCTTCTGTCCAATATAAGTGCAAGGAATATTTGGCACTTTGTTTTTGGTTGTGTAATATTCTTATTTAGCTTCAAGCACAATAATGTTTATCTCAAAGCCTTTCAATACCACTATCACAAAATTTGCAGGATTTGTTCTCTCAAAATCCATGCTCTCTTTAAGATATGCCAACAATGAAGATGTATGGCCAAGAAGTTTATTTGCATCTAAAATTTGTTTCTAAATATGCAAGACTACAAACAAAATCTCAAATTGTTCACATTGTACTCTTAATACATAATTGTAAATTAGGTGGGGACTTAACAAATCAACTTTGAGGGTAGAACTTACATGAAACCATAAAACCTATGCAAAATAACATTTTTATTCTAAGAAATGAACACATAAAGTAATTCAAGCTTTAGAAGGTAGAATTTTGAATTCAACAAGAAATTTACTAAGAGAACAATAAGACCAAAGTGTCTTTATCATTATGGCCAAAGAAGGATTTTTTCCTAATGTTGAGCACATGGACAATATGGAAAAATTGACAATGAGCTTTGTACCATTCATTAGAAAAAGGTTTTCAACAAAGACCAAGAAATATTATCATAAGGTGTGCATTCACCTTAGGTTGGTATATCGACCTAGAGGCAATTGCGACCTCTATAAGATGAAGGATCTTCCTACACAAAGTGACTAGGTTTTCTTATAAGCCATCAAAATCTAATCCATACCTTTACCTCAAATTATGTTTCTTTCATTTTTTGCAAAAACAAATGAGACGAAACATTTAGACGATGAAATATACTTCTGTATGTATATTGTATTGAGGTAAGAGAAATGGTATTTAGTTTTATATTTTACTAACTATCCTTAACATTGGCTATCATATTTCTCAAGTTGTTCAATACAAGTATTGTGTTGAATGCAATATTTTTCATGGTATCAAAGAGACACCAAAAATAGAAGTCTCCAAAACTTGAATAGTTTCAAACAGAGCTATTACTGTAGTGGAGATATAATTATTGGTAGAGTTTACTAAGACATGCTTAAAGGAGCTAAGTTGTATTAATATTGTTCACTTGGCCTATTTACCTTCCATCTTAGTGAATGTAGAATTCAAGTACCAAGATCAGTCAGATGATCGCATTCATCATAGCATAATATAAGAGTTTATAAAATTGAAGCAACAAGAAATTGGAAGCGAATATTTATTATAGATGTTCAAATCTTAGTGCTCAATCATGGCTATAATTTAATATCTTCTTGTATAAAGATTTGTGATTATCAGGCCAAAAATTACCAAATTACATGTATATGTTGTATTAATAAAAAAATATTTTCACTTATCAAAAGAAAATTGTTCCATGTAAAAGTTATATTTAATCGATTTATTACATTTTAACTTCAACATAAAGATGTTGTAGACATTATTATGGCATTATTAACAAGGCAAAGGCTGACACATTTTATTTATTTACAAAAATGGGTTCCATTTGAATAATTTAAATTAGTTATAGGGCATAGTTGGTACTTCAATTTGACAGATCTATGTTACAATGGATCCTAGAAAATTTTAAAAGAATAAACAAACATTTTTGACATGTAACATATAGCAAATGTTTGTATTAAAAGAAATATTCTTAAAATTCTTTTGAGTCCTTCTTTGGATCATTTCTATTTAGCAAACATACCATAACCTAAACACAATTCCCTTCCATTTTAGTTACATGGAATGCACCACTTTCATTACTAGTGAAGATGGACTTAATATATGCATATTACTTCTAACAATGATGAGACATAGGAGACACAAGCACAAGTAATGTGTATTGCATTATCAATTGAAAACAATCCAATTTCATTTTGATCCCGCTTCAATGAAGAATCTATCCAACTAACAACACATATCATAACACATTTTAGCATCCCATGTATAATCACATGAATCATAGAACTTAGCAAGAAATCATCATATTGAATTCCAAATGGTAAAATTCCATCTTGTGATTGGAATCACGGGGAAATGAAAGGCACACCATTAGGATATGATTGAAACTAGTAGTTACATTCTAACAAAAAAAATCATTATAGTTAATGTTGTTAAATCGCACAAAATTATTCCATCCAAAATCAAATTCAAAGAGTGGAAATAACTTATTAAGGACATGTTCAAATTTTTTTTATTTGTTTATTGTGAATGACTTCATGTTGAACACATTATTCTTGGATCTTTTTTTTCAACTAGGAAAAAAACTTGTATATCTGCTATTCATAAGAATCAAGATGTACAAGGGGGCGGCAGGTGCGGGGGGGGTAATTTTTGACCCTGGAGGAAATAAATTAGTAGACTTCTCTTGGGGACTCGGCATCAGCACCAACAACCAAGCAGAATGGCTTGCCTTGTACTACTCTCTAGAATTAGCGGCCACCCTTAACATGAATCATCTTCAGATTTTTGGGGACTCCAGGCATGTTATTCAAGCTATGAGCAATGGCAATCCCCTCAAGAACGACAAAAATCAAAGAATTCAGAAAAGAATTAAGCGTCTTGCTCTCCCAAAGGACACACTCTACTATCATGTGCTAAGGGACCATAATGGTATTGCTGACACATTGGCCAATGATGGAGTCAAGTTAGAAATGGGGCAAGCGACCCTAAACAAAGCTTTAATATACCATTTTTTACCTTAATGGAAATGTGGTCTTGGCATTTTCCACTTTGGAAAAACTTAAGGCTTAATAGCCCAAATCTTGGTGGCGAATTTGGCTATAGTCCTCACCCTCTCCACCGCCATAGCATGGCTCGGAAACCTCACATCACTCCACGTGCTCTCCTCGTGGTGAGTACAGTTCCCACGCCTGTGCATTTATTAACCCAGGTGATAGTAGGTGTTATTATTTTCAATATGGATGGCCCTTCATTCCCACCTCTCGGCCAAGCTCTGTGAAATCTCTGACTCTCTCAGGAACCCACAGTGCTGCTAGAAGGTGACTTTCTCCCGGCTGGTTGCGAAATGGACGGCGTCAGGCAGGCGATAGTCACACTGAGTCGACTCACCTCCAACATTAAGGTTTACCTGTAGAGAACTTATGCAGCAGTTTGTAATACAGAAAAAAAAAAAAAAAAAAAAAAAAAAAAAAAAAAAAAAAAAAAAAAAAAAAAAAAAAAAAAAAAAAAAAAAAAAAAAAAAAAAAAAAATTCGATGAACTTGTTCTGGAAGATAAATACATTCATTCTAGGCTATCCTGCTTGGAATCAGGCATGGAGGATATTGATAGGAACATCATTGAATTAATGGGGAAGGTTGACAGTGTTAAAACAGACATCTCTGCTTTTGTATACAAATCACAATGCAACTGCGTTTAGGAGGCCCCAATAGTAAATCTAGAAATGGAAGAGGCGGCTTCAGTTTACCAGCAGAACTATGGATAATGGCAGTCTCTTGTTTGCAGGTTCTCTCAGCTGTTTATTTTGAATGTTTTTTTGCCTTAAAATATGTAATCAGCTTGTGAGGGTTTACCCCACCAGTAAATTTAGAGTTTTTAGGAAATCTGAAAGTGTAGAACTCCAGGGGACAAACACTATAAGCCTCTGCAATTTTCCCTCTTTTGATGCAGAGAGCTGGATTTTGATTCTATACTGAATGGTTGTGCACAGCCTTTGTTAATATAATCCTTTCACCTGTTTCTATTTAAAAAAAAGAATCAAGATGTACAAAATCATGTCGGATCATTACAAAAATGACATTGTCCAAAGTCACTGCAATGTAATCCATAGGTCTATTCTTGTAGAAGACAAAAATAGAAATAGTCAAAACTGATAGTCCACGTACATACATTGATTGCTAATACCAACATAAATAAACAATAATTCTAAAACACACTACTAACATTTCCAACGGTTCTAATACGTGCTATATTGAAATGCAAATAATCTAACAATCAATAGGCTCAATGAGGAACTGGAACCCATAGAAAAATAACCGAGGGAAATGAACAAGTTCCCTGATAATACAGAGCCCATGATCACACAAAGCCACCAAAAATAAAGTGTTGTAAAGGAAAAAAAACCATTCCATATGTTTAGCCATCCCCCGTTAAGAGAAAAACCAAGTAATCCATATCAAAAAACCACAACAAGAGGAACCACTGGGAAACCTCAGTCATAGAGTTAGATGGCTTCATAGGAGCCTCTGTGCAGAAAGGAGAGGCCGAAGAATATTTTGTAGACAAAAATTATGGCTTCTAAGATCAATTCTTCCTTCGAGAGAGCATTTGCCTCTCGATTGAATTCCCTAAATATTTGTTGTTGAGTCGCTATCTTTCTCACTACTTGATTGGGGCTGACCTGGGTTCTGCGAGGTTCTTCTATATTTAGTCCAACAAAATCACCTTCACTGTCCCTTTCGGCATCAGCCTACGAGAAGGCTGAAGTCTCACCCTAAGCGAAGATGGGTGGTTACATAATTAGGTTTCTGTAACCCGGTGACGCGCGGTTATGTTATGCGAGGTTAAGATGCACAACTCACTTAGCATCTACTTCGTAGATCACTCCTTAACGTGTATCTACGCAACTGCGTTTGTCGACAACCTACAAGTTCCGCTGATTTGTTGTTACTACGCATTTACATATGACTGCAGTTATCATAATATAACAATGCAAATACTTGACTGTGCACTTCAAAGTTCTAACAATACAGACTTCGTTAAATTACTGTTATTCCCTCATCTGTGCAACTACTATTCTAGCTAGAAAAGTGTGCATTTTGCATACTCAACACAACTTCACAATGTTCATGCATGAATGTTCTTACACTTAACCTATCATTTCCATTCATTCACACTTGGCATATTCAGTATATGTGTCCAACACTTAACATATTATTCTCATCATCCATACAAGTGAAAATACATATAAAAGCATTAACCTACATAAACATGAAATAACTCAAACATAATCGCATAACACAGATATTTACGTGGGTCAACCCCTAGATGGGAGCTACGCCCACGGGAGCTGTTGGTTCTATTAATGGGGATGGTTAACAGTTCTAGTCTGCACACACAGCTGCAAAATATTCTCTACAATAGGTCTTTGTGCACATAACTCCAAAGACTTTCTCTCTCAGATATCTCTTAATACATATCTTACAATGATAATTTATCAATCTAGCAAAATCTAACCCTTCCCTATGCAAAATTGCCCCTATTATAGACTGTTCCCAAAGGTCACATATTTACAATAACTATGGGATGAAATCCCATAGTACCCTTAACCCCCCAAAACGACGTGGTTACCCCGATAACCATGCTTTCCATAACTTCTCATCTACTTCGCTTGTCCTTGGTCGTCCTCTCTGGTGCTTCCTCGGCTCTGACGTTCTTCTGACAACCGCTTGCTCTGATTGCGCGGCACTGAATGTACCCTGGTGCATCCTCTGCACTTCTCGCCTCATCAACGCTGGTCCTGTAGCTATCAGGCCATCGCTTCTTCTTTAACTGCACCAACTACCCTTGATGTCCATTGTACTTCTGCCTTTACTAAGGAGGTAGGCTCTTATCCGCCATCTTCG
The DNA here is from genome assembly GCA_027924585.1 of Larix kaempferi. NCBI lineage: Eukaryota > Viridiplantae > Streptophyta > Pinopsida > Pinales > Pinaceae > Larix > Larix kaempferi. Next base: position 18,716,086 of record BSBM01000001.1, read on the forward strand.
CATTGCTCCATACCGTGTTCCCAGGAATCGCATAGTCGCTTCTCCCAAAAATAGGCCAGTACCAGGCCTTGTCGAGGTCATACCTCTACCTCAAAACTATTGTGCTTGAGCTATGCTTCGAAAAAAATTTGCCAATATTGAACTTCGCTTCACAAAAACTGCGCTTAACTTGGAATTCGCTTTACCAAAACTACGCCACTTGGGCCTCTCCCAACAGGACTCTAACACTCACTTGTGGTTCATCCCCGATCAACTTCTGCTAGGCGGTTTTGACTGTGCATCTGCTGGGGTACTCAACCTTGCAATGTAGTCCTGAAGAGTTGCGCTTACCCTCGCAACTATTTCCTTTGTCTCCTTCTCAAACTCTTTAACAATATCCAGCATCTCTTGCGAGATGGATTCTTGAGCATGCTCCTTCATTGTATACTCCGTTGTGCAAAGTTCTTGAAACTTCTCTTCGATCTACTCTTAAAGAGAGAGCGCTTCTTCTTGCATTGGATGTAGCTTTGCCGAAGTGTCAGCCTCCTTTTCTCTCAACGCTTTCAACTCTTTCTGCAGCTTCCTGGTTTCTGTGAATTTTTGGATCTTCTATCATGGTGGCAAAGTCTTCATACATATTTTCACAGAATCCAGCTCTTATTGTCGTTGCTACAGCTCATCTTGTATCTTCTTCAACTCAGGATCTTCTTGTAGCCTAACACATACGTGAGTAGCTTCGTCAAGCAACTCCTGACATCGCGCCACTTCTGCTACAATGTTTTCTGTTGACATCCTCAACTCTTCGCTTCTACCCTCTTTGAATTCCTGAGGAGTGCCAGCTTGTTGTTGCAACTTTAGAGTATCGATCTTATCTTTATAAACTATCTCCATATCTACCATTTATGCCTTAATATTGTCAACTGCGGCACCAATCTTAAGTATGGTAGCTTCTACCTCAGGTATCTTCGCGTAGACTGTTGCGACCCTTTCTTTGAGTCTACAATGTTTCTCTTGAGCATGAGCTATCTCTCTGCTCTTCTCCACAGATTCACCCTTCAGCGCCTTGTAGTTTTCCTCTAACTGTAGGTGCTTTTTATAAGAATTAATGTCTCTGTCCCGAATTTATCCCACAACCTGCAGGTGCAAATTGTGTAATTCTTCTAGGGGTAGCATACCGACATTGATATCTAGGTTCTCCAATCGCTTTGCACCTTCAACCACTTCATCATTTGGGAAAATGACATTTATTGGCTCAATCCTAACCAGTTGCAGTCTCATCGTCAAGGCAGGCGTATTTCTTTTCCTTTAGCTTGACTCTCCTGACTTGCCCTCGGAGTCGGATTCACTCACCAAGTCCTGCTGAACTTGTTCTATCTTTGCGACAATGCTTTTCAACTTTGATAGGTTCTGGATGAGGTTCACTTGGACCTCTTCGCTTTTGCTTTCCATCAGAGCGATCGCCTCTTCTAAATGCTCGCTGAATCATATTGCGATGCTTTCATAGTCATCCGCATGCAACTACTCTTTGCCTAGTGGTATGTTTGCTTCGTGTTTCTTTCTGTGCCCTTTTTCCAGCACTATGCTTTCAAGGTCCTTCCTCTTTTCTCCGGACTGCGCCTCAACAGTGCCTTTCTGAACTCCTTCTTGGCCTGTTTCTTTGGCTTGCGCGTTGGTCGTTTCTTCCCCACTTTGTGGATCTCCAGCTTCGCATTTGACTGATGTTGTGCTGATCGTTACTGGTGAATCAACCTTCCATTCCTGCGTCCAATCTTCTATAATCAACTCAATATTCGGTGAATCAAGCTGGTACAATCCTTCGAACCATTCTGGCTTCTGCCTCTCATCCCTTGGCTGAATATAGATGAAGTGAAGGTCAACCTTAAATATGAGCCTTCGGACATGCCCAGTTGTTACCTCCTTTGTAATGCGCGGAGTGCACTGGATAACATTGCACATCTGCTCATAGTAGGTGAACATCTACTCATTGTTCACTCACTATCTATCTGGCTTCGCATTTTCCCACATGTTGGAATACCTAGATCCTCTACAATCTCCCATAATAAATGGAACATATTGTCCGTAGAGTGGCTCTTTCCATCCCACAAATGCGATGAGCACTAGCATCCAGCTATAGTGGAAAGGGATTCTGCTTTCTTGAGTCTCTCCAACATCATCCAAGAATGCGTTCAACAAATAACTAGACCAATTGTGTCGAGTACCATCCTTAGCCTTCGCAGCTAAGGAAACTGCAGTGGTCGGCACCTCTACTGGTCTGCACTTTCTCAAAACTTTCCCTACCAACAGCTGGACTGTGAAGCGCATAGCTTGATCCTTGATCCCAGATGTAACATACCCGCGACTTCCCTTCTGTAAACCGAACTCTTCTTTCATGCGCTTTGTGAGTTCTTTACCCCTATTTTTTCCCACGAAATCCACTGTGGGATAAGCACCTCGCTTGTTGAGATGCGTGATCCTGTGAATCAGGTCGATGTTCATATTGACTTTGCGGTCTAGCCACAAATAGCCTTGGTGCATGCACGATAGCAAAGTGCGCATTGTCGCAGTGAGCTCAGCACTTTGCTCAAAGTGCGGGATGCATAGTAGGTTTATCAACCCTGATGGTACTAGCGACATAAGTCGATCCTGCGTGCGAAGATTTGTATGTTTTGTGCGCTCATCAACCCATTGGCAAATGTACTAGTCAGGCTGAAACTGGAGATACTTCGGCTACTTTGGGTCCTTCACCTCTAGCAGATCATGATCTACGAATTTGCAATCTGGGATCTTGCCAAGCAAATTCTCACGGATGTGCACATGACTTGAGATTGGTGGCAGTGAAATCTCATACTGGGATTCCTTATGAGCCGAATAGGTGGTGCATCAGCTCTTCGCAGTGGAATATACTCAGGCGTGAGGGATATTGGCCTGTCACAGAGAGGTTCTTGCGGAGGTTGATTCTTCATACCTCCTGCCTTTAACTTCTCTGATTCTGTGGCTGGCCCCTTATCCTTCCGCTTTTCTTTGGCTGTGTGGAGAGGTGAACTTCTCGATGAGGCACCCCTTTCTGGAACAGGTTTCTTCGAGGGCGTTTTCATTAATCCCTCAAGCCCGGACTGGTTAAAGTCTCTCAAAATCTCATCTAGCTTTGACTGCTCATACATTCACTTGCAAATCACTCTGTGTGCTCTTGCTGGAAAAAACTCCAAATTTACGGGTAATAACAATAAAAAATCACGATAAAGCCGGTAAGTATGTGCTTAGTCCTATTTATAGGAGCAACTAAACTTGAGGTGTGCCTAAAAACGACTATCTTGGCATTAAATGCCATATCCGTTGGCCAAATCTCACTGATATCTTGGTCCTTTCCTTCAATGAATATGCCTGAACGACCAAATTTGCCTTAAATGCAGAAGCAGCCGTTTCCCGAATACACTGTATAACAGTTATTTTTTCGACCAACATTTGTAACGGCTAGTTTTCCTTGACTTCGCTAAATTTCATGTCAAGTGCGAGGTTCATTGCACATTCCTTTGTGATAACTTTTAACTTCACAGCGTGAACCCTCTTTGCTAGCGGATGTGTGAGTTGTGAGGTTCACTACGCATTCCTTTGTGCTAACTTTTAACTTCGCAGCATGAACCCTCTTTTACTTCGCAACTCAACCTGTTATGTGTTCTTCGCAACACAACTTCCATTTATGTGAAAACTTCGCATCTTTCCAAAATTGTGTGTAGACTCTTTATTCGTTGATTCTTAGTGTCCAATTTCAACTACACATGACACTTAGAATCTTCTTGTGGTGCTTAACTGATGTCTGGAGGGGTAGGACTATCCTTGTAAGGCTTTAGTCTACTCCCATTAACATGGCTAAATGAACTGCGTCGTCACTAGTAACATGCGTGACAACATACGGTCCTAGCCAATGCATTTTAAATTTTCCATTAAATTTCATGAACTTTCTATCATAGAGGAGGACAAGGTCTCCTACCTGGAAGAAATTGTACTTGATGTGCCTATCATGCCATGCTCTTTCTCTGTCTTTCTGCACTTGTTGGTGAGAACCTGCAATGAAGTGATCTTCCTTTATCCCAACTAAGTGTAGTAGCCTTTCTTCCATTGTCTTAGCCTCAGCCATGTCTGTGAATGCTACGATTTTAGAGCTTGGTAGTATGTATTCCATGGGCATGACAACTTCCTATCCATATGTTAATCTGAAAGGAACTACTCATCTTCATGGATTCAACCAAATGCATACTAAATAAACACACTTCACCTAAATATACATTATAACAAGTTGATATTAACTAACTCCTAAGTGTCTAAATATCCTAACATTTACATCCTTTTGCTGATAATATCCATTCACAAAGAGATTTGCATTTCATCTACCAAGGCACTTGCATGTATAGAATATAAAAAAATTAGACCTTTTAACTTGGTACTAAGAGTTTCTAGATGAAAAATATTACCACCCTTTGAATTTCAAGTAACATAGATATGTGAATATGGAGTCAATTTTGGATATCTCTTTATTCATAATGCTTGCACAAGTTAGAATAAATCAGAACATGTGGTCCAAGAATTAGAGCACATATCCCTAACTCTTAAGATCTATAGCAATGCTTGAGAATGGATTAGGCTCTTCTTATTACCCACGATTCAAATATCTAAATTTTTTCTTGGAAAAGTTTTAATGTAGACTTTAGAGAAATGCAAAACAAAGATTATCCAGATCTCGAGAAAAAGCATTGCAAGTTACAATGTAGATAACAATGAGCAAGGAGAAGAACCAATAAAATACTTGCTCCATAGCTTGTATCAATGATAGTCCTTATAGATGCATTTGTCAAAGCAATCAAGTTAGTGATATCACAAGTGTAAGCATTTGTAGCATAAGGGAATATGGCTCCCTTAGTAAAAAAACTAGAACTTCTCATCTTCGACTTTGATCCAAATTTGCATATCCTTCCATATTGTGAGCTCCATGTGAGGAACACTGTTGAATGAGGAATAATATTTGCTATTGGGCTAGGGGGATGGATTCTTGTAGTTGGGAGGAGTAAGGCACTTTAATATCTTATCACTTAGTTGGGTAATGTGTTCTTTATATATCAATTTAGTTCTATTAAATTTATTAACACATTTTGGCCAAAAGTGACAGTGAAAATTAGATGTATTACTCATTTATTAAATTAAAGCTCTCAAAACTCATATATGCTTTGTGAATTTCGACATGCAACAAAAAAGCAAATTGTAGGGAATTATGTTGTCCTTCCACCTATTTTTTTAAATAATAATATTATTTAATATGTCAAAATTGCATTTAATGATATGCTTGTTCTTGTAAATTTCAAGAAAAGTTAACAAGTAAATTGTGATTTGTGTGCACATAAACTAATTTAGTGATAAATGCATAATTTCTGCAAATACACACACACACATATATGAACATAATTTACACAAAATGCACCAGGGCGCACATTTTTTTAAATTTATTTTGGAAATTATAATTTTTATTAAGTTTTGAAGTTGACCATTGAAAATTTTAATCACATTTTGTACAAATGTGTGTGCAGGTAAACTTTTTTTTACTAGTTACAAAAATCGAAAAACAAAAAATACCCTTTTCAAGACGATGCGTTGATGTGGTGCATATATACTTTTTGAAATTTTTTGGTTGTGTACTTTTTATGTTGTTGATTTTTCTTTGCATTGATTCGAAGTTGTGGACATGGTTTTTAAATCTAAGTTTGAAAAGAAAATAAAAGAGAATTATCATATGAACTCAAAAATACATAAATTATATGCCAATGGATAGATAATTCTTTAACAAATCCATGGGTATGAATTATGTCACCTAAGGTGCATCCTAGGATAGGGTTTAGGCCTGGAAAATATGTCAGTAAAATGAAATTTGGAGAAATGGGGGCTAAAAGTCTGTTTTTAAAGCCCTGGATTGAGGTTTTAAAACCCTTGATCGAGATTTTAAAACCCTCAATCGAGGTTTTAAAACACTTGATCAAGATTCTATGTGTTTTTTTTAAATACCTTCATCAAGGGTTTAAGTGTGGTTAGACAAAATCTCGATCAAGCTACTAGCCCGATTGAGCATTTAAAACTTAGATTAAAAATATTTGGGTGCCAAAATCTGTGTTTGAAGGTAACTACTCAAAAAAACAAAACCACCATGGTCGTATCCCTTTCTCTAACTATGTTGGGAAAAGTGTGTCACCCCATTCATTAGCCTGGGGGTTCTCCTTGCACTGGTGTTAAATCCTTGAGAAATTTCCAACTATTAACTATTTTTGTGCCCTTATAAATTAATAAATTTGTTAATATTTATTATAATTATAACCTTCATGGGATCAAGATCGTCCAATTAAATTAAAATTAAACATATAGAATTATAAGATAATTAAATATAGTAAAACATAATTTCAATAAGAAGAATGATACTTGTAAGTACTAGTAAATACCTTGGAGAGGAATCAGGGAAAAACAACACCTGACCGCCACTTCCTCTATATTTTATACGTTTAGATATGGGTCGTAGAGTAATTGGAGTTATAGATGTGACTGAAATCATGGCAAATGTGGATAAGGGTCCTTTGATTTTTGGTTCTTAATCACAAATAAGAATTAAGAATCAAAAGATCCTTCTCTGTATTTTCCATGATTTCAGTCACATCTATAAACACCAATTACTAATCTATGAAAACCCTCAATCGAGCTATGAATCTAGATCAAGGGTTTTGCAAACCCTCGATCGAGAGTTATAAAATAGCTCAATCAAGTGTTAATTAATCCCTTGATTGATCTTTTTATAGCTCGATCGAGGGCTTGTAGAAAGCTTGATCGAGGTCATTTTTCAACATTCCCATGCCCTCCGCTTGCCAAAATGTGTTACCCATCTTCATGTGAACACCCATTTGTACATATGTAATCCGACAATCACGATATGTTCTAGACACAGAGTGATTCGACGATTCATTCTCACCTTGATCTTAATAGCCATTGATATGTGGCTTAACACGTGACTAGTCCATGATCTCTATTTAAAGAGCACGAAGGGTCATTTGCTCGATGATTGATTGTGAGAAACTGATTGTAACATTATTTTTCTTTTGCATAATAATATTGCCTAAAGTTGCTATTTTGCTGGGGCAGTGGACTTTTTTCCTCTTCAAGGGTTTTAACCACGTAAAAATCCGGTGTGTTGATATGTGATCTGCTTGTGTGAGCGCCTACTCAAGGTGTTCAATCTTTTGGATATCTTGTGTTACTCTAATAGTAAAAGTTTGCCTTCACTTAAATTGTTATCTATGAAAAAGTCATCTATAGAGATCATATGTCCTTTCTTCTTACAAGGATTTGAAACTAGCCATCTTGATGTTTATCCTATGTGCCAATATGATTCCATTATCCTGAATTCCCTTTATTACTTGCTGGCATATTCTACTATTATGAATAAGGAGACCATAATTGTGTTTGTATCTCTCATGTTCAATATAGTTTTTATCTAAATATCCTAAAGTAGATCAAACAATATGATGGTTTTCAAGTTCAAATAACATTCATTTAGCATCCTTAAATAATATCTTCAAGGTCATTACATTGACCAAAGAGTGGTTAGTCTATCAAACTGTAACGTCCCCTCCTGTGGACCCAATTCAACAAAGGGAACATGATACCAATATGTGGGGCTTTTACATAACCTCAACCCGATTCATTAGATTCATACGAATTAAAATCAATGTGTGCAGATGCAATTCAACAAACATGCACAGCGGAAATAAACAAATCGTCCACACACATTTCATACGCATACAACATATCAATGCAATCATCAAATTAAAACATTGCATAATTAAATACACATAAGAATATACTCATCTTCATTGTGCAATTGTCCCAAGCAACTAGCTATGTCACTGCAACGTTCCACCCAACCATAGGTCTCTGCCCAGCCTATATTCTTTCATCACTCAAAGACCACCCCCGAGCTGGGCATGATTTCTACAAAGAAAAGGGGACATTCAAGCTCCTACACAACCAAATAAACCTTGCCTCTAAGCCAAGCTCGTCCACAGCTGGGTTTATCAGGCTAAATCTGAACCCTCTTCATTTATGGATGCTCACACTCCAGCTCAAGCCAAAGCAATGGATACCCATAACCCATACCCCAACATACTCTTTACACTCACAACAAAACACAATCATTGGGCATGGATAAACAATTACAGCCAAGGTATTTACAAACAAGGTCCATGGGTTTTTCCCCAAATCGTGGGCACACCAAAAACGAACTGTGGAGAGGGAAAACGTCTACAGGGAAACAAACCCGATTTTCCCATGGGTATTCTGGGCATCTAAATGGCCAAGACGGCCTCCATGAGATTCCAAAATAGACTCCCTTCTTCCTAGCAGCTCTGCAACACAAAAACGTCTTCCCCCAAGCTCGAAAACAAGGGAAAACCATAAAAACGAGGAGGGAAAACACCCAGGTAGCTCCAAAAACGTGAGAGAGGAAAAACTATTTGATGGGTAATGGCTTGGGGAGAAATCCATGGCTCTTTTCTTGCCCAAGGATAAAAACACATTTTTCCATGAAGGGTGGTTTTCCCATACTCGAATTTGGACAACCATACCTCTCCATTCCCAAGGCATTAACTACCTCAACCAACTCTTGGGGGAAATGAATGATTGGGTACAAAAGTCAACATGGATAATTGAGGGTTTTATGGGTTCTCTCATTGACACTTGGCTTGACTTGATTGGTTCAAGGGTTTGAATGTTTTCCCTCCCAATTCATTGTAAAATCATGCCCCCATCTCTTGTTGCATTGCATAGCTAGTTGTGGTTATTTTATTAAAATGCATATTTGCATGATATTCGCAATTCCATTGTGCCTGGATAGCACGTAAACCATATGCATCAATAAATCGATGGCGGGGCCTTGGCCTTGAGCTCCTCACCATGATTTTATAACAATATTAAATTATTTACATTTTAATGCAATAGGGTCAAAATAGGGACAATACATTTCCCTCCCCCTTGGAATAACACCGTCCTCCATGTTCCAATACTTAGGAATAAATACCCACTTTACACATGTCCAAAATTCACACAATGTGGCAGGTCTGTCCTGCGTGTCATCTCTTTACTTTGAACCTTCAGGAACAAGTACTTTGGCTTCCACAAGTTTCTCCTGTTGGCTTTGATCTTCCATCTCTGCAGGCGGGCATCGCTCCACAGCAATCCCTTCCCTTTATTTACCTTCCAACTGATCTACGAGTCTGGAATTTCATGGATTCCATCTTCCTTGTTGTCCTGACAACTATTTGAGGAATATTTTCAGCCAAATCAAATAGATTTTGGTCTGCTTCCATGATCAATGTGCACACTGGCCCTCACTTTTCTCACTAGCAACACTTGGCTAGTAACAGCTGCATACAATAGCTTTCAATTTCTCACCTGTGAGATTCATCATGGCAATTCCTGTTAGGACAAGCATAGCACAATATTAAAATTAGTCAATTATTTTTCCAATTGACATGGAAAGTCCATTCTTCACTCACGAGACTTCCACACTTTTCATGCTTTCCCAACATACACATGAACTCATTCATGTTCATCCTTTCACAGGTAAATAACTATTTCAGCATTCACAATTCATTTCAAGCAATTCAACACAATTTATTTTCATCTATGACATGCACTCAACAATCTTTTGTTTCTAAGATGCATCAGTCAAAAAGGAAAGATAAGAGTAAGAGTCTCCCCCTCTTAGTCTTGTTCCGATCTAGATCCACACCATCACTGTGGTTTCATGCTGCTTATCCTCTTTCACTTCAATGCGAATTATTGACTTGCCCTTTCTTGGCTATGACACTTAGTGTCTAAGGTCTGTCTAAGGATTTTCAACTAGGGAACCCTTCCCCATTGTTGCTTACAAAATATTTGGCTGCTAGGACCCACACATGTCCACTAGCACCATCTTTCATTACTACTCATACTGAGCTCTCTTTAGGACGGTCACATGTCCACATGCATTCCTATGATTCCTTCATAGTCCTTGCTTCCAGCAATACCTACACTCAAACATTGAATCAATTCACATGTTTAATTTATTTTCATAGTGTTTATCTCTAAACAAGAGTTTAGGAAATCATATCCAAATCACATACACATGCATATTCATAAGCAAGAAGTTGCAAGATAACCAAGTACTTATCTGTATTGGGTGTCTTCACTTTATTCCACAGGCTCCTTCCTTGCTTTACAAGCATTGGATTACCCGTGGATACTATAACGAATGTTGGGCTGGCACGCAGGCTACTCCACAATCATTCGAATGGAAATGCCAGGCAAGTACGTCACGGGGGCTTCACTAGAAGGCAATATAATATCACGTTCATTCATATTGGGGTATTAAATAATCATGAAAACCTAAAAATTATATTGCTTATATATTAAGGGGAAAAGGTTTTTTTAATATTTAATGTAACAATACAAAAATACTTGGGGGTCTTTTTTATATGGGCGGGCTGACAAATATTCGCCAAATGGAGAAGGCGGGATCACGGCCGGATGAGAAATCGATTTTAGGCAAGGCTCGGGATTACCAGTACGTAGGCAAATCGCGTCTTGAGGCATGCTTGAGGCCAGGGGTTTCGTGGTGAAGAGGGTTTCCAGTCGATCATAGTCGAGAGACAGTGGTCATTAACAGCCAGTTGTTGCCAATATCACTCAGCCAGTTGTTACCAATAGCCTTGGGAGGCTCTAAGCCTCCAGGGCCTGTTATAGGCCCTGATAGGCCTTGGGGGCTTGAATACCCAACCACTTGTGCCTATTACAGGGCTTGGGAGGTTTAGTCAGCCTCATAGAGCTTGTTACAGGCCCTAGGGTCTTGGATACCTAGCCATCAACAAGCTTAGTCAGCGTTTGGGGAACTGCAACATGCAATCTAAATGTTGTACTATGTGCCTTGGCTCTAGTGACATACAATAAGTGATATCCTATCTCTTCATTAGACCATTATATGTTGCAAATCATAATGATATGTGGTTGAGTAATTGCATTGTGGGTGAAGTAATGTGCATCCACAATATACATCGAAAGAAGCAAGGTGCATTGTAGAATGCATGTGGGGTCATAAGAGGGGTATCATATCAATATATTAGGTATAAATATAAAGGGGTATAAAAAATGTTAATGAAAAAATTGATACATACAATATCTAGTGAAAATAGGGGTTTCTTTAAATTGGGAAGGCATATTGGGAGGGGGTTAAAAAAACGATTTTGGAAGGTATTTTCCAATATTTAGTGAAATTAGGGGTATTGTTTCATATGCCACGAACGAACGTGCTATGATAGCAGTTTATTGAGTGAAGCCCCCGTGCAGTACGTTGACTGGGTTTTATTAATTAATTAAGGAATGTTTGGCCAGTATGTCGGCTGCTCCACAACATCAAGTGGTTAATGCTCCCACCAACTATTCTCTGAATTTATCAAGCATCAGTTACTCTCTGGATCTACTAAGAATTTTAGCACCCAACCAGTTACTCTTTGGATTTTCAAAGCATTTATAGTTATTTCAGGGTCCTTGCTTACCTGCAATGACCAAGGTTTCCAACAAAGAAACAATAGTGTATCAGCTTAGCTGTTAGAATACTTATACCTGAAATCTTCATTATTCCAAACAAGAAATAAATGAAAATGAATACTTATCTGTATTGTGCATTTCCTCTCTGGTCCATAGGGTCCTGCTTCGCTTTGCAAGCCTTGGGCTCGCCTATGGACTTGGATATTTAATGCCCAACTAGTACACCTTCACGCTGATTGGGTTTACCAAGCATTCGTGGTGCCCAACCAGTCCCATACCTAGTTGGCCCTCTCCATTGACGAGCCAGGACATCCGTCTGGGTCATCGGCCAATGGAAGGAAACTGCGCCACCGACCATTATAGGTCAAAACTCTACTACGAAGCTATAGGCATATAACAACCTTTCATCAATACCTCCACAACACCCAAGTAAATAATTCCAAACCAGTACACTGACTAGGTTCATTAGGCATGCAACAACCCTTCATCAATATCTCCACAACACCCAAGTAAATAATGCCAAACCAGTACACCGACTGGGTTCATTAGGAATGCAACAACCCTTCGTCAATACCTCCACAACACCCAAGTAAATAATGTTAAAATTCAATATGCTAAGACAGAAAATAGCAGCATTACATTCCATTTCACAATAATAGCATATACAGGATCACTGAAGAAACAACAAGCATAGCATAAACACAAGAGACAGAGATTTATCCTGGGAAACCCTCATGGGGTAGAAAACCCAGCAAAGCTTCCTCAATATAGATGACCAGCAATATACAAAGATGCAAACCCTGAGCATAAGCTCCTTCTCCTCCATAGCAGACCTCTCCTCCACAAATGCGCCTTTCTCAAGTGAGTGAGTGTATATAATGAGGAACACACCTCCTCTATTTATACACTACTCTGATATGTATTTTACACAAGTACACGTAGGCTCGTATTTAACCAATAGGTTAAATACCCCACTACAACTAACTGGGCCGACCCCTCTAGGGTGGTCTAATAACCCTTTGACCCACATAACACATACAGGGCCGACCCCTACTAGGGAAGTCTAATAACCCGAGTTACCACATTCCGACGGAGGAATAAACATCTCCGGATATACAATAAGATCTTCACGGAGGAATGAAACATCTCCGGAATAATAAAGTACAAATATAATATTCTTTGAAGTTACAATATCTCAACACTCCCCCTTAACGAGAAGGATATTATAACAACATCTGCACGAGCAAGGAGTCATCAACATCATACATGATACATCTATAAATCATTGGAAGCTTTCTTCAATTTGTCTTCATCAGTAACTCAAACAGTTACTGGTACATCAATGTCAACATCAATATCAGCATTACGATCATCAGCATCGTAATCACACGATCAGCAGCATCATCATCACACTATCAACAGCAGCACGATCAGCATCGTCATCATACGATCATCAGCATCGTCATCACACGATCATCAGCATCGTCATCACATGATCATATTCCTAGGATGATCAATCCTGCTCCTTTTAGGACATAGGTCCATGGATGATACAATCCAATCTTCAGTTCTCGGAGACTTCAGTCTACGGATCAATTCTGGGACCTCAGTCCGGGGACGATGCAATCCCCTGCCTGTTCATTCAGGACTTCATTATCGGAGACCCATTCTACGGTTCTATTCTGGGACCTCAGTCCGGGGACGATGCAATCCCCTGCCTGTTCATTCAGGACTTCATTATCGGAGACCCAGTCTACGGTTCTATTCTGGGACCTCAGTCCGGGGACGATGCAATCCCCTGCCTGTTCATTCAGGACTTCATTATCGGAGACCCAGTCTACGGTTCTATTCTGGGACCTCAGTCCGGGGACGATGCAATCCCCTGCCTGTTCATTCAGGACTTCATTATCGGAGACCCAGTCTACGGTTCTATTCTGGGACCTCAGTCCGGGGACGATGCAATCCCCTGCCTGTTCATTCAGGACTTCATTATCGGAGACCCAGTCTACGATTCTATTCTGGGACCTCAGTCCGGGGACGATGCAATCCCCTGCCTGTTCATTCAGGACTTCATTATCGGAGACCCAGTCTACGGTTCTATTCTGGGACCTCAGTCCGGGGACGATGCAATCCCCTGCCTGTTCATTCAGGACTTCATTATCGAAGACCTCACATCTTCGGCTCTCTTTAGGACTGAAAGTCCAGGGATGATCCAATCCCCTCAACTGTCCACTAAGGACTTCATTCTCGGAGACCTCATGTCTACGGCTCTCTTTAGGACTGAAAATCCAGGGATGATCCAATCCCCTCAACTGTCCACTAAGGACTTCATTCTCGGAGACCTCATGTCTACGGCTCTCTTTAGGACTGAAAGTCCAGGGATGATCCAATCCCCTCAACTGTCCACTAAGGACTTCATTCTCGGAGACTTCACGTCTACGGCTCTCTTTAGGACTGGAAGTCCAGGGATGATCCAATCCCCTCAACTGTCCACTAAGGACTTCATTCTCGGAGACTTCACGTCTACGGCTCTCTTTAGGACTGGAAGTCCAGGGATGATCCAATCCCCTCAACTGTCCACTAAGGACTTCATTCTCGGAAACTTCACGTCTACGGCTCTCTTTAGGACTGGAAGTCCAGGGATGATCCAATCCCCTCAATCTGTATTCTCATCAATACAAGTACAAGTATCCTCATCCATGCAAGTACATAATCAATATCTAGCATCAGCAGCATGTATACATCATACATCAAAAGCATGTATTCTTACTAATACATCTATCATCAAGTCATGTATACATCTAACATCAAAAGCATGTATACATCTAGCATGTATTCTCACTAATACATCTATCATCAAATCATGTATACATCTAACATCAAAAGCATGTATACATCTAGCATCAAAATCATGTATACATCTAACATCAAAAGCATGTATACATCTAGCATGTATTCTCACTAATACATCTATCATCAAATCATGTATACATCTAGCATCAAAATCATGTATACATCTAACATCAAAAGTATGTATACATCTAGCATGTATTCTCACTAATACATCTAACATCATGTATACATCTAACATCAAAAGCATGTATACCTCTAGCATGTATTCTTACCAATACATCTAACATCAAAAATCATGTATGAGTAAAACTAAACAGAAATAAAATAGTCCTACATCTAACTATTTCTAAGTGACTAGGTGTAGAGAACAGGTTACCTCATCAACGACCTTGTTGTTTGATGAGACAATCTCATCAGTAGTGACTATATTACTCCCCCTTTCGAGGAGGGTCCTTTTGAACTACACCAAGCTTGTCTCGGAAGTATTCAAACTTCACTCGAGACAGAGGTTTGGTTGGTAACTTCTTCACTTGACGTAGAGGCTTGGTTAGTACAACGGTAACCTGTTACAAATTCAAACTTTTAGAGTTCCTTTCTGTGTCATATCTTGTTAGTTCCCTATGTTCTTTGACTTATCATGGAACACTAGATTCTATGTCATCTTGATACAACTCTAATTATCACATAGGATCTCAGTTGGTTCTATCTCTAAGTCAAACAATCCTAAAGCCAAACTTCTTCACAACTAGCAGAGCAAGCAGCCATATAATCCGCTTGTGCTGAGAGCCACACTAGACTGCTTCCAGCTAAACCACGAGATCATGGCTAATCCCAGACAATAACATCCTCTCGATGTGTTCTTCTTGTCTGATACACTTCCTGCCCAAACAGAATCTGAATAGCCATCTGAAGTCATGATCTTCAAGATAGCATAGATCAAATTCTATCGTGTCCTTTATGTGCCTCATCACATACTTTGCAACTATCAGGTAAACACATCTAGTTTCCACTAGATACTAACTCAAGGTGTTCATAACAAAGCATATATCTAACCTAGTATATGTTAGATATATCAAAGACCCAATAAATGACTGTACAGAGTTATATCCACTAACTCTGATGAGTTATCCCCTAACAGCTTCAAGTTGGAATCCATAAGAGTGGCCATTCCAACACCTCAAGTCATATTTCTCATCATACTTTCCCTGGTTGAGAAATATTCCTTCTGAGCCTTGCCATACTTCCAGACCTAGGAAGTAAAGCATCAAATTGAGATCTTTCATTTTTCATTTCTGCATTGAATGATCTTCTGCATATCTATCTGTGCCATCTCTCGTTAGATGGGTCTACTGAAATGAGCCTCAATATCATTCGAACTCTGTGGTGAGTTCCTTCTTGCATCCATGTCATGTGTGTATCATATTCAACCTTGTGGCAAAGGGTTGAGATCCACATCACCCATGGTGAACATTAAGCTTATCAAATTATTATCGATCCTAGGTACCTATACAGAACCTGATTCATACTTCTTCTTACACCATACTTGGAGCAAACATCTTGTCGTGATTCTCTTCCCCTTTCTAAGAGAATCTTCTAGCCATGAGCCTTCTATATTTTGTTTGATTTGTAAATCTTCTTGTTTGAACATCCACCACTTGTACGATGTCCATCATTCTTCATGACCTTTCCTACAAATCAAAATTAAGTACATGATTAGTAATACTTCATAATTATCAAAAGATAACCCATTATGCATACAGATATCATTTACATAGTGATGCAACTATTTTGACCAACACTTTCCCATATCCTGTATGCATACAGTGGCTATCTAGATGCCTTCCATCTCTACCAGAACATACTATCGAGAGTGTGCACAACTCTCAGCATGTCAGCAAGGAGGTTTCATTCTAGACAAGCAACAATGGAATGTTTGTCCAAACATATGCACATTAGTTGTATACTGTTTAATGCTCTATGAATGCTTACACTCAGCATTATATATTCTAGGAATACAAATATGCATGCAGGCAATATCATTACTATTTCAAATAGCAACTCAAATACTTATCTTTTATGTTTGTGTGGCTGCCTCCCGCTTGATCTTCTGTATGTCTTTTGAACTTCTATTCATTCTGTACCACTGTGCATGCTCAAGAGTCATCCTCATGATCTCATACACAAACATACACTCATTAGTATATTCTAAATGCTATCAAAACTAAATAATCTTGAAAACGTATAGTCATGATTATAGTTAATAAACATTAGTATTCAAGATTTCAGGGAAGTCTTCTTTTACTCATGCATATCATTGATAAAAGATATAATATGCATAATCCCTTGATTACTAACTTTATGAATAAGCATAACCAATCATTCCAAGTATACTTATATAAGGGATCCTAACACAAGATAAGATTCATGGGAAACATACCTGGATTAGTATACCTACTTGGTTATGTACAACATACCTAAACAATCTCTTCAATGATTTAGAGATCCTGAGCTAGAACCTGCATGTCTCATAGGTTAAGCATAATATAACAAAGTCATACATACCTCGTAAGTAGAACAAAGATTATGGATGAGTCTTTGTCTTCATGTTTTCATGGTCATGGAGCCTGATTTGTCTTTTGTGATGTACCTGTATCTTGTTAGCAGACAACATCAACCTCACACAACACCATAATGCATTAGTACAATCATATAACCCTAATCAATGAATGTCTTCAATCATTCACATGCATTCATACTGTTACTAGGGTGATAAGATAAGTCTAACATTAATCAAGATTGTACTAACAAATAATATGAAGACAAACACATTATGAACTTAATCAAGAATCAGATTTCAAGACATACCTGAACCTTCTTAAGTCATACCTGTCGAGACTTCTTGTAGTCTTCTTATGTAGGGCCTTAGCCTCAACTCCCCCTGAAACTTGAACTCCTTCACTTATGTAGGTGACCAATCCATCTTCTTCTAGGATTAACCTTATCCACTTGATTTGCAAGAACTGGACCTGGAGCTGGATATGGGTTTGTCAGAGAAACCCGAAAAATTCAAACTTTGAATTTCAAACTTCCGAAAGGATAGAGATATGCGCCTTGATGAGCTGATCAAACTGATATATTCAGAATTTGAAAACTGCAAAGTTTTACTCCTTAATTTTGCCTTTGAAATTTTGGATTCACTGGACGTGACCCTGAACTGGGGTTTGATGAAGCCCACTCTTTTGCCCCATCAAAAAGTTTGATCCAAAGCTCTAAGCTTCTATTTTTCTGAGGAGCTTCCAGCCGTGGTCACAGATTTCAAAAATTCCCATTTTTACAGAAGCCCTAATTTTCCGCTTTTCTGATCAAAGTCCCGAACTAGGGTTTGATCAAGCCCGGTCTTCTACCCAACCAAAAAATTCGATCTTGGTCTCTAAGTTTTGATTTTTCTGAGTAGCATTCAGTCGTGGACTCTGATTCTAAAAATTCTAACTTTCTCCGAAACCCTAAATTCCGGAAGCCATGAATAAAGGTGCTCCAAAAATAATTCTGTTTTGACAGAAATATGCACCTGATTGATTCTGCTATAACTCTGAACTTTTTGCTCCACAGGGTCTGAAACCTTTTTCCTGCAGTAGCCTGACCTGTCATCTTTCCATCCTGACAGGTCTGACCTCAATTGGATTTTCTGAGAGAGAGTTATGCCAAGTGTCGCAACGTGACCTGTTTTGGGAAAATACAGGAGAGCGAACTTGTACGGCGTGCCACGTGTCACTGTTTGACCTTCGGCCTCTGAAAAAGTTTTCTGAGATAGCTCGGCCTGTTATCTTTCCATCCTGATAGTTCTTACCTCAATTGGATTCTCTGAGAGAGAGTTATGCCAAGTGTCGCAACGTGACCTGTTTAT
The DNA here is from genome assembly GCA_027924585.1 of Larix kaempferi. Lineage (NCBI taxonomy): Eukaryota > Viridiplantae > Streptophyta > Pinopsida > Pinales > Pinaceae > Larix > Larix kaempferi. Next base: position 18,734,429 of record BSBM01000001.1, read on the forward strand.
GGGATAATACAGGAGAGCGAACTTGTACGGCATGCCACGTGTCACTGTTTGACCTTCGGCCTCTGAAAAAGTTTTCTGAGATAGCTCGGCCTGTTATCTTTCCATCCTGACAGGTCTGACCTCAATTGGATTCTCTGAGAGAGAGTTATACCAAGTGTCGCAACGTGACCTGTTTATGGGATAATACAGGAGAGCGAACTTGTACGGCGTGCCACGTGTCACTGGTTCAACTTCGGCCTCTGAAAAAGTTTTCTGAGATAGTGCCGACTGTGTACTACCTGTCACTTTTTACGAAATTTAATTTGGAGCTTCCTAGCCCAAGATATGACCTTTTTCCCAAGGTCACCTGATTTTGACTCAGATCTGGAAGAGGCAGAAACCCTATATTGTACAGATCATAAATCACAAAGTACAACGAATTAGAGGTTTTCCTTTGGACACAAGGTACCTGGAGATTTTAGCTTCGTCCTGTAACAATTTCAGATCGGAAAACTTTGCCAAAACGGATTTATAGCGAAAGTGCTACGATGACTGGTTTTTGCTATGTAAAACCCTAACCTTCAAATTGTCGTAAGTAAAGCAAGTGTCTTTAGTGCCATACCTTGTCTTCCTTCAGGTTAGCTCTGATACCATGTTAAAATTCAATATGCTAAGACAGAAAATAGCAGCATTACATTCCATTTCACAATAATAGCATATACAGGATCACTGAAGAAACAACAAGCATAGCATAAACACAAGAGACAGAGATTTATCCTGGGAAACCCTCATGGGGTAGAAAACCCAGCAAAGCTTCCTCAATATAGATGACCAGCAATATACAAAGATGCAAACCCTGAGCATAAGCTCCTTCTCCTCCATAGCAGACCTCTCCTCCACAAATGCGCCTTTCTCAAGTGAGTGAGTGTATATAATGAGGAACACACCTCCTCTATTTATACACTACTCTGATATGTATTTTACACAAGTACACGTAGGCTCGTATTTAACCAATAGGTTAAATACCCCACTACAACTAACTGGGCCGACCCCTCTAGGGTGGTCTAATAACCCTTTGACCCACATAACACATACAGGGCCGACCCCTACTAGGGAAGTCTAATAACCCGAGTTACCACATTCCGACGGAGGAATAAACATCTCCGGATATACAATAAGATCTTCACGGAGGAATGAAACATCTCCGGAATAATAAAGTACAAATATAATATTCTTTGAAGTTACAATATCTCAACAAATAATGCCAAACCAGTACACCAACTAGGTTCATTAGGCATGCAACAACCCTTCGTCAATACCTCCACAACACCCAAGTAAATAATGCCAAACCAGTACACCGACTGGGTTCATTAGGCATGCAACAACCCTTCGTCAATACCTACAAAACAACCAAGTAAATAATGCCAAACCAGTACACCGACTGGGTTCATTAGGCATGCAACAACCCTTCATCAATACCTCCACAACAACCTTTCATTTTGCTTCATCCGTGTAGCACCAAATTGCATCTGTGTAAGCTGGTAGCACAAGAAGGATAAGCAATCTCATCAGTATTGTTGTCCCAAAATTGTAAACATATTTCATAACATTCACTATCAAGTATTGAAACACCAGGAATGCGTCCATTCCCTTAGGGTGTAGTCAATATTGACAACCCTAACATAACCGAGCACCCGAAAGGTATGCATCCCTTTCTGATGTGAACCATGTAGGCCCTAGTCACACTCAAGTAGTCTGGAATAATAGTGAAATAATAAAACATGCTCTGCATATTAAATCTAATAACCAGATAGGTATATTCTTAGTTAGGGTTATAGAATACTCATATGTTTTACAGATGTATCCTTTCTTCATTTGCGAAGAATGGGGGCTCCCTTCTCTGAGTCAATAGTCCTTTGGTTTTCCACCACAATCTTTTCATGTTCCATAACCCACACATGCCTTCTTGGCATAATTTTACTGTCTCACTCACATGATTCACCAACATGCAGTTCGACTAAAACATTATCAACATTTACAATGGCATTTCACTCAAAACCCATTTCCAAAGCATGGGATCCTCCCCATCTAGTTTGGCTTCTGCATGCCATCACACATGGTCTTCCTACAATGTGTCATCCTAGCACACTTATCAAATAGCCAAACAGTCAACAACATTTAACAATAAACTTCAAATCTGATTGTTCCATAACCAATCAATGTCATTAATAATTCAATTCAATATGAATTTGCAATTCTGTCTACTATAGAAATTGATTTGCTTAGCAATGAGGCTATCCTCATATTACTTGGCTCTCGTAAGTGGTATCACTCTGTCCATTATGGTTTCACCCTTGCTACCATACATGAACATCCACCTACAACATGTCCTCCTGACACAATTTTATATAAGCCAAACAGTCATTAGCAATTATTAGCAAAATTTCAAATCTGAAATTTACAAATCTATTTTCCTACAGAAATTAGATTTGCAACCATGAGATTATTCTCATAAACTTTGGCTTCTACACATGGTAGATCCCGGTCTTTACTATGGACTTATCCTCATTGCCATACGCAAGACTTTTCTACCTGAAATCTGAACTTCAATCAACCAAACACGTTATGAGTATCTATGCATATAATCTTTTCATTGCTGCAACAGTCACTGAAGTGATCTCAGAATTATAACACTCAATAATTCAAACACCCTCAGCTGTTAACATTTGAAATGCAATGAAATATATATATCTATATATGCATCATTATCATAATAAAATTGCAAGACACGTGTACACTATCCATGCAATTTAAATAAACTGTAAATACTCATTACTTCACATCCATATTCCTTTTATGCAACTCAGTCCTTTCAATAGAGCACTCTGGTAGCCCATCAACATGTCTACCTTCTTCATGCAATCATTCTCTTGCATTCACAGCAGCTCATGAAATGGTGTCAGGATTAACAATAGTTCACCATTTCATCTATTATCTAATTGCATTGAAACATATATATATATATATATATATATATATCACAACCATGCATTCACACATGCATCACAACATGTGCATCCACACACATGCAAGCACATCCACAACATTTACATAATATTTTAATGCACATCTCTTCAATGCAACCTTGCATCACTTCAAGAATACTATGCATTCAAACATACTATGGACTAACCATGATTACCACACACAGCATTCACTACCAAGGCAGGTCCATAAGTCCTCACTTGCTTTGGTTGTTAAACTCACAACCAATATACACAAATGGCATGATATAATTCCATATGAATGCATTGAGGTTTCTAAGCAACTATAGGGTGTAAGGCTTCCTGCCTTCAATTACCCACACCTCACCATACTTGGTAGGTTGGCATTCACATTCAGGCACTCAATACCACATGCAAACCAAATCAACATAGTTTAAACATAGTTGAAAGGACCTTACCAAATCCTCTTTCAACATTCATGCAATTAAGCACAAATAACCATTACCTGCATGGATGTCATTAACATCGCTTGATGTTACCTGATCAGTTGGCCTCTTACCAAGGCTTCACAGTCCTTTTTCCAACCTCATAATCATAGATTTGTTGCACCATCCTTTCCTCATAAGGTTGTTGGTCATATGCAACAACATCATCCACATCTTTAGCCATGCTTCGGTTTTCTTTGGTCCTACAACCAATGCGAACACAACTAATTATTAGCAACCACAATCATTATCTTAAGTGGCTCTTTGCATGTGTAAAACCTCACCATGATTTTACCAATATGCAATATCATATACATGCACAAACATTTTCATAGGCACTGTGCAATGTTTATTAATATGCCATCTAGTGCATATTCATTTCGTCTATCTAGTCTCTTGCATTTTCAATCATGCTTCTATGGTCTGATTCCTACAACATTACTTGTCATTAACCATAGGCAATACCATTAATGGGCTATTGCAAGTGTGACTGCACTACCTTTACCCATATGCAACATCATGCTCATGCATAAGCAATTCACATGCACTATGCAATGACTCTTTTATCATGCCCACTAATTTATATTTAATCTGCTACTCTCTCGCATTTTCAGCATCGCTATGCCATAATTTTCAGTATATAAAACTCAAGAAATATAAATACAATAGCAAGAGAGGAGTTAATGAATTATCCCTTTCCAATTCCCCATCATGACATGGAGTTCTTCTCCACATCATAGTTGATCCTTTTCTTGGCTTCCCTACCAAGCACACAAGGATTCATTAGTCGTGATTTCTTACCAAGTAGGGATTCAATACATATACGTATGTAAAACATTCCTACTTGCTATTTTCCAAGCATACACTTCTTATGCTGTAAACATAAATAGTGTAAGGTGAGAAAAATCCTTTCATCCTCCATAATGGATATTGATTCCACAACCCCTTTATGCGATTCATAATGTACACTCCAAGCATAGAGAATAACTTTCATACATTTAACTACTGTCTCTAGGGGACGACCGGGGTCAAGGGGGCTTGCCCCCACCACTGCAAAGCGGGTCGAGGGTAGTGCCCTCGTTTTTTTCTTTGTAAGTATTTCAATTTCGCGCATTCTGGCGCATAAGTTCAAGACCATTTTTCACTTTTGGACACCTTAAATTCACCCTGGAAAACTGTTGAAATTCTCTGTTTCAGCGGACTTAGCAATTTCTCCTCCGCCCGTGTCGCGGCAATTAAGGTTAAAATCGCCGACCGCGTCGCAGAATTTAAGTCTAAAATCACAGACCGCGTCACAGCGATTAAGGCTAAAATCGTCGACCGCATCGCAGCAATTAAGTCTAAAATCATTGACCGCGTCACAGAAATTAAGTCTAAAATCGTTGACTGCGTCACAGCAATTAAGTCTAAAATCGTCGACCGCGTCGCAGCAATTAATTCTAAAATCATCGACCGCGTCGCAACAATTAAGGCTAAAATCACCGACCGCGTCGCAGTAATTAAGGCTAAAATCGTCAACCATGTCGCAGCAATTAAGTCTAAAAACACCGACCGCGTTGCAGCGATTAAGGCTAAAATCGTTGGCCGCATCGCGGCATTTAAGTCTAAAATTGTCGACCGCGTCGCAGCAATTAAGGCTAAAATCATCGACCATGTCGCAGCAATTAAGTCTAAAATTGTCGACCGTGTCGCAGCAATTTCACCAAATATTGTCGACCTATCGCACAAAAAACTTCGCAACTTTTGCCGAAACGCGACCCTGGAACTGAGCTTAACTTGCTGACTGTTTTGGCGTTTTTGGCTTATCTTTGCTGACACAATCTTGGCAGAAAACTCAGAAACACTTAGAAAATTTTCAAATTTTCAAAAAAAAATTTGAAATTTTTTTAATGATCAGTGTTGAGCAGGAGGAATACTTACCTCTGCAAGTTGTTCAAGTTGGCCCGTGTAGGCCCAATGTTCCAACCATCGCTCTGATACCAAACTATAACGTCTCCTCCCGTGGACCCAATTCAAGGAAGGGAACATGATACCAATCTGTGGGGATTTTACATCACCTCAGCCCAATTCATTAGATTCATACGAATTAAAATCAATGTGTACAGATGCAATTCAACAAACATGCATAGCGGAAATAAACAAATCGTCCACACACATTTCATACGCATACAACATATCAATGCAATCATCAAATTAAAACATTGCAGAATTAAATACACATAAGAATATACTCATCTTCATTGTGCAATTGTCCCAAGCAACTAGCTTTGTCGTTGCAACTTTCCACCCAACCATACAATCTTCAATCTTCATTCTAGGGAAACTATCTCATAGATTTAATCAACTTCTTACTAGATATTTAATAAATTGTGTCTTTCCACCAATCCTATGGAACATTGTGTATATGTACTTGATTCCTTTTTTACAGTTATAATTACCCAACCAAATTATGAGTGACTTTATTGATCCTATGAAACATCATCAAGTTGCTAGTTGGGGAGCTTATCTACTAAAGAGGAACAACTTGATCATGCCCTTTACATGAAGGGATCCACATGAACCACATGCATAGTTCACTCTAGAATGAGTTGTTATAACAATAATAAGAATCATGTCACCTCAATGGATTTCATATCCAACGAGTCCTTTTAACATTGTTCTTGATTTCTTATTCCATGGAAAGATTATTGCACCGAGTGAAACGAGGTGCTCTACAGCCCAGTATGGGAGAGATCCTCTAACGTGATATAACGTTATAACGTTAGTAACAAAATAATTTAAAAAAACCATGTCGGCTCATAAAATAAAAAATTATGGAAAATATTTTTAAAAAAAATCCATGTTGGTTCATAAAATAAAATATTATGAAAAGTAATTAAAAAATAGATGTTCATTTATAAAATAAAAACTTAAAACTTAAACCCGGATCTATCAATCAAGAAAGATCAAATTTCTTGAGTTTAAATTTAAAAAAATAAATACATCTCAAGAAATTGGATCCCTCTCGGTGCTTGATAGATACAAGTTTAAGATGGATCTATGTTGGTGGTAATTAGTCAACTTAGCAAATATTTTTATCTGGAAACAATCTTAATGTTGCACAAATCTCTTTTAAGTCTAGTTCAATCTTTATAATCATGTCTTTAAGACTAAATGTATGTGTTTAGATGTTGAACATTTTTTCTAAACACCTTAATTTTATATATATTCCACAAGCTTCCATTCTATTTTTCATTTTAGATAACATTATTATATTTTCTTATTATGACACCTCAATTATTATGCATTTTCTTAGTACTTTTGTCCACACTAATTATTTATAATTAGATAGTATGGTAGACACTACTATCCATAATTATCTTCTTCTTCTATTATCTTTAATATATTTCCTCATAAGGATATTTTCCATATGTTGGCTCCTTGATGCTAACACTATTGCAGCGTTTTGGTTGATGGAGTGTTAGAGCACGCAGCTGTTAACGCACGACTAACCCTAGCTCGCAGCTGAGGAGAATGGCGGCGCCTGGGGGAGGGGAGGACGCCCCCCCCCCCGTCCACTTCTGATGAGGAAGCCTTCAGCAGGCTCATCCACGGCATTGGCAAGAGATCCTCCCTTCCGGAGGTCCCGAAATTTATAAAGAAACTTGAAGACATCCCTGAAATCGCCCTGCCTGAAGAAAAACCAATGAAGATAGCCCTAGCTTTGACAAAGCGTGGTCTCGTGGGGCAATTTATGGGCCTTTGGCCATCCACCAAAACAACTGATGACTGGATACAGAGGAATTGGAGGCCCAATCTCAACAATGGAGTGACTTGTTACCCTGTAGGGAGAGGGTTCTTTATCTTTGAATTCATCTCCGAAGATGATCGAGACTTAATCTTTAGAGCGGCCCCTACTTCATGGGGACGCAGGGTTTATACCTGAATAAATGGACCCCAGATTTTGATCCCTCGATTGATCTCCCCAAGGAAGTGCCGGTGTGGGTCAGGCTCCCAAATCTCCCGGTGCACTGCTGGGACTTCGAATCACTGAAGAGAATAGGGAACGGAATCGGACGGTTCATTAACAAAGCTGATAACAAAGGCCAATATACCTGCGCCAGAATCTGTGTTGAAGTCGATCTGGAAGCTGGACTCCCGGAGGCAATAAAACTAAAAGTCGGTTCATGGACACATTATCAGAAGCTGGATTACGAGCACCTGCCCTTCAAGTGCAGAAACTGCCAGGAACACGGCCATTTCCAAAGATACTGTCCCAAGCTAGTCACTGAGAAAGAAGACGCTGAAGGATGGCAGAAAGTAAAAAAGGGGAAACCCACGAACAGGGCTAGAAGCAAGGAAAGAATGGCCCAAGGTCCTCCAAAGGAAGGCAGCTCAAAGCCTTCTACTCAGGAAGATCCTATGGTATCCCAAAACCCTGGGAATACACCTGAAGCTGAGGAAGCCCGAGTACCACAAGACCCTACCGATCCAACTCATCAAGTTGGTATCGGCAATCCATCCAAAGATCACATCAGCCTAGCCTCGGATACAGGAGCTGACTCATCCGAGGAAGGTGACACCGAAGTAAGTAGTCAATCAGGCTCCCCGGAGCAACCAAAACGCGGGCGGAAGTCTGAAAAGAAGAGAAGGGAAGAGCAGTCCTACAAGGACGTCGTCCAAGGCTCTCAACACACCATACCTGAAATGATGAACACCAGATCCGGAATGAGGCTGGGAAAGACCCCGAAAGGGGGTCATCACCCTCCCCCAGGTAAATAATGCAATACGTCTCCTAGAATTGCAGAGGACTAGGAAGCCCACTAAAAGAAGAAGCTATAAGGGATTTAGTAAGAGAAATGAAGCCTGAAGTCCTACTAATCCAGGAGACGAAACTGGAGGAAAATGCTCTCCTCCGTGCAAGCAATTCATTTTGGAAGAAGGGCCCGGTTAGGGCTGTAAGTGCAAGAGGAGCCTCGGGAGGCTTAGCAACCTTTTGGGACTCTGCAAAGCTCGAACTTGTTGAAGAAGAAGGAACCATTCACTGGCTATTCACCAAGCTGCTCCATAAAGACTCCGGACATCATGTAAGTCTCTTTAATATATATGCTCCTGTTTCTTATTCTGAAAAAAAAGACTGTTGGGACACCCTAAATCTGTTCCTGACGCTCCACAAGCCTGAAAACTTAGTGTTGGCTGGAGATTTAAATGTCACGCTAACTCTGGCTGAAAAAAAAGGGGGATCTATTGTGCGGGACCCTGTAAGAGAGTGGGTTGAAGACCTGATGCTGGATTGGGATCTTGAAGACATCACCCCTACCAAAGGAAAGTACACCTGGTCAAATAAAAGATTGGGACCTGGTCACATTGCTGCCCGCCTTGACCGGTTCCTCCTTCACTCCTCCTTCCTAACCCTTGGGCTGATGGCCTCCTCTAAGATTCACCCGCATTATACCTCTGACCATAAGCCGATCTCACTTTCTCTTCATCCCGCTGAAAGGTTAGGTCCCATTCCCTTCCGTTTCAGCCCTAATTGGATAACCCGGGAAGGTTTCCTCGACCTTGTCTCCAACTCTTGGAAAGAACCGGTTCATGGCTCCCCGTTCTTTGTCTAGGAAGAAAAACTTAGAAGGCTCAAGGTGGCCCTGAAAGAATGGGCCAAAGGGCTGGGCTCCCCATTGGATGGAAGGAAGAGAACCCAGAAGGCCTTGGAACGGCACCAGTTAACATTGGAAGAGTCCCCTGTCACTCCTTCTTTGCTATTCCGGGAAGCTGAGCTTCAAAGGGAGTATCATAAAGCCTGCAGAGAAGAGGAAACCTACTGGAGAGTCAAATCCAGAACGCTTTGGATCCAAGCTGGAGACAAAAACACCTCTTTCTTTCACAAGCAAGCCCAAGCCAGACAGATTTATAATTCCATCACTGAAATTCAGACCCAAGGCCATGTGATAAAAGACTTCAGAGGCATTAAGGAGGCAGCCCATTCCTTCTTTAAAACCTTTACTCCGCCCCTGACCTGGACCCGGTGGAACCAAATTCCTATCCTTTATCAGAGATTCCAAGATTGGTTAATGAAGAGGACAACCAGCAGCTGATCAGACCTATCAGTACTCGTGAAGTTAAGAAAGCCCTTGACAATATGAACCCTGACAAAGCACCTGGGCCGGACGGTTTCACCGCCCGGCTCTATATCTCTTGCTGGGATATTATAGAGAAGGATCTATACAGAATGGTGAAGAAGGCTCAGAACTGTAACAAATTGGGGGGCAGCACTAATTCCTCCTTCTTGGCGCTCATCCCGAAAGAAAAAGGCGCTAAAAACTTCAGCAGATTCAGGCCTATATCCCTGTGTAACACGGGTTACAAAATCATAACCAAAATTATGGCTAATAGACTTAAAAGAATCCTGCCAAAGCTGATTCCGGAAAACCAAGGGGGGTTCGTGAGAGGAAGACAGATCCTAGACAACATCATATTAGTGCAAGAAGCCATCCAGTCTAGCTACAAGAGAAAAGAGAAGGGGATGGTGGTAAAGCTGGATTTGGCCAATGCCTTTGACAGAGTCAGGCATGATTTCCTTTTTGCAGCCATGAGGAACTTCAGATTCAATCAGAACTTCATTAGGTGGGTCAAAGCTTGCATTTCAGCTCCATGGATTGCCCCGCTGGTCAATGGGCGGCCTGCTGACTTCTTCAAGGCCTCTAGAGGATTAAGGCAAGGCTGCCCCCTCTCCCCGGTGTTGTTTGTTATCCAAGCCGCTGTCCTAAGCTATCAGCTGAACAGAAGTCTCCAAAACAGATCTCTCTCAGGCATCAGAATTGTCCCTAAGGTCAAGGATGTAAACCACGCCCAGTTTGCCGATGATACACTTCTACTGGGAGTTGCCAATCTCATCACAGCCAGGAACTTTAAATCCGAGTTGGACTGTTACAGGAATACATCTGGAAGTGAAATAAATTTCCTCAAAAGCAAGATATATGGCTGGAACTGTTCTCCCCGTACTATGTTGGATATAGCTAGGATCCTCGAAATGGAAGCCATTACCATTTGGGACACCTTTACCTATCTGGGCATCCCTATCTTCAAAGATAACGCTAGAGTTGCCCATTGGCTGCCAATGCTGGACAAACTAAAAAAAAAGATTCAGATGTGGGGGGCAAACTGGCTCAACAAAGCAGGCAAAGTGATTTTGATGAACTCTGTCCTCACCAGTCTTCCAATATATCAATGCTCGGTGCTGCTAGCTCCAAAAACTATTACCAATAGAATCAATGAGTTGCTCCGTCGTTTTCTGTGGGAGGGTGGCCGTAATTGTGAGAAAAAACCCCATCTAGTAAGCTGGGACAAGATCACTAGGCCAAAAATGGAAGGGGGCCTTCAAATTCGAGATGTGGCCACCCAAAATCTTGCCATGGGAGGCAAAATTCTCTGGAAAATGATAACTGGCAAAAAGACCTGGAGCAAACAAATCCTCAAAAAGAAATACTTCAAAGGAGACAGACAGAGATGTCTTGAAAGGGCCACAAAACTGCAGAAAGGCTCCCCGATTTTCACTCTATGTAAAAGAGCCATCCCTTTCTTCACCTCCAAGCTTACGTGGTCTCCTGGAAATGGAGAAAAAATAAGAATTTGGGAGGACTCGATCCTAGGGGATCAGCCTCTCATCAATTTCAGCGATTTGGGCAATTTAAAAGACTGGCTCCACAGTAACAACTTCAGAACGCTGAGGGACATATCGATCTGGAACAGAGATGAGGATGAATCCTGGGCAAATTGGAACCTGGGTGATTATCCTCACGAATTAGATGATGAAGTTGCCACACTGCTGGATCTTTTGCAAGGGAAGTCCCCCATCAGCGCCAGAGCTAAAGATACACGCAGTTGGGGAGCTCGTTCGGGCAGGTACACTGCAGCTGAAGGCTATGCTGCGATCCTGGAGGTGCCATGGGTCCCTCCCAACCCTGGGCCGTGGAAAACTCTCTGGAATTTCGCCTCTTTACCCAAAATCGATATTTTTATATGGACCGTCCTCCACAACAGCATCTTGACTGGAGAAAAACTGAAGATCAAAGGCTGGGCAGGGCCATCACGTTGCCCTCTATGCTACCACGCTGAAGAAACCATTGATCACCTGTTCATCTCCTGCGACTTCACCAAAGAAGTTTGGAGTCTCATGATAGGATCAAACGTTGTTAATTTGCCCACCTCGATCAAGGCGTTGATCAGCAACTGGACTGCTCTAGCCCCCTTCGATTTAAAAAAAAAAAGACAGACTCAAGCTTGTATGGATGTGGACCCCGAAATTCCTCTGCTGGAAAGTATGGTTGGAAAGAAACAACAGGATATTTAAGGAGGAGTGCAGACTTCCAATTCAAGTGGCCGTGAAGGCTAGGTCCATGCTTTCTGAAGCTTTAAGCACCAAGTCAGCAATCAGAAATAAAGCTTCTCTCTTGCCTGAAGAAGAGCGCTGGCTCAAGGAGATCGACGTGAACCAGCAAAGCAACCAAGCTACCATTCCTCCTCAAAAGGCCCACTGGGAAATAAGGCTAGAAGAACAGGAATTCATCAAATGGAGATCTGTCTTGAATGATTGGTGCCTTTTTTTTTACGGGGCCTCGAAAGGGAACCCCGGTCAAGCTGGAGCAGGAGGCATTATTATCGATCCCTACGGTACCACCGTCTTGACCTATGCCTGGGGCCTAGGACATGCATCCAACAACCATGCTGAATATCTTGCGCTGTGGCAAGGACTAGTTCAAGCAAGAAAGATGAACATTTAGAAGCTTACTATCGTGGGTGACTCCAGGCTGATAATCAAGGATCTCCATACCAAGAAGAAGACTGTCGGTATAAGTCTGTCCCACATCCACAAGAAGGTCCTGCTCATGCTAAAGCACTTCAGAAATTATAAGGCTTACCATGTTCTAAGGAGCCTCAACAATCTAGCAGACGCTGAAGCTAATCGTGGAGCGAGCTTGAGCAAGAGTCAACTTATCGTTAATGGAGAAATCTCAAAGCACCCTCTCCCCTAAGTTTTAGAGATATGGTCTTACGGCTCCTCTGGGCATTCCCCAGCACCCAACAGCATTATTCTATCTGGTTTCTCAAGCTGGAAATGAAGTTCCGCACAGCGGATATGGATATGAATTGTAAAGGCCCTGGCAGCCCATTTGCCAGACACTTATAAAATTTAACCGTTTCCGTAAAAAATATATATATATATTTCCTCATTATAATATGAATAACTTACAATTAAGTTATTAACCTATTATCAAAAATATTTAAAAATAACAAGTTATAGAATCATAATTCATGAAACATAAAAATCTATTATGTAATATTTAAATTAAAAATATTCAACAATGTGAAACAAAATCTTTCAAAATATTTTTTGTAAAGGTGTTACAAAAAACATATATCTCTAGCTTGTCTATAGCAAAGAAAACTTTAGAGGTGAAATTTAGTTTATAAGTTCATTTTCAATGTATTTTTTCAAATAAAAATTCATCAATTTTCATTATTTTTTAAAATGATTCGCCCAAATTCCATAGGATTATTTTAATCTAAACATCACCATAATTGTTTAAGAACTATATAAAATCCTTAAAAATTTGATATTTTACAAAAAAAAATACCAAACATTTTATGATTGGAAATTTAAGAATTAGTATTATTTGTCTTATAAATTTTAAAAAAATTATAAATCCTTAAAATTATTTTTAAATTATAAATTTTTTTATCAAATTACATAATATTCAACTAAAATATTGTTAAAAAAACAATCCTTAAATTGATTTTTGATATTTGAAGTTTGTAACCCAAAAAAAATCTTATACCTTCTTTAAAAAAAAAAAACTTAACACTCATAACTTGTCAACCCTCCCTTGTTTATCCATCATATTCAACAAAAGAAAAACACTATATTGTTTTTTAACTCTCCAAATTATTTACTTGTTATTTGAATAACAAACACTATAATTCCATACATTTCTTCATTCTCAATACTTTTTTATCTACGTAAACAATAATTGCAAAAATATATATAACTCTAGCTTAACTTTAAACTTTTCACTCTTACCGACTTTTCAAGCCTCCCTTACTTATCCATCATATTTAACAAACAAAAAACTATATTATCAATCCTCCTAACTTTTCAAGCCTCGCTTACTTATCCATCATACTTAACAAAAGACAAACACTATACTTTTCAACACTCACTTGCTTATCCATCATATTTAACAAAAGAAAAACACTATATTATATTTTTTTCGTACCAAATTAATTACTATACTATTCTAATGTAAAACATTATAATTCAATAACATATCTTCACTCCCGGTGCTTTTTTATCTCCTTAACTAAAAATTGCAAAACTATATATAAATCTCACTTAAGTTTAAATTTAATTCATAAAGAAATATTCATTATCCACGACTCTCATAGTTCATTATCAAAATAAAGAATGCCAAACTCCATAAATGTGAATATGACTACAAACAAAAAGCTTAATAAGGATAATACAAAGTCAATGGTTTTGATAATGAGAAAGTTCATTATTTCTCCCCCACACACCATAATAATTACCACATTAAAGAAATATAATTTTAAACACTCTAATTATTTTTTACACAATTATATTTGGTCATCATGTTTTCATTTGCTTTAAAATAGTTAAGGACTTTATAAGTGATAATCATGAACCGTCTTCTAGATAATAAACTCATTTGTCTTTACTTTATTTTTTTATTATTAGCTTTTTATCAACAATATTATCTTTATATTTTGAATCTAAATACTAATGTGGTGGTAACATTAAATTAATTTTCCTAGGGATGTAGGTGACGGGGGATTCTTTTTTATCCCTGAGAGAATATAGTATCAACCTTTGCATGTGGTCTAGGGAATGGCACTAATAACTAAGTGGAGCATTATGTTTTATATCTATGATTGAAACAATTTGTCTCTTTCGGAATTCGATCGCTAGTGGTGATAGGAGATTCTCTTCTAATTTTCTCTCAAATTAGACATAGACAAGAAATTGTGGATCAAATTGCAGAAAACTTCATAAACGTATTATTGGCCTTCTCCTTCAAATCTCAAATATTCAATTCTATCATGTTCACTGAGAACATAATGCTTTAGAGGATAAAATAGAAAATGAAGCGTCAAGCATACCTCGAGGGGGTGTAAAAAATATGGGGGCTAACTTCCATCATGTTGGCTCCCATAATGTTTTATATGCAAGTTTTAATTTTCCGATTCATCAAGAACCAAGTCCTGACATACATTAATTACGATAAACGACATCATGAAGGTTTATTGCACCCATCACTCCAACTGACCATGCAGAGGTTTCTAGGCTCTTTGGTAAATGAAGCTTCTCGAGCACATTAGGTTCGCACATATGGGATTAACTCCTGGGCACATAGAGGTACCTCCAGGTAGATATGTCAAGAAGCTTTTTCATGTTTAGGGAATATCTTCCATCAAATCCATTTCCATTTTGCATTTGTGAGCACCATTGGACGGAGGTGGTTTGGTGTGAGCAGTGATTTTGGAATGGTGGTGCAGAACTCTGTGGATAATGATGCCTTCTCATATGCATCGAGGGAGTAGCTTCCTATTCTAAATAGTGTTGGTTATGAGGATCCCAAATCGCAGGTAATAAGTTTTATGTTGGCTTCGATTGGATTCTGATCTTTCTCTAGTATGGAAGGTTTGGGATTCAGAGATGTGGGAGGTAATAACAGTTTATCTTTGTGCCTTGGGGGAACTGTCGCTTGGTGCAGACTTTGTAGGGCATGTTGTGGATTTTCTTCTGATAATTGTTGTGGATTGGGTGAAAGGTTTGTCATGTATCTCAATTGGGAAGACCTAGATATAGGACTTTCAAGGGAGGTGTGTCACTGTGTTGTAACAAATCCTGCAGTGGAGATGGAAAAAAATATTTAGGAACTCTTTGAGGGAATTCGAGACACCCGAGATGATATACATGATATTCGCAGCCAAATGTGATGGATGAAATCACAAATTGAAGGTTTGATTGAAGTAGTTCATCAACTGATCATGTCCCTACCTTGGACTCTTGTCTAGACAAAGTAGAGCAAGCCACTTGGCAACTTGCATCCCATACGTCTTGTTTAGATGCTCGTATTAATGAAGTGGAAGGAACTGTTTGCATATGTGAAGCACAAGTGGAAGGAATTTTGACTACCTTGGAAAAACATGAAGATCTCATGGATGGAAAGCATTCTATAATTTATGATAATTTGAAAAGCAAGAATACTGATGGAAACTATGTTTAGTAGCCCACCTATGTCGATGTGAATATCTCTAATTCAGATGAGCATGTTTATGAAGATCCAAATGATCAGGTCATGGAAAGTGGAAATAGCTCCGCTTAATTTCAATTTTTATGTTTGATTTTTGTCAAAAACTGTTAGGACAATTTGTCAAAATCTATAACAGTATAGTAATATCTAGTCATTTTGAAATATTTTTCAGACTCTAGATGACTATATATGGTGTTGATAGCTCTGTTGAAAAATCTATTAGACATTTTGTGAATTGTTACAGTGTACTTTTTGAAGTTGATTTCTTCAGTTGTTTATAATACAATCTATCCGTTCTAGTTTAAAAAAAAACATTAAATTTATTTTCACATTTACATTTTTATTTGTAGTATTTTAAAAGAAATTAAAGGCAATAAGTTTATAACCACATCGTAACTCTTTAAAAAAGTGTTTTTTTTAAACTAAAACAAAAATAACCACATCACAACTCTTTAAAAAATTGTGTTTTTTGGTATCTAAAACCGATATAGATTAGAACTAAAAAACTTAGAAAACCAACCAACATATTACATGTTATTCTAGAGTACAAAAGTGCCCATCATCCACTAAAATGTCACTAAATGGGATTTTATCAACCTTAAATAAAACTATTATCAAATCTATTGCATAATGTTGAAAACTATAAGTTCTAACAAACTGGTCCAATAGAAATATACAAAAGAAAACCAACATAACCAGTGAATTTTAAAAAGGACTATGACCACTATGGATTTCTTGGAAATCCTTGTTTTCATCTTCTTGTCCCTAAGAGCTATAAATTTCCACCACAACCAAGGTAGGTTGTTGAACTGAATCTTCATCCAAAGCCCTTGAGCCAACAAGCGACGTATTCCTCAACTTGCTCCAACCAACATTTCTTGGTGCGCTTCAGAGGTAATAGTCAAATGCTCTAGCTAAGCTCCTTGCACATGAACCTAGGATTTTAAGTCATTGAAATGGACATAGGAATGCGAGACATGAGAGAATACCTAGTCGATTGCAGCCACAACTCCTTCCATTTGAGAATTCAAACGCCTAATCATTTTCTTAAGCTCACGGATATCACTTTTTACCTCACTCTGACCCAAACTCTAGTCCATCTCTTCCATCACTATAGCATCAGGCCAAGACTTCGGCCCTCTAATAATCACCTTGCAAAGAGCACAAAGTCTAATCTTCCAACCAAACCACGAGCATATACAAACTCAAGGAAAGAACAAAAAGACATAATTCCTTCACGCCTACATGGCCCTATCCATCGAGGTGTAACTAGTCTGATTCTCCCCTTGCACGTGGACGAGAGCGCCATAAAACAAAGTTTTAGAGCCAAGGTAAACAAATGAGACAGGCCTCAAGAGTGTTCTGTCATGTGCGAAATGTAAATGAGGGGAGGGCCCCGTACTCGATACATTAAACTTGCACTAGGTGGCTCGCATGAGATGTAGATTCAAATGATCTGCAGTTAAATCTTACCTTAACTCCTAGGGGAGCCACCGTTGTTCCAGGTGAGTCCCCCTTTTGAAGAACATGCCTTGATTTGTAAGTTGATTAACGTCAAAGTTGTTGTGTCGACAAATGTGCACGAGGTTATGTTATTTGATTTGCCTCAAAAAATCGACTATTCAATACTAAACTCTTCTTATGTCAATGTCTTCTATACTTAATTATACTTAATCGATGTAATAAAAATCGATATTTTTTAATATTACTTTTACAAATTTATACTTAATAATCATCATTCTTTAAATTTATTGTTTTTAAAACAATTGAGAAAATTAGAACTACTAAACAAGAATCGTACAAATAAAATATGTGACAAAAACTTCTTTTTTTTTTAACATAAAAAGACCACACTTGTATTAAAAGTATGAAGGTGTTACAATCCCCAACCAGCAAAGAACAGTGACCAAAATAGTCTAGTGTTCATACACAGAAATAGTGACTAAAGACAATACATTGTCTCCCAGATAAAAACCGAAAACACAATGTTACGGGATATGCCAATCCCTCAGCAGAACACGAGGTCATCTAATAACAAAAAAGGGAACAGGAAAAGAGTAAACCGAACCAGACTAGTATGTACAAAAATGTTACCGGATCAACCTGAAAAGGACAAAAAAGGTAATCGCCAGGATTAATAAAAAAGAAATGCCCAGCTCGAAAAAATACAGAGAGCAACTAGATAGCGAATAAATTCCAGTAACCCAGGGAGGGTAGCTGAGATCCATCCATTATCTCGTAGAAGATCTTGCCTGCAAGAGCATCCAGCGCAGTACAAGAGAGGGAATCCACCATAGTATTATGACAAAAAACTATACTTGTTTTTTCTCTTCCTATCAATAAGCATTACTCATTCATTTATCTTTTAAATCCCTTCCATGCTTACTTTATATGACACATCTTGAGTGGGTCAAACAATTAAGAACATGTGTAGGATATGTACACCTTTTTAGACTTTAGCAAGCTTTAGCAATTAAATCACTATCTGACTTAGTATTGAACTTGCAAATAGATTATTACTATGCATTTTTATTAAAATAAATTATTATTTTTATTTAATCTCTTCAAAACACCTCGATTTAATGTTTTGGTTAAAAATCATACACGGTGACATTTACATTACTATTGAATTATTGGGCGACACCGCGAGAGGCACAAATCGATCATATTTGACCTCTAAATTAAATAAATTGGACAGTCTTTTACCTTTGCATTGAATTCCATATACGCCGACTTCAGTTACCCAATCAAAATTGAATTGGCAATTTGAGTGGGGTCCACCAAATTTAACTTTAATAATGACCGGATCGATCTCAGTCGATGCCCCGTTCGTGGTTCTCTGCTCCAAACAATAAATCCCGCGGGCCCGCGTTAGAGAACAGAATACGTGTCAATGAGCATGTTGCCACATAGCACTGCAGATTCCTAACTCCTGAAAACGACTATTCACGTCTACATACGTACGCGCGCATAGGCTTACGTAACATCGCTTACAAAGGACAGCCGTAACGCTTCACAACACGTGTCAATCAACTGAAGCTTGCAGACGAGTCGCGACGACGACATTTTTAACCTCAGTTAAGGCAGTAAATTCATAAACAAATGCCATAAAGTAAATCAGTTTCCACATAAAGTAAAATAAAAGAAATCTATCCGTTTAATGACCACCGATTCACCGAAGACCGGTTTGGTCGGAATCTTCTCGACGTTATGGAATTTGCTTCTTGTCATTTATTACTCGTGTTTAATTTATTTATTTTAAGTTTTACGATGACATTTTCGTAAGTTTTTTAATTTAAATATAATAAAATCTAACCTAATTTATTAATGGTCAACTGACTCATCATTAATGTTATTACGTTGGTTTATTACCATTATTTAAGTAAAACTTTGTTGTTTAAATAATTTATTAATAATTTGTAAGGAGTAAATGCAATATCTCTCGATTTTAAATCTTTTGGTTCAATTTTGCATTGCTGTTAAAAAGCTCTGGGAGGGGCATTATGGGTGACAATTTGTGATCAAGATTGCTATAGGTGGAATATATCAAAAAAAATATCTATACTTGGCTTAGGATGTTTATTGGAAACTTTCAGAATGCCTCATAGATCTGGAAAATTTTTATGAAAGTCCTTCCTTGGATTTTTAAACATCTCTCTTGGCAGGTGGGCAATGGCAAGTATGTAGTTGTGGGAATTGATCACATTGTTGGATTGGAATCCAGCTATCAACTCTCGAATGACCTCCGTAATTTATTTACCGAGTACGGTCTCATAACCTTAAGCCAGTTCAAAAGAGCCCATTATCTCATCCCTGATCCGTCCTATTGGCTCACAGTCAGCGATCTGGGATTGGATGGTCGTTGGGCAAGGGAATGGTCTCATTATACAAATATGTTGGAACTGAACGATATCAGGTTGAATGAGAACAATGACACTTTGTTGTGGTCAAAGAACCCTACTAATGGATAGGTGACGGCGAGAACAACGTATCAAACCATTGTTGAGGAGAATTTACATGGAGAAAAGGTTTGGTGGCATGGTCCTCTATGGAAATGGAAGTTGCCAACTAAAATTCAGTGTTTTGTTTAGTTATGCTTCAAAAATAAGATTTTGACATGGGAGAACCTGTAACGAAGAGGGAAGATTGGCCCAAATTTGTGCTACCTCTGTAAAACAGCCAGGGAGGCGGTGGATCACTTGCTTTTCCACTGCAGTTTTTCTCAAAGTTTCTGGAGTATGATAAGTAATGTTTTAAAAATTAATGTGCAGCGGTCCCATTCTACTTTTATTGATTTCTATAGTTGGTGGATCCAAAATTTTCCCTTGTTGAAGAACACCCCAGGTCTGGCTGCGTGGTCTATTTGGAGATTACGTAACTCTGTCATCTTTCAAAATACCATTCCAGATGTAAATCAGGCTGTTTTCAGCTTCTTGAAGCTCTTTTATATTTTTAAAAATCCTCAGCCAAAATTAAAGAATGTTGCACAGTATTTAAATTGGAAATTTGGAACGACAGAGATTGCATATGGGTGCTTTGATGGGGCTGCTACAGGAAATAAATGTGGTGTTGGTTTTTATATTTCTTGTGGTAAAAACCTATATTTCAAGTTTTATATTGCAGGTGTTAAGGGAACAAACACAAAGGCGGAACTTATGGGATTATGGGGTATCCTTAAAGTGGTTGCATGGTGCGGACTGTACTCCTCTAAGATTTATGGTGACTCTCTTTTTATTGTAAATTGGGCAAAGGATCTTTATGGCATGAAATCCATACATCTCAAACATTGGAGTGATAGAGTTAAAATCTTGATGGACTGGTTCCAGGATCTTGCTATTGATCATATTTACAAGGAGTTCAACGACGTTGTAGACTCCTTATCCAAGCTAGCACTTGATGGAGAAGCTCGAGTCTTGCACTGGGAAGAACTGGAGGAAGATACTCTCTCACAAAAAGGTTCTATGTGGTTTTTTGATGATGTTACTTAATTCTAGTTTCGAGATTAGTTGCAGGGTCATTACTGATGACATTTCTGAATTTTGACTTTCTAGGCTTTTAGCATATGAATATGGAACTCTTATGTTCTTTTTGGGTCATTTTGTCTGTATATGAGCTTATTGCTACATGCTCTGTTTTGAAAAGCGATTTGAACTTAATGTACTTTTTGTTTTCATCTGAAATAACAAGAATACTTTTTTTCTGTTTGAAATTATTATTATTATTATTTTAAATTTTACCAATAGTCAAATATTTATTATTATTATTATCATTTAAATATAAATATTTCGATAAAGCTAAAATTTATTCACTTAAAACATTAAAACACTTTAGATGGTTAATGATTAGTGTAATTTCTTTAATTATTACTTTTATTAAAATAAAATAAAAAATACAAGGTTAAAAGTAATGCGTTATATTCCTGTGAGAAGACGTTCGCAGCATAATCGAGATGTAGACATTGGGTTGTTGGAGTGGTTAGTTTGAAGATTGTTTGAAGAGGGATTTTCGATCAATGATTATTTTTGGAATAGTTTTTAATAATGGTAAATGGATTTTTAACGTAATGGGTTTAGATTTATTATGAAAGTTTGATTAATGTAAGGTATAAAAAGTTGGATAATTAATGTCTAGTTTTGGTTAGAATTTACATGTTCATGTAGGGGATTTATCTGAAAGTTATATAAATATTTTTTTTAATTTGATTTATTTAGATATTAATGTTTATTAAAATTAAAGTTCATGGGGTCTAGAATAGATGGTGAATGGGTGTATTATTAAGGTACTCATTTTGTTAGGTTACTGGGTTGTCGTAGTTTCAGGTGCATCAACTGAGTTAAAAGGGAATTGCTCACGGCCTTGGATCACCCCTTAATCATGAAGTTGTTGTCCTTCCTTCTAGAGTCTGATATGTTTAAGCTGAACATTGGGATGCTTCCTTCTAGAGTCCGATATGTTTAAGTTGAACATTGGGATGCTTCCTTCTAGAGTTTGATATGCTTAACATGAACATTGGGAAGCTTCCTTCTAGAGTTTGATATGTTTAAGATGAACATTGGGATGCTTGGGCCCTTCTGGAGGGATTGCCAATGGAGCTTTAGATCAATGTTGTTACAGTATGATTCCAACCATATGTATTCAATTCTTCATCAGAGACACCCCCTCTTGCTAGTACTCAATGTGAGATGGGTATCATTAGATCTAAAGGCTCGGTGTGTTTGTAGGTTGCACAATGTTTGGTTGGTGCCACTTTCCTATAAGTTGCACGTGTTTGCTTGGTTAGTGATTTATCGGGGGCTCTCGTTTAAGGCCAGGGTAGCTAAGTCTAGTCTTTCGGATAGTTTGTGCCCATGGTGTCAAAGATCGAAGACGGTCAAGCACATTTTTTGGTACTATCAATTTGCTAGAGATTGTTGGAGCTTTGTGGAGAAGCAACATCCTGATCTATTCTTGAACAAGCTCTATTGGAGAGCTGCTTCATTTAGAGATGGCTAATCCCTCGTGTTGGAACGCTTTCTGCTTTGTGGCATTGTTTGTGGATTTCTATTTTATTTGTGCTTTGGAAACTCATACGCAAGTATCTATTTAACTAAGAAAGTAGCTTTGTTTCTGACTTTATTGCTCTTTGGAAAGATGGGGTTCACCATCAATTCTTAACCAAGGGCGCTCTGTTAATCAAGGACGCCAAGGAGTTGGATCCTATTATACATCCTGATTTTATTTCTTCTTTAGTAAGCTTCGGGAAGATGATAGAGTAGATATTGTATATACCCATCCATTGTTAACTTTTTTATTGTAAATATGTTTAGATGAATAGAAGAAGTATTTTTCAATCTTTAAAAAAAGGAATAAAATATGTAAAGATGATCCGAAGAAGGCAAAAGCACATCCCAAGAGAAAAAGAGTATAAAATAAGGAAAAAGAAGAAGAAAAACATTAGGAAGTGTTAATGTATTGAGATGGAAATAATGGAGAATTTGAAAAAGGAGGCTCCCTGAATAAGACATGTTTTAGAGAAGCATTTCTAACATTCAAGGTTGCAGGAAATGGATACATGTTTTAGAGAAGCATTTCTAACATTCAAGGTTGCAGGAAATGGATGATGGACATGAGGCTATAATAGTTATAAGGTATATGATGCTTCAGAGGTTTATCATGTGAGTTTGGATGTGGGCAACAAGGCCTCTTCCTACTAGTGTGAAATTGTTGGAAGTAAAGGGTAATCAATTTGGTGCATGTTGGTTCAAGGAATTGGCCTTTGGTAACTTGCAATATAAAGTTGAACATCCTCCAAAGGAAGAGGGCTAAGCATCTTTGGTCCTCATAAACCATGAGTGTATGAGGAGAACCAAGTGAATCTTTGAAAAAACAAAAAAAAAATGTCATCTAATTTTGTAGTAGGGAGAATCTAATTTTGTAGTAAGGAAAACAAAGCTAATGGAAGCAAACTCTAAACTAGGTGATAGGGATCCTCATGTTACAACTTACAAGACAATTGGACTTTGGTGTAAAAAGCACAATCATAACTAACAACTTACAAGACAATTGGATTTTGGTGTAAAAAGCACAATCATAACTAACAACTTACAAGACAATTGGACTTTGGTGTAAAAAGCACAATCATAACTAAATTATAGTGTAAAGTGATAGGAAAGTAAGGTTGTAAAAAAAGTTAAATTTTTATAAATAAATCATTATAACATCAAAACTTAAAAAGAAAAGAAAATAAATATTGTCAATATAAAAACAAATAATTCCTATAAACTCTATGAAATAAATAATTCCTATAAACTCTACGAAATAGAGTATTGAACAAAACTTAAAACACCTTGGTAATAAACATTTTGTAAAGTTTGTTAGACTAATCAGATGGAGGATGAAAAAGTATTTACGATCTCTAACCTTTATAGTAATTTTAATTTCCAAAACATTTATTATAAAGTTAATTTCAAATAAGTATGTCAAACTATAATAACTAAAGATAAAATTAAAGATAATAAGGCGATTTCATTTCCAAATCTTATAAAAATAACGAAATACATTAAAAATAATTAGTTGAATCTTATAAATCAAAATCAGTCTAATCATCATCATTATTTAAAAAGCATTCAGAGTTAGTATTTAATTTTTGAATTCTTTCTTATAATATCACTTAAGACATCAAAGTGATGTATCACACTTTATTTGATTGTAAAGTGAAATGATACCATATATACAATGATTTGAGGAAGTGTATACATCTTACTCTTTTAAATTGGAATTTATAATTATATATATATAGATATATATATAAGAGATTTGAATTTATATTTCATATGGTTTGGAGGTGCTCACATTAGTTTAGACTCTTAAAGTTTATAATGGCATCCAAAGGGATTTTAACTTGTCTAATTCAGCATCTAATTAACTAATCCTTTGAATCTAAAAAATGTTATTTAAAGTAAACGCATATTTTAATATTCAAAATATTATAATTATTTATAAATAACATTATTATCAAAATAAAATAATATTAATTTATTTATATTTTCGTTCCTATATGATAGCTATAATTGTCAATTGGGTTTAGTATGATGTGTTGTTTGATGCAACTTTGATTTCATGGAATAAGAAGTTGTTGTTTTTCGTGTGAAAAAAAAGCTCGAGTGGGTGTGGGATGGAGCGTTATCCTCCCCACCTAAATTGTGTTCCATAAGTGACATGTTGAACTCCTAATAAAGACTGTCCCATGATTCGTGGATGGTAAACACAGTAAACATCGACCTTGATTAAGGGGCCTAACTCGGAGGGGATTAAGAGTTGAATTGATGGCCTCATAATGAGTATATTGTTGTAACAACTTCAAGATCATTTACCTAGAAAAAATATAAATATATATGATAGTATACGTAATTAAAAATAAAATAATATTAATTTAATTACATTGGTAGGCGTTTATATCTTTTACACGGATATGTGTTTATATTTATTGCACCAATAGGTGATAGAATAAAACCTATCGACATAATTCTCTCCACGTTTGATCCGGGATGGAGGTAGATATCCACAAATCCTAGATTGCATGAGGATGAGACAATTGTATTGTCCAAATTGATTCCAAATTCGAACCAGATTGCATGAGGATGAGACACGTTTATTGTCCAGATTGATTTTATGGTCGTCGTTCCAAATTTGAAATAAACAAGTATAATATATATATATATATATATATATATATTGGTAGCTAATGCATGGATAATGGGCAGTTCGTGGCATACAACCCATTTAACTATAGGAAGGCGGGTGATAACAAGTAGCTGCAGCATAGACAATGTGTGATCACAAATACATGGAGAAAAAGTAACATATTTAATTTTTTCGTGGCATTTAACTTGTGGCCTATCAGTGTTCACCGAACACAAGTTACATGGTTGTGCTAGTTTTAGAATTTGGGGTGGATTAGCAAGTATGCTTTTCCTCTATTGTAGGAGGATGAGACAAGTGTATTGTCCAAATTGATTTTATGGTAGTTGTTTCAAATCCGAATTAATCAATTATAAAAAATAATATTGGTAGTTGATGCATGGATATCTCGTAGCTTATGCATGGATAATGAGCATTTCATGGCAAACAACCCATTTATCTAGAAGAAGGCAGCTGATACTAGGTAGCTGAGGCATAAACAACAGGTGATTACAACTACGCATGGAGAACAAGTAAGAGATAACTTATCCGTAGCACTTAACTTGTGGCCTATGGGTGTTCACTGACCACAAGTTAAGTGGTTGTGCTAGTACAATTTGGGGTGGACGAGGAAGGGTCATCTTCCTAGATTGCAAGAAGATGAGACAAGTGTACTTTCAAGATTTATTTTATGGCAATCATTCAAAATTCGAAATAAATAATTATATATATATATATATATATATATATATATATATATATATATGATAATTGGTAGCTAACTAAGGTATGGATAAGGAAGGAGCAGTTCGTAACCAATTTCCTCAATTCTTCCATCTTCATCAGGAGACAAATATTCAAAAGAGAAATTCGTGGGAGACTTGGGTTTATGTTCTTCATGAGTAGAGAGATCAGATCTTTCTTTATCCTTATCTAAATATTTTCCGTCTTCTTCTTATTTTAATCGTTTATCCTCCTTTTTGAAGGAGTGTTTCTTATATGTAATTGTTATGTAATTGGGATTGGATGGCTCGCAAGGGATTTTGGTTCAGGTTAGGGTTTGAAACTTATTTACTAGAAACCCTAGTTGTCAGTTAATGGAAAGAACCTGCAGACTTGGAGTCTAGCCGATCGGTGACGATTGGCCTAGTACCAACCAAGAGAAAAAAATGGGAAGGTTTTTTCTGTGGTTTTCTTTTTCATTGTGCCGGTAACGATGGTTTTTTATCTTTTATTTTTTAAACCCTACTATCTCGGTTTTAGGTTTTTTCTCTGTCTTGGTGGATTGATGAAGGTTTTGGGTTATTAGACTTTGTTATCTTTCTTGAAATGATACTTTTACCCGGTGGTGGTGGTGGGACTTTCGAAAGTCCCCCCTTGTTATTACCCTTTCCTCGGCTGATGAGTTTGATGTACGATGGCATTGATCTTTTTTAGCCTTACTTGCCTTTTCAGTTTGTGAATAGCCTTTTAGGGATTTTTTGACACTTGTCTTTGTACAGGTGTGTCCTTGTTTTGAAAATTTTCACTGATGAAGCCAGTAACTAATGACCGATTTTAGTTGTCCAAAAACCCTAATCTCCATTTTGCGAGTCAGAATGGTCTAAGGTGTCATTCGGGGGTGTTCTCTGGTTTGGAGGATGGTTTACTTCGTTCTATTCCAGATTCGGCGAATGGGGATCCTCCTCTGGTTCATAATAAGAAGCTTTGTGGTGAGTAGGCTAAACTTAGGTGAAATTTGAAGACCATTAAGGCTCAAGAAGGGTTAGAACGCTATGTACTTAGTGCAGATGTAAACATTGATCGGGTGGAAATGCTGTCAAAGCGGGCTTTGGTGGGAAGGCTGGAATTCACCAAGGGTATTAAGGCGGAATTAAATGAATGCATTCAAAAATTATGGGTCCCAATTTGTGGATATGATCCGAGAATCAACTTGTTGCTCAAAGGGTGGATAATTTCATATTTTCGGATGAGGATCATATATAGACTATTATGCACAAGGTATATATATACAAGGAAGGCTCACTTTTTTTAAAGCGTTGGCATATAGGTTTCAATCCGGAGAAGGAGCGACAAACCATCAGACATTTATGGATGTTAATTCACGGTTCCGACTGGAATTATGGTCTCACAATGTGTTGGAGGGTTTAGCTAACATAGTCAGCAAGTTCATTAGGTTTGATAAAAACTCGTTATTTGGCATGGATAAAAAAGTTGCGAAGATGATGGTTGATTTGGATTTGGCACGAGGCCTTCCTGCAAAGGTGGAAATTCTTTGGGGCGACAGGCTGTTGAGACAATGGTTGGATTATTTCAAAATCCCATTAAGGTGCTACTTATGTCGTCAACTTGGACATACTAAAGCTCAATGTCCATCTTTTCTAGGTAGTTCCTCTTTCTTTTCTGATAGTTTAGATTTCGACCCTATTTCAAATTCAAAATTGGACTTTGGCATGGCTAAGATCTCTTCACCAAATCCTGACGCTTATACTTCTCTGGGTAAGGAAGATACAACCTTTATTGATTCTCCCACTCCGTCTATTGATGTAAGCATAAAAGAATTGGATTTCTATCTTTCTGTAGAAAAATATTTAGATCGTCAGATTTAAATGAGGGAAGTGAAATTATTTTATGTTGAAAACTCAATTTTAGGGTCTGATAAACCTTTATGTGGGGCGGAGCTTAAGAACAATCCATATTTAGACCAGTCAGGGGAGGGTTTTTATTGGTTCAAACTCATTATTTAAGTCCCCAGTGCTTGAGAAGTTGATTGATTTGGGTGGGGAAAAGAAGAAGGTGGAATCAGATAGAAACCATAAGTCCACTAATACTCCCATGGACGTTTGTGAGAGTCCTTCCAGCTCTCCTCTTCCTCAGGACTCCTCTCTTGAGTTAAATATCTTAAATGATAGTGGGTACAAGTTATCGAAGGTCCAAAATTTTACGTCTCCCTTACAGATTTTTTCTAAAAATCCATCCTCCAATCCATTGGTTAACTCTATTCGATTTCAAAATGTTACAATCCGGAAAAAAGAAGAAAAACCAGGAAAAAGTGGGACCTAATTCGTCATCTCAAGATTATATACCTGTGTCCAGTAGGTTGGAGGAAGTTGATGCAGGTAACAGTGGTCATAAGGTATTATTTTCTTCTGGGGAACTTAGAGCACAAAACCCCATTGGTTCGGTGCATTAATGTCTATCATGTCCTTAAATGTTCGAGGGTTGGGTAAAGCTGTAAGGGTAAGGGCTTTATCTAAACTCATAAGGGATACTAACCCAGAAATTATTCTGCTCCAGGAAACCATGTGTGTTGATTCTGCTGCTATAGAATCAATAGTTAAGATTCTTCCTAACTAAGAAATCTTTGTTATTAGTGTTAGGGGTTTATTCGGTGGAATTTTTTCTTATTGGAACCCTAGAGCTTTAACTTCCAGGACCTTTAAGATTCCTTGGGGAATTTTAATGGAAGGAAGATTCTCTAATTTTGATTTTGATGTTTCCATCTTAAACATTTACAAGCCTTATAAAGACAGAGAAACATTTTGGGACTCTTTGGCTCAATTTGGTTTGTTGGATTTGAGGAATATTTTACTGGATAGTGATTTAAATTCTACTACTTCTCTTGCAGAAGTCTGGGGTCCCTCAGCTAAAATGGATGGACTAGCGGGTTTTTTCAGCATTTTACTTGATAGGTTTGATCTGATCGACATTGTACCCAATGCGTTGGAGCCTATTTGGACAAATGGTCATGGTGGAAATGAGGGGATACACAAGAGACTTGACAGGTTTATTATTAAATCAATATTCCTTCAAACCTTTCAGAGGTACAAAAATTGGGTTGATAAAACCAAGTTATCCGATCATTGGCCAATTTTCTTCCAATTTGAAGGGGATTCACCTAATTTATATTATCGTTTCAAATTTAATTCCTCTTGGCTATCAAATCGGGAATTTTGTGACATTGTTAGGAGCACTTGGTTAAGTTGGGATGATGATGAAGGTTTAAATCCTATGGAGCTTTTGGCTATTAAATTAAGAAAGCTAAAAGGTGTGGTAATTCAATGGGTTCAAGATAAAAAAGAAAAGGATGAGGCTAAGTTTAAGTTGTTAGAGGAACATATTCGAAGGACCAGAACAAGAAATGATGATCTTTCTATTACTGAGGAAGATATCAAGATGATTAAGGAACTTGAGGTGAAAAATGATCAAATTTTAAAACAAGAAGAGATGAATTGACGTTTAAAAAGTAGGGCATTATGGATTGAGCTAGGTGATAATAATACTATTTTTTTTCATTCTTATGCCACACATAGAAGGAATATAAACTCGATTTGGGTGCTTTCTGATGAATATGGGAATGTTGTTAAAGGACAAGGTGATTTACAAAAGATGGCAAACAAGTATTTTTTTGAAGTCTATAAGGATTTTGGATGTTGTTCTTTGGAGGCACAATTAACCACTATAAAACAATTTCCTAAATTCTTTGATGGAGAGGAAGGTGTTGCCTTGGGTTATCAAGTCACTTTAGAGGAGATTGAGCAAACTCTGAAATATTTTGCAAGAGAGAAAAGTCATGGCCCTAATGGCTGGATTGTGGAATCGTTCATTCAATTTTTTGATATTATGGGTGAAGACCTGTTGAACATGGTGGAGTTTTCTAGATCAAAGGTTTATGTTTCTGGTGTTATTAACTCAAATTTCTTAAATTTGATCCCGAAGTGTAATAAGCCAAACAATTTCTCTGATTTTAGGCCGATTGCTCTGTGTAATCTGGTGTACAAACTTATCACCAAGATTATTGCAAATCGGATCAATCCATATTTTTCCAAACATATGTCTTCTATGCAGTTTGGGTTTCTTCATGACAGAAAAATTATTGAGGCTATAGGGATTACACAAGAAGCTGTTCACTCCGGGGAGGCAGGTGCAGGTGGGATCATCTTTGATCCCGGTGGAAACAAAGTCACTTCTTTTTCATGGGGACTAGGGAAGAAAATAAACAATGAAGCATAATGGATAGCACTGCTCCACTCCTTGGAAATCGTTGCTTCTCTCAACGTCGACAAACTCAAGGTCTTTGGCGACTCAAGGCATGTTATCCAAAGAATGAGATCGGGGACTAAAACTCAAGGTTCAAAAAGTCACATAATTCAAAGAAGAATCATCTCCCTCACCCTCCCTAAATATATCCTCTATTTTCATATTCTCAGAGGGAACAACTCCTTGGCTGACGATGTTGCCAATAAAGGGGTCACCTTGGATCTAGGCCAAGTCCTTTACAACAATGAAAAATTTGGGTTTTTGTTCATCCCCTAATTTTCTTCCCATGCACCATCATCCCCACTTAGGCATTTCCGGCCACCTTATGGACTGCCCCACCCTCACTCACCTGTAGCAGGCACGAGACCTCTCACATGCCTGTCACATGGCCAGCCCTCCTCCTGTCAGCTCAAGCGAGCTAGCTTTAACTACTCCCCTCCTCCCTCGGAAATTTAACTCTAAATGGATCGCTCCTATCCCACTCTCCCGCTCCCGTCTACGTTCGACTGCCTCTCCATCCATGAGCACCTGGACTATGATCCTTATCCCTCCAGTGATTCCCCTATTTCATCCCTCCATTTCGTGCCTCCCTACAACTCCATGGACGGTGTGAAGGATGCTCTGGCGGCCCTGAACCTCGCCACCGAAGACATCAAGCTCCATCTCTGCAGAGCATATGAAGCAATTTGCATCAACATTAAGCAGAACAATTAAATCGTCTCCAAAGTCAGGTACAATTCCACTCAACTTTCTTGCCAAGAATCCAGAATCGATGACCTTGAGAGAAACCTCTTCGAGCTAATGGGAAGGTTGATATAATCAAGGAAGAAGTCTCAAGCTTAACCAGCAAGACTCAATGCAGTCATTTTCAGGAAGCTCCCACGGTGAACCAAGAAATGACGGATGCTGCTTCTGTGCAACAACAGAATTATGGCTAGTCCCTCCTCTTCTCTGCAGGTTCCTCCTTTTTGTAATAGTTTTTGAATGTTTTTATGCACTATGTTAAATGGTCAATATGTAAGGGTTTATCCCACCTCTACTATGGAAAAGTATAGGGAGCACCGGAATTGGAATTTCATAGTTAAGATAGGCACTACTGTTTGCTATCCTCAACTCTCTCTTTCTGAAAAAATACTTCCATTTTTGTAATGTATGGCTATGCACAGCCCTTTCGAATATATATATATTTGTATTATGTTTCTGTTAAAAAAAAAGAAGCTATTCACTCCATAAAACAGAAAAATTTAAGAGCATTGCTGCTAAAGATGGATTTGGAAAAGGCTTATGATATAGTGCATTGGGCCTTTTTAAGATTGATTCTTATTTGGATTGGTCTACCACTTTTGGTAACCAACTGGATTCTAGCTTGTGTTTCTTCGGCACATTTTGCTGTCCTTGTGAATGGGGCCCCTTTAGGTTTTTTTAGAAGCTCCAGGGGTATCGGACATGGCTTTCCTTTACCACCCCTTCTATTCTTGTTGATTATTGAAGGTTTAAGCAGACTCATCATGAATGCAAAAAATAAGGTAAAATTAAAGGAGTAAAAATTTCTTCTGCCATTCACATCACACATTTATTGTTTGTTGATGATGTATTAATTTTTGGAATTAATTTTGTGGAGGAATGGAAGTATTCTCTGTAAATTATCGTTGTTTTCTGCAATGCTTTAGGTATGAAAATAAGCATAAGGAAGTCATGTTTTTATCAACATAAATTGGAGGATAGCATTCTTTCATTCTTCCCTTACAAAGTTTGCTCCTTAGTGAATGTTTTTAGATATTTAGGCTACTTCCTAAAGCCTAACAACTATAGATCTCAGGACTAGTTATGGTTGGTTGAAAAATTGGAAAGGAAAATTAAGCATTGAACGTATCAAATGTTTTTAATTGGAGGTAGACTTACTTTGGTACAAGCAGTTCTTGTTGGAATACGAGTGTATTGGTTTTCATTGGTACAGGTACCCATCTCAGTTATTAATTCTATGAGGAAGATCATTTTTAACTTTCTATGGACGGGGGGTAATGATAAAGGAAAAATCATTATGACCGGATGGGAGAAGATATCATTACCCAAGTTCTTGGGGGTATGGGGGATTAAAAATATTTTCTGGTTCAACACTACATTAAGACTTAAGAGCTTTTAGAGGGGTATATATGGTAAAAATTTGTGGACTTATGTTCTAAGAAGTAAGTATATAAAACAAAATATCATTTATTGGATTAGAGGCCCAAAGAAACTTTATGAGAATGCATCACCTGTTTGGAAAGGGTTCATCAAAACCTATCAGTGGTTGGGAAAGAACATTCTTGGAAAGTTCGCAATGGGACAGATGTTCTGGTGGGTATTGATCCTATCCTTCGCATGGATGGAGATTTTCAGTTGTCTACAATTCTCTTAGAATACCTCGTTGATATTGGCTATAATACACTTAATAGGATTAGAAATCCTTTCGCTATCAATCAAGAAAATTATTATTGGTACAATGCAAAAGACTTGGGTATTAGTGGTGACCTAGCTTTAGAATGGGAGGACTATATCTCTAGACTTAACTCATCAGGATGCAGATTGAATGAGGAAGATGACACTATTATCTGGATTTCAAATCCTGTCTCAGGCACAATTACTACTAAGTCATATTATCTTGCTTTAGTTCGGGATAATAGTACATTTGTCGAAAAATGGTGGTTTAAGGTGTTATGGATTTGGAAGATCCCATTAAAAATGAGATGTTGTATGTGGTTTGCACTTCAAAATTGCTTAAAAACTTGGGACAATCTTGTTAGAAGGGGTTGGCATGGGCCAAACATTTGTTATCTCTGCAAATTGGATTTGGAGACTATTGATCACATTCTGGTGAGGTGCAAATACACTTCAAGTATATGGAATAGGGTTCGGTCAACCCTTAATATTACTCAGGATTGGGACTCTACTACTTTTGATCAGAATTGCTACCAGTAGCATAAAAAGTGTAAAATTTTTAAAATTGTTCCAGCTGTCATTTCTTGGAAAATCTGGTATGTTCGAAATATTTGTATATTTGAAGATTACCTTCAGGATTATGATTTCGTTTGTCATCATATATTAAAGTTGATCAAAGAGTTTAGCACTGCTGAAGTTATTGAAAAGGCACAAAGGAATCCAAATATCTTGCAACATTTTAGTGGTGCTATAGGTATTTTTGATGGTGCAACTAAAGATGGTTTATGTGCAGTTGGAGCAGTCTTACATATAAATATTCATCACAGGTTTACTTTTAAATTAGACTGTGGTGGGGGCACAAATATGAAAGTTGCGTTATTAGCACTTTGGTTGCTTTGCAATATGGCTTCCTGGTTTGGTATTGTTAACCTGATGTGTTATGGAGACTCCAGAGTGACAATTAAATGGGCTCAAGGAAAGTTCAATCTGAATGTTTTGACATTGAGTCCTTGGTGCTACAGATTAAAGGCACTTTTAAAGACTTTTTCCATGATCATGTTCAAACATATTTTTAGGGAACAAAATACAGAGGCAAATAGTCTTTCAAAACTTGCTCTATTTGGGAAGGAAGGGATCCTCCTTTGGGAGGAATTTCAGGAAAACACTTTGATAGATGTAGGTTCTCATTATATTTTTGCTTGATTAGTCTTTTTGTGGTATGCTCGGTCGAGGATGGTAGCTCCTTCTTTTAATTTTGGGAATATTTTTTGTAAGAAACGTTGATTGGTTAAGATCCTGAATGTTTGAATTGAACATATATACTATTTTTGTGTTATGGATAGTCTTTGAGATTGTCATGAAGAATTGATATGTACTTTTTGATTCAAATTGAATAGCAAAAGTGTGATTTTTTCTGCTGAAATAAGGAAGGAGCAATTCGTATCACTTCACTTGTACCTATCAATGTTCATCATCTAGTTTATATTATATTGAAAATGATCTTTTTATTATGATAATTTATAAAATGATGAAGATTAACGTCCACTAAAACCCATTTAATATATCTACTATTCAATAAAAATCTTATAAAGTGTTAATCTCACATGATTACTCTACCACTATAATAACAAAGAAATAATATATGAAATAAAAATATTCATATTTTATTTCCATTACTTTATGTTTTAGGCTTTTTTTTATAAAATCAAAATTAATTCCTTCGATCATGGCGCTCCAATGATAGAGGATATAGACAAACATGACGACATTCACCTTACTTGACATTCACCTTACTTCACCCTATGGTGGAGGGCAGTTTGTTTTTTTCAATAAAATCAAAATCTCTCCTTTAAATGATAGATTTACCTTACTCTATGGTTACCTTTTATGCTGACATTTACCTTACTCTATGGTTACCTTTTTACTCTTGAGGTTTGACTTGATAACAAACATGTTGAAATTTCGCTTACCCTAAGTTGTAGGGAAATGGTCGATGGCAGTTTGGTAAGAGTGGATGGCAGTTTGGTTTTTTCAATAAAATCAAAATCTCTCATTTAAATGATAGACACTTGTGTGGGTACCTTTTTACTCTTGGAGTTTGACTCTATAACAAACATGTTGACATTTACCTTACCCTAAGTTGTAGGGCATTTTGCTC
Source organism: Larix kaempferi (assembly GCA_027924585.1). NCBI lineage: Eukaryota > Viridiplantae > Streptophyta > Pinopsida > Pinales > Pinaceae > Larix > Larix kaempferi. The sequence continues at coordinate 18,768,984 of BSBM01000001.1, forward strand.
TATAAATAGATTCAAAATGAGTTCCCTTTACCTTTAACTCTTGGAGTTTGACTTATTAACTAACATGTTGACATTTTTTACTTTATCCTAAGTTGTAGGACATTTTGCTTTATAAAAAATTCAAAATGAGTTAACCTTTACTCTTTGTAGTCCGACTTATCGACAAACATGTTGACATTTACCTGACCCTAAGATGTATGGTATTTTGCCTTTCTAACAAAACCAAAACTAATTCTTAGACTTGGAGTTTGACACGTGGATATTTTCTTTGGCATTTACCATAATTTTCCCTTATGTCATAGAGAGGGATCTATCTAACATCTATTTATCTAAGAGTTGTTGTTGTCTTCCTTTTAATTAATATTTAACATGAAAATCGAACATGGTTATCATAATAAAATTTATAGCTACCACATGACATCAAGATTTCCATGGTGATCATAATGAAGTTTATAACTACCACATGACATCAACCAATTTAGGCAACTTTGTGAAAACTATAAATTAAATAAAGTGAACTTTATAAAATATAAATAAAATTCTAACACTACCTAACACATTTGAAAATGGACAAAAATCTACATAACTTTAAACACTTAAAAAAAAAAAAGAAAGAATACACTATACAATTGAAAGTATTTAACAACTTCAAAATAAACTCTTTAATACAATTTTAAGTCAGATACTGTTATTCTTAAAATGATGCCACGTATATAGATTTCTCCATCAATTAAAAATAATAATAAACATTCGAACATAGCTTTCTTAAATAATAATAAACATTCGAACATAGCTTTCTTAATATTTTGGCAAGGAATCCAAGAGACTTGACAATTTAGCATGGAATGTTTTGAGAGATCTAAGTACCTCTTAAAAATATCGGCCCATCATTCTTTTAACAAACACACGTGTACAAATATTGAAATATTGGGTCTTAAAAACGAATTTGGAGTCAAAGTTAAGAAATAGGAGACCTTGGGGTCAAAGTTAAGATAACTTATATTATTCTAATGTAAATGCGCGTTAAAATAACTTATATTATATTTTATTCTATTGTAAATGCCATAAATCAGTATGATTTTTTATGTTAAGGTGTAAATTAAATATTTAAGGAGCATTTTACATTCAAAAGTAGGTTGATAAGACAATAAGTTAATATATTTTTGGATGATTAATATGGTTATTTTTATATTAATGGGTGTTTATATTTTAAAATTTGGTTAAGTTTATAAATATTTATATTTTAGATTTTGAAACGGAATAGTTAACATACAAATATTTATATTTATCATAGTTTAAAAGTTTTATTTTAAAATTTGTGGCAGGTGATTTTTATGGTTTATGGGTGTTATGTTAGTATTTTTACAACTGTAGGTGTTTAGATTTTACAAGTTCTGGTGGATGAGGAAGTGTCCTCTTCCTAGATTGAAGGAAGATGAGACAAGTGTAAGATTTATTTTATGGTATATATCAAAAATATTTCATTTTACAAGTGATAACTGGTAGCTAAGGCATGGATAACGCCCAATTAGTGACACTTAATTTGTACCCTATATATTTTCACCAACCATATGTTAAGGGGTTATACTAATAATATCATAAATAATTATTATTATTATACATATAGTTAGTTATTATTATAAAAATTAATTAAAAAAATAATAAAAATTTATATAAAAAGAGTGAAAGGAATTCTTTATTTAAAAAAAATGTATATATACCATTTAAAAAAATGGGCTAAATATATTTGGAAATTAAATTATATATAAGATAATATTTATACATTTCATTGTAATAGGGTGTTATATATTTTAAATTGCAATCTTAATTTCGATAAGAGAATTCTTATGGTCTTATATAAACTTTAAATTTAAATGCAATATAGTATGGTCTTATATAAACTTTAAATTTAAATGCAATATAAAAAGGGAAGACAAAATTTTATATTTGTAAAAATATTTAATAACATATGGATTTTTAAAATCATAATATTTTATTAAAAATAATATTTTATGATTATTATAGAATAGTGGAGATAAAGTAATTTAATAAATAAAAATAAAAATAAAAATAAAACAATTATAATAATTATAGAAAAAAAATTAAAAATGGTTATATGGAAAGAGGAAGGCCAATTTTTTTTCTTGAATAATTAGAAGAGAAACCAACACTTTTGAATTAAATTTGAAATAAATTTAACTACAATAATTAAAAATATATAAGAATAAATAGATTTTAATCTATATTTTTTAAGTACTTATATATTTGTATATTTATTTTTTTTTGATATTTTTACATACTTAATAAATATAGTTTGAATGTAGGTCAGAATTAAAGTAAATGTATCTTATTGGACATAAGATGGTGTATAATTTCATTCTTGCCACAATGGTAAGTGGTCTTGCCGAGATAATATCAATTTCCTAAATTAAAAAATAATAATAAAATACATGTGTGGACAAATTTGACTATTTTGGTAAAATTTTCTTTTTCTTTTTATTTTTAAATTTAATTTGAGTGATTTAGGTCGTCTTAAAATGAACCAAAACAAAAAAAGACAAAGTTTTATGGTGAAAATTCCAATGAATCATGTAGAACTATAACGTTTTACAAAATTCCTACTAAATTTAATGAGATTTCAATTTAGATGATGCTAGTTGTGTTAAAATGAGTCAAAACTTCAAAGACAAAGTTTCATGATCAATCACATGGAACCACAACTTTAAACAGAATTCCTAGAATTTCAATTGAAAATCACATGGCATTGTAACTTTTTACAAAATCCCTACTCCATTTGGGGAGATTTTCAACTAAAAAGGGGTTGAGTTAAAAGTGGATTTGGGGAGATTTTCAACTAAAAAGGAGTTGAGTTAAAAGTGGATTTGGGGAGATTTTCAACTAAAAGGGGGTTGAGTTAAAAGTGGACATACTCATCCTACTAGCCTTGATCTACTCATTTTCATCTTACTACTTTTTTTTTTGTTCATTTTCATCCTACTACTTTTTGTTTTGTTTTGGGATACACAGTTCTAGCCTTAATCTACTTATTTTCTCAAAATTGAAATGATATGGTTTGTCTTAAAATGAACCAAAACTCCAAAACTTCAAAGGACAAAATTTCATAATCAATCACATGGAAACATAACTTATAAACAAATTTCCTACTGGGTTTGAAAAGAATTTCAACTAAAAAACAATTTTCAACTAAAAGAATTTTCATCCTACTGCTTTTTTTTGTTTCGAGATACAAAGTTCTAGTCTTTATCTACTCATTTTCTCAAAATTGAAATGGTATGGGTTGCCTTAAAATGAACCATTCCTACTTTTTTGTTTTGGGATACAAAGTTACAACCTTAATCTACTCATTTTCTCAAAATTGAAATGATATGGATTGTCTTAAAATAAACCAAAACTTCAAAAAACAAAATTTCATAATCAATCACATGGAAACATAACTTATAAACAAAATTCTTACTAGATTTGAAAGAATTTCAACTTTTTTTATTTTGGGATACAAAGTTCCAACCTTACTCTACTCATTTTTTCAAAATTGAAATGATATGGGTTGTTTTAAAATGAACCACAACTTCAAGGAACAAAATTTCATACAAAATTCTTACTAGATTTGAAAAGAATTTCAACTAAAAAAATATTAAATTTGTCTAAAAAATTCTTATAAGTAATATTCTTTTAAATAATTTAAGAGAAGACATAATTACTAGCTGACACAATCCCAAAATAAATAATAATTTTAGCCCGAACACAATTCTGCCCACTATGCATACACACTCCTTAGAACGCATGGTTAGGAAATCCAAAACTAAATTTCTTAACCTTGGGTTTATGAAAGATAGAGCGGGATTTAAAACCATACTAGTTTATGAAAGATGGAGCGGGTTGAAATTATTTTTTAACAAGGTACACGTGACGTGATAAACCCGGAAATGTCTGATAAAAATGTGGAAAACATTTTTAATTAAAATTAAAATAAATCCGAATTGACGTAATTCACGCGGAAATTTACCATAAAAGTAAAAAAAATCCGAAGTAAAGGGAAGGATAATCAAGAATGGGTGTGTAGTTTAGATAGGGAACACTTTGTTTTGTTCTTAAAATTGGAAGAGACTGCCTTGTCAGCAAGTAGCTTAGTTCTCGTCAATGGCCAGTGGAGCATAGCTTTGTTGCACATACTAAGGCGAGAATCGCTCAGGACAAAGCTAGATTGAATCTGTGAATGCCATGCCTGCCCCCACACATACTTTTCTAATTCTACTAAATAAATGTTGTGAATTGGGTTTCATTAGCTGTCAGGCTTTCGCCAAAAAAGCGGACTCCTCGAAGATATACACAAATTCTTAATTGCTATTTATTTGGATTGCCCATCCAAGAATTAAATGCATAGAGCACTTGATGGTGGGGATTCAGGGCCTTTCCTTGCATTGGATGTGGATCTGATGCCAGTCCACTGCAAGCACTGTTGAGGCCTGTTTGTTTACTCTCTCTCTCTCTATATAGGTACAGTCAAGAAGCCACATAATACTCAGCTGGCACCACCGACATTATCGTGTACGGCTTTGCAGAGTGTACAGTGCACTATGCAATCTGTGAACCACACGATCTTGAGGGGTTAATTGTTTTTGTTTACTCGGTGCTACTCATTTCAAGATTCTGGTGGTGGTGGTGCTAATCACTTCCCCAACGAGCCATTAGATGAGTGGGAGAGGCGGTGATTAAGTTCGGTTTTGGTTTTAATTTTGGTTTTGTTTGTACCCACCCAGCTGGATACCGTGATTCTGGATTCAATAGGCTAGGGGTAGAGTTTTTGCTATAATTAGCCATTGGTAGATGGCTGTGGAAAACGTTTTTATCTGGTCTATGATTGCCGTTTTTCATTCATTGAAGGTGACTGTGTAGTTGTAGTTTGAAGGGGAAAAACCGGTTTCATGCTTATTCAGCTGATTATGCTTCTAGCGTGTCATATAAATGGTCAGTTGTTTGTTCTCTGAGTTGGGTTCTTTGTAGAAACTGTGATATTTTGGTCCTGTATTGAGGTTATTTCTGTTGTTAGAGCTAGGCTTAATTTATTTCAGGTCTGAGAAGCTGCATTGAGGTTTTATAAGCTGGCGATGTTAAAGAAGAAGCAGAAGGATCTTGATAAGGTTGTATGGGAGCAGATGGCTGGAAGAAAAGGCGCCCCATCTGCTGGTCTGCTCTCCTGCATTGGGGGCTGGGCTAGTAAGGTTTTTAGATCGCTTGTTGCATTGATCTGCATATCTTACTTATTATATCTCATGAATCTTGTGCTACACAATTACCCATGTTGGCATCCCATCATAAGTTGCAGAACCGAGTGTGCTCAGGGTACTAGTTCTAGTACTAGTGCTAGTAAAAATCTTGCAATTTTAGCCTTGAACAATACTACGAAGGATGCCAATGCCGATGAGGCTGGTATGCATAGGCAAGCGCTTCAAGCCATTCCCGCAGCCATTCCCGCAGCCATTCCTGATTCTACAGGAACGGATTTGAAGCACATAGTGTTTGGGATCGCAGCCTCTGCTAGGTTATGGGATAAGAGAAAAGAGTACATCAAGTTGTGGTGGAGGCCAAAGAAGATGAGGGGGTTTGTTTGGTTAGAGAAGCCTGTTAAAACTGGCAAGGGTGACAATTCGTCCTTGCCCCCATGGAGGTTATCAGCTAATACTTCCGATTTTAAGTATACCAACAAGCAGGGACACAGATCTGCCATTAGAATTTCCCGCATTGTGTCTGAGACTTTCAGAATGGGTCTTCCTGATGTGCATTGGTTTGTTATGGGGGATGATGATACTGTCTTTATTGCTGAAAATCTGGTGAGGGTTTTGTCCAAGTATGATCACACTAAGCCTTACTACATTGGGAGTTTATCAGAGTCGCATTTGCAGAATATATTCTTTTCTTATAGTATGGCTTATGGGGGAGGTGGATTTGCCATTAGCTATCCTCTGGCCAAGGCATTGGAGTCCATGCAAGATAAGTGTATTCAGAGGTATCCTGGTTTATATGGAAGCGATGATAGAATACAGGCCTGCATGTCTGAGTTGGGCGTGCCACTTACAAAGGAGCCTGGCTTTCATCAGGTAAGATCTAGAGATTTCAATAATGAGAATGGACTACAAAGAATGTTGATGTCTCACTAATGGAATTTGATGTAGAATGTGTATTCTGCATTGATTTCTAAAGTTGGGTTAGACGAGCTATGGATTTCAAAGTCGGTCCTTTTACTTTGGATTCCTTGTTCTGTACATTGGTCATATGGGTTTGTTCTTGCATTTCTATATGTCTGTTACTTGCTTTATTTAGTATACATTTTTAATTTTTTTGTAGATTTTTACCAGGGGTAGCTCAGGGCTCAAATGACACTCCGTGCTTGTTAGGCACACGTGTTCTCACTATGGCTTGCGAAGGTTTCTAAACAATTATGTGTTTACCACCCTGGTTTGAGAGGGTCTGCATTGGCTGGAGGTTTCTAAATAATTATGTGCTTATTTTTACCCCCCCTCTTCTGCGAATAATGCGTTTCTGCATAAATCTTAAACTTTGGGTTGGACTGTGCCAGATAGTTTGGCATTGATTGTTATGTCTATTTAGCCTCTAGTGACAAACCTTACATTTTCTTTATGATGTATTTCTCCCTGGGCTCAATGTTCAAGTGGTATTTCCATACTAATACAAAAAACGGATTGCTGATCATTGTCTTTAAATTCCATTGCTGCATTTATCTTGAACCACGAGTTGCTATAATTATATGCTTAAATTAGCCCTCCTTGTAATTTTGTGTGTTTGTAGATGTATGCCAATCCTTCACGATTCTGTGTGGTTTTGTTGTCATAGTTCTTGCTATTACGGTTTTACTTCTTAAGTTCTGATGTATTCCTGCAAACCCCTAAAATGTGGATCATAATGCATTGTATTGCATTAATGTTTGTCATATACTTCCTTAATCTTGCCAACTTGGGTAATATGTCTGTAATTGATATCTCTCTGATTTTATATAACGTTGTTTGTGATGTAATTGTGCATTGGTTCTGCTGATACTCGGGGTTTCATTTCTATGTATGTTCATTGTTCTCAGGCATCCTGGTAATTGGATATGCTTCTTTTGCATCTGTATAGGTATTGGTGTGTTTCCAATTATTTGTTCTATATCTCTAGATTAATATTGATTTTGTATTGGAATTGTTTTCCAACTCTACAGCAGCCCTAGTTCTTGGGTTTGTGTTTTCTGCATTCTGACAGCAGGTTTCTCCCAACTATTTACTTCACAGGCTATCAAAACTTCTAATGAGTTATTTTTTATCGTTGTTTTTGTTGCAGTATGATGTATATGGTAATCTATTCGGATTACTGGCAGCTCATCCTTTAACTCCTCTGGTATCACTTCACCATTTGGATGTTGTGGAACCCATATTCCCCAACATGACCAGGTTAAGGGCATTGCAGCATTTAAGCAAAGCTGTAAAGTTAGATTCAGCGGGAATAATGCAACAGTCCATTTGTTATGATAAGGAGCGTGAATGGTCTTTCTCAGTCTCATGGGGTTATGCAGTTCAGATCTTCAGGACCATATTTTCCCCTCGTGAGTTGGAGATGCCCTCCAGGACATTTTTGAATTGGTATAGAAGAGCAGACTTTACAGCATATGCCTTCAATACCAGGCCCGTGACTAGACATCCATGCCAGAAACCTTTCATATTTTTCTTGAAGGATGTTCGCTATGATAATGCGACTGGGCAAATTATAAGCAATTATGCTAGACAGAATGTAAAGCCTCCTGGATGTAGGTGGAGAATAACTTCACCAGAGATCATAGATTTGATTCGGGTTGTGAAGAAACCTGATACATTATTATGGCAGGTAATTGACCTTTATCTTTATTTTCCCATTTATCATGTTATAGATCACATGTTTTAGCTTAGTTCCTGAAAGTGCACACAAAGCTACAAGCTAATCCAGATGAGCTTGAGACATCTGTGGATTGGTACATGCAATAGCCCACAAACTATAATTTTAGGTCAGGTTTGTATGAGCTTGGAACATTTTTATGGATTTCATTATCTGTAGGCCAGTTGCTGTTATATTGGGGTACTTCAAATCAAACCTCATAGCCTTTTTTTTTGTAGGAGAGTTCAATTGATTGTAAATCTCTGTAAGTGTCTTATTTCCAAGCACTTCGTTTCTGTCTTTGTTAGTAGCTGTGGAATTACAGTGTAGCTCAGGCAAGACTCAGGAGTTTACCAGATAACCTTGTGTTGGCAGAGAGTTCTATTGATTACAGATCTCTTGTAGTGACTTTATTCCAAGCCTTTTGTTTTCGTCTCTGTTAATAGCTGCGAAAGAACAAGAATAGCTCAGGTTGGAGTTTACCAGAAAATCATGTGATGATCTTTTGATGTTTAGGTTTTATCCCTTGAAGTCCATTAGTGTCTGAGGTTTTTAAAACCCTTGTGCCAGTCACTATTGGATTCGTGTCTGTTCCCAAGTAAGAGCCTTTTTTTACCCTTGCATTAATTGTTGATCCACATAAATTGTTAATTATTTCTAACTGAATTTTTCTTTGAATGTGATGCTTGCAGTCACCACGGCGAAACTGCTGCAGATTGGTATCATCCAAGAAGTCGAGCCTTGAAATTGAAGTGGGTGCCTGCCGGGAAGGTGAGATAATTGGTGTATCATAGCACATCTGCTGGACAAAAATGTCTTTATCAGAAGGCCATATGCACGTATTTTGGGAGTAGGTCAGCCAGCTTCTTAAAATAAAGGAGGCCAGGATATACCACTTCTTGGTGTGAATCCATTCATCTTGCTCTTATTTCTGATCAAATTGTGTGAATGAATCTAAATTTGGTCTACCCTATGTGCACATTTACTAATATCCCACTAGGCAGACCATTCCAATTGCTGTTCTAGGATGGCAATAGTGGAAAGTATTGTCATGACTCTCAGGAGTTATAGCTGGTAGTCCACAGGCTCCATCTTCTAGCTTGAATAGTGGTATTTATTTCCCAATTATTTAATTGATTGAATTTATATTCTCTTGCTATTAATGAATTTATTTCAGAAATGCTCAAACTACATTTCTCATGTTTTGGAAAAGCAAGGGCACATTCTATTCTTCCATTCCTGGTGTTTGGATATTGTTTAATAAAATCCCTTTTTCGGGGGGCAATGTTTCTAATCTGTGGCAAGGCAGTACTTGTAAAATTTAATGCAATAATGGAAGCATTTTGCAAACCTGGTGAAGCTAGTTCACTAGGGGACAATGCAGCACATAGCAAAGGAGGATGTAGTGTTTATATCCGGAACATACATCTATAAATTATGTATCTGCTTTTGTATAAACACATGTCACATATTCTGGTGCAATATTGGGTTTCTCAATAATATATCGAACTCTATTTTTCTTTGTGATTGAAGCGGAAATGGTGTACTACAGGCCGAGGACGCAGTTTAAAACCTCGCAATGCACTAATAAATAACAATGTTGGTCTACTGTTTAATGACTAGTTTCGATGGTTCAGTACCGTTCTCAGTTTTCAACAATATAAATTGATATTAAATTGAGATTGACACCGAGAAGGATTTTAAAGCTCTTTCAGCATTACAGATCCAAATTTATATTGACCTGAGATAGTCTTTAGATGTCTGTTAATTTGATTCCAAATGTGTGTCAGCAACCTATATGTTGTAGGCTTTACCGATATCCATTATCCTGTAGAGCTGGAGTTGTGGTACTTGATATTTTAATCCTCGGCAAGTAATGGGATGAAATTCAAATTATGTGGTGAGATCTTAGCGTTGTTGATATGTAGGTTTCTATCAAGACAATCCTAATAACTTCTTTAGGTTGACTTAAAAGGCTTGTGTTTCCCTTATTTCTTCAACTGATATGATATCCTAATGATGGTTTTGTTAGATTGACTGTTCAGTGTTTTGCTAATACTTATCCATTACAATCCTGTCATTGTACCTTAGAACATTTGCATTCACCCATATGACTGTTCCTTCGTGAAGTCTTGTTCCTTCGTGAAAAAGTTGAAGTTTTGTTCCTTTGTGAAATCACATGGGCTGTTGGGCATATGCATTTATATATGGCTGTTAAATCTCTTTTAAGGTTTACCAAAAAAGACAGAACTGAGTACAATTATTAATTGTCAATAGCAACTTTGTTGGATTATGGTTGCAATTTATTGTCTAGACATTTATCAATATTTATCAATATCGATAGCAGTGCATGCCATGTCCGATGTGGCTGTACACTCAACAGTGACAATGTGTTTCGTCTCAACCACTGCAATTGTTGAGATATTGCCAGTCTCATTGTGGGATGCAGCTGGAAATATTTTGGATGGTACTGCAAATCCATGTAATTGCAGTTGGTGTTCAAAGATATCCATGACACATCATAGATACATAATAGCAATTTTGGGGACGTGTACTTGGGTCTAGCAAGCTGATTGATCAAGTGGGAAGTGGGCACCAGTCAGTTGTCAGGATTTTTTCTATTTTGGAAATTGACATCTAATTGCCGATTCAGGAAATCCCAATGTGACTTGTTTACTTTATTCTGGTAGTTTTGGAAGTGTAAGTATATTTAATGTTTAACAGTTTATTCTTTATTCGGGTAGTTTGGGAATGGTTATGTAAGTATATTAGTGTAATCTTGTTTATTCTTTATTCTGGTGGTTTTGGAGTGGTTATGTAAGTATATTAATGTAAACATGGGAGTTGGTGTGGATTGGTTATGTGAATATATTAATTAATTTAAAAAAGGATGAAGTATTCAGTTCGTGAAAGTAATGAAGCTGTCAATATTTTGGTAAAAATCATGCAAATCCATGTGATAGTGAGCAAATGATTTTCCCTCTCTAGAATCCACGAGGACACATTATAGAACCATAATATTTCCAGGGTCCTGCACTTGGGTAACAGTCAGGATATTTTCTATAAATTGGTTTTATATTTTGGAAATTGATGAGTACACAGGAATCTCAATGTGTTTAGTTTAGTTTACCTCTAAGAGTAAGTATACTAATCTGAACAGAAATCTCCTCTAGATAGGAGTAAGTGTAAGGATTCTCCTCTAGATAAGAGTAAGTGTACTGGGTGAAATCAGCCTGGTAAAGTATAACCTCTATATAAGAGTAAGTGTAAGGATTCTCCTCTAGATAAGAGTCAGTGTACTGGGTGAAATCAGCCTGGTAAAGTATAGGGTTTATGGGTAATTGTACTAATTTTAACGTGGGTGAAATCAGCCTGGAAAGTATATGGTTTATGGATGGTACGGGGTTTAAAGTAAATTAACATATGGGATGGTACGGGGTTTAAAGTAAATTAACATGGGAAATTACACTATGGGGAAAGTAAAAATAAAAAATAAATACTAAATAAAAATAAGAGTTTTTTCTTTTAGCCGAAAAATCACCTTTCTGTTATTCTGAAGGAATCAAGGAAAGCTTGAAATACAATCATTACAATAGGGCTGAACAAGAGCATCACTTCACTTACAAGGGCTCAACAAGAGCATCATGTCACTTACAAGAATTGAACTTGGGTGGGGAGGGCAACAATCTTTCCTCCCAACCACCCAAACTACAACCAATGGACAAGAGATTTTATTTTAGTGAAGAAAGTAAAAATAAAAAATTAAATAAATTAAAAACAAATTATATATTGATTGATATCATAACAAATAGTATGTGGTTTTTATTATTATTTTAAATTTAAATTTTATAAAAGCTATAAAAAAATTAAAATCACTGTAAATCTATCTTAGATTCTGATTTATTAAAAGCTTACAAAGATAAAAGTAATTGAGGTGTAATTTATTTTTAATATATACAAATTTAGAATAAAATATTTATATCTCAAAAAATATTAAATAAAAAACTCCTAAAATACTTTAGTCAACATTAAAAACTATACTATCATAAAAAAATATAATTTATAAATATATCAATATTAATATCCTAGCATTAAAAGCATACTATCATAAAAATATTTAAAAATTAAAAATATAATTTATAAATATATCAATATTAATATCATATCTTAAAAATTGAAAATAAAAATTTATAAAATATTATTCATTTTAAAATTATAAATTTTTAATATATTATGTGAATTTCCTAAGACTACATCAAGTCTATGTTAAAAAATATTATAAATATATATAATTGGAATGAAAAGGGTTGAGAGGTTGAAAAATATTATTATTTTATTTTTGAATAATAATGATTATTTTTTATTAAAAAACACTACAGTCCAACTTATCCTGGATGAAGGTTGATTTTAAAGGATACCAATGTTGTGATATGTCGATACATTTTTTTATTAGTCTCTTTTGAAGATACTTTTACCTTTCCTCTTTCCTCTGCTAGATGGAGTCCTGGCATCTTGAACAGCTTCCAGAGATCAGCCAAATTATTCCTTCTCGAGGAAAACATAAATGTAAAATTCCCTTGGACATATTTTGATAGATGGAGCTGGAGGAGTTTAATATATTTCAGAGGATTTAAAGTTCAAATAGAGGGCCGGGATTGAACAACTTGGCAGAGTTATGTGCTCTCAGGTTTTTATTACTCTCAGCAAGGAATGAATATGAGGCTGGCAAATGGGTCATTTCTGAGGAGAAATGGGAGTTTCGACAAATATTTTTCATTCTCCTATTTTGAAGCCATCATAAGCAACATAGCTCTTTGGCATGCATTTAGTTGCACAACAAAGAATCTGGATTGGAATGAACGCTCTTTAGTATTCTGGAAGCTGTAATTTTTTAATCTCCTTTTAGAATAATGATGAAGTTTTGCCTTTTGTTGCTGGGTTCTACGAGATAGATCTATTTCTGAATAGCTAGCTCTTGAAGTAGAGTTGAACTGTGATTTCTGAATAGTTATTTGCATGGTGTTGTTCTCCGGACCTGCTTTTGACATTGAAATATGTATTTGAATAAAATAAAGTTACAAATTTTTCGTTATAAAAAGGGTTTATATATATATATTTTAATTATAAGAAAAAGTTTATATATATATATATATATATATAAAAGAACATTTTTAATTATAGGAATATTTAAAATATATATCATGGACTAAGGTTGAAGTTATAGGAAACAATTGTATTTTTTTAAAGTTCAGAAAAGCTTATAATATTTTAGTTATTGTTTTAAGTTTTGTTGATATCATTTGGAGATTCTAATTTGCAATTAATATCATTATAGAGATGGAGATATTTAAGTTTTGGGTAGTTAATTTATTTATTAATATTTGAGGAAAGACAAAATTTTAATTAAATGACGAGTACTTTCACACCATATTTCAAATTTAAAAGATACTTTTCTCTATACAACTACATCCATAAATAGGTCAATATGTACACTTTTAACTCATGTTTCATAGTCAAAAGATAATTATTGCATCAACAAATAAATCAATATAGTGAATAATCTACATAGGTAATTGCTGAAGATACCTCTAGTGGATCAATATAGTGAAATAATCTACATACGTAATTGCTGAAGATACCTCTAATGGACATTGTGGGATGATGTGTTTATAATTAACATCATATATTGGTTTCATATAGGAAGCTAGATACATTGTTTAGGTTTGGAAGAAGCCTTGGGATTTACAAATTCTTTTCAATTTATGTTTTAATGAAATATACTTTATAATAAGGTGGACCATTTTCGATAAATCATCGAAATACCTTGTATCAACAAATATGAATGGTATCTATCCCACCTTATTGAGAGACTCTCATGTGATATGTGATATTTGTAAGAATACTTTCTATTAACAAATAGGAAGGAATTTTATTCCAATCTATTGAGAGATTCTCATATGATATTTGTCATTAAATTGTTCAATGTGAGTTTTCTATAACCATTGGAAGGATATTTAAAAATTATAAATATATACTTTGAGTGAATAGGTTGAGAAGGCAATAAATATTATTATTTTATTTTTGAAAACAATTGGTTATGCCTTTGTATTAAAAAGTTACAACTCAAATGATGAATTAAGTTGATTTTCATGTATATAAATGTTGTAATTATATATTTTTAATTATAAGAGTATTTAGATTTTTTTTGGGGAATTCGGATGTCGAGCTTTGAGACGACCGCCTAGGGTTTCTCAGTGATGGCCGCCCCCCGTGCGACACCTCTCGCAGGCCACCGATTGGCCCTTACTCTGCTTTCATGGACCCCCCGGATTCGAGTCAGGAGGACCGCCGTCGACGAGTGGATGAAGCTTTCCACGCTCTGGTAGCTTCAAAACCTTCGCCTCCCTCTCCCTCCTCGGATTCTTGTGATGCAAACTTCATCAAACGGGCTGCCACCCCCCGTATCCAGATCTTGTCAGCAGCTTCAAGATTAAAAGCCAGAGCGAGCGAGGTTTAATCGGTCAGTTTACAGGTATTTGGCTCTCACCCAAAACTATAGACACTTGGATCAATAAAAATTGGATGCCCCTGATTTCTGGTGGTCTCCAGCATTGTTTTTGCGGTAAAGGATTCTTCACCTTCCTCTTTGAAAACAAAGACGATAGAGATCTGATTTTTAGAAGTGGGCCTTATTTCATGGGCTCACGGGGACTGTACTTAAATCGGTGGAGCTTAAACTTCAACCCGGAAAAGGATGTTCCTTCAACAATAACGGTTTGGGTGCGCCTCCCACACCTCTCTCTTCATTGTTGGAATAACGAAACCCTGCAAGCTATTGGAAACTCGCCAGGCAAATACATTGACAAAGCGGAGCCAGGGCCCCTATTTTCATGTGTAAGGATTTGTGTCGAAGTAGATATCGAAAAAGGCCTGCTTGAGATTGTGAACCTGTTTATGGATGGATGAGAACACATGCATAAAGTTGACTATGAATAGTTACCCTTCAAATGTAAAAAATGTCATGAATATGGTCACTTCATAAAGAACTGCTCAAAGACTGCCCAAGAAGCCCTGGAGAAAAATCAAGAGGATGGATGGCAACCTGTGAAAAAGGGAACGAAAGCAACTCAATCAATGCCCATTACAACTGGAACTACAGATAAAGGAAAATCTCATGCAGGTAAAGATGCCTCAACCAACAATCATTTCCATTTGCTGCCCTTAGAAGAAGGAGAAACTACTATCCCGGCCTCCAACCCAAGTGAAGCTATAATAGAGGAACTACTGGTGCCCTCTAATCCCTCATATTCCTTGCCCAAAGATGACCATGGCGTTAAAGACAGCGTAACCCTTGGTGGATCTTGGGAAGACAAGGTTAGGAGCAGTAAAATAATTCTTCAGATCCCCTCCATAGAGAATTCGCCCTCGCATGACACAATGGATGATCAAGACTCAGTCATGTCGCCAAATACTAGAGGAAGAAAATCCCTACGATACCACAGAGAAATGGAAGCAGAGAGAGAACTAGAATTGAGAAGGCAAAAAATTTTGGAAGATACAAAGCTTCTGCAGATCCCGAAAAATCTAGGAGGAAATAAAGACGGCAGGTCCCGAGAAGGATCTCAGTCTAGCAAAAAATAATGAAAGCAGTCTCCTGGAACTGCAGAGGTATGGGCGACACAAACAAAATTGAAGCTCTGAAAATCATGATAAAAGCTGAAAAGCCGGAACTTTTGCTCATTCAAGAGACCAAAATGCAGGAGGATGAAATTAGGTCACTCTCCTGCGCTATTTGGAAACGCTGTAAGCTTTCTTCCCTTAATTCCAGAGGCACCTCCGGAGGCATAGCCACCTTTATTTCTAGCAATTTTCTCATTTCCTCAACTAAGGGAAACCATCATTGGCTTCTCAATGAAATTTAGGACAAGAATAGCTCCAATACGCTATACATCTGCAATGTGTACGGGTCGACCTAGTACAAGGACAAATCAACGTTTTGGGATGAAATTTCCATTCTAAAAGGGGAGTTAAAAGACAAGGATCTGATCATCGCGGGCGACTTCAATGTAACCAAAGCTCAGAATGAAAAGCGTGGAGGTAACAAGGTCAGGGATCCGTTTGGGGAAAGGTTGGAAGATCTCATCTTAGAGTTGGATCTACTAGATATCCAGCTGAAGAATGGGAAGTTTACCTGGAACAATAGAAGAGTAGGTGCAGGACATATTGCGGCCAGACTGGATAGATTTCTAGTTAGTACTTCATTCCTGCAGAAAGATCTCCTGCCCGCCTCCTTTATTATCCCTTCGACTACCTCTGATCACAAACCTATTTCCCTAACCCTCTCCAACCCGGTCAGCCTTGGCCATATCCCCTTCAGATTCAACCCACTCTGGATTCAAGATGAAAACTTCTTAGTCCTTGTTCATAATGCCTAGAACACTCCATGTGTTGGCTCACCAAGTTATATCTGGGAAACCAGACTCCGCTTCGTGCGTTATGCAGTTAAAAACTGGGCAAAATCTTCTTTTAAGAATCTTGGGACGCTGAAACTCTCCCTCCAATCCAATCTTGTTGAACTCCAATCCAAAATGGATCTTGAAATTGTAACGCCTCTCTCCCTCTGCCATGAAAAGGAGTTAAATAAAAAAATTCTCATTGCCGCCAAACAGGAAGAAGAAATGTGGAGATTGAAATCCAGACAATTGTGGTTAAAAGGTGGTGACACCAACACCAACTACTTCCACAAGCAAACTAAGATTCGTCTCAGTCACAACGCTATTACAGAGTTAAAAGATCAAAATGGGACCAAAATCACTGATCAAGAAGATTTGAAAATCCATGCCTTCAGTCACTATTGTGATCTCTACACCGACAAAGATGAAGCTGATTTGGAAGCTCAAGCTACCCTTCTTCATGGCATCCCTTCATTGATCTCTGAAGTAGAAAACATAGAGCTTGTCAAACCTGTTCTGGAATACGAGATCCTAAATGCAATTTGGTCTCTCCAACCGGACAAAGCCCTTGGTTCGGACGGCTTCACCATAACATTTTACAGAGAAGCTTGGGGAATAATAAACGATGATCTAAAAAGAATGCTCAACTGGACCTGGAAGAAAGACAAGATTGGTGGAGCAACCAACTCATCTTTCCTGTCCTTGATCCCAAAGGACAAAACCCCCTCACTATTGATCGCTTCAGGCCTATTTCTCTTTGTAACACTTCCTGCAAGATCCTCTCCAAGATCCTGGCCACTAGGATGAAAAGATTCATGAACCGCCTCATCTCCAAGACACAGGGAGGCTTCATTGCAAGGCAACAGATCCTAGATAATATTATCATCGTCCAGGAAGCAATCCACTCAAGCATGGAAAAACATCAACAAGGTATGGCTGTCAAACTGGATATGGCTAATGCTTTTGATAGAGTAAATCACTCCTTCCTGTTTGAAGTTATGGTTAAATTTGGATTCTCTAATAGATTTGTAAGATGGGTTAAAGCTTGTATTAGCAGCCCTTGGATTGCTCCACTTATCAATGGTAGGCCTACCAATTTCTTCGAAGCCTCTCGGGGCCTGAGGCAGGGCTTCCCTATGTCTCATTTTCTTTATCTTTTGGTGGCAGAATCCTTGAGCAGAAATCTCTAGCTCTTTCAAGACTCCGGCGAGTTAAAAGGTCTGAAAATAGTTAGAGGGGTAAAAGCCACCAATCACGGACAATTCACTGATGATACGATCTTGCTCGGGGGGGCCTCCACTATCATCGCTGAAGATTCAACAATGCACTGAGTACCTTCCTTCAAAGCCTCTGATGAAAAAATAAACGCTGGAAAATCAAAAGTCTATGGATGGAACTGCCCAACAGGGAATTTGGCTCGCATAACCAGGATCTTTGGTTTTGAAGGGATCAATGTCTGGAACTCCTTCCATTATCTTGGTATCCCAATCTTCAAAGGAAAGAAAAGAGTTGCAGATTGGCACGGGTTGATAGATAAAATAAAAAAAGATCGCCTCATGGGGCTCTAGGTGGCTAAACCTGGGTGGAAAGCTTGTCCTCATAAACTCAATACTTTCAGCTTATCGTTTGTATGCCTGCTCCATTTCCATAGCTCCCAAAACTGTGATCAAAGATATTACTAAAGAGTTAAAGACGTTTTTGTGGCAAGGAGGCAAGTCAAATAATGCTAAGAAATTTCACTTGATAAACTGGGATTTAGTCTGCAGCCCAAAAAATTGCGGGGGGGGGGGGGGGGTGCGCACTGGTATCAAAGACCTGGCGATCATGAACATATTTTTGGGAGCAAAAATTCTCTGGAGAACTATCTCAGGTAAGAAATCTTGGTGGAAAGAAATCCTATGTAAAAAATATATGCACGACAACAGGAAAAGATTTGTAGAAAGCATTGAACAGGACAAATTTTTTTTCCCTATCTAGGCTCTTTGCCAAAAAGCGACATTTATTATTTAGGACCATCTATTTAGGATCCCGGGAAGTGGCAAACACATTAGTATCTAGCATGACAAGTTCAGCGAAGCCCACCCCCCTTATTTATGCAAGCCTTATCTGATCTAAAAATATGGATGGATAATGAAAATATTTGTACTCTTTTTGACTTAACTACCTGGACTAGACGTGGCCGTTGGGCTGGTTGGAAATATTTAGAGATCCCGGAGCATCTAAGCTTTGATTTCAAACTTCTTCTCTCTTCTCTCCATGACGCAACCCTAGTGCACCGCAAGCTGATGGATAAAAAGGGGTGGGGAAAGACTGGTCAATAATCGGTCAAAGACGACTACCATTTAGTGGATGACATCAAGCTTAATAGGAGAAAGAATAACAAATGGAACGCAGTCTGGAGCAAGGATGTGATTCCAAATATTAACACCTTTTCTTGGACTCTTGCTCATCGCAAAACGCTCACAGCAGAAAACCTCAGGAAAAGGGGAATTGAAGGTCTTGCGTGGTGCATCTCATGCAAAGAAAATGATGAAACACTCGACCACCTATTCCTCGAGTGCAAATTCTCCCAAGAAGTTTGGCACAGAGCGTATCAAGACCTGTCTTTCAACCTGACTCTGCCTATTGAATGGCACGACCTTTTCACCTGCTGGAAGGATTACTATCATGGATTGCTGTCAAATAAACCATACTTCCAACGTGCATGGGAGGCACTTCCAAAACTCATCTGTTGGAAGATTTGGAATGCGCAAAATAAAGAAATATCCGAGGAGAAAAGATCCACCCCGAGCACAACTCTTGCATCTGCTAAAGCTCTTTGGATAGAATCCCTAATTTCTAGAGGCATGAAAAGTATCAATAAAGAAAATTTGACTAGTGAAGAAAAAATTTGGGCTGCTGACTTCTTAATTCCAGCTACAAGCAACTACTAGGCCCATCTCACCATAAGGCCAAAATCCAAGCATTGGCATATCAGAATGAGCGACGACTCCTTTCAGTCTTGGAAAAACAATCTAGGAAGTAAATCTCTATTCTTTGATGGAGCCTCGAAAGGCAATCCTGGGCTGGTAGGAGCGGGAGGAGTCCTCTATGACTTTGATGGAACTAAAATGAAAGATTATGCATGGGGAATAGGCAAAAATTCCAACAACGGAGCTGAATGGCTCGCCCTAATTAAAGGACTTGAACTTGCTAGAAATGATGGAATTGAGGATCTTGTTGTTTTCGGTGACTCGTTGCTGATTATAAGGGAAGCTAGGAGTCTGGCAAATTGTAGAAAGATGCCAACCATCAAGACTCATCATCTGCTGAAAAACATCGTCAAGGAATATAAAACACTCAACTTTCTTCACATTCTAAGATCCAATAACAAAGGCATGGATAAAATGGAGAATAACGGAGTTAAGTTTGCTTGTGGGGTCTTGGTTTGCAATCAACAAGACCATGGAATTGCTTGGGTTCCTCAATCCCCTTTGATCCCTATGTATAATTTCATTTTCATTGATAATTTTTGGAATTGGCTTGGCATTGGCATCAACTCAAGCCCACTTTCACCCAAATTTGGGTTCCTTAACGTCAACCTCAACGAGTTAACTGAGGCCATCCACAACGTCCTTTTGAGGATTCAGGGTTAGCACACACGCTCAACCCACATGGTTCCCATGCAGGGCGTAATTGTGCTCAACCTCCATGGAAGAATTGGCCTTAAGCTTGGAAAAGACGCCATTCTCCTCCCATTCGAACTCTGCCCCATCCACTAGTAGATTTGAACCCAAAATCCGACGAGCAAATCCGACGACCTCCAACGAAAAGGACTGTGTCGTCGGATTTTTCTTTCAAAATTATTTTTTTTGTTTTTTGTTTTTATAAATTTTGAGAGGCGTCCGTCGGATATCCGACATAATTTTGAATATCCGACGAGGCTCATAGGATATCCTACGGCTCTGCGAATATTCGACGCCTATTCGGGTATTCGACGCTTTGGATGTCGGATAACCGACGTCATTTTGAACCCGAGGAAGTCGTATATACGACGAATTTTTCCCAACGGTAACTAGATTATTGTCGTCGGATATCCGACGTAGGTTTGACTTTTTGACTTTTAAAATTTATAAATATCTAACCATTCCGACATGTTTGCTATACCAACAACGGTTTGCAGATGTTTTTTTTGTTCGGCGGACTGTTTTTCGTTGTTTTTGTTATTCAAGTGAGCAAAGTACTGTGGAGCTTCTTTTTCTAAGATCGATAATCTTCATTTAAGCTCTTTACGAGAAAAAGTCAACTACGAATATTCCTGATCCAGACAAACAAAATCGACAATTGCTTGCTATATTGTGGGAAGGAGTTGAAAGAAGGGGTGATGGTAAATGCTATTGTCCATGTAATCAATGTAGGGGCTTTAAGAGGAGAAGAATTTTGATCACAACAACCACAAAACATTGTAGGGAGCATGGGCACGCCGAGGGGGGACATGAAGACCATCCATTTGTAAGTTTTGCATTATATATATATATATTTTTATTTTGATTGCTTTTGTAAATCTATGTATTATTATAATATTTCTTATTTTTGACAAATAGTACAATTGGTCGTTGTTCTTTTCATCCCAACAGTACAAAATTTGTTAAATTTTTAATTTATGACATAAATTTTTACATTTTGCGTTTGAAGTTCTTATATTAACTTTTATCTATTGATTGTTTCATGTATTTATAAAGCAAAGGCATCCTACAGCATATCGTCCGGATCAGCAAGTGCTTCCAGAACAAGTACCGGAGGAACATGGAGCTATGAATATTAATGGAGAACAAGTTAATGATCACATTGAAGAAGACGATGATACTGATAACATAGTTGAAGATGATGTTACAAATACTTTGATCCATGATTCATTTAATGTTGGAATGGATGATGATGATGATCATGAAAATGATGAACATTTTGATGATATTCATGATACACCTCTTCTTGACAAGGCATACGAACCCCTTTATGACGGCTCCAAGACAAATCTTCTCTCTGCTATATTGTTGGTAATGAACTTGAAGGTTATGAATGGTCTTTCAAACATATTAGTCACACGGATGTTAAGGTATGTAATATATTCTATCACAAAATATATATGATTGTCATGTATTTTATTGTTAATTCATATATAAGTCAAATTACTACGGATGAAATTTGTTTCATTAATATTATTTCTATATTATATTAACTAGTTTTTTTATTTTAATTTGTTGTAGCATGATAGGTGAATATTTGTTACCACCGTCAAATATTTTACCTCGTACATATCGATATTTATCTGCCATCATGAAAGAAATTGGAATGCAGTATGAAGCAATTCATGCATGCCCGGATGATCATGTTCTTTATTACAACCAGCATGAATTTGCAACAGAATGTCCTGAATGTCATATCAGTAGATATCGCATAGATCAAGTAACTAAAAAGGTGCCTCGCAAGGTTCTACGTTATATTCCCATTATTCCCCGTTTGCAACGACTGTTTAGGTGCAAAAACATAGCGCAGTTTATGGATTACCATGCACGGAACAGAAGTCAAGACGACATTATTCGGATTCCTGCAGATGGGTCTGCATTTAGAGATATGGAGGAAAAATGGCCTCACTTTAAAGACGAACCTCGTAATCTTAGGATTTCTTTGGCAGCAGATGGTGTCAATCCTTTTGCAGAGATGAGATCTGTTTACTCGGTGTGGCCTATTTTTGTTATCAACAACAACATTCCTCCATGGTTGACAATAAAGAGGGAGCACATAATGTTGTCGATGATTATTCCAGGTACGAACACTGCAGTTTTTTTTTAATTGCAGCGGTATATTCTCATTTGTTGTTTTTTGTCTCATAATGTTATATATATATTTAAAGTTTTTCAATTGCGAAATATGGTTTATATATCTAAATGGTACGTCTCATAATCAAAATATTTATTTTATATGTTCAAATCAATCAGGTAAGTACCAAGTCAAAGATATGAATGTATATATCGAGCCTCTTATTGACGAGCTACTGAAGTTATGGAATGGCATCACTATGTATGACTTATCTAGACCAATACGACAAAGGAAATTTCAATTCCATGCAATGCTTGTATGGACAATACATGATGCCCCAGGGTTAACCCATTTCTGTGTTATGTAATTATAAGTTCCACTTTAGTTGCATTTAATTTTACAAACTACTAGTTAATATAATACGCATGCATTGTTTTCTAAATAAATAACCAGTCATTTTTATATAATTATAATAGACAATATTGATATTCCATCTTTTTATTTAGGTCTTCAGACAAAGGGGAAATTTGCATGTCCAGTTTGTGGTCTTAAGATCAAATCTCGTCGTTCAAAAAGCTTAGGAAAGGAGGTGTTTGATGAGTATAGGCACTTCCTCTCCAAGAATCACAGGTATCAAACTACCGAAAAACATCTTCTCAATGGTAAGCAAGAGACTGCATTAAAACCAAAGAGAATGACACCTCAGCTATGGAAGTTGCAATATAATAGAAATCGTCAAGGTACGTATAATCAATCATTGTATATATATGATGATATTGTATTTTATTATATTGTGTGCTATTTACTGTAATTGACATTGATTTAATATTTAATTTCATCATTGTTGTTCATGTGATCATCATGAAGGCATTAATGGGCTTCCACGAGGAATGAAAAGTTATCCTAGACAATTTAGTAGGTTGCCCTACTATGAGCACCTACAAATTGCTCATCTATTTGATACAATGCATATTGGAAAGAATGTGATTGAAGCATTATGGCGAATATTGGATGGAAAGAGTGACAAATAAAAATTGTCAAAATTTGCAAAGACATTCAAGATAACAACCATGCAATGAAAGACGCCATTCAATTTCATAGCAACGGAGAGCAAATTAATATAAACTCACTTCCATGGATGTTAATGGACTAGCAAAGTAATATTGTAAGAGAAGTCATTCGAAAAATTAAATTTCCCACTGGATTTTGTGCGAACATGAAGAATATCATAACAAAGAAAGGTGATTTCGCGGGGGTGAAAACACACGATTGGCATGTCTTAATGAAGGTAATAATTAATATGGTATGAATTTAATAATTTTTTTTTTCTTTTTCTAGTACTCTTATTCGATATACTGAAACTATTTGTATATTATTGTTACAGTATGTTCTACCTCTCTCTATCCCGGATAACTTCGACAATAATGTCAAGCAAATAATATATAGTCTCGGGAAATACATGAGGTAAGTGGTGATTTTTCCATGTGCTTACTGTTTGTTTAATTCAACATAGAACTTATTCTTAATTTGATTTTCATTATCTACTTCATGTTACGTAATATAATGACTTTTTCTTTAATCTCTTGATTGGGTTGTCATGTCACTTGTAGATGGTTGTCATCTAAAGAATTCCATAAAGAAGACATAAAGTATTGGAGGAGAGAAATTCCTCGTCTCATGTGTGAAATGCAGAAGCATCTACCTTCAGCATTTTTCAATGCACAAGAACACTACCTCATACACCAAGTTGAGGAGATTGAATTGTGTGGACCTACGCACTCAAGGTCCATGTGGATGGTTGAGAGGCACTTGAAATTTATGAAGGGTTTGGTCAGACAACGAGCATATGCTGAGGGTTATATGATGGAAGGATATATGGTATACCAAAACATGATGTACATTAGTGAATATCTTCCTATATTGGCGTCAAAGCTCAATTTACGTCGCATTTGTGATCCAGACTCCAAAAAAGATTTCGAAGGGGAGTACCCGAAGGGGAAAGGTAGATCGAGGAAGGTGAAAGGTAATATAACACATTTCACTGGTGATTTTATGTTTATATATCATACATATATATTCTATTTTTTTATTTAGTATTTTGCATCATTTTATACTGTAATTATATACTTTTTTAAGTGACTAATATACATTTTCATTGAATTTTAATTTTATTGTCATCAAAAAGTTGGTCGAGAGTGGGATGCGATTCATTTATAAATCGCAAACAATCTTGACTGGATGAAGGTATGGATCGAAAAATGTGAACAATCTGGTCATGGAATATCATGGGAAGGTGTGGCTTCATTGGTTAAAGCTGCACATCGCAATGGAGACACCAATCTAACACAAAGGGAAATCGATTTAGCAAGAGGTTTAAAAGATAAGCAGGTAAGCATATTAATCAACGACACTAATTTTTTTTTTAAATATTGTCGTTGTACGTCACGCTTGTTATTTTCCTTTTATTGCATTATAATAAACATGCACTACTTTATCATAAATATGGTGTCATTATGTAATCTTTTCCTATATGGCTTGTTGTACTAGGTAAAACACCATAAGGCAATGTGGTGCAATGGATGTAGATATCGCATCAAAAAGTTGGATGAAACAAAGAAAACATTTGATTGTGGGATATCTGCAGTCTTTGAGGTGACCAATGTTTCTTCTAGAAGTGACAGACATCCAGAACTATCTGAAAATCGATACTATGGGTATCTGGAAGACATTCTTCAGTGTGAATTTAACTCCTTCAAGGTATTTCCGTTCATTTTCAAATGGTACAGGTGTCGATTGAATCAACGTGATCCCGATAGAACAATTATTGAACATGATAATGGTTTTACCATGGTAAATACAAGGTTGTTTGAGCCAGGAACGGAGCCCTATGTTCTTCCAACCCAATGTGAACAAGTATTTTACCTTGAGGTTCCAGGTAGAGCGGGTTGGTCATTTGCTATGAGACATGATCCAAGGGGAAGGACGGTAAAGTATAACGTAGATGAAGGCCGTAATGAAGACGTTCTCGAAGAAGAAGATGCCGTTGAAGATGATCATGATCAACATGAGTACTTAGATGATATTCCTGTTCCAGAAGAAGATGTTGAAGAACTTCTTGAATCAGATCATGGCGTATATTCAGATAATGTCCATGAAGATGATATCGACGATGACGTGATGATCGACGTAACTGACATCGACGGCGATGATGATATGGCCAATCCTTACAATGTTGAATATGGATCATTGGATGATAGTACAGACGATCAATACTCAGATGAAGAAGATGATGAAGACCATTGAAGTCTATGATCAAGTATGCATTACTAATAATAAATTATTAACTGTTTCTTAGCTAATTTCCATTTTCCTGTATGTTAAAATTAGAAACCTTTCCTGTTATTTAGTATGAATGAGAAAAGACATTTAATTTTTTTGTACATAGATATTTTTTCGGGCTATATTGGGGAATTGAGAGTGATGAGAGGGGTGGGGGAGGGGCCATAAGAGCTTCCACCTTCACGTGGTTGGCCTTGTTTAGTAGAGAATATTAAATGATTCTCGCAACAGAGAGAAGCTTATAATTAAGGAAATGTAGTACAATCATCATGCTACCCCAAATGGTGTACTGCTTGATCATCAATATCATCTTCATCATGATCATCATCTTCATGATGATGATGATGATGATGATGATGATGATGATGATGATGATCTTCATGATCATCATCATCATCATCTTCATGATGATGATGATGATGATGATGATGATGATGATCATCTTCATGATGATGATCATCTTCATGATCATCATCATCATCATCTTCATGATTGTGATCATCATC